>CM029018.1:186163893-187438954 GCA_016801055.1 Panax notoginseng
AGTTCATTTGACCCTTCGTTAAGACCAAGAGCCACCCTCAGTTTTTCTATAAATAGAGGCTAGGGCTTCATTATTTTTCACGAATTCATTCAAGCTATAGAGAGAGAAAGTATAGAGAGAATAAGAGAGAGAGAATAAAAGTATTCTGCTACATCACTTTTCCAATATCCAGTTCTTTTAAGGTAGGGAATATTATTTCTTTTATATTCATGAAGAGAACTTCTGTTATTCCATTTGTTATTATTCTGTTGGAATAACCAGTATACGCGGTCTACCCTATACTTGGTGACATTCTTCTATTATTCTGTTGGAACATCCTGTCTGTGTGTTTTACACCGGACCTGGTTCCGTTTTTTATTCTGTTGGAACATCCTGTCTGTGTGTTTTACACCGGACCTGGTTCCGTTTTTATTATTATTCTGTTGGAATATCCTGTCTGTGTGTTTTACACCGGACCTGGTTCCATTATTTATTATTCTGTCGGAATATCCTGTCTGTGCGTTTACGCCGGACCTGGTTCCATTATTTATTATTCTATTGGAATAACCTGTCTGTGCGGTCTATCGCATGCATGGTGATTTCTTTTGTTATTCCATTCTTTATTGTACTCAGTTGGTTAAGTTTTGACTTCTATACTCCATGAAATTTGTGGAATATCCTTGATAGTTGCGTTTCATCCAGTATCTTTTCAAGAAAATATTCTTCTAAGCATTCTTGAATTTTACTCCACAATGCAGTATCATGTTGACAATTTGGACGTTGTTAATTCCTGGATAAATTAATTCTTGAACTTGTTTTATTGAATTCTTATATCATTGTCATCATCCTCATGTTTATAAAATGTTGAAAGTCATCTGTGGCCTGTAGTGCATAGATGGACTTGGTATGATTATGACCAGGGATTATTCGGTATAATCATGACCGTAATGTTACAAATGATGTGGTAAAAGTCCTCATTGGCCCGTAGTGCATTGATGGACAGTTGTTGGCATGATCATGACCATTAATGAATACACGAATATCCTTGGCCGTAGTGCAGGGGTGATTCGATGATGTGGATTATTTTATTAAGCTGAGTCTCAGCGATTACAGTGTTGAAAAACTTTTTAAATCATAAAAGATAGTAGAGTTTATTTTCTACTTGACTCTTTTAATGGATTGCTTGTTCCGCTACAGTTAAACTTGATGTCTATTATATTTTATCAGTTTAACATTGTTGAAGGCTAATGATAATTTATTCTGCATTATCTTAGTCATAATATTTCTTACTGGGCTAGTTGAGCTCACCCTTTCTTTCACTGTTCTCTTCAGGAAATGAGAACGTAGCTGGGGCAAGTCGGGGTACGGAGTGATGGTCCGAATGATAGTATTAGTTAGTAGTCCTCACTATTCTATGTAATGGTGTGTTAATAAATGTAATGAGGACTCCTTTTGAGTATGAATACTCTCTAGAAGATAATATTTGTATTCAAACTCACAGTTTATGTTTTGTCGTATTGTACACGACAGTTGTATTAATAAGTTGTATTTGTATTCTGTACTATGTATCTGACGACCCAAGATGGGTGATGTATACCTAATTTTGGGGGCGTCACAGTTGGTATCAGAGCTTAGGGATATGATCCCTGGCTAAGATGTGAGAATAGAACTAGGAGGGGAGAGACGGGGAATTCCTTCGCTAGTATGACATACCTAAGTTTATTTGCATGGTATTTAATTGGTCGGTCATAATATAAGGATAATATATGACATATCAATTAATTTTTATTTTGTGGCAGTATCTGAAAATGGCATCTGAGAATGTTGAGAATAGCAATGGAGCACAGACGACTGTTGATTCACCACATATCAATAATCAGGATAATGTGCATCAGGAAGGTGTCAATCCTCATGCAAACAACAACACTGACCAAATGATGAATGATCAAATGTTCAGAGGCTTTATGCAATTCATGCAACAACAGGTGAAAGCGGCTCCTGTCCACAACGTAGGTGGAAATACTGGAAAACTCTCAGGCGGTCACCGCTAAACAGTTTAAGGAGCTGGGACCACCGGAGTTTAAGGGAGAACCCAAACCACTTGTAGCTGAAACATGGATAAAGCAGATCACCAAGATATTTGATGTCTTGGGTTGCTCCGAGGAGCAAAAGGTTCCCTTTGCCGCCTTTATGTTGCGAGGAGAGGCAGATTACTGGTGGGAATCGATAAAGCGTACTCAACCTGCCGCACTGAAGATGTCCTGGGAGAAGTTCCAAGAGCTGTTTTAACGACAAATACTTTCCCGAGAGTATTCGTCACATGAAGGAGGTGGAGTTCATCAAATTGGAGCAGAATAATATGACCGTGTCGCAGTACGAGGCAAAATTTGCGGAGTTATCCCGGTTTGCGTCCCACCTGGTGGATAATGAAGAAAGAATGACGCGGATGTTTTTAAGAGGTTTGAAGCCGGAGATACGTCAACATCTTGTTTCTCATAAACTGTGTTTGTATTCAGATGTTGTAAATAGGGCTCAGTTGGTGGAGCGCGATAACGAGACAACGCAACCAAAAGAGAGCAGCCGGCAAAATGATAATACCAGTGAGAGCAGTCATCGAAGCGGTGACAACAAGCGTGGAGGGAATCAACAGGCCAGAAATGGTAACCACTTCGGTGGTAATCAGGGCCAAAACAATAAGAATGGACATTTCAAGAAGAGGAGATTCAACAATGATGGAAAGACGTCAGCACCAGCACCTGTCGTTAAGGAAGGAGAACGACCACCTATCATATGTTTCAAATGCGGAGGGGAGGGGCACATCAGTCCAAACTGCGCGATGCCGTCCAAAGCATGTTATAATTGTGGAAGAGAAGGTCATTTAGCCCGATTTTGTCGTTTACCGAAGACAAATTCAGCTAGGATGGAGGCACCAAAAGCCGTCCCAGAAAAGTCAAAACCGGTTGTGCAAGGGAGAGCGTTTGTTGTGAACTCCCAGAGAGCAAGGAACCCGAATGAGGTCATCACGGGTAAGCTTATCATAAACTCTAAAGAAGTTTATACTTTATTTGATACCGGTTCAACCCATTCTTTTATTTCTCCTACTTGCGCTCATCGATTAAATTTGATTCCGGAGAAATTAGACTTTGACTTATCTGTGGAAACTCCGTGGGAGAAACCTTCATTATCCATGTTTATAAGTCTTGTTTGGTTCAAGTTGGTACCACACATTACCTATCGATTGATTTCATTAAAACATTGATTTGATTTGATTTGGTTAAATATCATTTGCAATTGATTGATTCTAGGGATTATTATTTATCTATCTCTTGATTGTCAAAATTTATTTCTTCATAATGTTTTTATTTCATTCCTAATCAACCTATTAATGCGAATTCAAACCATTAAAATCAATCGCTGTCATCTCAAGCCATAAAGCTATTCGTTTATTAAAAAACGGATGTCAAGCTTTCTTTCATCAGATCTAAACAAAAATACATTTTTGAATGATATTTCTATTGTTAATAAATTCCCTGACGTATTCCCTGAACTACCCTGGTGAAATTGAATTTAAATATTGAACTTGAACCGGTACAAAACCCATTTCCAAAGCCCCATATCGAATGGCTCCTATTGAACTTCAGGAGTTAAAGATCCAACTGCAGGAATTGTTAGACATTGGTTTTATTCGTCCTAGTACTTCTCCTTGGGGTGCTCCTGTTCTGTTCGTGAAGAAGAAAGATGGGAGTATGCGACTTTGTATTGATTATCGGGAGTTGAATCATGTCACCATCAAAAATAGGTACCCATTGCCACGTATTGATGACCTGTTTGACCAGTTGCAAGGAGCACAATTCTTTTCAAAGATCGATCTTCGTTCTGGATATCATCAGCTGAAGGTTAGAACTGAGGATATTCCAAAGACGGCTTTTAGAACTCGGTACGGGCATTATGAATTCCTAGTCATGTCCTTTGGATTGACTAATGCTCCTGCTGCCTTCATGGATATGATGAACCGGGTATTCAAGGAATATTTGGATCACTTTGTGGTCGTCTTTATTGATGACATCCTTATTTATTCCAAAAGCCGTGAAGATCATGAGCAACACTTGAGGCTGGTACTCCAAAAGCTTCGTGAATACAAGCTTTATGCCAAGTTGAAGAAATGCGAGTTCTGGCTGGAGGAGGTAGCATTCCTTGGGCACGTAGTATCAAGTCGTGGAATATCGGTTGACCCGGCAAAGATTGAAGCTATTCAAAGCTGGGAGCAACCTAAATCAGTGACCGAGGTACGTAGCTTTCTTGGTTTAGCTGGTTATTATCGGAGATTCGTGGAAGGATTTTCTCGAATCGCTACTCCATTAACTCAGCTGACTCGGAAAGATACAAAGTTTGGTTGGAGCGAAGAATGTGAGCAGAGTTTTCAAGAACTCAAGAGGAGACTCATTTCAGCACCTGTTCTAACAATACCATCTGGCTCGGAGGGATTTGTCATCTACAGTGATGCTTCGAGCAAAGGGTTGGGATGCGTTCTCATGCAACATGGAAAAGTCATAGCCTATGCATCAAGACAACTCAAGGAATATGAGAGGAATTATCCTACTCATGATCTAGAGTTGGCAGCTGTTGTCTTTGCACTTAAAATTTGGAGGCATTACTTGTATGGGGAGAAAGTGGAGATCTTTACGGATCATAAAAGCCTCAAATATTTCTTCACTCAAAAGGAACTCAACATGCGACAACGACGTTGGCTTGAACTGTTGAAAGATTATGATCATACCATTCAATACCATCCTGGAAAAGCGAACGTGGTAGCTGACGCATTGAGTAGAAGATCATATGCGGGTACAGTGCAATATTAACAACGCAAAGGCCCATTTTGTGTGACTTGCAAAGGATGGAGATAGAGTTAAAGACTCCAGGGACCCATGTGATGATGGCGAATATACGAGTAGAACCGACTTTAATCGATAAAGTTAAAGCTGCTCAAGCTACAGACCTGGAGCTGATGCGTATGAGGAAGAAAGTGCAAGAAGGTGCTATGCCGGAAGCAAGAATCGATGAAGAAGGAATACTTCGAGTCAACTCCAGACTTTGTGTTCCTAACAACCCTGATTTAAAGTATGAAATCATGATGGAGGCGCACAACACACCGTTTGCAATCCATCCTGGAAGTACCAAAATGTATCATGATCTTCGTCATACATTTTGGTGGAGCAATATGAAGAGAGAGATAGCGTTGTTTATCTCAAGGTGTCTAACTTGTCAACGAGTCAAAGCGGAGCATCAAGTACCAAAAGGTCCATTGCAACCACTTGAAATTCCAGAATGGAAGTGGGAGCACATTACCATGGATTTCGTTACCGGTCTTCCTAGGGTTTCTCAAGGTATTGATGCGATTTGGGTCATTGTTGATAGATTGACCAAGTCTGCTCATTTCTTACCGATACGAGAAACTTATACACTTGAACGTCTTGCTCGTATGTACATAAACGAGATTGTAAGACTGCATGGTATGCCAGTATCCATAGTTTCTGATCGAGACCCAAGATTCACTTCACGATTTTGGGTTAGTTTACAAAAAGCTATGGGCACGGAGTTACGATTTAGTTCAGCATATCATCCTCAGACGGACGGACAATCAGAGAGGACTATTCAAACTCTTGAAGATCTATTAAGACTCTGTGTCTTTGACTTCAAGGGAAGTTGGGACAAGTTCTTACCATTGGTGGAGTTTTCCTACAACAACAGTTATCAAGCAAGTATTGGCATGGCTCCATTCGAAGCATTGTATGGAAGAAAATGTCGTTCTCCAGTATGCTGGGATGAGGTGGGCGAAGCAACGTTGTTGGGACCGGAGTTGGTACGTATGACTACAGAAAAGATTCAAACGATCCGACAACGTATAAAAACCTCACAAGATCGACAAAAGAGTTATGCTGATCTTCATCGAAAGGACGTGGAATTTGATGTAGGAGATCATGTGTTCTTACGTGTTGCTCCATGGAAAGGAGTTACGAGATTTGGAAAGAGAGGAAAGCTAAATCCTCGATTCATCGGTCCATTTTTAATCCTCGATCGAGTAGGAACTGTGGCTTATAGACTCGCTTTACCGCCAAGTATGTCTCGTGTTCATAACGTTTTCCACATATCCATGTTACGCAAATATGTGGAAGACCCGAACCACATTATTGAGTTAGAACCGGACGAAATAGCGGAGGATTTGACGTATGAAGAAGTTCCTGTTCAAATCTTGGATAAGAAGGAACATATTCTACGCTCCAAGGTTATACCTCAAGTCAAAGTTTTGTGGAGAAACCACGATGTTGAGGAAATGACTTGGGAGTTAGAATCAGAAATGAAATCAAGGTATCCTTACCTCTTCGACATACCAGGTACGTACCCTAATTTCGAGGGCGAAATTTCATAAGAAGGGGAGGTTGTAAGACCCCAATTTTTATAAATAAAGATGAATTTTCTATAAATATCATTTTTGAATATTATGGAGTTAATTTGATATAATGTTATAGTTGTGGGTAATATTTATAAATTTTGCAAAGTAAGCAAGTTGTTATAAAATATTCGTTTGGTCGGAGAATATTCTTTTTGTCGGGGAATATTCGTACGACGGCACAATCATTGGTGGACCCCACAACGGAATTATTGTCGGATTGAGAAAACGACAGAATTATCTTTCTATAAAAATAACGGCTGAGGTGTTACCGTTAAAACCGTTAAAACTGTTGAACTACTCGGTAGTAAAAGTACAGTAATACGCGTGGTTGCATAGTAGCACACGGTATTGATTATTGATGCTTACGTGAGAAGTCACTCAGCTATACTCAATTATTGCTACAGTAATTGCTGCATCATATCTCTTAAATTATTGTCATAGTATCATCTGTATAATATGTTATATTATTGAGACGTTGTGGTAAGTTTGGTTATTTTATGGGGGGCCATATGTCATCATCTAAGAGTCTCTTCGTCAATAGTAATTACCGTCGTCAATAGTAATTACCGTCGTCAATAGTAATTTAGTCATAGTATTACCTTGGTCAATAGTAATTACCTTCGTCAATAGTATTTACCTTGGTCAATAGTAATTACCTTCGTCAATAGTATTTACCTTGGTCAATAGTAATTACCTTGGTCAATAGTAATTACTTTCGTCAATAGTAGTTGTCCCTTCAATATTACCAAGAGTCATTTGACCCTTCGTTAAGACCAAGAGTCATTTGACCCTTCGTTAAGACCAAGAGCCACCCTCAGTTTTTCTATAAATAGAGGCCTAGGGCTTCATTATTTTTCACGAATTCATTCAAGCTATAGAGAGAGAAAGTATAGAGAGAATAAGAGAGAGAGAATAAAAGTATTCTGCTACATCACTTTTCCAATATCCAGTTCTTTTAAGGTAGGGAATATTATTTCTTTTATATTCATGAAGAGAACTTCTGTTATTCCATTCGTTATTATTCTGTTGGAATAACCAGTATACGCGGTCTACCCTATACTTGGTGACATTCTTCTATTATTCTGTTGGAACATCCTGTCTGTGTGTTTTACACCGGACCTGGTTCCGTTTATTATTCTGTTGGAACATCCTGTCTGTGTGTTTTACACCGGACCTGGTTCCGTTTTATTATTATTCTGTTGGAATATCCTGTCTGTGTGTTTTACACCGGACCTGGTTCCATTATTTATTATTCTGTCGGAATATCCTGTCTGTGCGTTTACGCCGGACCTGGTTCCATTATTTATTATTCTATTGGAATAACCTGTCTGTGCGGTCTATCGCATGCATGGTGATTTCTTTTGTTATTCCATTCTTTATTGTACTCAGTTGGTTAAGTTTTGACTTCTATACTCCATGAAATTTGTGGAATATCCTTGATAGTTGCGTTTCATCCAGTATCTTTTCAAGAAAATATTCTTCTAAGCATTCTTGAATTTTACTCCACAATGCAGTATCATGTTGACAATTTGGACGTTGTTAATTCCTGGATAAATTAATTCTTGAACTTGTTTTATTGAATTCTTATATCATTGTCATCATCCTCATGTTTATAAAATGTTGAAAGTCATCTGTGGCCTGTAGTGCATAGATGGACTTGGTATGATTATGACCAGGGATTATTCGGTATAATCATGACCGTAATGTTACAAATGATGTGGTAAAAGTCCTCATTGGCCCGTAGTGCATTGATGGACAGTTGTTGGCATGATCATGACCATTAATGAATACACGAATATCCTTGGCCGTAGTGCAGGGGTGATTCGATGATGTGGATTATTTTATTAAGCTGAGTCTCAGCGATCACAGTGTTGAAAAACTTTTAAATCATAAAAGATAGTAGAGTTTATTTTCTACTTGACTCTTTTAATGGATTGCTTGTTCCGCTACAGTTAAACTTGATGTCTATTATATTTTATCAGTTTAACATTGTTGAAGGCTAATGATAATTTATTCTGCATTATCTTAGTCATAATATTTCTTACTGGGCTAGTTGAGCTCACCCTTTCTTTCACTGTTCTCTTCAGGAAATGAGAACGTAGCTGGGACAAGTCGGGGTACGGAGTGATGGTCCGAATGATAGTATTAGTTAGTAGTCCTCACTATTCTATGTAATGGTGTGTTAATAAATGTAATGAGGACTCCTTTTGAGTATGAATACTCTCTAGAAGATAATATTTGTATTCAAACTCACAGTTTATGTTTTGTCGTATTGTACACGACAGATGTATTAATCAGTTGTATTTGTATTCTGTACTATGTATTTGACGACCCAAGATGGGTGATGTATACCTAATTTTGGGGGCGTCACACTAACCATCATCATTTCTTCATCTTATCATACCAATTTCATTAATGTAAACATGTTACAAATTCTTCTTAAGTTCACAACTTCATTCATTGCTTATCTTACAACATGACTATTACGGCTTATTAATACTAAGCCCTTTTATTACTCATTCTTGTCATTCCTTAGCATTACAAGTTCTACCACTACCCACTTCTCTATCAATGGAAGAGGAAAGAGAATCATGGTTTAGGATTACTTACCCTGATGATCACTTGATAACTCTTTAATCTTCTTCTTGCTTCTTGAAATATAACTCTAGCTTTCCTAACTTTTGTAGCTTATTTTATCAAGCAAATAAGCACTTAAATGTTGGATGAAATACAACAACCAACAAATGAGCTAGCTCTCCCTCTATTTATAGAAAATCATAAATGAGGGCATAATAGTCTGTGACGCCCCCAAAATTAGGTATACATCACCCATCTTGGGTCGTCAGATACATAGTACAGAATACAAATACAACTGATTAATACATCTGTCGTGTACAACACGACAAAACATAAACTGTGAGTTTGAATACAAATATTATCTTCTAGAGAGTATTCATACTCAAAAGGAGTCCTCATTACATTTATTAACACACCATTACATAGAATAGTGAGGACTACTAACTAATACTATCATTCGGACCATCACTCCGTACCCCGACTTGTCCCAGCTACGTTCTCATTTCCTGAAGAGAACAGTGAAAGAAAGGGTGAGCTCAACTAGCCCAGTAAGAAATATTATGACTAAGATAATGCAGAATAAATTATCATTAGCCTTCAACAATGTTAAACTGATAAAATATAATAGACATCAAGTTTAACTGTAGCGGAACAAGCAATCCATTAAAAGAGTCAAGTAGAAAATAAACTCTACTATCTTTTATGATTTAAAAAGTTTTTCAACACTGTGATCGCTGAGACTCAGCTTAATAAAATAATCCACATCATCGAATCACCCCTGCACTACGGCCAAGGATATTCGTGTATTCATTAATGGTCATGATCATGCCAACAACTGTCCATCAATGCACTACGGGCCAATGAGGACTTTTACCACATCATTTGTAACATTACGGTCATGATTATACCGAATAATCCCTGGTCATAATCATACCAAGTCCATCTATGCACTACAGGCCACAGATGACTTTCAACATTTTATAAACATGAGGATGATGACAATGATATAAGAATTCAATAAAACAAGTTCAAGAATTAATTTATCCAGGAATTAACAACGTCCAAATTGTCAACATGATACTGCATTGTGGAGTAAAATTCAAGAATGCTTAGAAGAATATTTTCTTGAAAAGATACTGGATGAAACGCAACTATCAAGGATATTCCACAAATTTCATGGAGTATAGAAGTCAAAACTTAACCAACTGAGTACAATAAAGAATGGAATAACAAAAGAAATCACCATGCATGCGATAGACCGCACAGACAGGTTATTCCAACAGAATAATAAATAATGGAACCAGGTCCGGCGTAAACGCACAGACAGGATATTCCGACAGAATAATAAATAATGGAACCAGGTCCGGTGTAAAACACACAGACAGGATATTCCAACAGAATAATAATAAAACGGAACCAGGTCCGGTGTAAAACACACAGACAGGATGTTCCAACAGAATAATAAACGGAACCAGGTCCGGTGTAAAACACACAGACAGGATGTTCCAACAGAATAATAGAAGAATGTCACCAAGTATAGGGTAGACCGCGTATACTGGTTATTCCAACAGAATAATAACAAATGGAATAACAGAAGTTCTCTTCATGAATATAAAAGAAATAATATTCCCTACCTTAAAAGAACTGGATATTGGAAAAGTGATGTAGCAGAATACTTTTATTCTCTCTCTCTTATTCTCTCTATACTTTCTCTCTCTATAGCTTGAATGAATTCGTGAAAAATAATGAAGCCCTAGGCCTCTATTTATAGAAAAACTGAGGGTGGCTCTTGGTCTTAACGAAGGGTCAAATGACTCTTGGTCTTAACGAAGGGTCAAATGACTCTTGGTAATATTGAAGGGACAACTACTATTGACGAAAGTAATTACTATTGACCAAGGTAAATACTATTGACGAAGGTAATTACTATTGACCAAGGTAAATACTATTGACCAAGGTAAATACTATTGACGAAGGTAATTACTATTGACCAAGGTAAATACTATTGACGAAGGTAATTACTATTGACTAAGGTAAATACTATTGACGACGGTAATTACTATTGACGACGGTAATTACTATTGACGAAGAGACTCTTAGATGATGACATATGGCCCCCATAAAATAACCAAACTTACCACAACGTCTCAATAATATAACATATTATACAGATGATACTATGACAATAATTTAAGAGATATGATGCAGCAATTACTGTAGCAATAATTGAGTATAGCTGAGTGACTTCTCACGTAAGCATCAATAATCAATACCGTGTGCTACTATGCAACCACGCGTATTACTGTACTTTTACTACCGAGTAGTTCAACAGTTTTAACGGTTTTAACGGTAACACCTCAGCCGTTATTTTTATAGAAAGATAATTCTGTCGTTTTCTCAATCCGACAATAATTCCGTTGTGGGGTCCACCAATGATTGTGCCGTCGTACGAATATTCCCCGACAAAAAGAATATTCTCCGACCAAACGAATATTTTATAACAACTTGCTTACTTTGCAAAATTTATAAATATTACCCACAACTATAACATTATATCAAATTAACTCCATAATATTCAAAAATGATATTTATAGAAAATTCATCTTTATTTATAAAAATTGGGGTCTTACAACCTCCCCTTCTTATGAAATTTCGCCCTCGAAATTAGGGTACGTACCTGGTATGTCGAAGAGGTAAGGATACCTTGATTTCATTTCTGATTCTAACTCCCAAGTCATTTCCTCAACATCGTGGTTTCTCCACAAAACTTTGACTTGAGGTATAACCTTGGAGCGTAGAATATGTTCCTTCTTATCCAAGATTTGAACAGGAACTTCTTCATACGTCAAATCCTCCGCTATTTCGTCCGGTTCTAACTCAATAATGTGGTTCGGGTCTTCCACATATTTGCGTAACATGGATATGTGGAAAACGTTATGAACACGAGACATACTTGGCGGTAAAGCGAGTCTATAAGCCACAGTTCCTACTCGATCGAGGATTAAAAATGGACCGATGAATCGAGGATTTAGCTTTCCTCTCTTTCCAAATCTCGTAACTCCTTTCCATGGAGCAACACGTAAGAACACATGATCTCCTACATCAAATTCCACGTCCTTTCGATGAAGATCAGCATAACTCTTTTGTCGATCTTGTGAGGTTTTTATACGTTGTCGGATCGTTTGAATCTTTTCTGTAGTCATACGTACCAACTCCGGTCCCAACAACGTTGCTTCGCCCACCTCATCCCAGCATACTGGAGAACGACATTTTCTTCCATACAATGCTTCGAATGGAGCCATGCCAATACTTGCTTGATAACTGTTGTTGTAGGAAAACTCCACCAATGGTAAGAACTTGTCCCAACTTCCCTTGAAGTCAAAGACACAGAGTCTTAATAGATCTTCAAGAGTTTGAATAGTCCTCTCTGATTGTCCGTCCGTCTGAGGATGATATGCTGAACTAAATCGTAACTCCGTGCCCATAGCTTTTTGTAAACTAACCCAAAATCGTGAAGTGAATCTTGGGTCTCGATCAGAAACTATGGATACTGGCATACCATGCAGTCTTACAATCTCGTTTATGTACATACGAGCAAGACGTTCAAGTGTATAAGTTTCTCGTATCGGTAAGAAATGAGCAGACTTGGTCAATCTATCAACAATGACCCAAATCGCATCAATACCTTGAGAAACCCTAGGAAGACCGGTAACGAAATCCATGGTAATGTGCTCCCACTTCCATTCTGGAATTTCAAGTGGTTGCAATGGACCTTTTGGTACTTGATGCTCCGCTTTGACTCGTTGACAAGTTAGACACCTTGAGATAAACAACGCTATCTCTCTCTTCATATTGCTCCACCAAAATGTATGACGAAGATCATGATACATTTTGGTACTTCCAGGATGGATTGCAAACGGTGTGTTGTGCGCCTCCATCATGATTTCATACTTTAAATCAGGGTTGTTAGGAACACAAAGTCTGGAGTTGACTCGAAGTATTCCTTCTTCATCGATTCTTGCTTCCGGCATAGCACCTTCTTGCACTTTCTTCCTCATACGCATCAGCTCCAGGTCTGTAGCTTGAGCAGCTTTAACTTTATCGATTAAAGTCGGTTCTACTCGTATATTCGCCATCATCACATGGGTCCCTGGAGTCTTCAACTCTATCTCCATCCTTTGCAAGTCACACAAAATGGGCCTTTGCGTTGTTAATATTGCACTTGTACCCGCATATGATCTTCTACTCAATGCGTCAGCTACCACGTTCGCTTTTCCAGGATGGTATTGAATGGTATGATCATAATCTTTCAACAGTTCAAGCCAACGTCGTTGTCGCATGTTGAGTTCCTTTTGAGTGAAGAAATATTTGAGGCTTTTATGATCCGTAAAGATCTCCACTTTCTCCCCATACAAGTAATGCCTCCAAATTTTAAGTGCAAAGACAACAGCTGCCAACTCTAGATCATGAGTAGGATAATTCCTCTCATATTCCTTGAGTTGTCTTGATGCATAGGCTATGACTTTTCCATGTTGCATGAGAACGCATCCCAACCCTTTGCTCGAAGCATCACTGTAGATGACAAATCCCTCCGAGCCAGATGGTATTGTTAGAACAGGTGCTGAAATGAGTCTCCTCTTGAGTTCTTGAAAACTCTGCTCACATTCTTCGCTCCAACCAAACTTTGTATCTTTCCGAGTCAGCTGAGTTAATGGAGTAGCGATTCGAGAAAATCCTTCCACGAATCTCCGATAATAACCAGCTAAACCAAGAAAGCTACGTACCTCGGTCACTGATTTAGGTTGCTCCCAGCTTTGAATAGCTTCAATCTTTGCCGGGTCAACCGATATTCCACGACTTGATACTACGTGCCCAAGGAATGCTACCTCCTCCAGCCAGAACTCGCATTTCTTCAACTTGGCATAAAGCTTGTATTCACGAAGCTTTTGGAGTACCAGCCTCAAGTGTTGCTCATGATCTTCACGGCTTTTGGAATAAATAAGGATGTCATCAATAAAGACGACCACAAAGTGATCCAAATATTCCTTGAATACCCGGTTCATCATATCCATGAAGGCAGCAGGAGCATTAGTCAATCCAAAGGACATGACTAGGAATTCATAATGCCCGTACCGAGTTCTAAAAGCCGTCTTTGGAATATCCTCAGTTCTAACCTTCAGCTGATGATATCCAGAACGAAGATCGATCTTTGAAAAGAATTGTGCTCCTTGCAACTGGTCAAACAGGTCATCAATACGTGGCAATGGGTACCTGTTTTTGATGGTGACATGATTCAACTCCCGATAATCAATACAAAGTCGCATACTTCCATCTTTCTTCTTCACGAATAGAACAGGAGCTCCCAAGGAGAAGTACTAGGACGAATAAAGCCAATGTCTAACAATTCCTGCAGTTGGATCTTTAACTCCTGAAGTTCAATAGGAGCCATTCGATATGGGGCTTTGGAAATGGGTTTTGTACCGGGTTCAAGATCGATACAAAATTCAATTTCACGCTCTGGGGGTAGGCCAGGAAGTTCTTCAGGGAATACGTCAGGGAATTTATTAACAATAGAAATATCATTCAAAACTGACGTATTTTTGTTTAGATCTGTGACATGAGCTAAGAAAGCTTGACATCCGTTTTTCAATAAACGAATAGTTTTATGGCTTGAGATGACAGCGATTGATTTTAATGGTTTGGTTGCTTGAATTCGCATAATAGGTCGATTAGGAATATGAAAACTAACAACCTTACGAAAACAATCAATTTTTGCATAATGAGTAGTTAACCAATCAATCCCTAGAATCACGTCAAATGCAAGTATTTTTAATGAAATCAGATCGATAGGTAATGTGTGGGTACCAACTTGAACCAAACAAGACTTATAAACAGTGGAGGTAATGAAGGTTTCTCCCAACGGAGTTTCCACAGATAAGTCAAAGTCTAATTTCTCCGGAATCAAATTTAATCGATGAGCGCAAGTAGGAGAAATAAAAGAATGGGTTGAACCGGTATCAAATAAAGTATAAACTTCTTTAGAGTTTATGATAAGCTTACCCGTGATGACCTCATTCGGGTTCCTTGCTCTCTGGGAGTTCACAACAAACGCTCTCCCTTGCACAACCGGTTTTGACTTTTCTGGGACGGCTTTTGGTGCCTCCATCCTAGCTGAATTTGTCTTCGGTAAACGACAAAATCGGGCTAAATGACCTTCTCTTCCACAATTATAACATGCTTTGGACGGCATCGCGCAGTTTGGACTGATGTGCCCCTCCCCTCCGCATTTGAAACATATGATAGGTGGTCGTTCTCCTTCCTTAACGACAGGTGCTGGTGCTGACGTCTTTCCATCATTGTTGAATCTCCTCTTCTTGAAATGTCCATTCTTATTGTTTTGGCCCTGATTACCACCGAAGTGGTTACCATTTCTGGCCTGTTGATTCCCTCCACGCTTGTTGTCACCGCTTCGATGACTGCTCTCACTGGTATTATCATTTTGCCGGCTGCTCTCTTTTGGTTGCGTTGTCTCGTTATCGCGCTCCACCAACTGAGCCCTATTTACAACATCTGAATACAAACACAGTTTATGAGAAACAAGATGTTGACGTATCTCCGGCTTCAAACCTCTTAAAAACATCCGCGTCATTCTTTCTTCATTATCCACCAGGTGGGACGCAAACCGGGATAACTCCGCAAATTTTGCCTCGTACTGCGACACGGTCATATTATTCTGCTCCAATTTGATGAACTCCACCTCCTTCATGTGACGAATACTCTCGGGAAAGTATTTGTCGTTAAACAGCTCTTGGAACTTCTCCCAGGACATCTTCAGTGCGGCAGGTTGAGTACGCTTTATCGATTCCCACCAGTAATCTGCCTCTCCTCGCAACATAAAGGCGGCAAAGGGAACCTTTTGCTCCTCGGAGCAACCCAAGACATCAAATATCTTGGTGATCTGCTTTATCCATGTTTCAGCTACAAGTGGTTTGGGTTCTCCCTTAAACTCCGGTGGTCCCAGCTCCTTAAACTGTTTAGCGGTGACCGCCTGAGAGTTTCCAGTATTTCCACCTACGTTGTGGACAGGAGCCGCTTTCACCTGTTGTTGCATGAATTGCATAAAGCCTCTGAACATTTGATCATTCATCATTTGGTCAGTGTTGTTGTTTGCATGAGGATTGACACCTTCCTGATGCACATTATCCTGATTATTGATATGTGGTGAATCAACAGTCGTCTGTGCTCCATTGCTATTCTCAACATTCTCAGATGCCATTTTCAGATACTGCCACAAAATAAAAATTAATTGATATGTCATATATTATCCTTATATTATGACCGACCAATTAAATACCATGCAAATAAACTTAGGTATGTCATACTAGCGAAGGAATTCCCCGTCTCTCCCCTCCTAGTTCTATTCTCACATCTTAGCCAGGGATCATATCCCTAAGCTCTGATACCAACTGTGACGCCCCCAAAATTAGGTATACATCACCCATCTTGGGTCGTCAGATACATAGTACAGAATACAAATACAACTGATTAATACATCTGTCGTGTACAATACGACAAAACATAAACTGTGAGTTTGAATACAAATATTATCTTCTAGAGAGTATTCATACTCAAAAGGAGTCCTCATTACATTTATTAACACACCATTACATAGAATAGTGAGGACTACTAACTAATACTATCATTCGGACCATCACTCCGTACCCCGACTTGTCCCAGCTACGTTCTCATTTCCTGAAGAGAACAGTGAAAGAAAGGGTGAGCTCAACTAGCCCAGTAAGAAATATTATGACTAAGATAATGCAGAATAAATTATCATTAGCCTTCAACAATGTTAAACTGATAAAATATAATAGACATCAAGTTTAACTGTAGCGGAACAAGCAATCCATTAAAAGAGTCAAGTAGAAAATAAACTCTACTATCTTTTATGATTTAAAAAGTTTTTCAACACTGTAATCGCTGAGACTCAGCTTAATAAAATAATCCACATCATCGAATCACCCCTGCACTACGGCCAAGGATATTCGTGTATTCATTAATGGTCATGATCATGCCAACAACTGTCCATCAATGCACTACGGGCCAATGAGGACTTTTACCACATCATTTGTAACATTACGGTCATGATTATACCGAATAATCCCTGGTCATAATCATACCAAGTCCATCTATGCAATACAGGCCACAGATGACTTTCAACATTTTATAAACATGAGGATGATGACAATGATATAAGAATTCAATAAAACAAGTTCAAGAATTAATTTATCCAGGAATTAACAACGTCCAAATTGTCAACATGATACTGCATTGTGGAGTAAAATTCAAGAATGCTTAGAAGAATATTTTCTTGAAAAGATACTGGATGAAACGCAACTATCAAGGATATTCCACAAATTTCATGGAGTATAGAAGTCAAAACTTAACCAACTGAGTACAATAAAGAATGGAATAACAAAAGAAATCACCATGCATGCGATAGACCGCACAGACAGGTTATTCCAACAGAATAATAAATAATGGAACCAGGTCCGGCGTAAACGCACAGACAGGATATTCCGACAGAATAATAAATAATGGAACCAGGTCCGGTGTAAAACACACAGACAGGATATTCCAACAGAATAATAATAAAACGGAACCAGGTCCGGTGTAAAACACACAGACAGGATGTTCCAACAGAATAATAAACGGAACCAGGTCCGGTGTAAAACACACAGACAGGATGTTCCAACAGAATAATAGAAGAATGTCACCAAGTATAGGGTAGACCGCGTATACTGGTTATTCCAACAGAATAATAACAAATGGAATAACAGAAGTTCTCTTCATGAATATAAAAGAAATAATATTCCCTACCTTAAAAGAACTGGATATTGGAAAAGTGATGTAGCAGAATACTTTTATTCTCTCTCTCTTATTCTCTCTATACTTTCTCTCTCTATAGCTTGAATGAATTCGTGAAAAATAATGAAGCCCTAGGCCTCTATTTATAGAAAAACTGAGGGTGGCTCTTGGTCTTAACGAAGGGTCAAATGACTCTTGGTCTTAACGAAGGGTCAAATGACTCTTGGTAATATTGAAGGGACAACTACTATTGACGAAAGTAATTACTATTGACCAAGGTAAATACTATTGCCGAAGGTAATTACTATTGACCAAGGTAAATACTATTGACCAAGGTAAATACTATTGACGAAGGTAATTACTATTGACCAAGGTAAATACTATTGACGAAGGTAATTACTATTGACTAAGGTAAATACTATTGACGACGGTAATTACTATTGACGACGGTAATTACTATTGACGACGGTAATTACTATTGACGAAGAGACTCTTAGATGATGACATATGGCCCCCCATAAAATAACCAAACTTACCACAACGTCTCAATAATATAACATATTATACAGATGATACTATGACAATAATTTAAGAGATATGATGCAGCAATTACTGTAGCAATAATTGAGTATAGCTGAGTGACTTCTCACGTAAGCATCAATAATCAATACCGTGTGCTACTATGCAACCACGCGTATTACTGTACTTTTACTACCGAGTAGTTCAACAGTTTTAACGGTTTTAACGGTAACACCTCAGCTGTTATTTTTATAGAAAGATAATTCTGTCGTTTTCTCAATCCGACAATAATTCCGTTGTGGGGTCCACCAATGATTGTGCCGTCGTACGAATATTCCCCGACAAAAAGAATATTCTCCGACCAAACGAATATTTTATAACAACTTGCTTACTTTGTAAAATTTATAAATATTACCCACAACTATAACATTATATTAAATTAACTCCATAATATTCAAAAATGATATTTATAGAAAATTCATCTTTATTTATAAAAATTGGGGTCTTACATAGTCAACAAGACATTCCACCTCCTTAGTAACCTCCTTACTATTCATTACTTAATCCCTAAGTATACTTGCTCTTCACCTTAATTACTTGGCCATCACAACATCTATCCAATACTTGGGCACCACAACACTTTCTCACCACATTATTTACTTGGTTATTACTTAACTTAACCATTAAGTTTGCTTACTCCCTACTTTGGATCATCCATGGTTTGCCCCATGGGTTTAAACCATCCAATAACCCATTGGTTACTTACTTTGGGCTTCTAGCATAATTGGATTAACTTATTCATTGGGCTTGTACTAAAACAAACATTGGCTTGCATTAATTCTATTAGACTTAACCCTTCTTATATTTGGGCCTTATTATAATTTCCATTGGACAATACAATTTCCTACACATTTCAACAAATTCAATTCATTTGGATTAAAGCCTCATAATGTATCCTATACGTATTATTATCGTATTCTAACTCGTATACTACTTCATGATATACAATATACCACCATTCATACATACTCGTATAATACCTCGTATCGTACTCGTATTCATTACTTCATATAATACATACGTATTATACGATCATTGATTACTTCATTAACCTCATTACATTTCCTTCTTGTAAATCATTTTCCCTAATCGTTAGGTTTTAAGTTCGCAGGCGAAAAACTGTATTTTTCATAACTGAAATATTATTGGACATTCCATCTCACCTTGATATTCTATCATTACGTATTTCTCAGAAGTTCAAAAATAATTCCCGAGCAGAAATGTGTGAATAGTATTTTTCAGAAAATTTAACGAAAAACTTTTATTTTCGTCTTGAAAATTCAAACAATTTAATTCTGTCACGTAGCCAAAATACTACGACGTTCTGACATGTCTAGGTCATAGAACGACCTTCAAATAGCTTACTCCCTTAAATAATCAATTAAATTCATTTAATCCTCATAATTAAATAAAATTTTAATTCTCCAAAAAATCTGATTTTTCTCGGGCGTTACAAAGAGCGTTTGTCGTGACTGGCCAAAACACGAGGAACTCGAACGAGGTGTTCACGGGTAAGCTAATCATAAACTCTTATAAAATTTATACCTTATTAGATACCAGTTCTACCTATTCTTTTATCTCTCCTGCTTGTGCTCAACGTTTGAACTTGACTCCGGGGAAATTAAACTTTGACTTATCTGTTGAGACTCTGTTGGGAGAAACTTTCATTACATCTACTGTTTATAAATCTTGCTTGATCCAAGTTGGTATCATCACATTACCTGTCGATCTTATTTCTTTGAAAATACTTGCATTTGATTTGATTTTAGGGATTGATTGGTTAACTATTCATTATGCCAAAATTGATTATTTTCGTAAGGTTGTTAGTTTTCATATTCCTAACCAACCTGTTATGCGAATTCAAGCAACCAAACCACTAAAGTCAATCACTGTCATATCAAGCCATAAAGCTATTCGTTTATTGAAAAACAGATGTCAAGCTTTCTTAGCCCATGTCACGGACTTGAACAAAAACACGTCACACTACAAAAAAATGGGGCTTTAGCAACAACCAATTTTCATTGCTAAAGGTGTCAAATTTCATTGCAAAAGGGTTTTGGCAATGACTTTAATGTCGTTGCGTCTTTCGTTGCGCAATGAGCGTTGCTAATTGTTCCGCAACGAACGTTTTTTTTCTTTGCCAAAAGTATTACATTTTGTAACGAAATTTGGCTTTCGTACAGAGACATCGATCCTTTAGCAACAAAATGTATTGTTGCAGAATAATTAAAATTTCGTTGCTAAAAACCCCATTTCGTTGCAAAAGCCTGCTAATTGGCAACGAAATGAACTCTTTTTTTTGCAACGACTATGTATTTTAGTTGCAATTGACACCATTTTGCAACAACATTTTTCGTTGCAGTAAATTATGAAAATTGTTGCCTAAACTTGCTTTCTTTGCGGAATATAAACTTTTTAGCAACGATTTTCGTTGCTGATTATATTATTTGACAACGACATTATGCTGAATCAGTAACGAAAATGTTTGTTGCTGGTTATTTTTTAATAGCAACGAAAGTCGTCGATTAGCAACGACATTATATGTTGCCGTTTCTTTATATGTGCAATGAAAGTTGATATGATTTGCAACGATAAAAAATGTTACCTTTTATTTTAATATTAGCAACAATATCCTCTTCGTTGTTATTAGGTTAATTTTTCGTTGTCAAATATTATATTCTTAATGCCATTAGCAACGAAAATTCGTTGCTAAATGTATAAAAAATTGTTGCTATATTAAAACTTTTTCAATGCTTTGGTAACGAATTATATTGTTGCCAAATCAAAATTTGACATTCTTTTTGTGTACCTGACTGGCTCAATGTCCCCATAGCAAATAATGGCAAAAATACAAAAAAACTAAAATATTATTAACTTAATAAAATCATCCACTACATAATCATTCATTATCTTTACAATTAATCATCTAAAGTTACCACAGTTCTTCAATCAAAGTATATATCTACATATATAGAAAGAGTACACTTTATAATTTTGTCCCTTGTCTTCCGTAAACGTAGCACGAAAATTTGATACCCAGTATTGTAAGGCAAGTCATAGAAGCAGTCTTCCTGCACATATTTAAAAATAATAGCTAGTCAAGAAAATGAAGCAAATAGGTCACCAGAGGCACTTAGTGCCAAAATCAATACACAAAGACAATAGAGTTGCTACGTGGTACTAATGTACACCGTATTGCTCATAAGCAGAAAAAGACAAATAGGCAATCACAATATCATTTGCTACAAATCCAAATAGAAAAAGAACCTTTAGTTTGACTATATGATTGCTCTGTTACAAGAAAAAAATTGGAATCTTAATCGGCCATTTCATGAATTAATTTCAGTAAGAACAGTGGTAAACATATTTTCTGTTACAAGACTTGTAGATTATTATTATATGTTGACCTCAAGTCAGAATTCAGTCACATTCAACAACCACAAGCATCACACAATATTAAATACCATCACACAATCTTAAATAACAATGTTTAGATTTCTATATAGAAAGGACACCAATTATTGAAGGAGGCAAAGTGAAGATAGTTAGATTTCCGTGGATACACATCTTCAAGAAAGTAGTAAGCATGACCAACTATCATTCCCTTAATCACAGATATAATGTTCAAGTTAATTGTAGTATCATTAGTAGGCTAAGAGAAGGAGGCAAAGTGAAGATGGGAAAATCTGTTATAATCAAGTAAATCATTCACATCATAATCATATAGGCTACTGATTTCCCTAAGCTAAGTAACTCTCGTGTCTTCAAGCACTAGGCCAATTTTTGGCTTCAAGATATTTATTGTTCCCTACAAACAAGGATTCTTAAGGTTTTCAGAGGATATACCTCTAACATTATACCTTTAGATGGATAAATAAGGTGTTATGGCTAGTGGAAGATTATAGAAGCTCGCACCCTTATCAGCATGAAGCTGTAAAAAGTGACTACAATCTTCTAAGTTCTTACATGTATCTTAAAACAGGAAACATATTTCAGACAAAGAAAGATAAATTCTAAGGGAAGAAAGTCCACATACAGATTTAGATTGATGCTCACCCATGGTCAAGCAATACAACATCTGTTGAATGAAACCTCCATTCAATTGTCCACGAAATGAACCTCTTCCTGGAACACAATTCAGTAAAAATTATTCATTAGAAATCTCCTGTCCCTGTTACCACTTGTCACATACATGAGAAACACAAAAATAGATCCTTCCTTTTCGGTGACCTCTTAGAGAATCAGATGCCACAGTACATGAAATTACATTTGAAATTATGTCCAAGGATTCCATTGGCCAAAATTTCTAATAAGTTGGTGACACCAGCAACATTATTTACAACGTATAATGTACACCTGCTCAAGGATTTAAAGCATCAAAATTTTATTGATTTATGACAACCACTAGTACCATTATTACCAAGATAACATTAATAATCTGTGAACCTATGAACCTATAGTCCACCAAACAAGAAGGTGGTGCAAATAGTAAATAAAATACTCAAACTCATCAATTTGCATATATATAATAACATCAAGCCATATAATAATTACCTGGAATCCTGATCCAAAAGAATTTACAACAAATATGTCAAGCAACTTTCCCTGTATAGTTTAAGAAAATTTGAAAACATCATCACTTGGAAATTGGAATATGTTGTGAGCATGAAAAAAGTAATAACAAAGTGGCAGTGAATTTCTTCAAAGAAAAGAAATTGTACTGGCCATACCTTGAAGCGTCTGGTAGAATCGATGGAAACAGATTCCTATTCATACAAATTATTTTGAGTGTTATTTGTTTGCTCACATGGACAACCTTTAGAGTATGACCACTATTCATTCTATTACCTTGAGAATAGATGCACCAGCTTGAAAAGCACTTGATGCAATCATTAGCAGTGGCCACACAAAACCAATTCCAGAAAGCATTTGGCCAGTTTTTGATCCACTGCACTCTAGAAACATACAACTTTAAAAGACAGTCATGAAAAATGGCTAGGATAAAAGAACAACTATACGATATAACATGAAGCAATACCAAAGATCCTCAACTTTCATAATCAACTTCCAAGTCCATGAACAAAACACCCCAGGCCTGACAACTTTCACCAAAAATTTAAGAAAACAGAACCAACTTCTAGGGAACACGCTCTTGGAAAAAGTAAAAAATGTGCCCAAATAACTTTAAGTTAGAATCTCCACACTCAAATTCCCACTACTTCTGACATTAATTGGGATCTATCAGCGCATAGAACAGAGCAAGAACATAATTTATGAGGATTATTCAAATTATTTGACAAGAAGAGGATACAATTATTTTCTATATTGATTCTTGTGTCCAATAGTATCATTCAACAGATGTTAGGGTACGGGATTTTGTACAAAGGTAATTCTCTCACAAAACTCAATTATCTTATAACTCAATCAATTATATAATTCAATGTATCAAAAATAATACACATACATCTATTTTTTGATGTAGGTCTATAGGAGTGGATAACCAGAAAGTTACCGTAAATTAGATAGGGAAAATGAAGCGCCGAACCACTGACAGGCAAAGTGGGGAGATAAATTCAGTCAGCCACGCCTCCACAGCTGAACCTCAACCAAAGAAGAGGTGAAACGGCGAGACAGACAGACGGTGAAGGCCGGAGATTGAGACGGGAAGAGGCCGGAGAGTCGAGAGGCAAAAAGAGTCTGAGGAATCGGGAATGGAAGGGGGCAAGGCGCTAGGGCATACAGTACAGACTAGGAGTATTAAGTATACATACAATAACACTAATAATAATAATAATAATAATAATAATAATAATAATAATAATAATAATAATAATAATAACAGTCATAATAATAATAGTACTAATAATAATAATAACAATAACCGTAATAATAATAATAATAATAATAATAATAATAATAATAATAATAATAATAATAATAATAATAATAATAATAATAATAGCAGTAGTAATAATAGTAGTAGTAGTAATAATAATAATAATAATAAATAACAATAAATAATAATAATAACAGTCATAATAATAATAGTACTAATAATAATAATAACAATAACAGTAATAATAGTACTAGTACTAGTAGTAGTAATAATAATAACAACAACAACAACAACAACAACAACAATAATAATAATAATAATAATAATAATAATAATAATAATAATGTTGATGATGATGACGATGCTAGTATTATTATTATTATTATTATTATTATTATTATTATTATTATTATTATTATTATTATTATTATTATTATTATTATTATTATTATTAGTACTATTATTATTACTGTTATGATAATAATAATAATAATAATAATAATAATAATAATAATAATAATTATAATAATAATTATTATTATTATTATTAGTACTACTATTATTATTGTTATTCTATTATTTTGTTGTTATTATTGGTGGTGGTGGTGGTGGCTACTGGTGGTGGTCGCGGTACTATTATTATTATTATTATTATTATTATTATTATTATTATTATTATTATACACACACACTTTTTGGACACTGTACTAGGAATTGTAATAATAATAATAATTGTAATAATTATAATAATAATCATTGTAATAATTATAATAATAATAATTGTAATAATTATTATAGTAATAATTATAATTAATTTTTAATAATTAAAATAATAATAATAATTAAAATTTTAAATAATAATAATAATTATTATTGTAATAATACAGTGACCAAAAAGGGGATAATACATTGTATTATTACAATTATTATTAGTACTATTATTATTATGACTGTTACATATTATTACTGTTGTTGTTATTGTTATTATTATTAGTACTATTGTTATTATTGTGACTGTTATTATTATTATTATTATTATTATTATTATTATTATTATTATTATTATCATCATCATCACGCAATTAGTTATGTACATTTATTTTTTATAAATTTAAAATAAAGAATATTAAATTAAAATTTTAAAATATCTCAAATCAATTGTCAAAAGTCAATAATAATCGTATAATTTGTAATAAAGATGTAAGACCCCAACTTTTATAAATAAAGATGAATTTTCTATAAATATCATTTTTGAATATTATGGAGTTAATTTGATATAATGTTATAGTTGTGGGTAATATTTATAAATTTTGCAAAGCACGCAAGTTGTTATATAATATTCGATTGGTCGGGGAATATTCGTTTTAACAGGGAATATTCGTACAACGGTCCACAACGGATTATTGTCGGATTGAGAAAACGACAAAAGTATTTTATTAAAAATAACGGCGGAAGTTTTACCATTGATACTGTTAAACTACTTGGTAGTAAAAGTACAGTAATACGTGTGGTTGCATAGTAGCTCACGGTATTGATTATTAATACTTATGTGAGAAGTCACTCAGTTTGATTCAATTATTGTTAGTTAATAATATGAATTATTTAGCGATAATGACGTTTTGTTTTATTCGTATTATTAACGTAATAAAACAGAAACATCTTTTTATATAAAACAGAATACTTTATTAAAGTTATTCTATAAATAGAATATATTATATTTTATTTAAAAGATTTTTCTTTAAATATGGACCGTCAGATTAAAGTAATCAATCTGGACTGTTCATGGATTAGTTACTATGCATTCTATTTTTCTATAAATAGCAGCTCATTCCTTCATTATTTCTTACGAATTCACTGAACTCTAGAGAGAGAAACTATAGAGAGAGAGAAGAAGAGTATTCTGCTACTTAACTACTTCCTTATTTCAGCTCTTCTTTAAAACGGTAAGGGTGTTATTCTTTCTTATTCATGAAGAGAACTGTTGTTGTTCCATTTCTTATTATTCTGTTGGAATAACCTGTATACGCGGTCTACCCTATACTTGGTGACATTGTAAGACCCCAATTTTTATAAATAAAGATGAATTTTCTATAAATAACATTTTTGAATATTATGAAGTTAATTTGATATAATGTTATAGTTGTGGGTAATATTTATAAATTTTGCAAAGTAAGCAAGTTGTTATAAAATATTCATTTGGTCGGAGAATATTCTTTTTGTCGGAGAATATTCGTACGACGGCACAATCATTGGTGGACCCCACAACGGAATTATTGTCGGATTGAGAAAACGACAGAATTATCTTTCTATAAAAATAACAGCTGAGGTGTTACCGTTAAAACCGTTAAAACTGTTGAACTACTCGGTAGTAAAAGTACAGTAATACGCGTGGTTGCATAGTAGCACACGGTATTGATTATTGATGCTTACGTGAGAAGTCACTCAGCTATACTCAATTATTGCTACAGTAATTGCTGCATCATATCTCTTAAATTATTGTCATAGTATCATCTGTATAATATGTTATATTATTGAGACGTTGTGGTAAGTTTGGTTATTTTATGGGGGGCCATATGTCATCATCTAAGAGTCTCTTCGTCAATAGTAATTACCGTCGTCAATAGTAATTACCGTCGTCAATAGTAATTACCGTCGTCAATAGTATTTACCTTAGTCAATAGTAATTACCTTCGTCAATAGTATTTACCTTGGTCAATAGTAATTACCTTCGTCAATAGTATTTACCTTGGTCAATAGTATTTACCTTGGTCAATAGTAATTACCTTCGGCAATAGTATTTACCTTGGTCAATAGTAATTACTTTCGTCAACAGTAGTTGTCCCTTCAATATTACCAAGAGTCATTTGACCCTTCGTTAAGACCAAGAGTCATTTGACCCTTCGTTAAGACCAAGAGCCACCCTCAGTTTTTCTATAAATAGAGGCCTAGGGCTTCATTATTTTTCACGAATTCATTCAAGCTATAGAGAGAGAAAGTATAGAGAGAATAAGAGAGAGAGAATAAAAGTATTCTGCTACATCACTTTTCCAATATCCAGTTCTTTTAAGGTAGGGAATATTATTTCTTTTATATTCATGAAGAGAACTTCTGTTATTCCATTTGTTATTATTCTGTTGGAATAACCAGTATACGCGGTCTACCCTATACTTGGTGACATTCTTCTATTATTCTGTTGGAACATCCTGTCTGTGTGTTTTACACCGGACCTGGTTCCGTTTATTATTCTGTTGGAACATCCTGTCTGTGTGTTTTACACCAGACCTGGTTCCGTTTTATTATTATTCTGTTGGAATATCCTGTCTGTGTGTTTTACACCGGACCTGGTTCCATTATTTATTATTCTGTCAGAATATCCTGTCTGTGCGTTTACGCCGGACCTGGTTCCATTATTTATTATTCTATTGGAATAACCTGTCTGTGCGGTCTATCGCATGCATGGTGATTTCTTTTGTTATTCCATTCTTTATTGTACTCAGTTGGTTAAGTTTTGACTTCTATACTCCATGAAATTTGTGGAATATCCTTGATAGTTGCGTTTCATCCAGTATCTTTTCAAGAAAATATTCTTCTAAGCATTCTTGAATTTTACTCCACAATGCAGTATCATGTTGACAATTTGGACGTTGTTAATTCCTGGATAAATTAATTCTTGAACTTGTTTTATTGAATTCTTATATCATTGTCATCATCCTCATGTTTATAAAATGTTGAAAGTCATCTGTGGACTGTATTGCATAGATGGACTTGGTATGATTATGACCAGGGATTATTCGGTATAATCATGACCGTAATGTTACAAATGATGTGGTAAAAGTCCTCATTGGCCCGTAGTGCATTGATGGACAGTTGTTGGCATGATCATGACCATTAATGAATACACGAATATCCTTGGCCGTAGTGCAGGGGTGATTCGATGATGTGGATTATTTTATTAAGCTGAGTCTCAGCGATTACAGTGTTGAAAAACTTTTTAAATCATAAAAGATAGTAGAGTTTATTTTCTACTTGACTCTTTTAATGGATTGCTTGTTCCGCTACAGTTAAACTTGATGTCTATTATATTTTATCAGTTTAACATTGTTGAAGGCTAATGATAATTTATTCTGCATTATCTTAGTCATAATATTTCTTACTGGGCTAGTTGAGCTCACCCTTTCTTTCACTGTTCTCTTCAGGAAATGAGAACGTAGCTGGGACAAGTCGGGGTACGGAGTGATGGTCCGAATGATAGTATTAGTTAGTAGTCCTCACTATTCTATGTAATGGTGTGTTAATAAATGTAATGAGGACTCCTTTTGAGTATGAATACTCTCTAGAAGATAATATTTGTATTCAAACTCACAGTTTATGTTTTGTCGTGTTGTACACGACAGATGTATTAATCAGTTGTATTTGTATTCTGTACTATGTATCTGACGACCCAAGATGGGTGATGTATACCTAATTTTGGGGGCGTCACAGTTGGTATCAGAGCTTAGGGATATGATCCCTGGCTAAGATGTGAGAATAGAACTAGGAGGGGAGAGACGGGGAATTCCTTCGCTAGTATGACCTACCTAAGTTTATTTTGTATTTAATTGGTCGGTCAAAGTATATTGATAATATGTGACATGTTAATTAACCCTTGTTTTGTGGCAGTATTTGAAAATGGCAGCTGAAAATGTCAACATTGGAGTGAATGAGACCGTGGCACCTCTAATCACCAACCAGGATAATGTAATATCAGGCGAAGAAGAAATTAGAGATATCTATGTGGTAAGTGAAGAACTAATAGTTGCACCCGAGCTAGTGGCAGAGGTAGCAGCTGAGAGCGAGGAAGAAGAGGAAGAAGAGGACGAAGAGGAACCTGAGGAGAATTGGTTAGAAGAAATTTATGATCAAAACTTAGAATTACAAAATCGTGTTCATGAGTTAGAAGAGCATGCTGAAGAACGACAGGCGGTCGTGGAGCAAAGAGATGTAACGATTCAAAATTTTGTTACCCGATATATGTTGCTCGAACAAAATCACGCTTTGGCAGAGTGTAAGATATTAAAGTTGGAATCTGAGAATTCAAATATCAAGGATCAGCTGAAAGAAGAAACAACTGAACGAGTGAGAATGAAGGATGCATGGGTAAAAGCCGCACGACGTGCTGATATTGTAGAAAGAGATGTCCGATCCAAAAAGGCTAAAATAGATGATATACATTTCTCTTTTTGGACAGCAATTGGGAGAACCCAACATCGAGTTTTGAATTACCCGGTACAGAGCGGTCAATCTGAACTCGACATGGATCGAAGATTGATGATTCAGATTATGAAGCAGGAGTACGATGAAGCAGTTGAGGGTGGAATATGTCCGATATTAAAGTCAATTCCAACGATAGAGATGACATCAAATGCTACCCCAGACAAGTCAAAGCCGGGTAGTTCAAGGGAGAGCGGTTGTCATGACTTCCCAACAAGTGAGGAACCCAAATAAAGTTATCGCGGGTAAGCTAATCATAAACCCTTGCGAAGTTTGTACCTTATTCAATACTGGTTCTACCCACTCTTGTATTTCACCTAGTTGTGTTCAACGTTTAAACTTGGCCCTTTAAAAAAAAAATATTAGGCTTGACTTATTTGTTGAAACTCTGTTAGGAGAAACCTTCGTTAACTCTACTAATTATAAATCTTGTTTGATTCAAATCGACACTTTCACGTTACCTGTCGATATGTGATTTATGGAAACGATTGGTTAACTACCCATTATGCTTTTCGTAAGGTTGTTAATTTTCATATTCCTAACCAACCTGTTATGCGAATTCAAGCAACCAAACCACTAAAGTCAATCATTATCATATCAAGCCATAAGTAAGGATCCCCATTCCTTTCATTGTTGACTTCCTGGTGGGGAATGCATCGAAACCAGACTTTCCGTAGGAGACGTTGTAAATGACGATGGCAAGCTGATAGGTATCAATGTGACGTGTTATCCAAGTCTGGGATGAGAGTCACAGTTTTGAACGATATTTCTATTGTTAATAAATTTCTTGACGTATTCTTGAAGACTTCTTAGCCTACCCCAGAGCGTAAAATTGAATTTTGTATTGACCCCAGTACAAAACCTATTTCTTAAACCCTCAAATATTTCTTCAACTAAAACGAACGTATTATGCGCCAAAGACGTTGGCTCGAGCTGTTGAAGATTACGATCGTACCATTCAATATCATCGTGGAAAAGTGAACGTGGTAGCTGACGCGTTGTGTAGAAGATCGTATACGGTTACAAGTGTGAATATTCGAACCCACGTGAAGATAACGAATATACGATTAAAATCGACTTTAATTGATAAAGTTAAAATTGCTCAAGCTACAGACCTAGAGCTGATGCGTATGAGGAAGAAGGTGCAAGAAGGTGCTATGCCGGAAGCAAGAATCGATATTTCAAGTCAACTCCAGACTTTGTGTTCCTAACGACCCTGATTTAAAGTATGAAATCATGATGGAGGCGTACAACACACCGTTTGCAATCCATCCTGGAAGTACCAAAATGTATCATGATCTTCGTCATACATTTTGGTGGAGCAATATGAAGAGAGAGATAGCGTTGTTTATCTCAAGGTGTCTAACTTGTCAACGAGTCAAAGCGGAGCATCAAGTACCAAAAGGTCCATTGCAACCACTTGAAATTCCAGAATGGAAGTGGGAGCACATTACCATGGATTTCGTTACCGGTCTTCCTAGGGTTTCTCAAGGTATTGATGCGATTTGGGTCATTGTTGATAGATTGACCAAGTCTGCTCATTTCTTACCGATACGAGAAACTTATACACTTGAACGTCTTGCTCGTATGTACATAAACGAGATTGTAAGACTGCATGGTATGCCAGTATCCATAGTTTCTGACCGAGACCCAAGATTCACTTCACGATTTTGGGTTAGTTTACAAAAGGCTATGGGCACGGAGTTACGATTTAGTTCAGCATATCATCCTCAGACGGACGGACAATCAGAGAGGACTATTCAAACTCTTGAAGATCTATTAAGACTCTGTGTCTTTGACTTCAAAGGAAGTTGGGACAAGTTCTTACCGTTGGTGGAGTTTTCCTACAACAACAGTTATCAAGCAAGTATTGGCATGGCTCCATTCGAAGCATTGTATGGAAGAAAATGTCGTTCTCCAGTATGCTGGGATGAGGTGGGCGAAGCAACGTTGTTGGGACCGGAGTTGGTACGTATGACTACAGAAAAGATTCAAACGATCCGACAACGTATAAAAACCTCACAAGATCGACAAAAGAGTTATGCTGATCTTCATCGAAAGGACGTGGAATTTGATGTAGGAGATCATGTGTTCTTACGTGTTGCTCCATGGAAAGGAGTTACGAGATTTGGAAAGAGAGGAAAGCTAAATCCTCGATTCATCGGTCCATTTTTAATCCTCGATCGAGTAGGAACTGTGGCTTATAGACTCGCTTTACCGCCAAGTATGTCTCGTGTTCATAACGTTTTCCACATATCCATGTTACGCAAATATGTGGAAGACCCGAACCACATTATTGAGTTAGAACCGGACGAAATAGCGGAGGATTTGACGTATGAAGAAGTTCCTGTTCAAATCTTGGATAAGAAGGAACATATTCTACGCTCCAAGGTTATACCTCAAGTTAAAGTTTTGTGGAGAAACCACGATGTTGAGGAAATGACTTGGGAGTTAGAATCAGAAATGAAATCAAGGTATCCTTACCTCTTCGACATACCAGGTACGTACCCTAATTTCGAGGGCGAAATTTCATAAGAAGGGGAGGTTGTAAGACCCCAATTTTTATAAATAAAGATGAATTTTCTATAAATATCATTTTTGAATATTATGGAGTTAATTTGATATAATGTTATAGTTGTGGGTAATATTTATAAATTTTGCAAAGTAAGCAAGTTGTTATAAAATATTCGTTTGGTCGGAGAATATTCTTTTTGTCGGGGAATATTCGTACGACGGCACAATCATTGGTGGACCCCACAACGGAATTATTGTCGGATTGAGAAAACGACAGAATTATCTTTCTATAAAAATAACAGCTGAGGTGTTACCGTTAAAACCGTTAAAACTGTTGAACTACTCGGTAGTAAAAGTACAGTAATACGCGTGGTTGCATAGTAGCACACGGTATTGATTATTGATGCTTACGTGAGAAGTCACTCAGCTATACTCAATTATTGCTACAGTAATTGCTGCATCATATCTCTTAAATTATTGTCATAGTATCATCTGTATAATATGTTATATTATTGAGACGTTGTGGTAAGTTTGGTTATTTTATGGGGGGCCATATGTCATCATCTAAGAGTCTCTTCGTCAATAGTAATTACCGTCGTCAATAGTAATTACCGTCGTCAATAGTATTTACCTTAGTCAATAGTAATTACCTTCGTCAATAGTATTTACCTTGGTCAATAGTAATTACCTTCGTCAATAGTATTTACCTTGGTCAATAGTATTTACCTTGGTCAATAGTAATTACCTTCGGCAATAGTATTTACCTTGGTCAATAGTAATTACTTTCGTCAATAGTAGTTGTCCCTTCAATATTACCAAGAGTCATTTGACCCTTCGTTAAGACCAAGAGTCATTTGACCCTTCGTTAAGACCAAGAGCCACCCTCAGTTTTTCTATAAATAGAGGCCTAGGGCTTCATTATTTTTCACGAATTCATTCAAGCTATAGAGAGAGAAAGTATAGAGAGAATAAGAGAGAGAGAATAAAAGTATTCTGCTACATCACTTTTCCAATATCCAGTTCTTTTAAGGTAGGGAATATTATTTCTTTTATATTCATGAAGAGAACTTCTGTTATTCCATTTGTTATTATTCTGTTGGAATAACCAGTATACGCGGTCTACCCTATACTTGGTGACATTCTTCTATTATTCTGTTGGAACATCCTGTCTGTGTGTTTTACACCGGACCTGGTTCCGTTTATTATTCTGTTGGAACATCCTGTCTGTGTGTTTTACACCAGACCTGGTTCCGTTTTATTATTATTCTGTTGGAATATCCTGTCTGTGTGTTTTACACCGGACCTGGTTCCATTATTTATTATTCTGTCAGAATATCCTGTCTGTGCGTTTACGCCGGACCTGGTTCCATTATTTATTATTCTATTGGAATAACCTGTCTGTGCGGTCTATCGCATGCATGGTGATTTCTTTTGTTATTCCATTCTTTATTGTACTCAGTTGGTTAAGTTTTGACTTCTATACTCCATGAAATTTGTGGAATATCCTTGATAGTTGCGTTTCATCCAGTATCTTTTCAAGAAAATATTCTTCTAAGCATTCTTGAATTTTACTCCACAATGCAGTATCATGTTGACAATTTGGACGTTGTTAATTCCTGGATAAATTAATTCTTGAACTTGTTTTATTGAATTCTTATATCATTGTCATCATCCTCATGTTTATAAAATGTTGAAAGTCATCTGTGGACTGTATTGCATAGATGGACTTGGTATGATTATGACCAGGGATTATTCGGTATAATCATGACCGTAATGTTACAAATGATGTGGTAAAAGTCCTCATTGGCCCGTAGTGCATTGATGGACAGTTGTTGGCATGATCATGACCATTAATGAATACACGAATATCCTTGGCCGTAGTGCAGGGGTGATTCGATGATGTGGATTATTTTATTAAGCTGAGTCTCAGCGATTACAGTGTTGAAAAACTTTTTAAATCATAAAAGATAGTAGAGTTTATTTTCTACTTGACTCTTTTAATGGATTGCTTGTTCCGCTACAGTTAAACTTGATGTCTATTATATTTTATCAGTTTAACATTGTTGAAGGCTAATGATAATTTATTCTGCATTATCTTAGTCATAATATTTCTTACTGGGCTAGTTGAGCTCACCCTTTCTTTCACTGTTCTCTTCAGGAAATGAGAACGTAGCTGGGACAAGTCGGGGTACGGAGTGATGGTCCGAATGATAGTATTAGTTAGTAGTCCTCACTATTCTATGTAATGGTGTGTTAATAAATGTAATGAGGACTCCTTTTGAGTATGAATACTCTCTAGAAGATAATATTTGTATTCAAACTCACAGTTTATGTTTTGTCGTGTTGTACACGACAGATGTATTAATCAGTTGTATTTGTATTCTGTACTATGTATCTGACGACCCAAGATGGGTGATGTATACCTAATTTTGGGGGCGTCACAGACATTCTTCTATTATTCTGTTGGAACATCCTGTCTGTGTGTTTTACACCGGACATGATTCCGTTTTTATTATTATTCTGTTGGAACATCCTGTCTGTGTGTTTTACACCGGACCTGGTTCCGTTTTTATTATTATTCTGTTGGAACATCCTGTCTGTGTGTTTTACACCGGACCTGGTTCCGTTTTTATTATTATTCTGTTGGAACATCCTGTCTGTGTGTTTTACACCGGACCTGGTTCCGTCTTTATTATTATTCTGTTGGAATATCCTGTCTGTGCGTTTTACGCCGGACCTGGTTCCATTATTTATTATTCTGTGGGAATAACCTGTCTGTGCGGTCTATCGCATGCATGGTGATTTCTTTTGTTATTCCATTCTTTATTATACTCAGTTGGTTAAGTTTTGACTTCTATACTCTATGAAATTTGTGGAATATCCTTGATAATTGCATTTCATCCAGTATCTTTTCATGAAAATATTCTTCTAAGCATTCTTGAATTTTACTCCACAAAGCAGTATCATGTTGACAATTTGGACGTTGTTAATTCTTGGATAAATTAATTTTTGAACTTGTTTTATTGAATTCTTATATCATTGTCATCATCCTCATGTTTATAAAATGTTAAAAGTCATCTGTAGCCTGTAGTGCATAGATGGACTTGGTATGATTATGACCAGGGATTATTCGGTATAATCATGACCGTAATGTTACAAATGATGTGGTAAAAGTCCTCATTGGCCTGTAGTGCGTTGATGGACAGTTGTTGGCATGATCATGACCATTAATGAATACACGAATATCATTGGCCGTAGTGCAGGGGTGATTCGATAATGTGGATTATTTTATTAAGCTGAGTCCCAGCGATCACAGTGTTGAAAAACTTTTTAAATCATAAAAGATAGTAGAGTTTATTTTCTACTTGACTCTTGTAATGGATTGCTTGTTCCGCTGCAGTTAAACTTGATGTCTATTATATTTTATCAGTTTAACATTGTTGAAGGCTAATGATAATTTATTCTGCATTATCTTAGTCATAATATTTCTTACTGGGCTAGTTGAGCTCATCCTTTTTTTCACTGTTCTCTTCAGGAAATTATTATTATTATTATTATTATTATTATTATTATTATTATTATTATTATTATTATTATTATTATTATTATTATTATTATTATTATTATTATTATTATTATTGTAGTAGTATATAACTTCTTGAGATTATATTAATGGTATGTAGTGAAAGAGAAAAATGGAATATATAGGAAAAATCTCATGTTTTGATATAAATAATAATCCTTGCAAGATATTAACAAATAACTTGTGTTGCTCCAACGGTCAAGTGACCAAAGTTCCAAATGATAGGTCACAAGTTCGAATAAGTTTTGTATTTGGATATAATTTTTAAATACTAAATATGAATATTTTTTGACAATTCTCCGAATACCGAATATGGTCTTACGAAAATATGTTTATTGGGATTATCTTAATTTAAGACAACATTTTAATAGTCGTTGCAAAAAGTTGTATAAGATATGCAACGAAAATAAAAATTGTTGCCAATGAATGTGGTCCATATTAGGCAACGAAATATAGCAACGAATTTCTAACGAATTTTGTTTTCAAATTTTGCAACGACTTATGAATTTCGTTGCAAAAAGTGAAAGGCTGACACAATCTGCAACGAAGGACAAGTTTCGTTGCTAAACATATACTTTTAGCAACGACTTATAAAGCTGTTGCTTGAAAAATTGTTGCTAAAGCCACATTTTTATCAACGAAAAAACTTTCGTTGCCCACGATGACGAAAAATCAAGTGGCCGAAAATTTTGCAACGAATTTCTAACGAAATTTTTTCCCGCCAATGAATTAACAACAAAATTTTGTAACGACTTATGAATTTTATTGCAAAAAGTGAAAGCCTGACACAATTTGCAACGAAGGACAAATTTTGTCGCTAAACATATACTTTTAGCAACGACAATCGTTGCTAAATGCCCATTTTTTTGTAGTGTCAGATTTGAATAATATTTCTATTGTTAGTGAATTTTCTGACGTATTTTCTGAAGAACTTCCCGGTCTACCCCCAGAACGTAAAGTTGAATTCTTTATTGACCTTGAACCTGGTACAAAGCCCATTTCTAAAACCCCATATCGAATGGCTCCTATTGAACTCCAGGAGTTAAAGGTCCAACTACAGGAGTTGTTAGACATCGATTTCATTCGTCCTAGTACATCTCCTTGGGGTGCTCCTATTTTATTCGTAAAGAAGCAAGACGAGAGTATGCGACTTTGTATCGACTATCGGGAATTAAACCATATCACCATCAAGAATAGGTATTCGCTACCTCGCATTGATTACCTGTTTGACCAGTTGCAAGGAGCACAATTCTTTTCAAAGATCGATTTTCATTCTGGATATCATCAGCTGAAGATTAAAACTGAGGATATTCTGAAGACTGCCTTCAGAACTCGGTATGGGCATTATGAATTCTTACTCATGTCTTTTGGATTGACTAATGCTCCTGTTGCTTTCATGGATATGATGAACCATGTGTTCAAGGAATATTTGGATCAGTTCGTTGTTGTCTTTATTGATGACATCCTCATCTATTCCAAAAGCCGTGAAGATCATGAGCACCATTTGAAGCTAGTACTTGAAAGGCTTCGCGATAATAAGCTATATGCCAAGATGAAGAAATGCGAGTTCTGGCTTGAGGAAGTAACAATCCTTGGGCACGTGGTGTCAAAACATGGGGTATCTGTTGACCCGGCAAAGATTGAAGCCATACAAAGTTTGGAGCAACCGAAGTCGGTGACTGAAGTACGTAACTTTTTGGGCTTAGCTGAAGTACGTAGCTTTTTGGGATTAGCTGGTTATTATCAGAGATTCGTGGAAGGATTTTCTCAAATCGCTACTCTGTTAACTCAGCTGACTCGGAAAGATACAAAATTTGTATGGAGCGAAGAATGCGAGAAGAGTTTCCAAGAGCTCAAGAGGAGACTCATTTCGGCACCTGTTCTGACAATACCATCTGGTTTGGATGGATTTGTTATCTACAGCAATGCTTCAGATAAAGGGTTGGATGTGTTCTCATGCAACATGGGAAAGTCATAGCCTATGCCTCGCGACAACTCAAATAATATGAGAGAAATTATCCTACTCATGATCTGGAGTTGGCAGCAGTCGTTTTCACGTTGAAGATCTGGAGACACTACCTGTATGGGGAGAAAGTGGAGATTTATACGGATCATAAGAGCCTTAAATATTTCTTCACCCAAAAGGAACTCAACATGCGGCAACAACGTTGGCTTGAGCTGTTGAAAGATTACGATCATACCATCCAATACCATCCTAGAAAAGTGAACGTAGTAGCTGACACATTGAGTAGAAGATCATATGTGGGTAAGAGTACGATATTGTCAACGCAAAGGCCCATTTTGTATGACTTGCAAAGGATGGAGATAGAGTTAAAGACTCTAGGGACCCACTTGATGATATCAAATATACGAGTAGAACCGACTTTAATTGATAAAGTTAAAGCTACTCAAACTACAGACCTAGAGCTTATGTATATGAAGAAGAAAGTGCAAGAAGGTGCTGTTCCAGAAGCAAGAATTGATGAAGAAGGAATACTTTGAGTCAACTCCAGACTTTATGTTCCTAACGATTCTGACTTGAAGTATAGAATCATGATGAAGGCACACAACACACCATTTACAATCCATCCTGAGAGTATCAAAATGTATCATGATCTTTGACATATATTTTGGTGGAGCAATATGATGAGAGAGATAGCGGAGTTTATCTCGAGGTGTTTAACTTGTCAACGTGTAAAGGCGGAGCATCAAGTGCCAAAGGGTCCATTGCAACCACTTGAGATTTCAAAATGGAAGTGGGAACACATTACTATGGATTTCGTTACGGGTCTTCCCAAGGTTTCTCAAGGCATAGATGCGATTTGGGTTATTATTGATAGATTAACCAAGTCTGCTCATTTTTTGCATATACGGGAGACTTATTCCCTTGAACGTCTTGCTTGTGTGTACGTGAATGAGATTATGAGATTTCATGGCATGCCAGTATCCATAATTTTGGACTGTGAACTAAGATTCTCACGATTTTGGTTTAGCTTGTAGAAAGCTATGGGCACGGATTTATGATTCAGTTCGGCATACCATCCTCAAACGGACGGGCAATCAGAAAGGACTATTCAAACTCTTGAAGATCTATTAAGACTCTGTGTCCTAGATTTCAAAGAAAGTTGGGATAAGTACTTACCATTGGTGGAATTCTTCTACAACAACAGTTATCAAACAAGTATAGGCATGGCTCCATTCGAGGCGTTGTATGGAAGAAAATGTCATTCTCCAGTATGTTGGGATGAGGTGGGTGAAGCAACGTTGTTGGGACCAGAATTGGTACGCATGACTATAGAAAAGACCCAAATAATTCGACAACGTATACAAACGGCACAGGATCGACAAAAGAGTTATGCTGATCTTCATCGAAAGGACATGTAATTTAATATTGGGGATCATGTATTGTTACGTATTGCTCCATGGAAGGGAGTTACAAGATTTGGGAAGAAAGAAAAGCTCAATCCAAGATTTGTTGGTCCATTTGAGATTCTTGACCGAATAGGAAATGTGGCCTATAGACTCGCATTACCTTCAAGCATGTCTCGTGTTCATAATATTTTTCACATATCTATGCTTCGTAAATATGAGAAAGACCCGAACCACATAATTGAGTTAGAACCAGACGAGATAGCCAAAGATTTAACGTACGAGGAGGTACTTGTTAAGATCTTGGATAGGAAAGAGCATGTCCTACGCACCAAGGTTATACCACAAGTTAAGATTTTGTAGAGGAACCATGCTATTGAATAAATGGCTTGGGAGTTGGAATCAGAAATAAAAGCGAGGTATCCTCACCTTTTCGAAACATCAGGTACGTACGTCAATTTTGAGGACAAAATTTCATACGGAGGGGAGGTTGTAAGACCCCAACTTTTTCATAAATAAAATTGAATTTCCTCTAATTGTTATTTTGAATAATAAGGTGTTAATTTGATATAATGCTTTGGTTATGGGTGAAATGTGCAAATTTTGCAAAATAAGCAAGTGGTTATAAAATATTCATTGTTGTCGGGGAATATTCGTTTGGTCGTGGAATATTCTTGCTGTCGGAGAATATTCGTACGATGGTGCAGCCATTTGTGGGCCCCATAATGAAAAACGGCCGGATGAAGAAAACGACAAGTTTGAGTTTTTATAAATAACAGCGTAGTTGTTACTGTTAACACTGTTGGAATACTCGATGGTTAAAGTACAGTAATACGCGTGGTTGCACAGTAGCACACGGTATTGCACAATATTGTTAGATTATTGACTCTTACGTAAGAAGGCACTACTCAATAATTGTTACAGTAATTACTATTCAATATTTTATTTTATTGATTCAATAATTGCTACGTTGATATTTTATATTATTGTTATTTTAATAATTGTCACTGCACAGTATTTTCCATTATCAGATCAATAATTCATATTATTTGAATAATAATATTAGATAGCATTATTGGCAATGTGTGAGACCCCAAATTTTATGAATAAAGATTTAATTTTTTCGAAATATATTTTTGAATATTATGGTGTGGATATAATATAATGTTATAGTTGTGGGTAATATTTACAAATTTTACAAAGTAAGCAAGTGGTTATATAATATTCGATTGGTCGATGAATATTTGTTTGAACAGGAAATATTCGTATGACGGCACAATCATTAGTGTACCCCACAACGGAAGTATTGTTGTAGTAAGAAAATGACAGAATTATCTTTTTATAAAAATAACGGCGAAAGTGTTACCGTTAAAACTGTTGAACTACCCGGTAGTAAGAGTACAGTAATAAGCATGGTTGCGTAGTAGCACATGATATTAGTTATTGATGTTTACGTGAGAAGTCACTCAGTAATACTCAATTATTGCTATAACAATTGCTGCATCATATCTCTCATATTATTGATTCGATTATTGTCACAGTATCATCTGCATAATATGTTATATTATTGAATCAATAATTAAGACGACAAAGTTATTCATATTATTAAATTGCAATATTTACAATGTCTAGAAGTTCTGTCAAGGAGAAGTTTAGTCAGCTAATTGCGCGCCAATAGGGAGAAATCCTTATTGGAAAGCCCCCTCTTTTCTGGGAATGACCTGGTTGTTAAATATTATGAGTTATAATATTAATGATAAATAAGTTCGTGTTGATTAAAGATGAATTTGATAGTTCCATTGTGTTGAAATTATTTGTGTTAGTGGAAATCGACATTTATTTCGATAATAATTGATGTCTGGAGGTTATAGTGTTCAATCGGGTATTCGGAGAACTTTTCGTGTTGGACTACTATTCACGAGTTACTATTTACGAGTTACTATTCTCAAAAGTACTATTCACGGGGTACTATTCACCCAAAAAATATATTTATTTTCGGTCCAAATTATTTTTGGGTAAAATATTATTCTATGAGGAGATGTGATAATTTTTCAGACCGTTGGTTGAAGTTATAATAGTAAATCAATATGGATCGTTGGTTGAAGATATAATAGTAAATCAATATGGACCGCTGGTGGAAAGTTATAATAGTAAATCAATATGGATCGCTGGTTTAAAGTTTTATTAGTAAATTAGTATGGACCATTGCTTTAAGTTTTAATAGTAAATCGATATGGACCGTCTGTTTAAAAGTAAATCAATCTGGACCATTCATGAATTAGTTACTATTCAGTCCATTCTCCTATAAATAGAAGCTCATTCCTTCATTATTTCTTACGAATTCACTAAAACTCTAGAGAGAGAAACTATAGAGAGAAAGAAGAAAAGTATTCTGCTACTTCACTTTTCCAATATCCAGTTCTTCTAAGGTAAGGGGTGTTATTTATTTCATATTTACTTACGATATTATTTTTCGTAATCGTAAGAAATAATATCTTCGTTCAATATTCGTAAGGAATATTATTTGTTGTACTCGTAAGGGGTATTATTCTTTCGTATTCATAAAGAGAATTATTTTCTTTTAATACTCGTAAGAGTTGTTATTCTATTCTTCATTATTATGTTGGAATAACCTGTATACGTGAACTACCGTATACATGGTGAAATTCTTCTGTTATTCCATTCCTTATTATTCTGTTGGAATAACCTATTTATGTGAAGTACCGCATACATGGTAAAATTCTTCTATTATTCCGTTCTTTATTTTTCTGTCGGAATATCCTGTCTGTGCGTTTACGCCGGACCTGGTTCCATTATTTATTATTCTGTCGGAATATACTGTCTGTGCGTTACGCATGACCTGGTTCCATTATTTATTATTCTGTTGGGAATAACATGTCTGTGCAGTCTATCGCACGCATGGTGAATCCTTCGATTATTCCATTCTTTATTATTCTGTTGGAATAACTTGTCTATGTGGATTACCACATGCATAGTGAATGATCCTTTGTATTCATTCCTTATTAAATTATGAAAATGATCTGTATACGTGGATCACCGCATGGTGGGTGAAAATCTATTTGCAGTGTCATACATTCTATTATATTCAGTTGGTTAAAGTTTTGGCTTCTATATTCCTTGAAATTAGTGGAATATCCTGGATATTTGCGTTTCATCCAGTATTTTTTTGTGAAAATATTCTTTTGAGCATTCTTGAATTTTACTCCACAAAGCAGTATCATGTTGACAATTTGGACGTTATTGAGTTCAGGATAAATTAACTTATTAATCTTTAAAATTTATTCTTGAACTTATTTTATTGAATTATTATGTCATTGTCATCATCCTCATGCTTATATTGCAATGAAAGTCATCTTTGGCTTACGTGCATAGATGGACTTAGTATGATTATGACCAGGGATTATTTGGTATAATCGTGACCGTAATGTGACGAATGATGTGGTGAAAGTCCTCAGTGGCCTGTAGTGCATTGATGGACAGTTTTTAGTATGATTATGACCAGGGATTATTCGGTATAGTAAGAACCATTGATTATTTAATGGATATCCTTGGCCCGTAATACATGGATGATTAGATGATGTGGTTTATTTATTAAGCTGAGTCTCAGCGATAAAAATTGATGAAAACATTTTAAACCATAGAAGATAGTAGATATCATACTCTACTTGACTCTTCTAATGAATTACTTATTCCGCTGCAGTTAAACTTGATGTCTATTATATTTTATCAGTTTAACATTGTTGAAGACTATTGATAATTTATTCTGCATTATCTTAGTCATAATATTTCTTACTGGGCTAGTTGAGCTCACCATTTCTTTCACTGTTCTCTTCAGGAAATGAGAATATAGCTGGGACGAGTCGGGAAAAGGAGTGACGGTCCAGATGATAGCATTAGTAGTCCTCACTATTCTGTTATATAGTGTGACAATAAATGTAATAAGGACTCCTTTGAGTGTGGATGTTGTCTAGATGACAATATTTCTATTAAAACTCTCAGTTTATGTATTGTCGTATATTACACGACGGTTGTATAATTAAGTTTGTATTTATATTCTGTACCATGTATCTGGCGACTCAAGATAGGAGATGTATACCTGTTTTGGGGGCGTCACACAATGTCTAAGGAAGTTCTGTCTAAGAAGAGGTTTGGTCACCTAATTGCGCGCCAGTAAAGAGAAATCCTTATCGGAAAGACCCCTCTTTCCTGGGAACGACCTGATTGTCATAATTTTGATTTTGTAATATTATTTGTGAATAATTAATTATTGATTTATATGATAAGAAAATATTTATTTTATGTAGATATAAATGAAGAAATTAATGCTGAGGTGTTTTATCAGTATTTTGTCAGAATGAAGGTATTAAAAATCATCCGTATGTGGATTTCGGACATTTTTTGATTGGAATTTGAAAAAACTTTCTTCTACAAAGTTGTAGAGAATTAACTATGAGACTCAAATTTTTTTGATAAAAGGACTATTTATTATGAATTATTGAAGTTGCTGATTATTGTTTAAATTTAAAACATTTTGAAAATTTCTAGAATGGGTGGGCCCCACTTTTGGTTGGTGAGAAATGTTCTAAAATTCTATTTCAAAAGTGATGGGCGTGAATAGTAACAGGTAAAGCCATCAGGTAGTAGGTTAGTCTGCTTTGGCGTTCTAGCATTTTCTTATAAATAGGGTGCTTAGTTAGAATTGAAAATCACACCAGAATCATAAGCTTTCTCTCTCTATATTATTGAGCGTATTTTTGTGAGTATTTAGATACTTTGAGAGTTGTTATTCAGTACAAGTTTCCTTCAACCTTATACCTGATATTTCAGCCGGAAGTACTGTTCTTTTGAGGTAAGGGATGTTATTTTCTTCGTAAATGATATTATTTCTTTCAATATCATTATACCGAAATATTAATATGAATTTTATTGTGGAATTTCTACCTTTTTGTGTCGGGATTACTATTCATGTATACGACACTATTCACGTATACGGCACTATTCACGAATACGACACTATTCACAGAAAAATGAAATTTTCTCTTCTTTATCCAAGATGTCTAGTATGGTTACTATATTTGATTGTATCCATGTTTTGATCTTCATTCTTGAATTTTACTCCACTATGGTTTATTATGGAGTATTTTTGAACTTGGATAAACTGTAGTACGAATCCCTAATATTTGTCCTTTTGTCTCACTGGATTCGTTTTCTTTAAGATATTTTTCATCATTCTCAGTCCTAAATGATGATATTACTGAATATCTTTGGCTTGTAGTGCAAAGATGAATGATTAACTGATGAATATCTTTGGCCCGTAGTGCAAAGATGAACATGAGTTGAGATGAACTTAACCAACTGGTGATATAAATGAATATCTTTGGCCTGTAGTGCAAAGATGAATATTTGATTCAAGATGTATATTGATTGATGTTACAGGGATAAAATATTGATGATGAACTTTTAAATCTTAGAAGATAATAAAATTCATTCTCTACTTGACTCTTTTAATGGATTGTTGTTTCCGCTGCAGTTGTTGATTTAAAACTTGTTGCCTATTATATTCTATCAGATTTTTTCCTGTTGAAGACTAATGATAATTTGTTGTATATTATCTTAGTCATAATATTCTTTACTGGGCTAGTTGAGCTCACCCTTTTCCTTTTTGTTCTATTTTTCTCAGGAGGCGAGAATATAGCAGGAACTAGTCAGGGTGTAGAGTGATATTTTCAGTCAGTTGTGTTAGCAGTCCTCACTATTTTATAAAATAGTGTGATAATAATTGTAATGAGGACTCCTTTTGAGTTTGAATTCTGTCTATTAGACAATATTTATATTTAAACTCACAGTATATGTGTTGTCGTATTTTGCACGATAATTGTATTAATGAAGTTGTATTTATTTCTGTACCATGTATTTGGCGACTCAGAATGGGTGATGTATACCTATTTTGGGGGCGTCACAGTAGTACTTTATGTATAAACCTCATGAAGGTACTGGGCGCGTTGGAAAGTCCGAAGGGTGTAACCATCCATTCATACAAGCCTTGTTTTGTTTTGAAGGCTGTCTTCCATTCATCTTCAGGTCTCACCCGAACTTGATGATATCCACTCTTCAGGTCAATTTTTGAGAAGATTTTTGCACCAGACAGCTGATCTATCATATCATCCATACAAGATATCGAAAAACGATACTTCACCGTGATCTTATTGATTGCTCTACTGTCAATGCACATTCTCCATGAGCAGTCCTTCTTCGGTACTAATAGAGCTGGAACTGCACATGGGCTCATACTTTTACGGATGTATCCCTTTTCCATTAAGTCAATTACCTTCCTTTGTAGCTCTTCTGACTCCTTGGGGCTGAGTCTGTAGGCTGGTCTATTCGGTAGACTCGATCTTGGGATAAAATCTATTTCATGTTGAATATCTCTCAATAGTGGTAATCCCGATGGAAGTTCTTCGGGCATTAAGTCAGCGAACTCTGTTAGTAACTTCTACACATCAGTCGATACTTTTGGATTTCCATTCGCCGAACTTCTCTCACAAGGAAGCAATGCATATATAACTCCTTCATGCTCTACTTCTATTAGGAATCTTGTCATAGATAATAGGTTCGGGTTCTCGACTGTTTAAGTCGAACCGAACTCTTCCCTACGAGATGCAAACACAACCCTCGATCTTCCCTTTTATACTGAGGGATTAAGTATTCTTCCGACCATCATAGATGACGCTTTGGTCATATTGCCAAGGTCTTCCCAATAACATATGACAAACATCCATTTTCACCATATCGTACCAAACGTTATCAAAGTATTTCTTTTCGATTGAAAAGGATACTAAACATTTTCTGTTAATGGTTACTTCACTGCCTTTATTCAACCAAGATAACTTATATGGTTTTGGATGTCGATCCGTTTTCAAATTTAACTTTCGAACAGCTTCTTTGGACATTACGTTTTCACATATACCACTATCAATAGTCACTTTACAGACCTTTTCTACCATTGTGCAAGTAGTGTGGAAGATATTAGTCCTCAACCAATCCTCTTCGGATTCTTCTTTAGGAGTCAGCAGACTCTTGTGAACGACTAGGGTCTACTGTCCATCTCCATATAACAAATCTTCATCCTCGTACTCATCATATATAGGCTCTCTGAACTCCTCTGCTTCATCGGTCATTCCTTCTTCAATAAAATGGTTCTTACCCTTCTGGTTAGCAACCTTTCGGCACTCTTTTACTTTATGACCTGGTTCTCCACATCTGAAACACTTGATGCTAGAATTATAGTTACCATGAGGTTATTGTGGTGTAATACGAAATTATGGGGATGGGTTTGGCTTGTTGAGGGGATTGCTCCTTGGCATCAATCTACTATTCTATTGTTGCTCTGCCTCACGAGCTCGCTGATATGCTTCAAAAACAGTCCAAAGTGAATGGAGGCTAAGGGCGTTCTGCAATAGCTGTTTTAATCCTCCCAAATATCATGCCACCAATTGTTCTTCAGTTTTCGATAGATCATTCCTTGCAATCAATTTGTAAAACTCTTCGGTATAATCATCCACAGATCGAGTACCTTGTCTTAATAGATGCAATCTCTTAAACAGAGACTGAGTGTATCCGAAAGGAAGAAAGTGACTCTGCATCTTCTTCTTCATCTTCCCCCACTTGGTGATTTTAGCCTTTTCTTGTCTCTCCCTTGAACGCCTCATCTGTTTCCACCAAGCAGATGCTCGACCCTTCTATTTGATGGCAACCAATTTTACCTTAATTAGCGTTATCTGATACCTTTTTATACTCGAAGATGCACTCTACGTACGTCATTCATCCAATCGATGAATCCTTCTGCTTGTAGCGTACCAAAAAATTTCGGTAGCTCCATTCTAAAACCCAGATCACTACGACGGTCCTCACGGTCACGTCGTTCCCATAGTTGCCTCCTACGGTGGTAAGGGTTATCATAACTCGATTCAGAATCATAGGATTCTCCATCGTGTTCAAGATGTGGGACTTCCTCCTCCGGAACCTATCCACGGCGGCCTAGGTGCGAGACTTCCTCCTCTGGTACTTGTCCACGATGACCCAGATTTTGCGCTACTAGGTGCTAGGTTTAGCTCTGTAACTTGTCTTTGTAAATCCTCAATCATCACGTCCTGGACGCTACGATCACGGTGCGGGACTTCCTTAGCCGAAATCTTCCATCTACGTACGACCACGACCACCAGCCATTAAAATCAATGAGTCTATTCCCAAAAATATGCTTGAGCTTTGATACCAACTGATGCCGGGTGGGATAGTGATTATCCTTCGGGCTAGGTAAACAAATAAATTCACAAGAAGAAGAAAGATGTTCACCAGAAAAAACACAGAGAAATCTCTCTAATGTATATAATATATTTATCAAAATCAAGTCTGTTTATTTCAACCCACAAGCCGGGTTTATATAGCTTAGTAAAACTTTATCTCCAAGTCACTCTAGAATCTTTCTAGAGATATGGAAATAAAATCCTCCTAGAAATGTGAAAAAGATTCTAACAAACTTCCTACTTTTACGGAAACAATTCTTAACAAAATAACAAACTTGCTAATAATAAAATATTATTAATTAAAGAACTAAATAGGAATAGAAAGCAAATAAACTATTAATCTGTCGAACTCCCAAAGTCAGGACGCCATTCCATCTCCCGAAGTCGAATTAAGGTGTTAATGCCAAAAGTGTCATCCCATCTCCCGAAGCCGAAGGTGTTAATGCCGAAGGTGTTTAATGACCTCTTCATTTGTGACGATCATCCAATTCATGATATTCCAAGGCCAAACATACTATCTGATAGCTCGGTAGCTTCGGTTTCAGACCATCATGCATCAAGTAGCCTGATTACATGACTTTAAACATGGGATATATTAATTGGTAGGACAAAATATGAAAAACTACAAATTAATTTGATTTAATGAGAAACAAAATATAATGAAAAAAATGAAAAGACACAACTAGAAAAACAAGAATACGTGACGTAACTTTGTGACAATTTTTAAAAATAATCACAAAATATAGTAATTTGTGATGGAATTTTTAAGCAATCACAAAATAATAGTATATATGATGGTTCTTAGTGTTGACTAATCTTGTCTTCAATGTATTATAATTGTGATGGTCATGTAAATCACACCAAATTTTTCATGCAAAATAAATTTTCTTTTTGTGACACGCTAAGTCATCACTTATAGATATACCCTTTTCGTGATTACGTTTAACTTATCACTAATATTTTAATGTAAGAAATAATCAAAATAATATTTTCTGACGGCTATGACAATTATTAAAAAAGATAGATTTTGGTGACGACTTTTATTTGCAATTACAAAAAAAGGTATTTTGTGATGAAATTTTCAAGCTATCACAAAATAATAAAATATATGATGACTCTATGTGATGAATAATTTTACCATTATTATAGAGTATTTGTGACTGTCATTGCAATCACCAAATTTTATGTGGAAGTAATTTTGTTTAGCAAGTCAACTCACATATATTTCCTTTTATATTTTATTTTAAAATTATAATTATGATGTGGGCTTTGGTGTAGTGGTAATACTTGCTATTTAGTTCGCAAATGGGGGAGGATTCGAATCCTACAAGTATCATTTGATACAATTAATATAGTGAAATAAATTATACGTTAATAGATATTCATGTTACTACCTTTGATCCCTAAAGTCTTGTTTTTTGTGATAACTTTGGCAATCACAATAGATTATGTGTTAATGTGATTGTATTAGTCATCACAAAAGTATTAAGCGTTTACGTGATTGCCAAAATCATCACGTAAAACCTTTCATAATGGGCGTATACAAGACAACCATTGTGATGCTTAAAGCCATCACGTATACCTTTCGTGATGATTTTTCTACTTTTTGTGACTGATTTTAACCATCACAAATGAACATTTTTTTAGTAGTGAGAGGACAAAAAAATAAGTACTCCTTCTAATTAGAGAATATAGTCCTAATAGTAGTAAAACTTGAAGCATTTTCACTTATCACATGTCAATTATATCATCATTATATAATTACTTTTTCCAAGAGGCAACAACTTATTGTCTTTATTTCACACAGTAATAAAACAGCTTTAATTCTGAAAATACCAAACTGAAACAATATTCTTTCTTCTAGCAGATAGTTCACTTGTACTTTGGAGAAAATATATATATTGGCTAAATATGCTGAAATTAACTGGTCAGCCAGCCTTGCCTATCTCTAGGACCGATAGACTGGGATGCCTTGTTCATTTCTGAAGAAATTATAAGGATCAACTGCAGTTTTAACTTGCACTAATCTATTGAAATTTCTCTTGAAATACTTGATCCCATAAACAGCTCCTTCAAGGTAATTGTTTTTACCATTGTGATTGATACCAATATCAAGATCTCTATAATTCAGAAATGCCTCCCTCGGATTCTTGGACACAAAAGGAGTCAAGGAATCATACAACTTTCGTGTCAAATCTATATAGTGATTTGCAGATTCAGCCCCATCTTCATTCCAGTCTGTTGCACATTCAATCTTGCATAGGTTTCCAGCTCGATGTGGAAATGGCTTGGCAAACTCGGAAATCTCACTCATCCTTCCACCATATGAATTGAAATACATATACGGAGCCTCTAGCTCAATCACCCTCTTGAACGTATATTCCAATCCAGCTTTTGGTATGACTTCTTGCACGTAATCTGATTTTCTTTTTCCATAGGTGAGTGATTGAGGAGTTCGACTGAGAAGAACATCAACCGACGTTCCAATGGGAAAGCCTGTGTGGAAAAGGACTGATTCAACCCAACTCATTTCAAAACAATCTGATCTTTGTAACCCTAATTCAGGGAAGCTTTGATTCAATAAAGAAATGAGTCTTTCAGTTTCTCCAAGAAATAATGCAATAAAAGAAGCTTGTATCGTCTTCTCTCCGCTTGGACTTTTTTTTACAGCCTCAATTTTCATTCTTATATATAGGTTTTCATGCAACTTAGATGCAACTTGTATCCACTTATAAACAATATCAGAAGCATTTTGTTCTAAGGTCCTAGTGACTTGAAAAACAATCACCTTAGCTGGGACTCGAACCAAGTTGATTTTGTACGAATAAACAACTCCAAAACTAGCTGCTCCCCCTCCAGTAATGGTCTTCCCCCATTGATTCTCGGTTCAAAAATCGTCCATTCCCATCAATTATCTCTGCGTCCACAATATTATCGACTGAAAGGCCGTATTTTCTCATCAAAGTACCATATCCACTTCCCAAGAAATGGCCACCAACACCAACAGTAGGACAAGCTCCCGCGGGGAATCCATGAATTTTACTTTTCTCCGCAATTCTGTAGTAAAGTTCACCTAGGTTGCACCAGTTTGAACCCACGCAGTCTCATCTTCAATATTGACATTGATCGATCGCAGATTGAACAAGTCTAGCACGAAGAATGGTGTGTGGGATACGTAAGATAGGCCCTCATAGTCATGGCCTCCACTTCTGATTTTCATTTGCAATCCATGAATTTTCCCGCAGAAAACGGCTGCCTGAATATGTGAGAAATGTAAAGCAGTGATAATAAAAAGGGGTTTTGGAGTTGTGGGCTCGTTGAATCGAAGGTTTCGAATATAAGATTGCAAAACAGATTTGTATGAAGAATTGTTTAAAGTATAAATTGTGGAAGAGATTGAATTAGAGGGAAGAGAATTGCTACTAAGGCAGCGAGTAAAGATTTCTTGAACTGAGCCAGAAATTTCCCATGAAGAAGGTAGTAGGAGGATTAAAATTAAGAAATATGAAGTAGTCATTTTGGGAAGAGTTTAAGTTCTTGTTTTGATATATGTATAATTTATAGATAATTTCTTACCAACAAATGGTTTTAAAGTCGGAGAAGAAGAGTATGTTAGTCTTCATTTGACAATGAATTTCACAACTTGATTGGAAATTCAAGTGAATGTTTGAAATAAATTCATAAAGACTTTACTATGAAGTATAATGCCAACAACTTCTTGATCAATATGCAAATGACACTTCCATTAGTCACGAATTTTTACAAAGAGTTTCACTAATCTATAGTTTTTTCAACTTTTTTATTATTATTTTGATTTAATCTGTAAAAATTTAACTGTTTCACATAAATAAAGAGACCCCTAAATTTAAACTTTGAAAGTCCAATTGACAAGAAGCTAGGATTTTGTTAGAAATTAACTTGGCTAAGCACACTTAAATTATTTTCATTTTATTTTTTTCTGAAAGGGTTAAGCTTAATTTGAATTGAACCGAAAATATATAATCTACAAACGGGTGTGCAATTCAAAGTATACCAATAATTAAGTGAACTCTCCATAGTAAATTGGTCTAATATTACACGTTTGGACATACATTTTTGTTTTCAAGGTAATTTGCTTCTCAATTCCTTTGTTTCCTTTTCACCATTTTATTTGGGTAACTAGCTACGTACACGCAAGTACTATAAAAGTTGTCCTGCAAGTTTAAATTTTATAACCTTAACGTTTAATCAAGTTTGTATTCTAACTTATACTAATAGATAAATCATGTGTCAACTAGTTATTCGCAAGTACTACAATGATTAATATCAATAATGTGTATAATAATATTTGTTTTTGTAACTTATACATAGTTTGTTGTTGAATTTCTATAATTTCATGACAATAATCAATTCTAATATATCTTTCACCCAATTTTTTTAATACACATTTAGCAGCACAATAATGTTTGTGATAAAAATTAATTTGTATTATTGGTATCATCATTAAAAAATATATATACTTCTGTCGTAAAATATGTATTAAGAAAAATTAAATAAAAATTATAATAGAAGGAATCCTAATTCATAATTACAACAAAAAATAAGGGAGGGTTGGGGAAAAAAACAAAACCTCAAAAGTATATGCCATATGGTTGTTTATAAGATGCATGCATATGAAAAAGTGAAATCATGTCGTATTATGTTTTTCAAGTGCAAAATCAAGGATGTCCGAAAATTATATGCAAATTACATAAAATTACTTTAAAGTACTATGATTATATGGCTGAATCAAATATCTATCTTTTCAAGTAGTCCGCCGGTTTAAAAGTAACCCTCCGTACCAAAGTAAAACCTTACCTAAGTTCTTATAGTTTCCACTGATCAATTTCATTTTTGTTTCTTAGATTGACTTTTTCCCAACTTCATCTTATGTTTCCGTGGAGTGACTTCAAAAATTATATTTTTTGTCATTAACGATATAAAACAACTACTATTATAAAAGATTAATAATATTAAGAACAAAAATGATGATTAAGGGAGAAAAGTATTCTTATTTCATATATGTTGTTATTGTATATGTCTCTAATCCATTCTCTTTACAATGGTACTATTTATGGTACAAGGACATCAATACTAAAGGGTTACAAAACTCAAAGATCATGAGTTTCATAACTCAATGGAAGTTTCAAATCATTACAATCAAAGATAGGGAGAATGAATCTAGACATCCATTATATGAATCTAGACATCCATTATATGAATCTAGACATTATAATATTTTATAACACTCCCCCTTGGATGTCTATTGTATAGCCATACGTATTGAAAGCTGCTTTATTAAAAACCTTACCAGGAAAAATTCAATGGGAAAAAATCTTGGTTAAGGAAAAAAGGAGTGCAGTGCGTATTAGCTCCCCCTCATGAATGTATCATTAAGTCCTTTAGCTGTCGCATTCCAATATTGCGACACAATCCTTCAAACGTTGCAATTGGTAATGCTTTGGTGAACAAATCTGCTAGATTATCTTTTGAGCGAATTTGTTGAACATCAATTTCACCACACTTATCAAGGTCATGTGTGAAAAAGAATTTCGGTGAGATGTGTTTTGTTCTATCTCCTTTGATGTATCCTCCTTTTAATTGAGCTATACATGCAGCATTGTCTTCATACAAAATGGTTGGAGTTCCTTTGCTGAAGGATAAACTGCATGTTTCACGAATATGTTGAGTCATTGATTTCAACCATACACATTCTCGACTTGCTTCATGGATTGCAAGTATTTCAGCACGATTAGATGATCAGTGGCAACTAATGTTTGCTTTGTAGATCTCCATGATATAACAGTATCACCACACATAAAGAGATAACCTATTTGAGATTGACCTTTATGTGGATCAGATAAATATCATGCATCAGCATATCCAACTAATTTATGATTATCATTATTTGAATAAAATAAGCTCATATCCATAGTTCCTCGTAGGTAACGAAAAATATGTTTAACCTCATTCCAATGTCTTCGGGTAGGAGAAGAGTTATATCTTGCTAACAAATTCACAGAGAATGCTATATCAGGTCGTGTATTATTAGAAAGATACATTAATGCACAAATTACACTGAGGTATGGAACTTCAAGACTAAGTAATTCTTCATTATCCTCACGAGGTCTAAAAGGGTCCTTTTTCACATCAAGTGATCTAACAACCATTGGAGTACTCAATGGATGAGCTTTATCCATATAAAATCTTTTAAGGACCTTCTCTGTGTAAGTTGACTGATGAATGAGAATTACATCTGCTAAATGCTTGACCTGCAGGGCGAAATAAAAATTTGTTTTTCCTAAATCTTTCATCTCAAATTCTTTTTTTAAATAATTCATTGTCTTCGGCATCTCTCCACGAGTTTTAATAATATTTAAATCATCAACATACACAACAATGATAGCAAAACCGGATTTCGACTTCTTAATAAAAACACATGGGCATATAGGGTTATTATTATACCCTTCTTTCAATAAAAATTCACTAAGACGATTGTACCACATGCGTCCTGATTGCTTTAACCCATATAGGGACCTTTGCAACTTGATTGAATAAACTTCCCGGGGATTTGAATTATATGCTTCAGGCATTTTAAATCCTTCAGGGATTTTCATATAAATATCATTATTAATTAACCCATATAAATAGGCTGTAACAACATCCATTAGACACATATCTAGTTTTTCATGAGTTGTCAGGCTAATAAGATATCACAATTGTAAGACCTCGAATTTTATGAAATAAAAGTATTCAATTTTTCTTATAATTACAATTCAGTAAATGGTTAAATTGATAAAAAATTAAAGTTATGGGTGAAATGTGAAAATTTTTCAAAATAAACAAGTGGTTATAAAATAATCATTGTTGTCGGGGAACATTCGTTGGTCGTGGAATATTCTTTTTGTCGGGAAATATTCGTACGACGGCGCAGCTATTTGTGGGCCCCATAACTAAAAACGGTCGGATGAAGATAACGACAAAAATTGAGTTTTTATAATTAACGGCGTAGTTGTTACTGTTAACACTGTTGGAATACCCGGTGGTTAAAATACAGTAATACGCGTTATTGCACAATAGTACACGGTATTGCACAATATTTTTGAAATTATTGATTCTTACGTAAGAAGGCACTACTGAATAATTGTCACAGTAATTACTGTTCACTATTTTATGTTATTGATTCAATAATTGCTGCGTTGATATTTTATATTATTGTTGTTTCAATAATTGTTGTTGCACATCATCTCCATTATCAGATCAATAATTTATATTATTTGAATAATATTATTAGATAGCATTATTGGCAATGTCTAGAAAGTTCTGTCTAAGGAGAGGTTTGGTCATCTAATTGCGCGCCAGTAAGGAGAAATCCTTATTGGAAAGCCCCCTCTTTCTTGGGAACGGCCTGGTTGCCAGTACTGTGATTCTGTAATATTATTTGTGAATAATTAATTATTAATTTATATGATGAGGAAAATATTAATTTTATGTGGATATAGATGAAGAAAATTTTTTAAGTGACAATTGTTGAAAAATGATATTTTATCTTTTCTGATAAAATAATTTATTATTATATTTAATAATATAATAATGGTGATAGTTTTACAATGAATGTGGGATATATGAGTATATGAGGAGGAAGAGTATTTTTTTGTATTAAATGATTAACACATGTTTTGTGTGTCGGTGGACCCCATTTCTTGACTGAAATTTGATTATAGCCTGTAAAATCGTCCGTTTATAAATTTCGGTCAATTTCTGTTTAGAATTTAGAAAAATTTTCTTCTGCAAAGTCGTAGAGAATTGAATTTCCTATAAAAAAAAATTCGTGAGATTCGAATTTTCTGATAAAAGGGTTATTTTCTATGAATTATTGAAGTTTCAAAAAATAAAATAATTTTTATTAATTTATGGGTGGGACCCACTTTGGTTGTTGAACACATGTGGGCTGCTGGGATTTTTTTTCAGCCTTGGCATGCTTTGATTGCTGATGGTTGGTGTGTAGAAAATAGAGAATAAATAATATTAATTTATTATTTTCGTCTCCTTTGGCGTTCTAGCATTTTCCTATAAATATGTGCTTAAGTTAGAATTGAAAATCACACCAGAAACAAGTTTTCTTTCTCTCTATATTGACAAACATATTCTAGTGAGTATTTAGATACTTTCAGAGTTGTTATTCAGTGCAAGTTTCTTTCAGTCTTATACCGATCAGAAGTACTGCTCTTTTGAGGTAAGGGATTTTAAGAGTTATTATGTTTTTCAGTTCGTACTTCTTTCGACCTTCAGAAAATTCTAGAAAAATTTGAAATGATATTTTGATGAGTTTTATTAATTTTATCCAAAAATGGTGATTTTTAGATGTATAGATTAAGAGTTATGATTTTTATGAGAAAATACTATTTTAAAAGTAACCGCTTATAACTCCTTGTTGTTACTCCAAAATTAATAAAATTTTTATTGGAAGTATATCTATATAATATCAGTGTACTCTGTAAATTTCAGAATTTTTGGAAGTATATCTAAATATTCGGCGGTTTTGGCCATATGAAAAATAGTAAATGAGTTTTAAAAATTCTGAGAAAAATATATGTTCAATATGTGACTATATTCTACTAAATCTCAGAAAAGAAATATTTTTGAAACTGATTTGGTATTTTTCATAAAAATAGACTAGTTATGAGTAAATGAATTAAATATGTTATGTGAAGTAAGAAAATTGGAAAATAGGATTTTATGGCTTGAGAATCCTATATGAGGTATATGCAGATTTTTGATGAGGGTTTGGTTATTGGTAATGAAATCTTATGAGTTTGGCATTTTAGGATGATTAAATGCATTATTTAATAAAGTGTAAATAATTAAAATAAATTATTTATAACTTTAAAAAATGTTATTCTTTCAATATCATTATACCGAGATATTGGTATAAACTTTATTGTGGAATTTCTACCTTTTTGTGTCGATATTTACTATTCACGAGTTACTATTCACGAGTTACTATTCACGACAAAATTGGTTTCTTTTTCTGACCAAATTATAGTTAATTTATGAATATTACTCTTGAAAGTAAATCTATATTTTGATCATATTATTTTTATTATCATATATAACAATTTTATAACCCTGATGTTGAAATTTTCTTTAACTTGAGTGTAAAGATGGGTAGATTATTTGTATGATCATAACTATGGGTTCTCTTTGGCCAGTAGTGCAAAGTTGAATTGTTGACTGGTATGATCATAACCATTGAATTTATAACTGAATATCTTTAGCTTAAGTGTAAAGGTGAATTGATTAACATTGTTATAATTATTGTTAATATAATTCTGAAATGAATATATATTTCTTTGAGATATTAATATATCTGGCCTATAGTGCAAATATGAATTGTTGATGAATATCTTTGGCCTGTAGTGCAAAGATGACATGTGGATGAATATCTTTGGTCAGTAGTGCAAAGATGAATTGTTGATGAATATCTTTGGCCAGTAGTGCAAAGATGAATTGTTGATGAATATCTTTGGCCCGTAGTGCAAAGATGACATGTTGTTGAATATCTTTGGCCAGTAGTGCAAAGATGAACATGTGTTGAGATGAACATGACCAACTGGTGATACAAATGAATATCTTTGGCCGTAGTGCAAAGATGAAGTTATTAGTATGATTATGAACAGGAAATGTGATTTGGTGTAACCATGATCTTTGATGTTTCAGGTAAAGATAGGTGATAAAAATTATCTTCGTCCTGGATGAGAAGAGGAATGTAGAACTACAACTACGATTATGAGTTATTCATATGATTGTGAACCAGAATTGTTGATTGATGTTACAGGGATAAAATATTGTTGGTGAATTTTTAACACAGAGAAGATAATAGACTTTATAGTCTATTTGACTCTTCTAATGGATTGCTCGTTCCGCTGCAACTATGGTTGAAATTTTTATCATCTACCATATGTTCTAAATCTCTGATTTAATTCTGTTGAAGGCTATTGATAACTTATTTATCTTTAGTCATGATATTCTTTACTGGGCTAGTTGTGCTCACCCTTCTGTTTCACAATTCCTTTCAGGTAAAAAGAGTGTAGCTGGGTCGAGCGGGGGTAATAGGAGAATAGAACGGTGGTCATCATTTAGTAGTTATATTTGGTGAATCATCTAGGGTGAAGCGAACCCAACGTTAGAAGGGTGTTTTGCCACTATCATACCAGATGTCTAATGACATACAACCTCGTGTCATCATAAGACAGGATTGTGCTCATCCACTTTCTGAGTATATTTACGAGCACTACCTATATAATCTTGGTGTTTGTTTGAAGTATAATTCTCAATTAGAGACAGTGGAGATAATGATAAGTCAAGAGAAGACTCACCATTGGGAAGAATATGATAGTAATCTTCTCGTTTTTCTTTGGGGTATATTGGGTCAACCAAGGATAATTCTGTGGCCATATGATATCTATTACAACCTAGAAGCATGGCCTCCCATGTACGAAGGTTTTCTTGAGCACTTCCCAAATATTCTAATTTCTAAAACAGTTTTTGACTATACCTTTATGTAAGGTATCATTGTGAGATGCTGTCCACGATTGGGATATGAGTCACATTTGGTATATATTTGTATCCAAACTCACAGCATATGTATTGTTGTATTTTGCACGACAATTATTGTAATAAAGTTGTAGTTATTTTCTGTACCATGTATTTGGCGACTCAGAATAGGTTGGATGGAATGGACCTGTTTTGGGGTTGTCACAACAATGTAATTGCATCTACCACAGAAGAATATGTTTCATCGTAATCAATGTCAGGTCTTTGTGAAAACCCTTGTGCCACAAGTCGAGCCTTATATCTTACGATTTTATTTTTCTCATTTCTTTTTGGCACAAATACCCATTTGTATCCAACTGACTTTACTTCTTTGGGTGTTTGGACTACAGGTCCAAAAACTTCACGTTTTGCAAGTGAATTTAATTCTGCCTGCATTGCTTCTTTCCATTTTGGCCAATCACTTTTGTGTCTACATTCTTGGACAGAATTAGGCTCAAAATCCTCGTTTTCATTAATGATATCAAGCGATATATTATATGAAAAACTGTTGTTAACAACTATCTCACTTCGGTTCTATTTTTTCTTTGTAGAGGCATAACTTATCAAGATTTCATCATTTTTATTGTTTTCAGGTACTTGAACCTCTTCTGGGGTTTTATGATTAGTTATGTCTATATCCTCATGAATATTTTCCTCCTCAATAATGCCAACTTGTTTATTTATTTCTTTTCTTTTTCGAGGATATTTGTCTTTCGAACCGATTGGTCTACCACGCTTCTGGCGTGCCTTAAACTTATTTACTACAATTTTTGCAGATTGTCCTATTGGGACTTCAATCCGAGCTGGAGCATTTACAACTGGTATATGAGATTTAATTACTCCTTTTGAGTCAGTGAATGCATTCGGTAGCTGATTTGCTATATATATCTTGCAAACGAGGTATCTTTTGAACTTCTTGTTCACATTGTTTTATACGAGGATCAAAATTCAATAATGACAATGAATTCCATGTAATATCTTTATCCAGCTGTTTAATTTCTCCCCCTAATGCTGGGAGCATAGTCTTATCAAAATGACAGTCGGCAAATCGTGTCGTAAATAAATCACCTATTAAGGGTTCAAGATATTTAATTATTGATGAGGGCTCAAACCCAATATATATTCACAGCCTCCTTTGAGGACCCATCTTTGTGCGTTGTGGAGGATAAATTGGAACGTATACCACATAACCAAATGTTCTTAGATGAGAAATATCTGGCTCATGACCAAAAATCAATTGTAATGGGGAGAATTTATGATATGATGTTGTCCTAATGCGAATAAGTGTTGCTGCTTGTAAAATAGCATGCCCCCAAACAGAGACAGGAAGTTTTGTTCTCATGAGCAATGGTCTTGCGATTAACTGGAGGCGTTTAATAAATGATTCAGCAAGACCATTCTGAGTATGAACATGGGAAATAGGATGTTCATTATTTATCCCAAGTGATATACAATAATCATTAAACGTTTGGGATGTGAATTCACCAGCATTGTCGAGATGAATAGTCTTGATTGTATGATCTGTAAATTGTGCTCGTAATCTAATAATTTGAGCAAGTAATCTCGTAAACGCCAGGTTGCGAGTTGATAATAAACACACATGTGACCATCTTGTTGATACATCTATTAAAACCATAAAATATCTGATTGGTCCACTTGATGGGCGAATAGGCCCACAAATATCTCCTTGAATACGTTCTAGAAACCTTGGGGATTCAATCCCAACTTTAGCTGGTGATGGTCTAATGACCAATTTGCCTTGAGAACAAGCAGCACACGAGAATTTCTTAAATTAAAGAATCTTATGGTTCTTTAATGGATGGTCATGTGAATTCTCAATAATTCTTTGCATCATTATTGATCCAGGATGACCCAACCGGTCATGCCAAATAATAAAATTATTTGGTTTATTGAACTTCTGGTTCATTATTGCATTGACTTCAATTGTACTAATACTTGTATAGTACAAACCTGAAGATGAAACGGGTATTTTTTCCAATATTTGTTTTCCAGTAGAGACATTTGATATAATGTAAAGATATTCAATATCATTTTCATTGGTTGTCTCAATATGGTACCCGTCACTACAAGAAAAAGCTTTATCAGCGACCGCCTATCAGCGACCGCATACTATCGCAGATAACCATCAGCGACCGCATGCAGTCGCTGACAGGCGTCGCACAAAATCTGGTCGCTGAGATGCACTTCCGCGACCACTATTAGCGACCGATATATCTGCGACCGCTATGAGCGACCGTAATGACAAATACGGTCGCTAAGCTGAGTCAGCATGGTCCAGGGCCAACGCTGACGTGTTCCACGTGTCAGCGACCGGTATCAGCGATCGCATCCAGTCGCTGGTATACACAAATAGTTATCCGTCGCTATTTACCTATCAGCGACCGCATGCGGTCGCTGATATGGAAAAATAAAAAAAAATAGAATTTTGCTGTTTTGCAGAAATCCCAAAAACCTGTACCTATTTTGTACCTGTTTTATCCCAACACACATACCCAACAACAACATACACAACAATATAAACATCCATCGTCCACCAACACATACACCAACTAGTATATAAACCATTCAAAACCAATATGATTTTGAATAAATATAATAACATTTCAAAACTTGTTTAAGTAACATACAAACATCCTAAAATGAATATACAAGTACAAACTTATACTATAACTATAAAACTAATCTAAAGCAGGTACGTCAAGCATCACCGCCTCCTTGATCACCATGTAATTAACAAAATAATAAAACAAGTTACAAATATATACTAATTATGTTAATATTGGTATATTACGACAATATACAACAAATTGATTTTATACCTCGTCGTCATCCCCGTGTTGTGATGCTGCTACTGCCGCTACTGCTTCAGCTAACTCCTCAGCACTCAAACCCCCCAGATGCCCGCCCAGTATCTTTAGAAGATCCCAATCTTAACAGATAGCTCTCACACAGTCAGCCAGAGTATGAACAGCTGGATGGCTCGATGACTGTGTAGACTGGGTAGAAGAGCAGCCTGAGCCACTGAAGGATGGGCGTCGTCGTTGTCCTTGACCTTTAATGTAGTTCTTCTTCACAACAGACGCCCTCTCCCACAACTCTTGATCGATAGACGGACGTGGAGTGCCTTCAGGATAGAGCTCATTCAATAAACGCTTATAAGTGTCCTGTCATCATGTTAACAATTAAATAGTTAAAAATAAATTAATTCTGTAAGCATTAATTAAAGATCAAGTTGTTAAAATTTATTACCGCTATCTGGATAGCCTCAGGCAGACCATCACGGGTGGCCACGTACACATCCAGCCAATGGATAGGCTGACCTTGAGACTGAGACTCCTATACAAAAATAACACAATATTACTAAGTAAAAATGGGATATATTTTCTACAATTCATGATTGAAAACATATTAAAACTTGTAAATACGTACCCTAGCAGTGATATGCTGCAACTGTGAAATACTGCCGCCCTTGTATGTTCCTTTAGCCTTTGTGCCATCGGATACACCTGAGGCTCTGTTGGTGGCGGCAGTCTTTCGTCTTTTCACCCAGCTCTCAGCTCTCTATTGGGCACACATCTCAGCCCATATGGACTGGGTGCACCACCAGGGGCTATGCTCGTGCATATAATCCTCTCCCTGGCCTGGATGGTCGATCTCGGCATTGTGAATGGCTTTTTATCGTTTTTTATTCAGGTTGTCCTTGGTGCGGACAGCGCACTTCTGCCAGAATAATGTCTGAATCACCGAAGCATGCGCGTCCTCCCATCTATACCTTTTCTGTAAATAAAACAACAATAATAACATTACTAAATAATTATCCTTTGAATATTATATTAATATTATCTGTCATAATTATAAAAAACATACCTGAAATTCTGCCCAAACAGCATCCTTGTGGGCGATAGGTGTGCTCGCCCACGTAATCACAGCTGTAGGCCAATTCTGTAAACACAGCTGTGATATGCACTTGACGATTTTATTATCTGAAAAATCACTATAATATACAACATCAATTAGCATATATTAAAGCAATTTACATCTAAGTTATAATACTTATGAACATTTTTCAAACTTTTACTTATATAATACTTAAAAAAAATTCGCCAGAGTCTCCCCTACAATATGGACTAGCCACATGCACGACGGCATGCATATATGGACATTTCTAGGCACCCAAGACACCAACCAATATAATATCAATCAAAACATTACTAATATACAATAAATGGAATCTTAAATGCTTATATAAAATTGATATATGCGGGACGTACGTGCTATTCGGAGGAGGGTGAATCTGAATAAGAATCTGATCATCCGGATTAGTAGGGGCCTTGGGCACATGATTAGGCCCCCTACTCAAGCTGCGCTTTTTCTGCGCTGCTTCAGAAGCCATCTGTATATTATAAATTTCAAGATGTATATATATATATATATATATATATATATATATATATATATATATATATGAATATAAAATGACAGTCCATTAAAAAATCTCATATGAAGTGAACTGCACCCAACTCCAAACAAATATACATTCACTTTTTAAACAAAACTAATATAAGAATAACAAGGTAGAACCTCTTCTACAAAAGTACATCAGAAGAACAATAACAATGGTAATGTATCATAAATTGATGACGTGATTTAATTACAACAATATCTGCTTTAATTGATTCCCTCATTTGTTTCAAGTGTCAATGTCTGATTCAGAATCATCTTGTATATGTGTTGCAGATTCATAACCATCATCTTCTTCAGATTCAGTGTCAGATTCAGTCAATAACTCTTCCTCCTCAGTATCAATGTCATCTGACACAAGTATTGACTCAGGATCTAATTCATGTGGTTCATCTCCACCATTTAACTGGATTACTTCATTGTCGTCCTCCACATTTATTATAGTTTGACTATGAATTATCTGCTCTTGGTAAATCTCCCCATCAACTAATTCTACACGACTACGCGCGGGAGTATGAATTACAACTTGTCAATCTGTAGGCGGTCTATCCCTTTTCTTAACAGGACTAGGAGTGTAGTATACTTGTACTGTTTGAGTTGGTAAAACAAACGGTTCGTTGGAGTACGCAGACCTATGGAGGTCAATATCGACGATTCCATGTCTGTCAACACGTATCCCTTTTTCTGAATCAAACCAACGACACTTGAACAAGTGAATATGACCCCCGTACGTGCCCTTGTACGACAACTCTACGATTTCCTCCAACTTCCCATAAAAGGCACGACCAAGCTCATTGTAACAATCTCCTTGGACACACACTCCAGAGTTCGTTGTTCTTTTACCGCGCCCATATGCCTTTGTGTGAAATTCACAACCATTTATTTTGTAACCGTTGCGGCTGACTTGGTCCCCGTCTGGTCCCATAGCTAGGACTTGTACATTAGCCGGAATCGTTGATCCCTCAGTTAAAGCCTACAAAAACTCCATCTTATTAAATGAAGTCATAATTAACATGGAGTATATATATATATATATAATATACTTCATTTATATATATATATATATATATATATATGTTATATACTTCATTTATATATATAACTGAGGGATCAACGATAATGTACAAGTCCTAGCTATACCGTGCAACGGTTACAAAATAAATGGTTGTGAATTTCACACAAAGGCATATTACTCTGTGTGTCCAAGGAGATTGTTACAATGAGCTTGGTCGTGCCAAGAGTACAAGGGCACGCACTTGTTCAAGTGTCGTTGGTTTGATTCAGAAAAAGGGATACGTGTTGACAGACATGGAATCGTCGATATTGACCTCCATAGGTTGCGAACCGTTTGTTTTACCAATACAAGTATACTACACTCTAGTCCTGTTACAGATTGAAGTCATAGTTAACATGGAGTATATATATATATATATATATATATATATATATATATATATATATATATACTACGTGCTTAAAAATTGAACTTACTTTGTCCTTTAGCCAAAGTGCAAATTTTTTATCCCGATTGATTTGAATATATTTATCAGTTATGCCGGGATGATTCACTTTTAACTCGTCATCGTACAATCTATACCATGTTATAAACATTAACATATTGGAATAAATTTTCAACTTTAAAGATAAATTATCAAGTTTACATGTGTACCTCACAAATTCGTCAATCTCCTCGCAATTGAGAAGAATGTAAGTATGTGCAGCATGTAATTCTTGCTCAGAGAGGAATATGCGCTTCCCTTTTCCATAAGCGCGGCCCGATAGACCAAATACAGAGAGCCGACCATTTAGTTCAACATTTCCCCCATCATCATGTCTCGATACTCGATTGGCCTTTGTCAAGACTTCGTCCGGAAAATAGTCTGAGACAAACGTAGATATCTCATCGAAACTGTATGCCTCGCATATCGACCCCTCGACATAAGCTCTATTCTTCACCTTCCTCTTAAGGTTTCCCATCACCCTCTCGAAAGGGTACATCCATCTATATTGAACTGGACCCCCAACACGAGCTTCATAGGGAAGATGGATTTGCAAATGCTCCATGGAGTCAAAAAATCTAGGTGGGAATATTTTTTCCAGTTTACACGTGATCTCTATGATGTTCTTCTCAAGTACAAACATGTCCTTCTCATTCAATGATTTTGAACACAAGTCTTTGAAGAAACGATTAAGATCCGTCAAAGCATCCCATATTGGTTTATCAAGCAGATCCCGAAATACTATAGGCATAAGTCTCTCCATGAACACATGACAGTCATGACTCTTCATCCCTTGCAAACCAACAAGGCTTTTGACCTTTTGATAGATTAAACGACTTTGTATGCTCCATACAATACGGACAAGCCAACTTCCCATGTGTACTCCATCCAGCTAACATACCATAAGCTAGGAAGTCACTTATAGTCCACATAACCGCTGCCCTAAGGTTGAAATTTGTTTTCGTTGCAACATCCCAAGTCTGTACTTCATCCTCCCACAATACCTTCAACTCATCTATAAGAGGTCTCAAGTAAACATCTAAGTTCTTTCCAGGACTCTTAGGACCAGGAACCACGAGTGAAAGAAACAAGTATGGCTATTTCATACACATCCAAGGAGGCAAGTTGTACGGAGTAACAATCACAGGCCAACATGAGTACGGAACAGCTGAGTGGCCAAACAGATTGAAACCATCGCTGGACAATCCAAGCCTCACATTTCTAGGTTCCAATGCAAATCCAGGATGTGCTAAGTTGAAATCTTTCCAAGCCTGCCCATCTGCAGGATGATTTAGTTCTCCATCTTTAGCTGGAGATTTCGCATGCCAACTCATATGTTCAGCTATTTTTGAAGACATGTACAATCTTTTTAGCCGATGTGTTATTAGAAAATACCTTAGAATCTTAAACGGTATACTTGATTTTTTTGTAGTCACACCCTCTTTATTAGGCCTAAACCGATAATGACTGCAAAACGTGCACCTTGTCATCTGTTCATTTTCCTTGTAAAACAACATGCAATCGTTGGGACATGCATCGATCTTTTGGTATCCAAGACCTAACTTCTTCACCATTTTCTTACAAAAGTAATAGTTACCAGGTAATTTCTCACCGTCAGGCAACATACTCTTAATGGCCTTCAAGAGCGACTCAAAACACTCATGGCTCATGTTGTGATCAGCCTTGATGTTAAGTAATGTCGCCACTGCAGACAATGTAGTGTGTTTGGTGCAACCATGCCACAATGGCTCGCTACCCTCATCTAACAACTTGAAAAAGTCTTTGGCATCAGAATTCATAGGTTGCTCTCTGCCTTGCTCCCAATCAAAATCTAGCCCTGCAATATCATGAACCATTTATTCATACGATGCGTACTACTGCCCGAATTGTGTACTTGTGTGATGCCACCATCTCTTCTCTGCCCATGTGCCCACCAGCATTCTTCGTAATTTCTCATGAACCCAGAAACAAGTAAATGATAGTTTACCATGTCTTTGTCCATATAATTTACATTCTTACACTTCAAACATGGACATCGTATCTGCAACTTACCATTCATACATTCCGGGTGACTATACGCATACTCCAAAAACACCTGGTAACCAGCTCTAAATTCAGTTGTAGCACCTATCTGGGCACTTGACTTTCGTCGTGCCATCCAACTACGGTCTGAATAGAGGTCCATGATTCCACGGTACCTACTACAGACAACATGAGCTTATTAATCATATTACTTGAGCATACTTGTAACCATATGACTTGAGCATACTTGTAAGCATATGATTAACATTTCAGCATACTTGTAAGCATATGACTTGAGCATACTTGAAACCATATGACTTGAGCATACTAGTAAGCACATAAAGAGCTCGTTAATATTATAAATGTTCGCAACTACCCAACCAATAAAAAAAATTCGCCAGAGTCTCCCCTATAATATGGACTAGCCACATGCACGACGGCATGTATATATAGTCATTTCTAGGCACCCAAGACACAAACCAAGAGAAATATACAAATTCCCAATATAATAAGACTAACACAATAACGATTGAATGCAAATTAAAGCAGTAAAAAGTTCAGGAGTATACTACAAATTCAGAGTTCCAAAAACTCGCACTTTCATTTTTGCAAGCTTCTATCTTTACTTTACACATGAGCTAAATAATTAACTTACTTCTGATTAGAGCACTAGTCTCTTAGTTCTTTAACTTTAGAGTATGATATTGCTTTTGTTCATTAATATCTGTATGGGTTCGGTGAGAAACTAAGCACGTGTTACTTAGTTTATTTTAGCAGTGAATATCTAACGAAATTGAAGTTAGTTTACTTTAGCAATGGAAAACTTCCTAATGGATAGATCTAAAGAATGAACTACAATCTTCAGAGTGTCTTAATTGCTTGGATAGCTTGGATACAATAGTATATTCTATTATTTTTATTATATTTAGTAATGGAACTAAGTAAATGTTATTTAGTTATATTTTATTTTAATTTAATTATATATATAATGGTATTATATTTAATGTGATATTATATTTTAATTTATATTATATTTATATAATATTATATTTTAATTTTATTATATTACCACCATCATATTTAATCATATTTGAATATGGGTTTTTGTTTGGATGGTAAAGCTTCAATTTGTTGCTTGAAGGTACCTTTTTAAAAATAGATATGGTTCATTTGTTGCACCTCGATCATTTTGTATATGATAGTTATTTTACAAGATATTTTTAGTAAAGAGTATAGCTTATACCTATTGTTTGTAAATGACACATGTTTATGATCTTGCCTAGTTTTTGTAATGCTAATAAATGTTTCTAAGTCAAATAGTAGGCAACCTTAAAATTTTAAACCAATTTTATCTCTAAATGTGGTTGATTGATTGTTTTACATTTTTGGTGGCAAGCAAGGTCATATCGATAATGAACTGGGCTCATTAATTTTTTGACTTAGTACTATTGACTGCAACAAATTCAATAAACTATTTTCACTTGCAAAGCCACTAACTAGTTGGGCATTTCTACATGCTACAACTCCGCCATACCTAAACACGGAAACAGAACTAGTTGGGCATTTCTGCATAGAGTCTAAATCTCGTAGTACATGAACAAAGGCCTAGTCCCCTACATTTTAATTATCACAAGAAAAGGCTCGATTTTTCTGTTTCCCCAATAAAACAGAATGTTATCGCCACCTCCTAACTGAAAACACCCACACTGCTCTTGTATACTAAAATCACTTCTCCTCCAAATTATTGAAAACATTGCTTTGCTCATTCAAACAGAAACTATCTGAATACAAATTACACAAAGTCATAAATCAAATAAATAGATAATTAGAACTAGGGTAGGTCTGCTAATGTCTTAATCCTAATTCAGTATGTGTACTAAATTAACTCAAGAACTAAAACATTACAGTATGAAGAGAAATTTTTATACTAAAACAACTCTCGGCTCGACAATAAATTAGTACACAATAAATTATTTACCTGTGGCGGCAGCGATGGCAGTGGACAGTGGCGACGAGGAGCGGCGACGGCGGCGATCAATTTCTCCCTCCCTCCCTCTTCTCTTCTCCCCCTTCTCCCTCTTCTCCCTATTCTGTTCTCCCTCTTTTCTTCTCTCGTCTGCTGAAAGAACGAAAGCCTGAGCCTGAATAAGTTTAAGACGATCAGCGACCGCCTGCAGTCACTGATATGTATTGGTCGCAAAAAACAAGCGCGCCAACTTTTGGCACCAATTTTTTGGGAGGGAAATTCATCTCAGCGACCGATCAGCGACCGCACGCGGTCGCTGATATTAACTAGCGACTAGATTAAATAACGATCGCTGATGTTGGTCGCTATTAGTATTATCAGCGACTGGACATGCGGTCGCTGATACTATTGGTCGCTGTTAAGCCTTTTTCTTGTAGTGCGTTAAGTTGTATATCTTTAAAACTTAGCAGATTCCTCCTTGATTTAGTGGAAAATAAAGCATTATCAATAATAAATTTTGTTCCACTAGGAAGTATTATATTGGCTCTTCCAGAGCCTTCAATCAAGTCTGTTGAACCTGATATTGTGTTCACTTTTGCTTTCATCATTCTTAGATTTGAAAAATATTGCTTATGTCTGAGAATGGTATGTGTCGTTGCACTATCTGCTAAGCATATATCTCCATCATTGATATTAGGCTCATTTATAGCATGACGTAAATCCATATTTTCTTCATAAAAAGGAATAAATATATAATAAGTTCATAATAAGACATAATATTATATATATTTAATAACACAATTCTTCACTAAATAAAGAAAACAAAATACATAAATAAGCTAACATGAAAGGAATAAAGAAAATACATTAGCATAAAATAAACACACTTAAAAGGACTAACATAATTTTGAACTAATTATTTTCATTACAAGAAATATTAACTTGCTCATTATTTTGCTCAAAGAAATCTGCAACGTCAAGGTGTGTCATATCCATAGGATCAAAATAGATATCATCATTATCTTGATGTGGATGAGAAAATTTTATTTCTATGTTCTTCTCCCTTCCTTTCAATGAGGATTGATATAAATCAACAAGATCTTTAGATGTACGACAGGTACGAGACCAATGTCCTTTCATTCCACACCGATAACAAATATTTTCTTTCTTCTTGGTATCTCTGTTATTTATATTCTTCCCCTTTTCTTGTTTCTCCTCATTCTTTGAAAATTTGGTATCATGGTTGCGGTAATTAAATCGTCCTCGCCCGTGGCCACGACCACGACCACGACCACGACCATAATTATTATTATATCATGTAACATTCACTTCAGGGAATGGAACTGAACCAGTCGGTCGTGATTCATGATTTTTCATTATTAAAAGCTCATTATTTTATTCAGCCACAAGGAGACATGAAATCAATTCAGAATATTTCTTAAAACCTCGTTCTCTATATTGCTGCTGCAGGAGCACATTCGAGGCATGAAAAGTAGAAAATGTTTTTTCTAACATATCTCCATCACTGATATTATCTCCACACAATTTTAATTTAGAACTGATTTTAAACATTGCAGAATTATATTCATTTACTGATTTAAAATCCTGCAATCATAAATGTATCCAATCATAACGAGCTTTTGGGAGAATAACTTTCTTTTGATGGTCATGTCTTTCTTTCAAATTTTTCCAAAGAATAAGAGGATCTTTTATTGTGAGATACTCTAATTTCAACTCCTCATGGAGATGATGGCGTACGAAAATCATGGTCTTTGCCTTGCTTTGACTAGGTGTTTCATTACCATCTTTAATGGTGTTTCCAAGACCCATGGCATCAAGATGAATTTCGGCATCAAGGATCCATAACAAATAATTCTTACCCGTAATATCAAGTTCCACGAACTCAAGTTTGGCAAGGTTTGTCATTGTAACTTCATACAAAAAAATATCAAAAATTATTCGAAATTTAATTTATTATAACTATCCACATATAACTATTCACATATGTAGCATGGTCTCGCAAGAGAAGACATAAGTAACATTAAGTAAGTGTGTCATACTAAGAGTAAGGATAAAAAGAACCACACATGTTGAATTTTTAATAGTGTAGTGATGTGATGAGTGCATAGTGAATTGTAAGTTAAATAAGTAATATGTGTTTTTCTAAGTATATGTATGCGTGATATAATAAGACTTATAAAAGTACACTCCTCGTTAAATGACTTTGTAATTGTTAACAATGATAGTTTAGTAACTAATAGCCAAAATGAAAATAGTACATGGTACAGTCAACCACTAAATAGCAAAAACTAAAATCTACAGTAAATATGTATACGTTGCATATTCGTAAATATGAAATATATATGAGAAAACGAAAAAAATATGAGAGTTCAATGACTAGTGCAAGTAGAAGGATTATGGAACCCAAATCTATAAGTTTATTGCATGGTCATCATGCATGCCCGTAATATTTTTTCCTTTTGATCAAATATATTGATGAATGGATATCCGCAAATGGTATTGGTCAAGTATTTTGTGATCTAAAACACTAATATCAGCATTGAATAAAATAATATTATTGCATATTATGCATAAAAGTATACTAATAATTTGTATAAATAATAGATAAACATACCTTCTCCTTCAAATCAAATATGATTATCTTCAAAACGAAAGTGAGAAGCAATTCGTGCTGATAACGTATTATAAAAGATTAATAATATTAAGAACAAAGATGATGATTAAAGGAGAAGAATATTCTTATTTCATATATGTTGTCATTGTATATGTCTCTAACTCATTCTCTTTATAATGCTATTATTTATGGTACAAGGACATCAATAATAAGGGGCTACAAAACTTAAGGGTCATGAGTTTCATAACTCAATGGAAGTTTCAAATCATTACAATCAAAGATAGGGAGAATGAACCTAGACATCCATTATATGAATCTAAACATTAAAACATTTTATAACAGCTACTTCATAATGGCACATGAGCGGTGTGAACTACGTATTTGTGACGTCTTTAAATTCGAGTACCTTTATTTTCAGATTCATTGTTTGCAATCCAATACATATAAATATCTATTTTACTCATTTTATAGGATACCAAGCATCATTCCTAATAATCCTCACAAAAGATTATATACATAGTAGCTTCATAAGTTATCTAACCTTTAATATTATATTAGAATACAAGCAAATATTTACATCATTTACTTATTACATTTCAAAACAAAAGATAGACTAGCTAGTAGACGTCTTTTCTTGCAATTTGCCTCTGCCTTTGTCCGTAGATGGATCTCCAGATTTCTTGTTCATAACTGAAATGTTTAATGCAAGAATGAGCAATCAAATTATCCAACAAATATAACAACTTACAACAAGACATTTTATGAAAAAAAAAACAGATATTTATTCTACAATTGAACGAGATATCCTTATCGAAATCAATCAACAGTTAATTAAGAATTGTGAATTCTTCGGAACAATTTATTCTCAAAGCATGTGTGAAAGATTTTGAACTTAAATATGTAACTAAGGGTCACAAAACTACGAACTATGTCTCAGGTTATTTAGTATATATTTCTATCGTAAGTACCTTTAACAGTCAAAAAACTATGGACAAACCATCAACGTATGATAGGTGATCAGCCTTTTGTACTTATGTATTGTGCACAAATGTATTTACACAATAGCGTAGTTCAGAACTATATGTTTGGTTTTTATATTTTGTAAATTTAATGATGACAGTATGCTAAAGTATACGAGTTATTAAATGGCCTGAAATTAACTTTGTAATGGTGTGTTGAAAATAATTAATAACTAGTTTAAAATATGTTGATGCAATTTGTTTATGCTTGTTGGTTATTTAATGGATTGCATGGATTATATTTTAGGCTGATGGGTTGATTAAATAATATAATCTATTGTTTTGTATGGTGGCTCATTACGTGTCACAGTCTTTTATGGAAACTGATATAGCTAGAGAATATCTTTTAACATTTGTTTTGTTGCTATATCTAAATATGTTTGGTTATTAAACCAATTCAAATTTGAGTTGTAGTATTTTAAGGAGATTGAAATTGGTGTTTAATTCAAAGTAAAAGGTAACAGGGTGGTTTCTAAACCTTATCATTGATATTTTATTTCCTTTATATATATATATATATATATATATATATATATATATATATATATATATATAATGGGAATCCAGTTCGGACGCCCAGACTGGTTTAAAATACATAATTTTTAATTTTTTTTCTTTTTTTTTTAAAAACAACTAAAAAAATAAATAATATTTTATGGAACTAGAATTTTTTCATAATACAGTATTTTGGGTGTGATTTGGATACATATAACAAAACAGGTATGTACAGTCTGTATAGACCTGTTTTGTTATATGTATCCAAATCACACCCAAAACACTGTATTATGAAAAAATTCCAGTTGTATAAAATATTAAACTTTTTTTTTAGTTGTTTTAAAAAAAAGTATAAAAAAAAATCCGCATTTTAGTAGCGTGCGGGAGTCCGCACTTGATCCGGACTCTCTCTCTCTCTATATATATATGGTTACCAATTCAAAATTGATTTGGAGATTATCAAGGAGTTGGTATAATTAAGGAATTTGATATAATTCGAATTTAAGTTATTTTTTAAAGCAACATGTTTCCGTTTTTAAAGGAGATATTATTTGATTTATTTGACTCCTTTATTTCAGCAAATATTATATGATTATCTTTATTCTGTTGAAGATTTTATAGCTGTTAGTGATAACAGTTTGCTGAGATTGCTTTCTTGATTGAGCCTTTCACATTAACAAAATTGGACTAGCCGTTGCTCTTCACTCTATATATTCAAACCTGCCGGGCAGAAGAAAGAAAAAGACTACAAGCTGAAATTCACAGAGCATTCTTCCTGAATCATATCTAAGTCGGGTAAAATGAAAAGTCGACTACTAAACTTTAGCAGTTTTTGGGTATTAAGCCCCTTTCTTCCAGTCAACGCAAACTGAGCTTCTTTCTATTTAAAAATTTGGACTTTGAACTCTCAGGCGCCACATATGCGTTTTTGGACTTTGAACTCTCAGGCGCCACATATGCGTTAGCAGTTTTTTCAGGCGCCACATATGCGTTGACCTGATGACGTGTCACAAAGATTCAAACTCGCAACCTCACATTTGAAACTTTGGCCATATGACCACCCGAGCACCACGGGCCTAGCTGCTAATATCTTGCAATTATTAATCTTTATATCAAAACATTTTATTTTCCCCAAAAAAATTAAAATACTTCACAGATACCGTAATTCTCATGGATTTAAAATACTTCCCAGCTCAGGCATATGAATTTAATTCTCATGGATTCATTTTATGAAATCTCTGAAATCTGAAATGTGAATAGTTTCACATAAGATACTGTAATTTCTATTTTCCCTTTAAAAAGACGTTTTTTTTTTCCAAATTATTACTCATTTTGAAATTGGGTTACTGCAAAATAATTAAATCAAAATTAAAAAGGTAAAAAAAATAGGAGATCAGACTTTGGTTTTAAGGGTTATCGGTCACGGTGAAATCAGAAACACGGACCAATTTAATTACTCATCATATCTCTCGAGTAAGATCTGAAACTTGAAGAAGAGAGGAGAGGATGGAGAGTGGACGACGGCGTTGGTGTTGGACAATCGCGATGTCGAGGATGACGGTGGGAGAAGGGAGGGAGGAATCGGAGATGACTGTATCGACAACAAGACCATCCATTTTGAAGTTACTGCAGCTCTAACTCCCAAGCACTATTTGTTGCTTCTTTCATCTTTCCATTTTGTAAAAATATTTTCCTTGGGTTTTTGGGTCTGTTGGGTATTTTTGCGTTTTTCTTCTTCTTTTGAGATCAGATTTAGAACTTGGGTGTTGAAGAGCTCTTGATCTAAGTCTCTGAGGCTTATTTTAATCTTGATTTGATTTTGGGTGTGCCTTAAAATTTGTTTATGAAACTTTACTGCTGAGATGGACCAATCTGTTGAACGGACTCCAAATGTACACGGGTTTTCGAGTTCAAGCTCCATTGGTATGTCTATTTTGAATTCTTTTTGACATAGTTCTTTTTATTATTCATGTGTTTTTAGAGATACCCAGATGAAATTATTCCTAAATGTGCAATCTTTGTAAGAATTCTTGGGTTGTGCCCATGTTTTGATGTGATTTTGGAATTATTAAGATGATATTCGCTTGTTAAACGTGCAGACTTTTTGATATAATTCTTGGAATTTTGATGAAGATATGTGCTTATAGAACTAGGAAATTGGCCACTTGTATTTTTTTTCCTTTTTCCTATTTTATTTTTTTTCCAATTCTTCTTGTTAAGTGCTGAGTTCGGCATTTTGGGGGAGGAAGGGAGGGAGTAATCGTTGTATTTTAATTTATTTTTTTGGGGGGAAATGAAATCTTTTGATATAAAGATTAATCCTCGCGAGATGTTAATAGTTAGGCGTGTGCTGCTTGAGTGGTCATATGACCAAAATTTCAAATATGAGGTTATGAGTTCAAATAATTGGAGAGATAAATTTTTGGAAAAAATTCAAAAGAAGCCACGTCAGCGTTGCTGATGTGTAAAATTAAAATATAAAATATCCACGTCAGATCTGCCACTTAGGCGCCACGCGTGACACGTCATCAGGTCAACGCCACTTAGGCGCCACGCGTGACACGTCATCAGGTCAACGCACATGTGATGCATTGGGGTTCAAAGTCCAAATTTCTGAATAGAAAGGGGCTCACTTTGCGTTGACCATAAGAAGGGGCTCAATACCCAAAAATCACTAAAGTTCCGTGGTCAACTTTGCATTTTACCCTATCTGAGTCATATTCAGCAAAGTCTTTGTAATCCATCTCATAATATCTATTGTAAACAAAGTATAAGTCTAGGTTGGCTTGAGGGGTTTGTTACTGTAATATTCAGTCTGTTCAACGAAGGTATCAAAGTCTCAGAGGTGAGAAGTGTTGCATAAGTGCAAAGAGGGGCAGAGGTGTCCAATCGTTGTAACAGGGAATTTTATTTTTTGTGTAATTGTTGAATATTATTTTAATAAAGTGAGTCTCCAATACCATTTGGTATTGGACGTGGATTAGGCCACTAGAGTAAAGGATAGGGGTTGAACCACGTAAAAATCTTGGCGTGATTTACTGTTCTTTTCTTTTCTGTTATATGCTTTAGTATTCTGCAAATTCTGGTTTAGTTCGTGCTCAAAATTATGCTAAAACGGACAACTATTAACTATCCGATTATAACAGACGAAGAACATAAATTAATACAGACAGGGTTAGCCTGTCCGATTATAGTCAGTAAACTTTAAAAATTGACCACTGTAGATCACTTTTGGATATTTATTCATATTCACCCTCCTTTAAGTATGCTTAATTACAGAACTACACTGCATACACTACAGTCTCCGATAACATAGCCCCTTTTATAGGATTATTTATCTCAGTTTTATCATAAGAATTCGCCCCAAAAGGCTATTTGATTTGATATAGCTTTGAGAAGAAAATATGAATTTTTAGAACATACGTCAACTATGATCTAGCAGAAGTCAAATGGCTTAGACTGATGACAATAATTATCATATCAGAAAGAATTCTAACAATATATATGAGCTCGAACAATATAACTACGAGCACATTATCAATACCAATTGATCATAATGCGAGACCATTCATTGCAAGTTAACGAACTCGTTATTTAATACAAACTTTGCAATAAGATTTCAATTCGAAAAGAAAGTTGGAATAATTAATATCAATAATGTGTATAATATTTGTTTGTGTAACTTATGCATAGTTTAGGAATTTAATACGAGGGCGTGGGAGAATTAATTTGTTGTTGAATTTCTATAATTTCGTGACAAGAATCATTTTCTATATATCTTTCACTCAATTTTTTTAATACACATTTAGCAACATAATAATATTTGTGGTAAAAAATAATTTGTATTATTGGTATCATCATTAAAAGCAATTTATACTTCTGTCATTAAATGTGTATAAAGAAAAAATAAATAAAAATTACTCCCTCCGTCCCATATTAATTGCTCAGTTTTAATTTTTTTAAGTCAAATTGACTATTTTTAGAATTAATAATTAAGCATATATAAATATATTTCTAAAATTCTAAAAATTGGGATTAGTAATAAATTGTATATACTTTCTTTTGGTTATAATATCTTCACCTATATTTTAGCAAAAATAGTAAAAAGATTAGTTTTAAAAATGGTCAATTTGACTTTAAAAAGTCAAAACTGAGCAATTAATTTGGGACGGAGGGAATATAATGGAAGGGATTCTAATTCATAATTACAGGAGAAAATAAGGGAGGGTTGGGGAAAACAAAACCTGATCAAAAGGATATGCCATATATGGTTGTTTATAAGATGCATGCATATGAAAAAGTGAAATGTCATATTATTTTTTTCAAGTGCAAAATCAAGAGTGCCCGAAAATTATGTGTAAATTACCTAAAATTAGTTTAAACGACTATGATTATATGGCTGACTCGAATATCTATCTTTTCAAGTGGTCCGCCAGTTTTAAAGTAACCCCCGTACCAAAGTAAAAAATTACCCAATTTCATTTTTGTTTCTTTGGTTGACTTTTCCCCAACTTCATCTTATGTTTCAGTTGTCAATGATATTTTTGCCATTAACGATATAAAATAACTACTTCATATTGGCACGTGAACTGTGTGAACTACGTATTTTACTAGCACGTGATACGAAATTAAACAAACACAAATTGACTAATAACTTAGAGCTACAAATTTGTAGTTCAAATACAAAGTGTACAACAAAAATATTTATTATTAAAATACAAAATTAATAAAGGAGAGTTTAGATATAGGTCGAATTGCAAAAGTGTCTTTTCAATTTGCCATCTAATTTCAATTTTTAGTCATTTGAGTGGCAAAAATCTCAATTGAACCCTTGAATTGACTTTGACTTCGACTCAACTTTAAGTTACACATTAAGCTCGTGCTATTTTTTTAAAGTACATGGATGTCAACTCGTCAAGACCTTACATTTAAAAAGCCAAATAATGATTCTAAATCATGTCAACCCTTAATTAATTAAGAGTTAACTCTCACGCGAGTTTGGAACCGAGTCAATTTTGTTGGAATTGGTCTGATCAATCGTTCGGCTCCTCTTTTGTTTCCTTTCTCGCTTAAATTCAATCTTTTCATCTCTTTATCTTCTTCAAATCATCTGCAGAGGGAGTGGTGTTTTTGCCCAATTTTTTCCTCATATTCTTGTTTTCATCTTCCCCTTCCTCGTCTTTGTTGCTACTAATTTTCTGCTCAATTTTTTTCCCTCCTACGTCGGTCTTCGTCTTCTTCTTATTTCAAATCTATGGTTTTAAAGTATGGGATTTCAAAGCTATTGAAAAATTGAAGCTATTGAAGAACTGAAAGGTTATTAGGGCTGTGAAACAAACGATTTTGCCTCCTATTTACTACGGTTTCAATGCGTCCAACATTGTGCCTCCAACACCATAGGTTTCAGTCTCTAGTGGTTTCTTCACCACAGTGGGTTTCAGTCTCCCTATCCCTCTCTTCTAATTTCAGGTTATGACTGTATGATTTGGTTTTAATTTTGATGTTAATTATTTGGATTAAGTTTTTCTATTTGGCTTGATTAGTGGTTAATCTTAGATTTGGTCAAAGCAAAAGTTGAATGTGATTGCTTTGATTGACCAATTTTGGCTTATAAGGAGTTGTATAGGTAAAGGATGTGTAGTTTTCTGTGATTTTACTATGGCAAATCATAATTTAAAATTCTTTCTCAGTCATTAATTTCCTCCTCTTCCTTTATCATGTTATTGACGGCTAATTATATCAGAAACTCCTCTAGTAGGATTTCGTGTTCTTCTTTCTCCACTGATATGCCAACCAAGCGAGTCGGCACTCACAGTGACAATTTCCACTGCGACGAAGTGCTTATGATTCATCTCTCCAATAAGTTATCTATTGCCAAAATTGTTTTAACTCGTGACCCAAGCACATTTCTTTTATATTTATTGTGTGTATAATATATATAGGTTGCATTTAACTTTTGGAAATTTTGTTATTTAGCTATAAATATTTCAATAGAGCAAATTGCATATTAAACCCTGAAGTATACACTCTTTTATCATTCGTACCATGATGTTTAAACACTCACACCTCAAGTACAATTAAGTAAACATAACTGGTCCTTCTGTAATTTTGGTCATTTAAAAGCAGAGGCGGAACTAGGCGGGGGCGGAGGCGGGGGACAGCTGACCCCGGTAGGGTGGCGGTCGCCCAGGCGGAGCTACCGAGCTAGGGGGCCGGGGCCGGGGCCGGGGCCGGGGCCGGGGCGGGGGGCGGCCAATAGATCTGTAACTCTGTTTCTTCGCTTCTTCTTCTCCGAACAAAGACAGATCTGTTTTTTTTTAAATAACATGAAACGACGTCGTTTCATTAAAAAAATAATAATTTTTTTATTAACTCTTTACTTCCTCAGTTGCAACTTGCAATTCGCCTCTCCCTCTTTTCAGATCTCCGCCTCTCCCTCTTTGCCTCTGCTCTCCGCCTCTCCCAGTCTCCCTCTTTTCAGATCCTCTGCCGCCACTACTCCGCCCGGCGCCCACCGCCGCCCACCGCCCGCCGCCCACCGCCATCGTCTGCACTCTGCTCCACGCCTCCACTAGGATCACTGCTTTGGATTTTGGTAAGTAAATTGACTAATTTCTAATTTTAATTTAGCCTAAATGTCTTTCAAATTTGGTAATTTTAATTTGCTAATTGTCATTTATTTTTTAGACCATAAGAATCAAATTACCAAATTATCTAAATGATAGTTTACGTAATGGCTAAATTGCTAAACTGTTCTTGCTAAAATTTTAGACCATAAGAATTAATTTTAATTTGCTAATTTTGTTTAATGCTAAAATAACCCAAGTTAATTTATTTTCAAGCTTTTGCAAACCAAAGGTAACTTAGTTTTTTTGATTGTTCTAAATTAGTTATGTGCTAAATTAAATAAATTGGTTGGTTTGAATGAAAATTAACCATGAAAACAGTGACAATAGAGGTTATATACTTATATGTATGGAACAATTATAGAATTGAATTTCTAATACGATGAAAGTTATAAAAACCCAATGAACAAAATTTATATAAAGTTAGTTAGTAGTATGTGAATTCATTAATTGATAGATAGATTATGTATGCTTTTATGGTATAAATCAGTTAGCTTTTGACTGAATTAGTGACATGGAGTATAGTTGTTAGTGTGCGGAGTAATAAGGATGACGAATTCGGGTTGGAACACAAAGAAATGGCTAAGAAATCTGATTGTTAAAGTGGCGCACATAACATGTTCGCTAAAAATCCTCTTAGGACTGTTTTTGCTAAAAACTAGGAATTAAGCAAAGCCAACGTCCTAAATTCCGCAAGTGGTGGTATTAATAATTTCAGTTCGCTTGGTTTAAAATTTTTGACCCCCCTACAAAATCGTTCTGGTTCCGCACTGTTTAAAAGGTGACACGTGGCCATTTTTCGGTGAACAAATGACCAGAAGGGTCAGTTATGTTTACTTAAGAGTACTTGGGGTAGCAGGATGCGAATGTTTAATTATTGAGGTACGAATGGTAAAAGGGTGTATACTTAAGGGTATAATATGCAATTAACTCATTTCAATAACTACAAGAAAAATATTAATTTTTCATACTTATGAAGTTAATGCTTAAAAGTTGATATAGAAGTATTAATATATAGATAGAGGCAATTCTCTAAGTCCAAATTTTAATATAACATGTTTTTACCTCAGTTTCATTCATATTTCTTTCTGAATTTAGTACACTAAGTAAAAGGCAGTGTACAAGACATGTGTTGACAAAATGTTTGATCGTCGCTTGAGGTGATGTGTGTTTGTTTGCATGTTTATTACAAACAGTTGTGCAACTAATGAAAGTTTGAAATAGGATCTCATTCTCTACTAGGTACTACATATCATCTATGTGACCAGAGTATTTCACAAATACAGTAATGATTTAGTTGTTTCGAATTAATTTCATATGTTAATTTATTATTTAAACTAGCTTGTGGATTGCACGGGTTATTAACTAGTATTACTAATTACAAGACAAATAAAAAAATAAAAAAAAAACAAAATCAACATAATTAAACTAATTTGATTAACATGAAAAAAGAACATGTAATTCAAGATGGCAGAATTAAATTATGGAAAGTGAAATATCCAAATATTCAATCCTCTCAATTTGAACCCCCAAATACAATAACCGCCGGTATAATAATTGAGCCCCATTGTATCAATTCTCTTAATTTGACCTCAAGTATTGTTAAGCAAGTAAGATGAACCTAACCTAAAAAAGATATATCGTATGGTTGTTTATAAGTTGTATGTAAATAAAGAATTGAAATTAGATCGTAATATGTTTTTCAAATGCAAAATCAAAAGGCGTCCGAAAATTATGTGCTAACATTACTTAAAAAATACTTTGAAATGAAGTACTATAATTTAGAGAAGGAGGAAGAGATTATGTAATGTCCCCAAAATCAAGACTATTTTCAATCACGATCTTGTACGTTAATATTCAATCTCATTACCATTCTATTTCATTATTTGTTAGAATTTAAGAATGAATAATATTGTAATCACACAGATATTATATTAAAGACGAAAAAGTAAGAACTCGCAATATTCCCAAGTTCACCAATTTGGTTAGTCCTGTTTGTCTGATGTATTTAGGACTGGGCAAAATACGGATAAAACCGAATAACCGAACTATTTTAACCGAATTTTTCAGTTATTCGGTTAATTTTAGTAATTCGGTTATATCCGAATTTATTTTTGATTTTTGGTTTCGGGTTTAATTTTTGTTTTTTTGTTATTCGGTTAACCGAATAACCGAAATAAAAAAGGGGCTTAAAAATTATAAGTCAATAGTCAGTAAACTCATACTTCTCATTCATAGTCCATAGATCTCAGAAATTCTGAATCTCTCGTCTCTCGAAGACTCCTCTCACCTCTCGCCCCAAATCGATATATCTGCTCTTTGCTCTCATCTCTCAGTCTCAGACCAGATCGGCAGATCTTAGATCTTTATTCTTTCATCTCTCACCCCTGTCCTGACCCTCGTATCTCTCACTCTCTGCCCTATTGCATTTGCCCTAACCCAAAAGCCAGCCAAAGGCCACATCTTCACTCGCATCACAGATCTCATTTTCTTCACATCTTCACATCTTCACATCTTCACTCGCATCACAGATCTCAGTTTATTATATTAGGTTGATTACTAATTTTATGTTTTTTCATTTGAAGTGTACGAGGCAGCTCAGTCCTCGGCTGCAACATTTAAGAAGTGGAGGATGGGTGGGCCCAGATTTCAAAAGGCCTATGTTCTTGGGACTTGGGAGGAAAAGAAAACCGATTGAGTAGGTGCTACCTATAATTGTTTGGTGCATCTAATGCACAGGTCATCATAATACACATTAGCTGGAATGTTGTTATGTGAGATATCTATCCAAGACTGTAAACTTCATGCAGGAGATTAAGTACTACTTTGAATTTGGTGAAAACTTCGTAGCAGAGTGCTCGGAAATGGAAATACTTATCTTTATGCTTCTGGCTTCTTCTGCTTCTGGCTTCTGCTGTTCTGTTGTTAAATTCGGTTATTATCCAAATAACCGAATAACAAATTCGGTTATTCGGTTATTTGGTTATTCGGTTTCGGTTAGTAGTTCGGATACCTAAAATAGTTGAATTTCGGTTTTCGGTTATAACCGAAAAGCTAATTCGGTCGGGTAAAACCGAATGCTCACCCCTAGATGTATTCATAAGATGTCTCACACACTCTATAATGATCCACACACCAAATAATATTTTTATAGTAACTAGAAAGCCCTAATTACTATAACATGAGCCCAAACACATTGAGACCCAATACATTAATTAGTAAAACTCAAGACCCCCGACTAGTGGTTATTCGTCGAACCCGCAGAAATATGAGTAAGTCCTAATTATTCAATAGTATAATTGATATAACTTAAAGATTTGCAAACTTCTTACAATACTTAATATCAATATAAATATTAAAACTCGTTTATTTAAAAATTTTCTCATAATTTAATTAAAATTATGAGTTCCAAAAACCTTTTTGTCATATGTGAACATAAAGTTCTATTTAATCATTCACAGAATATTCGCAACGTAATCCAACAACTATATATTCACTATATACTATTTTTTTATACATCATTGCCATTATATTAATCTACTTTACAATTACAAAGTAATTGTAAAGTTACATCTCGTATTTAAAACGAGTACTTCTATTCAACATTTATTTGTTGAACGTTTCAAAGTTTGTACAACTCAATCAAATTACATTACAACAAGTAGTATCGGCTTGGTACAAACTAAACTTAGTAAAGAAATACACATTTTCTAATCATGTCGCACTTCGAACCTTCATTGCTATAATCATATGATAAATCAACTTTCATCTGCAAATTTTATATTTTGCAAGGTTGAGCACAACGGCCCAGCAAGTCTAACAGTTTTCATGCTTCACATTTCATACATACTATGTATTTCAGTCATGCATCATGTTACTCATACTACGCATTTTATACATGCGACATAAACCTTATGTTTTGTGTCTACATATACTTCATACATTTCATGGTATATATTTTTATATGCATCATATTTTTCATGATATATTTACAAACTTTCAAGTTCTACACAGAACAGTATAACCACAGAGTTGCATAACGTACACACTTTAATCATACTCGTAGGCAAATCACATAACACTGAATATTGACACATAACTTAGCAATCAAATCATGTACATCAACACATTCCAAACAAGTCAACAAGTTACTGAAAGAACTTGCCTTAAGCATTTCTTGCAAAGTTGTGATAACTCGTCCTTCTAATATCCTACAAAATTTAATTAATGATAAGATACCAATTAGCCACGAAAAGACTTCATATATTGGTTTACGTTACTTTATTTCTCATTTTATGTTGCTAGCAATTTATAATTTAAATAACGTGACCAAACTTCAAAAAATGTTTGTTGGCGTCGCGGCGTTTGGAAACAACAAGACCCACTTAATACCCTCTTATGATATTTTACTTTCATCATTTTTCGTTTTATAATGTTTTTCTTCTATAACTTGATTTCCAGCTTTGGCGTTATCACAACCCTACTTTGACACTTCATAACTCGTTCGTAGGAACTCAGAATGAGTCCATTCTTGAGGCTATGGCTTGCTAGGATTATGGTCTACAGAACCCATAAAATCATAATTTTTCAGCAAATATAACTAGTCAAAACAGTGTTCCAAAAGTCCCCTCCCGCGCTGATTTTCAGTTTTGATGCGCCTACTTTGGAACATCATCACTCTTTCGTCCGAACTCAAAATGAGTCCGTTCTAGAGGCTATGGATTCCTTAATCAGTGTACTATGTACCCCTAAAAAATTAGAGTTTTCTAGGAACTCAAACTAGCCCCGAAATTGTCCTTAAAGTCAACAGTTTACTAGTTTTCAGTTTTCAACATGTTTTACTAAAACATTCACCATAAATTTGTTTTAGATTCTTTTTGCTTCATTCCAATTGGGTTATTTTCGTAACTTATAGGGGTACCACACATCATCTTGAAACTTATTTTTCATTTTTAAAGCACTACAAAAATTGGGTCCAAAACTGTCCATTTTTCCATCATTTACGAGTAGGTTTCATTTTCATTTATTTTTGTTCACTTTGGTTCCACTTTGCATGCTATTACCATGTAGTTTAACATGTTTACATCATTCGTAATCCTCCAGATCCTTTATGATCTTCATCAACAATAACAACAACAACCACCCCTTTCAACCAAGCAAAATAAAAGCTTGAAAATTAGATGAAGATTGAAAGCTAGGGTTTTAAGTCTTACCTCTTGAGTTCTTCCTTGCTTAGCTAGGCGAGGATTAAGACTTGCTTTGTTCCTCTTCCTCTTGGCAAATTTGAATTCCTCACTCAATATTTAGCTCACAAGCTTTTCTTTCTCTCTTACTTTTTGGTTACTTAGAATAATTAGATGATTTGAAGTGAACAAAGAATGAATGGAAGATGGATGGTGGCTTAGCCTTGCTAGCTTGCTTCTCCTCTTCTCTACCCCATCCATGCACTTTCTTCCTCTCTAGTAGCTCTCTCTAGGTTCAACTCTTTTCATACTTAGTAAAGAAATAAACAAGGCTAGGAATGAATGATAAGAGAAGGGAATAATTGAGGTCTTCAAGAAATAATTGGGAAGAGAGTTGTTGGGCATGTTTGTTTGCTTGGGAGATTAAATCCCCACACTTGGTCTCCTTTTCTCTCTCCCTTGTCCCCAACCGTAGCCCCCTCCCATTTCCTCCATTTGCTTTTGTTTTCTTCTTGTTTCTTCCTTAGTTTATTAAAGCATCAAGTCCCCACTTATTGCTTCTTTCTTAGTTTATTTACTAGAGCAACTTGCTCCCACACGTTTGTGCTTCTTCCTTAATTGTTTACTAAAACAACTAGCTCCCACTTGGTTTTGTCCACCCGTAGCCCCCCTCCCATTCCTTTATGTGCTGATTTCTAATTTCTTCTCCCACTTATTTGACCAATTTTGACATCATAAATTGGATTAAATTTGGGCTTCACCTTGGGCTTGGTTTGGAATTAGTTTAGCTCATCTAATTAACACATGTTTGGGCTACTTAATTTCCTACACTTGGACTTTATCAATTAAACCAGTAATTCATTTAGTCATTTACTAACCCACTATTTTAATTCCTCATTGGAGTCATTTAATTGAATTAGCTATTTACTAACCAATTAACTTACCACATTCATACATATAAATATACATATATCCCACATATATTTAGTTAACATATTTACACCAAGTTAATTATTTACATAATAATTTTCATCAAAAATATTTATTTTATTCAATAAATATTAATAATACTTGGTAAAAGATTAAGCTTAATTGGTAATCGTTACAGAAATTAGCTCAAGCTAACTCATTTAATAGTTTAATTAACTATTAAATATAGCTTTTCAGATATATGTATATATTTCACATATATATATATATATATATATATATATATATATATATATATATATATATATTAAATCCATCACATAAATATACATAACACATATTTATGTATTCAAACTCGACATGTGTCACAATAAGAATTCTATTCATTAATTCCTATTTTACTTTATTTTTTCAAAAAATTCGGGTTGTCACATATTATATGCTTACATTACTTGAAAATACTTCAAAAATTATGTGCTTATATTACTTCAAAATACTTTCAAAATTATTATGGGGCAATTAATGATAAGAACTATCTTGGAATATTACAGATATTAATGAGAAGTGTAAAAAAGTGCATAAAATGGTTTCCAATTATGAGTTAGAAATTTTATGTTCACAAGAGACAAAAAATTCAATAGTGGATTTGGGGAAGGTTTTTATCAACCTGCGTGACTTCTTGAAGTCTTGATGATGTAGAGTTGGAATACACTCCAGCTAAAGGTTTGTCAAGATTATTACGTCATGGAAAAAGGAGTACAGTCCAGTGTTTTGGTTAAAAAATCAGGACATAGGGACTCCGGTTGTTGGAGATGATAATAACAATAATTAGTAAATAAGTTAATTTAAAAAATAGAATTTTATTTATAGGATTTATATTATAATTATTTTAATTATCTTATTTATTTTTATCAAAAATATTTTCTAATCTTATTGAATTAATATTTTCTTGACCTTGATAATTTAATATCAAGTGTTAAAGAAATTAGTTCATAAAGTAATATTTACCGAGGCAAAGAAACTCTTATTATACCTAAATGATTTTTATACACTAAAGCTTTCAAAATTCAATAAAATGTAAGTGTGATTTCTTTGAGGGGGGGCTAATCCGTGTGATCATTTTTCAATCCATCTCCATCCTAGCCTTTGATTTTAAAATCAAGAAATTCTAGCCTTTGATTAAAAAGTAAGTGTGCTTTCTTTAAGGGTCAATTCATGCGACTACTTTTTGATCAATCCTAGCCTTTGATTTTAAAATCAAGAAATTCTAGCCTTTGATTAAAAAGTAAGTGTACTTTCTTTAAGGGTCAATCCATGTGACTACTTTTTAATTCAACATTTCCTTTGATTTTGAACTAAAGAAATCCTAGCCTTTGATTTTTCAAAAGAGCTTCCAATGATAAGTATGCCCTTGGCTAAAAAATTTCTATAAATAGGAGGTTTTTCATTTATTTTCAAATTGCCAATTTACAAAACAAGAAAAACTCATTCTTCCTTGGCTACATACTCTCTCTCTCTAAAAAGAAGTTTTTTCTCTCTTCTACTTAAAGTTCTGATCTTTAGAAGAAGGGAAAAATTGGTCAAAATATTTGAGATAAATTATTGAATTGATTTATTTACATTATCGCATACTTGTTTACAATTATAAATATACAAATATATATTTTAATACACACACACACACACACACACACACACACACACACACATATATATATATATATATAGGGATATAATTCATAGCAATTATTTGTTATGAAAGAAATTTGGACAAATAGCATTATATCCGTCCATTCTATGAATCAAAAGCGTAGATTAAAAAATAGAAATGGGCTTACGCTGGACCGTCTAGCGTACGATGAATTATATAAGGCACTTACGCTACTTGGAGTAGCGTACACTGAAAATAAAATAAGCCCATAACTGAGAAAAAGGATTTTCGAAAATGGTGGCGCTGCTGGTGGTGGTGTCAAATACTCCGCCTGTTCTAAATCATTCCTCACAGTACTTTGGGCGTGTTTTCTCCTCATGTGCAATACTCTGATATATTCTTTTTTCCTTCTGTTTAGCTGCTCGCCTCTGTGGTGGCGGAGGTGGCGGCGGCGGCGATGGAGGATAGGGAGGCGGCGAAACATATGGAGATTCTTCTTCTGGTACTTTAAAAACAAATGTATCAACGTGAATATTTTTAGTTTCAATATCTTGTTTATCAGCTTCTTTCCAGCTCCGGCGACGATAATAAATACGGTGATCGGAATCTACAGTCCGATAGCTGTTGACGTGGGTATCGTCATAAAATCGCCACTGATCATCTCCGGTGGCCCATGGTAATGAAAGTTCACGTAGATGAAGTTCAGGGTTTGAGGTACTATTCCTTCTCATTAGTCCACCCATTGATCTAGTAGGATTATTAAAAATCGTCCGATCTGGATAATCATAACATTTATTCGGGGTTGATGGGTTTGAATTTTGGACAACATTTGTAGGATGGGAACTAGTTTGACGATGATATTGATGATCAAAACTTGAATCATTATTATCGTTTCTGTTTCTCCTAAGAAATTCAAAGAGCAGAGCAAATAGAACTAGAACTAAATTTAATGAATCCCAGCTTTTTTTAGCCGTGTTTGGCCTAAAGATTTGAGCAATAAAAGACAGAATTGTAGGAATTACAAAGACGACCATGAAAACTGCGGTTACCAGTAGGGAGTATAAGCAAGACGCCGAGGTTGAAGAAGGGAGAAGATAGGCCCATACGCGTTGACTGTTGCAATTTGGGAGAATTTAGTCCGAAAATCCTTTTTCTCAGTTACACTAGACGAACTAGCGTATGGGCTTGTTTTAATTTTCAGTGTACGCTACTCCAAGTAGCGTAAGTGCCTTATATAATTCACCGTACGCTAGACGGTCCAGCGTAAGCCTATTTCTATTTTTTAATCTATGCCTTTGATTCATAGAATGGACGGATATGATGCTATTTGCCCAAATTTCTTCCATAGCAAATAATTGCTATGGATCATATCCCATATATATATATATATATATATATATATATATATATATATATATATATATATATATATATTTCATCTATTCATATCAATAAAAACTTAGTTTTAGATACCGAGATTTGGAGTTATTCCTTAAATAAGAATATCATTCGAATTGTGTTTAAAGTTCTAAGTGGTCTTTTATTGATGTAGTATATTTATATAAATATCGTGAAGTAGATCAGTTTTAGATACCGAGATTTGGAGGTATTCTTTAAACAAGAAAATCATTTGAACGATTTTAATTTAAAGTTATAAGTGGTATTGAAAATATTTATATAAACATCACTTGTGAAACTTAATTTAAATTTGGTTAGTTTTAGATATTGAAATTTGGAGGTATTCCTTAAACAAAAATATCATTTGAACGGTCTTTAAAATTCTAAGTGGCCTTATTTAATATTTACATAATAGATAAAATATATATATATATATATATATATATATATATATATATATATATATATATATATATTAGTTAAATAAATTTATTTGTTATATCAAGTATTATTTAATTTATTAATCTATTATACTTGATATCTGTTATCACAAGTATTCTGCACATAAAGTCATTTGTTCTCAAATACTTGTTGCATAATATAAAAGTTATTTAAACTTTTATATCACATGGAAACTTCAGTGAATATATCTGCTTAAAAAGAAGCATATCACTCACTATAAAAGTTATTTAAACTTTTATATCTGAAATCAAAGTTATATTTGTTTAACACATAAATACATTCTTTATTTATAAAGAAAAAGTAAATTTTTATAAATTTGCACTAAAATTATATTCATACAAATATAAAAAGTTATATAAACTTTTATAACTATGCATAAATTTATATATTTTCGTATTGAGAAGCATCCTTGAAATAAGCATAAGTTTACATATCTGCTTGCACAGAAGCATATTATTTCAAACATAAAAGTCTCTGAACTTTTATATCTGATCTTTAATTACTATCTGCTTATTTGAGAAGTATCAAATATAAAAGTTATTTAAACTTTTATATATTTGAACTAAATTTTATCTGCTTATCTTAGATGCATATTTCTATCAAATCTTTTGTAAAAATGAAAAATGGTAGAGTTAGTTTATTTTATATACCTGTGAGAAAGACGAGTAATTCTTTGACCAAGACCAAAGTCTTAGAGAGGTTAGCTAAGAGTTAGGTCTTTAATGTACTTGTAAGGTGAGAAAGAGGTTGTCATTTCAAGACCAGATCATAAAGTATAATTGAACTCAGCTTGAGTAGGGAGTTGAGAGTTTGTTGTAACGACCCCAAAATAGGTCCATTCCACCCAACCCATTCTGAGTCGTCAAATACATGGTACAGAAAATAACTACAACTTTATTACAACAATTGTCGTGTAAAATACAACAACACATATGCTGTGAGTTTGGATACAAATATATACCAAATGTGACTCATGTTCCAACCGTGGACATCACCTCACAATGACACCTTACATAAAGGTATAGTCAAAAACTGTTTTAGAAATTAGAATCTTTGGGAAGTGCTCAAGAAAACCTTCGTACATGGGAGGCCACGCGTCTAGGTTATGATAGATATCATATGGCCACAGAATTATCCTTGGTTGACCCAATAGACCCCAAAGAAAAACGAGAAGATTACTATCATATTCTTCCAATGGTGAGTCTTCTCTTGACTTATCATTATCTCCACTGTCTCTAATTGAGAATTATACTTCAAACAAACACCAAGATTATATAGGTAGTGCCCATAGATATACTCAGCAAGTGGATGAGCACAACCTTGTCTTATGATGACACGAGATTATATGTCATTAGACATCTTGTATGATAGTGACAAAACACCCTTCCAACGTTGGGTTCGCCTCACCCTATTTTCTTCACCAAATATAACTACTAAATGATAACCACCGTTCTATTCCCTTGTTACCCCCGCTCGACCCAGCTACACTCTTATTACCTGAAAGGAATTGTGAACAGAAGGGTGAGCACAACTAGCCCAGTAAAGAATATCATGACTAAAGATAAATAAATTATCAATAGTCTTCATTAATAATAAATCAGAGATTTAGAACATATGGTAGATGATAAAAAATTTCAACCATAGTTGCAGCGGAACATGCAATCCATTAGAAGAGTCAAATAGACCATAAAGTCTATTATCTCCACCATGTTAAAAATCCACCAACAATGTTTTATCCATGTAACATCACTCAACAGTTCCTTTCTATAATCATATGAATAACTCATAATCATAATTGTGACTATAAATTTTTCTTCGCACCCAGGACGAAGAATATTTTCATCACCTGTCTTTACCTGAAACATCAAAGATCATGGTTATACCAAATCACAGTTCCTGTTTATAATCATACTAACAAATCCATCTTTGCACTACGGCCAAAGATATTCATCAATAAACTATCTTTGCACTACGGGCCAAAGATATTCAACAACAGTTCATCTTTGCACTACATGCCAAAGATATTCATCAATAATTCATCTTTGCACTACAGGCCAAAGATATTCTACAACATGTCATCTTTGCACTACAGGCCAAAGATATTCATCTACAATTCATCTTTGCACTACAGGCCAAAGATATTCATCAACAGTTCATATTTGCACTACAGGCCAAATATATTCATATCTCAAAGAAATATATAATCATTTCAGAATTTATATAAACAATAATTATAACCATGTTGATCAATTCACCTTTGCACTTAAGCTTAAGATATTCAATTATAAATTCAATGGTCATGATCATACCAGTCACAATTCAACTTTGCACTACAGGCCAAAGAGAACCCTAGTCATGATCATACCAATAATCTACCCATCTTTACACTCCAGTGAAAGAGAATTTCAACATCAAGGTTATAAAAATGTTATATATAATAGTAAAATTAATATAATCAAAACATCTAGATTTAATCTCAAGAGTAATATTCATAAATCAACTATAATTTAGTTAGAAAAAGAAACCAATTTTGTCTTGAATAGTACCCGTGAATAGTAACTCGTGAATAGTAATTCGTGAATAGTAACTCATGAATAGTAATCCCGACACAAAAAGGTAGAAATTCCACAATAAAATCTATACCAATATTTCGGTATAATGATATTGAAAGAATAACATTTCTTAAGCTTATAAACAATTTATTTAAATTGTTTACACTTTACTAAATAATGCATTTAATCATTTTAAAATACCAAACTCATAAGATTTTATCACCAATAATCAAAACCCTCATCAAAAATCTGCATATACCTCATATAGGATTCTCAAGCCATAAAATCCTATTTTCCAATCTTCTTACTTCACATAACAGATTTAATTCATTTTCTCATAACTAGTCTATTTTCATGAAAAATACCAAATCCGTTCCAAAAATATTTCTTTTCTAAGATTTAGCATAATATAGTCCCATAGTGAACATATATTTTTCTCAGAATTTTTAAAAGTCATTTACTATTTTTCATATGGCCAAAACAGCCGAATATTTAGACATTTATCAAAAATTATACTTTTATCCAAAAATTCTGAAATTTACAGAGTATACTTCTATCATATACATGTACTCCCAATAAAAATTTCATCAATTTTGGAGTTAACCACAAGGAATTATAAGCTGTTACTTTTAAAATAGTCTTTTCTCATAAAATTCATAACTCTCAATCTATACATCCAAAAATCACCATTTTTGGATACAATCAAGAAAACTCATCAAAATATCATATCAAATTTTTCCAGAATTTTTGAAGATCAAAAAAATTACGAAACTGAAAATCATAACAACCCTTAAAATTCCTTAATATCCCTTACTATCCCTTACCTCAAAAGAGCAGTACTTCTGACTAGATATCGGATATGATGCTGAAGAAAACTTGCACTGATGAATAGCAACTCACCAAGTATCTAAAAACTCACAAAATATGCTTTATAATATAGAGAGAGTAAGAGAGAAAGCTTATGTTTCTGGTGTGATTTTCAATTCTAACTTAGCCCTCTATTTATAGGAAAATTTTGGTAGGTTTGACCTGCAACCTGATGGCTTTACCTGCTACTATTTCCACCCACCACATTTGAAATATAATTCAGCACATTTCTTCACCAACCACAAGTGGGGCCCACCAATTCTAGAATTTTCCACCAAAAATGATTTATAACCTGATTTCTGAATCAGCCACCTCTTAAAATTCATAACAAATCATACGTTCATTTTTAACGGTTCAAAATTTGTGGGCATATACTCAACTTATATATGTATAACATATCCAAAAATTACCACGATCCAACGGTCGGATTAAAAATTATAACCCTCGTAAAATATCTCAAAAATCCTGATTTTTAATACCTCCATTCTGACAAAAATACGAATAAAAACCTCAACATTAACTCCTTCATTTTTAACCACAAAAATATATCCCTCGTTTATATCCACATAAAATAAATATTTCCTTATCATATAAATCAATAATTAATTATTCACAAATAATATAACAGAATCACATTTATGACAACCAGGCCGTTCCCAGGAAAGAGGGGGCTTTCCAATAAGAATTTCTCCTTACTGGCGCGCAATTAGATAACCAAACCTCTCCTTAGACAGAACTTTCTAGACATTACCGATAATGTTATCTAATAATATTATTCAAATAATATGAATTATTGATCTGATAATGGAAAATACTGTGCAGTGACAATTATTGAACAACAATAATATAAAATTTCAACGTAGCAATTATTGAATCAATAAAATAAAATATTGAACAGTAATTACTGTAACAATTATTGAGTAGTGCCTTCTTACGTAAGGATCAATAATTCAAAAATACTGTGTAAAACCGTGTGCTACTGTGCAAACACGCGTATTACTGTATTTTAACCACCGGGTATTCCAACAGTGTTAACGGTAACAACTACGCCGTTAATTATAAAACCTCAATTTTTGTCGTTATCTTCATCCGACAGTTATTCTGTTATGGGGCCCACAAATAGCTGCGCCGTCGTACGAATATTCCCCGACAGAAAGAATATTCCACGACCAAACGAATATTCCCCGACAGAAAGAATATTCCACGACCAAACGAATATTCCCCGACAACAATGATTATTTTATAACCACTTGCTTATTTTGAAAAAAAATTTATATTTCACCCATAACTTTAAACTTTTATCAATTTAACCATTTACTGAATAGTAATTATAAGAAAAATTGAATACTTTTAATTCATAAAATTCGGGGTCTTACATTTGTTGTCCAAGATAGTTAGTTGTCTATAGTTGGAAGTTTGCCTTTAAAACTCTTTAAAGGCTTCTCTGCCTGTTGAGGGAGTATTTATTACTGGGAGTATAATAGGATCTTAAGTCCTGGAGAGGAGCTTGAGATTGGACGTAGCAACATATCCGGAGTGTATGTTGTAAACCAGACAAATCTTTGTGCAATGTGATTAAATTTTTATCTTGCATATTAATTTCTAACATTGCAAATTAATTACTTAAAAATTTAAAATGACCTAAGATAAAATTTTAAACGATAATAATCTATTCAACTCGCCTTCTAGATTTTTATTGGACTTTCACCAATCTTAGACTGGAGTCTTCAGTCCAGTCTTTCAGTCTTTTTGTTATTTTTTTATTCCCCCCACCCCACCCCAACTTTTTATTACTTTTAATAAATTTATATAGCTATTTTACTTTTGAAATTTTAAAATTAACATAAAATTAAAGTTCAAATGTAACTTAAAAAATGCATTACATATACTAATTAAATTTTAAACTACAATTAAAATTTAAAATACAAATGATGAAACAAATCATAATTGTGTTAGTAGAATTCATGAATATTTCATTGATTGAATAACAATGGAGTTGGGATTAGTACTTAAATATGCCATAAATTAAAATAAATATAACTATGAAATTGGAATTATTAGAACGAAATTGAAATTATAAGTATGCTTGAATTGAAATTAGAAATAAACCAGATATAAACTCGCGCGTTGCGGCGGGATTATAAAATTTTTTAATAATAAATGTGTGCGTACAATTAATAAATTAAAATATAATAAGAAAATAACATATTATTGTGCGATGATCAAATTTTACACAGAAAAACAACTGAATATACAATATAGGGGGTAGTGGCGAGAGTTTACCGATTTGTGCATTACACTCTAAGTATGTAACTACTGCTTTTAAGCTAGTGGCAAATTAAGTGACCTCAACTTAGGGACAAATCATTTTTTTTACTCTTCCCTTTTTCTATTTTTTTTTCTATTTTTCTTGACCAAAGTGTAGCCAACTGATTTATTTTTCCTGTCTTTTACTACTTTTGTATTTTGTTTATTGCAAAAAAAAGGGTTACCTCAACTTAATTTTTTACAATCCATAACAAAAAGAGAAGAAAAGGGTATACGAAGGCTTAAAAAATCTCTTAAAAATACAATTTTTTGTATGTATTTCTAGAAAAAAATAAAAAAACGAACAACTTTGAAAACAAGTTTTAATTTTGTCTCCTCTCACCTAGAACAGGTTTGAAAACAAAATAAAAGATGGTGGTCTATTCATGTCTCTGTTGAAGACCAATATACATCACTTAACACCCTGTCAAATTGTAGTTATCTCAGCATAATTCCCTCATGTACATAAGCTTTAAAGCAAACCTACTGGGAAGAAGACTGACCAAACCTCCCGAAATCTGCCAAAGCACCATTCAAAATGCCACTTGACTCAAACGTTATAAATATATAAATAACTCAATGACTGACATGAACTTAAAAGATTACCAAGAGAGATCAAACAAAGTATATCATTGATGCAGAGAGAAGAAGGAAAAAATCTGATATAATGATTCACATATTTCAAATCCTGATGCTAGTGGGTAACAACATTCTATAATCAATTAATAAAAGGGAAAGTATATATTTTTGTTCTGTGAAATAAACAATCATGCTTACTACAAAAGTTTTACTGCAAAATGTGTGAGGGAAGCTTGAATCAAGTTAAATAAAAATTGGCAAAACCACATTGCTATCATCAATAACCACATTGTTATCATCAATATCATCAATTAAGAGATAACAATTAAATTAAAAAGGATAAAATCATACCATTATGTTATTAACATTATTCAAAATATTTATCTGGGATTATAAAGTAGTGATTTTAGGAGATACTAATTAAGAAACGAAAATCAAGATACATAAAAATAAGATTGTCAATATCAGCAAAAGATTATAAATCTAAGAGATCACCCAAAGGAATTTCTTGCTTTGCTGTACTATGTCATCTAAGATTCATGAGTGGATAATTAAAGAAATTTATTGCAAAACATTATTCAAATTTTGTGAGAGAATAATTCACCAAGTTTTTTAAAATTAAACTTAAAAGTTTTTTATTATTTTTAAAATTAAACATTATTCAAAGCGTCTTTTTTTAATAATAATGTTCAAAGTTTGTATATATAGGCAAGGATGTAACCATGCAATCAATGTATTACGTTTTTCTTTCTTTTTGTATCAGCTACTGATGGTGAGCATTCTTGCTCGACTGCATTTTCTGTCTGCAATAACATATTTAACAATATCATGGAGCTTATCGGGGATAAAAATGTAAGGAAGCAAAAATAAAATATAAGAAATGAAAAATAACAACTTGATTTTGATTTTGGAGGATATAATCTATATACTAATTAATTTGTACTATATTTGGTTTTGCAGTACTATGATATCAGAAAGGAATGTGAAGGGACCCTGTGCTACGATTTCTCGAACATGGAAAACTTCTTAAACCAACAGTCGGTTAGGGATGCTCTAGGTGTTGGAGACATTGATTTTGTTTCATGTAATTCTACAGTGTATAATGCGATGGTCACGGATTAGATGAGGAATCTTGAAGTTGGCATTCCTGCATTTTAAGAAGATGGAATCAAGATGCTAGTATATGCATGGGAATATGATCTTATATGCAACTGGCTTGGTAAATATCTTGATTCAACTGAGCTACATTATTATATATGCTGCATTTGAAATTGGAAGGTCTAAATATTTTTGAAGAGTTGTTCTTCTATTTATAAAGTTAGAGAATGTGAAAATATTAGTTGGAAAGACATGATAAATAGATTCCTAGACCTAGATAATCTTTAAGATTGGGAGCAAAATGCACTTTTTAGAAAGTGAAAACTGGAGATGGTGAAATATTTCCATTTGATCAAGTTGCATTTTAATATGACTATCACGAAGGAGCCTAAATTTTCAACCTGACTTGTTCAAAAGAAGCCATATTCATACTGTTCTTCTTCTTTGTGGGTACAGGAAATTCTAGATGGGTTCATGTCATGGAATGGTCTGGTCAGAAAGACTTCGTTGCAACTTCAACTATTCCATTTTCGGTAGATGGATAAATAGTAAGCTAAAATAGCAAAATTGAACAACAAATGAATTACTCTCTATTAATATGGCAAATCAATTCAGCTATATAAATGAGGCAATCTATGCTGGTAGACACAAATGTTCAAGTTTATAAAGACAAAGCATAACACCAAATAACCACTCATTACAATAAAAAATTAAATTTGACAGCATTAAACATTGGAGTTCCAATTGAGTCAATGATATTATCATACCTTGCAAGTGGTAAATTCTAGAGATCGATACTTTTCATTCTCAGTAAAAATACGCGAGTGAAGCATAGGCATATATGCAACATGTGATTGCTAAACAACTTATGTACATGGTCAAGAGTTCATTACTTCATAGTTAACATGTCATTGACACTTAACAACCCCATTACTTGATCTTTAGACATAAAACTACATAGCTATCCAAGTTAATCCTAAGTCATGTCACATTTAACATCTAAGCATCCAAGTAAGCATTTGATTACTATTATAACACATAGACATGGTCCTGGACTTGACTACATAATTAACATAACTTATAGCACCAAAAAACTGTCTCTCAAGCATTATATCAAACACTGTAATTGCAGTCCATATAAGCACACTATATGGTTTTATTTATACATACAAAGCACAAGTACTCCTTTATATATCCAAACCTTATGACTTTCGGACCCTTTATGGTCCCCAAACACAGCACAACAATAACAGCCCCAACCATATATGATCAAACAAATTAAAAAATAATTGGACAGTTAATAAATAAAAAGATGGGTTGTAGTTACCTTCTTGCTTGTTTGAATAAAGTTTGAGGTTGCTAAATCTCTAGTGGCAATAGGAAAATGTTGGTTAACTTGCTGCACTTTCTCGCCCATCCTTATCCTAGTCGGAGCTCTCTTCCTCTCTCTCTCTCTATGTCACTATAGTTTGAGAATAAAAACATCCAAATTATATCTCAAACCATATATGGTCTAATGATAACGTCAACCACAAATATTATGAATCCAAGAAAATAATGAAGTATTTGAATCCTCTAAATCATCTGGATACAAAGCCAAATTAAAACAGAAGTCACAATTTATTCTTCCATCGTGTCCCCTGCATCAACTACTCCCACCAGCTCTCGCAAAGGTGTAACTTTCGCAGCCAGAACCTCTGTAAGAGAGTTTCCATAATTATTTCTACCATACTACATCAAATTTACATCGAAAAGCACTTGAAAGCAACTGTAGCATCGTGACAAAGATTGTGGGAACTAACATATTACAGATAATGAATATTGAATAACTTGGTCACAGCTGCAAATCAATGAAACTATCCAAAATGATTGTGCATTGAACATAAATTAACCAAAGTATTATCTATCATAAATTAATTTTTCATCAGTCAATTATTTCGTAAATCTTAATATCGCAGTGTTAATAAAGATGGGCATATGGCTGTTTTGTTTTGTTTTTTTTTTGATAATTTTGCCCTTGACTTTTTGCGTAACCCTTGAAAAATAAAATCAAATCTGATTAAAACATTCATGATCTGTCTCCTCTTACTCTCTCAAACTTTCTTTCTGAGAAGGTGAATCATAAGCATTCTGCAAAACTCTGTCTCATGTGGATTTATGGATAATCTCAATTGTAGACTTTAATAGGCATTATATCTAAAATTTTGAAAGCTAATTGTCAATTACTGTCACTGAACCGATTGCAACCGTATACATCCACAACCAAGGGTTAGCCAATCAAGTTAATACTTAATCTTCATCCTTTGCCAATTGCAGAATTTGTATATATAATCTCAATTCTTTCTCTTTTCTGTCTTTAGACATCCATAAAATGGAGTTTAAATTTGTAATCTCAATAACCAAATTGAAGCTATCTCATCAAAGACTCAAAGTTACCATCAAAACCCATTTTGTTTTGTATCTCATCAAAGACTCAAAGTTACCACCAAAAAATTTGACAAACAATTAATCAATAACAAAACTAACCATATAATAGTTTTGGAATGAACCACCCATCTGAAAAAACCGAGCAAGCGCAAAAGCAACATCCTCAACTGTACGATATGGATCTTTAACACCCCAATACTTAAACCTAAAATTATTAATAACAACAATAAATAATTGTACATGATAAAAGTTGAAGCCTAAAATTAATAATTTGAAAAAATGTACCAACCATCCAGTCCAATTTTCAGTTCACATATTAGGAGTATTGAGATTGTTTGGCGTGAAGCTATCACAGTAGAAACCATTGCATGTATTTAACTGTTAAATAAAAACTATATTAGTGAAAATCAAAAATATTAATTAGCTAGCTTTAGAACTAATATATTACTTTTGATTCGAATTATAGGATCATAAGTATTTAGAACTAATAAAGTACGTACCATGGGTTGTGGAGCATCCTCCTGTTGGCACATAATCCATGGAATTCCAATGTCCAATGAATCAGCCATCTTTGCAGCCCAATCAATATAAACTTTCTCGGCTTCTCCATAAGGTTTCATTACATTGCCATATTCATTCTCAATCTGTTAAGTTCATTCAACAATTTAAAACAAATTATTTAAAGTCGAAAGAAGAATATATATATATATATATATATATATATATATATATATATATATATATATATATATATATATATATATAATATGATTTATTCATACATGAGAGAGGATAATTGGACCTCCTTGTGAAGCAAAAAGATTCTCCTTTTTAAGCATGTCCACTATCAAGGATGTAAAATTTTGCATCTCACTATGGAAATATTAAAAAATATGTTTTTTTTGTAATTAGAATATTCAAAATACTCCATGTTAATCTATATATTTAATTACTCAAAATAAGATATTTAAAGAATTTATGTACCATAAACACATTGTTTGCTATTCGGAACTCGACTCCAGGAATATTGTGCATGCAGCCATACAGGAAATCCACTAAATCAATTAAATCAACTAATTATTAGTATTCAATATTACATTATGATTAATTAATTATAATATTAAATTAGTAAATTATTAGAATTAATTTACATACGTACCCATAATTCCATTCATCACAAACATAAGGCCCAATCTGAATAACAGAATAAAGTCCTTCATCTTGAATGGTTTTGATAAACCTTATAAGATCCAAGTTCCCGAAAAAATCATATTGCCGGCGAAGAGGCTCGTGGACGTTCCAAAAAACATATGTCTCAATTGCATTGAGTCCGCCTTCTTTAGCCTTTCTAATCAAATCCGGCCACATCTAGCAAATAATAACAACAACAAAACAATTATATAATTATGTTTCGAATAAAATTAAATACATGCAGGCAATACATTAACACAAATAAAAATAATTTTTGTTACTCCACTTAAATATATATATATATATATATATATATATATATATATATATATATATATATATAGTTTGGTACATAATTCAGTCGTACTTCTCGGGTAATGAATTGAACCAGACAATATTAGTTTCCGTTCACCATCAATGGTGATTACTCTTCCACCGTGCGAAACGTGAATGACATAAGTAGAAGAAAGACAGAGAGACAAAACGAAAAAGAAGAGAAAAATAAGTCATGGTTGCTCTTCACTTATAAGAATAAACAATTAGCCTGATTAATATACATATATATATATATATATATATATATATATATATACATAATTTGTAAAATTTATAAATATTATCCACAACTATAACATTATATGAAATTCACACCATGATATTCAAAATGATATTTAGAAAAAATTATTTTTTATTCATAAAAGTTGAGGTCTTACACTTTATATATTCCTAACACTACACAGATATATGTAAATTTTTTTGAAATTATGTGAATCTCTTTTATCAATGTTTATACCTTCAATTTGACATACTCTATTAATTACTCCCTCCGTTCCTTAATATAAGTCGTTTTAGAGAATTATTTTTGTTCTTTAATATAAGTCGTTTGAGAATTTCAAGTAAACATTAATTGCTTAGTTTCTAATATTACCCAAAGTAATAAATATAACTTTAGTTCTCTCACTATTTTTTACCTAATAAATAACACTCTTTTTTCAATACAAGGGCAATATAGACAATTGATATTATATTTAATGATATACAATTATTTTCTTAATACTTGTGCACAACTCTAAAACGACTTATATTAATGAACGGATAAAATAATTATTAATGCAGTGCATGTTTTATCTCTATACCACTTGCACTAAAGAAAACTAAGTCAAATAATAAATTTTATAACTACACTTTTTTTTAGTTATAATCTCCCTATAAAAATAAAATTAATTTGATCCGAACACTATAACTAAATAGAGATTTTACTGTAGTTCAAATTGAGTTATTATGAACTTTAAATCTCAAGATATTATAATAGCAATGTGCTTATAATTATGAAAGAAAAAAAAAAAGAGTTGACCGAGAATTGATAGGTGTGTTCTTTATTTTTCTTCATCTTGAGCCAAAATTAGTTTTGGACATATATAATTGTCTATGTTATCTGCACGCTCTATCTTAAATTATACGATTATTATTAACTTTTAAAAGTGAATTTAATTTTTTTTTTTAATTTTAAATTAAGAAAATTATTTAAAAATTAAGAAACAATAAATCTTATAATAAGTAATACTTTTTAGATAGTTTATAATATTTATCATTGCATTGAATAAAATTTTTAAAATTTATGTCAATTTTAAATTTAAAAATGTCTTGAATTGACTTTAAAAAATCAATAATAATCTTATATTTTATGACGAAAAAAATATAATTCTGCGAACAATGATTAAGGATTCATTTGCCCCCATTTTATAACTCAATACATTTTTGACATAATTTTAAATTAAAAAGTGGATATTTTTATATTAAATGATGCAATATGTATTTAATCTTTTTGGCATTATTTGTAAATGAAAATTGGTAATTTTGGCAGTATGTGATATATAGTTTCCAACACAAAATAAAGTGAAAATGAATAGTGTAACCTCTAAATTATATAAAAAAATCTTAATTTTTCCATCATGTATGAAACTTTTTACCTCAATAGTTACAACTGCGATCGAGAGGATGTCAATTAACCTAACAAATTAGGCGATTTTTGTGAAATAGAAAAATTAAGTATTTTTAATTTTTAAATTTATTAGATATTTGATTTAATAATCATGACGTCATAATAAAAATATAAAATTGTGATGGTCTTTCATGAGGCTGCGTATTCTATATTACTATCAAAATACTAATTTTTTCTTTTATTACAACTTAAAAAAATGTCAAAAATGAGACTCTTCAAATGGGATTTAAGGATTATAAAAAAGAAAGAAAAATAATATATATATATATATATATATATATATATATATATATATATATATTGACAAATAATCGAAAAAATTTAGATTGCGATTAATGTAAGATCATTAACATTATTTCAAACTCTAATTCAGTTAGGAAGTTATATCCATATAAAATTTTGCTGATTGGTTGTTAAAAAGATTAAATTATACTTGGTTTGTTATTATTTATCCATAATTTAAAACAGGATAGGATATAATTAATATAATTAGGACATAATTAAACTAACTGACTATTAAACTAACTGACTTAAACAGATGAATTTATCCAAAAATTAATTTATATATTCACCTCAAGTCTTCACATCAGTGGTTAAAACTATTTAGGAGAGACAGGTGTTGATTCTTTATAAAGACAGATGTCAACGTATTGTGTCAATGTACTGTGATTTAGTATATATAATAGATTTGGAATAGTTAGTAGACTTAGTAAAGAGAAAAGAAATATTGGTAGTAAGAAAGTGTAAGAATGGTTTGTGAGAAAAATTGGAATGAATTGTTAAGTATTTATTGGAGTTGAAAAAGAGTTGTTGAAATATATTAGACCAAAATACCCTCAAAACTAGTCATTATATAATGGTCCCAATATAAAATAACTGGGATTCTAACGTACGGCAAGCCTCAAAAGACTGAAATTTCAATCCTAGAGGAAATATTTTGGGTTCTTTACATAAATATACAACAATTAGAAAATAATTACAACAATAGTATAATCATAAAATCTTTACAAAAAGAGTGTAATTAGGACTCATATTACAAAAATAGTACAATTCACATTAATAAAAATGTGACGCCCCCAAAATTAGGTATACATCACCCATCTTGGGTCGTCAGATACATGATACAGAATACAAATACAACTTACTAATACAACTGTCGTGTACAATACGACAAAACATAACTGTGAGTTTGAATAAAATTATTGTCTACTAGAGACTATACAAACTCAAAAGGAGTCCTCATTACAATTATTGTCACACTATTTAATAGAATAGTGAGGACTACTAATACTATCATCTGGTCCATCACTCCGTTCCCCGACTCGTTCCAACTATATTCTCATTTCCTGAAGAGAACAGTGAAAAAAAGGGTGAGCTCAACTAGCCCAGTAAGAAATATTATGACTAAGATAATGCAGAATAAATTATCATTAGCCTTCAACAGTGTTAAAGTGATAAAATATAACGAACATCAAGTTTAACTGCAGCGGAACAAGCAATCCATTAAAAGAGTCAAGTAGAAAATAAAATCTACTATCTTCTATGATTTAAAAGGTTTTTCAACACTGTTATCGCTGGGACTCAGCTTAATAAAATAATCCACATTATCGAATCACCCCTGCACTACGGCTAAGGATATTCGTGTATTCATTAATGGTCATGATCATGCCAACAACTGTCCATCAATGCACTACGGGCCAATGAGGACTTTTACCACATTATTTGTAACATTACGGTCATGATTATACTGAATAATCCCTGGTCATAATCATACCAAGTCCATCTATGCACTACATGCCATAGATGACTTTCAACATTTTATAAACATGAGGATGATGACAATGATATAAGAATTCAATAAAATAAGTTTAAGAATTAATTTATCAAAGAATTAACAACATCCAAATTGTCAACATGATACTGCTTTGTGGAGTAAAATTCAAGAATGCTTAGAAGAATATTTTCATGAAAAGATACTGGATGAACCGCAATTATTACGGATATTTCACAAATTTCATGGAGTATAGAAGTCAAAACTTAACCAACTGAGTATAATAAAGAATGGAATAACAAAAGAAATCACCATGCATGCGATAGACCGCACAGACAGGTTATTTTTACAGAATAATAAATAATGGAGCCAGGTCTGGCGTAAAACGCACAGACAGGATATTCCAACAGAATAATAATAAAGACGGAATCAGGTTCGGTGTAAAACACACAGACAGGATGTTCCAACAGAATAATAGAAGAATGTCACCAAGTATAGGGTAGACCGCGTATACAGGTTATTCCAATAGAATAATAAAAAATGGAATAACAACAGTTCTCTTCATGAATAAGAAAGTATAACACCCCTTACCGTTTTAAAGAAGAACTGAAATAAGGAAGCAGTTAAGTAGCAGAATACTTTTCTTCTCTCTCTCTATAGTTTCTCTATATAGTTTCTCTCTCTAGAGTTCAGTGAATTCGTAAGAAATAATGAAGGAATGAGCTGCTATTTATAGAAAAATGGAATGCATAGTAACTAATCCATGAACGGTCCAGATTGATTACTTTAATTTGACGGTCCATATTTAAAGAAAAATCTTTTAAATAAAATATAATATATTCTATTTATAGAATAACTTTAATAAAGTATTCTGTTTTATATAAAAAGATGTTTCTGTTTTATTACGTTAATAATACGAATAAAATAAAACTTTATTATCGCTAAATAATTCATATTATTAACTGACAATAATTGAATCAAACTGAGTGACTTCTCACATAAGCATTAATAATCAATACCGTGTGCTACTATGCAACCACACGTATTACTGTACTTTTACTACCGAGTAGTTCAACAGTATCAATGGTAAAACTTCCGCAATATTTTTGTCGTTTTCTCAATCCGACAATAATTCCGTTGTGGATTCCACCAATGATTGCGCCGTTGTACGAATATTCCCTGTTAAAACGAATATTTCCCGACCAATCGAATATTATATAACAACTTGCGTACTTTGCAAAATTTATAAATATTACCCACAACTATAACATTATATCAAATTAACTCCATAATATTCAAAAATGATATTTATAGAAAATTCATCTTTATTTATAAAAGTTGGGGTCTTACAACCTCCCCTTCTTATGAAATTTCGCCCTCGAAATTAGGGTACGTACCTGGTATGTCGAAGAGGTAAGGATACCTTGATTTCATTTGAGATTCTAACTCCCAAGTCATTTCCTCAACATCGTGGTTTCTCCACAAAACTTTAACTTGAGGTATAACCTTGGAGCGTAGAATATGTTCCTTCTTATCCAAGATTTGAACAGGAACTTCTTCATACGTCAAATCTTTTGCTATTTCGTCCGGTTCTAACTCAATAATGTGGTTCGGGTCTTCCACATATTTACGTAACATGGATATGTGAAAAACGTTATGAACACGAGACATACTTGGCGGTAAAGCGAGTCTATAAACCACAGTTCCTACTCGATCGAGGATTAAAAATGGACCGATGAATCGAGGATTGAGCTTTCCTCTCTTTCCAAATCTCGTAACTACTTTCCATGGAGCAACACGTAAGAACACATGATCTCCTATATCAAATTTCACATCCTTTCGATGAAGATCAGCATAACTCTTTTGTCGATCTTGTGAGATTTTTATATGTTGTCGGATCGTTTGAATCTTTTCTGTAGTCATACATACCAACTCCGGTCCCAACAACGTTGCTTCACCCACCTCATCCCAGCATACTGGAGAACGACACTTTCTTCCATACAACGCTTCGAATGGAGCCATGCCAATGCTTGCTTGATAACTGTTGTTGTAGAAAAACTTCACCAATGATAAGAACTTGTCCCAACTTCCCTTGAAGTCAAGGACACAGAGTCTTAATAAATCTTCCAGAGTTTGAATAGTCCTCTCTGATTGTCCGTCCGTCTGAGGATGATATGCCGAACTAAATCGTAAATCCGTGCCCATAGCTTTTTGTAAACTAACCCAAAATCGTGAAGTGAATCTTGGGTCTCGGTCAAAAACTATGGATACTGGCATACCATGCAGTCTTACAATCTCGTTTATGTACATACGAGCAAGACGTTCAAGTGTATAAGTTTCTCGTATCGGCAAGAAATGAGTAGACTTGGTCAATCTATCGACAATGACCCAAATCGCATCTATACCTTGAGAAACCTTAGGAAGACCGGTAACGAAATCCATGGTAATGTGCTCCTACTTCTATTTTAGAATTTCAAGTGGTTGCAATGGACCTTTTGGTACTTGATGCTCCGCCTTGACTCGTTGACAAATTAGACACCTTGAGATAAACAGTGTTATCTCTCGCTTCATATTGCTTCACCAAAATATATGACGAAGATCATGATACATTTTAGAACTCCCAAGATGGATTGCAAACGGTGTGTTGTGCGCCTCCATCATGATTTCATACTTTAAATCAGGGTCGTTAGGAACACAAAGTCTGGAGTTGACTCGAAGTATTCCTTTTTCATCGATTCTTGCTTCTGGCATAGCACCTTCTTGCACTTTCTTCCTCATACGCATCGGCTCCAGGTCTGTAGCTTGAGCAGCTTTAACTTTATCGATTAAAGTCGGTTCTACTCGTATATTCGCCATCATCACATGGGTCCCTAGAGTCTTTAACTCTATCTCCATCCTTTGCAAGTCACACAAAATGGGCCTTTGTGTTGACAATATCGCACTCGTACTTGCATATGATCTTCTACTCAATGCGTCAGCTACCACGTTCGTTTTTCCATGATGGTATTGAATGGTATGATCATAATCTTTCAGCAGTTCAAGCCAACGTCGTTGTCGCATGTTGAGTTTCTTTTGAGTGAAAAAATATTTGAGGCTTTTATGATCCGTAAAGATCTCCACCTTCTCCCCATACAAGTAATGCCTCCAAATTTTAAGTGCAAAGACAACAGCTGCCAGCTCTAGATCATGAGTAGGATAATTCCTCTCATATTCCTTGAGTTGTCTTAATGCATAGGCTATGACTTTTCCATGTTGCATGAGAACGCATCCCAACCCTTTGCTCGAAGCATCACTGTAGATAATAAATCCCTCCGAGCCAAATGGTATTGTTAGAATAGGTGCTAAAATGAGTCTCCTCTTGAGTTCTTGAAAACTCTTCTCACATTCTTCGTTCCAACCGAACTTTGTATCTTTTCGAGTCAGCTGAGTTAATGGAGTAGCGATTCGAGAAAATCCTTCCATGAATCTCCGATAATAACCAGCTAAACCAAGAAAGCTACGTACTTCGGTCACTGATTTAGGTTGCTCCCAGCTTTGAATAGCTTCAATCTTGGTCGGGTCAACAGATATTCCACGACTTGATACTACGTGCCCAAGGAATGCTACCTCCTCCAGCCAGAACTCGCATTTCTTCAACTTGGCATAAAGCTTGTATTCACGAAGCTTTTGGAGTACCAGCCTCAAGTGTTGCTCATGATCTTCACGACTTTTGGAATAAATAAGGATGTCATCAATAAAGACGACCACAAAGTGATCCAAATATTCCTGAATACCCGGTTCATCATATCCATGAAGGCAGCATGAGCATTAGTCAATCCAAAGGACATGACTAGGAATTCATAATGCCCGTACCGAGTTCTGAAAGTCGTCTTTAGAATATCCTCAGTTCTAACCTTCAGCTGATTATATCCAAAACGAAGATCGATCTTTGAAAAGAATTGTGCTCCTTGCAACTGGTCAAACAGGTCATCAATACGTGGCAATGAGTACCTGTTTTTGATGGTGACATGATTCAACTCCTGATAATCAATACAAAGTCGCATACTTCCATCTTTCTTCTTCACGAATAGTACAGGAGCACCCCAAGGAGAAGTACTAGGACAAATAAAGCCAATGTCTAACAATTCCTGCAGTTGGATCTTTAACTCTCGAAGTTCAATAGGAGCCATTCGATATGGAGCTTTGGAAATGGGTTTTGTACCGGGTTCAAGGTCGATACAAAATTCAATTTCACGCTATGGGGGTAGGCCAGGAAGTTCTTCAGGGAATACGTCAGGGAATTTATTAACAATAGAAATATCATTCAAAACTGACGTATTTTTGTTTAGATCCGTGACATGAGCTAAGAAAGCTTGACATCCGTTTTTTAATAAACGAATAACTTTATGGCTTGAGATGACAGCGATTGATTTTAATGGTTTGGTTGCTTGAATTCGCATAATAGGTCGATTAGGAATATGAAAGCTAACAACCTTACGAAAACAATCAATTTTTGCATGATGAGTAGTTAACCAATCAATCCCTAGAATCACGTCAAATGCAAGTATTTTTAATGAAATAAGATCGACAGGTAGTGTGTGGGTACCAACTTGAACCAAACAAGACTTATAAACCGTGGATGTAATGAAGGTTTCTCCCAATGGAGTTTCAACAGATAAGTCAAAGTCTAATTTCTCTGGAGTCAAATTTAATAGATGAGCGCAAGTAGGAGAAATAAAAGAATGGGTAGAACTGGTATCAAATAAAGTATAGACTTCGTTAGAGTTTATGTTAAGCTTACCCGTGATGACCTCATTCGGGTTCCTTGCTTTCTGGGAGGTCACAACAAACGCTCTCCCTTGCACTACCAGTTTTGACTTTTCTGGGACGGCCTTTGGTGTCTCCATCCTGGCTGAACTTGTTTTTGGTAAACGACAAAATCGAGCTAAATGACCTTCTCTTCCACAATTATAACATGTTTTAGACGGCATCGCGCAGTTTGGACTGATGTGCCCCTCCCCTCTGTATTTGAAACATATGATAGGTGGTCGTTCTCCTTCCTTAACAACGGGTGTTGGTGCTGACGTCTTTCCATCATTGTTGAATTTTCTCTTCTTGAAATGACCATTCTTATTGTTTTGGCCCTGATTACCACCGAAGTGGTTACCATTTCTGGCCTGTTGATTCCCACCACGCTTGTTGTCACCGCTTCGATGACTGCTCTCACTGGTATTATCATTTTGTCGACTGCTCTCTTTTAGTTGCATTGACTCGTTATCGCGCTCCACTAACTGAGCCCTATTCACAACATCTGAATACAAACACAATTTATGAGAAATAAGATGTTGACGTATCTTAGGTTTCAAACCTCGCAAAAATATTCGGGTCATTCGCTCTTCATTATCCATCAAGTGGGACGCAAACCGGGATAACTCATCAAATTTAGCCTCATACTGCGACACTGCCATATTATTCTGCTCCAATTTGACGAACTCCACCTCCTTCATGTGACGAACACTTTCGAAAAAGTATTTGTCATTGAACAGCTCTTGGAACTTCTCCCAAGACATCTTCAGTGCGGCAGGTTGAGTACGCTTAATCGATTTCCACCAGTAATCTGCCTCTCCTCGCAACATAAAGGCGGCAAAGGGAACCTTTTGCTCCTCAGAGCATCCCAAGACATCAAATATCTCGGTGATCTGCTTTATCCATGTTTCCGTTATAAGTGATTTTGGCTCTCCCTTAAATTCCAGTGGTCCCAGCTCCTTGAACTGTTTAGCGGTGACCGTCCGAGAGTTTTCAGTGTTTCCACCTACATTTTGGACAGGAGCCGCTCTCGCCTGCTGTTGCATGAACTGCATAAAGCTTCTGAACATTCCATCATTCATCATCTGGTCAGTGTTGTTGTTTGCATGAGGATTGTCACCTTCCTGATGCACATTATCCTAATTATTGATATGTGGTGAATCAACAGTCGCCTGTGCTCCATTGCTATTCTCAACATTCTCAGATGCCATTTTCAGATACTGCCACAAAATAAAAGTTAATTGATATGTCATATATTATCCTTATATTCTGATCGACCAATTAAATACCATGCAAATAAACTTAGGTAGGTCATACTAGCGAAGGAATTTCCCGTCTCTCCCCTCCTAGTTCTATTCTCACATCTTAGCCAGTGATCATATCCCTAAGCTCTGATACCAACTGTGACGCCCCCAAAATTAGGTATACATCACCCATCTTGGGTCGTCAGATACATGGTACAGAATACAAATACAACTTACTAATACAACTGTCGTGTACAATACGACAAAATATAACTGTGAGTTTGAATACAATTATTGTCTACTAGAGACTATACAAACTCAAAAGGAGTCCACATTACAATTATTGTCACACTATTTAATAGAATAGTGAGGACTACTAATACTATCATCTGGTCCATCACTCCGTTCCCCGACTCGTTCCAGCTATATTCTCATTTCCTGAAGAGAACGGTGAAAGAAAGGGTGAGCTCAACTATCCCAGTAAGAAATATTATGACTAAGATAATGCAGAATAAATTATCATTAGCCTTCAACAGTGTTAAACTGATAAAATGTAACTAACATCAAGTTTAACTGCAGCGGAACAAGCAATCCATTAAAAGAGTCAAGTAGAAAATAAAATCCACTATCTTCTATGATTTAAAAGGTTTTTCAACACTGTTATCGCTGAGACTTAGCTTAATAAAATAATCCACATCATCTAATCACCCCTGCACTACGGCCAAGGATATTCGTGTATTCATTAATGGTCATGATCATGCCAACAACTGTCCATCAATGCACTACGGGCCAATGAGGACTTTTACCACATCATTTGTAACATTACGGTCATGATTATACCGAATAATCTCTGGTCATAATCATACCAAGTCCATCTATGCACTACAGGCCATAGATGACTTTCAACATTTTATAAACATGAGGATGATGACAATGATATAAGAATTCAATAAAATAAGTTCAAAAATTAATTTATCTAAGAATTAACAACGTCCAAATTGTCAACATGATACTGCTTTGTGGAGTAAAATTCAAGAATGCTTAGAAGAATATTTTCATGAAAAGATACTGGATGAATCGCAATTATCACGGATATTCCACAAATTTCATGGAGTATAGAAGTCAAAACTTAACCAATTGAGTATAATAAAGAATGAAATAACAAAAGAAATCACCATGCATGCGATAGACCGCACAGACAAGTTATTCCAACAGAATAATAAATAATGGAACCAGGTCCGGCGTAAAACGCACAGACATGATATTCCAACAGAATAATAATAAAGACGGAACCAGGTCCGGTGTAAAACACACAGACAGGATGTTCCAACAGAATAATAGAAGAATGTCACCAAGTATAGGGTAAACCGCGTATACAGGTTATTCCAACAGAATAATAAGAAATGGAATAACAACAGTTCTCTTCATGAATAAGAAAGAATAACACCCCTTACCGTTTTAAAGAAAAACTGAAATAAGGAAGTAGCTAAGTAGCAGAATACTTTTTTTCTCTCTCTCTATAGTTTCTCTCTATAGTTTCTCTCTCTAGAGTTCAGTGAATTCGTAAGAAATAATGAAGGAATGAGCTGCTATTTATAGAAAAATGGAATGCATAGTAACTAATCCATGAACGGTCCAGATTGATTACTTTAATCTGACGGTCCATATTTAAAGAAAAATCTTTTAAATAAAATATAATATATTCTATTTATAGAATAACTTTAATAAAGTATTCTGTTTTATATAAAAAGATGTTTCTGTTTTATTACGTTAATAATACGAATAAAACAAAACTTCATTATCGCTAAATAATTCATATTATTAACTGACAATAATTGAATCAAACTGAGTGACTTCTCACATAAGCATTAATAATCAATACCGTGTGCTACTATGCAACCACATGTATTACTGTACTTTTACTACCGAGTAGTTCAACAGTATCAATGGTAAAACTTCCGCCGTTATTTTTAATAAAATATTTTTGTCGTTTTCTCAATCCGACAATAATTTCGTTGTGGGGTCTACCAATGATTGTGCCGTTGTACGAATATTTCCTGTTAAAACGAATATTTCCTGTTAAAACGAATATTCCCCGACCAATCGAATATTATATAACAACTTGCGTACTTTGCAAAATTTATAAATATTACCCACAACTATAACATTATATCAAATTAACTCCATAATATTCAAAAATGATATTTATAGAAAATTCATCTTTATTTATAAAAGTTGGGGTCTTACAAAGAAAACCTAAAATCAAGGAGAATTAACTGCTACAATTAATAATTTAAATTCAAATATTTAGAATCTAACAACAAATTCAAATTCAAAATAATAATTCAAATTCAAATATTCAAATTCAAATCTTCATCTCACTTTCCATTTTTTCACTGTCCTTTGTAACTAACAAATTCCATCTAGCTCGTTCATAGCAGATCTGAATCTGCATCCTCCATTCTCTAAAATAACTTCAAATTTCTCTCCAATACTTGATTTGCGTACTGGAAAATATAATGAACTTGCACGGTCCGCTGCCTTTTGATAGGAGGTTCATGTGGTTTGCAGTAAATCAAGATACTTTCTAACATATGAAAGGTGTAAAAACGTTGTTTAAGTCTCAATCTATTAGTGAGGGACTTCGTCAAATAAAGAGACTCTAATTTCTTCCACCAATCAGCAGTTGTAGTTTCCGCTAAAACCTCTTGCAACATATCATTCGAAAGGCACAACTGAATTGCTGAAAGTGCTTTATCATTCATAGTTTTCCATTCTGACTCAGACATCTCGATAGTTTTCTTCGTCTCCCAATCCGTATCAGACATATCTACATGCTTCATTTGCATCCCTACAATAGCTTTGTTCAAGCCTTGCTGAGTAAGAACAACATTCATCCGAACCTGCCAAAGACTGAAACTAATATTCCCATCGAATTTGTCGATATCAAATTTCGTTGATGAAGTCGAACTCAACGCCATAGTATGAATCGATAATAACCAAGCCCTTGATACCAGTTTGTTATGACAAACATAATAAATCAACGCAGAAAAATAAAGACAATAACACAAGGTTTTACGTGGAAACTCAAATCGGGAAAAAACTACGGAGAATGCAGAAGAAATCCACCAAATAAATATCTGAAAAGTACAAGACAAAGAGAGAAAACTATGAGTATTCTTAAAATGTTTCTGAATGTCCACTCTCCAAAATTCTAGCACCTATATTTATAGGTCATAGGCAAATCCATAACCAAATAGGATTAGAAATACTAAATTGAGTATGGGTAGAAAAGATTACTTTCCTAAATCAAAACAGATTCTAGATAATACCTAAATTCAAATTCAATAAGGAATCGTGTCATATCCAACAGTTAATTACTTAGATTTTCTAATGCTCGGCTTGTGAACAGGTGAGAAGTTTATTAAATACAAGCTAATTAGTTCTTGGAGACCATTATATATTTAATTAACTTAATCAAAAGTTAATTATATTGAAAACCTGCCTGAAGGAATTTTAATTTCTGTGTCAAGTTTGTGATTGTACTTGTTACTATATATATATATATATATATATATATATATATATATATATATATATATATATATATGAGTCCGGATCTTAAGCTCATCTCTTATCCAACTCACCCGAGCTCACCCCCTTTTAGCGACGGATCTGGCGACGGTTTGGTCATACAACCGTCGTCTATACTTTTAGCGACACTATATGTTGTCCGTCGCTTAAAGTATAGACGACGGTTGTATGACTGAACCGTCGCCGGGTTCGTCGCTAAAGGGGAGGTGAGCTCGGGTGAGTTGAATAAGGGGTGAGCTTAAGATCCGGACCATATATATATATATATATATATATATATATATATATATATATATATATATAATGCTAATCAATTTAATTTACATTGTTTTAATATATAGCTATATATATATATAATGCTAATCAATTTAATTTACATTGTTTTAATATATAGCTAGATAAGATGGTTCTAAATATAGGAGATAAGATGGTTACCATATGTGGCTCTGAACTCGTTGAATGCTTTAATCAATTTATTCACAAGGAGATAAGATGGTTATCATATGTGAATCTGAATAGGATGAATTAGCCTTTTATCAATTTATTTGTTCATTCATAAAAAAAAAATAAGTGTTAATTGCATTTATATAGTACCCAAATTTCAAATTCCAAAACCTGCAAATTTTTGTTATGAATAGATAAATGAATTTAGAACTAAAATTTACAATATTTTTTACCCAATTTTTGCTAATACATATTTTTAATGATGGTTTCCATCTATTACATCTTTCCTTTAATTCTATTTAGTACATTAACTATTTAATCTTAATAATTTCATTAATAATCATCAAAATATGTTATAATTTATTATATTCAGATCAATTTCATGAAAAGCGTGTATTAAAATTTAAATGATATAAATATGTTAAAGGGATTCGTACCAAAAACTAACCGAATGCCACATGTGGTGCAACTGCATCATACAGTAATGAAAATGTGCCAATTTTAATGATATGATAATAAAAATTGTAATGATAAAATTTAGAATATTGTGTCATTTTTTACTAAAAATTATATAATAATATTGTGTCATTTTATATTAAATATTATAATGATAAAATTTAGAATATTATGTCATTTTATACTAAAAAGTGTAATGATAAAATTTAATGATATGATAATAAAAATTGTAATAATAATATGGTGTTATATATAGACACCACAACAAAGCAGTTAAGACAGGGATTATGTCAAAAGACATAAGTAGGCATGGCAACCAATGATATAATTTGATAGAATGTTGTTATATATAACAATAAATTTATATTTATATTAAATATTTGACGTATACAGATATAAGTATAAAATATTTAAAAAAATATAAAAATAAAAATCAAACATTATTAATTTATTCCAATTCAATTTTGTCAACCCGTCTGGCTACAATAATTATTACCAAAACCCGTGCTAGACTAGTTGACCCCACAAATCCTGTACCCGATCATTTCTATTTGAAAAGAATAAAAAATTGACCATCTTATCACTAGAATGTTCGAGGCTTTGTTACTTAATTACCTATTAACTGTTGATAAGTAATTCCAGCAAAACACACCATGTTTTAGTTCAGCATCAAGGGAGAAGTTATAAAATTTTTTGCCTCCACATCTCATTTCATATATTACTATCTCAATTTTAAAATTTAAGATTGCACGAAAATAATCTTAAAGTATATTTTATTAGGGTAAATGTTAGAAATTTCAATGTTATACGTCTCGATCACATGAAGTATTTTTTTGTAATTGGCTATGTAGCGAAATATTCTTTTCTTACTCACTATTACCATTTGAATCAAATTTAAAAAAAAAATTAAAACTCTTAACATTACCCACAATATTACGTACAGTCGTGATGATAACTAACTTTGAACAACATTCAACATTATTACACTTCTTGAACATTAGAGGTAGCACATGTGTGACCATTATTCATTTGGAATACATGGGAACTCCAGTTATCTCCTATCCTCTGCAATGGGGAGACTGGGATGCTTTGTTCATTCCTAAAGAAATTATCCGGATCAACCATAGTTTTAATTTGCACCAATCTTTCGAAATTACTCTTAAAATACATAACCCCATAAACAGATCCTTCAAGGTAACTGTTTTGAGCATGCTGATTAATACCAATATCAAGATCTCTATAACTAAGAAATGACTGCCTCGGATTCTTGGATACAAAAGGAGCCATGTAATCATAAAGCCTTCTCGTCAAATTTATATAGTGATTAGCAGTTTCAACCCCATCTTCCTCCCAGTTAGTCAAATACTGAATCTTGCATATGTTTCCAGCTCGATATGGAAATGGCCTTGCAAACTCCGAAATCTCACTCATTCTCCCTCCGTATGGATTGAAAAACAACCACGGCGTCTCCAGCTCAATCATCTTCTTGAAAATATATTCCAAACCATCCTTTGAAATGGGTTTTTGCAAATAGTCCGATTTTCGTTTAAGATGAGTAAGAACTCGAGGAGTTCGGCTAAGAAGAGCATCAACTGGAGTTCCCATTGGAAGGTTTTCAAAGAAAAGGACCGATTCAGCCCAACTCATTTCAATACAATCCGATCTTTGTAACCCTAATTCAGGGAATCTTTCATTTATAATAGAGAAAAGATTTTCAACATCTCCAAGGAATAATGTAATAAAAGAAGCTCGAACCGTCTTTTCTCCAATCCAGCTGCCATTTACAACATCGATGCACATTCTGATAAAGATATCTTCAGGCAACTTATCTGCTATTTCTTGCCAACGATAAACAATATCCGTAGCACCTTGTTCTAAGGTCCTAGCCACTCGAAAAACAGTCACTTTTTCCGGGACACGAACCAGGTTGATTTTGAAGGAAAGAACAACTCCAAAACTAGCTCCTCCACCTCCGGTAATAGCCCAAAACAAATCTTCCCCCATTGATTCTCGGTTTAGAACTCGGCCATTTACATCAACTAATTCTGCATCAATGATATTATCAACTGAGGTGCCGTATTTTCTCATCATGTTACCATATCCACCGCCGGAGAAATGACCACCAACGCCGACGGTAGGACAAACTCCGGCAGGAAATCCGTGGGTTTTGCTTTTTTCGGCAATTCTATAATAAAGTTCACCGAGAGTTGCTCCAGCTTGAACCCATGCAATCTCGTCTTCAATGCTGATATTGATGGAACGAAGATTGAACATGTCAAGAATAAAGAATGGTACATCGGAGACATACGAGACGCCCTCGTAGTCATGGCCTCCGCTTCTGATTTTCATTTGTAATCCATGTGCTTTGCCACAAATAATGGCTGCTTGAATATGGGAGGCATGTGTTGCAGTAAGAATGAGAATTGGTTTTGGAGTTGTGGATTCATTGAATCGGAGATTTCGAATATAAGATTGCAAAACTTTTGAATATGAGGGATGTTTTGGAGTGTAGATTGTTGATGACTCTGGATGAGAAGGTAAAGAATAGGTTTTTAGGCAATGTATAAAGGTTTCATTAAGTGCAGTTGATAATGAAATTTGTAGGAGGGTTGAGAGGAAGAAAACTGTTCTAAAAGTTGAAGATTTCATTTTGGAAAGATTTTCAGTTTGCTATTGGTATATTCCTATTTAGGAATATATGGTACAACTGCATATATAATGCAACTAATAATGTAAATGTGCCAATTTTAATGAATTACTCATAGATCCTATAGCCACACACTGTGCCAATATCTGTACGGGAATATATCACTCGTTGAAACTACAGCACCGACACTTTGTCCTTTCCTTCATGCAACTCCATGTGTCTCGTAGAGTACACTTAAATGTATGATTGGTGCTATGATCGTCAACGTTAGTTTTTTTTTTTATATTATTCATTTATTAAAGATGTTTATTTTATTTCATTGTAAAAATGACATCTTTTCTGAAATAATACAGGAAAATGAATATATATATATATATATATATATATATATATATATATATATATATATATATTGGTGCAGGTGTATGAGGCAATTATGTGTAAAGGAGATTGATATTGTTAAAAATAAAATAATATTATCAGCACACTAATTATTATTTAAAGTATTTAAGTGTCGTTAAATTAATTATAAAAGTGTCCCTATATATATTTGTTCTAACAAAATAAATTTTATTCAACAAATATGCCTATTTCATTAATTATGCGCTTAGTTACAACCAGAGAACTAAGCATGCAAGACTAGACCATGACTGAGATCGGACTACACAAATGGGAATATATATTTCGTGCACAGAAAATACAATATATATAGACTAGCCAAAACTAGTTATCCTTAATTTGTATTCACGGAATGTGTACGCATGTTTCTTGGTAGAGTACATATAGGGTGAGAAATAAACGATATAACGGGTGATTACTAGCAGATCGAAGGGGTAATACTTTACGAAATGATAGTGTTAACGCTAAGTTTCGTCGGCGCGTCCAATCACAGAGTCCACGCGCTAAAACCTGCACAATAACAGATCATACAGAAGCTTGACGGCTTGTGCCGTCGGGGGATAGCTCCGGTGTGAGAATGAGTACAGGTCGTTACAAGGTTTAACAATAGAGCTAAGTGTTTAGTGCTCAAAAGTAGGTATTACCTGTTAATTATAACATTGACCTTGTATTTATAGTACTCACCACCTTAGAATCCTTTTCCGAGTCGGATTAGGATTCCTAAATATGGTAGGTTACCAATATTTGGGTCCAATACAATCTCCTTAAAAGATGGAAGTAGAATCCAATCCAATCACTACCTTTGGAGTTACCTTATTCAATTATGATTAGAACCCCGAAGTTTGCACGCAGAAAAGCTCACTGTGCAGGCCCAAACAATCCCACAATCAGGTCTGGGTCTCGGCCTAAAGGACTCGAAGACCCGACCCCGAACACCCCACAACAGGGTAAGGCTCCGGCCCAAAGGGCTCGCAGGCCGAACCCGACGAACATCCACTAAGATGAGGCTCCGACCCAAAAGGACTCGGATACTGAACCAAACCCTAAAGCCCCTCTAATGTCAGGCCTTCGGTCCACATGAAGGTAGGTAAAACGCTCCCGAACATTGCCCCCCAGTCTCTGATTATAATATACTTATAATTGGAGACTTGAAAGGTCAGGTATTCGAAAGGTCACGACAGCTAATGATGAGTTGTCTGGGAAAGCCAAAAGGTATGTCCTCGTTTCTAAAGACGCTGCACGCCTTTCCAGGCTTGGTCCCACCTAGAGCATTTGATAGTCGCCCTTGGGTAGCGTGCACCTACACCTATAAAAACCCCTCTCCACCACTCGCTGTCATTTTTCCAGACTCCTTAATCTCAAAAGTTTCTGCTAAAGTTTTTCAGCGAGGCGATTTCCGGTAAGCTCATATCTTCTCCAATACTTCACCGATTTTGTCTACTCTGCCCACTTTTAAACTTCGTTTTTGTCCGTTTTCTTCCCAAAACCTCACATTTGTATCTCATTCCCTTCAATTTCAACACCAAATGGCTGATTCTAGCACTCCTCCGGCTACTAAGCCAATTCCTCCCTCTGTCACCACCGGTGATCTAATCCCGGTTGAATTACCAGTTGCTCCTTCCGATAACCCTTCTTCCTCGGTACTCCATACCTCTATCAGTGTCGAGGCCAAAATCTGCAACGCCTACCACTCCGAGACAGAGTTCTCCTATATCAATACCCCATCTTCCATTACACCCTCTTAAATTTCTGACATCCAAACCCTTTTCAACATTCCCCAATAATATAAGCTTCGGGCCCCACAACACGATGAGAAAATATTTTGGAGGCCCGAAGGTGAATGGGTGGTCGTTCCTCAATATCTTCTTAAGTATGGGGTTCGGTTCCCACTTCATGAATTCATCTCTTCCTTCCTTTCTTTCACGGGAATCGGGTTCGCACAGCTCGTGCCGAACTCATACATCCACCTGGTCTCCTTCATTACTTTGTGCCAGGAACTCTGGATCACGCCTGGCCTCGACTTCTTTTTTGCCTTCTTCACCGTAACCGGGTCGAAAGAATCAGGCTTGAAGCAATTAAACAAAAGGCCCACCTGAACCGCTCCTGTGAAGACCCCTTCAAGTAACAAGGGTTGCCATGACAAGTGGTTCTTCGCCAGGGGAACCGACATCCAGCTTCTCCCTCGATGGGCCCAACCTTCAAATCCCATAGCCAAGGTGTCTAAGTTTCTGAATGATCGGGTCGATGCCTTCAAATCATTTTACAAGAGGTGGAGCAAAATCGAGTGGAGTCTAGCAGTTTTGTCCAGCGAAGCCTGATTGTACACACACGGATGTAAGTATCTTTCTCCAAACTCCTATATATTTCCATTGACTGTCGAACCCCTGTTTATGTCCCATGACCTTTCTAACTCATTGTTATTTGTGCAGTGACAATTTTCGAGCCCGAAGGTGCCGATGAGTCTTTGGCTCCTTTTCCTGTTACGATCGAGCCGATCCGTCTTCCCATCACTGATGAGACGGCTGAGGAGGAAACCATTTTGATTACGGACCTATCCACGAGTTCTATATCTATTTCTGCCCCGGTGGATTCTACGGCCGACACCTCCAGAACTGTGCTGAAGCTGGACCGATCGGAGAAGATGGCTTTGCTCAAACGGAGTAAAAAGAAATCTTTCCTTAAGGTCTCTTCCAAACCATCTTTAACATCGATTCTGGTTCTGAAACCATCTTCCCCCACCGCTCCAGTTGTCATCCCCGCTGATTCGGAGGAGACCGAAGAGGTTCCTCTTAGTCATCGTTCAAAAAGGGCCCGAATAGATGGGGGTTCAGACATTCAAACTGTCGAATCCGATCCCCCATCATTTAACTCCCACATCCCGGTCCGGTGCGGAAGCCGGTACATCTCAAGGTTCTCCGATCACATTTTGGCCGAGGAGCCCTTCTGAGGTATTTCCTTTCAACACGCTCGACCACTTCAAGTTAAGAGGGGACGACGAGCAATTCAAGGGATTTTCTTCCGAGGAACTCTTTGTGTCGTATCTCAAGGCTCAATGTCAGGTAAGTCAGGTAAGCCAATGATACTGATATATTCGTCCTTTTCAATTTTTTGTGCCTCGCGACTTATGTGTTTTTGTTGATATGTATAGGCCAACGCTATCCTCACTCGAACCATCATGGTCGTGGCTCGGGCCACTAAAACTGAGTCCCGAGTCGTGGCCGACATGGAGCTACTTAGTGCTGAAGTTTGTCGTCTTCGATCGAACTTAGAGATAGAGAAGGAGCTTCGCACCGATGCTGAATGTAAGAGACTCGAGGTCGAACGTCGGACCGGCAAACTTGAGGAACGATATTCCCTACTTCAGCAGGAGTTCGTAGGCCTCGACGATCACGCCAAGAAGCTCGTATCGGATAAGGAGAATTTGGTTGAAGAGAACAAGGTCCTGGTGGGGAATCTTCACGCCATCGAGGAACAATTCAATGGAATGCACGACCAACTAGGGACGTTAATCCGGGCAAACAATACCTTGATGGACGAACAAGCCATCATCAAACAGATAGCCATCAAGGAGTATGAAGAATCGTCTGCCTTGACCGATAAAATCATGACCCAGTTTGCTGAAGGGGTTGAAGCTTATCAGGAGAAGGCTCGGGCGAAGCTAGTTGATGCTGGGCTAGATGCCTCTATCCTCGACTCGTCTGAAAAGGAATTCGAACCGAAAGCTGGTGATGGTTCACCTTAATAGATGATTTTCGTGTTTGTAATTTTTTCCTTCTTTTTTGCTTGTACTCCACCCGAATCGTAAGCGATTGGGTTTTGTAAAAATTTCAAAGTATGAATGAAATAGTGTTTTTGTTTATAAATTTTTGTAATCAGTTATACTCGTGACTTATCTCGACCAGTGGTGTCTTTTCGAACCTTCTGATCGGACCATGCCCGAAGTTTATCTGAAAAAATTTACAGTTTTCTCGGTCAGTTATACTCGTGACTTATCTCGATCAGTGGTGTCTTTTCGAACCCTCTGATTGGACGGTGTCCGAAATTTGTCCGTTCGAGCATTAAGAGCTATATAAATGAAGTTAGACATCTTCAAAGAAAACTTGCATTTATTTCATTTAAAGTTGAAGCGGTTACATGGATAAAGAAAAGAATGACATAACTATTACTGGTAAAATTTTCTAAGTCTTCCAGCATGCCATGTATTCTTTACTTCTGAACCGTCCATTGCTCGAAGCCGGTAAGTACCTGGCTTCGGCACCTCTACTACTTCGTATGGTCCCTCCCAGTTAGGCATCAGTTTGCCAGTGTTCTGGGGGGTTGATGCCTCCGACTCCCGGAGGACCAAATCGCCTACTGCAAAACTCCTCAGCTTCACCTTCTGGTTGTAATGTCGGGCTGCTCTCTGCTGATACATAGCCAACCTCAACATAGCAGAGTCTCGAACCTCTTCCAGCAAATCAAAATTTGATTTCAAACCTTCATCATTGTATAGTTCTTTGTACTGACTGACTCGAAGGGTGGGGGATCCGATCTCAACTGGTATGAGCGCATCGATCTCGTATGCTAGTATGAACGGAGAGTCTCCAGTTGTTGTCCTCAAAGTAGTCTGATATACCCACAGAACACTGAGTAGCTCTTCGGGCCACCGACCCTTTAACTCATCCAATCTTCGTTTGATCCCGTTGAGCAGGGTTCGGTTGGTCACTTCTACTTGACCATTCAACTGAGGGTGAGCGACTGAAGTCTTGCGATGCTGAATTCCTAACTCTTTCAGAAAGCCTTCGAATTTTGACCCCACAAACTGTCTGCCATTATCAGAGACCACTGTTATCGGAATACCGAAACGATAAACGACTCATTCTTTGAAAAATTTCAAGCATTCTTGTTTGGTGATCTTATGCAGTGGTTTGGCTTCGACCCACTTTGTCATATAGTCGATAGCCACGATTACGAAAGTAAGTTTTCCCTTTGCCTTCGGCAGAGGCCCTAGGATGTCGATTCCCCATACGGCGAAGGGAATCAGGGATAAGACCGAATACAGCTCTTTGGAAGGTTGGTGTGGGATAGTGATGTTCAGCTGACACTTGGGACAACTTCTGACGAACTCCTTGGCCTCCGTGTAGATAGTCGGCCAGTAGTACCCCTGCCTCAAGATCTTATGTGCTAGCGACTTGGCTCCTATGTGATCTCCACAGATCCCTTCAGGTACTTCCCAAAGAGTGTAATCAGCCTCTGATGGGGTTAAGCATTTAAGCAGTGGGAAGCTAAAGGCCCTTCTGTATAGGTCTCCATCTATGAGGACGAAGTTCGAACTCCTGTGTTTAACTTTTCTTGTAAGGATTCGGTCTGAAGATAGAGTCCCATCTACCAGATACGTGATGTAAGGTGTGAGCCAGCAATCGAGTCGGTCCAAAGCCAGCACCTCTGTCCTCGAAACACTCGGTCATTCCAAAACCTCCAGGTATACCGACCCGTTGAAGGAACTTGCTTCGGTGGTTGCCAACCTGGGTAGGGCATCTGCTACTGTGTTATCTGACCGGTCCACCCCCTGACAACTGTGTGATGTGAAGTATGCGAGCTTGTCTTTCACCTCGGCCAAATATTTTGTCATTCTTGCCCCCCGAGCCTCATACTATCCCGACAGCTGCTTGACCACCAGCTGCGAATCACTGTAGATGACCAACTTCTGCACTTCCAAGCTCCGGGCCAACCGTATCCCTGCTAGGATGGCCACGTACTCTGCTTCGTTGTTCGTGGCCTTGAACTGAAATCGAATTGCCTGCTGGACTTTGAACCCCTCGGGGCTTGTCAGGATGACCCCTGCCCCACTGACGTCCGATGTTGACGATCCATCCACGTATAAGGTCCATGCGGTTGTTCCTTGTTGGGTTTCAGTCATAGTATTCACATCTGGTTCTGTGAAAGAGCATTCCACGATGAAGTTTGCCAACGCCTGACCCTTGATCGCCGTTCGGGGATGATATTCTATAACAAACTGGGTTAATTACAACGCCCATGCGGCTAGTCGACCCTAAACTTCAGGCTTGTGCAGTATTTTCTTTAGTGGCTGATCCGTGTACACCACCATCATCCGACCTTGGAAATAATGTTGAAGCTTCCTACTTGCAATGATCAAGGCATACGCGAATTTTTCAAGGTTCGGATATCTTGTTTCCGCATCTCGAAGAACATGGCTCACGTAGTATACCGGGAATTGCTGCCATCCCTTGTTCCTCACCAATGTTGCCCCTATTGCCATCGGGCTTGCAGCGAAGTATAAATATAAAGGTTTCGAAGGGATTGGTTTCATCAACAACGGTGCCAAACTCAGATATTTCTTGATCCCTTGGAACGCATCTTCGCACTCGGAGGTCCACTGGAAACTCTTATCGTTCTTCGGTCCCTTAAGAGTGTCAAAGAAGGGTAAACATCTCTCGGCTGATTTTGACATAAATCTCCGAAGGGTAGCTATCCGCCCCGTCAACCTCTGTACATCTTTGTATGTCTTTGTAGATTTCATGTCTAAGATCGCCGTAATTTTTTCCGGATTCGCCTCGATTCCTCTCTTGCTTACTAAATATCCCAGAAACTTCCCCGAACCCAAGCCGAAGGTACATTTGGTAGGGTTCAGTCTCAACTTGTGTTTTCTTACTGTTTCGAAGCAGTCTTCTAGGTCCTCCACGTGATCCCGGACTGACATACTTTTTACGATCATATCGTCCACGTACACTTCCATACTTCGGCCTAGTTGCTTTCTGAATACAAAATTCATCATTCGTTGATAAGTTGCCCCCGCATTCAGCAATCCGAAGGTCATCTTCCGATACGCATATATGGCCCGATGAGTGATGAAGCTTGTCTTCGGGATGTCATCCTTGTTCATCGAAATTTTATGGTATCCCGAGAAAGCGTCCATGAAACTTAACATGTCATACCCCGCAGTGGCATCAATCAGCTGGTCTATGTTGAGTAGAGGATAGAAATCTTTTGGGCATGCCTTATTAAGATCTGTGTAGTCGATGCATAACCTCCACTTCTCATTTTGCTTCTGAACCAATACCACATTCTCCAGCCATTCGGGGTAGTCGATCTCGAAGATGAACCCTGCCTCCAATAGTTTGGAAATTTTTTCATCTATGATCCTCTGTCTCTCTGGGGCAAAAATCCTTCTTTTTTGTATTACTGGCTTCCTCTTCGGGTCTGCATGCAGCCTATGTAGTGCTACCGATTCACTTACCCCCGGTATGTCGCTGGACTCCCAAGCAAATATAACGGCATACACCCGAAGCAAGTCCACCAATCCTGTCCGTAGTGGCTCTGATAATCCTGCCCTAATCTTGATCAATTTTTATGCGTTCCCCGGTATGAACTCAACATCTTCTGTCTCTTCTGTTGGCAGTGCCATCGGCTCAGTACTGCTTTCGGTGAATGGCTCTATTTCGATGGCCAGTTTCTGTTTACTGACCCCGACTCTCGAAGAAATCAAGGTGTTCCGATAGCACCTTCGGGCAATGTCAAGATCGCCTTTTACCTCCCCGATCCCGTTCGGTGTCGAAAACTTAATTTTGAAGTGGGGCATAGATGTTACGGCTTGCAGTGCTGCTAATGTCGGTCTCCCCAGGATAACGTTGTATGCCGAGTCCACCTGTACCACAAAAAATCTGACCAGAATTTCTGACTGTTGAAGGGCTGTGCTGAACCTGACTAGTAATTCTATGGTTCCCGAAACATGCACCGGATCCCCGCTAAAACCATACAATGGACCTTCCCCACCTAATTCCATCTTCTTCCCTTCTAAATCCATCCTCTAGTAGGCGTGCGTATACAGTATGTCGACCGAGGATCCATTATCAATCATCATCCTTTTCATGTCTACTGACCTGACCTGTGCTGTTATTACCAGTGCCCCGTCATGTGGTTCGATATGATCGATGGGATAGTCTTCATCCGAGAATGAGATGAATACTCCTGAATATGCCCTATCCTTCCTGGGCGATGAACTAGCTACCGCCAACACGGCCTCGAGATGTCCACTCCGCTTCCTTCAGGTTACACGCCCTACTAACCCTCCCGAAATCACATCAATAACCCCTCGGGCTTGTGGGTGCGGTTGCGGTTGTGCTTCCCTAGCTGGTTCCCTGTTCACCTCCCGGGGGGCCGCTGAACCTTCTCGTCCGACCACATACTGCACCAACTACCCATTTTGGACATTCTTTTCTATCAGATCTTTCAAGTTGTTACACTCCTCTGTCGTATGTCCCCGACACTGATGATACGCACAATATTTGTCCCGACCCCTCTTCCCAGGCTTCGGGATCGCTGGGCACGGCTCGAAGAAGGGATTGTCCCGCATTTCCTCTAATATTTTAGCCCTGTCGGTGTTGAGTGCGGTGTATACCTTGTTGACATTCTTATTCGGGAAAGGTGGTCGTCTGCTGCCCGAACCTCCCCCATTGTAACTTCTTCTACCATAGTTGTCAGACTTCCCCTGATTATCTGACCTTTGGTAACTCTGTCTGTCCCGATCTTTTGACTTCTCATAAGATTGGGAGTGAGGCTTAAAATTTTCCATTTCCTATTCAATTGCTATGTACCCTTCGGCCCGGTGGAAAGCTTCTGTCAAATCTCCTAGAGGGTTGATCACCAAGTCTTTCATCAGCTTCTTCGATTTCCCGATGTCTAGTCTAGTAGTGAAGAATCCCAAGGCTTGTGGGGAATTCAACTCTGCTACCGATCCCATAGCTTCTCGGAACCTTTTGACATACTGACCCAGGCTTTCATCTGACTTCTGTCTTACCTGCATGAGTGAAGCTGTGATCTTTCCCCACCTCTTGTTATTCCCGAATCGAGCATGAAATTTTTCCCGAAGATCACTCCAGGAGTTAATCGATCCCGTCTCCAGGGTTCCCATCCACTCTCGGGCACTATTTTTCAAAGTTATTGCGAACATATGACACTTGGCAGCATCGAAGTGTCCATAGTATGTCATCAGCCTATCATACCCGTCTGAGTGGTCATATGGATCTCCCATCCCATCGTAGGTCTCCATCGGGGGCGTCTTCTTCTTGGGGTTGGCCGTCTCCAGATTGATCTCCGACGAGAAAGGTGACCCTAAGCAAGCCGAATGTGTCCCCATCGAATTTTTGGCCGACAACAACTTCTCCAATTCAGCTACCCTTCGAGCGAGGGGGTCGGTCTCCACTTTTTGAGGGGATGACATGTGTCTGTCCCTCCCGTACTCGGGAGACGCGTCCCGCCTTCTCTGTCCCGACCGGCCTTGATGCGCTGGTGCTCTTTCAACCGAACGACTTCTCCATCTGCTTCGGTTGTCCCGCGAACGACTTCTATGTCGGCTCTTTTCTCTTCCGGCCTCTCCCCATCGAGGTGACCAGGATCGGCTCCCATGTCTGCACCTTTTTGAGGTAGCTTCCTGCTTTCCAGTCACCTTCGCCATCTGCTGCTCGAGCTCCTCCTGTTGAAGTCGCAGGGCCATCATGGCGTCTTTATTATGTTGCATCTTTTTCTATAAGATGAATTCCCTCTGATCTCGGCTGTACTCTCCTCGGGTTTTTCCACGTATCTCTAGTGCCCGAGAATGATTCTCATCCGCCTGACTAGCCTGGTTGGCGGTATGATGGCTGTCACGGAAAAGCCTCTGGCGGGGGAGGCAGCCGGCTTCACCCGATCTCCCTGGACTCGAGAGCCCAACCTGTCCTTCACTGACCCCCTCACCAATGTGGTTTGGTGGGTCTCTGCCTTTTCTTGGTTAGCAGCACTGTTCTCCTTGCTCGTCATGGCTTGCTACCGAAAAAGTTGGGTTGTGATTGTAAGAACACTAAGCCCTCCTTCTAGCGCCAATGTTAACGCCAAGTTTCGCCGGCGCGTCCAATCACTAAGTCCACGCGCTAGAACCTGCACAATAACAGATCACACAGAAGCTTGACGACTTGTGCCGCCGAGGGATAGCTCCGGTGTGAGAATGAGTACAGGCCGTTACAAGGTTTAACAATGGAGGCTAAGTGTTTAGTGCTCAAAAGTAGGTATTACCTGTTAATTATAACCTTGACCTTGTATTTATAGTACTCATCACCTTAGAATCCTTCTCCGAGTCGGATTAGGACTCCTAAATATGGTAGGTTACCAATATTTGGGTCCAACACAATCTCCTTAAAAGATGGAAGTAGAATCCAATCCAATCACTACCTTTGGAGTTACCTTATTCAATTATGATTAGGACCCCGAACTCTGCACGCAAAAAAGTCCACTGTGCAGGCCCAAACAATCCCACAATCAGGTCTGGGTCTCGGCCCAAAGGACTCGAAGACCCTACCCCAAACACCCCACAACAGGGTAAGGCTCCGGCCCGAAGGGCTCGCAGGCCGAACCCGACGAACATCCACTAAGATGAGGCTCCGACCCAAAAGGACTCGAATAACGAACCAAACCTCGTCAACCTCTCTATGGGCTTCAGCCCAGTGGTCTCCTAAAGCGCCTCTAATGTCAGGCCTTCGGCCCACATGAAGGTCGGTAAAACGCTCCCGAACAGATAGGTAGGTCCAAATGATTTGCATCCATACATAAAAAATCTCCAATTACTTGAATAAATGTTTTTTAAAGTTAAAATTTTGATAAAAAAAATCTTTAAATATTATTTGATCACGTAGTTATAAAAGTATTTTAAAAAATGAAAATATGCAAGAGTATGTGATTTAAACTTTTAATTGTTTTTGTCAAAAATTACTTGGGTACAAATTTATAAATTGTGTTTTGAACAAATGTAATTTCGTCAAAAAACATAAATTTTCTTATTATTTTTTGGTGTCATTACTTAATTAGTCACGGGTTTATAACTTAACGTTTAATCCAAAAGTTCATATTAACTTTAAAATTTTATTAATTAGCTTTAAAAAGTTAAGAGGAGAGTTTTATTCATACAAAGGGAGGATATATTATTTTAAAAATAATTTAGTCTTCAGCCTAGTGGTGCACAAAAGGCCCGAGGCCTGCGGCCTGGCCTTGATCCGGCCTGGGCCCGGCCTGGTCAAAGCCCGGCCTAGTCAAAGCCCGGCCCGATCAGGCCTGGCCTGGAAGGCTTGAAAAGGCCGATATTTTTAGGCAAAAATCTGGCCTGGCATGGCCTACAAAAAAGTATGGCCTGGCCTGGCCTGGGGTCTGGCCTAGCTTGGTGAGGCCTGGCCTGGGGTCTGGCCTGGCTTGGCGACGCCTGGTCTGAGGCGTTATATGATTTTTTATCCAATTAATTATTTATAACTTTTGAACTTTAAATTTATAATTATTCATCAATAAACAATAAATTTTAACTTATTTATTATTGTGATTTATAAATTATAATACATTAATTTTAATTAATACATCAATAAAGTTTAGAATTTTAATTATTCATTCTTAATTTCTTGCAAGTAAATTTAATTAACATTAATATATGAGTTAGTTTATTAATATTAATAAGTTAATTGATTAAATATTAATATACTACTTAGTTGATTTCTTGTAGGTACATTTAATTAATATACATTGTGACGCCCCCAAAATTAGGTATACATCACCCATCTTGGGTCGTCAGATACATAGTACAGAATACAAATACATCTTACTAATACAACTGTCGTGTACAATACGACAAAACATAAACTGTGAGTTTGAATATAAATATTATCTTCTAGAGAGTATTCATACTCAAAAGGAGTCCTCATTACATTTATTAACACACCATTACATAGAATAGTGAGTACTACTAACTAATACTATCATTCGGACCATCACTCCGTTCCCCGACTTGCCCCAGCTACGTTCTCATTTCCTGAAGAGAACAGTGAAAGAAAGGGTGAGCTCAACTAGCCCAGTAAGAAATATTATGACTAAGATAATGCAGAATAAATTATCATTAGCCTTCAACAATGTTAAACTGATAAAATATAATAGACATCAAGTTTAACTGCAGCGGAACAAACAATCCATTAAAAGAGTCAAGTAGAAAATAAACTCTACTATCTTTTATGATTTAAAAGATTTTCCAACACTGTGATCGTTGAGACTCAGCTTAATAAAATAATCCACATCATCGAATCACCCCTGCACTACGGTCAAGGATATTCGTATATTCATTAATGGTCATGATCATGCCAACAACTGTCCATCATTGCACTACGGGCCAATGAGGACTTTTACCACATCATTTGTAACATTACGGTCATGATTATACCGAATAATCCTTGGTCATAATCATACCAAGTCCATCTATGCACTACAGGCCACAGATGACTTTCAACATTTTATAAACACGAGGATGATGACAATGATATAAGAATTCAATAAAACAAGTTCAAGAATTAATTTATCCAGGAATTAATAACGTCCAAATTGTCAACATGATACTGTATTGTGGAGTAAAATTCAAGAATACTTAGAAGAATATTTTCATGAAAAGATACTGGATGAAACGCAATTATCAAGGATATTCCACAAATTTCATGGAGTATAGAAGTCAAAATTTAACCAACTGAGTACAATAAAGAATGGAATAACAAAAGAAATCACCATGCATGCGATAGACCGCACAGACAGGTTATTCCAACAGAATAATAAATAATGAAACCAAGTCCGGCGTAAACGCACAGACAGGATATTCCGACAGAATAATAATAATGGAACCAGGTCCGGTGTAAAACACACAGACAGGATGTTCCAACAGAATAATAACAAGACGGAGCCAGGTCCGATGTAAAACACACAGACAGGATGTTCCAACAGAATAATAATAAAAACAGAACCAGGTCCGGTGTAAAACACACAGACAGGATGTTCCAACAGAATAATAATAAAAACAGAACCAGGTCCGGCGTAAACGCACAGACAGGATATTCCGACAGAATAATAAATAATGGAACCAGGTCCGGTGTAAAACACACAGACAGGATGTTCCAACAGAATAATAATAAGACGGAACCAGGTCCGGTGTAAAACACACAGACAGGATGTTTCAACAGAATAATAATAAAAACGGAACCAGGTCCGGTGTAAAACACACAGACAGGATGTTCCAACAGAATAATAATAAAAACGGAACCAGGTCCGGTGTAAAATACACAGACAGGATGTTCCAGGTCCGGTGTAAAATACACAGACAGGATGTTCCAACAGAATAATAATAAAAACGGAACCAGGTCCGGTGTAAAACACACAGACAGGATGTTCCAACAGAATAATAGAAGAATGTCACCAAGTATAGGGTAGATCCGCGTATACAGGTTATTCCAACAGAATAATAAGAAATGGAATAACAACAGTTCTCTTCATGAATAAGAAAGAATAACACCCCTTACCGTTTTAAAGACGAGCTGAAATAAGGAAGTAGTTAAGTAGCAGAATACTCTTCTTCTCTCTCTCTATAGTTTCTCTCTATAGTTTCTCTCTCTAGAGTTCAGTGAATTCGTAAGAAATAATGAAGGAATGAGCTGCTATTTATAGAAAAATAGAATGCATAGTAACTAATCCATGAACGGTCCAGATTGATTACTTTAATCTGACGGTCCATATTTAAAGAAAAATCTTTTAAATAAAATATAATATATTCTATTTATAGAATAACTTTAATAAAGTATTTTGTTTTATATAAAAAGATGTTTCTGTTTTATTACGTTAATAATACGAATAAAACAAAACGTCATTATCGCTAAATAATTCATATTATTAACTGACAATAATTGAATCAAGCTGAGTGACTTCTCACATAAGCATTAATAATCAATACCGTGTGCTACTATGCAACCACACGTATTACTGTACTTTTACTACCGAGTAGTTCAACAGTAACTATGGTAAAATTTTCCGTCGTTATTTTTAATAAAATATTTTTGTCGTTTTCTCAATCCGACAATAATTCTGTTGTAGGGTCCACCAATGATTGTGTCGTTGTACGAATATTCCCCGACCAATCGAATATTATATAACAACTTGCGTACTTTGTAAAATTTATAAATATTACCCACAACTATAACATTATATCAAATTAACTCCATAATATTCAAAACTGACATTTATAGAAAATTCATCTTTATTTATAAAAGTTGGGGTCTTACAACCTCCCCTTCTTATGAAATTTCGCCCTCGAAATTAGGGTACGTACCTGGTATGTCGAAGAGGTAAGGATACCTTGATTTCATTTCAGATTCTAACTCCCAAGTCATTTCCTCAACATCGTGGTTTCTCCACAAAACTTTGACTTGAGGTATAACCTTGGAGCGTAGAATATGTTCCTTCTTATCCAAGATTTGAACAGGAACTTCTTCATACGTCAAATCTTCCGCTATTTCGTCCGGTTCTAACTCAATAATGTGGTTCGGGTCTTCCACATATTTGCGTAACATGGATATGTGAAAAACGTTATGAACACGAGACATACTTGGCGGTAAAGCGAGTCTATAAGCCACAGTTCCTACTCGATCGAGGATTAAAAATGGACCGATGAATCGAGGATTGAGCTTTCCTCTCTTTCCAAATCTCGTAACTCCTTTCCATGGAGCAACACGTAAGAACACATGATCTCCTACATCAAATTCCACGTCCTTTCGATGAAGATCAGCATAACTCTTTTGTCGATCTTGTGAGGTTTTTATACGTTGTCGGATCGTTTGAATCTTTTCTGTAGTCATACGTACCAACTCCGGTCCCAACAACGTTGCTTCACCCACCTCATCCCAGCATACTGGAGAACGACATTTTCTTCCATACAATGCTTCGAATGGAGCCATGCCAATACTTGCTTGATAACTGTTGTTGTAGGAAAACTCCACCAATGGTAAGAACTTGTCCCAACTTCCCTTGAAGTCAAAGACACAGAGTCTTAATAGATCTTCAAGAGTTTGAATAGTCCTCTCTGATTGTCCGTCCGTCTGAGGATGATATGCTGAACTAAATCGTAACTCCGTGCCCATAGCTTTTTGTAAACTAACCCAAAATCGTGAAGTGAATCTTGGGTCTCAGTCAGAAACTATGGATACTGGCATACCATGCAGTCTTACAATCTCGTTTATGTACATACGAGCAAGACGTTCAAGTGTATAAGTTTCTCGTATCGGTAAGAAATGAGCAGACTTGGTCAATCTATCAACAATGACCCAAATCGCATCAATACCTTGAGAAACCCTAGGAAGACCGGTAACGAAATCCATGGTAATGTGCTCCCACTTCCATTCTGGAATTTCAAGTGGTTGCAATGGACCTTTTGGTACTTGATGCTCCGCTTTGACTCGTTGACAAGTTAGACACCTTGAGATAAACAACGCTATCTCTCTCTTCATATTGCTCCACCAAAATGTATGACGAAGATCATGATACATTTTGGTACTTCCAGGATGGATTGCAAACGGTGTGTTGTGCGCCTCCATCATGATTTCATACTTTAAATCAGGGTTGTTAGGAACACAAAGTCTGGAGTTGACTCGAAGTATTCCTTCTTCATCGATTCTTGCTTCCGGCATAGCACCTTCTTGCACTTTCTTTTCATACGCATCAGCTCCAGGTCTGTAGCTTGAGCAGCTTTAACTTTATCGATTAAAGTCGGTTCTACTCGTATATTCGCCATCATCACATGGGTCCCTGGAGTCTTTAACTCTATCTCCATCCTTTGCAAATCACACAAAATGGGTCTTTGTGTTGACAATATCGCACTCGTACTTGCATATGATCTTCTACTCAATGCGTCAGCTACCACGTTCGCTTTTCCAGGATGGTATTGAATGGTATGATCATAATCTTTCAACAGTTCAAGCCAACGTCGTTGTCGCATGTTGAGTTCCTTTTGAGTGAAAAAATATTTGAGGCTTTTATGATCCGTAAAGATCTCCACCTTCTCCCCATACAAGTAATGCCTCCAAATTTTAAGTGCAAAGACAACAGCTGCCAACTCTAGATCATGAGTAGGATAATTCCTCTCATATTCCTTGAGTTGTCTTGATGCATAGGCTATGACTTTTCCATGTTGCATGAGAACGCATCCCAACCCTTTGCTCGAAGCATCACTGTAGATGACAAATCCCTCCGAGCCAGATGGTATTGTTAGAACAGGTGCTGAAATGAGTCTCCTCTTGAGTTCTTGAAAACTCTGCTCACATTCTTCGCTCCAACCGAACTTTGTATCTTTCCGAGTCAGCTGAGTTAATGGAGTAGCGATTCGAGAAAATCCTTCCACGAATCTCCGATAATAACCAGCTAGACCGAGAAAGCTACGTACTTCGGTTACTGATTTAGGTTGCTCCCAGCTTTGAATAGCTTCAATCTTTGCCGGGTCAACAGATATTCCACGACTTGATACTACGTGCCCAAGGAATGCTACCTCTTCCAGCCAGAACTCGCATTTCTTCAACTTGGCATAAAGTTTGTATTCACGAAGCTTTTGGAGTACCAACCTCAAGTGTTGCTCATGATCTTCACGACTTTTGGAATAAACAAGGATGTCATCGATAAAGACGACCACAAAGTGATCCAAATATTCCTTAAATACCCTGTTCATCATATCCATGAAGGCAGCAGGAGCATTAGTCAATCCAAAAGACATAACTAAGAATTCATAATGCCCATACCGAGTTCTGAAGGCAGTCTTTGGAATATCCTCAGTTCTAACCTTCAGCTGATGATATCCAGAACGAAGATCGATCTTTGAAAAGAATTGTGCTCCTTGCAACTGGTCAAACAGGTCATCAATACGTGGCAATGGGTACCTATTTTTGATGGTGACATGATTCAACTCCCGATAATCAATACAAAGTCGCATACTCCCATCTTTCTTCTTCACGAACAGAACAGGAGCACCCCAAGGAGAAGTACTAGGACGAATAAAACCAATGTCTAACAATTCCTGCAGTTGGGTCTTTAACTCCTGAAGTTCAATAGGAGCCATTCGATATGGGGCTTTGGAAATGGGTTTTGTACCGGGTTCAAGGTCGATACAAAATTCAATTTCACGCTCTGGGGGTAGGCCAGGAAGTTCTTCGGGAAATACGTCAGGAAATTTATTAACAACAGAAATATCATTCAAAGCTGACGTATTTTTGTTTAGATCTGTGACATGAGCTAAGAAAGCTTGACATCCGTTTTTCAATAAACGAATAGCTTTATGGCTTGAGATGACAGCGATTGATTTTAATGGTTTGGTTGCTTGAATTCGCATAATAGGTCGATTAGGAATATGAAAGCTAACAACCTTACGAAAACAATCAATTTTTGCATGATGAGTAGTTAACCAATCAATCCCTAGAATCACGTCAAATGCAAGTATTTTTAATGAAATCAGATCGACAGGTAATGTGTGGGTACCAACTTGAACCAAACAAGACTTATAAACCGTGGATGTAATGAAGGTTTCTCCCAATGGAGTTTCAACAGCTAAGTCAAAGTCTAATTTCTCCGAAATCAAATTTAATCGATGAGCGCAAGTAGGAGAAATAAAAGAATGGGTAGAACCGGTATCAAATAAAGTATAGACTTCGTTAGAGTTTATGATAAGCTTACCCGTGATGACCTCATTCGGGTTTCTTGCTTTCTGGGAGTTCACAACAAACGCTCTCCCTTGCACAACCGGTTTTGACTTTTCTGGGACGGCCTTTGGTGCCTCCATCCTAGCTGAATTTGTCTTCGGTAAACGACAAAATCGGGCTAAATGACCTTCTCTTCCACAATTATAACATGCTTTGGACGGCATCGCGCAGTTTGGACTGATGTGCCCCTCCCCTCCGCATTTGAAACATATGATAGGTGGTCGTTCTCCTTCCTTAACGACAGGTGCTGGTGCTGACGTCTTTCCATCATTGTTGAATCTCCTCTTCTTGAAATGCCCATTCTTATTGTTTTGGCCCTGATTACCACCGAAGTGGTTACCATTTCTGGCCTGTTGATTCCCTCCACGCTTGTTGTCACCGCTTCGATGACTGCTCTCACTGGTATTATCATTTTGTCGACTGCTCTCTTTTGGTTGCGTTGACTCGTTATCGCGCTCCACTAACTGAGCCCTATTCACAACATCTGAATACAAACACAGTTTATGAGAAACAAGATGTTGACGTATCTCCGGCTTCAAACCTCTTAAAAACATCCGCGTCATTCTTTCTTCATTATCCACCAGGTGGGACGCAAACCGGGATAACTCTACAAATTTTGCCTCGTACTGCGACACGGTCATATTATTCTGCTCCAATTTGATGAACTCCACCTCCTTCATGTGACGAATACTCTCGGGAAAGTATTTGTCGTTAAACAGCTCTTGGAACTTTCCCAAGACATCTTCAGTGCGGCAGGTTGAGTACGCTTTATCGATTCCCACCAGTAATCTGCCTCTCCTCGCAACATAAAGGCGGCAAAGGGAACCTTTTGCTCCTCGGAGCAACCCAAGACATCAAATATCTTGGTGATCTGCTTTATCCATGTTTCAGCTACAAGTGGTTTGGGTTCTCCCTTAAACTCCGGTGGTCCCAGCTCCTTAAACTGTTTAGCGGTGACCGCCAGAGAGTTTCCAGTATTTCCACCTACGTTGTGGACAGGAGCCGCTTTCACCTGTTGTTGCATGAATTGCATAAAGCCTCTGAACATTTGATCATTCATCATTTGGTCAGTGTTGTTGTTTGCATGAGGATTGTCACCTTCCTGATGCACATTATCCTGATTATTGATATGTGGTGAATCAACAGTCGCCTGTGCTCCATTGCTATTCTCAACATTCTCAGATGCCATTTTCAGATACTGCCACAAAATAAAAATTAATTGATATGTCATATTTTATCCTTATATTATGACCGACCAATTAAATACCATGCAAATAAACTTAGGTAGGTCATACTAGCGAAGGAATTCCCCGTCTCTCCCCTCCTAGTTCTATTCTCACATCTTAGCCAGGGATCATATCCCTAAGCTCTGATACCAACTGTGACGCCCCCAAAATTAGGTATACATCACCCATCTTGGGTCGTCAGATACATAGTACAGAATACAAATACAACTTACTAATACAACTGTCGTGTACAATACGACAAAACATAAACTGTGAGTTTGAATACAAATATTATCTTCTAGAGAGTATTCATACTCAAAAGGAGTCCTCATTACATTTATTAACACACCATTACATAGAATAGTGAGGACTACTAACTAATACTATCATTCGGACCATCACTCCGTTCCCCGACTTGCCCCAGCTACGTTCTCATTTCCTGAAGAGAACAGTGAAAGAAAGGGTGAGCTCAACTAGCCCAGTAAGAAATATTATGACTAAGATAATGCAGAATAAATTATCATTAGCCTTCAACAATGTTAAACTGATAAAATATAATAGACATCAAGTTTAACTGCAGCGGAACAAGCAATCCATTAAAAGAGTCAAGTAGAAAATAAACTCTACTATCTTTTATGATTTAAAAGATTTTCCAACACTGTGATCGCTGAGACTCAGCTTAATAAAATAATCCACATCATCGAATCACCCCTGCACTACGGCCAAGGATATTCGTATATTCATTAATGGTCATGATCATGCCAACAACTGTCCATCAATGCACTACGGGCCAATGAGGACTTTTACCACATCATTTGTAACATTACGGTCATGATTATACCGAATAATCCCTGGTCATAATCATACCAAGTCCATCTATGCACTACAGGCCACAGATGACTTTCAACATTTTATAAACATGAGGATGATGACAATGATATAAGAATTCAATAAAACAAGTTCAAGAATTAATTTATCCAGGAATTAACAACGTCCAAATTGTCAACATGATACTGTATTGTGGAGTAAAATTCAAGAATACTTAGAAGAATATTTTCATGAAAAGATACTGGATGAAACGCAATTATCAAGGATATTTCAAAAATTTCATGGAGTATAGAAGTCAAAATTTAACCAACTGAGTATAATAAAGAATGGAATAACAAAAGAAATCACCATGCATGCGATAGACCGCACAGACAGGTTATTCCAACAGAATAATAAATAATGGAACCAGGTCCGACGTAAACGCACAGACAGGATATTCCGACAGAATAATAATAATGGAACCAGGTCCGGTGTAAAACACACAGACAGGATGTTCCAACAGAATAATAACAAGACGGAACCAAGTCCGGTGTAAAACACACAGACAGGATGTTCCAACAAAATAATAATAAAAACGGAACCAGGTCCGGTGTAAAACACACAGACAGGATGTTCCAACAGAATAATAATAAAAACGGAACCAGGTCCGGCGTAAACGCACAGACAGGATATTCCGACAGAATAATAAATAATAGAACCAGGTCCGGTGTAAAACACACAGACAGGATATTCCAACAGAATAATAACAAGACGGAACCAGGTCCGGTGTAAAACACACAGACAAGATGTTCCAACAGAATAATAATAAAAACGGAACCAGGTCCGGTGTAAAACACACAGACAGGATGTTCCAACAGAATAATAATAAAAACGGAACCAGGTCCGGTGTAAAACACACAGACAGGATGTTCCAATAGAATAATAATAAAAACGGAACCAGGTCCGGTGTAAAACACACAGACAGGATGTTCTAACAGAATAATAGAAGAATGTCACCAAGTATAGGGTAGATCCGCGTATACAGGTTATTCCAACAGAATAATAAGAAATGGAATAACAACAGTTCTCTTCATGAATAAGAAAGAATAACACCCCTTACCGTTTTAAAGACGAGCTGAAATAAGGAAGTAGTTAAGTAGCAGAATACTCTTCTTCTCTCTCTCTATAGTTTCTCTCTATAGTTTCTCTCTCTAGAGTTCAGTGAATTTGTAAGAAATAATGAAGGAATGAGCTGCTATTTATAGAAAAATAGAATGCATAGTAACTAATCCATGAACGGTCCAGATTGATTACTTTAATCTGACGGTCCATATTTAAAGAAAAATCTTTTAAATAAAATATAATATATTCTATTTATAGAATAACTTTAATAAAGTATTTTGTTTTATATAAAAAGATGTTTCTGTTTTATTACGTTAATAATACGAATAAAACAAAACGTCATTATCGCTAAATAATTCATATTATTAACTGACAATAATTGAATCAAACTGAGTGACTTCTCACATAAGCATTAATAATCAATATCGTGTGCTACTATGCAACCACACGTATTACTGTACTTTTACTACCGAGTAGTTCAACAGTAACTATGGTAAAAAATTTCGCCGTTATTTTTAATAAAATATTTTTGTCGTTTTCTCAATCCGACAATAATTCTGTTGTGGGGTCCACCAATGATTGTGTCGTTGTACGAATATTTCCCGACCAATCGAATATTATATAACAACTTGCGTACTTTGCAAAATTTATAAATATTACCCACAACTATAACATTATATCAAATTAACTCCATAATATTCAAAACTGACATTTATAGAAAATTCATCTTTATTTATAAAAGTTGGGGTCTTACATACATCTTCAATGAATATAACTAGTTAGTATATTTAATATTAATAATAAGTTAGTTACTTAGTTGATAGTAAACAACTATACATAGTTGATAGTTAATATTAATAATAAGTTAGTTACTTAGTTCTTAGTTACTTCAATGAAACTATTTTTATATTCAAAAAATAAAAGTGTAATCTACATTATTTTCTATGAAGTGCATAGTAAACAACTATATATATATGAGTTAGTTTATTAATATTAATAAGTTGGTTGATATTCATAAGTTAATTAATATTGCATAGCATATTATTAATATAACAGGTACATAATATTAAGATTAATAATGGTTATTATTAATGTTATTATTAATATTATTAATATAAGTTAGTTAGTTATTTATTATTAGTTAGTTAGTTTATTCATAATATTAATATTATTAATATTATTAAGTTAGTTAGTTATTTATATTATTGCATATTATTATAGTTAGTTAGTAATTATTAAGTTAGTTAGTTATTAATATTATTGCATATTATTATAGTTAGTTAGTAATTATTAAGTTAGTTAGTTATTATTAAGTTAGTTATTAGAATGTTTTAAAAAAAAAGTTAGTTAGGCTTATTATTACTAAGTAGTAGCGTCTAGGCAGCAAGACTGCAGGAGGAGCAGCCCACCCTCAGGCCCCAGCCCCCAGGCCCCCGCCCCCAGCCCCCAGCGGCCCAGCCCCCAGCCCGGACCACCCCCAAGAGCCCACGTAATTCGGGGTCTTACAACCCACATGCAGATTTTTTTTTAGTGCTGAACCAGACCAGCCTGGGTCTGGCCCAAGGCCTGGCCTGGCCTACAGGCCTTATCAGGCCATAGTTTGGGGGTCGAGGCCTGGCTTGGCCTGGCCTGAAGGCTTAAAAGTCAAAGTCTGGCCTGGCCTGGTCAACGGCCAAAGCCTGATAGGCCTACGCCGGACCAGACCAGGCCGACCTGTTGTGCACGACTGCTTCAGCCTAAATAGTGAGGCCAGACAATATAATAACCCCTCTAAACTTTGAAACCTGACCAGCCACCAACCTAATGAATCTAGTGGGGTACCATTCCCTAGTCCCTCCATTATAAATTTATATAGTATTAAACTATCCTTATTTGGGTTGATTTTGATATAATATTTCTTTCTACATATTTAATATTTCTTGGAAACTTGTAAATCAGTACTTTTATATATTCCATTATTTCTTTTCAAAAAAAATATATTCTATTCATTCTATTTTCGATTAAAATAAACACATACAAAAGGTGTATTTTTCAATTACTTTATTATAACACTCTAATCTCATATCTAAACATTTAGAAAATTTTGTGTGGATACATAGAATTAAGTTACTAGCAATATATAATACTTTCAATCTTGACATTTTGAGTGAACGTATAGTGTGTTAAGATGAGTGAGTTTATAGTATGTTAAATTAAACGATAAGTCTTGGGCGACTATCCTTCTTCGACCGGTCTAGTGATTGGTCCAAATTTATTTTTTATTTTTTATTTTTTTTGCTATTGCCTCCCATAAAATGTATAGTATTTATTCCAACTAAAATTTTTACAGAATTAAGCGATTTAGGTGTAATTTGGATGCATATAAAAAATAAGGTTATACAGTCTGTGCAACCCTATTTTTTACATGCATCCAAATTATACCTAAATCACTTAATTCTGTAAAAATTCTAATTTTAATAACTATTATACATTTTATGGGAGGCAATAGCAAAAAAAATTAAAATTGGATCGATCACTAGACCGATCAAAGAAGGACGATCAGCGTAGAAGGACAGTAAATTAAATATTCCAAAGATATATATATATATATATATATATATATATATATATATATATATATATACAGCTGTGTATTACACAGTAGAGCTATGTCGACGGATTTTTTGAGCTATGGCGACGGTAAACTGTCGTCATAGCCTAGAATAGCTATGACGACAGGTGAAACCGTCGCTATAGCCTAAAAAACTGTCGCCATAACCGACTGTGTAATACACAGCTGTATGTATATGTGTGTGTGTGTGTGTGTGTGTATATATATATATATATATATATATATATATATATATAATATTGCAAGTAGTTTAAAGCTTCTCACGTGCATAATATCTCACAACTAACTAATAATTCTTTCAATTATGTGTGAGAAATCACTCTCACAGTATTTATAAACTGTTAAGGTCTATTCATCTGGTGATGGTTTGGTAGAGTTCTTTTTTATATTTATGTCTATTTATCTGGTAATGGTTAGGTAGAGTTCTTTTTTATATTTATCTGGTGATGGTGGTGAATAATTGCAGCTGAAGATACTGCCGGCATTCTGCATTAAGAAGAAAATGTGTGGGTGGAGTGATGAGGTTTCCAAAAAAAAGAAAAGGGGCTTTTTGGATTTAACTGTAAGCTATATAACTGTACTACTATATAGCTTACAATTATTTTGGTAAGAATCTAAGTATATAATTATTTTGGTGTGGCACTTATATAAGGAATGCTATTTTGATAAGAATCCAAGTATCTAATTTCAAAGGCCAGAAACTGCAAATCTTTGTTATGAATTGATAAATGAATTTAGGACTATAATCCTCTCAGACACACTTTTTATCCATTTTTTTAATACATATTTTCAACGACATAAATATTATTTTTATCAATGGTATCAACGAAAATATTTGTGCCACATTTTATTCTGATGCTAAATATAATTTTTGTACACTAAATACTACTCCCTCCGTCCCATAATAACTGTCGCTTTAGCTTGATGCACATGGATTAAGAAAGTCATTTAGTGCTATCATTCATTAATTAAAATTGGTGTGAAATTTCATCACTACCCTTTTATGAGAAGTTGAAAACTATTAATACAAGGAAAAAATTTCTTGAGACAATGAGAGAAAGTAGGGGTGATATAGGAAAGTAAATAATTTATTCTCCTAGAAAGTTGTAAACGACAAATAAATTGAGAAAAAAATTTCCTTCTAAAACGACAGTTATTATGGGATGGAGGTAGTAATTAACTAAAGAAAATTAAGGGGTACTGCTAAAGGGATCCTAATCCATTTACCAAAATCTAAGTCCACCGACTCTGAATGCCAAAACTACATAAATTTATAAAAAAAAAATTACAAAAAATGGGAGATGGGTAGGTAAGGTACTCCAAATTTTCGTCAGGGCACATTACTGTTATTTCAGTAATAATCATATAATAATAATATAAATAGAAATAGAAGATAAATAATGTTATAATAAAGATTTACTAGATATAATTGACAAATTTTTTAAAACCAAATCAACTGTTGAACAGTTTCTCCTTAAAGCAGATTTTGTCCCCGCTATCGGTGTTTACGGATGGAACAATGAACGTCTACTTCCCAAGATAAAATGGTCTTCAACTCTCACAAGAAGCACTTCAATGAAAGAGTTTCACGAACCAATAAAATTTGAATACTCTCTATGACTTTTAATGAATGAAGAATGAATTTAGGTTTAAGAACTTGAGAAAGATTGAAGTTGAAGTGATTGTTTTGAGTATATTTGGAACATATTTATAGGTTTCCAAATACCCCTTTGAAGATGTACATCCCTTTGAAAAGATACATCTTTTTGAAAAGGTTATATCCCTTTGAAAATGTGCATCCCTTTGAAAAGGTTACATTCCTTTGAAAATGTATCTTTTCAATTTGAAATAATATGAACCAAACACATCATTTTTAAAGGTCACACCAAGTGATTTTATTTTAGATAAATTTCTCATTAATTAATACTCCCTCCATTCTTAAATAAGTGTCGTTTAAGGTTTTTGCACATGGATTAAGAAAGTCATTTAATACTATCATTTAATAATTAAAATATGTGTGAAATTCTATCACTACCCTTTATGGGAAGTTGAAAACTATTAATATTAAGGGTGAAAATTTCTTGGGACAATGAGAGAAAGTAAGGGTGATATAAAAAAGTAAATAATTTATTCTCCTAAAAAATTATAAACGACAGATAATTTATAACAAATTTTTTTTTCTAAAACGTTACTTGTTTAGAAATAAAAGGAGTATATATGTATATATATCCAACAATTACATTTACAACAACTACACACATCTAAAGTAACATCCACTTATGTTGGAACCGAATCTCAAAAATTCTTATAGAACATAGAATTATCACCAACTATCCCTATAAGTGAGAAGCAAACTTAATTTTTGAACGTTAAAATTCTACCCATTAATCACTAGACAAACGAATAATCGGTGCAATAATGAAAATGTGTCCACATACTGAGCATTCAAGAGTGTCAATACAACAAACCATGACAACGGACACAGCTGAGAAGCGTGCCACAAAGCAATGACACAAACTAATGAATGGCCTAAAAATGGAGAGGCCCTCCCTCATCACCGAAAACAATGACTTAACTACTATGGTACCATTTAGGTCCACTGACATAACAAATGTGCAAAAGGACAATGACAGGTAGCAGGCACGAAGTCAGAAATATTTTTTCAAAGTTCGTAGATTTCGAGATCACCTACTCCTGGTCCAAATTTGTAGACAACTTTTTACTTTTTAAATGAAATAAGATTTCTTTGTATTGCAATATATATGAACCATTCATAATGTATAAATGGGCACAAAAAGAGATCATAAAATTTAATATAAAATTTAATCAAGACATTTAAAGAGTTTATAAAAATTTATTGGTATTTAATTATAATTTTTGTAATGTCTTTAAAAGTTATGTGATATTGAATTGAAACTTTTACAAAGTCCATAAAAGTATTTTGGTATTCAAAAAGTCATAAATTTTTTAGATTTCTATCAAATAGTAGAGTTTGACAGACTTTAAAAGAAGAGATACACATATCTAAAGTTTGACCTCATCTCCAAAGACTTCCAAATATTGAAGAAAGAAAAAAGATGAATAGAAGAGATCAAACAAAGAAGAAAAAAAAAACACTTTCTCTGTCTCTACCTCAGTCCTCTCAAAATAAAAACCCCAGTGAGCTAGAAAGGAGCGAAGGCCTATTATTTATAGCAAGTGAGGAGAGAGAAAAAGGCAGAGGAGTTAAAAAGAGGGAGTAATGTTAAGAGTTTCAAATAGAACAAAGGGTAGAAATGGTGACAACAAATATTTTAATATCATTTTATATTTCTTCTCTCCCATAAAAAAATCTCATTTATTATATTTGTAATTATTAAGGAGGTATTTTGTTATTTCCAGATAATCTGTCTGGTCTTCCACCAGACAGAGAAATCGAATTCGTAATAGATTTAGCACCGGGAACTGCACCGATTTTGAATGCCCCGTATCGTATGGCGCCAGTAAAAATAAATGAATTGATGATACAATTGCAAGAGTTGCTAGATAATGGTTACATTCGACCGAGCCGAGTGTGTCTCCTTGGGGAGCACCAGTGTTGTTTGTAAAGAAGAATGATGGATCGATGAGGCTCTGTATCGACTATCGGGAGTTGAACCGAGTGACGATTAAGAATAGATATATGTTGCCAAAGATAGACGACCTTTTCGATCATATGAAGGGAGCGAAGTGTTTTTCCAAGATAGATTTACGAACGGGATATCATCAGTTGAAAGTACGAAAGGGGGACATACCAAAAACGGCGTTCCGAACCCGCTACAGACATTTCGAATTTCTAGTGATGTCATTCGGGTTGACAAATGCTCCGGCAGCATTTATGGACTTGATGAACCGAGTTTTCAAGCCACACCTAGATAAGTTCGTAGTAGTATTTATCGACGACATTTTGATTTATCCAAAGACTAAGGAAGAGCACGCCGAACACCTGAAGATGGTATTGGAAGTATTGAGAAGAGAAAATGTCGGGAAATTATATAATTGTCGGGAAACCGACGTGCGCACATACTAACATGTTTAAATGTTATGCATAACATAGGGTATTTTAGGCTGATCACATGTTGTACTCATTTTATATTGAATTTGCAGTATAATATTGTTAATTCTAGCAAGAGTTCTTAGTCCCTAGTGACTACTCAGTGTTCATTCTTATTGAACCTTGAAATAATTAAATTAAACCTTTGAATCTTGTCGATATCCTTCAGTCTATAGCGACACTTATTGAGAACTATTGATACTTCTTATTATTCTTGAACTATCATTTACTGTTATACCTTTGAGATTCAAACTTTATAATTGTTTATTCTTATTGCTATATTACTTGCTGGGTAAACTTGTTGCTCATTTTTGCTTCCCTAAAAACATTAAAGTCAAGGCACAACAAGATGGTACTTCAGGAAAAGACAAAGGAAAGGGCAAGGCTACAGAATAGCTTAGTCCTTTAAGTGTAGGAGAACTATTATGATTATTATTATAAGGATGTATTAAGGAATGATTAACTTATGTTTAAGTTAAATTATTGGAACGTTGTAGTAACGGTCACGAGACCTTGGGACAAGAATATTTATGTTATAACAATAAAAATTATTCTATTATTCCGTTGTTTATGATTTTAGTATGATATTAGAAGTTGCACGTGATGCACCGAATTCGATATATGAGTGTCCGAATTTGGGGGCGTCACAAACACGGCTAATGAGATTTGGTATACTTTAAAAGTAAGTCATGAAGGTACATCAAAAGTAAGAGAAGTCAAACTTACTGTGTTCATGCATGATTATGAAATGTTCAAGCTTGAGAAAGATGAAACTATCAACGAGGCACAACCAGGGTTCCTTGTACTCATGAATTCCTTGAAGCTACTTGATAAATCAATTCCATAAAGTGAGATCAACCGTAAGTTACTTCAGGCTATACCCAAGAGGTTTGCTTCTAAAGTTACAACTTTTCAAGATTCTCCTAATATTTCTTCTATGAATTAATACATTAACTCTATTTGGCGAATTAGAAGAATTTAAACATCAATTAAGGAGATATGATGATGAGGATGATATTACTCGAAAGAAAGTTTTAGCTCTTATTGCAGTTGATAAAGAAGAACTAAAGGATGATTCGGATGAGGAAATTACAGAAATTTCAAGAAGGCTCAAAGTGTTGTTACAAAGAAAGATTAAAAGAAAGAATGCAATCACTTGAAACAAGTTCACGGGAAAGCAAAATGAAGACACTTGCTTTGAATGCGGACGCCCGGGCCACTTCAAAAAGGATTGCTTCAAACTAAAGAACAAAGGTAAACCAAGCGACAACGATAATAAAAAGAACAGAGCTCTTATTACTTTGAGTGATATATGATGAGTCCGATGTGCAAGTTGATGAAATAGCTCAAGTATGCTTCATGGGAGTTGACAATGAATCAAGTGATGTATCGAGTGAGGTAACCATTTCTGATTATGATCTTTTGAAACAAAAAAATAAAAAACTAAGAGAAAAGAATATATACTTAAAAGATTTGGTAAATACATTAATGAAAGATGTTGATACATTGACTGATGAAAAGAAAGAAATTGAACAAGATACATCATTTCAAGAAGAAAAGATTTTAATTGCTAAAAATAATTTTTAGAAAATCACAACAAAATTATTTCCAACAAGGTTAATGATTTGAATAAAGAAGTTGAGAAATTAACCAAAGAAATAGCAATGACAGATGTCTATATTGATGCTTTTAATGATGATTCTCGTATTAAAAATCCTTCAACGAATGAACTACAAAAAGAAATAGACTGACTAAAATTATCATTAGCTAAATTTGTCCAAGGGGAAGAAAACTTAACTGTTATGTTGGGTAAACAAAGACCTAGCTTTGAAAAATAAGGAATTGGCTATAATCAAACACATAAAAAGAATGATGTAAAAATTTTAAAATCTAGATCACATTTAAAATTAAATTATTGCTCTCCTTTCACTATTTGTAAAATAAGTGGCTTAAAGGGACACTTAGATTGTTTATCAAATAAAATGAATTTGAAAGTTAAAAGTGTGGATTAAGAAAAGTGATTTACATGTGACTAACTCAAAAGGACCCAAAAAGATATGGGTACCAAAAGGATGAATTATTTTTGTAGGTACATCTCAAAGTAAAAGTTTCCTCTAAAAATATATGATACTTTTGTTGGCAAGTCAAGATTCTTGAAGTAATCTCTCAAAATAAAAAACATTAGACCGACTGAATAAGCCAAAGGAGCAAACTGGATTCATATGAAAGATTAACCGAGCATACTGGATAATCAGAATACAGACTGGATTTAACAAATAGAAAGAACTGAAGACAGAAACCTCTCCTGACAAATCACTCAGACAGGCTGGATAAGAAGAAAACAGCAGACTGGATTCGACAAACAAAATTTAGCGCCATCAAATTGTATATCCAGCAAATTGTATTCTCAATAAAGAAAGTGGAAATGCCGAAAGCAGCAAAGTATCTCAAAAGTCATCCACCCGAGAATATTATTACTCCCAGATTTGAGTATGAGAACTACCCAAATCATGGTTACAAACTCAAACAAGTTCCAAGGGCTTGTTACAAGAGGTTAAGTAAGTATCTCATCTCAAATGGTTTCACTTGAGGTAAATTCAATTCTACATTATTTAAGCATGAAAATAAAGATATTATCATTATGCAAATATATGTAGACGATATAATATTTGGTGTTACTAATGAGTTTCTTCGTGAGTTGTTTTCTAAGTGTATGCAGAAGGAGTTCGCCATGAGCTTAATGAGAGAACTTAACTATTTTTGTTTAGGACTCTAAGTAAAGCAAAGAAAGGATGACATATATATATATATATATATATATATATATATATATATATATATATATATATATTGTGACAACCCCAAAATAGGTCCATTCCATCCAACCTATTCTGAGTCGCCAAATATATGGTACAGAAAATAACTACAACTTTATTACAATAATTGTCGTGCAAAATACAACAACACATATGCTGTGAGTTTGGATACAAATATATACCAAATGTGACTCATGTTCCAACCGTGGACATCACCTCACAATGACACCTTATGTAACGCCCCCAAAATAGGTCCATTCCATCCAACCTATTCTGAGTCGTCAAATACATGGTACAGAAAATAACTATAACTTTATTACAACAATTATCGTGCAAAATACAACAACACATATGCTGTGAGTTTGGATAAAAATATATACCAAATGTGACTCATGTTCCAACCGTGGACATCACCTCACAATGACACCTTACATAAAGGTATAGTCAAAAACTGTTTTAGAAATTAGAATCTTTGGGAAGTGCTCAAGGAAACCTTCGTACATGGGAGGCCATGCGTCTAGGTTATGATAGATATCATATGGCCACAGAATTATTCTTGGTTGACCCAATAGACCCCAAAGAAAAATGAGAAGATTACTATCATATTCTTCTCAATGGTGAGTCTTCTCTTGACATATCATTATCTCTACTGTCTCTAATTGAGAATTATACTTCAAACAAACACCAAGATTATATAGGTAGTGCTCGTATATATACTCAGCAAGTTGATGAGCACATCCCTGTCTTATGATGACATGAGGTTGTATGTCGTTAGACATCTTGTATGATAGTGGCAAATCACCCTTCCAACGTTGGGTACACCTTACCCTATTGGATTCACCAAATAAAACTACTAAATGAACTTTTCTATACTGCTTCGAGAGAATATCCACAGCTAGAGACCACCGTTCTATTTTCCCGTTACCCTCGCTCGACCCAGCTACACTCTTATTACCTGAAAGGAATTGTGAAGCAAAAGGGTGAGCATAACTAGCTCAGTAAAGAATATCTTGACTAAAGATAATTAAATTATCAATAGCCTCCATCAATAATAAATCAGAGATTTAGAACATATGGTAAATGATAAAAATTTCAACCATAGTTGCAGCGGAACGAGCAATCCATTAGAAGAGTCAAATAGACCATAAAGTCTATTATCTTCTCCATGTTAAATGTCCACCAACAATGTTTTATCCCTGTAACATCAATCAACAGTTCCTTTCCACAATCATATGAATAATTCATAATCATAATTGTGATTCTAAATTTCACATCCAAGACGAAGATAATTTTCATCACCTGTCTTTACCTGAAACATCAAATATCATGGTTATATCGAATCACAGTTCCTGTTCATAATCATACTAATAAATTCATCTTTGTATCACGGGCCAAAGATATTCATCAATAATTCATCTTTACACTACATACCAAAGATATTCAACAACAAGTCATCTTTGCACTACGGGCCAAAGATATTCATCAACAACTCATCTTTGCACTACTGGCCAAAGATATTCCTCAATAGTTCATATTTGCACTACAGACCAAATATATTATTATCTCAAAGAAATATATAATTAATTCAGAATTTATATAACCAATAATTATAACCATGTTGATCATTTCACCTTTGTACTTAAGCTAAAGATATTCAATTATAAATTCAATGGTCATGATCATACCAGTCAAAAATTCAACTTTGCACTACTGGCCAAAGAGAACCCTAGTCATGATCGTACCAAAAATCTACCCATCTTTACACTCAAGTCAAAGAGAAATATCATCATTAGGGTTATAAAAATGTTATATATGATAATAAAAAAATAATATGATCAACATATAGTTTTAATCTTAAGAATAATATTCATAAATCAACTATAATTTGGTTAGAAAAAAAAACCAAATTTGTCATGAATAGTAACTCGTGAATAGTAACCCATGAATAGTAACTCATGAATAGTAACTCGTCAATAGTAACTCATGAATAGTAACCCCGACATGAAAAGACAAGAATTTTACAAGAAAAATCTTACCAATATTCCGGTATAATGATATTGAAAGAAATAATATCATTGATAAAAAAAATAACATCCCTTACTGTCCCTTACTATCCCTTACTATCCCTTACCTCAAAAGAGCAGTACTCCTGACTGGAATAACGCTGAACGAACTTGCACCGTATAGCAACACTCAAGATATCAAAATACTCACAAGAATACACTCGATATATAGAGAGAGAAATAGAGAGAAAACTTCAGTTTCTGGTGTGATTTTCAATTCTAACCTAAGCACCCTATTTATAGGAAATTGCTTAGAACACCAAAGCAGAAAATTTAATATAATATTAATATATATATATATATATATATATATATATATATATATATATATATAAATTTTCAAGCCCACCTTTGAAGATCTGAATTCAGCACATTTTAACAACCAGTGGGCCCCACCATCTCACAAAAAAAACGTTTTTCTCAAAATAATTAACTTAAACTCCTAAAAATCAATTATTTCGGAACTTCAGTAATTCATAATAAATAGCCCTTTGATCAGAAAATTTGAATCTCGCGAGTTTTTATAGAAAATTCAATTCTCTACAACTTTGCAGAAGAAGGTTTTTCCAAATTCCAAACAGAAATTGACCGAAATCCACAAACGGGCGATTTTACAGTCAATAATAAATTTTCGGTCAAGAATTGTGTCCACCAACACACAAAACATGTGTTAATCATTTAATGCCACAAAAATACTCTTCCTCCTCATATACTCATATATTCCACATTCATTGTAAAAATATCACCATCAATATATTATTAAAATAATATATTTAAATGAATTATTTTATCAGAAAAAGATAAAATATTAATTTTCAACAATTGTCACATTAAAAATTTTCTCCATCTATATCCACATAAAATCAATATTTTTCTCATCATATAAATCAATAATTAATTATACACAAATAATATTACAGAATCACAGTACTGGCAACCAGGCCGTTCCCAGGAAAGAGGAGACTTTCCAATAAGGATCTCTCCTTACTGGCGCGCAATTAGATGACCAAACCTCTCCTTAGACAGAACTTTTTAGACATTGCCAATAATGTTATCTAATAATATTATTCAGATAATATGAATTATTGTTTCGATAATAGAAAATATTGTGTAGTGACAATTATTGAAACAACAGTAATATAAAATATCAACGCAGCAATTATTGAATCAATAAAATAAAATGCTGAACAGTAATTACAGTAACAATTATTGAGTAATGCCTTCTTACGTAAAAATCAATAATTGGTGCAATACCGTGTGCTACTGTGCAACAACGCGTATTACTGTGTTTTAATCACCGGGTATTCCAACAGTGTTAACGGTAACAACTACGCTGTTATTTATAAAAACTTAATTTTTGTCGTTATCTTCATCCAATCCCTTTCCGTTATGGGGCCCACAAAAGACTGCGCCGTCGTATAAATATTCCCCGACAGTAAGAATATTCCACGATCAAACGAATATTCCCCGACAATAATAAATATTTTATAACCACTTGTGTATTTCGAAAAAAAATTCATATATCACCCTTAACTTTAACATTTATCAATTTAACCATTTACTAAATAGTAATTATAAGAAAAATTGAATACTTTTATTTCATAAAATTCGGGGTCTTACAATCTCCCCTCCTTATGAAATTTCGTCCTCGAAATTTACGTACCTGGTATTTCAAAGAGTTGAGAATACCTTGCTATCATTTCAGATTCCATCTTTCATGTCATCATAATTTCTTCATTCCTCATCTCCTGTATTTCAGATATCATTCTAGAATACAGCTTCAAAACAAAGGTTAATTGAACAAATTAACATATCACATAATATCCCGATATTATGACTGACCAACAAATAAGCTTAGGTAGGACACACTAGCGAAGGATTTACTCGTCTCTCTCCTGCTAGTCCTATTCCCTGATCTCCGCCAGAGATCATATCCCTAAGCTCTGATACCAAATGTAACATTGGACACCATCATGTGTCAGCACCTCACAAAGGTACCTATCAGCTTGCCACCGCAGAACGGCGTCCCCTACGGAGAGTCTGGCTTCGGTGCATCCCCCATCAACAGGAAGTCACCAGCGAGAGGCTCGGGGCTCTTTACTTATAGCTCTGATACCAAATGTAACGCCCCCAAAATAGGTCCATTCCATCCAACCTATTATGAGTCGTCAAATACATGGTACAGAAAATAACTATAACTTTATTACAACAATTATCGTGCAAAATACAAAAACACATATGCTGTGAGTTTGGATACAAATATATACCAAATGTGACTCATGTTCCAACCGTGGACATCACCTCACAATGACACCTTACATAAAGGTATAGTCAAAAACTGTTTTAGAAATTAGAATCTTTGGGAAGTGCTCAAGGAAACCTTCGTACATGGGAGGCCATGCGTCTAGGTTATGATAGATATCATATGGCCACAGAATTATTCTTGGTTGACCCAATAGACCCCAAAGAAAAATGAGAAGATTACTATCATATTCTTCTCAATGGTGAGTCTTCTCTTGACATATCATTATCTCTACTGTCTCTAATTGAGAATTATACTTCAAACAAACACCAAGATTATATAGGTAGTGCTCGTATATATACTCAGCAAGTTGATGAGCACATCCCTGTCTTATGATGACATGAGGTTGTATGTCGTTAGACATCTTGTATGATAGTGGCAAATCACCCTTCCAACGTTGGGTACACCTTACCCTATTGGATTCACCAAATAAAACTACTAAATGAACTTTTCTATACTGCTTCGGGAGAACATCCACAGCTAGAGACCACCGTTCTATTTTCCCGTTACCCTCGCTCGACCCAGCTACACTCTTATTACCTGAAAGGAATTGTGAAGCAAAAGGGTGAGCACAACTAGCTCAGTAAAGAATATCTTGACTAAAGATAATTAAATTATCAATAGCCTCCATCAATAATAAATTAGAGATTTAGAATATATGGTAAATGATAAAAATTTCAACCATAGTTGCAGCGGAACGAGCAATCCATTAGAAGAGTCAAATAGACCATAAAGTCTATTATCTTCTCCATGTTAAATGTCCACCAACAATGTTTTATCCCTGTAACATCAATCAACAGTTCCTTTCCACAATCATATGAATAATTCATAATCATAATTGTGATTCTAAATTTCACATCCAAGACGAAGATAATTTTCATCACATGTCTTTACCTGAAACATCAAATATCATGGTTATACCAAATCACAGTTCCTGTTCATAATCATACTAATAAATTCATCTTTGCACCACGGGCCAAAGATATTCATCAACAATTCATCTTTACACTACATGCCAAAGATATTCAACAACAAGTCATCTTTGCACTACAGGCCAAAGATATTCATCAACAACTCATCTTTACACTACTGGCCAAAGATATTTCTCAATAGTTCATATTTGCACTACAGGCCAAATATATTATTATCTCAAAGAAATATATAATTAATTCAGAATTTATATAACCAATAATTATAACCATGTTGATCATTTCACCTTTGTACTTAAGCTAAAGATATTCAATTATAAATTCAATGGTCATGATCATACCAGTCAAAAATTCAACTTTGCACTACTGGCCAAAGAGAACCCTAGTCATGATCGTACCAAAAATCTACCCATCTTTACACTCAAGTCAAAGAGAAATATCATCATTAGAATTATAAAAATATTATATATGATAATAAAAAAATAATATGATCAACATATAGTTTTAATCTCAAGAATAATATTCATAAATCAACTATAATTTGGTTAGAAAAAGAAACCAAATTTGTCATGAATAGTAACTCGTGAATAGTAACACATGAATAGTAACTCGTGAATAGTAACTCATGAATAGTAACCCCGACATGAAAAGATAAGAATTTTACAAGAAAAATCTTACCAATATTCTGGTATAATGATATTGAAAGAAATAATATCATTGATAAAAAAAATAATATCCCTTACTATCCCTTACTATCCCTTACCTCAAAAGAGCAGTACTCCTGACTGGAATAACGCTGAACGAACTTGCACCGTATAGCAACACTCAAGATATCAAAATACTCACAAGAATACACTCGATATATAGAGAGAGAAATAGAGAGAAAACTTCAGTTTCTGGTGTGATTTTCAATTCTAACCTAAGCACCCTATTTATAGGAAATTGCTTAGAACACCAAAGCAGAAAATTTAATATAATATTAATATATATATATATATATATATATATATATATATATATATATATATATATAAATTTTCAAGCCCACCTTTGAAGATCTGAATTCAGCACATTTTAACAACCAGTGGGCCCCACCATCTCACAAAAAAAACGTTTTTCTCAAAATAATTAACTTAAACTCCTAAAAATCAATTATTTCGGAACTTCAGTAATTCATAATAAATAGCCCTTTGATCAGAAAATTTGAATCTCGCGAGTTTTTATAGAAAATTCAATTCTCTACAACTTTGCAGAAGAAGGTTTTTCCAAATTCCAAACAGAAATTGACCGAAATCCACAAACGGGCGATTTTACAGTCAATAATAAATTTTCGGTCAAGAATTGTGTCCACCAACACACAAAACATGTGTTAATCATTTAATGCCACAAAAATACTCTTCCTCCTCATATACTCATATATTCCACATTCATTGTAAAAATATCACCATCAATATATTATTAAAATAATATATTTAAATGAATTATTTTATCAGAAAAAGATAAAATATTAATTTTCAACAATTGTCACATTAAAAATTTTCTCCATCTATATCCACATAAAATCAATATTTTTCTCATCATATAAATCAATAATTAATTATACACAAATAATATTACAGAATCACAGTACTGGCAACCAGGCCGTTCCCAGGAAAGAGGAGACTTTCCAATAAGGATCTCTCCTTACTGGCGCGCAATTAGATGACCAAACCTCTCCTTAGACAGAACTTTTTAGACATTGCCAATAATGTTATCTAATAATATTATTCAGATAATATGAATTATTGTTTCGATAATAGAAAATATTGTGTAGTGACAATTATTGAAACAACAGTAATATAAAATATCAACGCAGCAATTATTGAATCAATAAAATAAAATGCTGAACAGTAATTACAGTAACAATTATTGAGTAATGCCTTCTTACGTAAAAATCAATAATTGGTGCAATACCGTGTGCTACTGTGCAACAACGCGTATTACTGTGTTTTAATCACCGGGTATTCCAACAGTGTTAACGGTAACAACTACGCTGTTATTTATAAAAACTTAATTTTTGTCGTTATCTTCATCCAATCCCTTTCCGTTATGGGGCCCACAAAAGACTGCGCCGTCGTATAAATATTCCCCGACAGTAAGAATATTCCACGATCAAACGAATATTCCCCGACAATAATAAATATTTTATAACCACTTGTGTATTTCGAAAAAAAATTCATATATCACCCTTAACTTTAACATTTATCAATTTAACCATTTACTAAATAGTAATTATAAGAAAAATTGAATACTTTTATTTCATAAAATTCGGGGTCTTACAATCTCCCCTCCTTATGAAATTTCGTCCTCGAAATTTACGTACCTGGTATTTCAAAGAGTTGAGAATACCTTGCTATCATTTCAGATTCCATCTTTCATGTCATCATAATTTCTTCATTCCTCATCTCCTGTATTTCAGATATCATTCTAGAATACAGCTTCAAAACAAAGGTTAATTGAACAAATTAACATATCACATAATATCCCGATATTATGACTGACCAACAAATAAGCTTAGGTAGGACACACTAGCGAAGGATTTACTCGTCTCTCTCCTGCTAGTCCTATTCCCTGATCTCCGCCAGAGATCATATCCCTAAGCTCTGATACCAAATGTAACATTGGACACCATCATGTGTCAGCACCTCACAAAGGTACCTATCAGCTTGCCACCGCAGAACGGCGTCCCCTACGGAGAGTCTGGCTTCGGTGCATCCCCCATCAACAGGAAGTCACCAGCGAGAGGCTCGGGGCTCTTTACTTATAGCTCTGATACCAAATGTAACGCCCCCAAAATAGGTCCATTCCATCCAACCTATTATGAGTCGTCAAATACATGGTACAGAAAATAACTATAACTTTATTACAACAATTATCGTGCAAAATACAAAAACACATATGCTGTGAGTTTGGATACAAATATATACCAAATGTGACTCATGTTCCAACCGTGGACATCACCTCACAATGACACCTTACATAAAGGTATAGTCAAAAACTGTTTTAGAAATTAGAATCTTTGGGAAGTGCTCAAGGAAACCTTCGTACATGGGAGGCCATGCGTCTAGGTTATGATAGATATCATATGGCCACAGAATTATTCTTGGTTGACCCAATAGACCCCAAAGAAAAATGAGAAGATTACTATCATATTCTTCTCAATGGTGAGTCTTCTCTTGACATATCATTATCTCTACTGTCTCTAATTGAGAATTATACTTCAAACAAACACCAAGATTATATAGGTAGTGCTCGTATATATACTCAGCAAGTTGATGAGCACATCCCTGTCTTATGATGACATGAGGTTGTATGTCGTTAGACATCTTGTATGATAGTGGCAAATCACCCTTCCAACGTTGGGTACACCTTACCCTATTGGATTCACCAAATAAAACTACTAAATGAACTTTTCTATACTGCTTCGGGAGAACATCCACAGCTAGAGACCACCGTTCTATTTTCCCGTTACCCTCGCTCGACCCAGCTACACTCTTATTACCTGAAAGGAATTGTGAAGCAAAAGGGTGAGCACAACTAGCTCAGTAAAGAATATCTTGACTAAAGATAATTAAATTATCAATAGCCTCCATCAATAATAAATTAGAGATTTAGAATATATGGTAAATGATAAAAATTTCAACCATAGTTGCAGCGGAACGAGCAATCCATTAGAAGAGTCAAATAGACCATAAAGTCTATTATCTTCTCCATGTTAAATGTCCACCAACAATGTTTTATCCCTGTAACATCAATCAACAGTTCCTTTCCACAATCATATGAATAATTCATAATCATAATTGTGATTCTAAATTTCACATCCAAGACGAAGATAATTTTCATCACATGTCTTTACCTGAAACATCAAATATCATGGTTATACCAAATCACAGTTCCTGTTCATAATCATACTAATAAATTCATCTTTGCACCACGGGCCAAAGATATTCATCAACAATTCATCTTTACACTACATGCCAAAGATATTCAACAACAAGTCATCTTTGCACTACAGGCCAAAGATATTCATCAACAACTCATCTTTACACTACTGGCCAAAGATATTTCTCAATAGTTCATATTTGCACTACAGGCCAAATATATTATTATCTCAAAGAAATATATAATTAATTCAGAATTTATATAACCAATAATTATAACCATGTTGATCATTTCACCTTTGTACTTAAGCTAAAGATATTCAATTATAAATTCAATGGTCATGATCATACCAGTCAAAAATTCAACTTTGCACTACTGGCCAAAGAGAACCCTAGTCATGATCGTACCAAAAATCTACCCATCTTTACACTCAAGTCAAAGAGAAATATCATCATTAGAATTATAAAAATATTATATATGATAATAAAAAAATAATATGATCAACATATAGTTTTAATCTCAAGAATAATATTCATAAATCAACTATAATTTGGTTAGAAAAAGAAACCAAATTTGTCATGAATAGTAACTCGTGAATAGTAACACATGAATAGTAACTCGTGAATAGTAACTCATGAATAGTAACCCCGACATGAAAAGATAAGAATTTTACAAGAAAAATCTTACCAATATTCTGGTATAATGATATTGAAAGAAATAATATCATTGATAAAAAAAATAATATCCCTTACTATCCCTTACTATCCCTTACCTCAAAAGAGCAGTACTCCTGACTGGAATAACGCTGAACGAACTTGCACCGTATAGCAACACTCAAGATATCAAAATACTCACAAGAATACACTCGATATATAGAGAGAGAAATAGAGAGAAAACTTCAGTTTCTGGTGTGATTTTCAATTCTAACCTAAGCACCCTATTTATAGGAAATTGCTTAGAACACCAAAGCAGAAAATTTAATATAATATTAATATATATATATATATATATATATATATATATATATATATAAATTTTCAAGCCCACCTTTGAAGATCTAATTTCAGCACATTTTAACAACCAGTGGGCCCCACCATCTCACAAAAAAATGTTTTTCTCAAAATAATTAACTTAAACTCCCAAAAATCAATTATTTCGGAACTTCGGAACTTCAGTAATTCATAATAAATAGCCCTTTGATCAGAAAATTTGAATCTCGCGAGTTTTTATAGGAAATTCAATTCTCTACAACTTTGCAGAAGAAGATTTTTCCAAATTCCAAACAGAAATTGACCGAAATCCACAAACGGGCGATTTTACAGTCAATAATAAATTTTCGGTCAAGAATTGTGTCCACCAACACACAAAACATGTGTTAATCATTTAATGCCACAAAAATACTCTTTCTCCTCATATACTCATATATTCCACATTCATTGTAAAAATATCACCATCAATATATTATTAAAATAATATATTTAAATGAATTATTTTATCAGAAAAAGATAAAATATTAATTTTCAACAATTGTCACATTAAAAATTTTCTCCATCTATATCCACATAAAATCAATATTTTTCTCATCATATAAATCAATAATTAATTATACACAAATAATATTACAGAATCACAGTACTGGCAACCAGGCCGTTCCTAGGAAAGAGGGGGCTTTCCAATAAGGATCTCTCCTTACTGGCGCGCAATTAGATGACCAAACCTCTCCTTAGACAGAACTTTTTAGACATTGCCAATAATGTTATCTAATAATATTATTCAGATAATATGAATTATTGTTCCGATAATAGAAAATACTGTGTAGTGACAATTATTGAAACAACAGTAATATAAAATATCAACGCAGCAATTATTGAATCAATAAAACAAAATACTGAACAGTAATTACTGTAACAATTATTGAGTAATGCCTTCTTACGTAAAAATCAATAATTGGTGCAATACCGTGTGCTACTGTGCAACAACGCGTATTACTGTGTTTTAATCACCGGGTATTCTAACAGTGTTAACGGTAACAACTACGTTGTTATTTATAAAAACTCAATTTTTGTCGTTATCTTCATCTAATCGCTTTCCGTTATGGGGCCCACAAAAGACTGCGCCGTCGTATGAATATTCCCCGATAGTAAGAATATTCCACGATCAAACGAATATTCCCCGATAATAATGAATATTTTATAACCACTTGTGTATTTCGAAAAAAAATTCATATATCACCCTTAACTTTAATATTTATCAATTTAATCATTTACTAAATAATAATTATAAGAAAAATTGAATACTTTTATTTCATAAAATTCAGGGTCTTACACCTTACATAAAGGTATAGTCAAAAACTGTTTTAGAAATTAGAATCTTTGGAAAGTACTCAAGGAAACCTTCGTACATGGGAGGCCATGCGTCTAGGTTGTGATAGATATCATATGGCCACTGAATTATCCTTGGTTGACCCAATAGATCCCAAAGAAAAACGAGAAGTTTACTATCATATTCTTCCCAATGGTGAGTCTTCTCTTGACTTATCATTATCTCCACTGTCTCTAATTGAGAATTATACTTCAAACAAACACCAAGATTATATAGGTAGTGCTCGTAAAGATACTCAGCAAGTGGATGAGCACAACCCTGTCTTATGATGACACAAGGTTGTATGTCATTAGACATCTTGTATGATAGTGACAAAACACCCTTCCAACGTTGGGTTCGCCTCACCCTATTTTCTTCACCAAATATAACTACTAAATGATGACCACCGTTCTATTCCCTTGTTACCCCTCGCTCAACCCAGCTACACTCTTATTACCTGAAAGGAATTGTGAAACAAAAGGGTGAGCACAACTAACCCAGTAAAGAATATCATGACTAAAGATAAATAAATTATCAATAGTCTTCATCAGTAATAAATCAGAGATTTAGAACATATGGTAGATAATAAAAATTTCAACCATAGTTACAGCGGAACGAGCAATCCATTAGAAGAGTCAAATAGACTATAAAGTATATTATCTTCTCCATGATAAAAATCCACCAACAATGTTTTATCCCTGTAACATCACTCAACAGTTCCTTTCCACAATCATATGAATAACTCATAATCATAATTGTGATTCTAAATTTTTCTTCGCACCCAGGACGAAGAATATTTTCATCACCTGTCTTTACCTGAAACATCAAAGATCATGGTTATACCAAATCACAGTTCATGTTCATAATCATACTAATAAATTCATCTCTGCACTACAGGCCAACGATATTCGTCAACAGTTCATCTTTGCACTACTGGCCAAAGATATTCAACAACAGGTCATCTTTGCACTACGAGCCAAAGATATTCATCAACAATTCATCTTTGTACTACAGGCCAAAGATATTCCTCAACAGTTCATATTTGCACTACAGGCCAAATATATTCATATCTCAAAGAAATATATAATTATTTCAGAATTTATATACACCATAATTATAACCATGTTAATCAATTCATCTTTACACTTAAGCTAAAGATATTCAATTATAAATTCAATGGTCATGATCATACCATTTAACAATTCATCTTTGCACTACAGGCCAAAGACATTCCTCAGTCACGATCATACCAATAATTTACCCATCTTTACACTCAAGTGAAAGAGAAATTCAACATCAGGGTTATAAAAATGTTATATATGATAATAAAAACAATATGATCAACAACTGTATTTATTTTCGAGAGCAACAATCATAAATCAACGATAATTTGGTCAGAAAAAGAAACCAATTTTTGTCGTGAATAGTACCCGTGAATAGTAACTTGTGAATAGTAACTCGTGAATAGTAACTCATGAATAGTACTCCGTATTCGTACATAGTACCGTATACGTAAATAATGTCATATACGTAAATAGTGCTATATACACGAATAGTGCCGTATATGTGAATAGTACCGTATACGTGAATAGTAACCCCGACTCAAAAAGGTAGAAATTTCACAATAAAATCCATACCAATATTTCAGTATAATGATATTGAAAGAATAACATCATTATGAAGAATATAACATCCCTTAATATCCCTTACTATCCCTTACAATCCCTTACTATCCCTTACCTCAAAAGAGCAGTACTTCTGATCGGTATGTAAAGCCGAAGGAACCTTGCACTGAATAGCAACTCTCAAAGTATCTAAAAACTCACAAAATACGCTTCATAATATAGAGAGAGAAAGAGAGAAAACTTATGAATTCTGGTGTGATTTTCAATTCTAACTTAGCCCTTTATTTATAGAAAAATGTTAGCACGCCGAAGCAGACTTAACCTGCAACCTGATGGCTTTGCCTGCTACTATTCCCACCCACCACATTTGAATAAAAATTTCAGCATATTTCTTTACCAACCAAGAGTGGGGCCCACCAATTCTAGAATTTTCTACCAAAATGATTAACTCCGGAAATTCAACAATTTCTGAACCAGTCATCTCGTAAAATTCATAATAAATCATACGTTTATTTTTAACGGTTCAAAATTTGTGTACATATACTTAACTTATATATGTATAACATATCCAAAAATTACCACGATCCAACGGTCGGATTAAAAATTATAACCCCCGTAAAATAACTCAAAAACCCTAATTTGATTTTTAATACCTCTATTCCGACAAAAATACTGATAAAACACCTCAACATTAACTCCTTCATTTTTAACCACAAAAATATATCCCTCATTTATATTCACATAAAATAAATATTTTCTTATCATATGAATCAATAATTAATTATTCACAAATAATATTACAGAATCACATTATGACAACCAGGCCGTTCCCAGGAAAGAGGGGGCTTTCCAATAAGGATTTCTCCTTATTGGCTCGCAATTAGATGACCAAACCTCTCCTTAGACAGAACTTTTTAGACATTGCCAATAATGCTATCTAATAATATTATTCAAATAATATGAATTATTGATCTGATAATGGGAAATACTGTGCAGTGACAATTATTGAAACAACAATAATATAAAATATCAACGCAACAATTATTGATTCAATAAAATAAAATATTGAACAGTAATTACTGTAACAATTATTGAGTAGTGTCTTCTCACGTAAAAATCAATAATTGAAAAAAATATTGTGCAATACCGTGTGCTACTGTGCAACTACGCGTATTACTGTATTTTAACTACCAGGTATTCCAACAGTGTTAACGATAACAACTACGCCGTTAATTATAAAAACTCAATTTTTGTCGTTATCTTCATCCGACAGTTATTCGTTATGGGGCCCATAAATAGCTGTGCCGTCGTACGAATATTCCCCAACAGAAAGAATATTCCACGACCAAACGAATATTCCCCGATAACAATGATTATTTTATAACCACTTGCTTATTTTGAAAAAAATTCATATATCACCTTTAACTTTAACTTTTTATCAATTTAACCATTTACTGAATCGTAATTATAAGAAAAATTGAATACTTTTATTTCATAAAATTCGGGATCTTACATATATATATTAAACCAAATACACAAAAGAGTTGCTCAAATGGTTTAGATTTTAGAAATCTAAATCAAAGGCTACACAAATGAGTACGTCATTTAAATTCACATGCGATGATAAAGGTACTGTCGTAGAGGTAACTAAATATGAAGGTATGATTTTTTAGCAACTATGATTCCTTTCGCGAGTATATGCTTTTTGAATGTCCTTTCTTTTTTTTTAACTAATGACAAAGGGGGAGAAAAATCATATGTAATTCTTTTTTATTAATGCCAAAGGAGAAGAAAAATTAGGATATGCTTGATCATGTTGAAATATCTCTTGTTTAACCTTATGTTTTTATTCTATTATGTCAAGAATATTTTAATATATGCATGGTTTTAGGGGGAGCCATAATTATTATATTATCATCATCAAAAAGGGGAAAAATGTTGACTTGGTCATATTCTAACCTTAGGTTTTGATGATGTCGTTCCTATTATACTAAAATGTTTATTCATACATCTATAGGATATTAAAAGAATTCTTGAAGTTTTGATTTATTAAAGAATTGAAGACATGAAGGCTTGAAGATTTGCTTGAGTCATTAGGAAATTAATGTAAGATCTTTGCATAAATTAATTTTCAATTAAGGATCTAGGACACACTACAAGAAAATGCTCTAACAGCGATCAAAAATATCAGCGACCGCACTGACGGTCGCAGATATGATTATTGGCGACCGACATTAGCGACCGCCCTTGAATATGGTCGCTACATTATGTTAGCGACCGAATCCGGTCGCTAATTGGTCGCTGGTTCAATTTTACCTCCAAAAAAATTGGCAGGAAATGTTGGCGCGCTACTTGTTTACGACCACTCACCATCAGCGACCGCAGTCGGTCGTTGATACTTCCATATTATTAAAAAGTAGAGACCGCATGCGGTCACTGATGTCGGTCGCTGATCTTATTAATCTATCAGTGTTTCGCTAGATAGTAGCAAAATCAGATAGGAAAAAAAAAAGAGGGAGACCGAAAAGGGAGAAGAGGAAGAAGGGGGAAAAGAGGGAGAAGGGACCGGTGGTTGGTACTACTCCTTCAATTCGTGTTAGGTACCAACCTCTATAACAAATATTTGATATATATATATATATATATATATATATATATATATGTGTGTGTGTGTGTGTGTGTGTGTGTGTATTCGATTCAATGCAATTTTTGTTAATTTATGTGGTTCAAATGTTTGATTGAATGGATTAGTTTCCAATGTTAATATTATTATTTACTCCCTCCATCCCATAATAACTGTCGCTTTAGCTTGATGCACATGGATTAAGAAAGTCATTTAGTACTATCATTTATTAATTAAAATTGGTGTGAAATTTCATCACTACCCCTTTATGGGAAGTTGAAAACTATTAATACAATGAAAAAATTTATTAGGACAATGAGAGAAGGTAGGGGTGATATAGGAAAGTAAATAATTTATTCTCCTATAAAGTTGTAAACGACAAATAAATTGGGAAAGAAATTTCCTTCTAAAACGACAGTTATTATGGGATGGAGGTAGTATTAAATATTCCTATGCTACTGCTTCTCTTGATTATTTTTCCTCTGTTTTTGATGAATATGGGCCAATTCATTGTCATTGAGTAAGATGTTTCGTTATCTTGTTTAGAATATATGTATGAATTTGAAGGCTTTTATAGAGGGATTCCAAGTAACTAAGAAAGTCTGTTTTTTTTAATAATTCAGATGTTTAGGGATCGTGGTTATTAGGAATAATTTTTACGGGTAGATCTTAACTAGTAGTGTATGAATTTCATATTGGTATTCTAGTATATTAGGATATTCTGTTCTTGAGTGAGGTTAATGACATTAGCAAGCCTGTGTAGACTTAGCTTATAGTCTTAGTTCCTCCGTCAAACTTCAAGTTCTAGAGGAACTTTGTCAACAAGCCCCATTATTATCTTTCTTCTCTTTTTTTTTTGTAAAAAGTAAAAACTTGTGTCACAAAAGATGATGACTCCTTATTTCTAATCTGACACAGTTAGAATATATCTGCCTGGAAGGTATAAATTTATATCACGAAAACATCGAACTTATAGCCAATCTAACTGCTTTGTATATCGAAAAAGCACCGTGTACATGAAGGTAGCACATACACTTAAAGTGCTGATATACCTTAATAAGCAAAGTATTTATTATTGCTATAAATGCATATTCACGAGTGAATAACAAAATATAATTAAAGAAAAAAAGAAGAGGAGATGATATCGAATTGAATTAGTTGCACTTACATTAATAAATGTCAAACCACTAACATTGGAGTCTAATATCCAATTGATGCTGTTATAGAAAGGGATTGCTTTGGGTATAATCTTAAAACATGTTAGCCGCCTTAGCACACTAGTTGATGGGGGAAATGTTGAACTAAATGGTCGGCTCTCTGTATTTGGTCTATCGGGCCGTGCTTATGGAAAAGGGAAGCGCATATTCCTCTCTGAGCAAGAATTACATGATGCACATACTTACATTCTTCTCAATTGCGAGGAGATTGACGAATTTGTGAGGTACACATGTAAACTTGATAATTTATCTTTTAAGTTAAAAATTTATTCCAATATGTTAATGTTTATAACATTCTATAGATTGTACGATGACGACATAAAAGTAAAGCATCCCGACATAACTGATAAAGATATTCAAATCAATCGTGATAAAAAATTTGTACTTTGGCTAAAAGACAAAGTAAGTTCAATTTCTTAAGCACGACACACACACACACAGACACACACACACACACACACACATATATATATATATATATATATACTCCATATTAACTATGACTTCATTTAATAAGATGGAGTTTTTGTAGGCTTTGACTGAGGGATCAATGATTCCGGCTAATGTGCAAGCCCTAGCTATGGGACCAGACAAGGACCAAGTCAGCCGCAATGGTTACAAAATAAATGGTTGTGAATTTCACACAAAAGCATATGGGCGCGGTAAAAGAACAACGAACTCTGGAGTGTGTGTCCAAGGAGATTGTTACAATGAGCTTGGTCTTGCCTTTTATGGGGAGTTGGAGGAAATCGTAGAGTTGTCGTACAAGGGCACGTACGGGGGTCATATTAACTTGTTCAAGTGTCTTTGGTTTGATTCAGAAAAAGGGATACGTGTTGACAGACATGGAATCGTCGATATTGACCTCCATAGGTCTGCGTACTCCAACGAACCGTTTGTTTTACCAACTCAAACAGTACAAGTATACTACACTCCTAGTCCTGTTAGGAAAAGGGATATACCGCCTACAGATTGGCAAGTTGTAATTCATACTCCCGCGCGTAGTCGTGTAGAAGTAGTTGATGGGGAGATTTACTAAGAGCAGATGCTTCATAGTCAAACTATAATAAATGTGGAGGACGACAATGAAGTAATCCAGTTAGATGGTGGAGATGAACCACATGAATTAGATCCTGAGTCAATACTTGTGTCAGATGACATTGATACTGAGGAGGAAGAGTTATTGACTGAATCTGACACTGAATCTGAAGCAGATGATGGTTATGAATATGCAATACATATACAAGATGATTCTGAATCAGACATTGACACTTGAACAAATGAAATGTATGTTTAGCATTACATATTTTTTATATCATTGTCATGTTTATGTACTTAACTATTTAAATGCAATTTGTGTTTATTGTCATTTTATATTCATATATATACATGTTTATATCACTGTCATGTTTATTGTCATTTTATATATTCATATATACATGTAATCAAATATAACTCATAATAACATCTTAAAATTTGTAATATATAGATAGCTTCTAAAGCAGCGTAGAAAAAGCGCGGCTTGGGTAGGGGGCTTAATCATGTGCCCAAGGCCCCTGCTAATCCGGATGATCGAATTCTTATTCAGATTCGCCCTCCTCTGAATAGCACGTACGTCCCACATCATTTATATATAAGCATTTTATATTCAATTTATACAAGATATATAGAACTTAGATGTAAATTGTTTTAATATATCTACTTATCGTTCATGTAAATTGTTGTATATTATAGTGATTTTTCAGATAATAAGATCTTCAAGTGAATATCACAGCTGTGTTTACAGAATTGGCCTACACCTGTGATTACGTGGGCGAGCACACCTATCGCCCACAAGGATGCTGTTTGGGTTGAATTTCAGGTATGATTTTTTAATTATGACATATAATATAATATTCTAAGGTCAATTGTTTAGTAATGTTATTATTGTTGTTTTATTTGTAGAAAAGGTATAGATGGGAGGACGTGCAGGCTTCAGTGATACAGACATTATTCTGGCAGAAGTGCGCGGTCCACACTAAAGGCAATTTGAATAAAGAACGACAAAAAGCTCTTCACAATGCATCAATCGACCATCCAGGCCAGGGAGAGGATTACATACACGAGCATAGCCCCTGGTGGTGCACCCAGTCCATATGGGCTGAGATGTGTGCCCAATGGAGAGTTGAGAGCTGGGTGAAAAAAAGAAAGACTGCCGCCACCAACAGATCCTCGGGTGTACCCGATGGCAAAAAGGCTAAAGGAACATACAAGGGCGGCAGTATTTCACAGTTGCAGCATATCACTGCCAGGGTACATATTTATAAGTTTTAATATGTTTACAATCATGAGTTATAGAATATCACATGTTTAGTTAGTAATATTGGAATATGTTTTGTATAGGAGTCTCAATCTCAAGGTCAGCCTATCCATTGGCTGGATGTATACGTGCGCCACCCGTGATGGTCTGCCTGATGCTATCCAGATAGCGGTAATAAGTTTTAACAACTTTGATCTTATTGTTTATCAAGTTTTACGTCATTCTTTAAAATTTTACCAATTTATTTTTAACTATTTAATTGTTAACTTGATGACATAATACTTATAAGCGTTTATTGAATGAGTGTTATCCTGTAGGCACTCCACGTCCGCCAATTGATCAAGAGTTGTGGGAGAGGGCATCTGTTGTGAAGAAGAACTACATTAAAGGTCAAGGACAACGATGACGCCCATCCTTTAGTGGCTCAGGCAACTCTGCTACCCAATCTTCACAATCATCGAGTCATCTAGCTGTTCATTCATCGGCTGACTGTGTGAGAGCTATATGTCGAGATCGAGATCTTCTGAAGATACTGCGTGGGCATCTGGCGGCTTTGAGTCCTAATGAGTTAGCTGATGCAGTAGCGACAGCAGCAGCACAGCATGGGGATGGCGACGAGGTAATCAATTTGTTGTATATTATCGTAATATATACCAGTATCAACATATATAGTTACTATATTTGTAACTTGTTTTATTATTTTGTTAATTACAGGGTGATCAAGGAGGTGATGATGCTTGACGACCTATTTAGTGTTGTTTTGTAGTCAAGGACGATGGATGTTTATATTGTTGTGCACATTGTTTATATTGTTGTGTATGTGTGTTGGGATAAAGCAGGTACAAAACAGATACAGTTTTTCGGGAATTCTGCAAAATAGCACAAATCTGGTTTTCAGTTTTTAGAATCAGCAACCGCATGCGGCCGTTGATATATATTAGCGACTGCTAAGCATTTGAGGGTATTAGCGACCACATGCGGTTGCTGATAGCAGTCGCTGACACGTGGACCACGTCAGCCTTTGGCCCTGAACCATGCGACCGAAATAACGAATTTGGTCGCTAATATCGGTCGTAGATATGTCGATCGCTGATAGTGGTCGCTGATGTGCATCCCAGTGACCAGATTTTAAGTGACATCTATCAGCGACCGACTGCGGTCGCTGCGGTCGCTGATAAGGATCTGCGACCGCATGCGGTCGCTGATAGACGGTCGCTGATAGACCTTTTTCTTGTAGTGACATATCACTTACATCTATCATATTTATAATGATAATAGTTAAATTAAATGAAATCAAAATAAATGAAATCCTTATAAACAATAAAGTCATTTATGCCTAATAAGTAAATTAACCGAATGTGCTTATGACTTAAAAGTTGCCTGAAAAAACTTCCTTAATTATCGTGAATCAAAGTTTGAATTTCCAAAAGGCTAATTCCTTGGATTAAGACATGGTCATCATTACCGCTTTAAATTGAAATCAATCTAAAAACAGTTGAGTAATTAAAGAGACAACAATTTAGTTGGTGTTTTTGAATTATTCGGAAGATGGGCATATGTTATCATGGACATATCTTTTAGTTTCCATAAAGAATAAACTAACAAATCACTTAAATAGAATTATTATCTTGCCACATGATTTTACATAATGGGAGTCTAGAAATATGTGATTGATCAAATCTAGTGATTGAATCTCAATAAACGCATAAAAGATATCCAACCTACATGTCCGGCCATTAGTGGCATATATATATATATATATATATATATATATATATATTGTTAAAACCTACAATGTCCATGCCTTATTTATAGGATAAATCATATCAACGGCACAAAGATATGTTTGGCAAAGGATATGTAATTGAAATAATTTAGCAACGGGCGGATGGTCTTCATATCTATAAAAGGATGGGTTGGGTTGGTTCAATAGAAAGAGATAGCAGTGCAGAAAATCAATACATAGTATAAACAGTAAACTACTATTACTGCATTTCCGAATTATTCTTCATACGTCATTCAAAGAATCATATCTATTATGAAGAAATAAGCTAAAGGTGAAAGTGTAATTCAAATTGGTTCTCAGCATTCAGTTTTGGAGTTTTACTGGTAATATCTTTTTATTGATCATTGCATATTAGAACCTTGCATTCTGAATTGATTAATTACTTTGATCATAGACCTCTATTTGTAATTCTACTTTCAAATAGACCAAGTATTATCTACAAGTTTTTAATTCGGTTTGGAGTAAGGGCTTTTGCAAACAGGTTCAAGGAAGCATATGTGCTTAATAGTGCATTGGTGCACAAGGAGCAAAAGTGTTCAAGTGTTTGGAACTTGTTTCGTAAAAGAGTCAACTAGTAGTTGAAGTACATTAATAAAAGTGAGTCTCCAATACTAGTTGATATTGGACGTGGATTAGACTACTATTATAGAGGGTAGTAGTTGAACCACGTAAAAATCTTGGTGTTTGTGTGATTGCCTATTGTGTGCCTTAAATTAAGTCACAATTCTCTAAAATAAAATTAAGTTTTGAAAAAAGTTAAGTAAAAATTCTTCAAGTATTCATATTTAATTCAGCATCCCATATTCATACACTGATAATCTGGTGAGCACAAATATTGAATCCAGCATCCTGTATTCGTACACTGATAATCTGATAAGCATAAATATTCAATCCAACATCCTGGATTCATACACTAATAATCTGGTAGGCATAAATATTCAATCCAGTATCCTACATGCATTCATTAAAGAAAAGTTTTTAAGTTGAAAAAGTTTGGTATTGTTTGTTCCCACACTTATTCAGCCCCCCTTCTAAGTGTGCCTACTTAAATTTCAAAATTTGTATATTATAATTTTTACTTAACTTGATCTAATTAATTAAATTATGAACTTGTGCAATAAATAACATAACTGTTAAAAAATAATAAATATTTATTTATCTGGAAAATAAAGTAGCACACTTTTTGCTAATCAAAAAATAATTAATATTTATTTACGTAATAAATATTCAAATATTTTTTTTGTAATTAAAATGTAAAATTTTAATAGCTATAAAAGTACAAATTAACGCAAAAAAATATAATTATTTTTTCCAAATATTAAAATTTACGTAAAACAAACTTATTATTATAGAGCGAATCTTATTATCATATAAAAAGTATTAAAAATTATATTAATTATTTTTTTAAAATATTAAACTAAACATAAGTCACACTTAAACATAATTATTTATAGTAAAAATGACAAATGTTGTAACTCGAAAAAAATATTAAGAGAAAAATCTTTTTACAAGATAGAGGTAGTAATAAATATTATTATATTTTCTTTTATTCAACATTGCACAAAAACAACATCAATTATATACTAAAAAATATAATCAAAATCATAAACATCATAAATTTTGACATATATTCAAGAAAATTTAACATATAAATATCATAATATGAAATTAAGAATTCAAATAATAGTTTTTGTTGTTAAACACCAAAAATTAAAATATCAACATACTCAATCACTCTAATTAGAACAACTCCATTAATAATTTAATTTAAAATTCCTAATATTTTTATCACTTATCCAAAAATATGTGTAAATTAAACTAAATTATTTGAAATAAATAGTCTTAATTACAAATAAAACTATAATTAAAATACATTGTATTAAAAAAGGATAATTAAACATATATATAATATATATGGGCTATATGTATATACACAGCTGTGTATTATATAGTAGGACTATGGCGACGGATTTTTTAGGCTATAGCGACGGTTCACCCGTCACCATAGACCAGAATAGCTATGACGACGGGTGAAACTGTCGCTATAGTCCAAAAAATCGTCGTCATAGCTGACTGTGTAATACACAACTGTGTACATATATTTTTTCTAATATATATATATATATATATATATATATATATATATATATATATATATATATATATATATTTCAAGAATTAAAATTTTATAACATACAAGCGTAAATATGAAACTTTATCTATTTAATTAACCCTAAAAACTTGCAGGCACTAACTGTTACTTAAAAAACTAGAGGAGAGTTGAATGTTATTATGGTTATCTAGAGGGGGTGTCACTGTATTTTACTCTAATAATATATATTGAGAATATTTTATGTCGACTATTTAATTGTCAGTTACGTGAATAAGTATTAATGGTAACTTGGGAGATGTATAATAAGTGAGGTCTTTCTACAATTTCTATCAATCTCATGTAAATTGTAAGACCCCGAATTTTTTTTATAAAATGGAATTTTCTTTATTTATTATTTTGAAATAGTAAGGATTTATTTGATTAATGTGGTTAGTTATGGGTAAAATGCGTAAATATTTTTAAATAAGCAAGTGGTTATAAAATATTCGTTGTTGTCGAAAAATATTCTTTTGGTCATGGAATATTCTTGCTGTTGGGGAATATTCGTACGATGGCGTAGCCTTGTGTGGGCCCCATAACGGAAAGCGATTGGATGAAGAAAACGACAAGTATAAGTTGTTTATAAATAACGGCGTAGTTGTTACCGTTAATACTGTTAGAATACCCGGTGGTTAAAACACAGTAGCACACGGTATTGCACCAATTATTGATTCTTACGTAAAAAGGCACAACTCAATAATTGTTACAGTAATTACTGTTCAGTATTGTATTTTATTGATTCAATAATTGTTACGTTGATATTTTATATTACTGTTGTTTCAATAATTGTCACTACACAGTATTTTTTATTATCGGAGCAACAATTCATATTATCTGAATAATATTATTAGATACCATTATTGGCAATGTCTAGAAAGTTCTGTCTAAAGAGAGGTTTGGTCATCTAATTGCGCACCAGTAAGAAGAGATCCTTATTGGAAAGCCCCCTCTTTCTTGGGAACTGTCTGGTTGTCAGTATTGTGATTCTGTAATATTAGTTGTGAATAATTAATTATTAATTTATATGATGAGGAAAATATTTATTTTATGTGAATATAGATGGAGAAAATTTTAAAGTGACAATTGTTGAAAAATTGATATTTTATCTTTTTCTGATAAAAATTTATTTAAATATATTATTATATTATAATAATATAATAATGATGATATTTTTATAATGAATGTAGGATATATGAGTATATGAGGAGGAAAAGTATTTTTGTTGCATTAAATGATTAAAACATATTTTTCATGTTTGTGGACCCCATTTCTTGACTGAAATTTGATTATAGCCTGTAAAATCGTCCGTATGTGGATTTCGGTCAATTTCTGTTTAGAATTTAGAAAAACTTACTTCTGCAAAGTTGTAGAGAATAAAATTTCCTATGAAAAAGACATAAGGTTTGAATTTTTCTGATAAAAGGGCTATTTATTATGAATTATTTAAGTTCCGAAGTTCTAGAATAATTAATTTTTGGAAGTTTTAATTATGTTTATTAAGAAAAATGTTTTTTCCATTTAATGGGCCTCACTTGCACATGTTAGTTGCTGAATTCAGATGTCTTAGGTGTGCGTAGTAATGTTGAGTAAAAATAATATTATTATATTAAATTTTCTGCTTTGGTATTCTAAGCATTTTCCTATAAATAGGGTACTTAGGTTAGAATTGAAAATCACACCAGAAACTGAAGTTTTCTATCCCTTTCTCTCTCTATATTATAAAGCGTATTCTTGTGAGTATTTTGATACTTTGAGTGTTGTTATACAGTGCAAGTTCCCTTCAGCTCTATATCCAGTATTCCAGTCAGAAGTACTGTCTTTTCGAGGTAAGGGATGTTATTTTTTTTATAAATGATATTATTTATTTCAATATCATTATACCGAAATATTGGTAAGATTTTTCTTGTGAAATTCTTATCTTTTCATGTCGGGGTTACTATTCATGAGTTACTATTCACGAGTTACTATTCATAAGTTACAATTCATAAGTTACTATTCACGAGTACTATTCACGAAGCATGATGATTTTTTCTTGTGGAATTTCTACCTTTTAGTGTCGAGGTTACTATTCACGTATACGGCACTATTCACGTATACGACTCTATTCACAAATACGGCACTATTCACAGAAAAATTAAATTTTCTTTTCTGTGTCCAAGATATCTATTATGGATACACTAGCTTTGATTGTATCCATGTTTTGATCATTCTTGAATTTTACTTCGCTATGATTATTTATGAAGTATTTTTGAACTCGGATTGTTTGAAATAAGAATCCTTAATATTTATTCTTTTGTTTCACTGAATTCATTTTCTTTAAAAGATTTTTCATCATCCTCAGTCCTAAATGATGATATAACTGAATATCTTTGGCCTGTAGTGCAAAGATTAATGATTTTATGATGAATATCTTTGGCCCATAGTGCAAAGATAAACATGACCAACTGATGAATATCTTTGACCTGTAGTGCAAAGATGAATATTTGATTCAAGATATTTATTGATTGATGTTACAGGGATAAAATATTGATGATGGACTCATAGATGATAGTAGATTTCATCCTCTACTTAACTCTTCTAATGAATTATTATTTTCACTGCGAATATTGATTTAAAATTTATTGTCTATTGTATTCTATTAAATTTTTTCCTATTGAAGACTAACGATAATTTGTTCTATATTATCTTAGTCATAATATTCTTTACTGGGCTAATTGAGTTCACCCTTTTCCTTTTTGTTCTATTTTTCTTCTCAGGAGGCGAGAATGTAGCGGGTACTAGTCGGGGTATAGAATGATAGTTCAAGATAGTTGTCTTAGTAGTCCTCACTATTTTATAAAATAGTGTATTAATAATTGTAATGAGGACTTATTTGAGTGTGGATATTGTCTAGATGACAATATTTGTATTTATACTCACAGTATATGTGTTGTCGTATTTTACACGATAATTGTAATAATAAAGTTGTAGTTGTTTTCTGTACCATGTATTTGGTGACTTAGAATGGGTTGGGTGGAATGGACCTATTTTGGGGGCGTCACAGTTGGTATCAGAGCTTAGGGATATGATCTCTGACGGAGATCGGAGAATAGAACTAGAAAGGGAGAGATGAGTAAATCCTTCGCTAGTGTGTCCTACCTAAGCTTATTTGTTGGTCGGTCATAAGATAGGGATATTATGTGATATGTTAATTTATTTAATTAACCCTTGTTTTGTGCCAGTATTTAAGAATGGCAACTGAGAATGTTAACAGTGGAGTAAATGAGACCGTGGAGACACCTTTACTCACCAATCAGGAGAACGTACAACAGAAAGACAATGTTCCTCCTGTAAACAACACCACTGATCAGACGATGAACGATGGGATATCTAGAAACTTTTTGCAGTTCATGCAAAATCAGACGAGAGAGACTCGTTTACAAAATACCGGTGGAAATGATAGCAACACACGGTTTGTCACAGCCAAACAGTTCAAAGAGTTGGGACCACCAGAATTCTAGAGAAAGCCGGATCCGATTAAGGCAGAGACGTGGGTCAAGCAAATTACCAAGATATTCGATGTCTTGGGGTGCACGGAGGAACAGAAGGTTCCATTCGCCACTTTTATGTTTCGTAACGAGGCAGATTACTGGTGGAAATTTGTGAAGCGTACCCAGCTAGCCGCACTCAACATGTCTTGGGAAAAGTTTCAGAAACTGTTCAATGACAAGTAATTTCTTGAAAGTATTCGTCATATGAAGGAGGTAGAGTTTATTAGACTAGAACAGAACAACATGACGGTGTCCCAGTACGAGGCGAAGTTTGCGGAGTTATCTAGGTTTGTACCTCATTTGGTAGAGAATGAGGAACGTATGACGCGGATGTTTTTGAGAGGTTTGAAACCCGACATACGCCAATATCTTATTTCTCATAAATTTTCTTTATATTCAGATGTTGTAAATAGGGCTTAGTTATTAGAGCGCGATAATAAGTCAGCTCAATCGAAGAATAATGACCTACAACTCGATGATAATCGTACCGATGGCAACGGTCATCAGAACAAAGATAACCATCGTGGAGAAAATTATCGTGCCAGAAATGGTAATCATTTCGGTGATAATCATGGCCAGGATAATAGAAGAAATAACTCAAGTGGAAATTTTAAGAAGAGAAGATTTAACGATGACGGGAGGATGTCGGCAGCAGCACCAGCAACAAATTCTAGGGGAGGAGAACGACCGCCAGTTAGATGCTACAAATGAGGAGATGAGGGACATATAAGTCCAAACTGTTCACAGCCTTCCAAGGTATGTTTTAGTTGTGGAAAAGACGGTCACATAGCTCGATTTTGTCCTATAGCGAAATCAAGTCCATATGGGACGGTGGCACCAAAGGCGGATACAGACAAAACAAAGTCGGTGGTTTCAGGAAAAGCGTTTGTCGTGACTGGTCAGAATGCGAGGAACCCGAACGAAGTTAGCACGGGTTAGTTAATTATAAATTCTTACGAAGTTTATACCTTATTAGATACCGGTTCTGCCCATTCATTTATCTCTCCTGCTTATACTCAACGTTTAAACTTGACTCCGGAGAAAATTAGACTTTGACTTATCTGTGGAGACTCCGTTATGAGAAACTTTCGTAACATCCACTGTTTATAAATCTTGTTCAATCTAAGTTGGCACCATCACATTACCTGTTGATCTTATCTCTTTAAAGATACTTGCTTTTAATGTGATTTTAGGGATTGATTGATTAACTACTCATCATGCCAAAATTGATTGCTTTCGTAAGGTTGTTAGTTTTTATATACCTAAGCAACCTGTTATTTGAATTCAAGCAACCAAACCATTGAAGTCAAACACTTTCATATCAAGCCATAAAGTCATTCGTTTATTGAAAAATGGATGTCAAGTTTTTTTAGCCCATGTTATGGACTTGAACAAAAATATATCAGATTTGAATGATATTTCTATTGTTAGTAAATTTCCTGATGTATTTCCTGAAGAATTTCTTGGCTTACTCCCAAAGTGTGATATTGAATTTTGTATCAACTTTGAACCCGGTACAAAACTTATTTCTAAAATCTCATATCGAATGGCTCCTATTGAACTTCAGGAGTTAAAAATTCAACTATAGAATTTGGTACCCGAGCCTCTATCTGGTGACTTCCTTTGTGGAATGCACCGAAGTCAGTCTCTCCATAGGGAATGCCATATTTGTGTGATAGGTACCATTGTGACGTGCTATCCAAGATTGGGATATGAGTCATAGTTGAGAGCAACCTAAGTCAGTAATCGAAATACGTAGCTTTCTAGGCTTAGTTGGTTATTATCGGAGATTCGTGGAAATATTTTCTCGAATAGCTACTCCATTAACTCAGCTGACTCGTAGAGATACAAAATTCGAATAGAGCAAGGAATGTGGGATGAGCTTCGAAGAACTCAAGAGGAGACTCATTTTGGCACATGTTCTGACCATACCATCCTGGAAAAACGAGCGTGGTAGCTGACGTGTTGAGTAGAAAATCGTATGTGGTTACGAGTGCGATATTTTTAACAAAAAGACCCATTTCGTATGACTTACAAAAGATGAAGATAGAGTTAAAGACTCTATGGATCACGTGATGATATACGAGTAAAATCGACTTTAATCAATAAAGTTAAAACCGCTCAAGCTACACACCGGAGCTGATGAATATGAAGAAGGAGGTGGAAGAAGTTGTTATTCCAAAAGCGAGAATCGGCGATGTGAGGAAAGCTTAAACCTTCGATTTATTAGTCCATTTGAAATCATCGATCGAATAGGAACTGTGGCCTATAGACTCGTTTTACCGCCAAGTATGTTGCGGGTTCAAAACGTTTTTCACGTATCGAAGTTACGAAATTATGTGGACGACCCGAACAACATTATTGAGTTAGAACCAGACGAGATAGCTGAAGACTTAACGTACGAGGAGGTACCTGTCAAGATCTTGGATAGGAAGGAGCATGTCCTACGCACAAAAGTTATACCACAAGTCAAAGTTTTGTGGAGGAACCGTGCTATTGAGCAAATGACCTGGGAGTTAGAAACAGAAATGAAAGCGAGGTATCCTCACCTTTTCAAAACACCAGGTACGTACGTCAATTTCGAGGACGAAATTTCACAAGGATGGGAGGTTGTAAGACCCCAAATTTTTTTTTTTTATAAAATAGAATTTCCTTTATTTATTATTTTGAAATAGTAAGGATTTATTTGATTAATGTGGTTAGTTATGGGTAAAATGGGCAAATATTTTTAAATAAGCAAGTGGTTACAAAATATTCATTATTGTCGGAGAATATTCGTTTGGTCGTGGAATATTCTTGCTGTTGGGGAATATTCGTACGATGGCGCAACCTTGTGTGGGCCCCATAACGAAAAGCGATTGGATGAAGAAAATGGCAAGTATAAGTTGTTTATAAATAACAGCGTAGTTGTTACCGTTAATACTGTTGGAATACCCAGTGGTTAAAACACAGTAGCACACGGTATTGCACCAATTATTGATTCTTACGTAAGAAGGCACTACTCAATAATTGTTACAGTAATTACTGTTTAGTATTGTGTTTTATTGATTCAATAATTACTGCGTTGGTATTTTATATTACTGTTATTTCAATAATTATCACTACACAGTATTTGTCATTATCGGAGCAATAATTCATATTATCTGAATAATATTATTAGATAATGTTATTGGTAATGTCTAAAAAGTTCTGTCTAAGAAGAGGTTTGGTCATCTAATTACGCGCAAGTAAGGAGAGATCCTTATTGGAAAGCCCCCTCTTTTCTGGGAACTGCCTGGTTGTCAGTATTGTGATTCTGTAATATTAGTTGTGAATAATTAATTATTGATTTATATGATGAGGAAAATATTAATTTTATGTGGATATAGATGGAGAAAATTTTAAAGTGACAATTGTTGAAAAATTGATATTTTATCTTTTTCTGATAAAAATTTATTTAAATATATTATTATATTATAATAATATAATAATGATGATATTTTTATAATGAATGTAGGATATATGAGTATATGAGGAGGAAAAGTATTTTTGTTGCATTAAATGATTAAAACATATTTTTCATGTTTGTGGACCCCATTTCTTGACTGAAATTTGATTATAGCTTGTAAAATCGTCTGTATGTGGATTTCGGTCAATTTCTGTTTAGAATTTAGAAAAACTGCTTCTGCAAAGTTGTAGAGAATAAAATTTCCTATGAAAAAGACATAAGGTTTGAATTTTTCTGATAAAAGGGCTATTTATTATGAATTATTTAAGTTCCGAAGTTCTAGAATAATTAATTTTTGGAAGTTTTAATTATGTTTATTAAGAAAAATATTTTTTCCATTTAATGGGCCTCACTTGCACATGTTAATTGCTGAATTCAGATGTCTTATGTGTGCGTAGTAATGTTGAGTAAAAATAATATTATTATATTAAATTTTCTGCTTTGGTGTTCTAAGCATTTTCCTATAAATAGGGTACTTAGGTTAGAATTGAAAATCACACCAGAAACTGAAGTTTTCTCTCTCTATATTATAAAGCATATTCTTGTGAGTATTTTGATACTTTGAGTGTTGTTATACAGTGCAAGTTCCCTTCAGCTCTATATTCAGTATTCCAGTCAGAAGTACTGTCTTTTCGAGGTAAGGGATGTTATTTTTTTTATAAATGATATTATTTATTTCAATATCATTATACCGAAATATTGGTAAGATTTTTCTTGTGAAATTCTTATCTTTTCATGTCGGGGTTACTATTCATGAGTTACTATTCACGAGTTACTATTCATAAATTACTATTCACGAGTACTATTCACGAAGCATGATGATTTTTTTTTTCTTGTGGAATTTCTACCTTTTAGTGTCGAGATTATTATTCACGTATACGGCACTATTCACGTATACGGCACTATTCACAGAAAAATTAAAAAAAAATCTGTGTCCAAGATATCTATTATGGATACTAGCTTTGATTGTATCCATGTTTTGATCATTCTTGAATTTTACTTCGCTATGATTATTTATGAAGTATTTTTGAACTTGGATTGTTTGAAATACGAATCCTTAATATTTATTCTTTTGTTTCACTGAATTCGTTTTCTTTAAAATATTTTTCATCATCCTCAGTCCTAAATGATTATATAACTGAATATCTTTAGCCTGTAGTGGAAAGATTAATGATTTAATGATGAATATCTTTGGCCCGTAGTGCAAAGATAAACATGACCAACTAATGAATATCTTTGGCCTGTAAGTGCAAAGATGAATATTTGATTCAAGATGTTTATTGATTGATGTTATAGGGATAAAATATTGATGATGGACTTTTAAATTCATAGATGATAGTAGATTTTATCCTATACTTAACTCTTCTAATGAATTATTATTTTTGCTGCGAATATTGATTTAAAATTTGTTGTCTATGGTATTCTATTAAATTTTTTTCGTTTGAAGACTAACGATAATTTGTTCTATATTATCTTAGTCATAATATATTCTTTACTGGGCTAGTTGAGTTCACCCTTTTCTTTTTTGTTCTATTTTTCTTCTCAAGAGGCGAGAATGTAGCGGGTACTAGTCGGGGTATGGAATGATGGTTCAAGATAATTGTCTTAGTAATTGTGACGCCCCCAAAATTAGGTATACATCACCCATCTTGGGTCGTCAGATATATAGTACAAAATACAAATACAACTTACTAATACAACTGTCGTGTACAATACGACAAAACATAAACTGTGAGTTTGAATATAAATATTATCTTCTAGAGAGTATTCATACTCAAAAGGAGTCCTCATTACATTTATTAACACGCTATTACATAGAATAGTGAGGACTACTAACTAATACTATCATTCGAACCATCACTCCGTTCCCCGACTTGCCCCAGCTATGTTCTCATTTCCTGAAGAGAACAGTGAAAGAAAGGGTGAGCTCAACTAGCCCAGTAAGAAATATTATGACTAAGATAATGCAGAATAAATTATCATTAGCCTTCAACAATGTTAAACTGATAAAATATAATAGACATCAAGTTTAACTGCAGCGGAAAAAGCAATCCATTAAAAGAGTCAAGTAGAAAATAAACTCTACTATCTTTTATGATTTAAAAAGTTTTTCAACACTGTGATCGCTAAGACTCAGCTTAATAAAATAATCCACATCATCGAATCACCCCTGCACTACGGCCAAGGATATTCGTATATTCATTAATGGTCATGATCATGCCAACAACTGTCCATCAATGCACTACGGGCCAATGAGGACTTTTACCACATCATTTGTAACATTACGGTCATGATTATACCGAATAATCCCTGGTCATAATCATACCAAGTCCATCTATGCACTACAGGCCACAGATGACTTTCAACATTTTATAAACATGAGGATGATGACAATGATATAAGAATTCAATAAAACAAGTTCAAGAACTAATTTATCCAAGAATTAACAACGTCCAAATTGTCAACATGATACTGCTTTGTGGAGTAAAATTCAAGAATACTTAGAAGAATATTTTCATGAAAAGATACTGGATGAACCGCAATTATCAAGGATATTCCACAAATTTCATGGAGTATAGAAGTCAAAACTTAACCAACTGAGTATAATAAAGAATGGAATAACAAAAGAAATCACCGCATGCGATAGACCGCACAGACAGGTTATTCCAACAGAATAATAAATAATGGAACCAGGTCCGGCGTAAACGCACAGACAGGATATTCCGACAGAATAATAAATAATGGAACCAGGTCGGGCGTAAACGCACAGACAGGATATTCTGACAGAATAATAAATAATGGAACCAGGTCCGGCGTAAACGCACAGACAGAATATTTCGACAGAATAATAACAAGACGGAACCAGGTCCGGTGTAAAACACACAGACAGGATGTTCCAACAGAATAATAATAAAAACGGAACCAGGTCCGGTGTAAAACACACAGACAGGATGTTCCAACAGAATAATAGAAGAATGTCACCAAGTATAGGGTAGACCGCGTATACAGGTTATTCCAACAGAATAATAAGAAATGGAATAACAACAGTTCTCTTCATGAATAAGAAAGAATAACACCCCTTACCGTTTTAAAGAAGAGCTGAAATAAGGAAGTAGTTAAGTAGCAGAATACTCTTCTTCTCTCTCTCTATAGTTTCTCTCTATAGTTTCTCTCTCTAGAGTTCAGTGAATTCGTAAGAAATAATGAAGGAATGAGCTGCTATTTATAGAAAAATAGAATGCATAGTAACTAATCCATGAACGGTCCAGATTGATTACTTTAATCTGACGGTCCATATTTAAAGAAAAATCTTTTAAATAAAATATAATATATTCTATTTATAGAATAACTTTAATAAAGTATTTTGTTTTATATAAAAAGATGTTTCTGTTTTATTACGTTAATAATACGAATAAAACAAAACGTCATTATCGCTAAATAATTCATATTATTAACTGACAATAATTGAATCAAACTGAGTGACTTCTCACATAAGCATTAATAATCAATATCGTGTGCTACTATGCAACCACACGTATTACTGTACTTTACTACCGAGTAGTTCAACAGTAACAATGGTAAAACTTCCGCCGTTATTTTTAATAAAATATTTTTGTCGTTTTCTCAATCCGACAATAATTCCGTTGTGGGGTACACCAATGATTGTGTCGTTGTACGAATATTCCCTGTTAAAACGAATATTCCCCGACCAATCGAATATTATATAACAACTTGCGTACTTTGCAAAATTTATAAATATTACCCACAACTATAACATTATATCAAATTAACTCCATAATATTCAAAAATGATATTTATAGAAAATTCATCTTTATTTATAAAAGTTGGGGTCTTACAACCTCCCCTTCTTATGAAATTTCGCCCTCGAAATTAGGGTACGTACCTGGTATGTCGAAGAGGTAAGGATACCTTGATTTCATTTCAGATTCTAACTCCCAAGTCATTTCCTCAACATCGTGGTTTCTCCACAAAACTTTGACTTGAGGTATAACCTTGGAGCGTAGAATATGTTCCTTCTTATCCAAGATTTGAACAGGAACTTCTTCATACGTCAAATCCTCCGCTATTTCGTCCGGTTCTAACTCAATAATGTGGTTCGGGTCTTCCACATATTTGCGTAACATGGATATGTGAAAAACGTTATGAACACGAGACATACTTGGCGGTAAAGCGAGTCTATAAGCCACAGTTCCTACTCGATCGAGGATTAAAAATGGACCGATGAATCGAGGATTGAGCTTTCCTCTCTTTCCAAATCTCGTAACTCCTTTCCATGGAGCAACACGTAAGAACACATGATCTCCTACATCAAATTCCACGTCCTTTCGATGAAGATCAGCATAACTCTTTTGTCGATCTTGTGAGGTTTTTATACGTTGTCGGATCGTTTGAATCTTTTCTGTAGTCATACGTACCAACTCCGGTCCCAACAACGTTGCTTCACCCACCTCATCCCAGCATACTGGAGAACGACATTTTCTTCCATACAATGCTTCGAATGGAGCCATGCCAATACTTGCTTGATAACTGTTGTTGTAGGAAAACTCCACCAATGGTAAGAACTTGTCCCAACTTCCCTTGAAGTCAAAGACACAGAGTCTTAATAAATCTTCTAGAGTTTGAATAGTCCTCTCTGATTGTCCGTCCGTCTGAGGATGATATGCCGAACTAAATCGTAATCCGTGCCCATAGCTTTTTGTAAACTAACCCAAAATCGTGAAGTGAATCTTGGGTCTCGATCAGAAACTATGGATACTGGCATACCATGCAGTCTTACAATCTCGTTTATGTACATACGAGCAAGACGTTCAAGTGTATAAGTTTCTCGTATCGGTAAGAAATGAGCAGACTTGGTCAATCTATCAACAATGACCCAAATCGCATCAATACCTTGAGAAACCCTAGGAAGACCGGTAACGAAATCCATGGTAATGTGCTCCCACTTCCATTCTGGAATTTCAAGTGGTTGCAATGGACCTTTTGGTACTTGATGCTCCGCTTTGACTCGTTGACAAGTTAGACACCTTGAGATAAACAACGCTATCTCTCTCTTCATATTGCTCCACCAAAATGTATGACGAAGATCATGATACATTTTGGTACTTCCAGGATGGATTGCAAACGGTGTGTTGTGCGCCTCCATCATGATTTCATACTTTAAATCAGGGTTGTTAGGAACACAAAGTCTGGAGTTGACTCGAAGTATTCCTTCTTCATCGATTCTTGCTTCCGGCATAGCACCTTCTTGCACTTTCTTCCTCATACGCATCAGCTCCAGGTCTGTAGCTTGAGCAGCTTTAACTTTATCGATTAAAGTTGGTTCTACTCGTATATTCGCCATCATCACATGGGTCCCTGGAGTCTTTAACTCTATCTCCATCCTTTGCAAGTCACACAAAATGGGCCTTTGTGTTGTTAATATTGCACTTGTACTTGCATATGATCTTCTACTCAATGCGTCAGCTACCACGTTCGCTTTTCCAGGATGGTATTGAATGGTATGATCATAATCTTTCAACAGTTCAAGCCAACGTCGTTGTCGCATGTTGAGTTCCTTTTGAGTGAAGAAATATTTGAGGCTTTTATGATCCGTAAAGATCTCCACCTTCTCCCCATACAAGTAATGCCTCCAAATTTTAAGTGCAAAGACAACAGCTGCCAACTCTAGATCATGAGTAGGATAATTCCTCTCATATTCCTTGAGTTGTCTTGATGCATAGGCTATGACTTTTCCATGTTGCATGAGAACGCATCCCAACCCTTTGCTCGAAGCATCACTGTAGATGACAAATCCCTCCGAGCCAGATGGTATTGTTAGAACAGGTGCTGAAATGAGTCTCCTCTTGAGTTCTTGAAAACTCTGCTCACATTCTTCGCTCCAACCGAACTTTGTATCTTTCCGAGTCAGCTGAGTTAATGGAGTAGCGATTCGAGAAAATCCTTCCACGAATCTCCGATAATAACCAGCTAAACCAAGAAAGCTACGTACTTCGGTCACTGATTTAGGTTGCTCCCAGCTTTGAATAGCTTCAATCTTTGCCGGGTCAACCGATATTCCACGACTTGATACTACGTGCCCAAGGAATGCTACCTCTTCCAGCCAGAACTCGCATTTCTTCAACTTGGCATAAAGTTTGTATTCACGAAGCTTTTGGAGTACCACCTCAAGTGTTGCTCATGATCTTCACGGCTTTTGGAATAAACAAGGATGTCATCGATAAAGACGACCACAAAGTGATCCAAATATTCCTTGAATACCCTGTTCATCATATCCATGAAGGCAGCAGGAGCATTAGTCAATCCAAAAGACATAACTAAGAATTCATAATGCCCATACCGAGTTCTGAAGGCAGTCTTTGGAATATCCTCAGTTCTAACCTTCAGCTGATGATATCCAGAACGAAGATCGATCTTTGAAAAGAATTGTGCTCCTTGCAACTGGTCAAACAGGTCATCAATACGTGGCAATGGGTACCTATTTTTGATGGTGACATGATTCAACTCCCGATAATCAATACAAAGTCGCATACTCCCATCTTTCTTCTTCACGAACAGAACAGGAGCACCCCAAGGAGAAGTACTAGGACGAATAAAACCAATGTCTAACAATTCCTGCAGTTGGGTCTTTAACTCCTGAAGTTCAATAGGAGCCATTCGATATGGGGCTTTGGAAATGGGTTTTGTACCGGGTTCAAGGTCGATACAAAATTCAATTTCACGCTCTGGGGGTAGGCCAGGAAGTTCTTCGGAAATACGTCAGGAAATTTATTAACAACAGAAATATCATTCAAAGCTGACGTATTTTTGTTTAGATCTGTGACATGAGCTAAGAAAGCTTGACATCCGTTTTTCAATAAACGAATAGCTTTATGGCTTGAGATGACAGCGATTGATTTTAATGGTTTGGTTGCTTGAATTCGCATAATAGGTCGATTAGGAATATGAAAGCTAACAACCTTACGAAAACAATCAATTTTTGCATGATGAGTAGTTAACCAATCAATCCCTAGAATCACGTCAAATGCAAGTATTTTTAATGAAATAAGATCGACAGGTAATGTGTGGGTACCAACTTGAACCAAACAAGACTTATAAACCGTGGATGTAATGAAGGTTTCTCCCAATGGAGTTTCAACTGCTAAGTCAAAGTCTAATTTCTCCGGAATCAAATTTAATCGATGAGCGCAAGTAGGAGAAATAAAAGAATGGGTAGAACCGGTATCAAATAAAGTATAGACTTCGTTAGAGTTTATGATAAGCTTACCCGTGATGACCTCATTCGGGTTCTTTGCTCTCTGGGAGTTCACAACAAACGCTCTCCTTTGCACAACCGGTTTTGACTTTTCTGGGACGGCCTTTGGTGCCTCCATCCTAGCTGAATTTGTCTTCGGTAAACGACAAAATCGGGCTAAATGACCTTCTCTTCCACAATTATAACATGCTTTGGACGGCATCGCGCAGTTTGGACTGATGTGCCCCTCCCCTCCGCATTTGAAACATATGATAGGTGGTCGTTCTCCTTCCTTAACGACAGGTGCTGGTGCTGACGTCTTTCTATCATTGTTGAATCTCCTTTTTTTGAAATGTCCATTCTTATTATTTTGGCCCTGATTACCACCGAAGTGGTTACCATTTCTAGCCTGTTGATTCCCTCCACGCTTGTTGTCACCGCTTCGATGACTGCTCTCACTGGTATTATCATTTTGTCGACTGCTCTCTTTTGGTTGCGTTGACTCGTTATCGCGCTCCACTAACTGAGCCCTATTCACAACATCTGAATACAAACACAGTTTATGAGAAACAAGATGTTGACGTATCTCCGGCTTCAAACCTCTTAAAAACATCCGCGTCATTCTTTCTTCATTATCCACCAGGTGGGACGCAAACCGGGATAACTCCGCAAATTTTGCCTCGTACTGCGACACGGTCATATTATTCTGCTCCAATTTGATGAACTCCACCTCCTTCATGTGACGAATACTCTCGGGAAAGTATTTGTCGTTAAACAGCTCTTGGAACTTCTCCCAAGACATCTTCAGTGCGGCAGGTTGAGTACGTTTTATCGATTTCCACCAGTAATCTGCCTCTCCTCGCAACATAAAGGCGGCAAAGGGAACCTTTTGCTCCTCGGAGCAACCCAAGACATCAAATATCTTGGTGATCTGCTTTATCCATGTTTCAGCTACAAGTGGTTTGGGTTCTCCCTTAAACTCCGGTGGTCCCAGCTCCTTAAACTGTTTAGCGGTGACCGCCTGAGAGTTTCCAGTATTTCCACCTACGTTGTGGACAGGAGCCGCTTTCACCTGTTGTTGCATGAATTGCATAAAATCTCTGAACATTCCATCATTCATCATCTGGTCAGTGTTGTTGTTTGCATGAGGATTGTCACCTTCCTGATGAACATTATCCTGATTATTGATATGTGGTGAATCAATAATCGCATGTGCTCCATTGCTATTCTCAACATTCTCAGATGCCATTTTCAGATACTGCCACAAAATAAAAGTTAATTGATATGTCATATATTATCCTTATATTATGACCGACCAATTAAATACCATGCAAATAAACTTAGGTAGGTCATACTAGCGAAGGAATTCCCCGTCTCTCCCCTCCTAGTTCTATTCTCACATCTTAGCCAGGGATCATATCCCTAAGCTCTGATACCAACTGTGACGCCCCCAAAATTAGGTATACATCACCCATCTTGGGTCGTCAGATACATAGTACAAAATACAAATACAACTTACTAATACAACTGTCGTGTACAATACGACAAAACATAAACTGTGAGTTTGAATACAAATATTATCTTCTAGAGAGTATTCATACTCAAAAGGAGTCCTCATTACATTTATTAACACGCTATTACATAGAATAGTGAGGACTACTAACTAATACTATCATTCGAACCATCACTCCGTTCCCCGACTTGCCCCAGCTACGTTCTCATTTCCTGAAGAGAACAGTGAAAGAAAGGGTGAGCTCAACTAGCCCAGTAAGAAATATTATGACTAAGATAATGCAGAATAAATTATCATTAGCCTTCAACAATGTTAAACTGATAAAATATAATAGACATCAAGTTTAACTGCAGCGGAAAAAGCAATCCATTAAAAGAGTCAAGTAGAAAATAAACTCTACTATCTTTTATGATTTAAAAAGTTTTTCAACACTGTGATCGCTGAGACTCAGCTTAATAAAATAATCCACATCATCGAATCACCCCTGCACTACGGCCAAGGATATTCGTATATTCATTAATGGTCATGATCATGCCAACAACTGTCCATCAATGCACTACGGGCCAATGAGGACTTTTACCACATCATTTGTAACATTACGGTCATGATTATACCGAATAATCCCTGGTCATAATCATACCAAGTCCATCTATGCACTACAGGCCACAGATGACTTTCAACATTTTATAAACATGAGGATGATGACAATGATATAAGAATTCAATAAAACAAGTTCAAGAATTAATTTATCCAAGAATTAACAACGTCCAAATTGTCAACATGATACTGCTTTGTGGAGTAAAATTCAAGAATACTTAGAAGAATATTTTCATGAAAAGATACTGGATGAACCGCAATTATCAATGATATTCCACTAATTTCATGGAGTATAGAAGTCAAAACTTAACCAACTGAGTATAATAAAGAATGGAATAACAAAAAAAATCACCCGACATGCAATAGACCGCACAGACAGGTTATTCCAACAGAATAATAAATAATGGAATCAGGTCCGGCGTAAACGCACAGACAGGATATTCCGACAGAATAATAAATAATGGAACCAGGTCCGGCGTAAACGCACAGACAGGATATTCCGACAGAATAATAACAAGATGGAACCAGGTCCGGTGTAAAACACACAGACAGAATATTCCAACAGAATAATAATAAAAACGGAACCAGGTCCGGTGTAAAACACACAGACAGGATGTTCCAACAGAATAATAGAAGAATGTCACCAAGTATAGGGTAGACCGCGTATACAAGTTATTCCAACAGAATAATAAGAAATGGAATAACAACAGTTCTCTTCATGAATAAGAAAGAATAACACCCCTTACCGTTTTAAAGAAGAGCTGAAGTAAGGAAGTAGTTAAGTAGCAGAATACTCTTCTTCTCTCTCTATATAGTTTCTCTCTATAGTTTCTCTCTCTAGAGTTCAGTGAATTCGTAAGAAATAATGAAGGAATGAGCTGCTATTTATAGAAAAATAGAATGCATAGTAACTAATCCATGAACGGTCCAGATTGATTACTTTAATCTGACGGTCCATATTTAAAGAAAAATCTTTTAAATAAAATATAATATATTCTATTTATAGAATAACTTTAATAAAGTATTTTGTTTTATATAAAAAGATGTTTCTGTTTTATTACGTTAATAATACGAATAAAACAAAACGTCATTATCGCTAAATAATTCATATTATTAACTGACAATAATGGAATCAAACTGAGTGACTTCTCACATAAGCATTAATAATCAATACCGTGTGCTACTATGCAACCACACGTATTATTGTACTTTTACTACCGAGTAGTTCAACAGTAACAATGGTAAAACTTCCGCCGTTATTTTTAATAAAATATTTTTGTCGTTTTCTCAATTCGACAATAATTCCGTTGTGGGGTCCACCAATGATTGTGTCGTTGTACGAATATTTCCTGTTAAAACGAATATTCCCCGACCAATCGAATATTATATAACAACTTGCGTACTTTGCAAAATTTATAAATATTACCCACAACTATAACATTATATCAAATTAACTCCATAATAATCAAAAATGATATTTATAGAAAATTCATCTTTATTTATAAAAGTTGGGGTCTTACAGTAATCCTCACTATTTTATAAAATAGTGTATCAATAATTATAATGCGGACTTATTTGAGTGTGGATATTGTCTAGAAGACAATATTTGTATTTAAACTCACAGTATATGTGTTATCGTGTTTTGCACGACAATTGTAATAATAAAGTTGTAGTTATTTTCTGTACCATGTATTTGGTGACTAAGAATGGGTTGGGTGGAATGGACCTATTTTGGGTGCGTCACATAAATTGATAAACTTCGCAATTGTAAGTCGACATAAATTTATGGCAATGCATAGCAGGACTCATATATATAATCCATAAATTAATCAATCTAACTATTAATATTGTTATATCAATTGTAAGACCCCAACTTTTTATAAATAAAGATTTAATTTTATCTAAATATTATTTTAAATAATAAGGTGTTGATTTTATATAATAGTGTAGTTATGGGTGATATGTGCAAATTTTGCAAAGTAAGTAATTTATTATAAAATATTCGTTTGGTTGGAGAATATTTTTTTTGTCGGAAATATTCGTACGACGGCACAATCATTGGTAGACCCCACATAACGAAATAACTGTCGGATATAGAAAGCGACAGAAATAACCTTTTTATAAAAATAATGGCAAAATTTTTACCGTTAACTGTTAAAATACCCGGTTATAAAAGTACAGTAATACGCGTGGTTGCACAGTAGCACACGGTATTGTACAGTACCTCTAATCATTGATGCTTACGTAAGAAGTCACTCAATTTTATTTAATGATTATCAAAGTAGTTGTTGCATAGTATCTCATATTATTGATTCAATTATTGTCAGAGTGTCATCTGCATAATATTTTATATTATTAAATTAATAATTGAGACAACACAGTTATTCATATTATTATTTACATTATTGACAATATCTAAAAAGTTCTGTCGAGAAAAGGGTTATGTTATTTAATTGCGCGCCAATAAGGAAAAATTCTTATCGGAAGGCCCCCTCTTTCTTGTGAATGATCTGGTTGTCAATATTGTGAGTTATAATATTAATGCTAAATAATTGTTAAAAGATTAAAAATGTGTTGATTAAAGATAAGAGATTTGTGGTAAATATTTATTCATTTTTTGATATAAATAGAGGGATTGTCATGAAGTATTTGTTGTAAGTTTGGCTTATTACATGGACCCCCACTTATTCATTTTTCAAAATCGCCGGTAGAAAGTACGTTGTCTCACATTTATTTTATTATTATTATAATAGTAATAAAACAGAAAACTTTTTATATAAAATAGAATATTTTTTATATTATATATAAAGTTATTTGTTTTATTAGATTATAATTAGAATATATTATATTTTATATAAATTTTTGTTTTATTAGAATATTTTATTGCATAGTAATGAATAGTAAAAATCAGAATTTTCGCCGAACTTCGCTCGTGAAATATTTTTTTGTTCATCCGTGATTATTTCTTAAATAGTATCATGTCATTATCTTATAAATAGGATACTTAGTTAAGAAATAAAAATCACACCAGAATAAAAGAATTCTTCTTCTATAATATTGTGCGTATTTCTTTCTAGTATAAGAATATTTTGAGTGTTACTAATAGTAAAAGATTTCCTCAAGAATATCTCTGTTATACCAGTCAAATTTAGTCTCCTACTAAGGTAAAGGGTATTATTTCTTTTGTATTCGTAAAGGATGTTATTTTTTTCATACTCATAAGGGTTGTCATTCTATTTTTTATTAATCTGCGGGAGTAGCATGTCTACGCGGATTACCGCATGCATGGTGAATAACCCTTCGTATTCATTCATTTATTTAATTGTGGAAATGATCTGTCTACGCGGATTACCGCATGACGGGTAAAAATTTATTTGTAGTTTCGTGTATTCTTTCATATATACTTGTATGGGATATCATTTCTTTTATACTCGTAAGGGATATTATTTTCGTTCAATATTCGTAAGAAATATTATTTTCTTCTATACTCTATAGTATGTAAGTAATATTATTTTGTTTCATATTTCTAAATCTACACTTCCTTTGATAAGTGTTGCTTCTATAATCCCTGAAATTAGTAAAATATCCTTGAGTTTTGTACTTGCTTCATCTAGTATCGTTTCATTGGAATATTGGTCTAAACTTTCTTATTAAATTTTAATATTTTTATTCGGGATACTATTCACGGGGTACTATTCACTCGGGATACTATTCTTCATGAGTACTATTCATACGGTAGTATTTATGGGTACTATTCATACGGTACTATTCATGAGTATTGTTCACAACAGAATTTAAATTTTTTTTCTGTCCAAATTATTTTTTATACATAAATATCATTTTTGAATTTTACTCTACAATTAGTTATCATATTGACAATTTGGACATTCTTGAACTCTAGATAAATTTAATTATAAATATCTAATATTTATCCTTGATCTCACTTGATTGATTCTTTATATCATTGTTATCATCATCACGCTTATGTTGTGGTGAAAGTCATCTTTGACCCGTAGTGCATAGATGGACTGTTGATTGATATGATTATGACCAGGAATTGTGTATTGGTATAATCATAACTTGTAATGTTACAGACAAATGATGTGGTGAAAGTTCTCTTTAGTCCGTAGTGCATAAATGGACAGATATTTGGCATGATCATGACCACTGGTGATATAAACAAATATCATTGGCCCGTAGTGCATGGATAATTTATTAATTTGAAACATTTACTAATTGTTGTTCAGAAATAAAATATTGATGATGGATTTTTAAATCATAGAAGATAGTAGACTTTACGCTCCACTTGACTCTTCTAATGGATTGTTTATTCCTCTGCAGTTGTTGATCTAAAACTTGTTGTCGATTATATTCTATCAGATTTTTCTCTGTTGAGGACTATAAAGATAATTTATTATGCATTATCTTAGTCATAATATTTTTTCCTGGGCTAGTTGAGCTCACCATTTTCTTTCATTGTTTTCTTTAGGAAATGAGAATATAGATATGACTAGTCAAGGAATGGAGTAATGGTTCAAGATGATTATTATAGTAGTCCTCACTATTTTATAAAATAGTGTGACAATAGTTGTAATGAGAACTTATTTTGAGTTTGGATATTGTCTAGGAGATAATATTTGTATTGAGATTCATAGCTTATGTTTTGTAGTATTTTACACGACAGTTATTAGTTGTATAAATGAAGTTGTAATTGATTTCTGTACCTTGTATTTGGCGACTCAGAATAAGTTGTGTAGACCTATTTTGGGGGCGTCACATCAATAATAAGCGTCACTTAAAGTATTAAGTGTCGCTAGAACTATTATAAAAGTGAAATAATAAAATACATACTTAAAATTATAAAATAGATTCTCTTAAAAATAAATTTGTTTTATTTTAACCAAATAAAATAAGTACAAAGAATTAATTGCAAAACTCAAACATCTGTTTAAATGAAAAGTTAAATAGCATATTTGATTAATATAAAAGACAAAAATTAACACTAAAAATTAGATTAAATTAAAAGGAAATAAATATTAGTTATTCATTTAACAAATAATTTACTTTATATATTTATATTTGTTATGAATAATTTACTTTATATACACATGCGCACACACAACAATTTACTTTATATATATATATATATATATATATATATATATATATATATATAGTAAATTATGTATTAAATGAATAACTAATAATTTTTTTATTTTTTTCTTTTTATTTAATCTAAATTTTAATGTTTAATTTTGTCTTTTACATTTAATCAAAATATGTTACTTAAATTTTTATTTAAACAACTTTTTTAGTTTTGTAATTAATTTCTTTTTAATTATTTTATTTGGTTAAAATAAATCAAATTTATGTGAGAATCTATTTTATTATTGTTAGGACGTATTTATCCTTGTATTAGGAGAGAAAATAGTTTTATACAAGAATTTACTATTTTACCCGTATAAAATTCACATGACATGCACATATACTAATTTTGACCAAAACTGATTAGAGGGGACAATTTTATATAAAATTGAGAGATTAGCTTATACATGACATTGCAAAAACTGAAACATTGACGTCTATGCTGCAATTCAGTGTATACATGAAGGGACAATTTTGCAATTTACCGTATTTTTTATTGTACATTTGTGAGTACGGAAGGAAAAATAATTTTATTTTTAAATTACACTATTACTATATTACTCTTACATATAAATGTAACAAAGATATATTTTAACAATATCTAGCTATTGGATTTATTTTACTTAGCTTTGTTACACAAATATATAGATATATGTTCACATATATTGACTTTTTTATTTTGCTTAGTCTTTTCGTTTCAAATTATATGATAAATATTAAATTTTTGAAGTCAATTTTGAGATATTTTCTAATACAAAATTGATAAGAATTAATTAAATTTTACACAATACAATTGAAAATTATAAATTATCTAAATAATTGTTTTCAAAACCTAATTGAATTAAATTAAATTTGAAAGCTCAAATTTAATTTATATTTTTAAATGGAAATAGTACTTGCAATGTGTATATGTATACAAGCATGTATAAATACAATTATCAACCATGTGAAAATTTCCTCTGCCCTAAAATAAGATTAGAAAATTGAGCACCGTATGCTATGTAAAATGAGATTTTTATAAACTTTAGATTACTCGATTTAAACTGAAGAAGTAAATTGTATTATTAATCAGCACGGTTTTGGGCTTTCACCGATGTATTAGATAAATACCTTGATGTTATGTTTGGATTGAAATAATAAAGGTGAGAATGAAATGACTCATTCTATAAAAAAATTTGTGTTTGGTTGCGATTGGAGTGAATTGAACCATTAATAATTTTTTTGAAATTTTTGACTGAAATTTAACATTCTTATCCAAGATTTCATGCCCAAAGTCTTATGAGTAGTTTTTTTATCATCGAGTCATAAGGGTGTTGGGGGAGGGAGAGCATAAAATGAATCATTCCAATTAGAATATAATGAAATGAATCATTCCATTCCTTCAATCCAACATTAACCCATTATGTTATATTATATATTGTCACACATCTCTGTCTAGCTGACACTATTTTTAACCGGAGGAACATAGTTGAGTTTGGTTTAACAATGTCAGGAGTATTTTTGGAAGAAAAAAAAAGTTCTAGGGCTAACTAGTTCTACCGCCCAAACCTCAAGGTCAATTCTGCACCTTTTCCGTTACTAATATATTTTCACTAAGGGGGTGTTTGATAAAAATGAAATGAATCTGAATCTGAATAAAAAACTGTTTGATAATTAACATGTCTGAAACATTTGAATGACAGAATTTTATTATTTTACCTATCTGAAAAAATTCAAAGTTATTGTAAATTTATTTAATATTACTTAATATAATAGTTAATATTTTTTATATTTTTATATTTTTTTTACTTTATTCAGTTGCTTATTCAGTCAAAAAAATTTGACTTAGCCATTCAGCTCAATCATCTGACCGATTCAGTCATTCAATCGATTTTTTTTCAAAACAAACGTACTTAATAGTTGAACGATTCAGTCATTTAGATATATTCAGTGCTAAAAGTAGGACCCCGAATTTTTTTATATAAATAAAATTAAATTTTCCTCTATTTATTATTCTAAATTAATAAGGTGTTAATTTGACATAATATTTTGGTTATGGGTGAAATGTGCAAATTTTGTAAAATAAGCAAGTGGTTATAAAATATTCATTGTTGTCAGGAAATATTCGTTTGGTCGTAGAATATTCTTTTTGTCGGGAATATCCGTACGACGGCGCAGCCATTTGTGGACCCCACAATAGAATTATTGTCGGAATGAGAAAACGATAGAAATATTTTTTTATGAAAATAGTGGCGGAAGTTTTACCGTTAACTGTTGAACTACTCGGTAGTAAAAGTACAGTAATACGCGTGGCTGCATAGTAGCACACGGTATTGATTATTGGTGCTTACGTGAGAAGTAACTCAGTTTTACTCAATAATTGTTACAGTAATTATTGTTCAATATTTTATTTTATTGTTTCAATAATTGCTACGTTGGTATTTTATATTATTGATATTTTAATAATTGTCATTGCACAGTATTTCTATTATTAGATCAATAATTCATATTATTTGAATAATATTATTAGATAGCATTATTAGCAATGTCCACTACAACAAAAAGGCTTATCAGCGACCGCACATCTGCGACCGCATCTAGTCGCAGATGGGTATCAGCGACCGTATGCAGTCGCTAATAGTAGTCGCAGAAAATCTTGTCGCTAAAAAGACATCAGCGACCAATAATAGCGACCGCATTATTAGCGACCGCAATCAGCGACCTCAGCTGTCGCTATTCTGACTCATGCTGAGTCATGCGTCAGACGTGATGTGGCACACGTGTCAGCGACTGGTAATAGCGACCGCATGCGGTCGCTGAAGTAGAAGCACCTTACTCGGTCGCTAATACTGTATCAGCGACCGCACGCGGTCGCTGACTTTGTTTTTTTTTTTTTAAATATTTTTCCTGTTTTATTGATTTCCCAAAAATAACCTGCTTTGTACCTGCTTTTTATCCCAACACACAGCAGTATATATAAGCATCCATCCATGATAACTACTATATGATAAACATCCATCCATACATACAGTCCAAAGAATGAATCTAAATCAACACAACACAATACAATCGTAAACATCCATATAATAGAATCGTAAACCAATACAGTCCAAAGATAAGTAGTTTAAAAGATTACAAGGCTTTACAAATCTAAAAAACAAGTCTAACAAGGCTTTACAAATCTAACATGCATGACTGGTCTAGCTCTTCATGGATCATTCAAATTAGTACCCTGTAATTAACAAAAGAATAAAACATATATGTTACATGTGTTGATACTGCTATGACTTGGAGAAAGCTAAATAATAGACAATGTACGTAATGAAACATTAAAAGTACCTGGTCGCCACCCTGATGCTGTGATGCTGCTGCTTCCGCCACTGCCTTTGCCAAGTCATCAGGATTCAGAGAATGCAGATGCCCGCCCAGTATAAGAAGAAGATCACGATTTTGACAGATCGCTCTCACACAGTCAGCAGGAGTATGATAGGCTGGATGACCTGATGACTGTGTAGACTGTGTAGACTGGGTAGCAGAGCTGCCTGTGCCACTGATGGTCGGGCGTCGTCTTTGTCCTTGACCTTTAACATAATTTTTCTTCACGACGGACGCCCTCTCCCACAATTCTTGATCAATCGCCGGACGCGGGGTGCCTTCAGGATAGCGCTCGTTCATTAAGCCCTTATAAGTGTCCTGTCAGAAGGTCAACAAATAAATAGTTAAAAATAAATACGAAATGCTAAAAAACATGACTATAATATATTTAAAGTTAACTTATTACCGCTATCTGAACAGCATCAGGCAGACCATCACGGGTGGCCACATACACATCTAACCAATTGATAGGTTGACCTTGAGACTCAGACTCCTACAGTTCATGTTCTCATATTAATATGTAAACATATGATATTTTAGCTACAAAACATGACTGTAAACATAAAGACAAATAACTAAGCCAATAAGCTTGTTATACATACGTACCCTAGCAGCAATATGTTGCAGCTGAGATATACTGCCGCCCTTGTACGTGCCTTTTGCCTTTTCGCCTTCAGATACACCTGAGGATCTGTTCGAGGCGGCAGTCTTACGTCTCTTGACCCAGCTCTCAGCTCTCCACTGCTCACACATCTGCACCCATATGGGATGTGCGCACCACCAGGGGCAATGCTCATGCATATACTGCTCACCCTGTCCTGGATGGTCAATCTCAGCATTGTGCAGGGCTTTCTGTCGTTCTTTGTTTAGATTATCTTTAGTCCGGACGGCGCACTTCTGCCAGAACAGTGCTTGAATAACTGATGCATGTGCGTCGTCCCATCTATACCGCTTCTGCAAATAAAACAACAATAATAATATTAAAACTACTATAATACCATAATCCAACATTACTAAACTATTAGTTGATTAACTATGTATTATCTATCAGAGTGATTAAATAAATATACCTGAAATTCAGCCCAAACTGCATCCTTATGGGCGAGAGGTGTGCTCGCCCATGTAATCACTGGCGTAGGCCAGTTCTGTAAGCATAATTGTGAAATGCACTTCACAATTTTACTATCTTGAAAATCACTACAATATACAATAATTTACATTAAAATATATTTATAACAATGGAAATATTAAACCCTTATATATACACGATGTTTAACTTACGTGCTTTCTGGAGGAGGACGGATCTGTATAAGAATGCGATCATCCGGATTAGCCGGGGCCTTCGGCACATGATTAGGGCCCCGACCCAACCCGCGCTTTCGTGCAACAGGTTCAGAAGACATCTATAAATAAAAAAAATTAGGATGTTAGTATGAAATTATGAATGACAATTAATTGTATGAAATAGTTAACTACGATTACCATAAGTGAAAGGTACATAAACATGACTGCAAAATAGTTAACTACAACAACTATAAATGATATAGTTAAGGATATAGAGAACATTCCTATATAGAGAATAGTCTGAGACAAACGTAGATATCTCATCGAAACTGTATGCCTCGCATATCGACCCCTCGATATAAGCTCTATTCTTAACCTTTCTCTTAAGGTTTCCCATCACCCTTTCGAAAGGGTACATCCATCTATATTGAACTGGACCCCCAACACGAGCTTCATAGGGAAGATGGATTTGCAAATGCTCCATGGAGTCAAAAAAACCAGGTGGGAATATTTTTTCCAGTTTACACGTGATCTCTATGATGTTCTTCTCAAGTACAGACATGTCCTTCTCATTTAATGATTTTGAACATAAGTCTTTGAAGAAACGACTAAGATCCGTCAAAGCATCCCATATTGGTTTATCAAGCAGATCCCGAAATGCTATAGGCATGAGCCTCTCCATGAACACATGACAGTCATGACTCTTCATCCCTTGCAATTTCCCACCCGTAACACACCTTGCAATGTTTGATGCATATCCATCTGGTAGTTTCAGAGACTTAACCCATGTGCATACATCTTCAACTTGCTTTTTGGACAATGTGTACTTTGCATGCGGTTTGACAATCTTACCATTAGGAGATTCGTAAAGTTCTAATCCGGGACGCTTACAAATATCTTTCATGTCCAAACGTGCCTTATCGTTATCTTTTGTCTTCCCCGTAACATTCATCACAGTGTTAAACACATTGTCAAACACATTCTTCTCAATATGCATCACATCTAGATTATGACGAATCAAATTTGTAGACCAATAAGGCAGTTCCCAAAAGATGCTTCTCCGAACCCAGTTATGAGATTCGCCAAACCCATTGATTATATTTGTGGCATCAACCTTACCAAATGGGATAACCGGCAATCTCATCACACGATCTCGCATCTCCGTTCCCGAAAATCGCGGTGCAGGTATATCATTGTCTACTTTCCCTTTCCTGAAGTGTTCTCTATTTCTTCGAAATGGGTGATCTACCGGTAAGAACCGACGATGACAGTCAAACCAACAAGGCTTTCGACCTTTTGATAGATTAAACGACTTTGTATGCTCCATACAATACGGACAAGCCAACTTCCCGTGTGTACTCCATCCAGCTAACATACCATAAGCTGGGAAGTCACTTATAGTCCACATAACCGCTGCCCTAAGGTTGAAATTTGTTTTCGTTGCAACATCCCAAGTCTGTACTCCATCCTCCCACAATACCTTCAACTCGTCTATAAGAGGTCTCAAGTAAACATCTAAGTTCTTTCCAGGACTCTTAGGACCAGGAACCAAGAGTGAAAGAAATAAGTATGGCTGTTTCATACACATCCAAGGTGGCAAGTTGTACGGAGTAACAATCACAGGCCAACATGAGTACGGAACAGCTGAGTGGCCAAACGGATTGAAACCATCGGTGGACAATCCAAGCCTCACATTTCTAGGTTCCAATGCAAATCCAGGATGTGCTAAATTGAAATCTTTCCAAGCCTTCCCATCTGCGGGATGATTTAGTTCTCCATCTTTAGCTGGAGATTTCGCATGCCAACTCATATGTTCAGCTGTTCTTGAAGACATGTACAATCTTTTTAGCCGATGTGTTATTGGAAAATACCTTAGAATCTTAAACGGTATACTTGATTTTTTTGTAGTCACACCCTCTTTATTAGGCCTAAACCGATCATGACTGCAAAACGTGCACCTTGTCATCTGTTCATTTTCCTTATAAAACAACATGCAATCATTGGGACATGCATCGATCTTTTGGTATCCAAGACCCAACTTCTTCACCATTTTCTTACAAAAGTAATAGTTACCAGGTAATTTCTCACCGTCAGGCAACATACTCTTAATGGCCTTCAAGAGCGACTCAAAACACTCATGGCTCATGTTGTGATCAGCCTTGATGTTAAGTAATGTCGCCACTGCAGACAATATAGTGTGTTTGGTGCAACCATGCCACAATGGCTCGCTACCCTCGTTTAACAACTTAAAGAATTCTTTGGCATCAGAATTCATAGGTTGTTCTCTGCCTTGCTCCCAATCAAAATCTGGCCATGCAATATCATGAACCATTTCATTCATACGATGAGTACTACTGCCAGAATTATGTACTTGTGTGATGCCACCATCTCTTCTCTGCCCATGTGCCCACCAGCATTCTTCGTAATTTCTCATGAACCCAGAAACAAGTAAATGATAGTTTATCATGTCTCTATCCATATAATTTACATTCTTACACTTCAAACATGGACATCGTATCTGCGACTTACCATTCATACATTCCGGGTGACTATACGCATACTCCAAAAATACTTGGCAACCAGCTCTAAATTCAGCTGTAGCACCTATCTGGGCACTTGACTTTCGTCGTGCCATCCAACTACGGTCTAAATAGAGGTCCATGATTGCACGGTACCTATGTTGACATGAATTTATTGTATTCCCTTGTTAGAGATTTACAATTCAGCTCAATCCCATTTATGATGCTTATAAATACATATAGATGTATATATACATATATAACATGAGTGTGCATCATATATGATTATTCGGGAATTGAACAAGGATACATGCCAAAACAAATTTACACCGCTTGAGATCGACTACCCAAAGGCATGGTATATTGTTATGGATCTTAAATTAGAGTATGGTCTTATGTCATCCTACATATTTTAACTAACACCAACCTAAAGCCAATAGATTCATAGGGGTAGAATACGAATCATTACATCATATATGGTCTGCATATGCTGCGTATATCAAGATTGCAGAAGAAGGCATACTATTAGTCCCTTAATGTGGGACTATTAGTCCTATTAGTCCCTTATATAGGATATATCTTGCTTTAAGTACGGTTCTAACGTATGTTTCAGTTTCAGTTTTCAAGCGCTGCGTGTACATTTGATTAGTTACTAAGCATTTGATTAGCTCGTTGTACTTTATAAATGTTCGCAACTACCCGACCAACAAAAAAATTTCGCCAGAGTCTCCCCTATAATATGGACTAGCCACATGCACGACGGCATGCATATATTGTCATTTCTAGGCACCCAAGACACAAACCAAGAGAAATATATAAATAATCATAACATTATCCCTACTTGGCAAGACTTGAAACTTTGTTTTTGTTAGGAATTGAAATTTAATGCAGATTACAAGTTGAACTAATAATTGATTATTTTTCATAGCAGTCAGTCAAACACTGCTCTTGCTATTACATGTAACATCACACCTTTATAATTGCTTCAGTTTCTTTTTTCATCATTATATCCCATCTAATTTTTGCTTCTGTATTTAGTTGTCAAGTTACTTATTGCTCATTAGTATTGTCAAGTGACTTATTGCTCATTAAGTTGAAATTCTTAGATTATTATTCTTTGAAGTCAGAAGGAAAAGAAATAAAATAGTTTGTCATTCTTTACTGCTGCTCACTCTTTGTAGTCACAGTTTTAGATATATCTCAGAAATTATGAATCCTACTATATCAATACATAAAATTAACCCACTACATCAATTTAGTTGCAATATATACTATTTTTCTTAAATTATTACCACTATTCAATAAAAAGATTCAACAAAAATCAGATTGATTACGCACCCTACCTACAGTAGTCTGAATTACAAAAGAAAATGAAGGGGTCCCTACATCACAATGAACAATGCATATAAATATATACATGCATATGTAAAGAAGAAGCAAGACCAACACAGACATGGTCACAGTTGATTGCATCTTTCACAATACACGAGATTTTACTAGTATATCCACGACAATCTATCAAATCCAGCCCCCCTCCTCAATGTCAGTCATCACTGTCCAAGTACTTCTAACATATCATTAAATCAAACACTAGTATTTACAAGCTAACGAACTAGGTTAATACAATTGAACATACCTTTCAAAAGATTTGTAGGTAACGGTGGCGCCGGTGGCGCCGGCGGCGACTGAGGTAGTGGTGGGTGGCGGCAGCGGTTTTCCCCTCTTCTCCCTCTTCTTTTCTCCCCCTTCTCGGTGGCGTCGGCGGCGGCTGAGGTAGTGGTGCACCTTGGCAGCGGTTTTTCCCTCTTCTCCCTCTTCTTTTCTCCCCCTTCTGCCTCTTCTCCCTCTTTTTTTCTTCTGTTCTGGTCGACAGTGACGAACTGATACTGGTTTATTGAAATACATTTGCGACCGCTATCAGCGACCGCATGCGGTCGCTGATTTTTAATGATGTGGAAGTATTCGCGACCGAATGCGGTCGCTGTTACTTATTGGTGGCAAATAAGCAGCGCGCCAACATTTCCAGCCAATTTTTTGGAGGGAAAAATGAGTCTGCGACCGAATAGCGACCGATATCGGTCGCTAACATAAACTAGCGACTAAATTCAAGTGCGGTCGCTAAAGGTGGTCGCTAAAAATCCTATCTGCGACCAAAAAAAGCGGTCGCTGATAAGATTGGTCGCTGTTAGAGCATTTTCTTGTAGTGGTCTAAGGAAGTTTTGTCTAAGGAGAGGTTTGGTCACCTAATTGCTTGCTAGTAAAGAAGAAATCCTTATCGAAAAGCCCCCTCTTTCCTGGGAACGACCTGATTGTCATAATTGTGATTCTATAATACTATTGTGAATAATTAATTATTGATTTATATGATAAAGAAAATATTTATTTTATGTGGATATAAATGATGGATTTATTTTTGTGGTTATAAATGAAGGAATTAATGCTGGGGTGTTTTATCAGTATTTTATCAGAATGGAGGTATTAAAAATCGTCAGTATGTGAATTTCGGACATTTTTCGTTTGGAATTTGGAAAAACTTTCTTCTACAAAGTTGTAGAGAATTAAATTTTCTATAGAAATACATGAGATTCGAATTTTTCTGATAAAAGGACTATTTATTATGAATTATTAAAGTTTCAGAAATAAATGATTTTATTAAAATTATAGGTGGGCCCCACTTTTGGTTGGTGAGAAATAAAATGTGTTAAAATTTTTATTCAAATGTGGTGGGCGTGAATAGTAATAGGTAAAGCCATCAGGTAATAAGTTAGTCTACTATGGCGTTCTAAGCATTTTCCTATAAATAGGGTGCTTAGTTAGAATTGAAAATCACACCAGAAACAAGTTTTCTCTCTTTCTCTCTCTATATTATCGAGCGTATTTTGTGAGTATTTAGATACTTTAAGAGTTGCTATTCAGTACAAGTTTCATTCAGTATCATATCCGACATTTCATTCCGAAGTACTGTTTCTTTGAGGTAAGGGATGTTATTTTTTCGTAAATGATATTATTTCTTTCAATATCATTATACCGAAATATTGGTTTGAACTTTTTATCAAATTTAGAACTTTTTGTGTCGGGATTACTATCTACGTATACGGCATTATTCACGAATACGGTACTATTCATGAGTATTGTTCACGAAGTATGATTTTTCTTTTGGAATTTCTACCTTTTTGAGTCGGGGTTACTATTCACGTATACGGCACTATTCACGAATACGACACTATTCACCGAAAAATAAATTTTTTCTTTTTTATCCAAGATGTCTATTATGGTTAATATCTTTGATTGTATCCATGTTTTGATTTTTATTTTTGAATTTTGCTTCACAATTGGTTATTATGAAGTATTATTGATCTTGGATAAACTGTAATACGAATCCCTAATATTTGTCCTTCTGTCTCACTGGATTCGTTTTTTTTAAAATATTTTTCATCATCCTCAGTCCTTAATGGTGAAACTTGATGAATATCTTTTGCGACGCCCCCAAAATAGGTTCAATCCACCCAACCTATTCTGAGTCGCCAAATACATGGTACAGAAAATAATTACAACATTATTATTACAATTGTCGTGCAAAATACGACAACACATATACTGTGAGTTTAAATACAAATATTGTCATCTAGACAGTATTCATACTCAAATAAGTCTTCGTTATACTTATTGATACACTATCTTACAAAATAGTGAGGACTACTAAAATAACTATCTTGAACCATCATTCCATACCCCGACTAGTACCCGCTACATTCTCGCCTCTTGAGAAGAAAAATGGAACAAAAAGGAAAAGGGTGAGCTCAACTAGCCCAGTAAAGAACATTATGACTAAGATAATATAGAACAAATTATCGTTAGTCCTCAATAGGAAAAAAATCTGATAGAATACAATAGACAACAAGTTTTAGATCAACAACTGCAGCGGAAACAACAATTCATTAGAAGAGTTAAGTAGAGAATAAAATCTACTATCATCTATGAATTTAAAAGTCCATCATCGATATTTTATCCCTGTAATCTCAATCAATATACATCTTGAATCAAATAGTCATCTTTACACTACAAGCCAAAGATATTCATCAGTTGCTCATGTTCACCTCAACACATGTTCATCTTTACACTACGGGCCAAAGATATTCATCATAAAATCATTAATCTTTGTACTACAGGCCAAAGATATTCAGTTATATCATCATTTAGGACTAAGGATGATGAAAAATATTTTAAAGAAAACGAATCCAGTGAAACAAAAGAATAAATATTAAGGATTCGTACTTTAAACAATCTAAGTTCAAAAATACTTCATAAATAACCAGAGTGGAGTAAAATTCAAGAATGAAGACCAAAACATATGTGACACCCTCAAATCCGGGTACTTCGATTTCACGGGATTTGGTGTTCACTGAACAAGCATCATCTATCTATCTACTCATAAATAATATCAAACCAAACAATAGATAGAAATTATAATAAAATCTATTCCCTTAAGGGTTACATCAACTGAATCATAAATAAATCCCAGGTTACTCTAACCTTAAAACAACTGTGCGGAATTCTAAACAAATAAGTCTTAACATCAACATAACTCAAGTCTTAAACAAATACATCAATTAATAAATAACAGGTCTTCATCATTTGCTAACTTTGCCCTTGCCCTTACTAGTGGAGGGTTCATCGCTTCTTTCATTCTTAACTGCAATGTTATTATTAAGCAAGAGTGAGCACAAATGCCCACAAGTAAAAAAAATAAAATGAAACAACAGTATAATAACATGCGAATAATCAACGACATCTGAATAAAGCTCAACTTTTGAATCAAGAATAAATAACATGAATCAAAAGAATACTGAGGGTCATAAGACCTTGAACTATGTCCTAAGTTAACAAGGGTTATACTTGAAACCTTTAACAGTCATAAGACTATGGACCTTCTTCTCGTACTTAGGGGGATCAGCCCTTAGTACCATACTGTGCACAATATCTTAACGCTAACGCATAAGTGAATCCCTTTTCAGGGTTGTTCATCTCAGTTTGACATTCGAGTCCGCACCAAAGGAAGTTTGGTTTGGATAATTCAATAAGGGTTCTGAAATTTAGAACGTTCATCAACTAAGGACTAGCTAAATCATTAAGATTCACTAGTCTAAAAAGGTTCAACAATAATGATATTCGATTTGAATAATAATCTCAAATGTATACAATAGAACAATTATTGTATAATTGAATCATGCTTTGAAAGATAATCAATCTTTAATATAATACTTGAACTTGAATAATAATTTAAGTTTAAGTAAATTGCTCAATGTAAAAGTAGAGTTAAGAAACTTGCTCAATTTAAGAGTTTAAGTTTAGGAGACTTGCCTCGCGTGTAGATTACACTTTAACTAATCACGTTCTTTGAAATAAATCCTACATACCATTCACATTCAATACCAGTTAATTATTAACTAATCATCATAACTTATTCTCGTTGTCTACTTTAATAATTGACTAACTTAGTCAAATCATCACGTTGACACCTAATTTGTTCGCCATGAATGAATAACTAATTATGTATTTAATAATACAACTCACATGTAATTATGTTATTTACATGCTAAACAAATATTTTATCATCATATAATATTTCTAACATATTTACATGTTCATTATTTTAATACACTAACCCATTGTTAGACTTAGAAAATTTAAAAGCTCATTTTTTTATTTTATTTTTTTTTATTTTTTTTTATTTTTTTTTTCCAGTTCGCGAAGAACACAGAATTCAGCGAAAATAATTACTACAAAATCATTAATTCTCCAAATTAAACATACCCACATGTTGGAATTCATATATAATTAATACCCAATATTTATATACTGACAAAACTAATTTTAAACACTTAATAACAGATTTAAAGCCTAACAATTCACTAACTTTGATGTTCATGAAGTTTTAGAAAACTTTATGTGAAAATTCTCCCTACGAATTCGTTATAACACCGAATTCGTTCGTTTAAGGCTTAAACTCTTCGTATTAACATGCATAACAACATACAAGTCCAAAATTTGGGGATAATATATAATCAATACATTAATTATCACATATATGGTCATATGGCCATATCACGTACTCTGTTTATTTTGAAAAACATACGTACGACATGCTTTCATGAAACTGATCACATGGCTTACATGGTATATATAATTAAACACTATTTGGTATAACATAACACACATATATGAAGTTATACTCATCTCATATACCAAACACAAAGATTTTTAGAAAACTGTGAAAGCCATTTTATGAAAACTTAAAAGACGTAAATGTAGAAATTGGGTTTGGAGAGAATTACCCAGAGTATAAGATGATCAGATAACCCTTTTTGCAATAACCTGTAATTACACACTCACAAATTCTCTCAAAAATTCTCACCTTCTCTCTGAACTCTCTCTGAAAATAATGCCAGACTTAGGAAATTATGAAGAAGAAGAAGGAAGCGTCGAAGAAATAAAACTGACGCGATGTGGTCAGTTGCCCAGTCATGGGTTAACTGCCCATAACCTCTCTTAGTGCCATGTTTGGCTTACCAAATAAATTCAAAGCTCATTATTTTAATAAACCTTTTATTATATAGTTTAATAAATGTCACACTCCTTATAAAATAACTCTAATATTTTATTTAATTAATTATAAATAAAATATAATATTTTCTCATAAATTCATATAGTCACATAATTAATTTTTCTCATTAATAAATAATAACAATTTATTAAATCTCTAATTAATAATTAGATTAATTAAATAACATCATGCTTAATTAAATAACTTATTTAATTCGACAAGCTCACATAATTACATACTTGAATAATAATTATTCTCCACATTAATTTAATAAATGTAACACATATAATTAAATTAATCTACCACAATTGCATCGATTAATTATTAAATCTAATAATTAAATCATCGAAAAATATTTATTTACTTCAATAAGTATTTAAAATAATTTACAAAATTCTCGTTCGTCACAACATAGATCCAATCAAAGATAGGAATCATAACAGACGATCTTGGACACAAAAAAAAATTTAAATTTTCTGTGAATAGTGTCGTATTCGTGAATAGTGCCGTATACGTGAATAGTATCGTATACGTGAATAGTAACTCCGACACTAAAAGATAGAAATTTCACAAAAAAAATCATCATGCTTCGTGAATAGTACTCGTGAATAGTAACTCATGAATAGTAACTCATGAATAGTAATCTCGACATGAAAAAGTTCTAAATTTGATAAAAAGTTTCAACCAATATTTTGGCATAATGATATTGAAGAAATAATATCACTTAAAAAGAAAATAACATCCCTTACCTCAAAAAGATAGTACTTCTGACTGTAATACAAGATATAGTGCTGAAGGAACTTACACCGTATAGCAATACTCAAAGTATTAAAATACTCACAAAAATACGCTCGATATTATACAGAGAAAAAATTTTAGTTTCTGGTGTGATTTTCAATTCCAACCTAAACACCCTATTTATAGGAAAATGCTTAGAACACCAAAGCAGAAAATTTAAAATAATAATATTATATATAAAATAAATTCCTACGCCCACTTAGAAATCTGATTTCAGCCATCTAACACATGTTAAAGATGTCCACAAACATTTAAAAAACGTTTTTCTTTTAAAACATAAATAAAACTTCTAAAAATCAATTATTTCGGAACTACAGAACTTCAATAATTCATAATAAATAGCCCTTTTATCAGAAAATTCGAATCTCGCGATTTTTTATAGAAAATTCAATTCTCTACAACTTTACAGAAGAAAGGGTTTCTAAATTCCAAATATAAATTGACCGAAATCTACAAACGGACGATTTTACAAGCTATAATCAAATTTCAGTCAAGAAATGGGGTCCACCGACACACAAAACATGTGTTAATCATTTAATGCAACAAAAATACTCTTTCTCCTCATATACTCATATATCCCACATTTATTATAAAAATATCACCATTATTATATTATTAAAATATAATAATATATTTAAATGAATTATTTTATCAAAAAAATATAAAATATTAATTTTCAACAATTGTCACATTAAAAATTTTCTCCATCTATATCCATATAAAATCAATATTTTTCTCATCATATAAATTAATAATTAATTATTCACAAATAATATTACAGAATCACAATATTGGCAACCAGGCCGTTCCCAAGAAAGAGGTGGCTTTCCAATAAGGATTTCTCCTTACTACCGTGCAATTAGGTGACCAAACCTCTCCTTAGACAGAACTTTCTAGACATTGCCAATATTGTTATCTAATAATATTATTTAGATAATATGAATTATTGCTCCGATAATAAAAAATATTGTGTAGTGACAATTACTGAAACAACAGTAATATAAAATATCAACGTAGCAATTATTGAATCAATAAAATAAAAACTGAACAGTAATTACTGTAACAATTATTGAGTAGTGCCTTCTTACGTAAGAATCAATAATTGGTGCAATACTGTGTGCTACTGTGCAACAACGCGTATTACTATGTTTTAACCACCGGATATTCCAACAGTATTGACGGTAATAACTACGCCGTTATTTATAAACAACTTATACTTGTCGTTTTCTTCATCCAATCGCTTTCCGTTATGGGGCCCACATAAGGCTGCGCCGTCGTACGAATATTCCTTGACAGCAAGAATATTTCCCGACCAAACGAATATTCCCCGACAACAATGAATATTTTATAACCACTTGCTTATTTAAAAATATTTACGCATTTTACCCATAACTAACCACATTAATCAAATAAACTCTTACTATTTCAAAATAATAAATAAAAGAAATTCCATTTTATTAAAAAAAAATCGGGGTCTTACAACATCCCCTCCTTGTGAAATTTCGTCCTCAAAATTGATGTACGTACCTGGTATTTTGAAAAGGTGAGGATACCTTGCTTTCATTTCTGTTTCCAACTCCCAGGTCATTTCTTCAATAGCATGGTTCCTCCACAAGATCTTAACTTGCGGTATGACCTTTGTGCGTAGGACATGCTCCTTCCTATCCAAGATCTTGACAGGTAACTCCTCGTACGTTAAATTTTCAGCTTTCTCGTCTAGTTCTAACTCAATAATGTGGTTCGGGTCGTCCACATATTTACGTAATATCGATAAGTGAAAAATGTTATGAACACGCGACATATTTGGCGGTAAAACGAGTCTATAGGCCACAGTTCTTATTCGATCAAGGATTTCAAATGGACTAATAAATCGAAGGTTTGAGCTTTCCGCACATCGCCGATTCTTGCTTTTGGAATAACAACTTCTTGCACCTCCTTCTTCATATTCATCAGCTCCGGTGTGTAGCTTGAGCAATTTTAACTTTATCGATTAAAGTCGATTTTACTCGTATATCATCACGTGATCCATAGAGTCTTTTACTCTATCTCTATCATTTGTAAGTCATACGAAATGGGTCTTTTGTTAAAAACATCGCACTCGTAACCACATACGATTTTCTACTCAACACGTCAGCTACCACGTTCATTTTTTTTAGGATGGTATGGTCAGAACAGGTGCCAAAATGAGTCTCCTCTTGAGTTCTTCGAAGCTCTTCCCACATTACTTGCTCCATTCGAATTTTGTATCTCTACGAGTCAGCTGAGTTAATGGAGTAGCGATTCGAGAAAATCTTTCCACGAATCTCCGATAATAACCAACTAAGCCTAGAAAGCTACGTATTTCGATTACTGACTTAGGTTGCTCTCAACTATGACTCATATCCCAATCTTGGATAGCACGTCACAATGGTACCTATCAGTTTAATACCACAAAAATATGACGTCCCTACGGAGAGTCTGGCTTCGGTACATTCCAGAAAGGAAGTCACCAGATAGAGGCTCGGGTACCAAATTCTATAGTTGAATTTTTAACTCCTGAAGTTCAATAGGAGCCATTCGATATGAGATTTTAGAAATGGGTTTTGTACCGGGTTCAAAGTCGATACAAAATTCAATATCATACTTTGGGATTAAGCCAAGAAATTCTTCAGGAAATTTACTAACAATAGAAATATCATTCAAATCTGACGTATTTTTGTTCAAGTCCATAACATGGGCTAAGAAAACTTGACATCCGTTTTTCAATAAATGAATGACTTTATGGCTTGATATGAAAGTGTTTGACTTCAATGGTTTGGTTGCTTGAATTCGAATAACAGGTTGCTTAAGAATATGAAAACTAACAACCTTACGAAAGCAATCAATTTTGGCATGATGAGTAGTTACTCAATCAATCCCTAAAATCACATCAAAAGCAAGTATCTTTAAAGAAATAAGGTCAACAGGTAATGTGATGGTGCCAACTTGGATCAAACAAGATTTATAAACAGTGGATGTAACGAAAGTTTCTCCTAACGGAGTTTCAACAGATAAGTCAAAGTCTAATTTTCTCCGGAGTCAAGTTTAAACGTTGAGTATAAGCAGGAGAGATAAATGAATGGGTAGAACAGTATGTAATAAGGTATAAACTTCGTAAGAATTTATAATTAACTAACTCGTGCTAACTTCGTTCGGGTTCCTTGCATTCTGACCAGTCACGACAAAAGCTCTTTCTGAAACCACCGACTTTGTTTTGTCCGTATCCGCCTTTGGTGCCACTGTCCCATCTGGACTTGATTTTGCTTTAAGACAAAATCGAGCTATGTGACCGTCTTTTCCACAACTAAAACATACCTTGGAAGGCTGTGGACAGTTTGGACTTATGTGCCCCTCCTCTCCGCATTTGTAGCATCTAACTGGCGTTCGTTCTCCTCCCCTAGAATTTGTTGCTGGTGGTGGTGCTGCTGCCGATGTCTTCCCGTCATCATTAAATCTTCTCTTCTTGAAATTTCTACTTGAATCATTTCTTCTATTATCTTGGCCATGATTACCACCGAAATGGTTATCATTTCTGGCACGATAATTTCCTGCACGATGGTTATCCTTGTTCTGATGACTGTTGCCATCGGTACGATTATCATCGAATTTTAGGTCGTTATTCTTCTATTGAGCTGACTCATTATCGCGCTCCAATAACTGAGTCATATTCACAACATCTGAATATAGAGAAAATTTATGAGAAATGAGATATTGACGTATGCCAGGTTTCAAACCTCTCAGAAACATCCACGTCCTGCGTTCCTCATTCTCCACCAAATGAGGTGCAAACGTGGATAACTCCGCGAACTTCGCCTCGTACTGGGACACCATCATGTTGTTCTGCTCTAGTCTAATAAACTCTACCTCCTTCATATGATGAATACTTTCAGGAAAGTACTTGTCATTGAACAGTTTCTAAAATGTTTCCCAAGACATGCTGAGTGCGGTTGGATGGGTACGCTTCACAGATTCTCACCAGTAATCTGCCTCATTACAGAACATAAAGGTGGCGAATGGAATCTTCTGTTCCTCAGTGCATCCCAAGACATCGAATATCTTGGTAATTTACTTGACCCACGTCTCCGCCTTAATCGGATCCGACTTTCCCCAGAATTCTGGTGGTCCCAACTCTTTAAACTGCTTGGCTGTAACAAACCGTACGTTGCTATCATTTCCACCTGTATTTTGTACATGAGTCTCCCTCGTCTGATTTTGCATGAACTGCAAAAAGCTTCTAAACATCTCATCGTTCATCATCTGCTCAATGGTGTTGTTTACAGGAGGAACATTATCGGCCTGTTGCACGTTCTCCTCATTGGTGAGCAAAGGTGTCTCCACGGTCTCATTTACTCCACTGTTAACATTCTCAGTTGCCATTCTCAAATACTATTATAAAACAAGGGTTAATTAAACAAATTAACATATCACATAATATCCCTATCTTCTGACCAACCAACAAATAAGCTTAGGTAGGACATACTAGCGAATAATTTACTCGTCTCTCCCCTCCTAGTTCTATTCTCCGATCTCCGTCAGAGACCATATCCCTAAGCTCTGATACCAACTGTGACGCCCCCAAAATAGGTTCAATCCACCCAACCTATTCTGAGTCGCCAAATACATGGTACAGAAAATAACTACAACTTTATTATTACAATTGTCGTACAAAATACGACAACACATATACTGTGAGTTTAAATACAAATATTGTCATCTAGACAGTATTCATACTCAAATAAGTCTTCATTATACTTATTGATACACTATCTTACAAAATAGTGAGGACTACTAAAATAACTATCTTGAACCATCATTCCATACCCCGACTAGTACCCGCTATATTCTCGCCTCTTGAGAAGAAAAATGGAACAAAAAGGAAAAGGGTGAGCTCAACTAGCCCAGTAAAGAACATTATAACTAAGATAATATAGAATAAATTATCGTTAGTCCTCAACAGGAAAAAAAATCTGATAGAATACAATAGACAACAAGTTTTAGATCAACAACTGCAGCGAAAATAACAATTCATTAGAAAAGTTAAGTAGAGAATGAAATCTACTATCATCTATGAATTTAAAAGTCCATCATCGATATTTTATCCCTGTAACATCAATCAATATACATCTTGAATCAAATAGTCATCTTTGCACTACAGACCAAAGATATTCATCAGTTGCTCATGTTCACCTCAACACATGTTCATCTTTGCACTACGGGCCAAAGATATTCATCATAAAATCATTAATCTTTGCACTATAGGCCAAAGATATTCAGTTATATCATCATTTAGAACTGAGAATGATGAAAAATATTTTAAAGAAAACGAATCCAGTGAAACAAAAGAACAAATATTAAGGATTCGTACTTTAAACAATCTAAGTTCAAAAATACTTTATAAATAACCAGAGTGGAGTAAAATTCAAGAATGAAGACCAAAACATAGATCCAATCAAAGATAGGAATCATAACAGACGATCTTAGACACAGAAAAGAAAATATAATTTTTCTGTGAATAATGTCGTATTCGTGAATAGTGCCGTATACGTGAATAGTGTTGTATACGTGAATAGTAACTCTGACACTAAAAGATAGAAATTTCACAAAAAAATCATCATGCTTCGTGAATAGTACTCGTGAATAGTAACTCATGAATAGTAACTCATGAATAGTAACCCCGACATGAAAAAGTTCTAAATTTGATAAAAAGTTTCAACCAATATTTTGGCATAATGATATTGGAGAAATAAGAAAATAGCATCCCTTACCGAAAAAAGATAGTACTTCTGATTGTAATACAAGATATAGTGCTGAAGGAACTTTCACCGTATAGCAATACTCAAAGTATTAAAATACTAACAAAAATACGCTCGATATTATAGAGAGAGAAAACTTCAGTTCCTGGTGTGATTTTCAATTCTAACCTAAACACCATATTTATAGGAAAATGCTTAGAACACCAAAGCAGAAAATTTAAAATAATAATATTATATATAAAACAAATTCCTATGCCCACTTAGAAATCTGATTTCAGCCATCTAACACATGTTAAAGATGTCCACAAACATTTAAAAAATGTTTTTCTTTTAAAACATAAATAAAACTTCTAAAAATCAATTATATCGGAACTACAGAACTTCAATAATTCATAATAAATAGCCCTTTTATCAGAAAATTCGAATCTCGCGATATTTTATAGGAAATTCAATTCTCTACAACTTTACAGAAGAAAATTTTTCCAAATTCCAAACATAAATTGATCGAAATCTACATACGGACGATTTTACAAGCTATAATCAAATTTCAGTCAAGAAATGGGGTCCACCGACGCACAAAATATGTATTAATCATTTAATACAATAAAAATATTATTTCTCCTCATATACTCATATATCCCACATTCATTGTAAAAATATCACCATTATTATATTATTAAAATATAATAATATATTTAAATGAATTATTTTTTCAGAAAAAGATAAAATATTAATTTTCAACAATTGTCACATTAAAATTTTCTCCATCTATATCCACATAAAATTAATATTTTTCTCATCATATAAATTAATAATTAATTATTCATAAATAATATTACAGAATCACAATACTGGCAACCAGGCCGTTCCCAGGAAAGAAGGAGCTTTCCAATAAGGATTTCTCCTTAATAGCGCGCAATTAGGTGACCAAACCTCTCCTTAGACAGAACTTTCTAGACATTGCCAATAATATTATCTAATAATATTATATAGATAATATAAATTATTGCTCCGATAATGGAAAATATTGTGTAGTGAATATTATTGAAACAACAGTAATATAAAATATCAACGTAGTAATTATTGAATCAATAAAATAAAATACTGAACAGTAATTACTGTAATAATTATTGAGTAGTGCCTTCTTACGTAAGAATCAATAATTGGTGCAATATTGTGTGCTATTGTGCAACAACGCGTATTACTGTGTTTTAACCACCGGGTATTCTCCTTAATAGCGCGCAATTAGGTGACCAAACCTCTCCTTAGACAGAACTTTCTAGACATTGCCAATAATATTATCTAATAATATTATATAGATAATATAAATTATTGCTCCGATAATGGAAAATATTGTGTAGTGAATATTATTGAAACAACAGTAATATAAAATATCAACGTAGTAATTATTGAATCAATAAAATAAAATACTGAACAGTAATTACTGTAATAATTATTGAGTAGTGCCTTCTTACGTAAGAATCAATAATTGGTGCAATATTGTGTGCTATTGTGCAACAACGCGTATTACTGTGTTTTAACCACCGGGTATTCCAACAGTATTAACGGTAACAACTACGCCGTTATTTATAAACAACTTATACTTGTCGTTTTCTTCATCCAATCGCTTTCCGTTATGGGGCCCACACAAGACTGCGCCGTCGTACGAATATTCCCTGACAGTAAGAATATTCTATGACCAAACGAATATTCCCCGACAACAATGAATATTTTATAACCACTTACTTATTTAAAAATATTTGCGCATTTTACCCATAACTAACCACATTAATTAAATAAACACTTAATATTGTAAAATAATAAATAAAGGAAATTCCATTTTATTAAAAAAAATAAAAATTTGGGGTCTTACAACCTCCCCTCCTTGTGAAATTTCGTCCTCGAAATTGACGTACGTACTTGGTGTTTCGAAAAGGTGAGGATACCTTGCTTTCATTTCTGTTTCCAACTCCCAGGTCATTTCTTCAATAGCATGGTTACTCCACAAGATCTTAACTTGCGGTATGACCTTTTGTGCATAGGACATGCTCCTTCCTATCCAAGATCTTGACAGGTAACTCCTCGTACGTTAAATATTCGGCTTTCTCGTCTAGTTCTAACTCAATAATGTGGTTCGGGTCGTCCACATATTTACGTAACATCGATACGTGAAAAACGTTATGAACACGCGACATATTTGGCGGTAAAACGAGTCTATAGGCCACAGTTCTTATTCGATCGAGGATTTCAAATGGACTAATAAATCGAAGGTTTGAGCTTTCCGCACATCACCGATTCTCGCTTTTGGAATAACTACTTCTTGCACCTCCTTCTTCATATTCATCAGCTCCGGTGTGTAGCTTGAGCGGTTTTAACTTTATCGATTAAAGTCAATTTTACTCGTATATCATCACGCGATCCATAGAGTCTTTTACTCTATCTCTATCATTTGTAAGTCATACGAAATGGGTATTTTGTTAAAAACATCGCACTCGTAACCACATACGATTTTCTACTCAACACGTCAGCTACCACGTTCATTTTTTTTAGGATGGTATGGTCAGAACAGGTGCCAAAATGAGTCTCCTCTTGAGTTCTTCGAAGCTCTTCCCACATTCCTTGCTCCATTCGAATTTTGTATCTCTACGAGTCAGCTGAGTTAATGGAGTAGCGATTCGAGAAAATCTTTCCACGAATCTCCGATAATAACTAACTAAGCCTAGAAAGCTACGTATTTCGATTACTGACTTAGGTTGCTCTCAACTATGACTCATATCCCAATCTTGGATAGCACGTCACAATGGTACCTATCAGTTTACTACCACACAAATATGGCGTCCTCTACGGAGAGTCTGGCTTCGGTACATTCCACAAAGGAAGTCACCAGATAGAGGCTCGGGTACCAAATTCTATAGTTGAATTTTTAACTCCTGAAGTTCAATAGAAGCCATTCGATATGAGATTTTAAAAATAGATTTTGTACCGGGTTCAAAGTCGATACAAAATTCAATATCACACTTTGGGAGTAAGCCAAGAAATTCTTCAGGAAATACATCAGGAAATTGACTAACAATACAAATATCATTCAAATCTGACGTATTTTTGTTCAAGTCCATAACATGGGCTAAGAAAACTTGACATCCGTTTTTCAATAAATGAATGACTTTATGGCTTGATATGAAAGTGTTTGACTTCAATGGTTTGGTTGCTTGATTTCGAATAACAGGCTACTTAAGAATATGAAAACTAACAACCTTACGAAAGCAATCAATTTTGGCATGATGAGTAGTTAATCAATCAATCCCTAAAATCACATCAAAAGCAAGTATCTTTAAAGAAATAAGGTCAACAGGTAATGTGATGGTGCCAACTTGGATCAAACAAGATTTATAAATAGTGGATGTAACGAAAGTTTCTCCTAACGAAGTTTCAACAGATAAGTCAAAGTCTAATTTTCTCCGGAGTCAAGTTTAAACGTTGAGTATAAGCAGGAGAGATAAATGAATGGGTAGAACAGTATCTAATAAGGTATAAACTTCGTAAGAATTTATAATTAACTAACTCGTGCTAACTTCGTTCGGGTTCCTTGCATTCTGACCAGTCACGACAAACGCTCTTTCTGAAACCACCGACTTTGTTTTGTCCGTATCCGCCTTTGGTGCCACTGTCCCATCTGGACTTGATTTTGCTTTAAGACAAAATCGAGCTATGTGACCGTCTTTTCCACAACTAAAACATACCTTGGAAGGCTGTGGACAGTTTGGACTTATGTGCCCCTCCTCTCCGCATTTGTAGCATCTAACTGGCGTTCGTTCTCCTCCCCTAGAATTTGTTGCTGGTGCTGGTGCTGCTGCCGATGTCTTCCCGTCATCATTAAATCTTCTCTTCTTGAAATTTCTACTTGAATCATTTCTTCTATTATCTTGGCCATGATTACCACCGAAATGGTTATCATTTCTGGCACGATAATTTCCTGCACGATGGTTATCCTTGTTCTGATGACCGTTGCCATTGGTACGATTATCATCGAGTTTTAGGTCGTTATTCTTCTATTGAGCTGACTCATTATCGCGCTCCAATAACTGAGTCATATTCACAACATCTGAATATAGAGAAAATTTATGAGAAATGAGATATTGACGTATGCCAGGTTTCAAACCTCTCAGAAACATCCACGTCCTGCGTTCCTCATTCTCCACCAAATGAGGTGCAAACGTGGATAACTCCGCGAACTTCGCCTCGTACTGGGACACCGTCATGTTGTTCTGCTCTAGTCTAATAAACTCTACCTCCTTCATATGATGAATACTTTCAGGAAAGTACTTGTCATTGAATAATTTTTGAAACGTTTCCCAAGACATGCTGAGTGCGGCTGGATGGGTACGCTTCACAGATTCTCACCAGTAATCTATCTCATTACGGAACATAAAGGTGGCGAATGGAATCTTATGTTCCTTTGTGCATCCCAAGACATCGAATATCTTGGTAATTAACTTGACCCACGTCTTCGCCTTAATAGGATCCGGCTTTCCCCAGAATTCTGGTGGTCCCAACTCTTTAAACTGCTTGGCTGTAACAAACCGTACGTTGCTATCATTTTCACCTGTATTTTGTACATGAGTCTCCCTCGTCTGATTTTTCATGAACTGCAAAAAGCTTCTAAACATCCCATCGCTTATCATCTGCTCAGTGGTGTTGTTTAAAAGAGGAACATTATCGGCCTGTTGCACGTTCTCCTCATTGGTGAGCAAAGGTGTCTCCACGGTCTCATTTACTCCACTGTTAACATTCTTAGTTGCCATTCTCAAATACTATCATAAAACAAGGGTTAATTAAATAAATTAACATATCACATAATATCCCTATCTTCTGACCAACCAACAAATAAGCTTAGGTTGGACATACTAGCGAATGATTTACTCGTCTCTCCCCTCCTAGTTCTATTCTCCGATCTCCGTAAGAGACCATATCCCTAAGCTCTGATACCAACTGTGACGCCCCCAAAATAGGTTCAATCCACCCAACCTATTCTGAGTCGTCAAATATATGGTACAGAAAATAACTACAACTTTATTATTACAATTGTCGTACAAAATACGACAACACATATACTGTGAGTTTAAATACAAATATTGTCATCTAGACAGTATTCATACTCAAATAAATCTTCATTATACTTATTGATACACTATCTTACAAAATAGTGAGGACTACTAAAATAACTATCTTGAACCATCATTCCATACCCCGACTAGTACCCGCTACATTCTCGCCTCCTGAGAAGAAAAATGGAACAAAAAAGAAAAGGGTGAGCTCAACTAGCCCAGTAAAGAATATTATAACTAAGATAATATAGAATAAATTATCGTTAGTCCTCAACAGGAAAAAAAATCTGATAGAATACAATAGACAACAAGTTTTAGATCAACAACTGCAGCGGAAACAACAATTCATTAGAAAAGTTAAGTAGAGAATGAAATCTACTATCATCTATGAATTTAAAAGTCCATCATCGATATTTTATCCCTGTAACATCAATCAATATATATCTTGAATCAAATAGTCATCTTTGCACTACAGGTCAAAGATATTAATCAGTTGGTCATGTTCACCTCAATACATGTTCATCTTTGTACTACGGGCCAAAGATATTCATCATAAAATCGTTAATCTTTGCACTACAGGCCAAAGATATTCAGTTATATCATCATTTAGGACTGAGGATGATGAAAAATATTTTAAAGAAAACGAATCCAGTGAAACAAAAGAACAAATATTAAGGATTCGTACTTTAAACAATCTAAGTTCAAAAATACTTCATAAATAACCAAAGTGGAGTAAAATTTAAAAATGAAGACCAAAACATAGATCCAATCAAAGATAGGAATCATAACAGACGATCTTAGACACAGAAAAGAAAATTTAATTTTTCTGTGAATAGTGCCGTATTCGTGAATAGTGTCGTATACGTGAATAGTGCCGTATACGTGAATAGTAACTCCGACACTAAAAGATAAAAATTTCACAAAAAAATTATCATGCTTCGTGAATAGTACTCGTAAATAGTAACTCGTGAATAGTAACTCGTGAATAATAACTCATGAATAGTAATCCCGACATGAAAAAGTTGCAAATTTGATAAAAAAATCTAACCAATATTTCGGCATAATGATATTGGAGAAATAATATCATTTACGAAGAAAATAACATCTCTTACCTCAAAAAGATAGTACTTCTGACTGTAATACAAGATATAGTGCTGAAGGAACTTGCACCGTATAGCAATACTCAAAGTATTAAAATACTCACAAAAATACGCTCGATATTATAGAGAGAGAAAACTTCAGTTTCTGGTGTGATTTTTAATTCTAACCTAAGCACCCTATTTATAGGAAAATACTTAGAACACCAAAGCAGAAAATTTAATATAATAATATTATATATAAAACAAATTTCTACGCCCACTTAGAAATCTGATTTCAGCCATCTAACACATGTTAAAAATGTCCACAAACATTTAAAAAATGTTTTTCTTTCAAAACATAAATAAAACTTTCAAAAATCAATTATTTCGGAACTACGGAACTTTAATAATTCATAATAAATAGTCCTTTTATCAGAAAATTCGAGTCTCGCGAATTTTTATAGAAAATTCAATTCTCTACAACTTTGCAGAAGAAAGTTTTACAAATTCCAAACATAAATTGACTGAAATCCACATACGGATGATTTTACAGGCTATAATCAAATTTCAGTCAAGAAATGGGGTCCACCGACACACAAAACATGTGTTAATCATTTAATGCAACAAAAATATTTTTTCTCCTCATATACTCATATATCCCACATTCATTGTAAAAATATCACCATTATTATATTATTAAAATATAATAATATATTTAAATGAATTATTTTATCAGGAAAAGATAAAATATTAATTTTCAACAATTGTCACATTAAAAATTTTCTCCATCTATATCCACATAAAATCAATATTTTTCTCATCATATAAATCAATAATTAATTATTCACAAATAATATTACAGAATCAAAATACTGGCAACCAGGCCGTTCCCAGGAAAGAGGGGGCTTTCCAATAAGGATTTTTCCTTACTGGCGCGCAATTAGGAGACCAAACCTCTCCTTAGACAGAACTTTCTAGACATTACCAATAATGTTATCTAATAATATTATTCAGATAATATGAATTATTACTCCGATAATAAAAAATATTGTGTAGTGACAATTATTGAAACAACAGTAATATAAAATATCAACGTAGCAATTATTGAATCAATAAAATAAAATACTGAACAGTAATTACTGTAATAATTATTGAGTAGTGCCTTCTTACGTAAGAATCAATAATTGGTGCAATACTGTGTGCTACTGTGCAACAACGCGTATTACTGTGTTTTAACCACCGGGTATTCTAACAGTATTAACGGTAACAACTACGCCGTTATTTATAAACAACTTATACTTGTCGTTTTCTTTATCCAATCGCTTTCCGTTATGGGGCCCACACAAGGCTGCGCCGTCGTACGAATATTCCCCGACAGCAAGAATATTTTATAACCACTTGTTTATTTAAAAATATTTGCGCATTTTACCCATAACTAACCACATTAATCAAATAAACCCTTACTATTTCAAAATAATAAATAAAGAAAATTCCATTTTATTAAAAAAAATAAAATTCGGGGTCTTACATCTTTGGCCTGTAGTGCAAAGATGAATGATTATCTGATGAATATCTTTGGCCCGTAGTGCAAAGATGAACATGTGTTGAGATGAACATGACCAACTGGTGATATAAATGAATATCTTTAGCCCGTAGTGCAAAGATGAATATTTGATTCAAGATGTATATTGATTGATGTCACAGGGATAAAATATTGATGATGGACTCTTAAATTCATAGATGTTAGTAGATTTCATTATCTACTTAACTCTTCTAATGAATTGTTGTTTCCGCTGCAGTTGTTGATCTAAAACTTGTTGTCTATTATATTCTATCAGATTTTTTTTCCTGTTGAAGACTGATGATAATTTGTTGTATATTATCTTAGTCATAATATTCTTTACTGGGCTAGTTGAGCCCTTTTTCTTTTTGTTCCATTTTTCTTCTCAGGAGGTAAGAATATAGCAGGAATTAATCGGGGTATGGAGTGATGGTTCTAGAAAGTTGTTTTAGCAGTCCTCACTATTTTTGTAAAATAGTGTATCAATAATTGTAATGAGGACTCTTTTTGAGTTTTAATACTGTCTATTAGACAATATTTGTATTTAAACTCACAGTTTATGTGTTGTCGTATTTTGCACGACAATTATAGTAATGAAGTTGTATTTATTTCTGTACCATGTATTTGACGACTCAGAATGAGTGATGTATACCTATTTTGGGGGCATCATACTAAACAAACAACCCTTGAGTTTAATTGTTCTCTCTAAATATGTATTTTAAAAAAATGTATGAAATGTGTAATAAAGGAGGGATCTAAGCTCCGACAAAGAGAGACTAATGAACAGAGAGTAAAATCTTTTTTAGTTCTTTTGTAGTATCCGCCAGGGACATTTACTATGTAAAGATGAGCATAGAGATGGCAGAAAGGACATGGCCTGCCGGTTCCGGCCCAACCCGGCCTAGGATCTTGTAGCACTTATAGCCTAGTCCAAAAATTTTGTTGAAGGAACAGACTAACAGGTCAGAGGGCAGAGGAGTAGTCCTAAATACCCATGACCTAGGCTGAGATCTAGTCTTATAAGCTTACTTCCTAGCAACAATCACATAACCAAAGGTTACATAATATTCACATAAACACATGCATATTTGTGGGTCCCATCTGATATATGAGATCCGCAGTATGCATGTGAGTATTATGTGATAGTAATAGTATTATTTACTTCATAGAAGGAATAATAGACTTGGGTTGAGCCTGACAGTAACATTTTTTGAAAGTAAAATGACATTTTGATATTTTCACATGAAAAGTATTGTTATAGATTTATAGCGACGGTGTTCACCGTCGCTATAAATCAATAGCAACGGTTTTCATATAAAAATATCATTTTATGTTGTGGTTTAGCAATAGAGTTGATCCCATTTAAGAGCCAAATTAAAAAGGAAATTGATAAATCCACAACATAAAATGATATTTTCACACAAAAAACATATAGTGATAGTTTTTACCGTCGCTATACATCTATAGCGACATTTTCATTCAAAAAGTTTTGTGGAGATATTAATTTCCATTAAAAATCATCATCAACCTCAAAAAATATCATGAACCGTAATAAATTTCTCATAAAAAAAAAATAAACTCTGTCCCGGAAATTCTTACAATACTGCACACAAGATAATCACCCCCAATCAAATGAATCAATCTATACAGAACATTATATTTGTCCTGCCAAAAGAATGTAGTTTCCCTAAAACAACCAACAACAACAATGTATTTTTAACATGAAAAAAAAAGAGTTCCCCATCATAATTATATCAGTTTCTTTCCTCTCATCTTTCTCAAACCACTAGTATATATAATTTAGTGACAAAAAAATTGCATTTTAAAATGCAGATTTCTTGACCTTGTGTCGATAAAAGACCTTCTTCTTCTTGCTCGAGGAATTCTCAACAGTCAGCACAATTTTCCCAGCTTCATTAGTCCTGAAAGTGTTGCGAATTGGCCCTTCACTCGCGCCTAATTTCTTTCCCTTTGAAACGATAATGGTGTAGGAGCATTCGTCCGAGGGGACAAATTCCTCCTTGTAATTCACCTCCCAACCCAAAACTGTGATATCCCAAATGAAAGTTGTTCCAGCCTATATCAAAAAAATATTAAATTAAGCTTCCATCCTTACGAATTTTGCGCAGGAATATCTCTTTAGTTGGAACAAATTATTCTATTAAAAAATAAAAAATATATATTTTAGTGTGAAGGGTTCCAATATCCGATAATATTATATTGCTAGATTAATCCTTATTTATATATATTGCAAATTTATCTATTGACTTTTTTGTTGAGTATTATTGGTAATTTTCATAATAGGTATGTATCGATATATTTAGCAAATGTAATTCGTTAAACTACCATAATACTTACAAAGTCTTAAATTAATCATTTTTTCATCAATTCATTTTATCTATAAAAAAAAAGTCTAAAAAAGTCTTGTTTGTTTAGTACCTCTGCCGCAGGTATTTCAATGATAGCTGTTGATGCAGCCTTGATGAAAAGTTCTGAAGCTACACCATCTCCAGTTGAGAACTCGAAATCGGTATCCCTCTTGAGTCCACCATACTGGATAGGAATCTCCTCAATTGGAATGTACCTGTCCAAGATTCTAGTTAGTTTTTACTACTACAATTAAAATAGACTTGCTTGGAATTTATTTTAAATGGATCCAAAATATTACTTACTTGAGCAGGGTCTCGGTGACCTTAGCCGGGCGAGCAACAACAAATTTGCTTTTGGTTCTTTGGGTTAAGAATGGAGACAAGATGGCATGGAAAGCATAGTACCAGAAAGGCGCATTGATAATTAACTGCAATTCAACAAACAAATAAATAAGAACACCCAAGTACTTGAACAAAATTCAGAATCAAATATGTTCGTAATTTTAATGCAAAATACCGAACAATCTTACGTTTCTTGCGACGAATTCTGGATAATTGTCCTGGAGAAGGGCGACGGCTTGTTTTATGGCGACACGAACCTCCTTCTTGGATGGTCCAGGGGAATTCTTGAGATCATTAATTTGAAGCAAAGAAGTGACACCAGCAGGCTTTAGTTCAAGTTTCTGAATACCCTTTTCCATCAACTGGAACCTCCACCTCAAGAAAAAATCACGCTTTTCTTCACTCCCAAAAGTCTTTTGAAAGATCTCCTCATTGTCCAAAACCCCAAAAATGTTGTAACAAATGGGGTGACCTTCGCGATCAACACCGCTCATGTAGGCAGCTGAGGCTAAATCATTGCCTAAATCTTCGTCCAAGATCGAATCGATCTTCCATTCTTTCCTCCACTCAAGGGTCTTTTTGAGCATCTCAAAGGCCTCATTTGCCTTAAAGTCCCTAGCCCTCAAGAACTTCAAGAGGACTACATCAGTCCCCTCATCACCCTTACTAGACAAAAGGGGAACTCCCCAAATGGAAATATCCTTATCAACCACAACTTCTTCTACACCTTCCTCGACCTTCTTTTCAACTTCAACCACCGCCTCGGGTTTTTTCTCTTCCACACATTCTTGGCCCTCCGGCTTCGATTCTTCCTTCTTTTCGGCTTCTACCTCCACGGTTGCCTGGCCTTCTTTCTCTTCTTCCTTTGGCTTCTCCTCTTCTACTTCCTTTTTATAAGCCTTTTTCCTAAACAAATTGTGACCCTTAAAAGCTCCTATGACTTTCGATTTCAACTCATTCAAACCCTTCTTCTCAACAACCTTCTTTTCTTCCTCTACTTCTTGGGGTTTTTCCTTCCCTTCAACTTTCTCAGCCTCTTTAACCTCTTCATCTCCTTCATTCTTTGGCTCCTCCACTTTTTCCACTTCTTCTTTAATGGGTGTACTCTGTTTTTCCTCTGTTTTCTCCACTTCTTCTACCTTTGATTTCTCCTCCTCCACCACTTTGATTTCATCTTTTTTCAACAAATTGTTTCCAAGAATGGCTTCTTCAAGCTTTGATTTCAACTCATTCAAAGCCTTTTTCTCATGATCCTTCAAATCAGAGAAAAAATTGCTCTCCTCCTTAAATGAATTACTTTTCTCAACAAGTACTTTAGGACTGGCTTCAATCTCTTTCTTCAAATCTACAGCCTCTACTACATCCACAACTTTCAAAGTCTCCTCTTGTTGAGAAACAGCAGCCTCAGCCTTAATAACCTCAACAGTCATGGTCAAATCCAAAAAAAAAGCTTTTTCCCCTGAAAAAATTCAAAAAAAAAGACAAGAAAATCTATAAGAAAAAAAATAAAATTCGCAAAGCAAGAACAAAAAAGATTGGAAATTTAAGAAAACCCAACTCACCTTTAGCTTGATTTGTGGCCTGCAAATCACTCAAATTCTTTCTTTCTCTCCCTTGTAATTTGGAATAATTAGAGGGTTTGGGATGAGAGATATGGAGTGTAATGGAACGGTTATATATATTGTTTTGAAAGGTAAAAAAGGCCCCCACAACGGTCATCTATCTGGATGCCACCGCACAAGAGGAGCCGTTAAGATTCTTTTTCCGAAGGTTGTGCTTAACTGGAGTCCAGCAAACTCTGGCTTGTTAGAATCCTTTTGGGGTCCACTTGTAAGAATTTTTCAATTGAAATTGACCTAGTCAAATAAAATTAGCATAATCTATTTACCCTTGACAACAAAAATTAACCTAGATAAAAACTTTTGGACGATGATAATGCTAAAGTAATACTTATACTATCAGAACAAATATGTAATTAGTGATATTTTTACATTTATTTCAGTTATATTATGAACTTTTAACAATATTTATTGGTCTGATAACATAATTATTACTCTGCATTATCAACGACCAAAATTTTACAATTATTTATCTTTATGTATATCTTTTATAATAATTTCTATGTTATTTAATTATTAAAGGAGAGGACCAAAACAGTTACTTAGGTGCTGTTTGTTTACGACTGAATGCCTCTTAATGGACTGCCTCTTATTCGCTAAAAGGCATGATGCTGTTTGTTTTTTTTTTGTTACCTCTGAATGCCTCTTAATCGTTAAGACAGAAAATAAAATCTTAATAATTAAGAGGTACTTCTTAATGAAGTTTTTTGGATAATTTTTTTTTATATAAATATATTCAACAATATTATTCACTCATTTTTATTAAATTGAATATTTAAAATTATTAAATAAAATTTTACCCTTTAAAATGATAAAATAGTGTCATTAAGAGACAACTTACTTTATAGTTTTATCAAACAGTTTTTTAGATTCAGACCTCATAACCATTCAGATGATCTAATCTATTAAGACATCATAATCATTCAGATCTTAATTCTCAAGTTTATAAAACACAACCTTAATTGTGGTAATAATTAATCGTTAAAAAGTTAATTATCATGATTAGCATTCAAAATAAGAAACGTTACAACTTGAACCCTTTATTATCTCTACTAGACTCCCTCATCCCTATTTTTTTCTGTTTCATATTTTTGTTAATTTTTGAAATTCAAATTTTGAATAGAAAACTATAATTTCCACATGTATTTCTCATGTAAAAATATTAAAAGTTAATGTGAAAATAATGCTCCCCTTTCAAATATATTTATCATTCAGTAAAATACAGTGACACCCTATGTAGATAATTATAATAACACTCACCACCGCTTTGATTTTTTAAGTAACAGTCAGTACCCCTCTAGTCACATTCATTACCCCTGCCTAGTGTGATTGACAAACTAATATCCAAAAATATTTTGAATATAATGTCGAATACACCCTTCAAATTATAATGTTCAATTTATCTACTAGATATAAATTTGAATATTATAATTTGTACTTAACTTGGTTTAATTAATTAAATTATAAACTTATCCAATAAATAACGTAAAAGTCAAAAAATAATTAATATTCATTTTATCAAGAAAATAAAGTCGTACAATTTTTGCTAATTAAATTTCTCAAAGATTAAAATTTACGTGAAATACATTCAAATAAAATTTTTTTAATTAAAAAGTAAAATTTTAATTCCCATAAAAGTACAAATTAACGCAATAAAATTATAATTATTTTTCTAAATATTAAAATTTACGTAAGACAAACTTATTATTACAGAACGAATCTTATTATTCATATAAAAAAGTATTCAAAATTATATTAATTATTTTTCTCATATATTAAACTAAACATAAGTCACACTTAAGCATAATTATTTACAGTAAAAATGAAAAAATATTGTTACTCAAAAAATATATATTACAAGAAATATTTTTTTACAAGATAGAGGTAGTAATAAATGTTATTATATTTTCTTTTATTCAAGACTACACAAAAATAATGTCAACTGTATCCTAAAAAAATGTAATCAAAATCAAACTAAAATATTTTTTTTAAAAGTTACCAACAATTTAAATGAGATAGTCTTAAGTACAAATAAAACTATAATTAAAATGTATTGTATTAAAAAAAGATAATTATATATATATAGTCTGCTTTCTATGCGGGTGCTCCGCATGCTGACCATTTTTAACGACGGATAAAATCGTCGCTAAACTTGAAGTCATAGGATCTGAACCCGGCTATAGCGACGGTTCAGACTATATGGCGACGATTTTATTCATCGCTAAAGGTGGTCCGCATGCGGACCACCCGCATAAAAAGCTCTGTGTGTGTGTGTGTAAGACCCCTAATTTTATGAAATAAAAGTATTCAATTTTTCTTATAATTACTATTCAGTAAATGATTAAATTGATAAAAGGTTAAAGTTAAGTTAAGGGTGATATATGAAATTATTTTTTTTTTCAAAAGAAACAAGTGACTATAAAATATTCATTATTATCGGGGAATATTCGTTTGGTCGTGGAATATTCTTGTTGTCGGGGAATATTCGTACGACGGCGCAACCATTTGTGGGTCCTATAACGAAAAACGGTTGGATGAAAAAAAACGACAAAGTATGAGTTTTTATAAATAACGGCGTAATTGTTACCGTTAACACTGTTGGAATACCCGGTGGTTAAAATACAGTAATACGCGTGGTTGCACAGTAGCACACGGTATTGCACAGTATTGATGAATTGTTGATACTTACGTAAGAAGGTACTACTCAATAATTGTTACAGTAATTACTGTTCAATATTTTATTTTATTACTGCGTTGATAATTTATATTATTGTTGTTTCAATAATTGTCATTGCGCAGTATTTCCCATTATCAGATCAATAATTCATATTATTTGAATAATATTATTAGATAGCATTATTGGTAATGTCTAGAAAGTTCTGTCAAGGAGAGATTTGGTCATCTAATTGCGCGTCAGTAATGAGATTCTTATCGAAAAATCCCTTCTTTCCTGGGAACCACTTGGTTGTCATAATTGTGATTCTGTAATATTATTTATGAATAATTAATTATTGATTTATATGATAAGGAAATATTTATTTGATGCGGATGTAAATGATAGATTTATTTATGTGGTTATAAATGAAGGAATTAATGTTGAGGTGTTTTATCAGTTTTTGTCAGATTGGAGGTATTAAAAGATCAAATCGGTGTTCTTAAAACCCTATTGCGTGAGTTATAATTTTAATCCGACCGTTGGATCGTTGTGATTTTTGGATATGTTATACATATATTAGTCGAGTATATGTCCACAAATTTTGAACCGTTAAAAATTAATGCATGATTTGTTATGAATTTTAAGGAGTGTTGAAAATCATCCGGTTGTGGGTTTCGGATATTTTCTGTCTGAAATTTGGAAAAACTTAAAACTACAAAGTTGTAGAGAATTTGATTTCGTGTGAAATGGACATAAAATTCATATTTTTCTGATAAAAGGGCTATTAATAATGAATTACTGAAGTTTCGAAAAATAAAATAATTTTTATTAAAATTGGGTTGGACCCACTTTTGGTTTGTGTTGAAAACATGTGCTAAAATTTTTGTTCAAGGGTGATGGCTGGTCTTGGTTGGTTTTAGTAGGTGTAGGAAAATAAAATAATAATATTATTTTATTATTTTAGTCTCCTTTGGCGTTCTAGCATTTTCCTATAAATAGGCGCTTAAGTTAGAATTGAAAATCACACCAGAAATAAATTTTCTTTCTCTCTATATTATTGAGCGTATTTTTGTGAGTATTTAAGTATTTAGATACTTTAAGAGTTGTTATTAAGTGCAAGGTTCCTTCGGCTTTACATTTCGGTCAGAAATACTGCTCTTTTGAGGTAAGAAATTTTAAGGGTTATTATGTTTTTCAGTTTCGTAATTTTTTCGACCATCAAAAATTTTGAAAAAAATTAAAATGATAATTTGATGAGTTTTCTAGATTGTACCCAAAAATGACGATTTTTGGATGTATAGATTAGAAGTTATGAATATTATGGAAAAGACTATTTTAAAAGTAAACCCTTATAACTCCTTGTGGTTAACTCTAAAATTGGTAAAAATTTTATTGGGAGTACATGTATATAACAGAAGTATGCTCTGTAAATTTTGGAATTTTTGAATAAAAGTACAGTTTATGATAAATGTCTAAATATTCAGCTGTTTTGGCCATATGAAAAATAATAAATGAATTTTAAAAATTCTGAAAAAAATATATGTTCAATATAGAACTATATTCTGCTAAATCCCAGAAAAGAAAATTTATTTGTACTGATTTGATATTTTTTATGAAAATAGATTAGTTATGAGTAAATGAATTAAATATGTTATGTGAAATAAAAAAATTGAAAAATAGGATTTTATAGCTTGAGAATCCTATATGAGATATATGCACATTTTTTATGAGGGTTTTGATTATTGGTGATGAAATCTTATGAGTTTGACATTTTAGGATGATTAAATGCATTATTTAGTAAAGTGTAAACAATTAAAATAAATTATTTATAAGTTTAAAAAATGTTATTCTTTCAATATCATTATACCGAAATATTGGTATGAATTTTATTATAGAATTTTTACCTTTTTCATATCGGGGTTACTATTCATGAATTACTATTCATGAGTTACTATACACGAGTTACTATTTACGAGGTACTATTCACGACAAAATTAGTTTCTTTTTCTGACCAAATTATTGTTGATTTATGAATCTTACTCTTGAAATTAAATTCGTGTTTTGATCATATTATTTTTATTATCATATATTACATTTTTATAATCCTGGTGAAGAAATTTCTCTTTGACTTGAGTGTAAAGATGGGTAGATTATTGGTATGATCGTGACTATGAGTTCTCTTTGGCCAGTAGTGCAAAGTTGAATTGTTGATTGGTATGATCATGACCATTGAATTTATAATTGAATATTTTTAGCTTAAGTGCAAAGGTGAATTGATCAACATGGTTATAATTATGGTTTATATAAATTCTTAAATGATTATGTATTTCTTTGAGATATGAATATATTTGGCATGTAGTGCAAAGATGATCTGTTTTTGAATATCTTTAGCCCGTAGTGCAAAGATGACCTGTTTTTGAATATCTTTGGCCTGTAGTGCAAAGATGATCTGTTATTGAATATCTTTGGCATGTAGTGTAAAGATGACCTGTTTTTAAATATCTTTGGCCCGTAGTGCAAAGATGACTTGTTGATGAATATCTTTGGCCCGTAGTACAAAGATAAATTTATTAGTATGATTATGAACAGGAACTGTGATTTGGTATAACCATGATCTTTGATGTTTCAGGTAAAGACAAGTGATGAAAATTATCTTTGTCCTAGATGAGAAGAGAAATTTAGAACCACAAATATGATTATGAGTTATTCACATGAATGTAGACATGAACTGTTGATTTATGTTACAGGGATAAAACATTGTTGGTGGACTTTTAACATGAAGAAGATAATAGGCTTTATGGTCTATTTGACTCTTCTAATGGATTGCTCGTTCCGCTGCAATTATGGTTGAAAAGTTTTATCATCTACCATATGTTCTAAATCTCTGATTTATTACTGACGAAGGCTATTGATAATTTAATTATCTTTAGTCATGATATCCTTTACTGGGCTAGTTGTGCTCACCATTTTGTTTCATAATTCCTTTCAGGTAATAAGAGTGTTGCCGGGTCTAGTGGAGATAACAGGGGAATAGAACGGTGGTCTATAGCTGTTGAGGTTCTCCCTAAATAGTATAGAAATAATTTTATTGAGAACTTTAGATAAGTGTGTCGTATTGTATACGTCATTTGATATTTAATTTTGGTTAACCAAATAGGGTGAGGTGAACCCAACTTTGGAAGGATATTTTGCCACTATCATACAAGATGTTTAATGACATACAACCTCGTGTTATCATAAGACAGGGTTGTGCACATTTACTTGCTGAGTATATCTACGAGCACTTCCTATATGATCTTGGCGTTTGGTTCAAATATAATTCTCAATTGGATAAAATGAAGATAATTATATGTCAAGAGAAGACTCACCGTTGGAGAGAATATGATAGTAATCTTTTCGTTTTTCTTTGGAATTTATTGGGTCAACCAAGGATAATTTTGTGGGCGTATGATATCTATCATAACCTAGACGCATGACCTCCCATGTACGAAGGTTTCCTTGAGTATTTTCCGAAGATTTTAATTTCTAAAACAGTTATTGATTGTACCTTTATGTAAGGTGTCATTGTGACGTGTTATCCACGGTTGGGACATGAGTCACAGTTGGTATATATTTGTATCAAAACTCACAACATATGTGTTGTTGTATTTTGCACGACAATTGTAGTAATAAAATTGCAGTTATTTTTTGTACCATGTATTTGGCGACTCAAAATAGGTTGGATGGATTGGACCTATTTTGGGGGCGTCACAGTGTGTGTGTGTCGATATATATATATATATATATATATATATATATATATATATAATGAATTAAAATTTGATAACATATAAGGGTAAATATGTAACTTTATCTATTTAGTTAACTCTAAAAACTTACAGGGATACTAACTGTTACTTAAAAAACTAGAGGGAAGGTGAGTGTTATTATGATTATTTAGAGGGGTCGTCAGTGTATTTTACTCTTTATCATTTAATCTATGTTTGTTTGCAAGAATTACACTTGAGATAGAACTATTAATCTCAAGTGTCTTGTTTATTTTTAAATTTGAACTTGAAATTATTAGTCTAACGATTATAAAATGACTTAATATGAGCGATTATTTAATACTATATTCAACTAGGTATTATAATCCCTCCATTTGAAATTAAAAATTTCTAAACAAAATTAATTTGAACTTTTTTTTAAATGACTATAATATTATATTATATTCATTTATTAGCCATTTCAAATTTCAAGACGATGAAGAGAGACTGATGGCAGAGCTTTACTAAAAAAGAACATAAGAATTCAGGATATGAAGATAGATAAGAGCATGACCAAAAAAGATTCAATGATCTTTAAAAAATTAAGGTGGTGTTTGATAAAATTGAATGTTAAGATTTGAACAATTTGGATATCTGAATAATATAGACCATCTGAATAGAATTATATCTGAATGAAAAAATATTGTTTGATAATTAATTTTTTCAAAATATCTTAATAATAGTATTTTACTATTTTAACCTTAAACTATTTTTTCTTTCTTATCAGCAGATTCAAGTATGTTCTTTTTTCAAACCAATATTTGCTCCCGTTCTTCACAAAACTTTTATTTTCTCTTTCTTTCCATCACCTTCTACATATCAAATCTGTCCCATCCCACCTAATCACCAACTAGATCAGATCTAAGCTACAGAGCATGGGTGGGCCGCAAGGAGGAGGTTGAGATGAGAGAAGGATGGAGAGAAGCCAGAATAGAAAGAGGCGGAGGAGAGGTCTGATGAGGCTATCGACTTCTGATCGTCAATTTTCATGACGTCAACTCTCCTCTACCCGTTCTTAGATGCATAAATTTTCATCAAATATTGTTTCAATTGATTTTTCCTACAAGTGATTCCATTAGACCTGGCAAACGGGCCGGGCCGGGCCAAAATGGCCTAGGTTTTGGCTGGCCAAAAAATATAAGCCCAAAGTCCGGATTTTGGCGGTCGGGTCGGGCTGGCCCGCGGGCTGAAGGCGTTTTGTGCCTATTTTTTGGGCTTAGTCCAAACGAGTCGGGCCTTCGGCGGGCCAGGCCAAAAAGGCCTAGATTTTTGTGGACTTAAAAAATGCGGCCCAAAGCCCGGATTTTGGCGGGCGGGCCGGGCCGGCCTACGGGCTTTGGGCTCGTTTGCCAGGTCTAGATCCCACCAATCTCATCTATGAGATTTTTTTCCCCTTATACTTTGTTTGTTTTGTTGGAAAGATCTGATTTGTGACTCGAACTTTTTTTTTGTGATAACTTTTTGACTCAATCTTTGCATTCAAGATGTTAATACGTTTTCAATTGTTTTGCAATATATTGTTGAATCTATTGGCACCGGAGAGGAGAAGAGAATGGAGTTATTGATGCGAGGATAATATTGTCTAGATGTGGCTCTGGATGATAAAGGGTGAAATTTTAATCTGACCGAATCAGAGGCTTGGAGAATCGGTCAGAGGCATTCAAAGTTGTACCAAACAAACTATACCCTACTCCCGTTAAGAGGCTATAAGATCCAAATAAACACTACCTAACCTATTGAAACTTACTACTTACTAGTATCATTAATTAATTATATCTCATTTCATATTTTGTTTTAAAATTATAGATATATTTTGAAAAATATTTTTTTTTTGAAAAATATTTTAAAGAACATGTTCTTGATATTTGTCAAAAATTTAGTAAAATTAAAAATACATTTTTTGTTTTAAAATTAATGAATTGAACAAAATAATTTTTAATTTTTGAACAAAGGAACCAAATATTTTGTCGTACACAAGACCATACAATAAATCTCTTGATACACATAATTGTTCCAAGATAATTATTATAACGTTCCGTAAAAATCACAACTAAAAAAACGACCATAATATCAACCAAATATTGTTATTTACTGTTAGTTAATTTAATATTGTTATTTATCTTAGTTAATTTACATTAGTAAATTTACTGTTAGTTAATTTAATATTATTATTTATCTTAGCTAATTTATATTAGTTAATTTACTGTTAGTTAATTTGTATAACTTTATTTACATGCATAATTAACTTATTTCAGCAGTATTTAAAAGTTTATAATTAATTGTTCATCATTTTTTTATGTCTAAACAAGTTTAAATTATAGTTTAAAATATGTTATTATTGGTAAGGGTATAATAGTCCAAATGATAATTTTTTATCCAATTCTTTATTTAATCCTGAAAAAAACAAACATAATATGAGATTATTTTAAGTTAACCCATAAATTATAAACATGTGATTAGGACTAATTAATCATATGATAAATAGTCTTAGAATTATAATCTCATGCATTATAATACTTGTAAACAAACATACCCCTAGAGAAAATATCATGTGCATTGCGCATTTACAAGTAATCTAATTTGTACTCTCTCCGTCCCATGATAAAAATTTTGGTTGACTTTTTGCGCATATTAAGAAAAAGGTTAAAATGACAAAATTAACCATATTTAAATTCTTATTTAATTGCATAGTTTTTTGCATATTACTAGTGATGCTCCATAAATATGCATAGAGAATAGAAATATAACAATTAATAATAAGGGTATTATAGGTAAATTATTGTAAAAAATAGATCATTTAAGGTAAGTAGACATTTAACTTGAGACTACCTAAAATAGTAATAAGGACTTTTATCCTTGGACGAATGGAGTATTATAAGTAATCTTAAGGACACAAATTATATACAAAAATTATGCATAAATTAGTATAAAAAAGGAGAAAAAATAGAAAGTAGAACCTACGAGTATTTGTTTTACACATATTTATCGGTAAACAATATATGAATCTTACTCTTTGTGCACAACTTTTTATATTTAATTTGTGCACATAGACTTCATTTTAGTATATCCTAACTTTTTAATTCCAATTTTTTATATTTTATTCTTAATCCTTCTCTCCCCTCCTATTATCCATCACTCCTAATTTTTATCCTTTCACTAATTTTTTCTTTTAAAAATAAATAAATAAATTCACACGCAATGCGTTTACCAAGTGTTGGCATTAAATAATTAAAGAAAAATGATACTCTCTTTGTCCTTTAATATAAGTCATTTTAAAGTTGTACATAAGTATTAAGAAAATTATTGTATAGTATCAAATATAATATCATTTGTTTATAATGCTCTTGTATTAAAAAAAAGAGTATTATTTATTGGACAGAAAATAGTAAAAGAACCAAAATTATAATTAATACTTGGGTTAATATTAGAAACTAAACAATAAATGCTTACTTGAAATTCTCAAACGACAAATATTAAGAGACAAAAATTATAAGACCCCAACTTTTATGAATAAAGATGAATTTTCTATAAATATTATTTTTGAATATTATGGGGTGAATTTAATATAATGTTATAGTTGTGGGTAATATTTATAAATTTTACAAATTACGCAAGTTGTTATATTATATTCGATTGGTCAGGAAATATTCGTTTTAACAGGGAATATTCGTACGACGGCACAATCATTGTGGACCCCACAACAGAATTATTGTTGGATTGAGAAAACGACAAAAATATTTTTTTATAAAAATAACGGCGAAAGTTTTACCGTTAATTGTTGAAATACCCGGTGATAAAAAGTACAGTAATACACGTGGTTGCATAGTAGTACACGGTATTGATTATTGATGCTTACGTGAGAAGTCATTCTGTTTTGTTTAATTATTGTTACAGTAATTACTGCATAGTATCTCACGTTATTTGATTCAATTATTGTCGATATTTTATATATTATTAAATCAATAATCGAGACGATACAGTTATTCATATTATTATTTGTAATAGGTCGAGAAGAGGTTTGGTCACCTAATTGCACGTCAATAGGGAGAAATCCTTATTGGAAAGCCCCCTCTTTCTTGGGAATGATCTGGTTGTTAAATATTATGAATAATAATAATGATAAATAAATGTTGTTAAAAATATTGAAGGAATTTTTATGAAGTATTTGATGTAAATTTTACTTATTTTATGGACCCTCATTTACCCATTTTTCAAAATAATCGATAGAAAATTTTTTAATATAATAAAGATGGGGCCCACATGTGGGGCCCATATATGTTGAAAATCTGATTTGGGAAATAGAGGTGGGATGAAGTTACGTAAAAGAAAGGTAAGTATATATATATATATATATATATATATATATATATATTGTAAGACCCCGAATTTTATGAAATAAAAGTATTCAATTTTTCTTATAATTACTATTCAGTAAATGGTTAAATTGATAAAAGTTTAAAGTTATGAGTGAAATATGATTTTTTTTCAAAATAAGCAAGTGGTTATAAAATAATCATTGTTGTCGGGGAATATTCGTTTGGTCGTGGAATATTCTTTCTGTCGGGGAATATTCGTACGACGGCGCAGCCATTTGTGGGCCCCATAACAGAATAACTGTCGGGTGAAGAAAATGATAAATTTGAGTTTTTACAAATAACGGCGTAGTTGTTACCGTTAACACTGTTGGAATACTCGGTGGTTAAAATACGTAATACGCGTTATTGCACAGTAGCACACGGTATTGCATAGTATTTTTGAAATTATTGATTCTTACGTAAGAAGGCACTACTCAATAATTGTTACAGTAATTACTGTTCAATATTTTATTTTATTGATTCAATAATTGCTGCGTTGATATTTTATATTATTGTTGTTTCAATAATTGTTGTTGCACAGTATTTTCTATTATCATATCAATAATTCATATTATTTGAATAGTATTATTAGACAGCATTATTGGCAATGTCTAGAAAGTTCTGTCTAAGGAGAGGTTTGGTCATCTAATTGCGCGCCAGTAAGGAGAAATCCTTATTGGAAAGCCCCCTCTTTCCTGGGAACGGCCTGGTTGTCATAAATATAATTCTGCAATATTATTTGTGAATAATTAATTATTGATTCATATGATAAGGAAATATTTATTTTATGTGGATATAAATGAGGGATATATTTTTGTGGTTAAAAATGATGGAGTTAATGTTGAGGTTTTTATCAGTATTTTTGTCGGAATGGAGGTATTAAAAATCAGGGTTTTTGAGATATTTTGCGAGGGTTATAATTTTTAATCCGACCGTTGGATCGTGGTAATTTTTGGATATGTTATACATATATAAGTTGAGTATATGTCCACAAATTTTGAACCGTTAAAAATGAACGTATGATTTGTTATGAATTTTACGAGATGACTGGTTCAGAAATTGTTGAATTTTCGGAGTTTATCATTTTGGTGAAAAATTCTAGAATTGGTGGGCCCCACTTGTGGTTGGTGAAGAAATGTGCTGAATTATATTTCAAATGTGGTGGGTGGGAATAGTAGCAGGTAAAGCCATCAGGTTGCAGGTCAAACCTACCAAAATTTTTCTATAAATAGAGGGCTAAGTTAGAATTGAAAATCACACCAGAAACATAAGCTTTCTCTCTTTCTCTCTCTATATTATGAAGCATATTTTGTGAGTTTTTAGATACTTGGTGAGTTGCTATTCATTAGTGCAAGTTTCCTTCAGCATCATATCCGATATCCAGTCAGAAGTACTGCTCTTTTGAGGTAAGGGATAGTAAGGGATAGTAAGGGATATTAAGGGATTTTAAGGGTTGTTATGATTTTCAGTTTCGTAATTTTTCTGATATTCAAAAATTCTAGAAAAATTTGAAATGATATTTTGATGAGTTTTCTTGATTGTGTCCAAAAATGGTGATTTTTGGATGTATAGATTGAGAGTTATGAATTTTATGAGAAAAGACTATTTTAGAAGTAACAGCTTATAATTCCTTGTGGTTAACTCCAAAATTGATAAAATTTTTATTGGGAGTACATGTATATGATAGAAGTATACTCTGTAAATTTCAGAATTTTTGGACAAAAGTACAATTTTTGATAAATGTCTAAATATTCGGCTATTTTGGCCATATGAAAAATAGTAAATGACTTTTAAAAATTCTGAGAAAAATATATGTTCACTATGGGATTATATTATGCTAAATCCCAGAAAAGAAATATTTTTGGAACTAATTTGGTATTTTTCATGAAAATGGTTTAGTTATGAGCAAATGAATTAAATATGTTTTGTGAAGAAAGAAAATTGAAAAATAGGATTTTATGGCTTGAGAATCCTATATGAGGTATATGCAGATTTTTGATGAGGGTTTTGGTTATTGATGATGAAATTGTAAGAGTTGGCATTTTATGATGATTAAATGCATTAATTAGTAAAGTGTAAACAATTAAAATAAATTGTTTATAAATTTAAGTAATGTTATTCTTTCAATATCATTATACCGAAATATTGGTATGAATTTTATTGTAGAATTTCTATCTTTTGTGTCGGGGTTACTATTCATGAGTTACGAATATTACTCTTGAGATTAAAACTATATGTTGATCATATTATTTTTATCATCATATATAATATTTTTATAACCCTGATGTTGAAATTCTCTTTCACTGGAGTGTAAAGATGGGTAGATTATTGGTATGATCATGACTAGGGTTCTCTTTGGCCTGTAGTGCAAAGTTGAATTGTGACTAGTATGATCATGACCATTGAATTTATAATTGAATATCTTAAGCTTAAGTGCAAAGGTGAATTGATCAACATGGTTATAATTATTGTTTATATAAATTCTGAAATGATTATATATTTCTTTGAGATATTAATATCTTTGGCCTGTAGTGCAAAGATGAAATATTGATGAATATCTTTGGCCTGTAGTGCAAAGATGAATTGTTGATGAATATCTTTGGCCCGTAGTGCAAAGATGACTTGTTGAATATCTTTGGCCCGTAGTGCAAAGATGGTTTGTTGATGAATATCTTTGGCCCGTAGTGCAAAGATGGATTTGTTAGTATGATTATAAACAGGAACTGTGATTTGGTATAACCATGATCTTTGATGTTTCAGGTAAAGACAGGTGATGAAAATATTCTTCGTCCTGGGTGCGAAGAAAAATTTATAGTCACAATTATGATTATGAGTTATTCATATGATTGTGGAAAGGAACTGTTGAGTGATGTTACATGGATAAAATATTGTTGGTGGATTTTTAACATGGAGAAGATAATAGACTTTATAGTCTATTTGACTCTTCTAATGGATTGCTCGTTCCGCTGCAACTATGATTGAAATTTTTATCATTTACCATATGTTCTAAATCTCTGATTTATTATTGATGAAGGCTATTGATAATTTAATTATCTTTAGTCATGATATTCTTTACTGAGCTAGTTGTGCTCACCCTTTTGCTTCACAATTCCTTTCAGGTAATAAGAGTGTAGCTGGGTCGAGCGGGGGTAACAAGGGAATAGAACGGTGGTCATCATTTAGTAGTTATATTTGGTGAAGAAAATAGGGTGAGGCGAACCCAACGTTGGAAGGGTGTTTTGTCACTATCATACAAGATATCTAATGACATACAACCTCGTGTCATCATAGGACAGGGTTGTTCTCATCCACTTGCCGAGTATATCTACAAGCACTACCTATATAATCTTGGTGTTTGTTTGAAGTATAATTCTCAATTAGAGACAGTGGAGATAATGATAAGTCAAGAGAAGACTCACCATTGGGAAGAATATGATAGTAATCTTCTCGTTTTTCTTTGGGGTCTATTGGGTCAACCAAGGATAATTCTGTGGCCATATGATATCTATCATAACCTAGACGCGTGGCCTCCCATGTACGAAGATTTCCTTGAGCACTTCCCAAAGATTCTAATTTCTAGAACAGTTTTTGACTATACCTTTATGTAAGGTACCTTTGTGAAGTGCTGATACATGATGGTGTCCAACGTCACAGTTGGTATATATTTGTATCCAAACTCACAGCATATGTGTTGTTGTATTTTGCACGACAATTGTTGTAATAAAGTTGTAGTTGTTTTCTGTACCATGTATTTGACGACTCAGAATGGGTTGGATGGAATGAACCTATTTTGGGGTTGTCACATATATATATATATATATATATATATATATATATATATATATATATATATTATATTTTATTTAAAAGTTTTCGTTTTATTAGAATATTTTATTGCATAGTGCTGTATAGTAAATCAAAAAATTTAAACGTTTTCGCCGGCTGAATTCACCCGTGAATATAGCCACTGTGCGTCCGTGATTTTAATATTCAAATAGTGTCGTTCCATTCTCCTATAAATAGGATGCTTAGTTATAATTGAAATCACACCAGAATCATAGAATTCTTCTTCTATAATCTTGAGCGTATTTCTTTAGAGTTTAAGAAAGTTTTGAGCGTAGAAAATATTGCAAGTTTTCTTCAAGAATATCCCCGCCCTACCAGTCAGAATACTCTTCTTTTCAAGGTAAGGGATATTATTTTTGTTCAGTATTCGTATAAAATAATATTTTCTTCCATACTCTGTAGTATGTAAGTAATATTATTTCGTTTCAGATTTTTAATTCTATACTCATTTTGTTAAGTTTTGGCTTCTATACTCCATGAAATTAGTAAAATATCCTTGATATTTGTGCTTCATCCAGTATCTTTTCATGAAATTATTATTCTGAGCATTCTTGATAAGTTTTAACTTTTTCATGCCGAGGTACTATTCACGGATACTATTCACTCGATTACTACTCACCTAGGGTACTATTCATAACAAAAAAAAATTAATTTCTTTTCGGTCCAAATCATTTTTGATACAGTATTATTCTTGAATTTTACTCCACAAAGCAGTATCATGTTGACAATTTGAACGTTATTGATTTCTGGATAAATTAAATTATAAATCTTTAAAAATTTATCCTTGAACTTATTTTATTGAATTCTTATATCATTGTCATTATCCTCATGTTTATATTATGTTGAAAGTCATCTTTGGCCCGTAGTGCATAGATAGACTTGGTATGATTATGACAAGGGATTATTCGGTATAATCATGATCGTAATGTTACAAATGATGTGGTAAAAGTTCTTATTAGCCCGTAGTGCATGGATAATTTGTGGTCGTGATACTAAAGAATATCCTTGGCCGTAGTGCAGGGGTGATTCGATGATGTGGATTATTTATTAAGCTGAGTCTCAGCGATAAAAGTGATAAAAAAACCTCTTAAATCATAGAAGATAGTAGATTTTATGCTCTACTTGACTCTTCTAATGGATTGCTTGTTCTGTTGCAGTTAAACTTGATGTTTGTTATATTTTATCAGTTTAACACTATTGAAGGCTAACGATAAATTATTCTGCATTATCTTAGTCATAATATTTCTTACTGGGCTAGTTGAGCTCACCCTTTTGCTTTCATTGTTCTCTTCAGGAAATGAGAACGTTGCCGGAACTGGTCGGGGAACGGAGTATCGATTCAGATGATAGCATTAGTAGTCCTCATTATTCTATGAAATAGTGTGATAATAAATGTATTGAGGACTCCATTTGAGTTGAATACTGTCTTGAAGACAATATTCGTATTAAAACTCTCAGTGTCTGTTTTGTCGTATTTTACACGACAGTTGTATTTTAATTTTGTACTATGTATTTGGCGACGCAGAATGGGTGATGTATACCTATTTTGGGGGCATCCAAAAAGTGTATGAATTTATTTTCTTGACAAAATAAATATTTGTTATTTTTTGATATTTATGTTATTTATTGCACAAGTTCATAATTTAATTAATTAGATCAAGTTAAGAGAAAATGATCATATACATATTTATATTTGGTGGATATATTAATCATTATAATTGAAGGGTGTATTGGACACTACATTAAAAATATTTGTGGATAGGTCAACTACATTAGGAGTAATAAATGTTACATATTGTAAACTAAAGATCTAGATATTGACAACTACTTTAAAAACTAGATGGGTGGTAAGTGTTATTATAATCAGTGTATTTAATTTTACTCTTTTTTATACAAAAAATAACACTTACCCTAAAGTATTGTATCAAGGGTTAATTAAATTAGTGATAGTGATAGAAGTTTGGGAGATTGAGAAACTGAGGAATTCTTGTCCAATCATATATATTACATTATCAAAGGAATTTAAGTACTAGTAGATATTGTATTTGTCTTCTCTCCAATTTCATTCATTATAATGTAAATACAGTAGAATAATACTAGAGACACAAACTATTTTACAAACTGCTGATGTGGCATACTTCACCTCAGCATATTATGTGGGACCGAAGACTACATTGAAACAATTTATTGATCAATGCGCTGAGGTAGAGTATGCCACATCAGCAGTTTGTAAAATGTTTATAAAATAGTTTGTTTCTGTAATACTACTCAATACAGTAAGTCTACATAAAACCGCTCACATGCATTCACATATATATTTTGATGGCTCACATACATATTCGTTCTATTATATGGGTTATTATGTATGTGAACGATTTTATGTGATATTAGATTTATTTATATAAATAACTCAATTGATAAATAAGGCATCAATGATGTTTTTATTTTTCAAAATTACAGCTAGATACATGTTACAAAACTAATAATATTCATAAAGTTAAGTCATTAATATGTAGTATGGTCACTGCCTAGAATAATATAAATGGATATAGGATAATAAATTTTAATTTAATCGTGGCCAAGCAGTCTTTATTGTTCGTCTCAATGTTCTGTCTTGGTTTAGCAGCTGTCTTTCTTTTTAAGACAACCAACTGCCATTTGTATAATTATGTCATAAACTCATAATGGAAAATCTGTCAATTCATGCATAGAAGCATTAGTAGTGGGAAAGCATGTTGTTTTTTTGTTGTTCCTCATTACTCCCCGTCTCTTAATAAAAGACTCTTAATAAAAGACGTTTTAGAAAAAAAAAATTATCCTTTAATATATGATATTTTAGAATTTTAAGTAAGTATTAATTATTTAATTTTTGATATTATCTCAAGTATTAAATATAACTTTAGTTCTCTCACTATTTTTTGCCCAATAAATAACAATCTCTTTTTTCAATACAAGGACAATATAGACATTTGATTTTATATTTAATACTATACAATCATTTCTTTAATACTTGTACACAACTCTAAAAAGTCTTATGTTAAGGGACAAAGGGAGTATATCTTATTCTAATGAAGTTCATGGTTGGCCAGCATGTCTGTTGTAGTCGATCCGTTTCTTAATATAAGTCGTTTTAGAGTTGTGCACAAGTATTAAGGAAATGATTGTAAAACATTAAATATACTATCAATTGTCTATATTGCCCTTGTATTGAAAAAAGAGGGTGTTATTTATTGGGTAAAAAGTAGTGAGAGAACTAAAGTTATATTTATTACTTGGGGTAATATTAGAAACTAAACAATTATAATACTTACTTGAAATTCTCAAACGACACAAAAATATTTCTCTAAAACGATTTATATTAAGGAACGGAGAAAGTATTATCATATATATATATATATATATATATATATATATATATATATACGGGCTCTTTCAAGCGAACCTAGGGGGCGGACCAAAAACGAATTGGATTTAGCGACGAACAAAATCGTCGTTAAAGCATAAGAAATGGTTTTTTATGTTTTAGCGACGATTTTGTCCGTCACGAAATCCGGTTCATTTTTGGTCTACCTCCTGGGTTCTCTAGAGAAGCGGATTGTGTGTATATATATATATATAAATTCATTCGTTCCAAAAAAAGATTACATTAACCAAAATTTACAATTAACAATGATGTGTTTTTGTTTCATTTCTACCCCCGAGTACTAATTATTAGTTAATTTAATAATGGTTGCATTATAATAAACTAATAACTATAACTTTGATGTTGGATATCGAAACATCATGGATACATCATATGGAATCGAAAGTAATAAAAAAGATATTCACAAATTATTGTTATATTTTATCGCTTTCAATTTGATGTTAATTGCAATTCATATTCGATATGAAATTAGTCTACATATAATCATTTTTTTCATTTTTTTCCCTTACTCTTATCATTGAATTGAAACTCACTTTAGGATGCAAAGTAAAGAACAAAACTTTTTTATTGGATAGAGGGAGTCTTAGGTGCTGTTTGTTTATATCTGATTACTTCTTAATGAACTGTCTCTTATTCGCTAAGAAGCATGATGTTATTTTTTTTTATTACCGCTGAATGCCTCTTAATCGGTAAGACAGAAAATGAAATCTTAATAATTAAAAAGTACCTCTTAATGAAATTTTTTTGATAAATTTTTTATATAAATATATTCAACAATATTATGCACTCATTTTTATTAAATTGAATATTTAAAATTATTAAATAAAATTTTACTCTTTAAAATGGTAAAATAGTGTCATTAAGAGACAACTTATTTTTTAGTTGTCAAACAATTTTTTAGATTCAGACCTCATAACCATTTAGATAATCTAATTTATTAAGACATCATAATCATTCAGATCTTAATTCTCAGGTTTATTAAATATAACCTGAAAGCTTTCTTAAGATATTTGGTGTGTTAACTACGTTTAAAAATTTAAATATATTTTAAATTTTTATTTGTCTAAAAATCGTAAATTTCAAACGCAATTTATTTAAGTTTGAACGCAACTTTTAAGATTCAAACGCAATTTATTTAAGTTTGAACGCAATTTTTAAGACTTAAACGCGTAGTACTGAAATTGGTGCATTTAAAAGTCCAAATAATCAAGTAACTAGTGACATATAATAATATTTAGATGCATCATTATCGAGACTTTGAAAGATCAAGGTAATTGATACTATAAAATTAAAATAAAATCAAGGACAAAAATAAAACAATGGGTTATGTTTGGATAGTTTCATTGGGAAGCCAACTAAGTGAATAATCCTATAACATACTGCCATCTGGCAATCCTTGTATGGTAATTGACGTTGACAGTCTTGTTCGAGTTGATAAGATTCTTGTGGCCGTTTCATTAGTTGGCAAAGACATAGGTCCATGTGGTAGTTGTGTCATGTTAGTTGTATACAATATATTTGTGGAGGATATATCTAATCATAATCATAATCATAATCATAATCTAATCTCATTTAATTAATTGTTTTAATTGATTTGATGTCAGTATATTCTCATAATCTATAGGAAATTAAAGTCCTTGCTACTCTGTTAGAAGGAACAATGTTGTACTCAATTATATTTGGAACATTTATTACTCAATTAATTTCTCAGTTGCATCATGTACGTGGTACTCTCTCATAATATATAATATTTTAGTTAAAAAAAATTTTAAAATTATTTAACGTTTTATATATTTAGGAAAATTAACCACAATCTTTTCAAAAATACTCATCATGGAAAAATGTTACAGATGTGTGAGAGAGTATGAAATAAGTATATGATAAAAGGTATTATAGACAATTAATATTATATTTAATACTATATCATTATTTTTTAATTTTTATACACAATTCTAAAAGGTCGTATTATGAGACGGAGGGAGTACAAGTTATATAGATGCGACATAAGTTCCTAAGAGCGTGTTTGGTTGTACATTGCAAAATGCCAAATATAAAAACAAGAGCTTCCGATAAATATTTTTAACCTACAATCGACCTATGAATATGAGTAGGTAGACGTTCAATCAATCTATGACGGTTCTGTATCGTTATTAGCACGAGTTGCAAAGAGTCTTGATCTCTAGTCAAGTTAGGGCATCATGTCAGTGGTGGGGCTCCTTTTTTTTATATAACTTTTATCATTGAGCTTTGCCTTAATATGAGTTTACTATCTATTAAATTTATTTACTTATAGTGGTTTAATAAATGATAAAAAAAGCTTTAACCCCAAAAAAGTAAGAAAAGAAAAGAGAAAAAAATCAAGTAGATTGATATATTTAAGAAAGGCCAAAGAGGGCCTAGTGGCAAGGATAGTCTGTCAAACTATCAATCATTGGCACTGGACAATTGTCCTTATTTTCTCTAATTGGCAATTCTTAAAATAATATAAAAACAAAAAGGACAAAGGAAAGCATAGTAGTATAAATTACTTGTTGGTAATGGAATCTTATTGTAAAATATGGGATTCAATTTAAATATTAATTAATTAATTATTAATATAAGAAATGGTCAAACAAAGCAAAGTTGGTAGGTACCTACCATTACTTGCATTGCACAAAATTTTAGTAGGGACCTTTATGGCTTTGGCCGGTTGTCATGTCTCTTTTCGTTTGTTTGGAGGGGGTGCTAGCCATGTGAAAGTCTTAGATGTTTTTGAGGCACCCCTAGTAATGACCAAATACAAATGTAGTAGTAGTATTTTTATTTTATTTTTTTAATTTCTTGTTCCCTTCTTATTACTTGTTCTACAAAAATAGTCTTATTTGTCGGGTTTTTTTATTTGATTTTTTTTTTTACCTTATTTGTGACTGTATAAATTGACATAATGCACTCGTATTTATCATTATAATTCTGGTCATAATAATATCGTCATTATTACATTAAACACTAGTTGAATAAAATATGAAAATTGATATTTTCACAGTATTTTTTGATATTTTCACACGTAGGACTCACAAATTAACTGACGTGTCAATTTTTTATTGGTTAACATGTGGAACATACGCATGAAAATATCAAAAAGTAATTTGGAAATATCAATTTCCTAAAATATAACATATTACATTTAGTACTTTTAAGGACAATACTAACAACACGTACTAACAACACACTTATTTGCAACGAATATTAATGCGTCACTAAATGTAATATGTTTTTTATTGAAAGAAATTAGGTGGTAAAAGGTGCAACGGAAAGGGATTCTAGCTCGGCTTCCTCTACAAGTAATTTCTAGACAACGATTTTCTAAAAAGGAATATGAATAAGGCAGTCTTGCTGTGGTTTCTTGTCTGTCAAGTGTGCCTTGGTCTTTGGCGCCATAAATCTGCAATCTGTCCAAGTCCAGCAATCAGCCAACCTTGAGCAATACCTAGTAACTGTAATTAGCTGCCCCTGCAATACTTTCTATTTTTTTTTCCCTAGTTAGTTGTATTAGCTCATAGCAAAATGGTAGCCACTTGTATTAGAAAAATGCTCATTCATTCTTACGAAAACCTGATTAAAAATGAAATAGGTTCTACTAATGGAGCTACAAAATTACTAGTTCTATAATACAATATTAGGATCTATATACTACTAATGCACTATTCTCATTCTCATCTTCTCCATGGTTTCCGCCACCAACAGATCACCAATTTCAGCTATTATCAGCCAGCAGGACTCCTCTTCGAAAAAGTTAGATGTATTCATATTGAAGTGCCAAAATTTGAGGAACAACACTGGTTACCGGGTATCATAATAAGTTCGCTATCTCCTGCTTAACAGGTCATCAATCATCAATATCCATAAATTCACCGGTTACCCTGCAAAATATATTTGAGTCCCAGTTAACGTATAGAACATCATAAACATGAGAGAGTGAGAGAGATGGGTGAGAACATCATAATACTCGTTCGATGCTAAAGTTCATACTCCGTTCCAACATCTAAGTTCTTTCTGACATTTTAAAGTCAATTAGAGATATTTTTAAATTTAAAATTGATATGGATTCATTTAATTTTTAGTCAATACAATTATGAATAATTTAAACTATTTACAAGATTTATTGTGTTCAAAAGTTAATGAATCACATCAAATTTGAATTTGAAAATATCTTAAATTGACTTAAACGGGGGATTATATAAACAGATGCAAGTGCAAATGCAGGTTCATGAACACTAGAAAAAATAAAACCAACCGCATTCTAAAATTTCCAGTTATAGAGTATAAACCAGAATACTGCACTAGAAAGTAGAAACCAGTATCATTAGGAACCAAGCAAACATGGGATGAAGCTATTGACAAACATAAAACTACATGCAAATTATATACACAAACAATTCGCAGTTTATGAATTGTCATCAGAAGATTTCCTTCCAGAAGCACAATTGCATTTAAAAGATAAAAAATTCCATACCTATTATATGACAAGAAAGCTTCACCTATTGTTCCAGCAACTTTATTTCGTACTTTCCGCACACAAACCTGGAAGTGAACAGTTCAAAATGAAGTTAATTTGGAATATCAGTCATGAAAGATAATTGATATAAAATGGAGACAAAGCCACCTGCACTCTATCGAGAGGGCCAGTCTCTGGATCCCTGTTACGATGAACAACAATTCCATTATCACATTTATTTATAAAGTGTGCACTTCCACTGATGTCATACAAATTCGGAGGACCTCCGACCCAATTATGCAACTGTCGGACAAGTCCAAAGGTTAGACAACTAAAAAGATTATGTAGCAAAACTGAAGTTTGCAGTTACCAACCTGTCTTGGATGTGCTACAAACCAAACATGACAAGAATGGTGTTGAGCAAATCGCTTGATCTTTGTTAGCATCTGACTCACATACTCTGTTTCAGTCCTGTTACAAATAAATTGATTCAGGAATAATGACTTTATACGGACAATCCGAAATGCAAGGGAAAGGAGGTAAAGGAAAAGGGCTTTTTATAAAAAGAATGCAAGCAGAAGAAATATTAAACAGCAGATGAATACCGTCTTTATTCTTGACAATAAAAATAATTTCCAAAAAATGACATTGATTTCAAACTACCACTAAAGATCCAAAATAATTGTTAGAGGGCCACAGTATTCAGCTCTGTCTAGTACAACAGAAGAGATTATTTAAGTAACCAATCAAATATGTCAAAGTTTAAGCCTGATGTATAATAGATGTCCAAACTTCAAATCTCTTACAACGTTGTATGTGTTTCATCTTATTTGTTATAATATTTCAGTTTCCCTTGCGTTCTAAGAACTGAAATGAAGCCTGCCTCTCCAAACAAGCATCTGGCACGTCCCTTATGCTGATTCCCTGAAGCTAAGGCCACTAGTAACACCACAGCCTAATATGTTACTTGCTAAAACGTTTGCTCAAGTTCTTTCAGCTTTCAACTTGTTCTACTTTGTTCATGAGATGCAAAATTGGAATCATATAAATGAATGTTCCATGATCTCGTCTATTACCATAATTACCAAATAAGATATCACATTTACAGAAACATAAATCATTGATCGACCAAATTATTTATGGCAAGACCATTTTGCAATGGTTAGATGGGAACTTAACACACACTGTCAAACTTTTGTCAAAGAAGCTCTTAACATATTCTAACATCTCAGGTTTGTTGAATGCGTCAAAACAAGTTTTAACAAGTGTTAGGAACATTTAGCCCACATAAAACTAACATATAAAGTAGGGAGGTAATGTAAGTGATGGAGACGTGTCTGAGAGTGTTCAAAGAATTTCAATCTCCAACAAATTTCTATAGTTGGGCAAAGACTAACTCCAATTTGTTTCTCTGATGTCATATGGCGTGGCAGTTCTGGAGTTCATTGCTGAATCCTGAGTGTGCCATCAAGAGTAAGATGATTTGCTTCTTGTTGGGTTTCGAGATTTGAGGAGGAAGGATAATAAGGTGTTTTGGCGATGTGGATATTTTACTATTCTTTGGGGAACTTAAATAGAGAGGAATGCCCATTTTCAGTGATCGCTTCTTGTTCTTTCATCTTCTTTGGGACAGTAACTTTTTTTGCTTTGTAGTGACTTCTGCAATGGGCACGCTTTGGAAGGGCATCTATTTTGGATTTACGGGTGGATTGGCGTGCTTCCTTGTTTTAAGGGTTCTGTAATCTGTACTATTCCCTTTTCACTATTTTGTAGGATATCTTGTCCTCCCTTCTTTTGTATAATTTCTCCATTCTAACAAATTGTCTACGTTTATCTAGGAAAAAATTCATATCAGAAAACACGTAACAATGGCAAAAGACGCCTAACAGTATTCTTAAAAATCACCAGGGGTAACCCATGTATGCAAGAAGTATTCTATGAGCACAGGACAGTAAAGAGCACCCATGCTTTTCAAGAGAGCATTCAAAAAATATGCCCCACCCTCTACAAAAAAGTAACCAGACCTTTAAACTATAGATGCATCACAAAGTCAAAAGCAAAGAAGTCAGATTCCCCATAGGAAACAACGAATTTCATGTTTCATCATACCATATTCTTGGTGAATTTTCAAATTGAACTGAACAGAACAAATACAAGTTCTCAAAAAAATAAAATTAAAAATTATTCACGAAGGTGACTAACATGTTTGCAGGACGTTGATGATCAAGCTCGTTATACGGATCAATGACAAGTCCATTCACTCCATGTCGTAGAACTGCTGCCTTTGCAAGCCGAAGAACCCAGTCTATATTTGGAAGGCATTCGTTCTCACACCTGTATCATGACTCATTTTATCATGAAAACGGAAAGAAGAAAGCACATGAAAGAGCAACAAGTATGATCAAAAACTGGAGACCAACTTTGTGTTTTCCTTGAAAGCCACTAATGAGAACTTGGGGTTAAAACTGAAAATTACAAAAAATAATAGAAGAATTGGCGCAGTTAAACAACAGATTCCACCACAATTAAGGATGTAAAATGAGCAAACAGTTCGGGCTCGATTCGAACTCGCTCGACTAAAAGTTCGATTTGAGCTCGGCTCAAAATATAAATGAGTCAAATATGAGCACATTTTAAAGTTCCATAAATTACTCAAACCTTCTCAAATTATAATTTTCTATTGATACTCGGATCATATTCGTTGGAAAAGTCCAAATTGCTCGAGCTCGATTCGGAATCGTGTTCGACTCGGTAGCTAAATGAGCCTCAATCAAACCTTATTTTATACTCGATAAATTTTGTGAACCAAATCTGAGTAACTCAATATTCAGATTGACTCGGTTCGTTTACACCCTTAACCACAATAGAGAAAACAACAAGCCTAATAACTCAAGTTTTGTGAATATAATCACCTGAACCAATATAAAAAATACAAAGTTGTAGCTAGCTATCAATTTGCAATTCTTGGATCAGAATAATGAGAACCTACATCCCTCTAACCAAATGGAAAAAGAACTTCCAGCGAAGCATGTGAGTTATCTTACTACTTGGAAGATTTTCTTGGACCCATGCAGTAGAACCTTTTCCATAGACATATCATGTTTACATATTTTTTTATAACAAAACACAGTTTGACTTGGCCAGAATACGCTAATATCAGTAATATGGCCTAAATAATAGGCAACCCCAACAAACAGTGACTGAACTTTGATTAGATATACCTGTCCTACTACATTGGTTTCTCAGAGAAGCATCAAATTATATTACAATTAAGAATGAAATACCCTACAGCAAAAATAAAGCCCAACAATTATAACTTCAAACTAACCGTATGAGTGAAAACGTATCACTTAACCATTGTTTTCCTTTCTCAAATTCCTCAACACTCATTCGCTCAACAGACTCTCCATACCTGAAATAAGTCGGGATAGCAAGTGCAAAAGTCAATAAAGTTATTATCAGTTTTATCACATTGCTAAGAGAAACTAGGGGAACAAATATCATAGCTCCTTTTTTTCTTTTATGTTTACTTTACACTTCTTTTCGATTAAAAGAAAATTACATAGTGCAGAGAAACAATAATGAGGACAAGAGCTCCATCAAGTAACAAATCCAAGAGTCATCAAGAATCCGGAAAAAAAAGAGCTCCATGGATGCCAAGCCACTGCTCAATGAAAAAGAAAAGGTGGAAGTGCCTCTCTCTATGCAATTATCATAAACAATGATTGTTCAGCTTATGCTACAATGCATATTTTTCAAGTTAAGCCTACCAACTAGTACCAAACAAAAGCCTTGGGAACCTCTTCTACATAAAAGAAGTAAAAGGAAAGACGTGTACCAGACAACTAATCCTAGAAAGATCTAAAGATTAAACTCAATTGCCAGGACAAGGAAATAGGGAGTAAGAAAAAAACACGGGAGAAGGGAAGCCAAATTCACCTCCTCTTGGAAAATTGTGAAGAGTAGAAAATATATATTAAAAAAGAGGGAGCATGAGATACACTACAACCTAGGTAAGAAAGTGTACAACGCTTATTCAACGACGTCATTTAGTTCCATATGAATTGCTTGTCTCTAACCTTTCCATTACATCTCTATCCACCTGCAAAATCCAATATATCTTCAAGCAACAACGTACTAACTTCTTATTCTTGGTCTTCTCCCTCCACCTCTAAAATTTCTTCTTACATTCTTCTATATCTCCTGCAGCAATTTTTTTAATACTTTAAATACTAAAATTGAACCAAACAACCTTAAAATTGAACCAAAACTGAACCTAGATCCTTCAAAATTGAACACCAAACCCCGAAAGTGAACCCAAAATCTTGAACTAAACCCCAAATCCCAGAAAGTGAACCCTAAACATTAAAAATTGAATTTCCAAACCCAAAACATGAACACTAAACTCTACAAAGTGAACCCTAAACACTAAATTTAAACCCTAAATCATATTTTGACGCCTTCCAAATTTGTAGAAGGCTAAAGAATAAGTGTTTGTGCAGTTAGGAACAAGGATTGTGCGATAGAGTTTTGCTATGGGCTTAATCGCAGAGAAAGCGGCAGAAAGGGATGAACCATAATTGCGAAGAGAATACTAACGGAGAGAAAGAAAAGAGTTTAAACATTTAAAACGACACCGTTAGTTGAAACGGTGTATGTATCTTAAAAGAGCTGTGGCCCATTTCCCATTTTCTCATTAAAAAAATATTAAAAAAAATCACAGAAATAGAAGCATCTCAAGTTCAATAATCCTCCCAGAAACAAATGCCTCTCCCATGACTAGGCCCAGAGCGAATCAAAGAGGTAATACAGATAACCCTGACAAACAAATTTCTATTGACTTGTGTGAGTGACCGCCATCATGCCCATTCTGCTGAAGACCGTACTTGCTTGTAATCACACAAGGCATAATTAGCAACAAATTTTAAGCAATTAATTGTGTCGATCCCTAATCATACGGTCATTGTTCAAACTTAATACAGGAAGCCATGGCATCAAAGTTTCAATAAACAATTTGTTATACACTACAGAAAAATGGTCACTGCTTTATGTCTTGCAATCTAATTATAATTGCAAAATATGGCGACTGTTTTTAAGACTTGTAATCAATTTATGATTGAAAAATCAGTGCTTTCAATTTGAGGTTAAACTAGAGTATATCTACCTTGCATCAAAGAAAGGCTTCTTCACATGTTTCTCCAGGAGTTTCCTTGCATGCTCTCGAGCCTAGAGACCAGTAAAGCATGTACAAAATAAGATAAACAAGTTGTCGTAGCAGATGTAATTCGGTAAAATCAGTAAAAGGCACTCGATCACAGCTAGAGCATTTTATTATGAAACACTAGTTATTGTGCATTTAATATGTTAACAGAGGAAAAAGATTAATAAAGTGGAATTTACTTTGGGAGACAAGTCCGCATTGATAAATGGAAAAAATTTCCTTACTGGTACCTGGAGTGCAATGCCATCAACATGACCTATAACTAACATTTGTCAGTCCAGTAGTCCACATCTATAACCAAATTGATGTTTTTAATTACTAAGGGTAACGAGTCTTTCAGTCAAGAAGATTTACTTTATTATATCATCAATGATACTCTATATGTCATGAAGCAAAGCCTTATAGCCACATGAAATATAGCCAAATAGCAAATATACGTTACGAAAAGCCGTCATTCAGTGTCGGTCCGCTTTTAATGAGGGTGCTCGAAAGGGTAGACCGGTACAAACTTAACTTCTAACACAATTTCCAAAAAGTTTCTACTCTCGTATTAATACTCATCTTCTCACACTTGCCACCCCAAGCACTCACTACTGGACAAAGCAATGCCCTCATGTGGCAATAAAAGATAGATATAGATATACACACATTTGTACAGTACAATGATCCAAACGACAAAATATAAATTGAGAACTTGACTTTCATACAAGTGTATACACAAATGTAAAAATAAAACAAAAAAATTGGCATACCTTGTTCTCCATAGAGCAAAGTGCAAATTTCCAATGAACACTTTCGCAAAGATTGCACAAAAGAGCATCAATCCACTCACTCTTCCCCGAATTGGGAACCCCAGTAACTATAGTTAATTCTCCTGGCACCACCTGATATATATATATATATATACACACATTAGTATGAAATGTTAAAAAACTAAAAAGGATGGTACCTCCATAAATATTTACAAAGTACAAATGCATCTTTCCTGTTCTAATACTTCTAGTAATTTAATTGAAAGACAATCTATGGATAATAGAAATATAGAATCCATCTCAGCATTTCTTTCAAATTTGGAACAAATCCATTTATACTAAAGAGAGGAAGGGTAGGGCAGAATGAAAGAGAAGGAAGACGGGAGATTTTGATAATGTAAAGATTTCTCACACAATTGGCTTCAGGCAAAGACAACTTGATATACTTTGACATATAGACTCCATCCATGATCGATACCATATATCATCTTATACTATTGCTATTTATAGCAAAGTATCAGATGAAGAGTCCAGTTTCTTTTCCATCTATTGGATTATGTTAATACAATTCACATTAAATGACAGTTTAAGAGAACTTGAAATTCAAGAACGCAAATGATACTTACATTGTAAAATTCATTAAGACTCCTCCATCCAGTTGAAACACCAAGCTGATATCCAATGGTTTGGTAATAGTATGCATTGATCTCATCGAAGAAATCTGTAAAGTTGAATAATCCTTTTATAGGATATAACTCAGCATTCTCAACGACTTCCCTCAATACTTCAGGTCCCATAAACATAAGCACCTATATTACGAAGTCAAGGTTGCACAATAAATCTCAAGAAATTCAACACCGATAAACAACAAAAGTGGACCCAAATTCTACAATTATTTGAACGTATAATCGCAATCTAGTCTACAAGATCCTTTATCCAAATATGCCTATGATATATAAGCAAAGTGGCAATTCTCAGATTCACTAGTTCCTTCCCTGTATAACAGTGAGGAGTCTATGAAGCTCTTTGTTTGGGTTTTATGGCGAAGTTTGGATTTTCTCAGTGAACCTGGACAGAATTCTTGTTGATCAGGTCTATGGAATTCAGTGGCAGCAAGAATAGTAGAAAGTTGTTAGTGTTGTACTTGCTTCATCATTATTGGGGTCCTTACTCATTAGATTGAGAGGAATTCCAGGATTTTCAGAGACAGATCCCTTACGCTGCATCAGTTATGGCATAGGATGTCTTATTTCACTTTTCTTTAGGCCTTGGCTAGAGAACTTTCAGGGTGATTAGCCATTTCATAATTGCATGGAATTAACTGGTAGCCTTTAATAAGGACTATGTACTTATTTCCATGTTTTATTTGGTCTAGAGGACTTCTTGTCCACTATGTTGTACATTCTCCTCTCTAATAAAACTCTTTTCTCATCTAAAACCAAGTAAAATGCAAACAAGACGAAGATCACAAAATTACTGTACGGATATCAAACCTCGTTTGCATCTTTGAAACAATCACTTTCATTTTTCTTTGGCCATTTGATTCGCCAGCATCTGTTTCACCAACAAAAATAAAGGGTTATCAAAGACAAGAAGCTACATGAATAACACTCATCAACAAAAAAAAAGCCACGTGAATATTTCTCTGTAAGAAAAGTTGATAAACAGTATGACTGGGATATATTAATTTATACCTTTCCCTTCCAAGGCGGCGTGCAAGCTCTTCAGCTAAGGCTTGACCAGGCTGATCCCCATCAGTGGCAAGTATTATGCGAGATGCCTATCAGAGTACAGCACAATCAGTAATACTTCTGTTTTCAGCGATTACTTTTGAATGGAGTTAAAAGTTTTTAGGAGTTATACAAAAGAAAATCATAAAATCCCTACAACAAACCTGTTCTAGGTACTGTTTGCAATTCCAAAGATACTGATACTTTGTGTCCTAGCTTTACAAAATACATAAGAGGTGCATTAGATCCAACATTTCATCATTACAGAATATTAGATTGATGGAGAAAGGAACCACCTATAGATATTAGGTAAAAGCTACGATTCTAAAAATATTTTTATTTTTAAAAAAAAAATTACAATATTAGAAACATCTCTGTTTCGACACCACTTCTTCATTTTTCAGCTCCACAAATAAGTTATATCATAAAGTATTACTCATTCACAGTGAATAACGAGCAGAAAGAATTTGTTGAAGTCGTTTCAATCGATGTTGTCAGATATGCAGAGTTTTGCAATTAATACAGCAAAAAAGATTAATCAAACCACAAGACAGTATTGGAAAGAAAAAAAAGAATAGAGAGTTGTAGGTTAACAGTGACCTCTTCTTCCGATGGCAATTCATTTTTAGAGACTGATGGAGGGGCGCCATCAGGGACACTCACACAATTTCTGAAACCAGCTTCTTCCATGGCAAGCTTGTCCATTTCACCCTCAACCTACAATAGAAATTTAGATGGCAACCATCTTAACTAAGTCAATTGAGTCATCCCAAAACAGCAGAATGGATATGAGACATGAATATATTAAGGGGTTCATCATAGAATATTACAATGATGATATCGCTTGCTCCATTTATATCATCCAGTCCATAAAAAATCTTTTCCGTATTACTTTCCTGCAGATTAGCAACAAAACAGTAATGACACTTTAATCAGTTTAGCGTCATATTTACTTCTACCAAACAAGAAGACATAACACATAAGAATTTTCCAATATAAGTACCAATGCTATGTTGGCTTGCCAGTTTCTTTTTTCATACTTTTTCTTCTTGTTTCGGGAGGAGGGCAACGATCCAGTAAATCAGTATCATAGTGTAAATTACCTAATAGGGGCTGATACTACAGTATCTAAATTAAACTTAAAAAGGAAAGACCAAAATGCCCTCACTTATATTAGGTTATCCCATTGAACATGAGCTGTGACTTTTCCTGGATTGATTTGCACTTTGCAGTTATCTGGTGTTTAGAATTAGGATTACCTCAAAAATTGTGATAGGTTTGAGGTGACGGTAAGTAGCTTTCTCTTGGCCTAAAATTGTATTCTTATGAATATTCACTCCCTTTTTTACATAGAATATGTATTATCAACTCCTGTTTAATCATACATTCATACCCTGTTTCTTTAATTAGATGTTTGCTCAAAAGTATGAATAGTTACACCCTTTCTTATTCTAGCTTTTTAATGGTCTTATATAGATAAGGATATAGATATATAGATTTAGATTTAGATTTAGATATAGAGATATATATTGGTTGACAACTTAAATATTTAAATTATCACCCTAGGATTAATTTTTCACGGGGCATATCTCATAGTTTGAATAGCTTATGTGCTTTTATTGTAAATTGCTCAAACTATGACGATGATCATCATTATCATCATCAAAGAATAATTACATTTGGTTATTATTACATTTTTTTCTACAGGTTATGTGCATCATGTGTCTGATTATAAGTTATTTGTACGTTTGTACTTTGTACAACTGTTTGTAGAACTGTTGATCCAAATTAAATCTATAACCATTAGAGCAAGAGGAAGATAAAGATACTTATCATATATATTTTATATATGTGCATGTGAAGAGTGAGAAAGAGAGAGATTTGTCAAAAGAACCTGCCAAAACTTTTTGTTGATATCTCGATACTTGCAACTAACGAGCTCTCCATTTCTTCGATAAGTAAATGCCATAACAATCTGTCAATACAATTTTCAAAAAGAGTTGGTCCAAGTGAAAAGTAATCGCTACACTTTCGTAAACAATTGTCCCATTTAACTAAATTAACTTGGAGGAAGTTTTGAAGACAGAGGCAAATATACCTAATAAAAGTGATTTTATCTTTACTATTTTACATAATCGAGACAAGTCAAAAATATATTGCAGGTCCATTAAAATAGACAATATAAGTCAACCAAAAAAGACATTTTTTTGGTGGAACTGGCAGTACTAGTGTCCTATGTTACATGGACTACTCTAAATGGGTATTCAGACAAGGGTTTGGGATCTGTGTCTGATAACCGTGTACAAAATTCAAAGCTCCAACTCTTTAGGTGTATACATGGAAGGGAACGCAAAATTTTGCATTCAATAAAAAAGAAAGATTCTTGCTTCTTCAATGAACGGGAAAGACGGAAATCCCCCTCCTCACTATATCATGTTAAATACTCCCTCCATCCCACATTGTTTGCAACATTTTTTAGTGTGAGTAGCACGAATTTTAAGACCTAATGAAAGTACATTCGAACATTAGTATTTAAAATACTTTCAATATGGATAAAAAATATGATATTTAAATATGTTTTTGACACGTCTTAAAATTAGTCACATACACTAACAAAAATGTTCAAACAACGTGAGGTGGAGGGAGTATAAAACTTTCTAATGTATACCTTAGAACATAAATAGTACAAGATTATCTAAAATATATATTATTTAATTACGCAAGACTCATAAATGTCTCCTATTTATGGAAACTTTTGACCCCCGAGTCTCCATATCCAAAGTTATAAACTTTGGTCCAACAAGGTCTGCCACCTAGACACATACCGCATCTGACACCCAACCCCCTTCGTTTGACATAGACATATCAATCCTTAATGAAAGAAGTCAATACATTTGCAATTACAAAACAGAGAAAATATCAATTCATTATAGGTGTGATTCATTCAGCTAAAGTCCACTCAATTTTAGTTATTTAACCTCTATCACAAGATGCTCAGAACCAGGCATTTGACATGTCCTCAAGGTGCCTATCCGGAATTTCAATTTGTGGGTTGACCAGAAACTATTGGTTGTTGGTAAGAAAGTTTATATAAGAACCAAAATACTGGAATGCACAGAGAAAAAAAGGAAGAGGATGTGAGAGGTAGAATTGTTTTGTTTTTCCAGAAAGTAAATACCGATCACTGCCTGATCTTGTAGGAACAGCAAGAGCAATGATTTTTCTCTAACACAAAATATAGATAAAAAGACTTTTCTGACGGTCAATTTGATTGTGCACCTGATCACCATATGTTCTTTGCATGACAAAATTTCTCCGTAATGTCTCCCCCGATATCATTCGCTCAGCAAAGTATGCACGTATCTGAAGCAACGGTAAAAACAAGTATGAACCTGCTTGCATATTATCATACTCATAGTGAATGTCAAACAAGCTTGAAAAAGAATAGCATACTGAAGATTAAGTAAGACATAAAATCTTAGCCTTTTCCATTACATACACTACTAATTATTTGGACCCTATGTAGAGAGAGAAAACGATGCTTCGAAGGTGTTGAGTTCTGACTTGTAAAATTTGTACCCTGATTATGGATTTTTTTTTTTACTTTTCTCCATTTTTTTGCGTGCCGGGGGGGGGGCTGCTTAACGAGTCCTATCCAGGAGCTTGTCTCCATTGGAAGATTTTGTTCTTGGCAAGTCTTTGTTTCCTAGCTTCGGAGGGGAATTTATTGTTGCTTTTTAAGGCTTTTGAGCTGAGGTTACAAACAAGTAATTTCTCTGCAAAACCAACCTACAATCGAATCTGCTGAAAGGACATGTAAAAATGTAATACCTCACTGCACAAAGGTTGTAACTCCAATCCCTGCTCAGTGATTTGTCTTATTTCCTTAACTTTGGCAATTTTACTCATCCTCCCATAACTCGATTTGGCATTTGCAGAACCCTGCAATACAATGGAAAATTTGATCAGAGCAAACATCATCTCACATGAAGAATTCACATGAAAAGAAAGTCTGCTTAAGAAACAATAAAACATTTGTTACCAGTGTACTGCCTCTCCACCCACATTTAGCTCGAAAACAGGTCCACAGAGCCGCATCCCTACAGCATATAAAATAATTTCAGATTATTAAAAAAAAATCAAATTGTTAAGCAGTACAATAGAAAAGTACTCGTATTTCCAGAAAGAAGAAACAGAGAGATTCATAGTTACCCATCCTTGGTGATGAAAAGGGATAATGTCTTCTCTCCTGAATCCCCACCTTTGCACTGTTAATGAAGAAAAAGACCCAGGTTTTCAATTAGAAACTGAAAATGTTGTCAAACTGCCAAAATATTAAAGAGAGCGCCCAAAAGGATTTTCGGGTTCACAACTCAATGCGCAAGAATGCAAAATCACTGTTGAAGACTTGAAGCCTACTCCTGATATTGAAATAAAGGGAGCACAACCATAGTGCTCTGAGAGTAACATCAATCCAAAAGCAGAAGTTTACTAATTGGAACTCGACCCATTCCCAAGTAAGATACAGGAAAAGGAGGGGGAAAAAAACTAGGTTGAGAGAGAATAGGTTGTGGTACTTTGTTAAAGAAGAATTCAACTTTGTTCAAAATATACATGTACGTTATGAGTAAATCTTCGATTTTCAAAACTTGTCTTGGTATATTCTGTCAAAATCCTCCCCAATTCTTTCTTGTTTTCCAAATATCAGTGAAATATCATTCTCAGTGATTTTTTGAGCATTCCAAACTTGGTACAACTAAAAAGACTACTGCCTACATACCCTCAAGAGGACTAGACTCTATCAAGAGATTATTTCTTTCACATAGTTTTTCCCGTCAGTTTGATTTCCACAATCACGGATATAGCCTTTGAATCCATGAAACATCCTTTTTACATATCAGTTTAACAAAGCAACGCTTCAAGTCAATCAGTCATACCTTTAAGTTGTTGACTTAAAAATAGGAGAAAATACTTCGCAAGTTAGACATAAGTTTAAAAGAAGTTAGGTTAGTGACTAGAAGTTCAAAATGTAGTTTGATCCTTTATGTTACGTTTGGATTGCAAGAATCAAGGTGAGAATAGAACGACTCATTCCTATGGAATGAAAAAAATGAGTGGTTGTTCTGTTATTGGAATGGAATGAACTATTTTCATTCATGTTAAATTTGTGAATTTTATTCTATAAGAGAGGGTCCAGTCGAGAGAAGAGAATGAGTCATTCCATTCCTTTCTCTATTTCATTCATTCACTAATTTCATTCCTTCAATTCAAACATAACATTAAGGAGTCAATTTCCTTTCTTTTTATGTTCAGATGCTTGATGCTGTTCTTTTGGCTTCTCTCTTTTTTAAAAAAAACAAAATCATCTTTGGGGTGGACTACTACTTCTTCTACTGACATTTCATAAGATATTGCATTATTTGTACTTTGCTTGTGCCCCCATTCACGGTCTTGTTTCTTACTGATTAAATAGATTTAATGGGAAAAATGTTCACATTGGCAGAAACTGTCATTGCTTGCATAAATGAGTTCAACTATCATAAACAATATATGTCGACATCTACTCAACAGAACATTGACTGACATAATTTAGTGATTATTATAATTCTATAAATTAAAGAATTATCTTAACATAAGTGATGATAATAAACACATATAGCATTTTCCTATAATGTGAATATATGAACTGCTAATCAAAAAAAGGCAATAGGGAAGAGACAAAGAAGTAACTAAAAATATTTAAAGGCATTATCAATTAACAAGAGCATTTAGTTGCAATACATATGCCGAACTATCAACAAACACACATGTGTGTGTGTGTTTCTCTGTTGGTTTGTCTGTGTGTTTGTATTATAATTTAAAAAATTAACTTAATGCAATGCTAATTATTCTACACCACAGCAAAAATGGCACTCAATAGTTCATACCATGGGACAAGACAACCCGTAGTACTGCCCCGGATTACAATGACCACTGTCAATTCCGAGCTTTTTCAATTTTTCATTCAACAACCTCAGCCTTTCGGAACCATGAGTTTCCACTTCTGGGTCCTCCAATTCCACTACATACACACACATACAGAATAAATAAATAAAAAAATCAAAAAAAAAATCAAACATCAATTTCAATTATAGAACACCAAACCACCCTTCAGACAGAATAAAGATATAAACTTTAGCAACTAAATCTAACCAAACAACAATATTCATTCATATAAACCACTAAAATAACCATAAATTTTGTGTGTTTATAGGGGAATACCTGAACTGGGGGTAATGGCATGGGGAGTAAAAGAAAAACAAGAAGATTTTAGAGAAAAAGGACTTAAATTGGAGTTGGGTTTTGAAGGAAAAGCAGATAAAATCAGTCTAGAGCAAATGCGTGAAGTTAGTAGTAGTGTTGTTGGGAAAGGGGTGGACTTGAGGAAAAGGTGCTTTGAGGCCATGAAAACGTTAGAACTCAAGATTTTGCGATGAGGCAGAAGCATTTCGAGGGGCATCTTTTAGCTTTGGGTTTTTCCCTTCATTCACCAAGCTTCCATGGCTGAGTTTATAAGTTGAAGAAATAACTTCAGAGGCTTTCAGCCTTTCACTCTGTCTATTGCGTAGAAAAATAATAGGGCGCCACTCCTCGTCTCTCCTGACTCCTCTCTCTAGCACTTAACCCGACCCGACGCTTATGTCACATAAGGTCCGGCAAAGTAAAACATTTTCTCAAGTAAAAAATAGATAGAAAAAAAAATGTAAAAGAATATCTTAATAAATAGATTAAACAAATAATAATATTAAGAACAATATCTATATATATCTTCCGTTAGCCTTCATCCACAAGTTTGATGTAATTGTGTCACGCTTGATATCCTTAATCTAATTTTTTCTATTCTTTTGTTTTTATAATTTTAAATATATTATTATTTTTATTTTATTTTAGTATTGAAGGACTAGGGGTGGGCAATCGATAAAAATCGGCCCGAATCGGACCGGTACTGAAATTACTCAAATTTAGATACCGATACTGGTACCGGTTGGACCGGTATATCGAACCGGCGGTACCGGTTCGGTACCGATTTTTACCTAAAATTAATATAATTAATATTTTTATTATTATTATTTTATTATTTTTATTATTATTTTATTATTTTTATTATTATTATTATTTTTATTAATATTATTATTATTTTTATTATTATAATCAATATTTTATTACTATTATTATTATTAAATTATTAATAATAAAAAAAAATTAAAAAACCGGTATATACCGGTTCGGTTCGGTTTATACCGAACCATAAAAGCGCCGGACCGAAACCGATACCGAAAAAACCGGTATATACCGGTTTTTTTGTACCAAACCGGACCGGTTTATATTTATACCGAACCGACCGGTTTGGACCGGTCCGGTTCGTCCAAAAACCGAAAAAATCGGTTTATTTGCCCACCCCTATGAAGGACTATTTTTATATTATAAGGTTGATAGATTATTTTGTACTATTAATTATATATTATTAAAAGAGAGCAGTGAAAATAATGGATCTCTCTGTCATAATATTTTTTTTTCTTTTATCCTTACAGATTTGATTTATTATAATTTTATTTTATTTATCCTATACTCAAAATTTAATAAAAAGTTTTATATATTACTCTATCTATCCTCAAAAGATCGGCATAATTTTTTTGACTTCAAAAGAATACGATTAAATAAATAAAAATGTCATTTAGTATGATATATTAATATAAAAATTATTAAAATATTTATCATTTTATGTAATTTTAAATAAATTTAAATTTTTTTAACTCTTTTTTCACTCGTTTTTTTTTTCCTTTTTTTCTCAACATGTCTGAAAATGTACTTTACGAGGACGGAGTAGTATGTCTTTACGGGTGCAGGAGCTTCCACTTCCCACTTCCCACTTCCCACTTGCCTATTTAATTCCAGCAACGAAGAACAGAACACTGAGAGAATTTAGACGAGATTTTCTTAGCCCAAAAGGTAATTCCAATCGTATTACTGTTCAGTATGTTTGATTGATGAGTTATATTGGTTAACTATTAGGATTTTCGAATTCCTGGTTATTGATTTCAAATTATCATGATTTTGAAGAAATTGAAATTCAAGTTGATTACTTCTCCCATATTTTGAACTTTGATTCTTTCTATATTATTCTTCTGTTTATTTGATGGATTATGGATTAAATTCTGAAACTGACTGTACTACTGAAGTCTTCTTGTAAGTAGTTTAATACTAGTTCTGGCAAGCGATCATATGTTTTGTAGGATTTTTTTTGAAGTATGTCGGTAATCATCAAGGTTTAGTTTTTAAGTAGTTTGGGAATTAGCTTGTGTGATAGAAATTTGCAAACCTGAGAATTTGCTGAATCCAAACCCGACTACTTAAAAAAATTCTGAATCCCGTTGCTTGAAAATTAAACTATTTGTCAAAAGGTTGAATATGTGGGTACTTAAGGAGGCCAGTTTTGTGGTATACTCATATTTTCCTGGTGCTTTTTGTGTTGAGATAATGGTGGTGGCCGGTGGGCAGTTGATGGTGGGGAACTCTGATGGTTGGTTTTAATTGGGATTTTGGAGAGAACGTGTCGCGGGCAGCAGTTTATTGGTGGTGAGGTGGTGATACTTGATGGGGAATGATGGTAATGGAGGTTTTGGCAATGAACGAAAAAGGAGGTGGTCGTTGTTGATGTAGAGATAGATGGAGCTGAGAAAATGTTGCGAAATTTGTTTCCAAGTTGTTTCCTTTGTTTCTTATTTCCCAATTACTGTATGTAAATCCCATGTTCTTAAACAGTTCAATTCTATTAATTCAAGGAATAGATGGTCGTCAAAGCCGTATTACATTTTTGTTAGGGTTGGATGAAATTTAACAAAAGGAAGCCTCATTTAGGTGTATTTTTTTTTCTCTTGAATAGATTAGTCAATTATATAAAACCAAACCTCAAAGAAGTCAATATAAATATTCCTAATCTATGTAAGCAGGGTTCATCACTTTATCTTGTCAAAATTAGTTATCAGGTGTCAATACATATTAAAGTAGTCCAGATTATGCTTAGTCAATAGTCATACATATCATACAAAGGGTTTACCCCTTCTAGCTGGGTATCTTTAATCCCTTTTTGATTTTTTATAGCTGTCTCCAAGCTCATTAGGTTTTCTGATGGATATTTTTTGCTAGGTGATGGATACCAATAACTGGAGGCTTGCTCAAGGTGGCGAACCGTTGACAGACACGGGAGATTGGAGGAGTCAGCTGCAAACTGATTCACGACAAGCGATTGTCAATAAGATGTAAGTTTTATAATCATTAATATACTTGATTCCTGTTTTTTGTTCAAATTTTTTAATCCAAAAGATCGTGCTCAATTCCAGTTTTTTTAGGGGTTGGGGAATTGGAGGGCTTAAACATCACATCAATTCATACGCATAGGGATCTCAGAATTTAATGATATAGCATTAATTGAAGGAAAGTCGTAAAGGGAGTCTCAAAAGAACAAAATATAAGTGAGGACATGATCTTTGATATGAGTGAGTGGAGGAGTGCAATCTGAAGTTGGGTAGTTTTTCCCCCCTTCTCTCTCTCTCTCTCTCTCAGTTTTAAACTTTTTAATTTTTCCTTGGTTTTTATTTTAGCATTTTGCATTTATGTGTGTTTATTTCTTTTTCTTATGGAATGAGTTTTTATTTATTTATTTCATCTATTTCTATTATTTTATTTTCTCTTATTTTTATATGCTTGTCTTTTTACTTATCCCTTCCCCTTTCTACTTTTACTTGTTATATATGGAGTTCATTTTCAGTATACCCAACTAGTTTGGGATAAAAGGTGTTATTGAGTTCCACTTGTTATAGTGTGGGTGGACTTCTTGTTCCTCTCCGCTTCTAATCTCTTTCAAATTTAGAGGGTTTTGAAATGTTAGCTTACTAGTAATTGTCTGTGCCTGAAGGCACGACGTAACAAAATCCTCCCTCTCTCTCCGTTTCAACAATCCCACTTTCATTTCCTCTCTCTCCTCCTTCCTCTCCCACCACCCTTTCCCGTCCAAATCAATTAGAATGAATCTGAATCGTTCTTGTGTTTTCCCGCCCAAATTCAAAATGGGTTATATCTTATTAATATTGATATGCAAACCCGTAAAAGGGTAAAAAGGCCATAGATATCATCATTGGTGAAGTTCAGTCAGACCACAATGCAGTGAGGTCAGACTATGGATCAGTCATAGTGCTGACAATAGATAATTATTTATTTAATTATATGAGTTTTATGAGAACTGAAGTTTGGGGAAACTGGTTTGACCCAGATACAGAGCCAAGTATAAAATTTTGTATAAAAAATGCTAAGTGTAATGAGAGTGGATGTTTTAAGAGTACGGGTTGAATCAAGAAAAAATTCAATGGCTCAATTAGAAACGAGCCATCTTCACCCTTTACTTCTCTTTAAACTTTGCGTTTTTGGACATTGGAAGGAGTTCCATGTCGGATCTCCATTGGAATTAGCGGCATATTTTTTTGCCACTTCGTCTATTTTGCTTAAGGACTCCATGTCCTATTGGTTTGATTCTCTCTGCTTTCTAATCAAATATTCTTTAAGATAAAAAGATAAAAAAAATGAAACTAGGCATATGTTTAAGGGAGTATAGTGCTATTTTGGTCTTTATCTTTTCATGTTTATGTATGCCTGCGTAGTCAATAAGCATTACAACCTTGATGTTTCATTTGTAGAATGGAGACTTTGAAGAGACATATTCCTGTCCCTGGAGAAGAGCTTAAGGAAATTGCTGTGAGGTTTGAGGAAAAGATATTTACTGCTGCCACAAGCGAGGTATACACCCTTTGTTAAATTGTTCATTGTAATATGAATGTTGCAATACATTTGTTCACGATCAATTTTCTATGCTGGCTATATGTTCCTTTTTTTAAGATTAAAAAGAAAGAAAATTTGTTAGAATACGTGTACAGATGAAAAGGAGGATGAGGTATCCTCCAAAGCAAAAAAGCTATATATGATCTTTTGTTTTCTGGTTTTCAAGTCGGTGTTTATCAATTGTTGGTTTTCCTACTTGTCCCAACTCCTAAATTGTCTTTTTGTTTTTGAATTATTCAATTGCAGTCTGAATATCGGAGGAAAATATCATTAAAGATGCTGGCCATGGATACAAAATCTCAAAATCCCATTTCCAATTTGTTGCAGTCTAACTCTGCAAACGGACAAAATCAACCAAATCTAGGTAATCCCACGAGCGTACTATTCCCTTGTGCACTAGTGGCTATTATTTTGCCCGCACACTAACACCTCTTATTAAAAAAATATAAGGGTTAATTGATGTTTTGGTTAGTGTACTAGGGGCCGATTTTCATTTTGGTTACTGAATCTTTTTTTGTTACAAAGACATTATTATACTCAAAAAATATTACAAATTAGTCATTACTTAACATTCCGTCCAAAAAAATTGATAGAAGCGTTGAATAGACTAACGTTTAACAGCTGTCATATGGGGTACTTGAATATGTGGTAAGTGGGACCTTGTTACGTGGAAGGTTAATTGATGTTTTAGTTATTGTACTTGGAGTCGATTTTCATTTTGATTACTGAATCTTTTTTTAATTACAAAATCATTATTGTACTCAAAATATGTTATAAATTAATCATTACTTAACATTCATTCCGTCCAAAAAATTGATTAAAGTGTTGATCCGTGCATATCACGTGAGCAAAAAAAGTTGATGTGTGAGTTAGTTATTAGTGATGTGGCACATGTAGGAGTGAGCAAAAAACGGATAAAACCGAATTACCGAATTGAACCTAATTTTTTCGGTTATTCGGGTATTTTTTGTAATTCGGTTATATCCGATTTTATTTCGGGTTTGGGTTTGGCTTAGAAAAAATAAAATTAAAACTTAAAATAAAAATAACAATACGATGAGATCTATTTTTGGTTAAGGCAGACACTTCTTCTCATTCTTTTCTTAAGACTTAACATCAAATCAATTGTTTTATCATCTCAAACAATATAACACCAAAGCTATAGATGTTAGATTCTGGATTTGATTCCATCTCAGTTGCAACTTGCAATAAATTCATTCCAGAGACCAAAATTGGAAATTTGGCTGCATAGACTTCGGTGAGATTTACATCGGAGGAGTTCAATTTTTTGTGGGAAATGGGTGGCTTTAGTTGGTGCATGTGCTCGAGGCAGTATGCTATACCCATTGCAATTCTCATCCGCATACCCCAGTCCAAGGTGCTCTGCTTCTCTTACTGCAAAACTCAAAAGAGATAGCCTTGATTTCGGTTATTAACCGAATAACCGAATTTACTATTCGGTAATTCGGTTATCTCAAAATTCGGTTACTTGTTTAGATATCACAAATGTATATATTTCGATTTTCGGTTATAACCGAATAACCTATTCGGTTCGATTATAACCGAATTACTCACTCCTAGGCGCATCAATATTTAACTCACACGTCAATTAAGTAATGTTAAGTAATAACTAGTTTGTAACATTTTTTTGAGTATAGTAATGTCTTTGTAACAAAAAAAAATCAGTAATCAAAATGAAAAATCGACCCCTAGTACAGTAACCAAAACATCAATTAACCCTCCATGTAACATAAACCCACCAGCCGCATATTCAAGTACCCCACATGACAGCCGTTAAATGTTAGTCTATTTAGCACTTTCATCATTTTTTTGGACGAAATGTTAAGTAATGACTAGTTTGTAACTTTTTTTTAGTATAGTAATGTCTTTGTAACAAAAAATATTCAGTAACTAGAATGAAAATCGATCCTTAGTACAATAATCAAAACATCAATTAACCCAAAAATATAATATCATCCGTCTCCTTTTCTACCATTTCTTTACATATACATATCTTGATGTTATATAATCAACCGCCGGGGGGGTTCAAATTTCTTATAACTTAATAATGGAGATTTTGAAGGGAAAAAAATCAATAAATTAAAAATAAATGACTTACTTAACAAAACTATGTATTTTGTAAGTAGCCTTAGAGAAGCTTGTCTAAGCCTAGCCTTAGAATGGGTTTTCCCATAGTAGCTTCTCTTTTGAGTGTTGATGCCATGACTTGGTTATTTACTTTATCTCTCTCTCTCTCTCAATGAATAGCCTCTCAGAGCATGCAATCCCTACTGAACAGCCAAGGGACACCTCTTCCTGTTCCAGGTCCAACTAATCAGTCTCAAGCAGGGCAACAACAAGATGTTCCTGAACAGCAACAGCAGGATGTTCCTCAACAGCGACAGCAGGATGTTCCTCAACAGCAACAGCAGCTATCCCAGAATCCCCAGCAATACCTTTATCAGCAGCATTTAAAAAACCAACTAATGAAGCAAAAGTTCCAGCAGGGAAGTATTTCCCACTCTCAGATGCAATCTCACATCCAGCAACAACAGCAGCAGAATCTAATACGGAAAAATCAGTTGCAATCTTCTCAGCAATCTGTTCTGCAGCCTAGTATGATGCAATCATCTCAACTTTCTAGCCTTCAACAGAAGCAACTATTTCAGTCCCAAAGTGCCATGCCAGGGGCGTCTTCAAGTATGTATCTGTAGTATTTCGACTTAGTTGCTCCACATGTTTCTTGAGTTGATGTAATATGTGATTCTATCATTGTGATACTTATTCTTACATAGTTTTTTTCTCCAATTCCAATTAGCTAAACCAGGGCTGCAAATTTGAAAGTGTGATTCTTTTATTTTATCTTAATCTGAATAGATTTAGTATTATTAATCTACTTTTGTTTAAGTTTGACTATCTGTCAAAGAAAGTTGAGCATATGGCTAGAAATTATCAGACAATTGAGTTTCTAGGCTAGTAGGCTGCATTGGATTATTTTGGGTTTAATTTTGTTTCAGGTAAGGTATTTGTACTACCGGAAAAGAAGTTTAATGTTATTTGTATTTAATGCAAATTAAACAATACTGAAACATATGTTGGCAATCTTCATGGTTCACCTCACACTTGGGATTTGTTTAGGCCAGAAACTTAAATGAATACATCTGTCACTCTCTCTTAAAAATTTTAAATCCCTTGCTCTCTCTCTCTCTCTCACACACACACACATACATACAGAGTGAGACACACCCCGTCGTGCATACTCATGCTCTCTTGCAGAAACAAACTTTCATTGTGCTCTTGGTAGCGTGTACTGTCTATATAATCCTTTTCTTTCCCCTCCCAGCTTCAATCAATATGGGAAAAGGGGAAGTAGGTTAAGTATCATTTTCTAATTTGTGTTTTACTATGACATACTTAAGTAGCATAGATGTTGGGCGAATACCTACTGTAGCGTGTACTGTCTATATAATCCTTTTCTTTCCCCTCCCAGCTTCAATCAATATGGGAAAAGGGGAAGTAGGTTAAGTATCATTTTCTAATTTGTGTTTTACTATGACATACTTAAGAAGCATAGATGTTGGGCGAATACCTACTGTAGCATGTATATTTATAATTTATATCTGAATATGGGATAGTTGTTTTGTTGGAACCTAGTACCAATCGACTTAGCAAAGTTACACCCACACAACTCAAAGCAGCATAGCAGAGGTGCTAAGTTTACGGAGTTTTATTTATGGGATTTTTGGTGAGGCCCGCTTGGGTGATCCTTTACTCCTTTAAGAGATTTTTGTTTGGGTAAGATTTTGAGGTTTAAGGAGTCGCAGGGATGTTAAGATTCTTTAGGCATGTTCTTATTATGCTATATTATCTGGTCTATGGACCGATAAGGATGCCAGAATACCCATTGATATCCTCCTCGTTTCATTACTAGGATAGGGTTTTATTTCCAGGAACGGCTATGGGAGCTTTTATAGGAGGTTCTGTTTCAAATGTTCATAGATAATTAGAGATTTGCGGGCAGTCATTCATCAGCTTGTCTTTATTTTTCCACTTGTATTTCTTTGGAGGACTTCTTTTTCTCCCTTTATATACTCTTAACTTCTATCTAATAAAACTTTTTTAAAACCCAATTTTTTCCTATCTAGCTAAAAATTATTCTGATTAAAAAATGTCTGTAGGTGTGATGGATACTATGGACAGCGGTGATTGGAGGCATCGGTTGCAAGTAGATTCGAGACAAAGGATTGTCAACAAGATGTAAGTTTAAGCATATATAGTCTGAATAAACTTGCTAAATTCAAGGTATTTTTAATCCTTTGCATTAATTCAATCAAATATAAACAAAAAGATTTATATATTGTAAAGAGTTTTGCTATGTATTGCGATAAATTTATGCCAAGTTACAATTGCGAAACTTATCAATACATGGGATTGTTAGGAATTATAGGAGGGCTCCACTTATTACACATCTCTCCAAAAAAGTTACCACTAATAGTTATTCACGTAACTGGCAATTAAATAATCGATGTAAATATTCGCAATATATATTATTTTCCTACTGTAAATTGGTCAGCATCAAAGAATCCTCTTTTAATCATCATAAAAAATTCAAAAATCCGCCACAGAATCCCTTTAGTAATGTTGTGCTCAATGGTGGATTTTTTGATCCTTTTTGTGATGATGAAAAGGGGATTCTTGGGTATAGCTTGATCCTTTTTATAATGATGGATACAAAAATCCGCCACTGAAAAGTGTTATTAGGCCTGTATGGTTAGTTTTATTATCATGCCTGCATAGTCAATGGCCATTTAAAAGTCAATGTTTCACTTGTAGAATGGAGACTTTGAAGAGGCATCTTCCCTTCTCTGGGCCAGAGGGACTACAGGAACTTGAGAAAATTGCTGTGAGATTTGAGGAGAAGATTTATACTGCTGCAACAAGCCAGGTTTTCATCCATTGAAGTTTTTCTCTGTAGTTTGAACGTTGTGATACTTTTGTTCATGACCGGTTGTCAATGTTAGCTGCCTCCTGCATATGAACTGTGTTATAGTTTTCTATTCGGTGTTTATCTTCTGTTCCTACTTCCTACTTGTCCTAAAACTGTATATTAATATTTTTTAAATTATATAATTGCAGTCTGATTATCTGAGGAAAATATCCTTAAAGATGCTGACAATGGAGACAAAAAATCCCATGCCCAATTCTCTGCAGTCCAACTTTCTCACTGATGGCCTAAATCTTCCAGATCCAGGTAACCTTATGAGTTTGTGATGTGCTTGTGAATTGTGACAATATTATCTTGCTAGCAGGCTAACATCTTTCCTTCCATGTTTGTTTCCATTATCTCTTACCGTGTACTGCCTTTGCTACTACGTACTTTATGTTAATATGTGGGTGCGTGCAATATTTACTTATTCCTATTGTATTTTCATTTTTTTGTAGTTTTGAGAAGTTCATCTCTCAGGTTTATTTAGAATGTGCATCTTTGGTTCGTTACATGGTTGAGGATGGAATGTCCATCCATTTTTGGGAGGATGTTTGGTTGGGGGATTGATCCTTTTTGGTTTCTTTTCCTCCTTTATATTATCTATCCTCTCATTGTGATGTACCGTATGCAAGTTTTGTTTCTTGCACAGGCATCTTGGATTTATCATTTATCCATAACCTGCATGATTAGAATACTGAGGTTGTGACTTGTCTCCTCTTCTTTTCTTGATTGAATCATATTTATCAACTTATTTTTCAAAGTGTACTTGGATTCTTGATCCATGTAGAACTTCCACTTGCAAGTCTGTCGTGTATAGCAAATATTTGGATTAAAAAAAAAATTAGATGTTCAATATTTGAAAAAGGCTTATACCTACTTCTGATATTATTTCAACAGTTATCGTTAAATGTTTGTACTAAGTGCAGCACATGTACCTTGAGTTTCATTGTAGCATATGTAATACACAATGTACAACATGTAATGCTTACTGTTGAAATAAAAATATCAGCAGTAGGTTATCTCTTGGGGACTGATAAAATATTGTTCAGATATATTTTCCAGTGCTGACAGATTTATAAAGACCATATCTCAAAGAGTTCTGTGTATCTCAATGTCCTTGTAACTTGTTATTTATTTTTTATCCAGTATTTAAATTTTATTGTAATCTAGCTTGTGTAATCAGGTTTATTGATTTTAATACCCTGATATATCAAACTGATGTTTTCTGCAGTCGCTTCTCAGAATCAATTAGTGGCAGACCTCCAGTGCAAATTGGTACGAGGACCAACACTAATTTTAGCTTTATTTTAATTTTCTTAAGTGGCAACATTAGTCCAATACTCAACTTGAATCCTTGGTTTTGTATTGCCTGCCTATTCATGAAGCTATCATATATTTTTCCTATATTTTCATGAGTTTTAAGTTATTTAATTTGGTGATCTTGGCTTGACACACTAATATACATTATTGTTGGAATTACATAAACTTGTGCATTTGCTATGTGGATAACATTGGTCTTGGTCTTATCATGAGAGTATATCTGCAATAAGTTGTGTAGGATTTTGATGCAGCAGATTCTCCTATTGATTAACATCCTGTGGTTCAGGGTCTAGTCTATGGAACCAGTGAACCACGCAAGCTGGTTAGGCCAAAATCTAGCTTATAAGGTCTTGAGCGACCAAGCAGTCAACCCTCTTACTCACACACACACACACCAAACCAAGGAGCCATTTGGGAGTAGAGTGAGATTGTATTCTAGATCCACAGACAAAAGTCCTCCTCAACATGAGATGCATGGTTCACCAGCCCTTAAAAATATGCTTGCAAGTACAGTTTGGAGGGAGGCGGGCATACCTTATGAGTATTCGGACTATAACAGTTCCGATGAACAGTCACTCACTTTTGACAGTAATACAATTCCAGAAGGTTTTTATAGGCCTATTCGTTCTGAGTTCCATTAATGGATGTGAGATCCCATTTGGTAGGGTGAGTGGCACGAGGTGGGATTGTATTTAGTAGCTCTAGGTCTTTATCCGCAATCATCTTTTGGGGGGTGTGCGTTTGGGGTCAACTCTTTTTGGTGGGGCGAGGTTGAGAAGGGGACCATGTACCATCAACACCCTATTGAGTCATTGACACGTATAATTGTAATGGACAACCTAAGTATTTGTGTAGGACCTCTGGGGATTCTTTTCTCTTTTATTTATTTTATTTGTCTCGAGTAGGATGATAAGGAGAGTCGAGGAGTGCTATTTAGATGAGAACTGTACATGCGTGGGGATGAGGTAAGGACGGGTGATACTCAACTATTAATAGTTGTGAACTTATTATAGTTTAATTTTCAAATATGTCAGTTAGCCAAGTTCCCTTAAATCTATAACTTTGCTATATTGTAGCCTCTGTAGTAAACTTTGATTTGTAAATTCATGTATGTTGAGTTCTTTTCTTACTGGCTGTGAAGTTACCCTCTTTATTCTTGCAGGTTAACTGGATAGATAACTTGGGATGCGAGAGATGAGGAATTAAAGTTGTTTTGGGGTAAAAGTACTTGCGGTAGAAACTTGTGTAATTAATTTTCTTAAATGGTATGCATCTCTTTGTATAGTTTGAACTCGTGTTGGATGTTTTATGTAATTTTAAATAATGTTTGAAGGTTATTCTATTTGAGAAAACATATTAAAGATTTAAATGTGTTGATGTTAGAATAGTCGCTTGGATTTGTTAAAAAATTCTTTGATCCTCATTTCTGTGTGGTCGTCAAACAGTTGGAGTACTTCCTACGTATTCTTCTTCATTTTTATCGTGGAAACTGATAAATTCATAACAGTAAATGATACTTCAAGAAAATCGTCGCTATAAATTCTATAGTGACGGTTTTTACCATCGTTATATATCTATAGCGACATTTTTTATGTAAACATATCAAAAAAATGTTATGGAAATGTACATGCTTTAAGTGCGTTTAGGGCTCATCTAGTTGACATTTTTTGGGGGTCGAATTGAAATGCATGATTTTTCTAATAATTTTATGAAAGTCCATCCAAATTAAATTATCTTCTTGATTTAATTGAACTTCTTCAAATCCTAATTTTTGTTTAAAAAAATTATCGACTTCCTAAAAAAACGTAGGGAGTGTATTCAATTAAGATTTTTAAAGACTTTTAAAAACTTTAAAAGTTTGGTTGTATTCAATCAAGACATTTAAAGAGTTTATAAAAGTTTAGTGGTATTCAATTACAATTTTTTTAATGTCTTTAAAAGTTAGATGGTATTGGATTAAGATTTTTACAAAGTCTATAAAAGTATTTTGGTATTCAAAAAGTCATAGATTTTAAATATTTCTATCAAATGGTAGAGTTTGACAGACTTTAGAAAAGAATTATAACTATCAACCCATATCCAAAGTCTTACCTCATCTCTAAAGATTTCTAAAGACTTCCAAATAAACACAAGGGTGGATAAAACTAGTTAATAATTGGACTTTGTCTTTTATTGGGTCAAATTAGTTATTTATTTTATATGGGCTAAAAAATATTAATATGTGATGGATAAATAATTTGGTAAAATTTAGGCTATAAAAATAATTGAATTTATTATAGTTTTATTATAAGAGAATTAACAAGATATATTAATAAGTAAACAAATAACTAGACCTAATCTGAATTGGTGAGGGAAAAAGCAGCCGTTCGAAAGCTTTCAATAGAAAGAGGAAAGAGATTTGTTCAACAAAGGTGAGATAAAATCATAAAACTCTTATATCAATTGTAAAGATTATGTATTATAATATATGAAAATAGAAAATATATGATGTGTATGTGTATATTTTTTTTAGACGAAGGAAATCACCGTTAATTTTTGAGACATCCTCCATATTCGTCTTCAAGTGTCTTTGATGTATCATAGTGAAATAATGTAATATGTGGTTGTATTCTTGCATGACAAATTGAAAGAATCGTTATCTTTCCCTTATAAAAAAGAAAAAAACGCACTGCTTTGATATATGTTAGGCGCATAAAAAAAGGTCTATACAATCAAACAAAATTAACAGCAGTTAAGATGGAAAATTGGGTTAACAGAATCACACAATCAACATATATATATATATATATATATATATATATATATATATATATATATATATATATTAGTAAAATAATCAATAATAAAAAGCAATCAATTATTAGTAAAAAGCGTACGCATATGCATAAAGTATATATAGTTCAAAGAAAAATGAGCTAAATTTTTTTGTATTGCGTCTGTAGTTTTTAAAATTTTATTGGTATCTGAGTATCCAAATGTATCATGAAATGAGTAGAATAATGTGAATACTTTCAACATATATAAAATCTAATGTCACAATAATATAATGAGATTTACTCTAGTTCATAAAAAAAGAGGGAGAGGACATTGTACACATGAACTAATTAACATTTAATATAAGTTACAAGATATATTAGAAGTATACAAAAGTCTATCACAGTCTTAATAAAAAGTTTATAAAAGTCTGTTACTTATTTCATAAAGTCTATAAAAGTCATTTTAAAAAAGTCTTTAAAGTTTGTGTAAGTCATTAAAATTTCATAAATTATACAAAAGTCTATCATTTAAAAAAATTCTTTAAAAATCTTAAATGAATACACCCCCCCGTAGTTTACTAATTTTCACATATGCATAATAATTAATACTCCTTGCATTTCATAAAAGAGTACATTTTTTGACTTTAACAAGTCAAAATTCTAAAATTTAACATTGATATGATAAAATAGTTTTGAACCAACCAGCATATTTTAACAAAACAATAACAAAAATTAAAGGGTTATTTACATTTCCTAGTATAAAAAATTTTACAATAAAAGTGTATCCAAAAAATATTTACAGAATTAATACATTTTTAATATTTTATTTACAAAATTAGTGCATTTTTAACCTTACAATCACACTTCTCCTGAGCACCCAAAATTGAAAACCCTAGCCCACTACACCTCAATCGAATTTTGCTCCATGGATCTAATCCTCAGCATCCTCAAAATCCTGCCCTACAGCTTCCTCCGTCCACAGCGCCTCCGACTGAAGCTCCCATCTTTCTCTCTTCCCTCCGCCATGACTGTCTACTCAATCTCTCATCCTCCTCACCTACTTCATGGTCGTCTCCAGTATTGTCTATGACATCATTGTCGAGCCACTTGGCATTGGATCCACCCAAAACCGAGCTATCGGCAACCAGTACATTTTTGAAGGCTTCTTTAGTTGGAAACCCTTATTTTTTAATTTGAGAACTTGGAAACCAAATTTCTCTTCTTGTCTTTTTGATTTCTGTCAGCGCTTTTTTCGTTCCTTATTTTTTTATGACTATTTGGTTATCCACAAAAATTGAAATGGTTACCTTTTGTATAAAGGTTTGGCTACCAACTGCACCATATTCAAAATAATTTTATTTTTAAAAGATTATTTATAAGTAACAAATAACTACATAAATGGGAACTCTTATTTGGCATTTCGGATACCCTTTGTGGTTCCTCTCTCTTTTTTACTAAAGGCTTTTTTAGTTGGAAACCCTTATTTTTTAATTTTGGAATTTAGAAATCAAATTTCTCTTCTTCTCTTTTTCATTTTTGTCGATATTCTTTTCGTTCCTTATTTTTTTTATGACTATTTGGTTACCCACAAAAACTAAAATGGTTACCTTTGTATGAAAGTTTGGCTACCAACTGCACCATATTCAAAATAATTTTATTTTTAAAATGTTATTTATAAATAATCAACATCTACATAAATGAGAACTCTTACATGACATTTCGGATATCCTTTGTAGTTTCTCTCTTTTTTACTGAAAGTTTCTTTAGTTAGAAACCCTTATTTTCTAATTTGGAAACTTGGAAACCAAATTTCTCTTCTTCTCTTTTTGATTTCCGTCAACGTTATTTTCGTTCCTTATTTTTTTATGACTATTTGGTTACCCACAAAAACTAAAATGGTTACCTTTGTATGAATTTAACTACCAACTGTAGCATATTCAAAATAATTTTACTTTTAAAAGGTTATTTATAAGTAACCAATAACTACATAAATGGGAACTCTTACATGACATAACTTCTTCTTGATTTTAGTGTTTCTTTATTTCTTTGAAACTGAATGATCTGACATGATTATTGTGTTGCACTTTTTTTGTAATTATTTTATGAATGCATTAATCTTATAATTATTTTCTAATTGTTGTATAGTACTGTAAAAAAACCAAAATTAAACCATAATAACCCATCTCAGCTACTACAATACACACCTTTTGACCTCCGTGAAATTTTTATTGCAATCCAAATTATGTAACTAATCCTAAAACACAGATTATGTAGAATCATCCACCAAAATATACCTCAAAATCCACGCTAAAATTGTACTATTTTACTCATCATTCACCTTTTGGGAAAACTTCCCCTTAACAATGTTATGGGCTCTTTGTTTACATGTGAATGAATCTGACCGATTAAGTTATTTTGATTATTTATTTTATAAATTTTAAATTCTAAATGCGTCTGATTGTGACTAAATTAGTAAGAAGTAGTGTTGAATGATATTTTTATCTATCTATTCTCATAGACAATTAAAAATTATATTTAATATTCATCTTTTTTTACTGTTGTAAATAAATTTTGTTGTTTACAAATTATTAATTTTTTTTAAAAAATCTTTAATTAATTGGTCAATAATCAATTTAATGAATATTGTTTTAATCTTTTGTTTTAGTTTTATGGACTAATAAAATATTATTAAAAAAAAATTAGTGTTTATTCCTGAAATCTGTTATCTATTATATATACTAAATTACAGTACATGACACAATATTATAATATCTATCCTTCTATAAATTTAACACATATCTATCATATTTAATAATCCAAACTGTCTTTTACAGAAATAAATGAAACACTAAAAAATACTAAATTCATTTCTCAAATCCCCCTAAATCGGGGATAATATATTCAAAATTCAAAAATGGCAACTAATTTAATTCCATATTCATTCAAATTATTTCAAACTCAACCCAAAGGATCTGTAGATTGCTATCCCCAACATCCTGTAGATTCCTGCGATAAATTCTGTAGAGACGGCGAAGAAGATGCTGACTCAAAGGATGAACATCCTGATTCAGAGCATTCAAGAACAAATTCTCAGACCAGGCCCAATAGAGGAAATGAAACTAATTCTTACTGTGACCTTCGATCAGATTTCCGGCGGAAGATATCACTGAGGAAGGCAGAATAGGAAGAACACAGCCACGGTTTTTGACCAACTGCCGAAGTGCTCCCAAATCGCCATCTCGCAATCAATATCAACAAATCATGGCGAGCCAGATTATCAAAAAGAAAAAGGTTAGTTCGTACAATCCCCATTTCCCCTCAATTTTGGATGCTCTAAATAAATAAATAAACTAATAAAGTAATTGGATTCCATTTTTCATTCGTTAATTTTCTTAATCGGATTCTCATATGGTGGTGATTGTTTATTTGCTATTGCATAAAAAACAGATTGTTCCTCGAAATATGTTCTCCAAATCTTCTCAAATTGGGTTGAGAAGTAAGCTCTAATTTCCGATATACATTTCCTTCCAATTTTTTGTTTTCGGCCAATTCATTCGTATCATTGGTTAATTTTTAGTTATATGTAAAGAACAAGCTGTAATAAATTATATTTATTTTTGTGGTAAAACAAATTAGTTACTTATGGCCAAATATTGCATTTTGGGATTTCAGTTCAGTTCAGTGTTAGATGGTGCAAATGTGGGTCTTACCAATCAACGCGAGTTTAGCTTTTTCCAGGTAACGAGGATATTTTGTTTTGGTTGGATATCAGAAAGAGGAATAAGAAATAGTCTTCCTGAAATTGTTCTCGAGTTTTTACACATATATACATATGCATAGGTAGAGCTTCTAATGGGTCCTCTTTTGTTGTAGCTCAATTATGTTGTTAATCAACTACGTGATATGAGTCCGTCAAAGAAATTACCACTTATGGTGTTGCACAGAATCCACGAAACTGGTGGTCCTGCTCAGAATCCTAAAAATAAGGAGTTGTTGGATAATTGGAAAAAGTCTTGTGCTCTTTATGCTACTCCATCTGGTTCGAATGATGATCGGTATGCTTTCTTTTCTTGAAAACTTTAAAAGCAGGCCCCTTATTGGATATATGCGTTAAACTTTAAAAGACCCACGTTGAATTGTTTTATTGTTCCTGGGTTTAAGATTAACAAGTATTACCTAAGAAGCTTAAGGAATTTTTGCTTCAACATCAGGGAATATTATTGAGTCCAAGGAAAGCCAATGTGGATAGGGAAGTGGTTAATTATAGGGGGGATAGTGATGATAATGGAAGGAGTAACTTTCAAAGGTACTATGTTGAGGATGGTTTTGAACGTCTTAGTGCTGAAGACAATGTTAGGGAAGATGGGGAAGTTGAAGGAGATTTGGAATCAGACATGGATCGTGATGTAGACTCTGATTACACTGATGCGGATAATGATTGTGATGAAGTTGCGGATGCAGAGGATGCTCGTGTAATGGATTGAGGTTTGGCAAATGCTAAACAAGGCTGTCCTGAGAAGAAGAATTGCATCTTCATGTAGAATGTGTATATTACTCTTTTATTGGTGAAGAAGAGCCTCCAATGGGCAGAGACTCCTTATAAAGGAAGTGGCATTTGAAGACATATTTAATACCTTGAATGCCTCAAATTCATTGAAGGCCATGCTCTTGGAGGAATACAATTTTGATACCTTAAATGCCTCTATTTAATCCTCGTGACCTGAAATAATGTCTTTCTGGGAATTTACTGAATGTCCTTGTGGTCACTGCTATGCTTCTTTATCTATTAAACTGGAAGAAAGGTTGTAACTTTGTTAGGAATTAAAGTTCTAAATGAGGCATCAATCATAAAGCTTTTGTTGCTTCTATTTCTTATATCTGTTCTGGTCTTTTGTATTTTTATAAATGGGCATCTGATATCTTCCCCCCCCCCCCCCGCCCGCGGTAAAGTTTCACCTATTTCACAAGACATTTTTTTACATTTGACTTTCAGGAAGAGCTGTTTGAACTTACTATCATGTTATTGTAGGTTTATACAGTTGGTCCTGAATATGCACATGCCGAGGCAAGGAAGTCTCCTGTTGTTGATGGTGTTGTTATGAGAAATATTGATGGCAAAGAAGTAAGTAATTCTTTCATTTAAACTTCAACAAATACTCCCTCCATCTCAAACTACTTTCCCTACTTTTAGGGATGTGTGGCAAGGAAGTCTCCTGTATTGCTAATGGCTTGCTTTGCTTAGTATACTGTCAATTTGATCAGTATCCTTGCTTATTTTGTTGTTTTTATTTTTTTAATCTTTTTAATTATGGATGATTTGGCTTTGGGCAGGCGAGAGAGATGAATTCATGAAACTGTTATGTTAAAGCTATGAATTTCATGTTTACTTTTATTGTGTTTAGTTAATCTGGCTCTGACATGTGTACTCCTTTGTTTCCGTGTCTATTAGTTTCTTAGTGATTAGATTAAATTATGAATATCGAAGCAGAAGAAAATTCATATTATGAGCTACCACTTTGTAGTTAAAACTACGAAATTAGTGTTGTGACTGGATAACGAGGGTTTTCTTATCTTGAAAAAGTTATCCGGCTCTACAGAGTTCTAAAACAGTTTGAGTATTGGCTGAAGCTGGAATCCATATCATTTGAGATGAGATCATAGATTGTGGATTTCAGAGTTACACTATGCAGTGGGGACTGATTTAACTAGAAACAGATGAAAAGAATTAAGTTCACTTCTCTGTCAGTGCGTCAGTAGGTACTAACTCGTACTATATATATTAATGAACATCACGTGGTACGAACGATGTGGAGTCCAAATTATGTAGTAGATAATGATGATTTTGATTTTCCACAGTGTTTTATTAATGGTGGCAATAAGCTTAGAAGCTCAAAGCATGGAACCACATGCTATTTTTCTTGATTATATACACGAGTCTTGACCCTCTCAATCTTTGCATGATAAGTGTCCCTTGAGCTTTTGTTCTCAATCTATTGATATAAGTTTCTTTAAATGGTCACATTATTATAGGTAAGCTATTGTAGAAACCCTCGACCTTGTGAAAATATGGCAAAAGTTACAAGTATTGCCTGTGAAGTAATGATCTTATATTATGGAAACAATCCTGAAAGATGCTATTTTTTTTGATAGATCAAAATTGAAAGAGAACAATGTATTAAGGTACCTTAATATCTCACAACAAATGAAGTACCCAAGTATATTTGGAATCTAAATGGGTTTGCTTACTCTTTTCGTGCAATCTAAAATTGTTTATGACCTAAGACTGACTCTGTTTTGTGTGTGTTTGGTGCGTCTTGGGTGGTGGTTACTGCCAAAAGAGAAATTATGTCAGCATTACTTTTTTGGTTAGTAGAGTTCCATACAGATTACAGAGAATGGCTTAACAAACTTGGAGACCATGTTGTACGGATTATTTTTGGATAACCCTGTTTAAGTTCAATTGTGTTCACTTTGTTGCAAAGATAATGAAAGGAACGAAGGAAATATAAAATCTTCGCATACTAGGGGGATCCTTATAATTTCCCAAGTATTTATTGTCTCATCATCTTCTTGGCATTGAAAGAGGATATTACCACTTAATACTATCATTTTCCATTTTTAATAGTTAATTTATCAGTATAGTTTACACATTCTAAATCAAAGCATGTGTGCAGTTTCTCATTATTTTGCAGTGAGCATTCAATGCATTGTTTAGTGGATCAGTACTCAAGTCTTCCTTAACTTTCAGGAAAGCAATACTCTAAAAAAGGAGTCTTCTCTTCAAATAGGCAAAAATTACGTCAGTGGGTTGCAGATACTTCACTTCACGAAGTTGATGAGCTCAGCTCTAAGGGGTTAGCCACACCACTGTTCATTAGTTTCCCATTGAGTACGAGTAGTGTATTTATTTACATGATTGCTCTCCAGTTTTTGTCTCTTTCCATTGTTGGTGAATGTAATTTATTGGTGTTTGATAGTACTGTATGCTTACTGTGGGAACCAACATCAGTGATATTGATCATCAAGATTCGGGGACTATATATGTGTTTGCAACAATAAAATGGGACTTGAAGCACCAAAGGGGGTGACCATTGACGTGACTGGAATGAGACGCAGACAGAACCTTTCTTTGGAAGACCAAAATAAAAAATCAAATGCCTTTCATTCTTCCCCTTTCTTTGGATTATGTTGCATCTTTCAAGGGATAGGCAAGAAGGATTGAACTTAGCTGTTCACGTTTTGGAGTATATCATGCTTTTAGTCTAGATGATGTATTAATTAGAGGTTTGATTGATATATAATTGTTGTGGTGGAAGATGAGTGAAATAGTTTAAATTTCAAATTTATGTTGTCGTGTTTGTTTGTTTCCTACAATGTTTTGACTAATTATTGAGGTAATATTTCATATACTCCTTTCATCCTAAAAATCGTAGTGTTACGAAGATAATCTCATATATTCCTTATAAATTAAGTACTGGGTTCTTTGTTTATTGGCTTCTGGTTGTTTATAAATTTGATGCTCTTTTAGGATCCACCTGAATATGCCGTTGTTACAAGCTGTGGGCATATTTCTTGCAATCAATGCATTATGAACACTTGACAGGTGATGACAACCAGTGCCCAACCACAAAATTTTGAATATTTTAGTGGATTTTTTTTTTAATACATAAAGAGTTTTATCTTATTTAATTTATTAAGTTCTAAAATTTAAAAATTAATAAAAAATTATATAATTTTAATTAACATAGTAATTTTGTAAACTCTTCTGTATAAATGAGTATAATTGTTTTCCAAATTTTAAATTAATTCACATCACAATTTTTTTTATAAATTTGTATAAGTTTATTATGATAAAAGATAGGAATTGCTTTTTTGAAAAATGGAGGTAGTACTACGCTACCATTTTACAACCTTAATATAAAATTATTTACTAGATTGGATTGTCAATACTCTCAACAAAAATAAAATTTCCCATGTATAGATAACGATTTTATTTCATTAAAAAGCTCCAAAGTTTAGATATGTAATAGTTGATTTAATTATTCTTCTGTTTGTTTATATGTAATTATTTGGAAAAATTATTTAAATATGGAAGGGTATTAATAATTTTAATTTAAAATTTTATTAGTATAGTTTTTTTAGCATTTTATTATTTATATTAATAATTTTTATATCATATTATTATTTAATTAACATTATGGAGGTTATACATTGGGTGCACTAATAATGCCGAAGTGACAACTATGGAACACTCTTCTGTATCTGCAATAATTTGATGTCTGGATAGACCTTCATTTTAAAAAATGAGACAAAGTAGCACGACAATGCCAATTCCAAGCAAAAAATAATAAATGTGTACGTAAATCTGAAATGCCAATTCCAAGCAAAAAATAAATTTGAAAGGATTTATGGTAGTCTATCCATCTTTTCCCAAGTCATTAATTAACAACTTTTATCACATCAATTTCATACCTATTACTCCAACTTTCAAAATTATTACTCCCTCCATTTCTATATGTAAGTCGTTTTAGACTTATTTTTTTATTCTTAATTATTTGTCGTTTGTAGTTATCTAGGAGAATTGATTACTACTTTTCCCAAATTGCCCCTTATTACTCCACCTAATCTTTTGATCCATATTTATGAAATGAGATAAGTGAGGTAAAGGGTATTATAGATAATTGATACTATAGTTAATGTTTTTCAATCATTTCCTTAATTCTTGTGCACATGTCTAAAACGACCTATATTAAGGAACGGAAGGAGTATTGTTTAAAGGCATGATTGCTTGAAATGACTAAAAATTGGAGTAGTATTATCTATCATTAATTTCATATGTATTCCGTTGTTTTTCTTGAATATCATATTTTGGTCACAAATGTAGGTTGGGAATGCAGTTACAGACAACTACTACGACAACCTGGGAACTGTGACATACTGGTGGAGCCACGCAATGATATCGGATAAAACATACCATCAACTCATCGATATCTGTGATTTTCGACGACAAAAGACTTCAAATGAGTGTGAACCATTGTACAATTATGCCATGGATCAAAAATTCATATTAATTTTTATATTATTTTCCGGATGAACTCAATATATTGTTGCAAAAGAGGTTCATTTTCAAAATACAGATATCATCCTATAATTTGAAGGCAAATTATGCGACGTACACAGTTGCTAGGATGACTAACGATGAAAAAATAATTGAATCCTACACAAGTATATGTGATGAGCCTCAGGTAATTCATTTGGTTGATGTTGAATCCTACAATAAATTTGTTTATACTTATGAAAAAAATAATTGAATCCTACACAATTAAATTCTGTTACTACATTCTATACAGTGTGAGTTAATGCTTGATGTTGTCAACTGTGTCACACCTATAAGCAAAATGCCTATACATTCAATCAACGATGATGATGTACATGGATTTCAATCAACTGATGTTGAAATGTCAACCAACAAAATACAAAAGAAGATCAAAATCGAGAAAGATGACAACTTTATTGCTTCAAATTAATTTAATTCATTATCTCATTTTACTGCGTATCTTGGTTGTTTTAAATATTAGAAACTTCTAAATACAATTAGTACGTTGATCTTTGAGTTTTTAATTTGGATTATTGGAATGTTCTGTGTGGAATTTGATTATCGCACAACAATTTATCATCTTTTAATTATATTTTAATTTATTAATTGTACGTACATATTTATTATTAAAAAATTGAATAATCTCGCCGCAACGCGCGGGTTTGTATCTATGTTAGTCTAATTCGAACGTGAGTAGTTGCTATATGTCATGTCAGTTAGGATGTGACCCTCTTAATGATTGCCTTTAACTCTTTTTTAACTTTGATTTTAGGGTCCTGGAGGTATCACCATTAATAATACCACCAATGCCTTGATTTTGGGTATCTACAATGAGCCAATGACTCCATGGCATTGCAACATTGTTGTTGAAAATCTTAATGATTATCTTATTGATAATGGATATTAGTTAATTTGTAAAATTCAAAATACTATCCCCTACAATGTATATTCATTTGTTTTTTTGTATAAAATTTGATCATCGCACAACAATTTACCATCTTTTTATTATATTTTAATTTATTAATTGTACGTACACGTTTATTATTATAAAATTAAATAATCCCGCCGCAACGCGCGGGTTTGTATCTAGTTATATTACTAATAGTATACTCCATCAAAGATTGTTCACAAGTTTATATTTAATTTTTTTAAATAGCATTGTTTATTTATAATTACATAATAATTTTGTTCAGATTAAAATAAAGAAATGCTCGTGTTAGGAATTTGCATGAGATTCATGAGAAATCTGTATGAGAATTGTTAATAACCTATATATGAGATTTGATGATGACTATTGTTTAATAACGTCCCAATTGTACAAGGATTTGGGATAGAAAGATCAATATGTTTTGTGAAGTCCTTAAAAACATCTCAATTGTACAAGAACTTAGAAAAGAAATATCAAGGTTGTTAGGTTGATCTAATCAAATTAACTTTATCTAAATGCACACTATTAAAGTATATTTGTACTGATAAGTTTTGTGAAGTCCTTAATAACGTCACAATTGTACAAAGACTTAGAATAGAAATTAAAGAACAAAGTTGTTAGGTTAAACTTATTAAAGCTTTCCATGTATAGTTGATAAGACTAGCTGATCGTAGAGTTATGCTGCCTATTCATAGTGTCATCATGGATAGAATTAACTCATTTATTGTAGTGCATCAAATAAACGATCGTAGAGCTATCTCATGGGTCATGAAGATAAGTTAAAGATCGAACAAAGAAAAGGTTGATCGAAGGATATACTCTAAGAACGATAAGTATAGTTCAAATCATAAGGAATCTCTAGAATGTCTCTATAAAGGCTAATTTGTAAAGGTACTCTGCCTGATCATAAAGTATAAGTCAGTTCACAGAGTAATCAAGATTTCGTAGAGCAGTAACTGATATTATAAAGCGACAAAGAGACGGCCAGATCATAGAGTTGTCTTCGACATCATAGAGCTGCTGAAACATTCATAGAATAAGGAGGAGTTTGTTAAGTCTGCCCAAGTATCGTAGAGTACTCATTCGTAGAGCAGACAGTAGAGCAGAGATTAAGTCATAATCATAAAGAAAAGTGTAAAACTTAACTCTATGATTCCAATCACTCTACCAACATCGAAGATCATAGAACAAAGTCATGTCTGACAATGAAACGTTGTCAAATTGAAGGTCCCGATGTATTCAACAAAGCATCCTTAATTAGAATCGAAGATTAGAAAGTTGTGTCTAAACAACTAGTTTATTGAAAGAAACATCTGACACAAACAACTCTAGAAAGTTAACATCAAGGACTCAAAGATATATGTGTCTTAAATGCTCCAACGGACACTTTTCAACGTGAATTCTTTTTGGAAGACTATAAATAACCTCAAGAATTCAAATTCAAGAGGTTGTTGATAGCGATGAAAATAGAGTGGCAAATCATAAGATCAAACACAAGAACCACTACGATCCACCAAGAACACAAAGTTGAATTAATAAAGAAGTAAAGCAATTCAACTCAACGAATCAAGATATGTTCAAAGCTGCTAAATACTAGAAGATGTCGAGTTTTATTGAAAAGCTTAACATCACATCAAGGATGATCATTCAAAGCTTTTGAGTACTAGAAGTAGTCAAGCCTCAATGTAAAGATCAAACATCTATCAACAAACAGGAAATCGATTGTCTTAGTGACTTTTGTCCAAGTCTAAGTGACTTGTGTAGGTCTGAGTGACCTGCTCTGTCCTAGTTTGTGTGACCGAATTGTAAGAGATCTGTGTAATCTGGTCCGAGTGACCTTATCCTTAGTGGATATCCTACTCGTTGGAGTAGAAGGGTGAATTAGGAGTTGCCCGAACCACTTAAAACATCGTGTCAAGTCATTTACATTCTATCTTATTTACGCTATATCTGCTAAGTGACTTATAACCACAAAACTAAATTTAGAACTAAGATTTACTTAATCTTTAAAGAGGATTTTCCAAATAATATTTTACTGTGCATAATATTAACTGATTATTTCGTAATACATTTTTAATTAAATGAAATGTTTTAAAAATTTGTTCAACCCTCCTTTCTAGATCTCTCGCGTGCCTCTTAAAAACACGTATTCAGATATTTTAAAAAAACATATTAAAAATATCATTTCATTCTATATTTAGAACTTCACTCAAATTATCTTAACTTTTCATTCAGTTTACCAAACACCTTAGTCATTGACATTTCCAATAATTCTCTGAAGGGCAACTTCCTTTTGATGTATTCAATGTTCACAAATACTGAACGCTAAACTTGAAGAATCAAACCTTCATTTGGGGAATAAATAGTTCACATGTGACGCTTTCTGTTAATAAACATAGCAATCTCTCTAATGCGCAACATACACAATACACTGCCAAATAATGGCTGTTTAGCATGCACAGTATGTACAGTATATGATATATTAAACAGGAATGAAGTTTGACATTTCACAAATCTGAGCACAGAAAACATGACAACAGGAACTCAACCAAATCTGTCACTTGATCATGGCAGGTCTATTATGAGCTTTCCTTTTGGGTCTGGACCCATTAACTCTCTTCGGCATTTCAGTTGTTAATGCATACATCTTCACAGCAAATAATTCACCAGGAAATCCCTTTTGATCCTGATTCAAATAAAAATATGTTGTTAATTTTGTAAGAATAGGTTATGTTACAATTTATGGGAGCTTCGTCAAGTTTATTGTTCTGTAAGATAGGATTTGATTTCAATAGCAAGGGAGGCTCATTTGATACCTCAAACGGATAATTATAATACCACATCTCCACTTGGATTATAGTCCATCATAAAATGGCCTTATAATCACAAACAATTGTTCATGTGATTAAATAAAGGACTAATCATTCATGGGATAAAATAGTCCCTAAAGACATTAAATTAGCACAAATAGTCCTATCCATGCATCCTTTTTGCAAACAAAAGTAGCCCAAGTGCTTCACTGCCCAAACAGCTGGGATTTTTTCCACTTGTTTTTTCTGTGTTATTCTTTTGATGGACTTCTAGTGTGCTTTTGCATTGTATCCTTTTTCTCCCTCTCTCTAAAAAACCTACTTTATCTAAGAAAATATTAATGTTCTTTCAACAATTCATATAGCTAATAACCTAAGGCCTCTCACGGTATCACACTTCCCATACCTAATCGGAAATTTAGTGCTAAGCGTAACATGAACAGTAGTACTCTTCATCTCCACGAATGATGTCGGAAGACCAACAAAATCTTTTATATCTATCTTGGCTACTTCCTCATAAGTACATTCAAATAATTAATTCTAACTGGGATCCAGTCATGAAACCTGGACAAATAGTTTTACAGCTCTCCCAAATATGTAAGAGTATACCTTTAATTTGTAGACATGCAGTCCACACTGACTGAAGAGCTCTTTGAAGTATAAATCTGACCGCGTAATGCTCTTATCTTCTTTGTCCAACACAAATCCTGCAAACATGTGGCTCAGCATCCATATATTGTCAAGCCTCAACTACTTTTTCACAAGAAAGGTTTCCAGCAGAAAAGAAATTCAAGTATCTCATAAACAAGTTCAGCCACATGATGAACAGAACCAAATACATTTTTTGTACTGATAAAAAATTCTAAACAGGTGGAGTGAGTGCACAATATGTTTCCTTAGGCAGAAATGGTCCTCAAAAACAAGGGGTTCTGCTTTCGTTTCCTTCTTCTTTTTTTCTTTCAACTCTTTGTTCTTTTTCTGATATGAACTGTGGGGGGAAGGGGGGATCCAACTTTAACGATCTTGTATTTGACAAATGGTGAAAGCATATTTTAACCAATTCTAATTGTTTTAAAATTTCTACTTTTAGCACGCTTTCAGCTTGGTATCAACCTCAAGCTTGAAAGAAGAGTAAAACAGGACTACATACTTTATTATTACCCTGACATTGTATCAGTAAATATAGAATACTACTAGGGCATATTCGGAAGGGAATTTAAAAGTTGGATGTAAATGCCCTAACTACAGCACCCATCTTATTAATACAATCTCTCTACTTCTTTGAGGAGAATAGAAGCTTAGGTTGGAAAAGGAGAAAGAAAGAAAAAACTATGAATGCTATTAAGTACTATTGCAATTGTTTATAATGGAACAAATGAAATAAACAAATCGCCTGGGTTTGTGATTTGTGAGAAGAATAAGTGCTGGACTCCTGTCAAACACAAGTACCTAAATGGAAAAGAAATGCTTGTCCAAGTGTATGAGTTATCAACTATTGAGCAAGTAAAGAGTAGATGATATCATACCGCTTCTTGCGATGTTTTCTTTCAACACAAATATTCCACCAGGTTTAAGCCCAACCTAGAAATTAGACATTAGTTAGTATAAATAAAGTTGACAGAGGAAGAGCTTTTAAAACTGAACACTGAATTGCCTAGTCAGGGAAATCATACAAATCTTATTCTCTGTGCATTTTCGCAGGTTCATCAATTTACCTTTGCTCTCTTGAAGAACGAGACGAAGTCATCATCTGCAAGATGCCCAATACACCACTGAACCCATATAATATCATACCTTCCAGCATCTGGAGTGAATTCCTAAAACAACGTAGGAAAATTGTCATTCCAATAGTAAAACAATCAGTGAAACTAGTAATGTGCTACTGGAACGGAGAGTTATACATATATAATAGTCTCCCATAAAAGATTCTTAACTACACTTTTCACACAATTTAAGGAAAACAAAAGTTGAGGAGAGAATAAATAAGTTCCCATTTTATCCATTATGGACCCCACATCAGTACATTAAAAATTCTTCCTTTTTTCCAAAAAAAAAAATGGTCCCTAATTGATTTTAGATAACATTTTGAATTATGTACTTTGAGACATCTTTTGTGAGACAAAAAACTTTTGTACTTCAGTCATCTTTTGTGGGATGGAAGGAGTATATACATAGACACATACTAGACAAGTTTTTAAGGATTTAGTAACTACTTACTAAAGTTGCATTGGTTTCGGTAAGTGCTACCCCTATTCCAAGATCAATATATAAAATAATTATAATTACTATGAAAGTATATTATTATTATTACTTGATCACCAAGTATGCTTGATGCTCACAAATATTTGGCCACTACTCAACTAGTAGCCTATATACAAGGCTTTAGTACTCTTTGTAATGACACAACAACAACTATTCAATACATCTATTTTATCTCTAACATGTATCTGAGTTAGGTTAATCTTAAAAATCAAATAAAAAATTATTGCTTCGCCGCCAGTGGCACATAGCCGACTGCGGGTATCGTTTATTTTTATTGTTTAACATTATCTTAAAGAAAAATTTAGGTGGTTACAATTCAGTTTTAGTTCTTTTGTTAGAGTTGTAATTTGAGTTTTGTCATGCGTTGCTAAAGTTGATGTTCTAATACTCCGTTACCCAGATTTGAGATTTCTTTTCGAATATGTAGGTTCCTTGTTGCATGTTATTTTTTTTTCTTAACAAGATAATATGTCCAGAACAGCTAATTTTTCGGTTTGAAATATGTAAATGGTTGATTGGAAAGTAAAGATTGCATGGGGACGAGATTTCAGAAAGGAATGTGTCCTTCGATTTTGTGGAAGGCTAGCGAGTTATCCGTTATTTCAGGAGGGCAAGGAGTACGAAGTTGATTTTGAGTGTTTTATTTTGTTATGTAACAAGTTGTAAGTCGTGATATAAGACTTTCAATACGACTTACAACTTGAGGGGGAGTATTAGAGTATATTATTATTATTACTTGGTCACCAAGTATACTTGGTGTCCACACATACTTGGCCACCACTCGACTAGTAGCATGTATATATGGTTTTAGTACTCTTTGTAATAAAACAACAATAACTATTCAATACATCTATTTTATCTCTAACAATTACCAGAACTCTAAAGCATGTATTCTTGGATGGCTAACATATAAAAGCACATATCTTCGGTTGAAGAAGTGAGATGATTGGATTGCCAACATATAAAAGCAATTTTTTATCGTGGCATACAGCCAGAAAACTAACCAGTTGAGATGGTCGTACACTTGACATATGGATTCAAAGTCTCCTAATTTTCTCGTTTTTTTTGGTCTCTCAAACAAGTGAACATTTATTACCTCTTGGGTAATGAATTTGTGAGGTTAACTAGTCTTTCTATGGTGTTCCTAGTTCGTGGTCAGAACCTCAAAGGTCCACTGATAATCACTAACTCACTAAGGGTGACTTTGGAATCTTTCCTCTCTTTTTTCTGAATTATCCCAATTGCATAGGGGATCCACATCGGATAGGAATATCTCCTCCCTCAACTCATCTCCCTTCTAAGACTTTCCCACCGTCCAAACTTTTTCTTCTGTATCTATCTGAATTCTGAGGCTGGCATCTTCATGAATGAATTTCTTCAGGACTGTAACAAAGGGGCCAGTGACCATCCTTTTCTCCCCTGGGATTAAAGGAACCTCCTCTCCTACTTTCAGCACTTTCAACCCAATAGACACTTTCTCCATCACCAACATAGAGACCATCCTTCCTCACTTTGGCTTTTGACGGTACCTGCTGTAGTCTTAATCACTTTCCCACCCATCAGCCACTTTTCCATCACCAAGTAGTTATTGTTAGAAACATTTTCAAAGTCCTCGTCATTCTCATCTTCATCCTAGTTAATGTCATCATTAGACTGATTGTGTGTCCTTAACACCTTACACTACAATATACCAGTATACTGTCTTTTATGGAAACTATACATACTGGCCACATGGAAATTCAGTCTAAAGCTCAGTTCAGGTGTCCATATTACCAAAATTAGCAGGTTTTCCAAAATGACGAGCCTTAAGAATCTACCTTTTCCAAATTGTCCACATAGTTTGACCAACCTACTCTGAGATCACATACACCGGTTACTTCAAATCAAAATAAAAGTGCAGCATGGAGCCAGAATACTACTGACAACGATACAGGTAAGTAACTATGCTAAGTGAAAGTATAATACATATAGAACAATTAATCTGAACTCTTTTTAGTTTTTACATGGTAAATAGATATCAGTGATAAAAAAGGAAAGTCAAAAACAAAATGCAACTAAGCTTCTGTAATGGGTATTATATAAATATAAGTATGTACCTGGAGTGGGACACAGTAAAAATTGGTAGCCTTGTGCATCTCTGAGACCATCAAGTTTTGAGGAACCAAATTTTCACGAGCAGCCTCTAGAAAATGTGATACAGGCTCAAGAAGATCAACCTAAATCCAAGAAACAAACTCACAAGTCTTCAACCAAGAAGATGAAAAGATAAGTTTAATTACAAAATTCAAATGCATAGAGCTTCAAGAGATAGTGTTCTAACTTAGCATTTTATGTTATTTGTGGTGTACCATCCTCGGTCCTACAATAAATTTGAAATTGTACATAAGTATAGGCAGGCTCTAAATTTCAGTATTCACGGGCAGGGAAATGAAAAGAGAGGAAGAAAGTTATATAAAAGATTGGGCAATCAACATAATTTCAGTGCTTCAAGGGCCATAATTCTATTTTATTTATAAGAATTTTTTAGTCCTTCCCTCCCTTATTTTAATTTCACTCCTTTGTCTTAAAACTTCTATTTTACCAAAAATAGATAACATCCATTCCCCCGCCCCCTCCCCCACTTTTTTTCTTTGATAAGTATTGGTGCTTCTCCAGAATTAAATTTTGTATGTATGACCTCCGGACTTCAAAGAATGTTTTAGAGCTTACAAAAAGATGGTACTCTGTTCTTATCAACTCTCCCAAAGTTGAGTTGTCCCCAAGGACTTCTTATCCTTTCCGGTTGTCCCCTCCAAAGTTCAGTTGTAATTTTCCTTCCAAGGATATTTATGTCAATTATTGCATACAGGTAATACTGCATCCTGAAGGCAGTATTTGAACAGTTCAAACTACGACTAAAAACAAAATATGCACTGAGAGCCAAAAAAATTGCTCATAACCCTGCATTCCTTGCACTCTACAATAACAAAAGACGCATAAAGTTTAACTAGTAAAACAAAAAGAAAGAAGCAGCTTATCTAACCTCATTGAAAAATCTTATGAGAAGGTTCTTGGTCACCCTCCCTACGCCAGCCCCACAATCTGCAGCAGAGTTAGCAAACAGTAAAACTTTCCAATCAACAGATCTGCATATGAATTTGTTAATTTTTCTATACCATCCCTATTACAATAACAAAACCTGTATCTCAAATTTAAGAGTATAAGAATTGGATGACAGAACTTAAAAATTTAAGTATGTTACCTAACATGTACACAGGATTATGAGGTAATAGCCAAGATTCGGCAAGTTTCCAAAGGACTTGGCTCATCCAAGTTAGTGTAAAGAACCTCACCGCTTAGCTAAAATAATTGAGGGTCTATGCATCTTCATAGAGTGTTGTCCCATAGTGTTTTTTGAAGCATTCTTATAGGCACTTGCTATGGTATAGTCAAATAAGAGTGTTATATATAGATATATAGGGTTGAGATTAGGACTGAATGGCCAGATCTTGGTTGTAGTATCCAGAGATATTTATAAGTTAACATACTATCCAGCCTTTCAGATCAGATGTTGCTCCCTGACAGAGTCTCCAAGACTCAAAATTTAAAAATATTGAGTATTTCAAGTACACCTCCCTTGAGAAAGAACACCAAGAATCCATTCTCAACACTAAATAATTTTTCCCAATTCGATTCTATCTTTCTATTAGCCTTGAAACCATACTAGCATCAATGATTGTCTAGCAGGAACCTTCATTCTTTTCTACATAAATAGTAGTAGAGCATATAAAAGTTTCTTCCTTTCAACCCCTGAAGGCCTATACCAATGTTCCGCATAAAAGAATAGTGCATTGGCCTCATCAACAAATAGCCCTATAAACTTTTCACATTATAAACCCTAGTATATTATAAAATGTTTATACAACAGGCCATACCATAGCCAAAAGTTGAGACATTCACCTTTTACTGGCAGATGATAGAAATTAAAGGTACCAAATATGTTACTGATCATAAAAGAAAATTAAATAAATTTAATGCAAATAAAAAAAGTACAAACTTTATTGGGCATTTCTATAAAACAGATAGAGAAAATACCAAGAGCAACAAGATGTTGGTTTCTTCCAGCATCAGGAAAGAGACCAGCCAAAAGGGTATTAAGAAAGGCCTCACTATCCTTAATATCAGCTTCATTAACATGCCCATATCCACCCAATACCCCATCTACTGATGCCTCCACACGCTTATCTTCCAAACAACACAGCAAGCCCACCAATCAATACACAAATCATAAATGTATCAAACAGAAGAAATTGAGACATGGGTTTTACAAAGGAATGAAAAGGGTCCTTAAAAAGAAATTTAGCAACAACAAAAAAAGAATGAAAAGGGTCCTTAAATCCCAATAGCTAACGCCATTCCACCAATCAATTCAAAAAATTAAAAACATATCAAACAGAAGAAACTGAGACATGGGTTTTGCAGAGGGATGAAAAGGGTCCTTACTTCCCAATAGCTAACGCCATTCCGGTACCAATCAGTCTTCTTCTGGTTATCTCCGACCTCTTCTGTCCACATCTCGTCAGCGTTCTTGAATTTACGACCATCGGAATCCACGCCGCCGGTCTCCATCTCGTGCAAATCGGAACGCACTCTCACTCTGATGGCGCTTAATTTAGCCGGTGATATTAATAAGTAGCTGTAGCAGGGTTTATTGTGAAAGGGAGAATAACTATTTGGGGGCGAGAAGCCGCGAACACACTGGAGTAGACCTTGCATTGTGCATTTTTATATCCGAGTATAACGGAGCTCATTTTAAATAAATATAATATGTTTAATACTTTTGATAAATATCTTGGATATATATTTCTTTTTACTCATCTAAATTAATTTATTGAAACATATTTGTTTGTTTAAAATTTAATAATTATGTTTGTCCGTGATTTGATTAATTAAGTTGGGTCATAAAGGAGCTGGAGTTCGAACTCATAAATGAGTTCTATCAAACATTGCATGAAATATTAATGTTATATATTTTAAATACATGTATTTGTATGTGTTAATACTTTCTTTTTGCCCAAATATAAAATTATAAGTAGAAAATTTTCAACATTGTTATTATTTTAATTATCTGAGATATTTTGGTAAAAGAAAAAAAAAGTAACATTGTAATTAAGTGTCAAAACTTCTCCAATATTTCAAAATTTGTTAAAATATTATTTTTATTCGTCTAAATAAATAGATTAATGGGAGAGTCAAAAGTATCTCAAATATCATTATAATGGTTGAGCTCATCTCTTACGATTACTTGTGATAAAATATCACATGTCTTATTAAATGTAATGTCCTTTAAATATTTGAGACAAAAAGAATAAAGAAAATATATTGGGAGTCCTAAAATTAACCAAATAATATTGTAAAGACATCTTAATGGTAAATATATATATATATATATATATATATATATATATAGAGAGAGAGAGAGAGAGAGAGAAGGAGGAGGGAAAATAGAGTTGTACAGTTGTGCAACTTGGAAATGTATACAATCGCTATCAAAACGACGTCAATTTGACACTTAAAAAAAAAACACGACTCAAAACGATGTCGTTTTGAGCATATGTATATATATATAAAAATAATGCAACAACGCATTCTCTTCTTCCTCAAATCAATCCAGCAACCCTAAACCTTATTCTTCCCCCCCCCTCATGACATCATTTCAGTCCCAAATGGAGCAAAGAAGCCTTAAATTTCGAATTGAACCATCAATTCCCTCCTTATTTCGGATCTTCCCTCTCTTCTCCTTCAATTGTCACAAGTTCTTTTTCTCCGATTGCAACCCAGATCGATTCACAACAACTAAATTATTATTTTTCTCTAAAATGCAAACAACATGACATTTTTTTCTTGCCTAATTATCCCGCTTGACTAATCATTTATCATAGGTTTATTTTAGTTTGAGTTTTAGTTTGGATTTAGGGTAACTGATATTTATGTTGCTCGAATTTGAGAGATTTTCACCGTAAAGAATAGATAAGGATTTATGTATTACTTTTTTTATTGATTCTAAAATTTCTGCTATAATAATAGAAGAATTATTATTGAATTTTTAGGCTTTTTTGAATTAATTACAACGTCTCATGATTTTTATTAACTATTTTCCATGTTTTTATTCCACATATATATATAGGTGATTATTCATTTATAATGTTATAAAAAAGTGTCTATCCTTATAACAAATCTCGATCGTCCATCCAGATATTTAATGATCTATATTTCTGTCTATACGCAGTTTAATTTTCAGTATCCTGCAGTTTAATACTGCAGACGGGATATATGACTAAAATACCCTCTTTGAAAAATTCTCTTGTTCGCAGTATTAAACTGCGGACGTTAGGTATGTTAAATATCCAACTGGGAAACGACGATGTTTGTAAATAAATATTAAACTGCGGATGTTAAATTTTTTTTTTTTTTAAGGTTCCGATTAATTCTAACACCTCTACTATCAAAAGGAGAACAAAAAATTAGGATCCGATTAGTATGAAGTTTATTTTCCGGTAAATTGGTCAATTGACCAATAGAATGTTGACACACATGCAACCTCGCCTACGTATCAGCACTTTATTGGTCAATTAATTAATTTACCAAAAATAAACTTCATACTAACTATTTTCAAAAAAATTAACTTTGAATCCCTGTTTAACACTGCAAAGTCCAAGGTAGTATACATTTTAATATGCCACAAATTATTCATTAGCAACTTCATAATTATTACTACTAGATAACAAAAGAAAAAAACAAAAATCATGCGCCAACTTTCACTTTTCCGTCCTGTCTACTACTCCCGTCAAAGGGACTAGCTAAGGAGTAATAATATCTTTTGAAAATGGAAGAGGGAAATCTTGTGCCTGTGGGCGAAGTCAGGATTTTTATTTAGTGAGGTTAAAATTTTATAATGTTTTAAATAATTTAGCGGTGTTAGGGGGCACAATTTTCGAGTCACTTTTTAAAATAATTTTATATTTTTGGCCAGTTACATATATAAAATATGTATTTTATTATAATATTATTAATATAACAAGTAATAATATTAGACATCCCTTATTGACCCCTTATATGCCATTCTAATCACAAATTTGTTAATAAATATTTAAATTTCTTATATTATAAAAATAATATAAATTAGATTATTATTTATTTTAAAAATATTAGAGGAAGATACATACATCAAGGAGTAAAAGTAACATTAAATTGAGAAAGTTATAAAAAAAAAATCAATTTGACCCCGTATATTAAAAATATTATAAAATTTTAATAGAGTCAATTTATTCATTACATTTAAATTTCTTTTAAATTTATTATATATTATAAAATAATTTTTTTTAGCAGGGTCAATTGACCCCACACCCTTGACTGTGACTTGACCCCTGCCTGTAATCATCTGCAGAAACTCTTCAGAATTCAATTCCAAGAAACGCTTTTTCCTAAAAAAACAAAAAAAATTAAGTAACAAAATTAGGATGATATTACACCAAACTTAAAACAAGTTCAAAAGCTTAGGTTTTCCTACTATACCTCTCGGTCCATCATTATAAATAGACCTGACAAACATGGTCCGATCCGCTCGCCACGGGCCAAGCGTTGGGCTGCAGTTTTTTAGTTCAGTAAAATCTGGGCCTATTTGGCCTGCCCGTTTTTGGCCCAGACTGCCACCGGCCCGCCCGCCATGGGCTGCAGATTTTTGGCTCAACAAAAATCGAGCCTTTTTGGCCCACCCGTTTTTGGCCCCGCCCCCCACTCGTTCGGCCCGCTTGGTCCGGGCCCGTCCGTTTGCCAAGTCTAATTATAATGATCTCCAAATCCACTTTCAAAACACGTAGTAGTCACGGATTCCTCCGAATTTCTCGACGGAGTCTGTCTCCGCGCGTCCCTTCTCCGACGAAACCTTCGCTGGAAAGCCTTGCGTTAAGCAGTAAGCTGATATAAATTAATTAGATTTGATTCATATATATTTTTCCCAAGCTAAAAGGAGCATCTGAGTTCAAATTCTTCAAAGTAAAAATGTATACCACCTTGAACTTTGTGGCGTAATAAGGTGTTAAACAGGGATTCAAAGTTAAAATTATGTTTTCCTTAGTTGTTAGAATTGATCAAAACATTAAAAACTAAAAAAAATTTAAATTTAACATCTGCAGTTTAATAATGCGGATGAGACTTATTTATAAACGGCGTCATTTCCAGTTTACCATTTGACCATATATAACGTCCGGAGCATTGCGAAGAAGAGAATTTTTCAAACAGAAATATTTTAGTCATTTATCTCGTCTGCAATATTAAACTACAGAATACTGAAAATTAAACAGTAAACGAGAGCAATATAGGTCGTTAGATATCCGAATGGACGATCGAGATTTGTTGTAAGGATAGATACTTTTTTACAATGTTATAAATGGATCATCCTCATATATATATATATATATATATATATATATATATATTGCCATGCGTCTTTGATGAACTTGTTCTAGTGGAAGTTGTTATCCTGCAATTTGTGCATATTAGGTTCGAATATGCAATAATTTTTGAAGGGGGGTTGAATAGATTAATTTGTTTTTTGACAAATCTTTTTCTTTTTAAAATTCAACTTTATTTCCCTAAGTGAATTTTTTAAAAATATTTATTTAAATATTTTAGTGAATCAAAGTAAAAAGGGCAAAATACACTTTTATTATACCAAGAAATGTAATGCAGATAAACAAAAGACTTAAAATATGCATTGACCTTTTGGTGCTGACATGGTTCATTATAATCATCCTAGATTTAATTATATAATGCAAGAAATGTAATATCAATTTATGAAATGCAAGAAATGTAATAGCAGATTATAATGGACGAAATATAATTTCTATTATGAGATAGGTGATATTATCTAGCAATGGTTGTTATCTAGATTGGTACTGTGACTATTGAATGTGTTAATTCACTATATTCTGGTCGCAAGTAAGACATGGAGTCAGGCCAATTCACTTTATTCTGGCCGCAAGTAATGACTTTACGATTAATAAGTCATTACTCTACGATCATTTGCTTATGACTCTACGACCATTAAGTCATTAATCTACGATCTTTAAGTCATGACTTTACGATCTATGTCATTACTTTACGATCGTAGATTACGATCGTTAAGTAATGACTCTACGATCGTTTAGTAATGCATCTACGATCGTTTAGTCATAACTCTACGATCGTTAGTCATTACTCAACGATTGTTTAGTAGAATACCAGTTTGTAGAGTAATGGCCGAAATGACTCTACGTACTATAAGAGGATTCACTTTATACTTCACTCTACGATTTAAGGATTCACATTGCGTTTCTACATTAAAACTCAGAACGACAAAACAGTAAAATAATTTAGTCCCTTCACACACAAGCCATACAAACACGTGAACACATAAACAAAGAAACACAAACACCCATTGTGCTTGAAATTACTATCATATATTTCACCAAACGAAACAAGCTTACATTGTTCAAAAAGTATGTCCAAAACCACTTGACTTTCACATCAACAAAAACCAAACCTACCAAAATATCATTGTTTGACAATTAAACATGAACAATAACCAAGCTTACAAAGCTATCATTGTATACAAAAACCAAACTTACAAAGCTTACAAATTGTTCACTCATGGAAGAATAATAGTAAGCAATAAAAAGCTACTTCTTTTGCCATTTTGTCTTGGATGATCGTGCACCATCCTTGTCATTATCTTTCATAATTCTTCAAAGGTTATTGATGGTGACAAAAATTTTCCCTTTTATATTTAATATTGGAGTTCTCTTAAATATCTCGTACGTGTTTCACTACAAGAAAAAGGTTTATCAGCGACCTCCTATCAGCTACCGTATATAGTTGCAAATAGCCATCAGCGACCGCATGCGGTCGCTAATGGGCGTCGCACAAAATCTAGTCGCTAAGGTGCACATCCGCGACCACTATTAGCGACCGCAATATCTGCGACCGATAAGAGCGACCGAAATGACAAATTCGGTCGCTGAGCTGAGTCAGCATAGACCAAGAGCAAAGGTGACGTGGTCCACGTGTCAGCGACCGTTATCCGCGACCGAATGCGGTCGCAGATAGTCTCAAATATAAATTCGGTCGTTAATAAGTATCAGCGACCGCATGCGGTCGCTGCTATGAAAAAAATATAAACAGATTTTCACTGTTTTGCAGAATTCCCAAAAACCTGTACCTGTTTTGTACCTGCTTTATCCCAACACATATACACAACAAGATAAACAGCATACACAATAATATAAACATCCATTGTATACCCACCAACACATACACCAAACTAGTTTCAAAACTAGTTTAAATAACATAACTGAATATACAAGTTATGAACATACACATGCAATAATAACATTTCACATACATCTAAAGAAAAACTTGTAAAAGTACAAGCTTATACTATAACTACAAAAGTGATATATATATAAAGCAGATACGTCAAGCATCATCGCCTCCTTGATCACCCTGTAATTAATAAAATAATAAAATAAGTTACAAATATATACTAACTATGTTAATATTGGTATATTACTACAATATATACATCAAATTGATTTTATACCTCGTCGCTATCCCCATGCTGTGATGCTGCTGCTGCCGCCACTGCTTTAGCTAACTCCTCAGGATCCAGAGCCCTCAGATGCCCGCCCAGTATCGTCAGAAGATTTCGATCTTGACATATAGCTCTAACACAGTCAGCCAGAGTATGAACAGCTGGATGGCTCGATGACTGTGTAGACTGGATAGAAGAGCAGCCTGAGCCACTGAAGGATGGGCGTCGTCGTTGTCCTTGACCTTTAATGTAGTTCTTCTTCACAACAGACGCCCTCTCCCACAACTCTTGATCAATAGACGGACGTGGAGTGCCTTTAAGATAGCGTTCATTCAATAAACGCTTATAAGTGTCATGTCATCATGTTAACAATTAAATAGTAAAAAATAAATTAATTCTGTAAGCATTGATAAACAAGATCAAGTTGTTAAAATTTATTACTGCTATTTGGATAGCCTCAGGCAGACCATCACGGGTGGCCACGTACACATCCAGCCAATGGATAGGTGTACCTTGAGACTGAGACTCCTATACAAAAAAAAGCATAATATTACTAAGTAAAAATGTGATATATTTTCTACAGTTCATGATTTTAAACATATTAAAACTTGTAATTAAATACGTACCCTGGCAGTGATATGCTACAACTGTGAAATACTACCGCCCTTGTATGTCCCTTTAGTCTTTTCGCCTTCGGGTACACCCGAGGATCTGTTGCTGGCGGCAGTCTTTCGTCTTTTCACCCAGCTCTCAGCCCTCCATTGGGCACACATCTCAGCCCATATGGTCTGGGTGCACCACCAGGGACTATGTTTGTACATGTAATCTTCTCCCTGGCCTGGATGGTCGATCTCTGCAATGTGAAGGGCTTTTTATCTTTCTTTATTCAAATTGTCTTTGGTGCGGACCGCGCACTTCTGTCAGAATAATGTCTGTATCACTGAAGCCTGCGCGTCCTCCCATCTATACCGTTTCTGCAAATAAAACAACAATAAAAATATTACTAAATAATTATCCTTCGAATACTAAATAATTATCCTTTGTCATAATTAAAAAAACATACCTGAAATTCTGCCCAAACAGCATCCTTGTGGGCGATAGGTGTGCTCGCCCACATAATCACAGGTGTAGGCCAATTCTGTAACCAAGAGAAATATACAAATTTTTAATACAATATATAAGACACGAACAATAACGATTGAATGAAATCTTAAATGCTTATATATAAATGATATATGTGGGACGTACGTGCTATTCGGAGGAGGGCGAATCTGAATAAGAATCTGATCATCTGGATTACTAGGGGCCTTGGGCACATGATTAGGCCCCCTACCCAAGCCGCACTTTTTCTGCGCTGCTTCAGAAGCCATCTATATATTACAAATTTCAAGATGTTATTATGAGTCATGTTTGATTACATGTATATATGACAATAAACATGACAGTAATATAAACATGTATATATATGAATATAAAATGACAATAAACAAAAGTTGCATTTAAATAGTTTAGTACATAAACATGCATGACAGTGATATAAACATGTATATATATGAATATAAAAAACATGTAATACTAAACATACATTTCATTTGTTCAGAATCATGTAATGCTAAACATACATTTCAAGTGTCAGTGTCTGATTCAGAATTATCTTGTATACGTGTTGCAGATTCATAACCATCATCTGCTTCAGATTCAGTGTCAGATTCAGTCAATAACTCTTCCTCCTCAGTATCAATGTCATCTGACACAAGTATTGATTCAGGATCTATTTCATGTGGTTCATCTCTACCATCTAACTGGATTACTTCATTGTCGTCCTCCACATTTATTATAGTTTGACTATGAAGCATCTGCTCTTGATAAATCTCCCCATCAACTAATTCTACACGACTACGCGCGGGAGTATGAATTACAACTTGCCAATCTGTAGGCGGTCTATCCCTTTTCCTAACAGGACTAGGAGTGTAGTATACTTGTACTGTTTGAGTTGGTAAAACAAACGGTTCGTTGGAGTACGCAGACCTATGGAGGTCAATATCGACGATTCCATGTCTGTCAACACGTATCCCTTTTTCTGAATCAAACCAACGGCACTTGAACAAGTGAATATGACCTCCGTACGTGCCCTTGTACGACAACTCTACGATTTCCTCCAACTCCCCATAAAAGGCACGACCAAGCTCATTGTAACAATCTCCTTGGACACACACTCCAGAGTTCGTTGTTCTTTTACCGCGCCCATATGCCTTTGTGTGAAATTCACAACCATTTATTTTGTAACCATTGCGGCTGACTTGGTCCCTGTCTGGTCCCATAGCTAAGACTTGTACATTAGCCGGAATCGTTGATCCCTCAGTCAAAGCCTACAAAAACTCCATCTTATTAAATGAAGTTATAGTTAAAAATTGAACTACGTGCTTAAAAACTGAACTTACTTTGTCCTTTAGCCAAAGTGCAAAGTTTTTATCCCGATTGATTTGAATATCTTTATCAGTTATGTCGGGATGCTTCACTTTTAACTCGTCATCGTACAATCTATACCATGTTATAAAAATTAACATATTGGAATAAATTTTTAACTTAAAAGATAAATTATCAAGTTTACATGTGTACCTCACAAATTCGTCAATCTCCTCACAATTGAGAAGAATGTAAGTATGTGCAGCATGTAATTCTTGCTCAGAGAGGAATATGCGCTTTCCTTTTCCATAAGCGCGACCTGATAGACCAAATACAGAGAGTCGGCCATTTAGTTCAACATTTCCCCCATCATCATGTCTCGATACTCGATTGGCCTTTGTCAAGACTTCGTCCGAAAAATAGTCTGAGACAAATGTAGATATCTCATCGAAACTGTATGCCTCGCATATCGACCCCTCGACATAAGCTCTATTCTTCACCTTCCTCTTAAGGTTTCTCATCACCCCTTCGAAAGGGTACATCCATCTATATTGAACTGGACCCCCAACACGAGCTTCATAGGAAAGATGGATTTGCAAATGCTCCATGGAGTCAAAAAAACCATGAGGGAATATTTTTTCCAATTTACACGTGATCTCTATGATATTTTTCTCAAGTACAGACATGCCCTTCTCATTTAATGATTTTGAACATAAGTCTTTGAAGAAACGACTAAGATCTGTCAAAGCATCCCATATTGGTTTATCAAGCAAATCCCGAAATGCTATAGGCATGAGTCTCTCCATGAACACATGACAGTCATGACTCTTCATCCCTTGCAATTTCCCACCCGTAACACACCTTGCAATGTTTGACGCATATCCATCTGGTAGTTTCATAGACTTAACCCATGTGCACACATCTTCAACTTGCTTTTTGGACAATGTGTACATTGCATGCGGTTTGACAATCTTACCATTAGGAGATTTATAAAGTTCTAATTCGGGACGCTTACAAATATCTTTCATGTCCAAACGTGCCTTATCGTTATCTTTTGTCTTCCCCGTAACATTCATCACAGTGTTAAACACATTGTCAAACACATTCTTCTCAATATGCATCACATCTAGATTATGACGAATCAAATTTGTAGACCAATAAGGCAGTTCCCAAAAGATGCTTCTCCGAACCCAGTTATGAGATTCGCCAAACCCATTGATTATGTTTGTGGCATCAACCTTACCAAATGGGATAACCGGCAATCTCATCACACGATCTCGCATCTCCGTTCCCGACAATCGCGGTGCAGGCATATCATTGTCTACTTTTCCTTTCCTGAAGTGTTCTCTATTTCTTCGAAACGGGTGATCTACCGGTAAGAACCGACGATGACAGTCAAACCAACAAGGCTTTCGACCTTTTGATAGATTAAACGACTTTTTATGCTCTATACAATACGGACAAGCCAACTTCCCGTGTGTACTCCATCCAGCTAATATACCATAAGTTGGGAAGTCACTTATAGTCCACATAACCGCTGCCCTAAGGTTGAAATTTATTTTCGTTGCAACATCCCAAGTCTGTACTCCATCCTCCCACAATACCTTCAACTCGTCTATAAGAGGTCTCAAGTAAACATCTAAGTTCTTTCCAGGACTCTTAGGACCAGGAACCACGAGTGAAAGAAACAAGTATGGTTGTTTCATACACATCCAAGGAGGCAAGTTGTACGGGATAACAATCACAGGCCAACATGAGTACGGAACAGCTGAGTGGCCAAACGGATTGAAACCATCGGTGGACAATCCAAGCCTGCCCATCTGCAGGATGATTTAGTTCTCCATCTTTAGCTGGAGATTTCGCATGCCAACTCATATGTTCAGCTGTTCTTGAAGACATGTACAATCTTTTTAGCCGACGTGTTATTGGAATATACCTTAGAATCTTAAACGGTATACTTGATTTTTTTGTAGTCATACCCTCTTTATTAGGCCTAAACCGATCATGACTGCAAAATGTGGACCTTGTCATCTGTTCATTTTTCTTATAAAACAACATGCAATCGTTGGGACATGCATCGATCTTTTGGTATCCAAGACCCAACTTCTTCACCATTTTCTTACAAAAGTAATAGTTACCAGGTAATTTCTCACCGTCAGGCATCATACTCTTAATGGCCTTCAAGAGCGACTCAAAACACTCATGGCACATATTGTGATCAGCCTTGATGTTAAGTAATGTTACCAGGTAGTGTGTTTGGTGCAACCATGCCACAATGACTCGCTACCCTCGTCTAACAACTTAAAAAAGTCTTTGGCATCAGAATTCATAGGTTGCTCTCTGCCTTGCTCCCAATCAAAATCTGGCCCTGCAATATCATGAACCGTTTCATTCATACGATGCGTACTACTGCCTGAATTGTGTACTTGTGTGATGCCACCATCTCTTCTCTGCCCATGTGCCCACCAGCATTCTTCGTAATTTCTCATGAACCCAGAAACAAGTAAATGATAGTTTACCATGTCTCTGTCCATATAATTTACATTCTTACACTTCAAACATGGACATCGTATCTGCGACTTACCATTCATACATTCCGGGTGACTATACGCATACTCCAAAAACACTTGGCAACCAGCTCTAAATTCAGTTGTAGCACCTATCTGGGCACTTGACTTTCGTCGTGCCATCCAACTACGGTCTAAATAGAGGTCCATGATTCCACGGTACCTACTACAGACAACATTATAAATGTTAACATATGACTTGAGCATACTTGTAAGCATATGACTTGAGCATACTTGTAACCATATGACTTGAGCATTCTTGTAAGCATATGATTAACAGTTAAGCATACTTGTAAGCATATGACTTGAGCAACATATGGACTAATGTTTGATAGGTATGTAGGAAATTTTTATAATTTAGAGTTTGTTTGATAGGTATATATGTAGAAAAATTTAGAGTTCAGATATGCTCTTGGTCCATATATATCTGAATACAACAAAAACTCTTCTACATTGGACATTTGGGAAAGAAGAAGTGTGTCATTCATGTTAGAAAATAGTACCCTCTTAGTTGTCTGCATAACCTCTGATTAGACTGTGAGTTGGACTTGTGTTTCATTCAAAGTCGGGCGTCGATTTATGATTAGACTGTGAGTTGGACTTGTGTTTCATTTAAAGTTCAGGGAGTTTTTTCTATGTATGTTGCTGCTTGTAATTGAATTGTATAAAGTAATCATTGTACATTTAGTTTTTTTATTGAATTTGATTGAATGTATGCTAGATATGTTTATTATTTGTGTTAGATTTCATTACTCTTGAGTATTGATTTTTGAATTATAATCATGATTTAATATTTTTTTTATAAATAAATTTAGTATTTATTTGAATTGTATAAAGTAAATATTCTACAAATAAGTTTAATTTTTTTAATAGATAAATTGATAAATTTTTTTATATATTTACTAAATATTATATATAATATATAATAATAATTAATATATTTAATTATTTATTATTTATTATATATTAATGACTCCACTAAGTCACTAACTCAATAACGGTCCTACTCCTTGTCGGACATCTCACATAAAATAACAAGCACATACAAAGAAGAGCTAAACAGACGTAAATGAACCAAATGGTAAGCAAGAACCACTACTCCATAATGTTTAAATAAACTATAGCTGTCTTCCGACCATCTACCATCATTTCCAACTTTGACTGTGTATCTTCACCCATTAATTGACACTTGTATCACTTCTCTACCAACCTTTATAGTGTTAGGATACCAGAATACCATTAGCATTAAACTTTGAAAAAGAACAAGTTAACCTTTATAGTGTTAGGATAACAGAATACCATTAGATTGACATCAAAACTGAATGATTCTAGTCACAGTAATTGCCTATTACTATTAGCTTTTAAAAACAACACTATTACCAACACAATTTGAGAACCATGAATAAAGAGCACCACATCAAACAACATACAATTGTGTATTCTTAAGTTTCTTTGAAAACTCAACACTTTCCACTAGAGAACAAATGAACTTGTTTTTGTTTTCTTATTCCTAATTTAAGTATATTTTTAGATAGATAATATACTAGATCTTCTACACATTTTCACCCAAAATATTATACAGTCTCCTCTACTAAACTCAAATTTTAACATACTATATAAGATAAACCTGTCCAATTTTTTTCACTTGGACAAAAACGAGGTTGTCATTATTTTTCTAGTTCCTCTATCAATGACATTAATCAATAATACAAAGAATATTTGGTAAAATAGTTAAAAGTCCATTGAACCCCAATACAGAAAATATGCCAAGAGTCCCACAGGCTTGAGCGATCAAACTTTCACAAATTAGATAACTAATACTGAACAATTTAATCACTCAGTTTTATGACAAATAAGAATTCATGTCCATTTTAATGAAATAGCAAAACTAATACTGAAGAAATTTAGTCTAGGTACCCAAAATAGTTAAGCTATCAAATAGTTTGTTGCATATCAAATACTTCACAGTCGTAAATCAGGGGTGCACATATGATTTTGTTACCTGTGCAGGTAGCGGTGGTGTCGGCGGCGGTTGTGGTGGTGGTGATGGTGGGTGGCGACGGCGACTGTGGTGGTGGTGGTGGTGATGGTGATGGTGGCGGCGGCGGCTGTGATGGTGGTGATGGTGGCGGCGACCGTTTTCCCCTCTTTTCCCTCTTCTCTTCTCCCTCTTCTCCCTATTCTCCCTATTCTTTTCTCCCTCTTTTTTTTCTTCTGTCGATCGAGAGTGACGAACTGGAACTGGAACAAATTAGTTGGAAGATATCAGCGACCGATATCCGCGACCGCATGCGGTCGCTAATTTTAAATGATGTGGAAATATCCGCGACCGCATGCGGTCGCTGATGGTGAGTGGTCGCAAATTACTAAGGTGCCAACATTTCGTGCCAATTTTTTGGAGTTAAAATTGAACCTGCGACCGAATAGCGACCGGGTTCGGTCGCTACCATACTATAGCGACCAAATTAAGGGCGGTCGCGAATAGCGGTCGCTAGTAATACTTTCTGCGACCAAAAGGTGCGGTCGCTGATTGTTTTGGTCGCTGTTAGATCATTTTCTTGTAGTGTTTGAGGCATACCTGCTTTCTCATTATCATCGCCTTTGTTATGTTGATTTGCTGTCCATAAACAACAATAAAATTAAAATTAAATATTTATGTATAAAAAAACAAATTGTTATATGTGTTTGTACCTAGTTTTTGACAAGTAGTCTTATATTGATCGACTTCTCCACTCTCCACAACAACTAGTTTGTTTACCCTTTATTTTTTGAGCTACCTCTACCTGATTGAACTCTCGAGGCTCCCTTCAGTCTACTTTTATAACTCACTGGGATTATCCACTTAAAGAAAAGTAATAGGAGATGGCTGCTGGAAATACATTTTTTTTATGAAATCAATATGGGATATGCAATCGGAGAAGAACAACTCGTGACAATTGAAGGGAGAAGAGTGAGAAGATCTGAAATAGGAATAGGGAGGTAACTGATGTTTCAATTCGAATTTTGGAGCTTCCTTTGTTCCATTTGGGACTAGAATGATGCTATGCATGTGGGAGGATGAGAAGAATATGGTTTAACTAGGGTTGCTAGATCCATTTAGGGAAGAAGAGAATGTGATGTTCCCAAAACGACGTCGTTTTGACAGCGATTGTGTACATTTCCAAGTCGCACAGTTGTACAACTCCATTTTCTCCGTATTATATATAGGGAATTGATATTTTTATATATATTTTTGATATTTTCACATGGTATTTTCTCACATGAGCATACAATCGATCTCTTTCACGTGAAAATACATGTGAAAATAGTGATTTTGTATACCTAATGTCTAATGTCCATATTGATGTGAATTGGGAAATACGGATGCCATTAGTTTGTATAATTGAGTACTAGCCGCTAAGAGTATTTGTTTGCAGGACTGGATTACAAACGCAATATTAGTAATTACTTTTTCCCAAAGTCGAGTTTAAAAATTTCCCACCATAAGTAATGGATATCTCTTTCCCTCTTCTAAATTCATTTTGGAAATTAACTGCAAATATCCCATGCATATAATTTTTTGATAATGTCATATTAGGTGTGCACGATAATGTATCATGTGCATAATAAATAAGTGATGTGTCATATTAGGTGTGCACGATAATGTATGTGTGCATAGAAATATATAGATGTTTAAAAAGTAATGAGTGACATGAGATAAATATGCTAATTATGAGAATTTAAAGGTATTATAGATAATTGATATTATATTTAATGTTATACAATTATTTTTTTAATTACTGTACACAACTCTAAAACTATATATATTAAGGGACATAGTGATTATATAGAATCCACATTCATGTGGGTCTATCGTAAAAACAAGAAAATTCCGTATATTTAAGTACTCTTTCCGTCCCTTAATATAAGTTGTTTTAAGCAAATAATTGTATAAGGAATATTAAGTATAATATTAATTGTCTATATTGTCCTTGTATTGGAAAAAGAGAGTGTTATTTATTGGGCAAAAAATAATTAGAGAACTAAAAATATTTAATACTCGAGGTAATATTGAAACTAAGCAATTAATATTTACTTGAAATTTTCAAACGATTTATATTAAGGAATAAGAATATTTTTCTAAAACGAATTATACCAAGTGACTGGGATTTTTGGAATGGAAGTTGACAATGATATATCTGATACAGAAACATTTACAACCCCCAAAAATTTCCAGTTTCCTAGGCATCCTAGAATTAATCCAGCTTTATGTGTAAGAACATTTTTCAATTTCTGTCACAAATTATAAAAAAATTACCTGCACACTTGTCCATCAAATTCCTCGAAAAACTCTAACTCCCAAATTTCGAAGTCCCAAGAACCCAATGCTTCCCTATATAAACCCTTCCAGCATACACCATTTTCCATCAACCCAACAGCCTACTAAAGAGCATAGAGGTAGAAGTCTCTCAAGTTAGTTAATACAGTTAGTTTGACAGTTAAATTTACCATGAAGAACCTCTTCTTCTCTATGTTCTTCCTCCTCTCTCTCCTCTTCCTCATTGCTCATGTAACCGATGCGGCCGTCACGTGTGGCACTGTTGACATGAAGGCGGCTGCCTGCGTGTCATTCGCCACCGGAACGGACGCCAAGCCATCGGCAGCATGCTGCACTGGGCTAGAAGAGCTAGCTCAAGGTGCAAAGACTCTCCCAGATAAGAAGGCTATCTGCAAGTGCCTAAAGGATGGTGTCAAAAATGTTAAAGGAGTTCAGGACAAGTTCTTGAGCCAAATCCCTACTGCCTGCAAGATAAAAGTTGGCTTCCCCGTTTCCCTAACAGTTAACTGCGATACGTAAGAAATTAACTGTCCATATTTTTGCAGATAGCTTCATTGAATAACAAACTAATTAAAGTAGACCAACTTGTGGAATTTAACGACTGATTTTTATGTGCAGGATCCAGTGATTTCCTAAGGAGGGTGGAACTATTTTAAACACAGACGTAGGAAGATTTGAATAAAACTTATTAAAGGTCATGGTGTCAGCGTGGGTTGATATCCTATAAGAACCTACCACAGGCCTAAATCATGTAACCTGCGGTGATTATAATAATTACTATTTTAGTTTACTCGCAGCTTTACATTCAACTCCTCCTTTTCATATCTAGAACTAAAACTAATGCAAAACATAAAACTAATTATAGAAAGCTAGCTATAAGGCTCCGTTTGGTAACTTGCTTTTATTTCCAAATTTTTGTTTATACTTGTACTTTTTGGAAATCAAAAGCAAAAAATAAGTGTTTGAAAAAAGTGGAAGTAAAATCCACTTTTAAAAACACAAAAAAGTTGTTTCTTCAATTTTGACGACACAAGGAGCCATTCCAACTCGAATTGAGTCCAAATGTCGAATATTGTCAACAACAAAATTTTAAACTCTAGCTGTCTGATTTTTGTTTTCACTAGCAAAAGCAAGCAAAACAAGAAACATACGAAAATAAAAATAGGAAATAGAAAAACGAAAGCAGAAACAGTACTTACCAAACAAACCCAAGCAACTATTTTCATTAGTACTGCAGATCTAGATTTTGAACTTTTTGGTAAGGGAAAGAATAGCTGGCTGGTATCCAAATTTCGAGAAGAAAGTTGGAATCTGGCTTCCCGGCCTAGATAGCACATAGATGGAAATAAACTGTTCCTTTACAGTTTGCTAACTCAACTTTGGAATAAAAGATTAGCATGACAATTTTTTGCCATATTGTTCGGATACTAAGGCGTTCAGTCACTGCACTCCCCTAATGTATCTCATTTACTAACAGTGAAACCACCACCAAACAACAACTAACTGATCTTTATCAATTATATGGAGCAGTATATATGTATTAAAGCTTCCAACAAAACCATATGCACAAGGCAGATTCATACACAATTACAACTCAGGCTAAGCTTATAAATATCCATACATTTAGTTATATTTCACAGTTGAAGTAGATAGAAATTTTGTCGCATGCTTTTTTGGCGTTTCTACCTCATCCAGCATGCAAATTCATTTCTGATAAAACTAAAGCAACAAATAACATCCAAAGCAAGTGACAAGCTGTAATGAAACAAATAATATTTATGTATTGAAAACAAAATAGAGATGAATAAGTAATCTATATTTTAATTGGAAAATTCTCTTATTTTCAATGAACTAGTAATAACAATCTAATCAAACTGTGTTTTTCAATAAGGCAGTTTAAAACCCGGAACTTTCACTAAAAGAAACTTAATTCTAAAGATCTGTATTCAGAATAAAAATTTGCCAGTTTACCAAGGAATTTCTTGACCATCCCAGGCAAAAAACTTCCCATTGTCGTGGATCTTGGCATTGTTGATGACGCTTAAGAGCTTCTCCACTGAGAACTCTTTGGTGAAAAGCTTGCCTTCTGGAACATTTTTCTGAAATGGCTTAGAGAGATCGGTGTCCACCGTGCCTGGGTGCAATAAAAGGCAAATGATTGGATCCTTCTTTCGGGCAAATTCAACTGATACATTTTTTGTCACTGCAAACATCAACAGACATGTATTGCCGTGAAAATGGATATGGCCACTGGTTGTTAGGCAAGAAAATGATACTTTTGAATAAGCTTTACCAACCAAAAACTTAATTAATATAGAAATAAGGATACCAAAAATGTACAATTTCATTATTCAAAATTATGCAGTATGATATTCATGTTCTTGATGTTTATAAAGGTTTTGATTCACAAAGATTGAACTTGGATTGCTTCAACCTGGTTAGGATGTCTATATTAGTTTTGTTTTGTGTTGGCACTCGGTATAAAAAAGACTTGAAGAAACAATGGTGCATTGTTGTTTGATGAAACTTCTTTAAGATGTGATGTCAAGTCACTATTATTGTTAACACGCATTGCATGGAATGAAGTATGAAGTATACAAGTCAGATAGAGGGAAGTTGCCAGGCACCAAAAGAAATTTTGTAATTAATAAAATAAGCAACAAAATCTTTTATAAGTCTATATATTTTATGTGATGCACATAATGTTAAAGTTAAATTGGCATGAGATAGCAGTACAACGCATAAGCTGGCCGCTTGTAACAAGTTTGTTATATTGCAGTTAATCATGCAAATGAATTGAATTATGTATATATGATCTGTGTTTTATCCTGTTCTATGGTTATTTCCATTAATTCTTTTTCTAGTCAATAAAGTAATTTATTCTTCTCCTTTAGAAACTTTCAATTGTAGTTAACTCAGGATTACTGTTCAGGGTCTTTTTATTTTTGTCTTAAGCTTAAAATGTTCTATGCACCACTTTTCCACTTTTCCGTCAAAATCAAAGTAGTAAAAAATGTTTGATTTTCCTTTCATTCAGACATTGAGGGCACCAAAAAAACAGCAAAGACAGTTTACAAGAAATCATACACTGATTAAGTGCAGTCTTAGAAGCACGATATGAGTGCCAGCCGCCCAAGCGATTGTCCCCAATTGATCCAACCCTGGCGCTTAAGCTGGCAACAACAGCTACATCTCTTTCAGTTCCGGAGCCTCCTCCGCTCTTTAACAAAGGCCACATGTGCTGCTTGCACAAACGAAAGGTCAGTATGATACCCCAAATAAGATAAGAGCACAGGACAGGAGATGCATATATGAAACAGAAGGCCTAAGCTAATTCAATTGAAGTTGTGGCATAGCAAATTAGAAATCTTTGATTATTTTCTATTCAAATTGTGTTATATTATTAAAACAAACAGATGAAGTTAGCTCGACACTTGATAGATGATATATTTAACTCTTGCTTTGACCGGACATGCTTGTTGGGCATGTTTTTACTTGACTGTTCTCGGAGGAAACAATAATCAGTAATAATGCATTCAAGAGATGTTGATAAGTGCTCTTTTGTTTACACTATCTTAATACATCATTCTACCCATAAATGGCAATGTTGAAGGAAGAATTCTACTAAACTTATTCCAAGACATGGAATTTACCATTCTTTAGTACTTGAAACACTGGTTTTCTGCTAGAAATTATTTCAACTGAAACAAATAAAGAGCCTGAAATACTTTTTGAAGAAAAATTGGAGAGAAAAATAAAGAGTCTGAAGTGGTACAGAAGTGAAATAGGGAGTCATTCCATGTCCAGAATAAATAAATGAAACATTAGTGATCATACCTTGATAACTAAAATAGGGCCTACTGCATTAATCTCATAAGCAAGCATCAATGATGATTTTTGCACTTTGTTCAAAGTTGTTTCTGTACTGGAAAAGGGAAGACAATAAGTTAATTAAGTTAACTGAAATTAGCACCCAAAAAGAAAAGAAAAAGAAACCTACTAGAACTAGGATACTTTGGTAAACATGCAATACTCACAAGTTCAAAACGTGAAAATTTACTGTGACATGAAAAATCCTGGGCTATGCAACGTAGAAATATCTGTACCTGGTTGCAGAACATCAGGTATTGAAAGAATTCCAGATGCATTAATGAGAAGGTTCAAGGAGCCATATTTCTCGCTTATGGACTTAGCTGATTCCTGATATATGATTTTACATAGTGAGTTGGTATATGATTTTATACATAGTGAGTTACAAAATTGATAGCAAGTACATAAGATAAAGAAGCAACAACCAATTTCTGAATGAGAGATAAATTGTAGAATCTGCAAGCACCTTTCAAGACAATAAACGTTTGAAGGATTCTGAAATTTTCTGTATTTAAGCCTATCTTTAAATCAAGACATCCAACACCTCAATAATACTGATATACTTGCTCCAATGATCAATCCTGATATCCAGACGGTGTGATATTGCTAAGACCAGTTTAATTATATCTAGACTAAAAAACAAGTAAAGAAAGAGAAAAATTACCTCTATGGTTCTTTCATTGGTAAGATCCAACCTTTGAATGTCAAGACGTTCAAAAAACTTGTTTTTCAATTCAAGGAGCCCATTTGCCCCATCGGGATTACGGCATGTAGCAATAACATGCCCTTTCTCGTTTTTTTCTAGCAACTGCTTGACCTGTATGAGGCAGATATTCAGTCACTATGCAGTCAAAATCTTTGCCCTGTGAATATGTAGGCTCTTATGACTTATATGTCTTCAGTTCTACTAAAATACTTGACCACATTGGGCTGACTCGACCAAGTGGAGTTAAAGCAAGTTCGCAACAGCTAACAGAGGTAGTATCACGATTATGGAATTTAATTACTTCAAAAATTAAGTATCATTTGTGAGCATAACAGCTATTTTCTTCAATTACGCATTTATGATAATATCCAAGCCTACTCTACAAGGGAAACATAATGTGGCTATTCAGTTTTAATAGGATATAAAGACCAAAAGTATAAAGGTTCCATGGTAATTATATGTTCCCGAAGTAAAATAGCTGGTGACTTGCCAAAGCCGATACTGTTAGTAAAAGAGTAAATGCTACTTCATAGTAGTCCGCCAAAGGGCTTTAAAAAGTGTTTTTCTTTTTGTTTATTATCAGCAATGTGAATAAAAAGTAGGAAATTGCTCTGGCAGTGACAAACTATTTTGCTCGTGTCATTATAACTATTAAGAAAAGAAAATTTAATAACCAAAAATGGCTAACTTTACAAAAAGACCCAGCTGAGAACACAAAGAAACCACCATTTCAAGGCCCAACCATTACACATTTCTGAATCCAATCAATAATCATGGCTGTTTGTTTGATAAAATGATGGGTGAGATAAATACTATTTATACTAATTTATTATCACTAAAGACTATTTTATTCAATGATTAGTCTATTATATAATCCCATTGACTACTATTTGATGACGGATTATAGTGGAAAAGTGGTATTATATAAATCTCTTTACCCTTTTGAGGTATAAATGACCTTAGAAAAAAATAAGAAATAATCCATGGATAAATATCTGGATAAAATAGTCCATAATAAATTTATACAAATAGTCATATCTCAAACGTAGTATAATCTATATAAGTGTGTTGAAAAACACTTGCCATAATTCAGAAAAAGCACCAAAATGAAATTAACATCACTAATTAGATACGGGTATAGGGTCAAAACATCCTACACAAGAAAAATCAAGAAATGATGGGGAAAAAAAAACAGACCCATTTTTCAACACTAATTCTAAATGCAAGATATCACAAATAAAATAAAATTCCTAGTACTATTCATAAGAGGACAATTGAAATGAAGATAGCTTACGAGTTCAAGTCCAATGCCTCTGGAAGCTCCTTGCACCATTGAAACACCACCCTCCAATTTGAATGCAGAAGAAGAAGCAAAGGCCCTTGTGATTGATCTGAGATATGGAGTTGCCATGAATGTGTTCTTCTGGTGATTGAGAAGATGAAACTTTATTCCACCGTCAGAATGAGCAGTGGGGAAAGCAAGCGGGGCCGTGTGTTAATTAATAATTAAGTACTACTCCTTTATTTGCTTTTGGGCGTGGGAATTTTTGTGCCACACACAGGCCACAGCAACACAGAGTTCAAGGAAATAAAATGTAGTATTAATAACGGCGCGGGGTTTTGCCCGGATAGGCTGCCATTTTTCTTTAAGAGCGGTAAAGATTAAACGATCGTAGAGTAAAATATGTAGAAATTAAATGTGTAATGGGTCCGGTTATCATTCATTGATAAATTTGTGATCAATATAATTGACATGCAGAATATTGTATTGATTAATTGATCAAAATTAATTTCATACTAACTACTCTAAATTAACAATAAATTCTAGTAGCGGTCAGAATTGCGCACAATTTTTTTTGCCCGAACCCTCAAAGGACTTGCGACCAATTTGAAAATATAAATAAATTTGAGGATAGTTTAATCATTTTATAACCGCTAATAAAAATTGCGCTAACCGCTTGAACGACTAGTTATCCTATACATATTTCATATTTGTGTGTATTTTGAGAAAAATGTATTCGTGGAGATCCTGATCCCCATTAAGGGATGACATGGAACAAGTGAATATACATGTTTGACCTTAACTTAACATAAGCACTTTGACCCATAATTTATATTTTGCGACAGAAAATGTATCTAATTTTTGAGATTGAGGACCCCTTTGATTTAGGGTGACAATTTGAATTGCAACTAAATTAAAATAGGTCAAATCAAACTAAACTAATCGGTTTTTGATTGAAAGATGACGGTTAGTGTAATTTAGATATAAAAATAAATAAACTGAATGGATTGTTGTACGATATTAGTATTTGATATTGAACCAGTGGTGTACCGCACCGCACTCCACCGGATGCATGAATCAGTAGTGCACCTATTTTAAACCGATTTATTATACATATATTAATATATTAAATTAATTTTGGTAGGTTTGAAATCCCCAACCTCTACATTAAAAAAAGATGAAATACCACTAGTATATTATAATAATGCTTGTTATAAAAACACAAAACTGCTCTCTCAATAAGAAGTGAGATCCTCCATTGGGACCATTACATCATAAGCAGAAAATGAGAGGAATCTTTGTGGCTAATATATCGAATGAATGGGCCCTATTTGTCATCTCAAATTAATATTCTTGCCAAGAAGGTCAAGGGGAAGCCCAATATAAAAAATAATGGACCTGCAAGGCCCATGCATGTTGTATTTAAAGAATACACTAGAGCATACTTCAAACTGGATAGAAAAGGAAGAATAAAAAATACAAAAAAAGTAAAGCGAGAAAAAAGACCGAAATCTTTTGACTCGGGTGTTATTACTTAACCCATGGTAACCATAAGGTTGAGAGTTTAAGCCTTGACATGTCAAATTGGGAGTGTGTTCAAATTAGCAAAAATAAAATAAAATAAAGTTAGAAAAAAGTATAATTAAAAAGAAAAAAAAGAAGAGAAGAAAATTTGAACACATTGAGAGGGACTTCATTATATGGAAAACTAATATACCAACAATTAATATATTGAAAATGATAATGTAGTACTAGTAAAAACTAAATAGGGGAGGTACTTACCTGGAAATTGAAGTTGGACAGTGACGCCCCCAAATTCAGACACTAATATCTCAAATTCGTTACTTCACGATTAAATTCTAATAATACAGTAATATCTCATACAATGAAATAATAGAATAATTTACATTGTTATAACATGAATATTCTTGTCCCAAAGTTTCGTAACCGTTACTACAACATTTCATAAATAATTCTAAGATATGACTTAAACATAAATTGGTCACTTCTTAATACAAAATAATATTAGTTCTTCTAACTTAAAGGACTAAAACTATTCTGTAGCCTTGCACTTGCCTTTGTCCTTCCTTGAGGTACTGCCTTGCTCTGTCTTAACTGTAATGTTTTTAGGAAAGTAAGAATGAGTAACAAATTTGCCCAACAAATAATATAGCAATAAGGGTGAACAAATATAAAGTTCGAAATATCAAGGATATAACAGTAAATGATAGTTTTGATAATAACAAGAAGTATCAATGGTTCTAAATCTATTCTTTGAATTGAAATAGGAGCAATTATAGATTGAAAGATATCAACAAAGTTCGAAGGTTTAATCATTTTAAAGTTTAATAAGATTAAACACTGAGTAGTCACTATGGACTATATAAGACCTCATGCTAAAATTAACAGCATTATATTAAAAATCCAATATAAATAAGTACAATAGCTGATCAGCCTAAAGTAACATACGTTATGCATAACATTTAAACATGTTTATATGTGCACACGTTGGTTCCCCGACAGTTATATAATTTACCTTTCAATGAGGGTTGTTCATCTCAGTAGATTTATAGGAGTTGTCGCCAAGACAATTGGTTTGGATAGCTTTCTAACACATGATATTAGTCTAGTCGAGTCAAATGGCTTAGACAACCTTTTCAATGCATTTAGAAACAACAAGTTCAATGCTTGCAACAAATCAAGATATAAAATCGACTTTTGAATATTAATAGATATTTGTTCGATGTAAATATGGTCGATATAGCAACAATTTGAATTCACACAATATGTAAAGTTAAGAGAATTAGGGAACTTGCCTTATGCGTAGTTTATCAACCTATAGCTTATCAACACCTTGAATTCCTATTATATCATAGTTATGTATATACATATATTCTCATTAGTTATTCAAACTCTATACGTAACTCAACATTCTGATACATGTCTGACCCTGTAAGTTAATAACGCATATCAAGTTCTATCTTAGTCACATAATCAGATCATACAATCAACATTGATTTCTCTTTGAAAACTCTATCACGACTTTTAAGAAAATCTATTAACTATTGATTCAATGTAACCACGATGCATTTAAACAATTAGAACCTTACTTTCAACATGTATTATAGCTTAAAATACCAATATATGCATGCTACAATTCTCAGATTACAAACAAAATAGTCAGATCAGACTGCAGGAGGGCGCAACTGCGCTCTAGTTAGGCTAAGGGAAGGCGCAGTTGCACTGTCCCCTGGCCAGACCAGAGCTGAGCTTTGCTCTTCTAATTCTGTCTCGATTTTCTTAGCATACGTAGATATTAACACATAGCATATACATATGTTAAAGGGTCTTGCAAGCTTCTAAGATCATTTCAAGTTTAACTTTACATGTTATAGTTCTACTTTAGGATTTCTAATGAATTAAGGCCAAATAAGGTCATGAAATCACGAGGCCAACTATATGTTAACCATCTATTCATATGAAAAGGTCATATAATCTATAATATGCATGTTCACAAGTATTCACATCATTTATACATAGCTAGTATCGTTTATCACCTTAAAACATGTCTAAACTCATGATTGAATGGTTCGTAACATACCTGACTAAGTGTGTACACATGTAGGTCATGTTTAGTGACATAAGGAGTAATAGCATGCATGTCTTAAAGTTCAGAATATGACCGACACAACATTTATAGTATTTAGTTTGTAAAACATCCAAGTTTGCCTTCAAAAGTCATTTTACCCAAGTTAAAGTAATTTAATACATGCATATCAATTTGAATCATATTTCATGCACATGCTCACAAAGTCAGAACTTAAACATCATAAGTTTCATCAAAATTTGAAGTTTTCTTTTCAAAACACATACCAACTCATGACAAAACACACAAGGTAACTCTAACTACACTTCATGTTCGTAACTCAGCCATATATCTATGCTACAAGGTCAGAATATACGATGCTACAAGTTTTATCAAATCGGTTTTCAAAGCTTCGAGTTCCTTTTTAGAAAATACACATGAAAGTAGGCTAAAGCAAACCACATAATGCAAATGGACCTTACACTACATGCTAGACTTATTTTCATGCAGGTTTTTAAGTCAAACTAACGTGTTAGAACTATCACATTACAGTAGAAAACAGAATCTCCTATTGGTGCACAGTGCAGCTGCGCCGATTTAAACTGCCGAATGATTGCAACTGCGCCCTTCCTGGGTAGTTCCAGGAAAGGCTCTGTAACTACAGAACTCAGCAAAACAAACACTCCATTCTACAATGTAGCATGCTCAGACCAACTATAATGACTCCACATCACACACAAAACTTCAGCTAACACAAGGTCATTAATTACCAACTAACTAACAAGTAATTCATGTTAAATTCTAAGAATTTGTAAAACTTGAATTTAAGAACACATATGAACATTACCTTCATTGGATGCTTGAAATTGCTAACTATGGCTCCTTAACCCTCTGATTTCTCAATTCCACCACACTCATTCCTTATAGAACTTATCAGACAAAGTCTTAGCAGTTGGAGAATTTAAGGAGAAGTTCCAATTTATAGAGGAATTATTGCCCAAATTTGGGTCTTGCAAATTGAATTAATCCAAAGGATTAGAAAAGAAACTAAGGGTTTGAGAGGATTTGGTGAAAAGATTTCACCAACTTCTCCCCCTCCATTCCACTAGCCATGATTGCAAGCATTGAGTTTACGTAAATGAAGAATAGGCTATTGTTATTGCACTGTTGAGTCACTTAATATGGGACAACTCCTTATAAACTCAGCATTTGTAAAAATGATACTAGTGACACTTAGATTTACTTCCTTTTTGAGTATACAAATGTAACTTTAATGAGATAATATTATTACATTGTGATAAGTTGGGGGTATATATACACATAATTATATAATCCATGTACATTTGGGTTAGTCCCAATATATTTACGATAGGTATGAACACAATTCAGTTGGGTACTAACAACTCATTATTTTCATAAAACTTATTATTTCAATTACACATAAATATTTAATACTAAATATTTACTTACTTAAATTTATTTTCTCCCATATATTTAGAGTACATATTTAATTATCCCATCACATATCATGATGTCACATAAGTTTCTTTATTCCAACTAGTAAGTTATATAATTCAACCATATAGTCTCATAAGTTACTTTATTCCATTTGGTTCAACTCACTTTTATTATATGATTTTTGTAAGATCCCAAATTTTATAAAATGAAAGTATTCAATTTTCTTATAATTATTATTCTATTTAATAAATGGTTAAATTGATAAAAGGTAATTAAAGTTAAGGGTGATATGTAAAATTTTTATAAAGTAAGCAAGTTGTCATAAAATATTTGTTTGGTCGGAGAATATTCTTTATATCAGGGAATATCCGTGCGACGACACAATCATTGGTGGACCCTACAATGAAATAACTGTTGGATTTAGAAAGTGACAAAAATAACCTTTTTATAAAAATAACGGTAAAATTTTTACCGTTAAACTGTTGAAATACCCAGTGATAAAAGTACAGTAATACGCGTGGTTGCATAGTAGCACATGATATTGCACAATATCTCTAAATTATTGATACTTACGTGAGAAGTCACTCAGTTTATTCAATTATTGCAACAGTAATTGATGCATAATATCTCATATTATTGATTCAATTATTGTCATAGTATCATCTGTACAATATTTTATATTATTAAATTAATAATTGAGACAACAAAGTTATTCATATTATTATTTATATTATTGACGATGTCTAGAATGTTCTGTCGAAGAAAGGGGTTTGGTCACCTAATTGCGCGCCAATAAGGAGAAGTTCTTATCGGAAAGCCCCTTCTTTCTTGGGAATGATCTGGTTGTTAATATTGCGAGTTATAATAATGATGAATAAATTTTATTAAAAATGTGTTCTGTGAAGTCAAGTGATTTGAGATAAATAGAGAGAAATTTAATGAAGTATTTGTTGTAAGTTTTGCGTATTATTTGGACCCCCACTTACTCATTTTTTTAAAAATATCGGTAGAAAGTTATCTCAATTTTGTTATATATATATATATATATATAAGTATTATATATATATATATATATATATATATATTATATTAACAGTTTAATTTTTTATATAAAATAGAATATATTATATTTTATTATATGCATAATACTGCATAGTGTTTGTATAGTACTGCATAGTGCAATATAGTAAAATAAAAAATTTTCGTCGAAAATCCGTGAACTCTTCGCTCGTGATTCTTCCCCTACTGTGTGTCCAAATAGTACTATGTCATTCTCCTATAAATAGGATACTTATTTTAGAAATGAAAATCACACCAGAATCAGAGAATTCTTCTTCTATAATATTGAGCGTATTTCTTTTGAGTTAAGGAAACTTTGAGTATAGTAAATAGTGCAAGTTTTTCTTCAAGAATATCTCCGCTATACCAGTCGAAATTGCTCTCTTTTTAAGGTAAGGGGTATTATTTATTTCATATACGCTTACGATATTATTTTTCGTATTCGTAAGGAATATTATTTTCGTTCAATAATCGTAAGGAATATTATTTTCGTTCAATATTTGTAAGGAATATTATTTTCGTTCAACAGTTGTAAGGGATATTATTTTTGTTCAATATTCGTAAGAAATAATATTTTCTTCCATACTCTGTAGTATATAAGTAATATTATTTCATTTCAGATTCAGAATTCTATACTCATTTTGTTAAGTATTGCTTCTATACTCCTTGAAATTAGTAGAATATCCTTAAAATTTGCATTTTATCTAGTATCGTTTCACATAAATATTTTTCTGAACATTCTTGTTAAATTTTAAGTTTTTCATGCTGGAGTACTATTCATGGGTACTATTCATACGTACGACACTATTCATATGTACGGTACTATTCATACGTATAACACTATTCACGAGATTCTATTCACTCGGGTACTATTCACCTGGGGTATTATTCATGACAAAAATTGATTTCTTTTATGTCTAAATTATTTTGATACATGAATATAATTATTGAATTTTACTCCACAAAACAGTTATCATGTTGACAATTTGGATATTCTTAAACTTTGGATAAATTGAATTATAAATTTTTAAAATTTATCCTTGATCTCATTTAATTGAATGCTTATATCATTGTCATCATCTTCATGTTTATATTGTGGTGAAAGTCCTCATTGGCCCATAGTGCATTGATGGACAATTGTTGGTATGATCATGACCATGGGTTCTCTTCGGCTAAAGGTGCAAAGATGAATTGTTGTTTGACATGATCATGACCACTGGTGATAATAACGAATATCCTTGGCCCGTAGTGCATGGATAATTCATGAATGTGATAATAACGAATATCCTTGCCCCGTAGTGCATGGATAATTCGTGGATGTGATAATGAATATCCTTGGCCCGTAGTGCATGAATAATTCGTGGATGTGATAATAATGAATATCCTTGGCCCGTAGTGCATGGATAAATCATGGATGTCATACTATCGAATATCCTTAGCCGTAGTGCATGGATAATTCGGTGATGTGGATTATTTATTTTGTAGACAAATGATGTGGTAAAAATCCTCTTTGGCTTACGTGCAAAGATGGATGGTTGATGTAAGACCCCAACTTATTAATGAATAAAATCAAATTTTCTCTAAATATTATTGTGAATAATAAGGGGTTAATTTGATATAATACTTTGGTTATGGGTGAAATGTACAAATTTTGCAAAATAAGCAAGTGGTTATAAAATATTCATTTTGTCGGGGAATATTCGTTTGGTCGTGGAATATTCTTGCTGTCGGGGAATATTCGTACGACGGCGCAGCCTTGTGTGGGCCCCATAACGGAAAGCGATTGGATGAAGAAAACGACAAGTATAAGTTATTTATAAATAACGGCGTAGTTGTTACCGTTAATACTGTTGGAATACCCGGTGGTTAAAATACAGTAGTACACGGTATTGCACAAATTATTGATTCTTACGTAAGAAGGCACTACTCAATAATTGTTACAGTAGTTATTGTTTAATATTTTATTTTATTGATTCAATAATTGTTGCGTTGATATTTTATATTATTGTTGTTTCAATAATTGTTGCTGCACAGTATTTTCCATTATCAGATCAATAATTCATATTATTTGAATAATATTATTAGATAACATTGTTGGCAATGTCTAGAAAGTTCTGTCTAAGGAGAGGTTTGGTCATCTAATTGCGCGCCAGTAAGGAGAAATCCTTATTGGAAAACCCCCTCTTTCCTGGGAACAGCTTGGTTGTCATAAATGTGATTCTGTAATATTATTTGTGAATAATTAATTATTGATTCATATGATAAGGAAATATTTATTTTATGTGGATATAAATGAGGGATATATTTTTGTGGTTAAAAATGAAGGAGTTAATGTTGAGGTTTTTATCAGTATTTTTGTCGGAATGAAGGTATTAAAAATCAGGGTTTTTGAGATATTTTACGGGGGTTATAATTTTTAATCCGACCGTTGGATCGTGGTAATTTTTAGATATGTTATACATATATAAGTTGAGTATATGTCCACAAATTTTGAACCGTTAAAAATGAACGTATGATTTATTATGAATTTTACGAGATGACTGGTTAAGAAATTGTTGAATTTTCGGAGTTTATCATTTTGATGGAAAATTCTAGAATTGGTGGGCCCCACTCTTGGTTAGTGAAGAAATGTGCTGAGATTTTTATTCAAATGTGGTGGGTGGGAATAGTAGCAGGTAAAACCATCAGGTTGCAGGTTAAGTCTGCTTCGGCGTGCTAACATTTTCCTATAAATAGAGGGCTAAGTTAGAATTGAAAATCACACCAGAAACAAGTTTTTTCTCTTTCTCTCTCTAGATTATTGAGTGTATTTTGTGAGTATTTAGATACTTTGAGAGTTTCTATTCATCAGAGCAAGTTTCATTCAGCCTTATACCGGTATTCCGACCAGAAGTACTGATATTTTGAGGTAAGGGATATTATTTTCTTCTTAATGATATTATTTTCTTCAATATCATTATGCTGAAATATTGATATGAGTTTTTATCAAATTTGGAACTTTTTGTGACGGGGTTACTATTCACGTATACGACACTATTCACGTATACGGTACTATTCACGAATACGGCACTATTCACCGAAAAATAAAATTTTCCCTTTTTTGTCCAAGATATCTATTATGGTTACTATCTTTGATTGTATCCATGTTTTGATCTTTATTTTTGAATTCTGCTTCACAATTGATTATTATGAAGTATTATTGATCTTGGATAAACTGTTATACGAATCCCTAATATTTGTCCTTCTGTCTCACTGGATTCGTTCTCTTTAAGATATTTTTCATCATCCTCAGTCCTAAATGATGATATTACTGAATATCTTTGGCCTGTAGTGCAAAGATGTATGATTACTTGATGAATATCTTTGGCCTGTAGTGCAAAGATGAACAGGTGTTGAGATGAACATGACTGACAGGTGATACAAATGAATATCTTTGGCCTGTAGTGCAAAGATGAATATTTGGATAAAGATGATTATTAATTGATGTTACAGGGATAAAATATTGATGATGGACTTTTAAATCTTAGAAGATAGTAGAATTCTTTCTCTACTTGACTCTTCTAATGGTTTGCTGTTTTCGCTGCAGTTGTTGATCTAAAACTTGTTGTCGATTATATTCTATTAGATTTTTCCCTGTTGAAGACTAACGATAATTTGTTGTATATTATCTTAGTCATAATATTCTTTACTGGGCTAGTTGAGCTCACCCTTTTTCTTTTTGTTCCATTTTTCTTCTCAGGAGGTGAGAACATAGCAGGATCTAGTCGGGGTATGGAGTGATGGTTCTAGAAAGATGTTTTAGCAGTTCTCATTATTTCTGTAAAATAGTGTTTGAATAATTGTAATGAGGATTTATTTGAGTGTGGATATTGTCCAGAAGATAATATTTGTATTTAAACTCACAGTATGTGTTGTCGTATTTTGCACGACAATTGTATTATTGAAGTTGTAGTTTGCTTTCTGTACCATATATTTGGCGACTCAGAATGGGTGTTGTATACCTATTTTGGGGACGTCATAGTTGGTATCAGAGCTCAGGGATATGATCCCTGGCTGAGATGTGAGACAAGAACTAGGAGGGGAGAGACGGGGAATTCCTTCGCTAGTATGACCTAACTAAGTTTATTTGGTGTTTATTTGGTCGGTCAGAGTATAGGGATAATATATGACATGACTATTAACCCTTGTTTTATGGCAGTATTTAAGAATGGCAGCTGAGAACGTTAATAATGGAGTAAATCAGACCGTGGAGACACCTTTGATCACCCCCAGGGGAACGTGCAACAGGAAGGCAATATTCCTCCTGTAAACAACGTTACCGAGCAAACGATGAATGATGGAATGTTTAGGAACTTTTTGTAGTTCATGCAAAATCAGACGAGGGAGACTCGTGTGCAGAATACGGGTGGAAATGATAACAACGCGCGGTTTGTCACAGCTAAGCAGTTCAAAGAATTGGGACCACCAGAATTTAAGGGAAAGCCGGATCCGATCATGGCGGAAACGTGGGTCAAGCAAATTACCAATATATTCGATGTCTTGGGATGCACGGAGGAACAGAAGGTTCCATTCGCCACCTTTATGTTTCGCAGTGAGGCAGACTACTGGTGGGAGTCTGTGAAGCGTACCCAGCCTGACGCACTCAACATGACCTGGGAAACATTTCAAAAACTGTTCAATGACAAGTACTTTCCTGAAAGTATTCGTCATATGAAGGAGGTGGAGTTTATGAGACTGGAACAAAACAACATGACGGTGTCCCAGTACGAGGCAAAGTTTGCAGAGTTATCCAGGTTTGCACCTCATTTGGTCGAAAATGAGGAACGAATGACAAGGATGTTTCTGAGAGGTCTAAAACCCGAGATTCGGCAATATCTTATCTCTTATAAATTTTCTTTATATTCAGATGTTGTAAACAGGGCTCAATTATTAGAGCGAAATAATGAGTATGTGCAACCGAGGGACCACAACCAGGGTCATACCGGTGGCGGCAGTCATCGAAGCAATGAAAACTAGCAGGGAGGAAAACATTCGGACAAAAGCGGTAACCACTCTGGTGGTAATTGTGGTCGTGATAATAGAAGGAGCGAGTCGGGAGGAGATTTCAAGAAGAGAAGGTACAACAATGATAACGTGAAGACGTCAGCACAAACATCAACTGTTTCTAGGGGAGGAGAACGACCACCGATCATATGTTACAAATGTGGAAAAGAGGGACATATCAGCCCAAACTGCCCACAACAATCCAAGGTATGTTATAACTGTGGAAAGGAGGGTCATATAGCTCGAGAGTGTTCTGTAGCAAAACCAAGTTCAGCGGGGATGGTGACTCCAAAAGTTATCCCGGATAAGTCGAAATCAGCGGTTCCTGGAAGGGCGTTTGTCGTGACTGGCCAAAACTCGAGAAACCCGAACGAGGTGATCACGGGTAAGCTAATCTTGAATTCTTGCGAAGTTTATACTTTACTAGATACCGGTTCTACCCATTCTTTTATCTCTCCTGCTTGTGCTCAACGTTTAAACTTGACTCCGGAGAAATTGGACTTTAACTTATCTATTGAAACTCCGTTGGGTGAAACCTTCGTTACATCTACAGTTTATAAATCTTGCATGATCCAAGTTGGCACTATCACATTACCTGTTGATCTTATCTCTTTAAAGATACTTGCTTTTGATGTGATTTTAGGAATTGATTGGTTAACCACTCATCATGCTAAAATTAATTGTTTTCGTAAGGTTGTTAGTTTTCATATTCCTAACCAACCTGTCATACGAATTCAAACTACTAAACCACTAAAATCAGTCACTGTCATATCAAGCCACAAAACTATTCGTTTATTGAAAAACGGATGTCAAGCTTTCTTAGCCCATGTTATGGATTTGAACAAAGACAAGTCAGATTTGAATAATATTTCTATTGTTAGAGAATTTCCCGATGTATTTCCTGAAGAACTTCCTGGTCTACCCCTAGAAAGTGAAGTTGAATTCTTTATTGACCTTGAACCCGGTACAAAGCCCATTTCTAAAACTCCATATCGAATGGCTCCTATTGAACTTCAGGAGTTAAAAGTCCAACTACAGGAGTTGTTGGACATCGATTTTATTCGTCCTAGTACGTCTCCTTGGGGTGCTCCTGTTTTATTCGTAAAGAAGAAAGACGAGAGTATGCGACTTTGTATTGACTATCGAGAATTGAACCATGTCACCATCAAGAATAGGTATCCGCTACCTCGCATTGATGACCTGTTCGACCAGTTACAAGGAACACAATTCTTTTCAAAGATCGACCTTCGTTCTGGATATCATCAGCTGAAGATTAAAACTGAGGATATTCCAAAGACTGCCTTCAGAACTCGGTACGGGCATTATGAATTCTTAGTCATGTCTTTTGGATTGACTAATGCTACTGCTGCCTTCATGGATATGATGAACCGTGTATTCAAAGAATATTTGGATCAGTTCGTTGTTGTCTTTATTGATGACATCCTCATCTATTCCAAAAGCCGTGAAGATCATGAGCGCCATTTGAAGCTGGTACTGCAAAGGCTTCGTGAAAATAAGCTATATGCCAAATTGAAGAAATGCGAGTTCTGGCTTGAGGAAGTAGCATTCCTTGGGCACGTGGTGTCAAAACATGGAGTATCTGTCGACCCGGCGAAGATTGAAGCCATACAAAGTTGGGAGCAACCGAAGTCGGTAACCGAAGTACGTAGCTTTTTGGGCTTAGCTGGTTATTATCGGAGATTTGTGGAAGGATTTTCTCGAATCGCTACTCCGTTAACTCAGCTGACTCGAAAAGATACAAAATTCGTATGGAGTGAGGAATGCGAGAAGAGTTTCCAAGAACTCAAGAGAAAACTCATTTCGGCACCTGTTCTGACAATACCATCTGGTTCGGATGGATTTGTTATCTACAGCGATGCTTCAGGCAAAGGGTTAGGATGTGTTCTCATGCAACATGGGAAAGTCATAGCCTATGCCTCACGACAACTCAAAGAATATGAGAGGAATTATTCTACTTATGATTTGGAGTTGGCAGCAGTCGTTTTTGCGTTGAAGATCTGGAGACACTACCTGTATGGGGAGAAAGTGGAGATCTATACAGATCATAAAAGCCTTAAATATTTCTTCACCCAAGAGGAACTCAACATGCGGCAGCGACGTTGGCTCGAGCTGTTAAAAGATTACGATCATACCATCCAATATCATCCTGGAAAAGCAAACATAGTAGCTGACGCATTGAGTAGAAGATCATATGCGGGTACGAGTGCAATGTTGTTAACACAAAGGCCCATTTTGTATGACTTGCAAAGGATGAAGATAGAGATGAAGGCTCCAAGTACCCACATGATGATATCAAATATACGAGTATAACCGACTTTAATGGATAAAGTTAAAGCTGCTCAAGCTACGGACATGGAGCTGATGCGTATGAAGAAGAAAGTGCAAGAAGGTGCTATTCCAGAAGTAAGAATCGATGAAGAAGGAATACTTCGAGTCAACTCCAGACTTTGTGTTCCTAACGATTTTGACTTGAAGCATAGAATAATGATGGAGGCACACAACACACCGTTTGCAATCCATCCTGGGAGTACCAAAATGTATCACGATCTTCGACATACATTTTGGTGGAGCAATATGAAAAGAGAGATCGCGGAGTTTATCTCGAGATGTTTAACTTGTCAACGTGTAAAAGCGGAGCATCAAGTACCAAAGGGTCCATTGCAATCACTTGAGATTTCAAAATGGAAGTGGGAACATATTACTATGGATTTTGTTACGGGTCTTCCCAAGGTTTCTCAAGGCATAGATGCGATTTGGGTTATTATGGATAGATTAACCAAGTCCGCTCATTTCTTGCCAATACGTGAGACTTATTCCCTTGAACGTCTTGTTAGTATGTACGTGAACGAGATTGTGAGATTGCATGGCATGCCAGTATCCATAGTTTTGGATCGTGATCCAAGATTCACTTCACGATTTTGGGTTAGCTTGCAGAAAGCTATGGGCACGGATTTACGATTCAGTTCGGCATACCATCCTCAAATGGACGGACAATCAGAGAGGACTATTCAAACTCTTGAAGATCTATTAAGACTTAGTGTCCTAGATCTCAAAGGGAGTTGGGATAAGTACCTACCATTGGTGGAATTTTTCTACAACAACAGCTATCAGGCGAGCATAGGTGTGGCTCCATTCGAGGCGTTGTATGGAAGAAAATGTCGTTCTCCAGTATGCTGGGACGAGGTGGGTGAAGCAACATTGTTGGGACCAGAGTTGGTACGCATTACTACAGAGAAGATCCAAACGATTTGACAACGTATACAAACGGCACAGGATCGACAAAATAGTTATGCGGATCTTCATCGGAAGGACGTGGAATTTAATATTGGGGATCATGTATTATTACGTGTTGCACCGTGGAAGGGAGTTACAAGATTTGTGAAGAGAGGAAAGCTCAATCCAAGATTTGTTGGTCCATTTGAGATTCTTGAGCGAATAGGAAATGTGGCATATAGACTCGCATTACCTCCAAGCATGTCTCGTGTTCATAATGTTTTTCACATATCTATGCTTCGTAAATATGTTAAAGACCCGAACCGCATTATTGAGTTAGAACCAGACGAGATAGCTGAAGATTTAACGTACGAGGAGGTACCTGTTAAGATCTTGGATAGGAAAGAGCATGTCCTACGCACGAAGGTTATACCACAAGTTAAGGTTTTGTGGAGAAACCATGCTATTGAAGAAATGACCTGGGAGTTGGAATCAGAAATGAAAGCGAGGTATCCTCACCTTTTTGAAACATCAGGTACGTACGTCAATTTCGAGGACGAAATTTCATAAGGAGGGGAGGTTGTAAGACCCCAACTTATTAATGAATAAAATCAAATTTTCTCTAAATATTATTATGAATAATAAGGGGTTAATTTGATATAATACTTTGGTTATGGGTGAAATGTGCAAATTTTGCAAAATAAGCAAGTGGTTATAAAATATTCATTTTGTCGGGAATATTCGTTTGGTCGTGGAATATTCTTGCTGTCGGGGAATATTCGTACGACGGCGCAGCCTTGTGTGTGGCCCATAACGGAAAGCGATTGGATGAAGAAAATGACAAGTATAAGTTATTTATAAATAACGGCGTAGTTGTTACCGTTAATACTGTTGGAATACCCGGTGGTTAAAATACAGTAGCACACGGTATTGCACCAATTATTGATTCTTACGTAAGAAGGCACTACTCAATAATTGTTACAGTAATTATTGTTCAATATTTTATTTTATTGATTCAATAATTGTTGCGTTGATATTTTATATTATTGTTGTTTCAATAATTGTTGCTGCACATTATTTTCCATTATCAGATCAATAATTCATATTATTTGAATAATATTATTAGATAACATTATTGGTAATGTCTAGAAAGTTCTGTCTAAGGAGAGGTTTGGTCATCTAATTACGCGCCAGTAAGGAGAAATCCTTATTGGAAAGCTCCCTCTTTCCTGGGAACGGCCTGGTTGTCATAAATGTGATTCTGTAATATTATTTGTGAATAATTAATTATTGATTCATATGATAAGGAAATATTTATTTTATGTGAATATAAATGAGGGATATATTTTTGTGGTTAAAAATGAAGGAGTTAATGTTGAGGTTTTTATCAGTATTTTTGTCGGAATGGAGGTATTAAAAATCAGGGTTTTTGAGATATTTTACGGGGGTTATAATTTTTAATCCGATCGTTGGATCGTGGTAATTTTTGGATATGTTATACATATATAAGTTGAGTATATGTCCACAAATTTTGAACCGTTAAAAATGAACGTATGATTTATTATGAATTTTACGAGATGACTGGTTCAGAAATTGTTGAATTTTCGGAGTTTATCATTTTGATAAAAAATTCTAGAATTGGTGGGCCCCACTCTTGGTTGGTGAAGAAATATGCTGAGATTTTTATTCAAATGTGGTGGGTGGAAATAGTAGCAGGTAAAGCCATCAGGTTGCAGGTTAAGTCTGCTTCGGCGTGCTAACATTTTCCTATAAATAGAGGGCTAAGTTAGAATTAAAAATCACACCAGAAATAAGTTTTCTCTCTTTCTCTCTCTAAATTATTGAGTGTATTTTGTGAGTGTTTAGATACTTTGAGAGTTTCTATTCATCAAAGCAAGTTTTTTTCAGCCTTATACCGGTATTCCGACCAGAAGTACTGATATTGATATGAGTTTTTATCAAATTTGGAACTTTTTGTGTCGAAATTACTATTCACGTATACGGTACTATTCACGAATACGACACTATTCACCGAAAAATAAAATTTTCTCTTTTTGTCCAAGATATCTATTATGGTACCTATCTTTGATTGTATCCATATTTTGATCTTTATTTTTGAATTCTGCTTCACAATTGATTATTATGAAGTATTATTGATCTTGGATAAACTGTTATACGAATCCCTAATATTTGTCCTTCTGTCTCACTGGATTCGTTCTCTTTAAGATATTTTTCATCATCCTCAGTCCTAAATGATGATATTACTGAATTTCTTTGGCCTGTAGTGCAAAGATGTATGATTACTTGATGAATATCTTTGGCCTGTAGTGCAAAGATGAACAGGTATTGAGATGAACATGACTGACAGGTGATACAAATGAATATCTTTGGCCTGTAGTGCAAAGATGAATATTTGGATAAAGATGATTATTAATTGATGTTACAGGGATAAAATATTGATGATGGACTTTTAAATCTTAGAAGATAGTAGAATTCTTTCTCTACTTGACTCTTCTAATGGTTTGCTGTTTCCGCTTCTGTTGTTGATCTAAAACTTGTTGTCGATTATATTCTATCAGATTTTTCCCTGTTGAAGACTAACGATAATTTGTTGTATATTATTTTAGTCATAATATTCTTTACTGGGCTAGTTGAGCTCACCATTTTCCTTTTTGTTCTATTTTTCTTCTCAGGAGGTGAGAACATAGCAGGATCTAGTCGGGGTATGGAGTGATGGTTCTAGAAAGATGTTTTAGCAGTCCTCACTATTTCTGTAAAATAGTGTTTGAATAATTGTAATGAGGATTTATTTGAGTGTGGATATTGTCCAGAAGACAATATTTGTATTTAAACTCACAGTATGTGTTGTCGTATTTTGCACGATAATTGTATTATTTAAGTTGTAGTTTGCTTTCTGTACCATATATTTGACGACTCAGAATGGATGTTGTATACCTATTTTGGGGGCGTCACAGTTGATTATTGATTTTATAGTTGTATATCTTTGGCTTACGTGCAAAGATGTACTGTTGATTATTGATTTTACAGTTGTATGTCTTTGGCTCGTAGTGCAAAGATAGACTGTTGATTTACCTGATTATAAATATGAATTGTGAATTTAACTATAATCTTTGGTGGTTCAGATGATGACAGGTGATGAGAGTTCTCTTTGTCTTGGGTACAACAAAGAACTACTGATGAGTATTACAGGAATGAACTATTAACGATGAACTTTTAATTTGGAGAGGATAATAGACATTATGTTCTACTTGACTCTTCTAATGTATTGTTGATTCCACTACAATTATGGTTGAAAACTTTTATCATCTACTATATGTTCTAAATATTTAATTTATTACTGATAAAGGCTATTGATAAATTAATTATCTTAGTCATAATATTCTTTACTGGCTATTTGTGCTCACTCTTTCTCTTCACAATTTCTTATAGGTATTAAGAGTGTAGTTGGGGCGAGCGAGGATAACAGGGGATTAGTGTGATGGTTCGAGTATGTGAAAGTTTCTCAATACATTATAAAATTGCATGACATAGCAATACATAATTGTATTGAGGACCTAAAATGGGTGTGTCGTATATTATATGTCACTTAATAATTAATTTTGATGAACAATAATAGGGTGATGAGAACCCAACTTTGAAAGCATCAAAAGTGCACCTCATTAGAATGAATATGATAGTAATCTTCTCGTTCTTCTTTGGGGTCTTGAAATATTTGTTGCTGTATTTTATATAGCATTATAATAATTTGAGTTTGGATACTGTCTACGAGACAATATTTATATTGAAACTCACAGCTTATGTGTTGTCGTATTTTGCACGACAGTTCAACAGTTGTATAAATGAAGTTTGTATTTGAATTCTGTACCGTGTATTTAGCGACCCAAAATGGGTTGTGTGGACCTATTTTGGGGGCGTCACAGTTTTAGATCATATATATTTACCTTATAATGTCACACCTTATTCTATATTTAATGAGTGAAGCAACTTGATTATATAAGACTACACATTACATGTTATTGTACATAGTCAATAATAAATAATAATAGAGATTAATCTATCACATTATTTAATTATTTATTCATTAATATAATATGATAGCACTAATTAATTCCATCATTAAATTATTTCTTTATAAATTTAATTAAAGCATCACTTAGTCCACCATTATGCCACACAAGACATATCACTTAAGCTTAAATTAAGCTTTTCATTATTTTCATCATATCACATAGTTATCACGTACTTAATTCAATTCGATTGAATTATCACATCCCGTGTCACAATATATGCTTATATTCAAATAAATATTTAACTTTTATTAATTTAATTATTAATATTATTCAGAAAATTCACAGATATTACAGACACACTAACCCCTAATATTTTTATCAAATTGAGTGAGTAATGCAATACTCCCTCCGTTCCTAAAAGATTATCGATTTAGGAAGTAATTTTTATTCCAAAAAGATTGTCGTTTTGAGTTTATCAATACACATTAGCTATTTTTTTCATACTTTACCATTATTTAAAAATTTCTCCTATTTAAAGATTCCTAATGATTCTTATTTAATTCAATGCTATAATCCAAGTAGTAATCGGTTGAATAAGAAGTAATTGGTTGAATTGAATAAAAAAATATTGGGAATAAAATAATTGGTTGAGACAATTAATAAGGGTAGTATAGTATTTTTCCTAAGTATTAATTATATTCCTTAATATGTGTGCATTAACCTTAAACGATACTCCCTCTATCCCATTATATCTGACGTTCTAGAGATTTTTACATAAATTAAGAATAGATGCAGTTTTACTATTTTACCCTTAATTAATACTTTGAGTGTGCAAAGACAATTTATTTAACATAGGAATCAAGAAAATGACAATTAGCAAAGTCTCCAATTTCTATGATCTGATCCACCACGTCACCGCTTCCTGCTTTCTCCAGCCTCTCGCCGCCGGCCGCCACCTGTTCAACAAAATCTCTGCCAGTGGCGACTCCGATTATGACGACGTACAGAAAACCCAATCGGAAGGCGAAGAGGAAGAGGAGAGAGAAAGGGGGTTTATGGTTTGGAAGGAAACCCAACAACCTTGAATACAATCCTTTTTGAATAGAATACTGCAATGATAAAACTAAGGTTTCTCTAAATTTTGATAAATCTTCCTTCATCCCACGTTGCTGATTATCCAATCGATCTTGTTCCTCTTCTTCTTCATCTTGTCCTTGTTCTTCCGTCTGTTCATCTTCGACAGCAGAGGTTGTTGGGGATAAAATCTGATAATTTTATCATTGCAGTAGAATTTTGAAAGCTTCTCATAAATGTATCTTTGGAAATCAAAGAATAGAATTTGAACTGTTTTTTGAAAATAGAGAAAATAGCCATTAATGGTAGTGGAGAAGGAAGGGTAGAGCTAGAAGGAAAACAAATAGGCAAAATAGTCTTGATTTTGTAGAACGTCAAATATTTTAGAAAAAAAAATATTCTAAAATATCAGATATAATGAGATAGAGGGAGTAATCTTTTAAGAACAAAGCGAGTAACAAGGATTTGTTCTGTTATTAGTGTTTGGTGCGTTAAAAAGTTGATACACACTGTATCATTTTCAGTACATTGCGTTTGAGCTCCACACGTAATTAATATTTGTAAATTAAATAAGACAACACAATTCCCAAAAATGTATCATGCGAATTTTCATATGAACAAACACTCGCACATTGACGTGAGATACAAAGTTTGAGATCCATTTAAAACCTCAATCTCTACTATTTTATTATTATGAGTTTTTATACCATTATATATACATGGTGCCAATTAGTGAGATATTTCTATCAGGACTGAGATCATGATTGAAATTGGTGAGCAATAAAAGAAGAAAATTGTTAAATTTATTTTTATTATAAAAGTATCGTTATAGATCTTATAACAACAATTTTTACGGTTACTATATATCTACAACGACACTTTTATTATAAAAATAATAATAAAATATTATGAATTTAACAAATTCTTAAAATTCTAGCACTAGCATAGATGGTTATTATGCATTGCTTGCAAAAAAACACCCAAGAATTGTCTGTCCATATCTTAGTTCTATAATAATATGAATTCTCCACTTCCTACATATATATACTACTATTAATTTATCCAAGAATAATATCTTGTCCCTACGAGAAAAGGACAGATGTAGATGCAAGTTGGGCAATATAACTTTTGAAAAGATTTAGAGTGACATTATAATCAATTAATTAATTCTAGCTACTAATCATATGATTAACCCTATACTTATGATTAATATTTTGACCAAAGAGCAAGAAAAAGAATGAAATGATGTTTCATGTGTTCTTGATTTTAAGGATTTGGGACTGATCATATAAAAGGCAAATCTTTTAGTAGACTAAAATGGTCATGAAGCTTTAGCTTCATGAATTCGAATACTACCACCTGATGGCATAACTCGTGTAGATAGATAGTACGAGAATAAAATAATTTTTTTATAAAATTTAGATGATTAAATGAGAAAATTTTAAAATTTCAAATTATAAAAATAAAATAAGAGTAATATAATTAAACTAATGAAGACAAATGGAGAAACAATTTTGTGATTTAATTACAACAAGAGGCATGTCGCTAGTTTTATGATATAGATGTAGTGATAGTCATCAATTAACTCCAATTTTTTCTTTCATTTAGAATGACTCATGACTACTGTAGTGACTCCAATATAAAGAACCCTAACACTCTGTTTCTGAGTTTTGAACAGAAAAGAAAAGAATAGAAAACTTAAATTAGAACAGAAAAGAAAAGAATAGAAAATTTGAAATTTTCCTTTGTGTTGTTTCTGAGTTTTTAATAGAAAAGAATAGAAAATTTAAAATTGAGGACATGAGTTGTAATTTAAAATTTATTATATTAAAAGTTGAAGATAATATGGGAATTATAAAAATATTACTTATTCTAATTTCTTTTCCGTCCAAATCATGCCAATTTTGGACGGAAAACTTTGGCAGGAAAAGTGACTAAATTTTCTATCCATTTCTTTTCTTTTCCGTTTATTAAAAAACTCAGAAACATAAGAATTGGAAAGAAAATTTAAATTTTCTGTCCATTTTAAAACTCAGAAACATAGCGTAATGGAAATTTCCATAAAACACATAATGACTCTCTCTCTCTCTTTCCATCAATCAAATTGAGGAAAACCATTAATTACTAATATAACTTTTGACTATTCTGTTTGTTTTGCCTCCCAGAATTGGCTTGGGGGTAGGCAATTTGTAGAAAATTGATGAATTTGACAGAACTTAAGGTCACTGTTGTGGATTAATCATGCAGGAAAAACTTTTCCTACTATGACCAAAAGAGGCATGAAATCTACATGATATCCTGCATGTTCGAAATGTTACACGTAGTAAATTCAAAAGCATGCAAGATCAACAATAATCTTAAATTTAAACTCAACAATAAATATTTTTTAAATTCAATTCAAATAAATAACAAGTAAATATCAAATTCGTAAAATGGAGACTCAACTCCCCCAAACTAAGAATTTTATCAAAAAATTAATGACAAAAAATAAATATTTTAAACTAAACTTCAGCTATTCAAAGTGTATCAAATAAGCGCTCAACTATTAGCGATGTAACCTGTAATTTTTTTTTAAGGGGTGAGTGATAAAACTCATCAAGTGATAGTCTTTATCGTTTAGGTGGATCAAGTATAATTTACAAAACATATTTTCGAAATAACTTATTTTCTATAATAATAGTAGGTATGCTTTCAAAACTAAAACAATTAATAACAAATCGAATTCACATTTAAAAATGATTTTGTTGTTTCCAAAAGGAACTAAAAGATCTAAAAGGGGATTGAATATATCATTTTTAAAAAAGCTTTCCTTTTAAAGAGTAATACCAACTTATAAAATAAACATGTAAATTTAATTATATGCACAACGGAATGATGATTTGAAAATTCTCTTTCAAAGATTTAGGAAAGTCTTATTTCTAAATTTAGCACGCAGATGGAATTAAGTCACAAAGAAATATAAATGACTTTGTAAAAATGTAAGTGCTGAAAGAAATAAGACAAGATATTTTAAGTGGTTCGGAGCACAAAGTTCTCTTAGTCAACTCTTTTACTTATCGAGTAGGAAATCCACTAAGGATGGGATGATCACTGATACCTATTCACAAGAAATAATTACAACAACTAAATTATAAAGATTCCTTTAAGTCACTTAGATTTGGAGCAAGTCACTAAGACTGTTCGCTCAGATCCCTTCAAGTAACTTAGATTTGGTTACAAAATATCACTAAGACCTAGCTACAAAGGTTCATAGAACGAATAAGGTATTTTGGTGCATGTGCTGCTAAGTTGCTTTAAGATTAGCACTGAATGACTTAGCAGCAGAATAAGATATTCTAGATATTCATATTCAAGATCGTAGAGTAAGGCCTTTTTGAAATGACAATAGTTTAATTTGTTTGATATATGATCGTTATTGTTGGATCGAATCTTCATGCCTTTTATAGAAGTCCTCGAGATTGTCCTATTTGAAAGTTTTTGTTACTCATTTAATGCTTCGATCATAGAAGATCTCTGATTCTTGACTTTTAGAGAGTATGTGTTAGCTTGTTTTGGATTGTGATATGTCACATCAGACTGATGCAGTGACCTGCACGTTGGTCGTTGTCACTTCACCGAACTAGCTGTTAGACACACTTCGATATGATCTTCTTTTTAATATTAAGATGTTCATCAACTATCTTGGGATCTTCCCTCTACGAGTCTTGACAATGTCAATCCATTACCAGAGCTGATATGGCAGTTCATTGTTAGAGCTGATATAATTTACGATGTTCCTAATCGTAAAGTTTCATGTTGGTCGTAGAGTACTTGAATAGGAATATACAATTGGCAAACTCTACGTTCTATAAGTTATAGGATCTTCAATGAGCCCTACGATCTCTTTCATACTCTATGGTCTTCAATGAACTATACGATCTCTTTTAGACTCTAAGGTCTTCAACATGTTTTACGATCTCTAAGTCGACAACACTGCGATCTTCGACAGACTCTGCGATCATCACTATTGTGACGCCCCCAAAATTTGGTATACAACACCCATCTTGGGTCGCCAGATACATGGTACAGAATTCATATACAACTTACTAATACAACTGTCATGTACAATACGACAAAACATAACTGTGAGTTTGAATACAAATATTGTCTATTAGAGAGTATTCATACTCAAAAGAAGTCCTCATTAAAATTATTGTCACACTATTTAACAGAATAGTGAGGACTACTAATACTATCATCTGATCCATCACTCCGTTCCCCGACTCGTCCCAGCTATATTCTCATTTCCTGAAGAGAACAGTGAAAGAAAGGGTGAGCTCAACTAGCCCAGTAAGAAATATTATGACTAAGATAATGCAGAATAAATTATCATTAGCCTTCAACAGTGTTAAACTGATAAAATATAACGAACATCAAGTTTAACTGCAGCGGAACAAGCAATCCATTAAAAGAGTCAAGTAGAAAATAAAATCAACTATCTTCTATGATTTAAAAGGTTTTTCAACACTGTTTTTGCTGGGACTCAGCTTAATAAAATAATTCACATCATCGAATCACCCCTGCACTACGGCCAAGGATATTCGTGTATTCATTAATGGTCATGATCATGCCAACAACTGTCCACCAATGCACTACGGGCCAATGAGGACTTTTACCACATCATTTGTAATATTACGGTCATGATTATACCGAATAATCCCTGGTCATAATCATACCAAGTCCATCTATGCACTACAGGCCACAGATGACTTTCAACATTTTATAAATATGAGGATGATGACAATGATATAAGAATTCAATAAAACAAGTTCAAGAATTAATTTATCCAAGAATTAACAACGTCCAAATTGTCAACATGATACTGCTTTGTGGAGTAAAATTCAAGAATGCTAAGAAGAATATTTTCGTGAAAAGATACTGGATGAAACACAATTATCAAGGATATTCCACAAATTTCATGGAGTATAGAAGTCAAAACTTAACCAACTGAGTATAATAAAGAAAGGAATAACAAAAGAAATCACCATGCATGCGATAGACCGCACAGACAGGTTATTCCAACAGAATAATAAATAATGGAACCAGGTCCGGCGTAAAACGCACAGACAGGATATTCCAACAGAATAATAATAAAGACGGAACTAGGTTCGGTGTAAAACACACAGACAAGATGTTCCAACAGAATGATAATAAAGACGGAACCAGGTCCGGTGTAAAACACACAGACAGGATGTTCCAACAGAATAATAATAAAGACGGAACCAGGTTCGGTGTAAAACACACAGACAGGATGTTCCAACAGAATAATAATAAAAACGGAACCAGGTCCGGTGTAAAACACACAGACAGGATGTTCCAACAGAATGATAATAAAGACGGAACCAGGTCCGGTGTAAAACACACAGACAGGATGTTCCAACAGAATAATAGAAGAATGTCACCAAGTATAGGGTAGACAGCGTATACAGGTTATTCCAACAGAATAATAAGAAATGGAATAACAACAGTTCTCTTCATGAATAAGAAAGAATAACACCCCTTACAGTTTTAAAGAAGAACTGAAATAAGGAAGTAGTTAAGTAGCAGAATACTTTTCTTCTCTCTCTCTATAGTTTCTCTCTCTAGAGTTCAGTGAATTCGTAAGAAATAATGAAGGAATGAGCTGCTATTTATAGAAAAATGGAATGCATAGTAACTAATCCATGAACGGTCCAGATTGATTACTTTAATCTGACGGTCCATATTTAAAGAAAAATCTTTTAAATAAAATATAATATATATATATATATATATATATATATATATATATATATATATATATATATATATATATAACACATGTTGTTTGAAAAAAACAACCTCCTCCGTTGAAAAATTTCTCAGCTTTTCCCCTAAATTCTTCTTCCAACATGTGGGCCCCACCCACATGTCATTATCCATCATATATATATATATATATATATATATATACATTACCATATATATACGTAACCCCCATTTTCTTTTTTTTTCTTTCCCCCACCCCACACGTCATTTTCACACACATCCTTATCACACACATATATTATATATACATACTGAAGCATCTTCTACCAATTATTTTGAAAAATAGGTAAATGAGTGTTTATAAAATAAGCAAAACTGAGTGACTTATCACGTAAGTATCAATAATTAATACCGTGTGCTACTATGCAACTACGCGCATTATAGTACTTTTAACATCGGGTGTTTCAACAGTTAACGGTAAAACTTCCGCCGTTATTTCAATAAAATATTTTTTGTCGTTTTCTCAATTCGACAATAATTCCGTTGTGGGGGTCCACCAATGATTGTGCCGTTGTACGAATATTCCCTGTTAAAACGAATATTCCCCGACCAATCGAATATTATATAACAACTTGCGTACTTTTCAAAATTTATAATTATTACTCACAACTATAACATTATATCAAATAAACTCCATAATATTCAAAAATGATATTTATAGAAAATTCATCTTTATTTATAAAAGTTGGAGTCTTACAACTATAATTTACGATCTCTTAGCAGAATCTACGATTTCAAAGTAGACTCTGTGAATTTGACCAGTATGCTCTACGATCATTCACTTAGTTTTACGATCGCCTAAATAACTTTACGATCGCTTAATTTTCTGTAGCTATTCATTCAGTTACTCAAAGAAATAGATCAACCTAAAATTTTTGATCTTCTAATCTAAGTATTTTTACATTAATTTCATTATAAGGACTTCACAAAAGCTATTGGATACAAATATATATTATCTCATCATCAAATCAAATATGCATTTGTCCTAATAATCTCCCTCTATTTGATGATGACAAAAGCAATAGTTTCAAGCAATCATCAATTTTAAGATGTAGATAATATAACACTTTGAATTTATGACTTATATAGAGTGAGCTACTATATCTTTAGAAAGAAAAAAAATGAATTTATTGATGAATAAAAGAATTTTTACAACAAAGATATCTATTTATTTACTTACCTTCTCCCCTAATTAAACTTCTTGGCGGATCTCTTCGCTCAGCTTCTCGAATTCTCATGTAGCTTTCTCTCCCTTCAACTTCTCTTTTTTGAATTTCTTCTATTGAGTCTCTAGAACCAAAATCAGACATATTAATTCATTTTCCCCTTCAATGTGAACCCTTTGAAGATTTCTATTCATGAAAGTTGGGTCATTGGATGGGAGTCATGAACTAGTAAGTGTTATTACACTCGACGATCCTGTCGTTGAAGAGGAAGCCAACTGTCCATTAGTTTAACCACGAACCAGAGGAATAACTTGAGGTGCATAAGAATCTCGAGAGGGGAGGATGAGGAGGAACAATTGATGTCTACTGAGGTCATCTATTCTCTTTCTTTTTGTTAGCATCTCTGTTACTTCGTAGAACATGAATTTCCTCAGAGAGTTGCTTGAAAATATTGACAAGTCCCTGCATTTAGCTACTGAAAAGTGCAATGTCTTTGGATTTTTGATATCTGGCTTCAAATTGTTCTCTTTGAAGATGAACATGTACCATCGCATTATCAATGCGTTTCATTGACTGCATCACCAGACTTTTAAATTCCAACAATGAGAAGCTTAACGAGAAAATCTTGTCTGAGAGAAATTTGATAAATTCAACATTTTTAGATTGGAGAGATGTTAGTATATATGTACATAAGAGTTGTTAGGTGAAAAAGATATATGTATAGGAGATGAAGTATTTTGTATTTCCGATCGTAGGGTTTTAGAGCTCTACGAATGGGGAGTTAGGGTGCTGGCTGACGATTACTCATTGCTCGTAGTTATGGACTCTACGCTTGCTTTATTGCTTTAAATGTATCATCTGGTTACTCTCTCTTAGATTGAGCATCTACGGGCTTAAAAGCAGATTGACTTAGCTATCTTCCGATGTCCTCTACGATTGATTCAATGATCCTTGTTAGCTTTAATAAATCATCAAAAGAGCTTTCATGTGGTTTATCCCCATCAGAAGTAGCTTTAACTGGCTTGACTTTTTTTGGGGTTCTCTTTTTTTTTTCTTCTTTTTCTTAGGCTTAGAAACATTCTTCACTCTTTTCTCAAACTTCTTTATTATTCTTATTTTCTTTGGCTCGGGTTTAGATACCCTCATAGCCGTCTCTTCATTCTCTTGTCGTGGATCAAACATATTAGCTATCTCAGTCGTCTCTTCAACATTTGTTGTTTCTTTAGGCTTTACGATTGGAAAGATGGAAGGGTCTATGATCAGCTCAGTAGATACAAAATCTTCCACTGAAATAATTCTTTCGGATCTTTCCATCTTAGCAGATCTTCCATTCTTTATCTGCTTCAAATCTCATTCAGCTAGGGATATACCTTTTTTGGCACCAGACTCAACATTATATATGTCTATCAATCTCTTCATAAAACTCTTCAACATGTTCTCGAGTGGACTTGGGAGGAGGCATAATAGTGGATTTCCTTGATCTTTTTGCCTTCCAAATCTTTTGATTGACCAGCTGAGAGAGAGAGAAAATCATCCCTTGTCTCAGGAACATTTTATTCGTCCCAAGAGTTTTTAGCTAGGAATCTATTTTCTTCCTTATTCTTTCTTCTTCATTCCGTTATTTACTCAACGATATAACATATATCATAGAGCTTCCTTTTATAAGAAATTTTTACTCTACGATACTTCTCCACTCTGCAAAACGCTCTACTAACTTCTCCACTCTGCGAAACACTTTACGAACTTCTTTACTCTGGGAAGCACTCTACGAACTTTTCTTACTTGTTTGTTCTATGATTTCTTCCTACAAAGTTAGTTTTTTCCGGAGCATAATGTTAAGGATGTAAATTTAAAATTCCTAATTCACTTATTAACTTATTAAATCTTGGATTCATCTAATGGTTTGGTAAAAACATCAGCTAATTGATTTTCAATAGAGATGAAATGCAAAGATAATTCCACTATGAACATGATCTCTAATAAAATGGTATCTAATGTCTATATGTTTGTTCCTAAGCATTTGGTGTAAGACCCCAACTTTTTATAAATAAAATCGAATTTCCTCTAATTATTATTTTGAATAATAAGGTGTTAATTTGATATAATACTTTGGTTATGGGTGAATGTGCAAATTTTACAAAATAAGCAAGTGATTATTAAATATTCATTGTTGTCGAAAAATATTCGTTTGGTCGTGAAATATTCTTGCTGTCGGGAGAATATTCGTACGACGACACATCCATTTGTGGGGCCCATAACAGAAAATGGTCGAATGAAGAAAACGACAAATTTGAGTTTTTACAAATAACATCGTATTTGTTACCGTTAACACTGTTGAAATATTCGGTGGTTAAACAATAGCAATACGCGTGGTTGCACAGTAGCACACGGTCTTGCACAGTATTTTTGAATTATTGATTCTTACGTAAGAAGGCACTACTCAATAATTGTTACAGTAATTACTGTTCAATATTTTATTTTATTGATTCAATAATTGTTACGTTGATATTTTATATTATTGTTGTTTCAATAATTGTCACTGTACAATATTTTCCATTATCAGATCAATAATTCATATTATTTGAATAATATAATTAGATAGTATTATTGACAATATCTAAGGAAGTTCTGTCTAGGAAAGGGGTTTGGTCACCTAATTGCGCGCCAGTAAGGAAAAATTCTTATCGGAAAACCCCCTCTTTCTTGGGAACGACTTGGTTGTCATAATTGTGATTCTGTAATATTATTTGTGAATAATTAATTATTGATTTATAAGATAAAAAAATATTTATTTTATGTGGATATAAATGAAAGAATTGATGCTGAGGTATTTTATTAGTATTTTATCAGAATGGGGGTGTTTTATCAGTATTTTATCAGAATGGAGGTATTAAAAATCGTCTGTATGTGAATTTCGGACATTTTCTGTTTAAAATTTTGAAAAATTTTCTTCTACAAAGTTGTAGAGAATTAAATTTCCTATGGAATAAACGTGAGATTCAAATTTTTTTGATAAAAGAGCTATTTATTATGAATTATTGAAGCTTCAAAAATAAATATTTTTATTAAAAACATGTGGGCCCCACTTTTGGTTGTTGTGGAAAAATTTGAGTTTTGGTGGGCCCCACTGTGGTGTGCTAAAATTTGATCAAAAGTGATGTGCTTAAAAATTTTAGAAAATATTATTTTATTAATTTAGTCTGCTTTTGCATTCTAACCATTTTCCTATAAATAGGGTACTTAGTTATAATTGAAAATCACACCAGGATCATAAGTTCTCTCTCTATATATTATCGAGCATATTTTTGTGAGTATTTAGATACTTTGAGAGTTGCTATTCAGTGTAAGTTTTCTTCAGCGTTATATCCGGTATTTCAGCCAGAAATACTATTCTTTTGAGGTAAGGGATGTTATTTTCTTCGTAAATGATATTATTTCTTTCAATATCATTATGCCGAAATATTTGTATGAATTTTATTATGAAATTTTTACCTTTTCATGTCGAGATTACTATTCACGTATACGATACTATTCACGAATACAGTACTATTCATGAAGTATGATTTTTCTTGTGAAATTTTTAACTTTTCGTGTCGGGGTTACTATTCACGTATACGACACTATTCACAAAAACAACTGTAAGACCCCAACTTTTATAAATAAAGATAAATTTTTTATAAATATCATTTTTGAATATTATGGAGTTAATTTGATATTATGTTATAGTTGTGGGTAATAATTATAAATTTTGAAAAGTACGCAAGTTGTTATATAATATTCGATTGGTCGGGGAATATTCATTTTAACAGGAAATATTCGTACAACGGCACAATCATTGGTGGACCCCCACAACGGAATTATTGTCGAATTGAGAAAACGACAAAAATATTTTATTGAAATAACGGCGAAAGTTTTACTGTTAACTGTTGAAACACCCGGTGTTAAAAGTACTGTAATACGCGCGGTTGCATAGTAGCACACGGTATTAATTATTGATACTTACGTGATAAGTCACTAAGTTTTTCTTATTTTATAAACACTCATTTACCTATTTTTCAAAATAATTGGTAGAAGATGCTTCAGTATGTATATATAATATATGTGTGTGATAAGGATGTGTGTGAAAATGACGTGTGGGGTGAGGGAAAGAAAAAAAAAAAGAAAATGGGGGTTACGTATATATATGGTAATGTTATATATATATATATATATATATATATATATATATATATATATATATATATATGATGGATAATGACATGTGGGTGGGGCCCACATGTTGGAAGAAGAATTTAGGAGAAAAGCTGAGAAAGTTTTCAACGGAGGAGGTTGTTTTTTTCAAACAACATGTGTTATATATATATATATATATATATATATATATATATATATATTATATTTTATTTAAAAGATTTTTCTTTAAATATGGACCGTCAGATTAAAATAATCAATCTGGACCGTTCATGGATTAGTTACTATGCATTCCATTTTTCTATAAATAGCAGCTCATTCCTTCATTATTTCTTACGAATTCACTGAACTCTAGAGAGAGAAACTATAGAGAGAGAGAAGAAAAGTATTCTGCTACTTAACTACTTCCTTATTTCAGTTCTTCTTTAAAACGGTAAGGGGTGTTATTCTTTCTTATTCATGAAGAGAACTGTTGTTATTCCATTTCTTATTATTCTGTTGGAATAACTTGTATACGTGGTCTACCCTATACTTGGTGACATTCTTCTATTATTCTGTTGGAACATCCTGTCTGTGTGTTTTACACCGGACCTGGTTCCGTCTTTATTATTATTCTGTTGGAACATCCTGTCTGTGTGTTTTACACCGGACCTGGTTCCGTCTTTATTATTATTCTGTTGGAATATCCTGTCTGTGCATTTTACGCTGGACCTGGTTCCATTATTTATTATTCTGTTGGAATAACCTGTCTGTGCGGTCTATCGCATGCATGGTGATTTCTTTTGTTATTCCTTTCTTTATTATACTTAGTTGGTTAAGTTTTGACTTCTATACTCCATGAAATTTGTGGAATATCCTTGATAATTGTGTTTCATCCAGTATCTTTTCACGAAAATATTCTTCTTAGCATTCTTGAATTTTACTCCACAAAGCAGTATCATGTTGACAATTTGGACGTTGTTAATTCTTGGATAAATTAATTCTTGGATAAATTAATTCTTGAACTTATTTTATTGAATTCTTATATCATTGTCATCATCCTCATATTTATAAAATGTTGAAAGTCATCTGTGGCCTGTAGTGCATAGATGGACTTGGTATGATTATGACCAGGGATTATTCGGTATAATCATGACCGTAATATTACAAATGATGTGGTAAAAGTCCTCATTGGCCCGTAGTGCATTGGTGGACAGTTGTTGGCATGATCATGACCATTAATGAATACACGAATATCCTTGGCCGTAGTGCAGGGGTGATTCGATGATGTGAATTATTTTATTAAGCTGAGTCCCAGCAAAAACAGTGTTGAAAAACCTTTTAAATCATAGAAGATAGTTGATTTTATTTTCTACTTGACTCTTTTAATGGATTGTTTGTTCCGCTGCAGTTAAACTTGATGTTCGTTATATTTTATCAGTTTAACACTGTTGAAGGCTAATGATAATTTATTCTGCATTATCTTAGTCATAATATTTCTTACTGGGCTAGTTGAGCTCACCCTTTCTTTCACTGTTCTCTTCAGGAAATGAGAATATAGCTGGGACGAGTCGGGGAACGGAGTGATGGATCAGATGATAGTATTAGTAGTCCTCACTATTCTGTTAAATAGTGTGACAATAATTTTAATGAGGACTTCTTTTGAGTATGAATACTCTCTAATAGACAATATTTGTATTCAAACTCACAGTTATGTTTTGTCGTATTGTACATGACAGTTGTATTAGTAAGTTGTATTTGAATTCTGTACCATGTATCTGGCGACCCAAGATGGGTGTTGTATACCAAATTTTGGGGGCGTCACAACAACTCTATTCACAGAAAAATTAAATTTTCTCTTCTTTGTCCAATACATATATTATGGTTACTATCTTTGATTGTATCCATGTTTTGATCTTCATTCTTGAATTTTACTCTACTATGGCTTATTATGGAGTATTTTTGAATTTGGATAATCTAAAGTACGAATCCCTAATCTTTGTCCTTCTATCTCACTAGATTCGTTTCTTTATAATATTTTTCATCATCCTTAGTCCTAAATGATGATATAACTGAATATCTTTGGCCTGTAGTGCAAAGATGAATGATTACTTGATGAATATCTTTGGCCCGTAGTGCAAAGATGAACATGTGTTGAGATGAACATGACCAACTGGTGATGCAAATGAATATCTTTGGCCCGTAGTGCAAAGATGAATATTTGATTCAAGATGTATATTGATTGATGTTACAGGGATAAATATTTATGATGGACTTTTAAATTCATAGATGATAGTATATTTCATTCTCTACTTAACTCTTCTAATACATGGTACAGAAAATAACTACAACTTTATTATTATAATTATCGTGCAATTGGTCACCTAATTGCACGCCAGTAAGGAGAAATCCTTATCGGAAAGCTCCCTCTTTCTTGGGAACGGCCTGATTGTCATTATTGTGATTCTGTAATATTATTTGTGAATAATTAATTATTGATTTATATGATAAGAAAATATTTATTTTATATGGACATAAATGTTGGATTGAAAAATATTTATTTTATATGGACATAAATGTTGGACACAATTGTAATAATAAAGTTGTGGTTGTTTTCTGTACCATGTATTTGGCGACTCAGAATGGATTGGGTGGAATGAACCTATTTTGGGGGCGTCACAGTTGGTATCAGAGCTTAGGGATATGGTCTCTGGCGAAGATCGGGGAATAGAACTAGGAGGGGAGAGACGAGTAAATCCTTTGCTAGTGTGTCCTATCTAAGCTTATTTGTTGGTCGGTCAGATTATAGGGATATTATGTGGTATGTCATTTTTTTTAATTAACCCTTATTTTGTGACAGTATTTGAGAATGACATCTAAAAATTTTGAGATGAGCAATGGAGCAAAATAATATGACCGTGTCGCAGTATGAAGCTTTGTTTGCTGAGCTATCCCGGTTTACATCCCATTTGGTAGACAACGAGGAGCGAATGACGCGAATGTTTCTGCGAGGTTTGAAACCCGAAAAACGTCAATCCCTCATTTCTCACAAACTTTTTATATTCAGATGTTGTGAATAAGGCTCAGTTATTGGAGCGCGATAATGAGTCAGCCCAACCGAAAGTAATCGACCAATAACACGATAATAATCATACCGGTGGCAACGGCCATCGGGATAATGATAATAATCGTGGAGGAAATTACCATGCCAAAAATGGTAACCACTTCGGTTGTAATCATGGCCAAGATAATAGGAAAGGTGAGTCAAGTGAAAATTTCAAAAAGAGAAGATTCAACAATGATAGGAAGACGTCGACACCAGCATCAGCAACAAATTCTAGGGGAGGAGAAAGACCGCCAGTTAGATGTTACAGATGCGGAGAAGAGGGACACATAAGTCCAAACTGTTCACAGCCTTCCAAGGTATGTTTTAGTTGTGAAAAAGTCGGTCATATAACTCGAGATTGTCCTGTAGCGAAACCAAGTCCAGTGGAGATGGTGACTCCAAAGGATGTCCCGGACAAGTCAAAGTCAACGGTTCCTAGAAGAGCGTTTGTCGTGACTGGCCAAAATGCGAGGAACCCTAACGAAGTTATCATTGGTTAGTTAATCATAAATTCTTTCGAAGTCTATACCTTATTAGATACCGGTTCTACCCATTCTTTTATCTCTCCTACTTGTGCTCAACGTTTGAACTTGATTCCTGAGAAATTAGACTTTGACTTATCTGTTGAAACTCCGTTAAAAGAAACTTTCGTTACATCCACTGTTTATAAATTTTGCTTGATTCAGGTTGACACCATCACATTACCTGTGATCTCATTTCTTTGAAAATACTTGCATTTGATGTGATTTTAGGGATTGATTAGTTAACCACTCATTATGCTAAAATTGATTGTTTTCGTAATGTTGTTAGTTTTCATATTCTTAACCAACCTGTTGTACGAATTCAAGCAACCAAATCATTAAAGACAATCACTGTCATATCAAGCCATAAAGCCATTCGTTTATTGAAAAACGGATGTTAAGCTTAACCCATTTCATGGATTTAAAAATACGTCAGATTTGAATTATATTTCTGTTGTTAGTAAATTTCCTGACGTATTTTCTGAAGAACTTCATGGCCTACCCCCAGAGCGTGATATTGAATTTTGTATCGACTTTGAACCCGATACAAAACCCATTTCTAAAATTCTATATCGAATGGCTCCTATTGAACTTCAAGAGTTAAAAACCCAACTATAGAAGTTGGTACTCGAGCCACTATCTGGTGACTTCCTTTGTGGAATGCACCGAAGCCAAACTCTCCGTAGGGGTCGTCATATTCGTGCGGTGGTAAACTGATAGGTGCCATTGTGACGTGCTATCCAAGATTGGGATATGAGTCACAGTTGAGAGCAACTTAAGTCAGTAATCGAAATACGTAGCTTTCTAGGCTTAGCTGGTTACTATCGGATATTCGTGGAAGGATTTCTCGAATCGCTACTCCATTAACTCAGCTGACTAAAAAGATACAAAATTCGAATGGAGCGAGGAATGTGAGAAGGGCTTCCAAGAACTCAAAAGGAGACTCATTTTGGCACCTGTTCTGACCATACCATCCTGGAAAAGCGAACCTGGTAGCTGACGTGTTGAGTAGAAGATCGTATGCGGGTACGAGTGCGATATTGTCGAACACAAAGACCCATTTCGTACGACTTACAAAAGATGAAGATAGAGTTAAAGACTCTAGGGACCCACGTGATGATATACGAGTAGAATCGACTTTAATCGATAAAGTTTAAACCGCTCAAGCTACACACCGGAGTTGATGAATATAAAAAAGAAGGTACAAGAAGGCGTTATTCTAGAAGTAAGAGTCGATGAAGAGAAGAAATCTCAACCCTCGATTTGTTGGTCCATTTGAAATTCACGATCGAGTAGGAAATGTGGTCTATAGACTCGCTTAACCGCTAAGTATGTCTCGTGTTTATAACATTTTTTTGGCATATCCACGTTACGTAAATATGTGAAATATCCAAACCACATTATTGAGTTAGAACCAGAAGAGATAGCCAAAGATTTAACGTACGAGGAGGTACCTGCTAAGATCTTGGATAGGAAGGAGCATGTTCTACGCACAAAGGTCATACCACAAGTCAACGTTTTGTGGAGGAACCATGCTATTGAGAAAATGACCTGGGAGTTAGAAATGAAAATGAAAGCAAGGTATCCTCACCTTTTCGAAACACCAAGTACGTATGCCAATTTCGAGGATAAAATTTCATAAGGAGGGGAGGTTGTAAGACCCCAACTTTTTATAAATGAAATTGAATTTTCTCTATTTATTATTTTGAAATAGTAGGGGTTGATTTGATTAATGTGGTAAGTTATGGGTAAAATGTGCAAATATTTTAAATAATTAATCGGTTATAGAATATTCATTGGTGTCGGGAAATATTCGTTTGGTCGTGGAATATTCTTGCTGTCGGGGAATATTCTTGTGTGGGCCTCATAACGAAAAGCGATTGGATGAAGAAAACGACAAGTATATATGCGTTATTTTATAAATAACAGCGTAGTTGTTATCATTAACACTGTTGGAATACTTGGTGGTTAAAATACAGTAATACGCGGTGTTGCACAGTAGCACACGGTATTGCACCAATTATTGATTCTTACGTAAGAGGGGACTACTCAATAATTGTTACAATAATTATTGTTCAATATTTTATTTTATTGATTCAATAATTGCTATGTTGATATTTTATATTATTGTTGTTTCAATAATTATCACTGTACAATATTTTTTATTATCAGATCAATAATTCATATTATTTTAATAATATTATTAGATAGCATTATTGGTAATGTCTAGAAAATTCTGTCTAAGGAGAGGTTTGGTCACCTAATTACGCGCCAGTAAGAAAAAATCCTTATTGGAAAGCTCCCTCTTTCCTGGGAACGGCCTGGTTGTCATTATTGTGATTCTGTAATATTATTTGTGAATAAATAATTATTGATTTATATGATAAGAAAAATATTTATTTTTTGTAGATATAAATGGAGGAATTTTTAGAAAAGTGATAATTGTTGAAAATTGATATTTTATCTTTTCTAATAAAATAATTCATTTAAATATATTATTATATTATAATAATATAATAATGGTGATATTTTTACAATGAATGTGTGATATATGAATAAATGAGGAGGAAGAATATTTTTGTTATAATAAATGCTAAAAACATGCTAAACATGTTGGTGGACCCTATTTTTGACTGAAATTTGATTATAGCCTGCAAAATCGTCCGTATGTGAATTTCGGTCAATTTCTGTTTGGAAATTAGAAAAATTTAAAGCTACAAAGTTGTAGAGAATTAAATTTCCTATGGAACGGACATAAGATTCAAATTTTTCTGATAAAAAGACTATTTATTATGAATTATTGAAGTTCCGGAATAATTGATTTTTGAAGTTTTAAATATTTTTTTAAAGAAAAACATTTTTTCCATTTGGTGGGCTCCACTTGCATGTGGTAAATGCTGAAATCAGATGTCTATGGTGTGCGTAGGAATTTTATTAAAAAATAATAATATTTTATTAAATTTTCTGCTTTGGTGTTCTAAGTATTTTCCTATAAATAGGGTGCTTAGGTTAGAATTAAAAATCACACCAGAAACTGAAGTTTTATCTCTCTATAATATTGAGCGTATTTTTATGAGTATTTTGATACTTTGAGTGTTATTATACGGTGCAAGTTTCTTTCAGCGTTGTATTTGATATTCCAGCCAGAAGTACTATTCTTTTGAGGTAAGGGGTGTTATTTTTTTCGTAAATGATATTATTTTTTTCAATATCATTATACCGGAATATTGGTATGAATTTTATTATAAAATTTTTACCTTTTCATGTCGGGATTACTATTCATTAGTTACTATTCATGAGTTACTATTCACGAGTTACTATTCACGAGTACTATTCACAAAAAATAATGATTTTCTTGTGGAATTTTTACCTTTTAGTGTCGGGGTTTCTATTCACATATACGTCACTATTCATGTATACGGTAATATTCACAAATACGACACTATTCACAGAAAAATTAAATTTTCTTTTCTGTATCCAAGATTGTCTGTTATGGTTCATATCTTTGATTGGATCTATGTTTTAATTTTCATTTTTGAATTTTGCTCCACAATTGATTATTATGGAGTATCTTTAAACTTGGATAAACTAAAGTATGAATCCCTAATCTTTGTCCTTTTATCTCACTAGATTCGTTTTCTTGAGAATATTTTTATCATCCTCAGTCCTAAATGGTGATATAACTGAATATCTTTGGCCTGTAGTGCAAAGATGAATGATTATTTGATGAATATCTTTGGCCCGTAGTGCAAAGACGGACAGGTGTTGAGATGAACATGACCAACTGGTGATACAAATGAATATCTTTAGCCCGTAGTACAAAGATGAATATTTGATGATTGATGTTACAGGGATAAAATATTGATGATTATTTTTTAAATTCATAGATGATAATAGATTTAATTCTCTACTTAACTCTTCTAATGAATTGTTGTTTCCGCTGCAGTTGTTGATCTAAAACTTGTTGTCTATTATATTCTGTCAGATTTTTCCTTATTGAAGACTAATGATAATTTGTTGTATATTATCTTAGTCATAATATTCTTTATTGGGCTAGTTGAGCTCACCCTTTTCCTTTTTGTTCTATTTTTCTTCTTAGGAGGTGAGAATATAGCGGGAACTAGTCGGGATATGGAATGATGGTTCAAGATAGTTGTTTTAGTAGTGCTCACTATTTTGTAAGATAGTGTATCAATAATTGTAATGAAGAATCCATTTGAGTTTTAATACTATCTAGATGACAATATTTGTGGAACTAGTCGGGGTATTGCACGACAGTTGTAATAATAAAGTTGTAGTTATTTTTTGTACCATGTATTTGGTGACTCAGAATAGGTTGGGTGGAATGGACCTATTTTGGGGGCGTCACATTTAATAATATTTTGATGACTTACTTATATTATTAATCATTTAATAATAACTTAATCATTTACAAATATTTTTAATCCTTTAATAATATGTTATCCACTTAATAATATTATTAATCATTTAGTAAATATTATTAATTCTTTAATAATATTTTATTCAATTACTAATATTATTAATTATTTAATAATATTTTAATATAATATTATTAATTATTTAATAATATTTTAATCATTTATTAAACTCATAGACAAATTAATTTAATTATTTACCCTTTACCAATTCATTTATTTAATAAATATAAAATGCAATACACATAACTTTTTATTAAAAATGACAAAAACAACCCTATAAAAATATGATCATATCATATTACGGGTCTTTAAGCAATAAAATTATATTTTCACAATTTATAACATCACATAACTTAATTTATCTATTTATTTATAACTTAAACAAAGGCATGAAAAATACCAAAATATCTTCGAAATTTTTTATTTTCTGGGAAACATTAGAACATGCTATTTTAATGATCATATATTTTTCTTGCATTTTCCAATTTTGTTTACTATTTTTAAATCACCCAAAACAGTCAGAACTTGTATCATTTATCATAAGTTATTCTGATGCCCAAAAATTACGAAATTTTCAGGGTGATCTTCTTATATGAACATCTAGCTCCAGTAAACATTTTACAATTTTTTGAGTTACACACAAAGAGTTATTCCTGTTCACTTTTAAAATAGTATTGTTTTGCAAAAATCATAACTTGAGTTCTAAACATTCAAAAATGCTCATCTTTGGACTAAACCTTTTTAACTTATCATACTACCATACCACAAAATTTCAGGATTTTTAGAGTAAGAAAAGTGGACAAAATTGCCCCCAACTCAAACTGACCTGAAACAGTTTCATTTTCTAATTTTGTTTCAGTTGGACTGTTTTTGCCAAAACAGTTGGCATGGCTTGCATAGTTAATATTTTTGAGTTATATCACTTGGGTTTATTAGTTAACTTACATGTCTAACACCCCTCTTTGACAGATCGTAAAAAGGATGTGTAAATTTCAAATGGTAACCATTCAAAGTGAAAGAAAGTTAGGGTTTTCTAAGCTTTAAAAACTGTTTTGGTTTACTTTCTTTGTTCAAACGTTTCAACACCCAAAATTGTAAGATATATACATAATACACTATAAAACATGTAGATATAAGGTTTTTAAGTTTAGAAACATAAGCTCTTTATTTGATTTAAAACAACCAAAATAAATCACATAAACTAAATTATTAAGGTTTGATTTTTTTATACCTTGTTCTTTGGGTTTTTCTTCTTCTTCTTCTTCTTCTTCTTCTTCCACAAAGTAGTTTGATGAAGAATGGAGAAAAATTCATCTTCCTCTCCCCTGAAGACCCACGGATGAGCCTTCTTATTTTCTCTTTCTAGAATAAGAAATGAAGATGGAGACTAAACTTTTGTTTGCAAATAAAATGGGGATATTTATAGGACTTGAGATGTATATATATAACATATGTATGTATATGTTAAACTACCAAATCTCCCAACATATCTTGCCATATCTCTTGAAATCTTTAGAAAATCTTTCCAATATCTTCCAAATCCTTACAAAATCAAATGTTAGGGATTTTAGTAGGCTAGGTTTGCAAGGTGTAAAATTTTTAATGAGCCCATGTGCTTATTTTCTCCTCCTACTACCCGAATCCATACTCCCTCCTCTAGCAATTTTTGATTTTCTTTTAATTGATTTATTCACTCATTTTTGCTTCTAGAAAATCCAATTTAATTTGGGTCAAAGTTTGGCCCATTCTTTAATTCATTTGGGCTCTAATTTAAATTTTTTGGGCCATGTAAATTAGCATGGTCTAACACATTAATTATTTTATCTTACCCTAATTATTTAATTAGGATTTCTAGTCCCCTTATATTGTACTTTAAATAATTTCTTATATTGATTTAATTATATAACCTAATTAGGTTTGCTCATAATTAGGTTAAGAAAATAAATAAGTTGAGATATATAAAATAAATCTCTTAAGTTAGTATATATTTTAAATACTAGAATTCTCAAATTAATATAACCCTTAAGTTATTTAGTTCTCATTCCTAATATATAATATTAGGTTATAAGGCTTTCTTTTTAATTCTCTTTATATAAGAAATAAATATATATACATAATATATTTATTTATTTAATCACACACATATTTCACATAAGTCACAAAGTATTTAATAAAAAAAAATCCTCATTTACATTGTGACCTAAAATTATTGGTTATGCTTAATTTATAAATTAAGTAAAATTTCTAGGTCATCACACATCGTCTCGAAAAGGTCCCTTAGACCTCTTCAAGTCCCTTAGACGTGGATAAATGTCACTAAGACAATTGAATCACATTGAAATAATGATAGTGATGGGTGTTGCTAAGCTTTGCAATAGGCTTGACTCCTTTCTGGTACTTAGCAGTTTGAATTAGATCTTCAAGATCGTAAAGTAGAGATTTTTGTATTTTGATAGAGTTTCAGCTTTGTACTTTGTGATTCATACTTGGATTTGAATCATCGTACCCTTTTATAGATTTATAAAAATCTTGTCGTTGGATAGTTCCCGTTAGTGCATTTAATGCTCTGCTTCAAGATATTCACTGATGTTGACTCATAGGGTAGGTACTATAGTTACTTTTGGCTCTGGCAAGTCCCATCAGACTGCAGTCTCACCTACCACATGTGAGTGGTGTCGCATCTTCAATCTAGTATATTGGACATACCACTATCTGATCTTTTTATTTAAATTTGAAGATGCTGAGAAACATCTTGAAATCGATCTTTGCTTTGTAACGCTCTGCTTTGTCAGTCTTTTGATAGTTCTGACATGCTCTACGAATTTTGTCAATTATAGAGTCTGATAAGGAACGTAGAGTGAGCTCTACGACTTGAGCTCTACGATCTGCTCTACGAATGGCTCTCTATTGTGCACTCTACGATGCTTGAGTAGACTTTACGAACTTTTCTTTATTCTACGATCACTTAGGCAGCTCTACGATTTCGGAGACAATTTTACGAACAGTCTGAAGACTTTGCTATCTTTATACAACTTTACGATCACCCAACTAATGATCTACGAACACCTATCTAATGCTCTACGAACACCTAGATTACTCTGCGATCTGAATTAATACTATAAATAGGCATAATAACTCTATAATCGTTTAACAATACTATACGATCGATTTGATCCTTTTTCATATACATTAAATTAACTCAAAGGATTAACCTAACAAGTTTCATAGTTCTATTTCTATGACATTATACAAATATATCTCCGATAAGGACTTTACAAAAACTACTAAACAATTATACATTAATATAATCACATCATCAAATTTAACATGCATAAACTAACATTCTTAACAGAGATTCCTTTATTTGACTTGGGTTGAAACTTGGTCAGATATCTCTTGTTGTTGTTGAGGATGTAACATGCACAACCAAAGGCATGAAAATAACTTATATTGGGCTTCTTTCCTTTTCACAACTCGTAAGGCATATTCTTGAATATGGAGTGAATGAGCGATCATTTCTAAGTATAGCAAGCGGTATTGACAACTTTAACCCAAAAATATTCAAGTAGACGAGTTGCGGCTAGAAGAGTCCTTTTTGCCTCTGTGAGAGTTATGTTCTTCCTTTCAGCAACTCCATTTTGTTGTGGAGTTCTTGTAACTGAGAAGTTGTGATGAATACCATTGTCTTCATAGAACTTATCTGTAAGACACTGATTTTTAATAAAAAGAATTTAATTTTTCTTATAATTATTATTCTAAAAAAGGTGTTAAATTGATAAAATGATAAATTAAAGGATAATATGTGTAAATCATAAGATAAAAAGTATGTCAGGGAATACTCGTTTTGTCAGGAAATATTCATTTTGTCAGAGAATATTAGGTTAAGTACGATGACAACGAAATAACCAATCATTGGTGGGCCCCACATGCAACGACAAAATTGTTGAAAATGACAGAAATAACATTTTTAATAAAATTGTCAATGGTACAAACATTTTTAACTGTTGAAATACGCGGTAATAAAAATAGTAGCATGCGCTATTACATAGTAACACACGATACTCCACAATAGTACACGATATTACATAGTATTTCAGATTATTGATTTAATAATTGTTACAGTAGCAATTGCATAGTATTTTAACTCAATAATTCATGTTACAGTAGCAATTGCATAGTATTTTAACTCAATAATTCATGTTACAGTAGCATCTGCACAATATTTCATATTATTAAATCAATAATTGTTACGACACAGTAAGTACTCATATTATTTGATATGATATTATTAGATCAATTATCATTATTAGCAATCATGTCTAGAAGTTCTGTCAAGGAAATGAGTTATTTAATTGCACGCCGTTTCTATGGAAGCTAGGCCCCTCTTTCCTGAGAACGATTTGGTTGTCAGTATTATGGATCTATGATAATTGTAAATAATTGTTGAAAGATTAAAAATGTGTAAATAATTGATGAATAAAAAAGTGTTGATTAAAGATAAGTATAATAAGTGATGTGTGGTAGATATTTGTTCAATTTTTTGATATAAATAGAGAGGTTTAGCATGAGGCGTTTACTGTAAGTTTGACTTATTTTTTCATATGGGAACTATAACTTTCTTTTTGTAGAGTATTTTATCTAAAACTATTCTATTACTACTACTTCCTTTTTCTATATTACTTCTAGGCCCCATTATCAACTTATTTCAACTTACAAATCTCAATTTTTTTTTTACAAAAGTAAGTTTGGTAAGATTTGCTGACACTACTTTTCCTAAAGTAGTCAAGACCACATCTCAATTAACAAACAAATTTTGTTGAACCATGTACAAGTTGATTTAATTTCTTCTATGGGACCACAATTTTCACTACCAGCATTTTTATATAGCTCATTTGTCTATTTTATCAAAGCATGAATGCTAGTTGTCTCCTCAATTTTTAGTATAAATAGGTTACTTGGATGAGCAACAAACACTACAAGAAAAAGACTTAATTCTAACATAATTATTTTTGATGAATTTTTTTTAGTGGAAAATAAGTTATTTCCGAAAGAAAATTCTGTGCGAAATAATTTCGTCAGAAATAACCTCTTTTTTTTAGGCGAACGCTCCCATCTGCCTCATATACTCAATCTGTTGCAATTCATAGAAAAAGAAAAGAAAAGAAAATGAAAAAACTTTCTTCCTTCTCATCCTCAATCTCCTATTGCTTCACATACTCGATCTACCACCTTCTCCTCTACTCCTTTTCCCCTCTCTCTCCTCCCATTCCTTATTGCCCTAGTTTAGAAAAAAAAGCCCCAATTTTGATTTCTGCAATTTTCGGCGACAATGGCGACTTCCTTTACCTCATTCTCTTCCATTATTGTCTTTTATTACCTATAGTTAACGGTTAGTATTCAATTTGGCCATTTTCCCAATTTTACATGCACAATAATTTGTAATTTTTGTTTCACACACATTAAATCTAAAGTAAACATATACACACAAATTTAGGTTTCGATTTAAAAAATTTATGATGTTATGTATATTAATTGATATTCCCTATTTTTTAAATGTTTATGATATTATGTATATATAATTGATTATATCATGTATATATAATGCACTTGTGGTGTATGAAATTGGATTCGCAAAACTAAGTTTAAACATTTGTGTCCTAAGGTGTACTTCTCATAATAGGTTTAGCATAATCTTTTTTTGTCTTCTATATGCACATAATCCTTTTTTATATATTACAATTGGGAGTGATTGCTCCCTATATGCACATTTGATGAGACAAAAGAATTAATGAAATAGAAGGTTTGGAGATATATTATATATAGACTCTGTACATATTTATATGGAGATATATTACTTAATTTAACTTTGTGATAGATCTGTGGTTTTAAGTGCACCAATTTACATGTTATTTTCAATTAGTATGATTTCTCAGTCTAATATGTAAAAATTCTAAAGCCTCTCATATCAATTATCATCCTCTGCTTAAATATAGCCTCCTCTGGTCACTAGACGTACAATTGATAAAAAAATGTCGTGAAAAAAGTTATGATGTTGACAAGAGGTTACATATGTATTGCATTAAGTTTTTGTGTAGTTTCATGACTTGCTATGTTTCTTTCTTATTTCTTTCTTAGTAATAGTGCTAATAAATTTGTGGATGGATATTTTTTACTTATTGATTTTGCTTTCAAATGTTTCTCTATGCATTTATCATAGTTATTGTGTTCACGTACTTATGTTCTATTTCTTTGCATGGCTCTATATGCTTGCAATATTGTTAAATTCAAAGCCTTCTTTGGATGTTTATACTTTGTTTTTAAGATCCTCTCATTTCTATCATTCCACTTGTAACCTGATTATTGTTTATCCTTCTCTCTTTTAGTGTTGATGAAGTCTGCCATTCATTGTAGATTATATAGGAACTAATTTTTTGTAACAATTTTCGTTATCAACAATGTAGAGCTTGCAGAAGATACACATTGGAGGGTTCGACTGGCAATTATCAAGTATAAGTGGCTAGTCAATTAGGAGTAGGCTTTTCCAATGATAAGTTTCGTATTATCTGCATACAGCGGCTACAATATAATTTTCGTTCATTTGATCATTTTACCCACTTCCAAGTGGTGTGAGTGATGAAACTTGATCTATGTTAATTGTTTTTAGGACATGAAAGCTATAACCTATTGTGCATTAGTTTTAGGTTGTATGTTCTTAGATATCCAAATAGACATATTTGATTCATTATTTCAAAGTTGCATTAGATTTTTTCTAAAAAAAATTATTAGAAGTCGTTTGTAGTAATATTTTTTCTTCTAGTTTAAGTTAATCCAACTTATTCTAGAATGATTAAAGGGTTCTTGTCACTATAATTTAGTAGTACTGATATCAATGACTTTTTTTCATGCCTAACTTCTAGTTTTAACTACACTCCTTTCAGGTGTGTAGTTTTCTACTTTGGAAGTTTCTTAGTTTGATTCATCGATAGGGTAATCTATTTAATGTTTGTTAGTACATTTGATGACTACATATAACCATATATATGAAAACAATAAAAAAGGGTAAAAATAAATAAATATATTTTAAAAAATATTTTGTTATTTCTGAGGGAATTTTTTGTGAGAAATAACTTATTTTCGACGAAATGTCATGGGAAATAACTTATTTTCGATGAAAAATTCCGTCAAAAATAACATAATATTTTCGACGAAATTTTTGACGAATTTATCCCCGACCAGCGCTATTACGACTGAATTGCCGATGGAATATTCCCTTAAAAATAAAATTATTTTGACGGAATAAGTTTATTTCTGACGGAATATTCCGTCGAAATTATGCCTTTTTCTTGTAGTGAAAGCACACGATCACAAAACAACATTTTTTCTATTACAATATTGTGAGTAATTCTTATAAGTGTAAGGATACTCTGAGTGTTGCTAACATCAGTAAAAGTGCAAGAATTGCTCATATTAATCTTCTACATAGCAGTAGTATCTAGTCTCGTACTTAGGTAAGGGATATCATTTTCTTTCATACTCCTCAATTTATGGTAAGAGGTTATTATTGCTTTCCACAACCTTATCATTAAATGGTAAAAAATATTGAAATTAGTAGAATATCATTAATAATTTGTATTTCATCTAATATATTTCACCTGAATCTCCTATTAAATTTTAATTGAACTATGATTTTATATTTTCTTGAACTTTATATATATATATATATATATATATATATATATATATATATATATATATATAATCAAAAACTATAATCGATTTTCTGAATATCGTGTTGATAATTTGGACTCTGGATAAATTAAATTAAAAATTTGCTAATGTTTATTCTTATCTTATTATTATGATTATTCTCTCCATTCGTCATATCATTGATTTGTACTAATTATCAAAATTAAGTTGTTGAGAATGTCTTTGGCTTGGGTACAAAGACAAAATTATTATTAGGTGTTTTTAGCCTGTGTGGTAAAGATACGTTGTGACAGTTCTCTTTGGTCTGGGTGCAAAGATGAACTACTCATTGACATGATTATGACCATGAATTGTGAATTGGGATAATCATGACCTTTGGTGTTACAAGAAAATACATGTGGTGAAAGTTCTCTTTGACCTGGGTGCAAAAAGGAACTGTTGATTGACATCATTTGACTAACAACTGTTGATAGGTGTCACAGTGATAAAATATTAATGGGAATTTTTCAATTGGAGAAGACAGTAGACATCATGATCTATTTGACTCTTCTAGTGGATTGCCCATTCCGTTGTAATTATTTGTTAAAAACTTATATCATCTACCATATGTTTTAAATATCTGATTTATCATTGTTGAAGGCTAAAGATATTTTATTTTTCGTTATCTTAGTCATGATATTTTTTACTAGGCTATCTGTGCTCACCGTTTTATAATTCTTTTCAGAAAATAAGAGTGTAGCTGAGTCTAGCAGGGAGAGCAGGGGAATGGAGTGATGGTCCGGGATTGTAGTTTTAGTAGTTCTCAGTATATTGTAAAATAATGTGACAAATATTGTATTGAGAAATTAAAATACATGTGTTGCGTTATTTTCACGGCGTTGTAAAAATTGATTTTAGTGAACCAAATAGGGTGATGTAGACACGAATTTGGAGCGTAATAGTGTGTGTTGTCGTATTTTTCTCGACATTATAATAGTTGTAAATAGAAAAATTTATGTTTGTAGTATGTATTTTGCCAACTCAAATTGGGCAGTATAAACCCGAATTTGGGGGCGTCAAATTATCCACCTCAGAGAAGTTGAATTCTCTTCCACGATCCTTTGATCTTCTCACCCTTCTCATTCTCAATCAGCTTGAAGAATTCGATCAATTGGGAGTTGGTCTCGTCCTTAGAGCTAAAAAAGAATACCCATGTGAATTTGGTATAGTCGTCCATTATGACCAGTGAGTATCTTTTTCCTCCAAGGCTGAAAGTTTAGATAGACACAAAGAGATCCATATGAAGCAGTTGAAGAAGCCTATCATTGGACTTGATTGTCTTGCTTTTGAATGCGACTCTTGTTTTCTTTTCTAGCAGACATGCTTTGCAAGACTTTTCCTTGATAAAATTGAGATTTGGTAAGCCTGAAACTAGATCTTTGGAGGCAAGCTTTAAAATATTTTTGAAGTTTAAATAAGACCGTCATCAATGCTATAGTCAGCTAACATCTTCTGAGGCTTTAGCAAATAAATAGACAGTTTCAGTTGAACTCAACTCTGCAAGATTTACCACATACACATTTCTTTCTTTAGTTCTGGTAAGCTTCAACGAGTTTGATTCTAGGTCTCTGACTTGAAAATGGTTGTGGAGGAAGATTACTTGATACCCCTTGTTGCATAGCTGGCTGATGATTAGGAAATTATGCTTAAGCCTTCAACAAATGCCACTTTGCTAAATGATACTGCACCATTTCCAATAGAGTCGTCGTATCCTCGAGTCTTTTTAGAGTTATTGTCTCGAAATATAACTGTAGAACTATCTTTTTTCTTAAAGTTTGACAAGAGAGCCTTATTGTCTGTCATGTGCCTTGAACATCCAATATCAAGAAACCAGATCGAGCTAGTGGAGCTCCTTTCATGCAATAAAAATATATGTGGACTATAGACACTTACAACCTTTCTTTTTAGCTCAAACTCTCTCTGTTTCCACACTTTTCCACGATAATGAGATTTCGTAGGGTAAAATTTAACTCTACGTTTCTTATTTGGTTGGTTCGTAGAGTGAGTATTAATTATTTGACTCTATGATCCTTCGAGGCTTGAAGGTAGTTTTTGGCTTACCCTGTTGTTTCTTGAACTCTAGACTAATGTGTGATCAATTATTCTCAGGATCAAAACTTGATTAATAGAGATCGTACAACTTGGAATAATTGGCTCTGCAACCATTGTGGATTTCACAAACATAATGCTTTTATGGAATGTAGATTTTTATTGTTAATCTCCAATGTTGTGTCCACACTACGATTAGAGGATGACTCCATATCATAAACTTGATCCGTTTGAGACTGTTATTTGGCTTGTGATCAGGAAGTCCATAAAAGAAGAAGACATATTCCATATAGAGATGGTCTTCTCTAGTTCCTCAATTTTAGATACTAGAGTTGATTCTCTTTGTGATGATTGTTCAGTTATCTTTCTCAATTTTTCATTCTTAACTTCAAGATTGGATAGAGAGCCAACATTTCGTAAAGTTGTTTTTAACTCCACTTATACGTTCTCTTTCTCCTCTTGAAGAAGAGAATATTTATTTGATCGAGCCCTGAACCACTTTATATATTTATGCAGATCAGATGTTATATTATGCAATGCAGTTCTAAAATCATCTATATCTACATTTGGAGAATTAAAATAAAATATCTTACTGATATCATCTTCTTGAATATCAGTGGTGTTGTTTGCTTCTATAACCATGAAACACAATTTGGGCATATGGGGTTCTTCGTCTTCACTTGATTCTAAACTTGAATCATTTTCAGAATTACTCTATGAAACCTACTTGATTCTAAACTTGAATCATTTTCAGAATTACTCTATGAAACCTACGAGAAAAACCTTTTATCCTTCTTCTATAACTTTCTATAGTCCTTAAATTCTTTATTCTTCTTATCTTTCTTCAGTTCTTTTCTCAGAAGCTTGTTGTAGTCAGCAATATAGTGACCTAAGTTTTTACAATTGTAGCACAGGTCTTTTAAAGGGTCTTTATTGTTGTCGTTGTATCTTCTAAAATTACTGCTTCTTCCCTTTCTCATATACTTTCTCAACTTTTGGACAAGAAGGGCAATATCCTCATCACCTTCATCGTCGTCATCATCATCATCATCATTAGATTCATCTTCCAAGGGGGCTTTGGATCGAAGATGCCTCAGTAGCTTTGAGTAGGACTATGTATCGGTAAATAAATTGGACCGAACCGACCCAAACAGTAATGGTTACTGAAAGTGATCAAAATTACGTACCGATACCGGAACCGGTTATATCGGTTTCCCGAACCGGTTAGCCGGCCAGTTCGGTACCGAATCGGTACTAGTTTTTACCATGTTTGTACTGGTTAATTAAAAAGGAATTGGCTTTGTCTAGACTCTAGTGACGAGTTTGTATTAGTTGGTCTAGGTCCACATGGTATATTAGTAAATTCATTACTGATGGGCTTATATTAGTTGGTCTAGTCCACATGGTCCATTGATGGGTTGAGACTTGAGAGAATAGGAAACCCTAATATTATCTGAAATGATCACGCCTATCACTATCAGAATAGCCACTCTCTTCATCTTTTCATATTCCTTTTCTCTGTTTTTATTTCCTCACCTCTTTCCACCATCATCCGTCAATACCTTCTATCAGGCTATCACTAGTTCACCGCCATGATCAATCGAACACTACCCCACACGCCAATATATATATATATATATATAGAGGATCCTGTCCGGACTCCCGGATAGGCTTAAAATGTGGACTTTTAATTTTTAATTTTTTTTAAAACAACTAAAAAAAATAAATTATGGAATTAGAATTTTTACATAATACAGTGTTTTGGGTGTGATTTAGATACATATAACAAAACATGTCTGTACGGACTGTACAATATTAATTTTTTTTAGTTGTTTTAAAAAAAAAAAAAAAAAAATATCTGTATTTTGGTAAAGTCCGGGATCCCTGACCGGATCCGGACTATATATATATATATATATATATATATATATATATATATATATATATATATATAACTTCTCAAATCACAACTTCCCCAAATGAGTCGATTCAATAAGGGCATTTTGTATGTTTTTCAAGCCGACTTTAGTGGTAAGATAGAATTTAAGAAATTTCAATTTTTTTAATCTATAAAAATTGAATCTTGCTTATAAAATCACGATCTTATATATATATATATATATATATATATATATATATATATATATATATATATATTGTGACGCCCCCAAAATAGGTATACATCACCTATTCTGAGTCGCCAAATACACGGTACATAATACAAATATAATCTTTAATATATAACAAGAGAGCTGTGAGTTTTAATACAAATACTATCTTCTAGACAATATCCACTCTCAGAATAAGTCCTCATTACATTTATTATCACACTATTTAACATAATAGTGAGGACTACTAATACTATCATCTGGACCGTCACTCTGTTCTCCGACTAGTCCCGACTACGTTCTCATTTCCTGAAGATAACTAAGAAATATTATGACTAAGATAATGCAGAATAAATTATCATTAGCCTTCAACAGTGTTAAACTGATACAATATAACACACATCAAGTTTAACTGCAGCGGAATAAGCAATCCATTAAAAGAGTCAAGTAGAGAATAAAATCAACTATCTTTTATGATTTAAAAAGTTTTTCATCACTTTTATCGCTGGGACTCAGCTTAATAAATAATCCACATCATCACTGCACTACGGCCAAAGATATTCATTAGTATCATAACCACAAATAATTCATGCACTACGGGCCAAGGATTTTCGTGTATTCATCAATGATCATGATCATGCCAACAACTGTCCATCAATGCACTACGGGCCAATGATGACTTTTACCACATCATTTGTAACATTACGGTCATGATTACACCGAATAATCCCTGGTTATAATCATACCAAGTCCATCTATGCACTACATACCACAGATGACTTTCAACAAAATATAAACATGAGGATGATGACAGTGATATAAGAATTCAATAAAACAAGTTCAAGACTTAATTAATCCAAGAACCAATAACGTCCAAATTGTCAACATGATACTGCTTTGTGCAGTAAAATTTAAAAATACTCAGAATAATATTTCCATAAAAATATACTGGATGAAGCGCAAATATCAAGGATATTCCACTAATTTCATAGAGTATAAAAGCCAAAACTTTAACCAACTGAGTATAATAAAGAATGGAATAACAAAAGATATCACCAGGCATGCGATAGACCGTACAGACAGGTTATTCCAACAGAATAATAAATAACGGGACCAGGTCATGCGTAAACGCACCGACAGAATATTCCGATAGAATACTAAATAATGGAACCAGGTCCGCCGTAAACGCGCAGACAGGATATTCTGACAGAATAATAAATAATGGAATCAGGTCCGGCGTAAAACACACATACAGGATATTTTAACAGAATAATAAAGAATATAAAAACAGAAGAATTTCACCAAGTATAGGGTAGCCCGCGTATACGGGTTATTCCAACAGAATAATAAATAATGAAATAACAGAAGTTCTCTTCATGAATACAAAAGAAATAATACCAGAAATAATACCCCTTACCGTAAAAGAAACTGGATATAAGAGTAGGGAAGTAGCAGAATACTTTTCTTCTTACTATCTATAATTTTCTCTCTCTAGAGTTTTAGTGAATTCGTAAGAAATAATGAAGGAATGAGCTTCTATTTATAGAAGAATGGACTGCATAGTAACCAAGGTTTTTAAACCCGGACCGGTCATCGAACCGAAAAAGTTACTGGGTGGATGGGTCACTGGTCCAACCAGTGGTCGGACCGTTATTGACCCAGTGACGTCATTAATATGTAATAAATAATAAATAATTAATTATTATTAATTATTGTATATAATATTTAGTAAATATGAAAAATTAATCAATTTATCTAAAAAAAAAAACCTAAACATCTCTAAGATACATTCAAATTCCAAAATTCAATCACAAGTTCAAGTGTTTGATTAAATGAATGCAAAGATATGTAAAATACCAAACAAAGTCTCAACTAAATTACTAAAATAAAATCCATGACACTTGATTCACAAAAAACATAAATCATTCTAAGGTCGAGAAGGTGATGCCTCTTGCCAATTGTCATCATCATCTTCATCTATTAATCCATGAATATGGCCCAATTAGACTTCATAAGGAAGGGAACACTGAATTAACCCAAACAATATTCATGTTATGAATTTATTAATTATTACAGTGAAAGAATTTTCCTGTTAACCCAAACAAATGAGTTTATTTTCCTGTTAACCCAAACAACATATGATTATCAATTTTCCTGTTAAAATATTGTGGATCCGTAAAGCTGAAACAAATGAGAACACATAATAACTTAATCTATCACATCTAGTTCATTTGATTGATTTAAACTACTCCAATTTATAGAACAACTTTATTTTTTCCTTAATTATAGGTCAATTTTCTAACGAAACAAACAGAAATTCATACTCAACTATATCTACTTGGATCAAATTTATTGAAAAAAATGCGTACTTACAGAATCAAACGAAAATTAGTACACATGAATTGAAGTTGAGATTGAGTGTATTACTACCTGAGAACTCCCGTGCTTTTGCAGAAGCGTGGAATGAGGAGTGAAAACAAAGAGAGTCAGAATCATGGGTTTGAGAGCACTGGGATTTGGGCGGAGCGACGATCGAGCTGAGAGACCGAGAGAAGAAAGAAACGAATAAGGAGAGAACGAAGAAGAAAGAAACGAAGAAGAAAGAAACGAAGAATTAGAAAAGTAGCTGCAGAGTGCAGAAGCCCTAGCCCCTAAAGTAATTTTTTTTAAACTTTAAGGAGAGAACCGGGCAAACCCGTGAACCGGTCACCGGTTCACTGGGTCAACCGGTTCAACCTCCGGTTCACCGGTTCTGAACGGTTTTTGAGTAGAAATGGTTCAGTGGTCCAAACCGGACCGTTGAGTGAACCGGGTCCAATTTTTTCCCGTTCGACCGGCGGTCCGGTCCGGGTTTGAAAACTTTGATAGTAACTAATTCATGAACGGTCCAGATTGATTTATTTTTAATCGGACGGTCCAGATTTAAAGCAAATTTTTTTAAATAAAATATAATATATTCTATTTATAAATATAACAATAATACATAACTCCCTCCGTGACTGCCTCAAATTCTTCTCCCCACTTGCACTCAATCATACTTATATATATATAATATATATATATATATATTATATATATATATATATATATATATATATATATATATATATATATATAATCATAAACTCCCTCTCGACCAAGTTAAGCTAGCATTCCACTTTGTCAACTTTTCCAAATATATATCTATCATCCCAGCATAATAATTCACCCACCATCTTCATTTTTTCCTTCTTTACACACACCTAATATTATATATATTCCACTCACCACACACATAATATTATATATATAAAGACCCTCAATATTTTTAACAACATTTATCATCAATATTATAATTTACAATATTAATCGACCAGGTCGTTCCCAGAAAAGAGGGGCTTTCCAATAAGGATTTCTCCCTATTGGCGCGCAATTAGGTGACCAAACCTCTCCTTGACAAAACTTCTAGACATCGTTAATATTGAAAATAATAATATTAATAACCTTGTCATCTCAATTATTGATTTAATAATATATAAAATATTGATAATAATTGAATCAAATAACGTGAGATACTATGCAGTAATTACTGCAACAATAATTGAACAAAACTGAGTGACTTCTCACGTAAGCATCAATAATCAATACCGTGTGCTACTATGCAATCACGCGTATTACTGTACTTTTACTACCGAGTAGTTCAACAGTATTAACGGTAAAACTTTCGCCGCTATTTTCAATAAAATATTTTTGTCGTTTTCTCAATCCGATAATAATTCTGTTGTGGGGTCCACCAATAATTGTGTCGTCGTATGAATATTCCCTGTTAAAACGAATATTCTTTGACCAATCGAATATTATATAACAACTTGCGTACTTTGTAAAATTTATAAATATTACCCACAACCATAACATTATATCAAATTTACTCTATATTATTCAAAAATGATATAAAAAAAATTTATCTTTATTTATAAAAGTTGGGGTCTTACACACACACACACACACACACACACACACACACATATATATATATATATATATAATTTTTTTTTGATTTTTGGATATTTGGTGTAATTGATTGATTAATGAGGCTGGAAGTTTGTGGAGACAATATTTTAATTAACCGGTACAATCGGTTCGGTTCGGTATATACCGAACAAGCCAAACTCCTTCCCGTTCTCGAGCCCAAAAATTTGGTATATACCATTTCTGTATATCGAACCCGAACCAATTACTATTTGTCCCTAACCGGTCAGTTTGAACTGGTTCAATTTTCCTAAAAACCGAATATACCGAAAGGTTAGCTCACCGCTAACTTTGAGAGCTACTCCTTTTAATTTCGTTTTGAATTCTAAAGTAGTCTCTGCCCTTTGGTTTAGCTCTAGCTCATAGGTAAGAAGATTACCGTAGAGCTTCTGCACAGTCATCTTGTGAATATTTTTTGAGTATTTGTTTGTCATGCTCTTTGCATCTCACTTGCTTGACAATGTGCTCTCATGAAATTGATGTTGAAGTTTATGTTGGGAAAGACTTTTCCAAATGCTCTAAGGGAGTTGATCAGTAGCATGCTAAACCTTTCATAAATTGATGTTATGTTCTCGTCAAGAACATGAAAGAACATTTCATATTGTTGAGTCAGTAGAGATTGCTTATTTTTCCTAACTTCTTCAGTTCCCTCGTACATCACCAGGAAAGATTCTCAAACTTTTTTGTCGACTTGTAGTTGACCACATTCTCTAATAACTCATCTTCTAAAGCCATGAACAAAATTTTCTTGGCTCTCTTATTGAGCTGCACGAGCTTCTTTTCCATATCAGTTTATTTGGCCCATTGTTTGACTACAACCTTGTTTGGATCTTCTGTTATTGGAGCTAGCTTCGTGCGAACATATGGGCCATTTAGAACAACATCAAATAGCTCCTCATCAAGTGTATCCATGGACGCCTATATTTGCACTTTCTAGTTAGAAAATTTATCTTTTTTACATAGGGGTGACTTGTTTCCACCACCAAGCTCAGAACTGGTTTTATTTTATGCCATTGATATACTCAAGCGATTTAAGCTTTGATTATGAGAACCTGCTTGATAAAACTTGTTGTTTCTAAAAGGCATTAAGAGATCTAGAAGGGGGGTTAAATAAATAAAATTTTAAAAAACTTTCCTTTTAAAAAGTATTACCAACTTATAAATTAAGCAGATTAATTTAATTACGTACAACAGAATATTGATTTGAAAATCCCCTTTCAGAGATTTAGGAAAGTCTCAGTTCTAAATTTAGCACATAGATGGAATTAAGTCACAAAGAAATATAAATAACTTTATAGAAATGTAAGTGCTAGAAGTAAATGAGACAAGATATTTTAAGTGGTTCGGAGCACAAAGATCTCTTATTCCACACTTCTAAAGTATTTATAAAAGTGCATGCTCCCCGAAAGACATCTAAAAGGTGTGCGCCTTAGTAGGTCATATATTAACCCAGGAACTAAAAAAACACTTACGGATTCTATACATAGCCAGACTGAGGGTTTCAAAAATGTTTCACAATCTCATTGATATTCAAAACTATAATTAAATTATTTCACAGTTAAAAATCATATAATCCCATTTTACGGTTCAAAATTATATAATCTCATTTCATAGTTCAAAATTATATAATCCCATTTCACAGTTCAAAAATAAATACTTTGGATAATTTAAATAGAAACCTTAAATAAATCATAATTTTTTTTAAAATCATACATTTAGATATTCAAGTAATTATTAAGGCACACATAAAAGTAAACGATAATTTAAAAACACTAAATAGTTTGAAAAATCGCTTACAATACATGTGACGCCCCCAAAATAGGTATACATCACCTATTCTGAGTCGCCAAATACATGGTACAGAATACAAATACAATCGTTAATATACGACAAGAGAGCTGTGAGTTTTAATATAAATACGGTCTTCTAGACAATATCCACTCTCAGAATAAGTCTTCGTTACATTTATTGTCACACCATTTAACAGAATAGTGAGGACAATTAATACTATCCTCTGGTCCATCACTCCATTCCTCGACTCGTCCCAGCTATATTCTCATTTCCTGAAGACACTTCAACAAAAAGGCTTATCAGCTGTAAGACCCCGAATTTTATGAAATAAAAGTATTCAATTTTTCTTATAATTACAATTCAGTAAATGGTTAAATTGATAAAAAGTTAAAGTTATGGGTGAAATGTGAAAATTTTTTAACATAAACAAGTGGTTATAAAATAATCATTGCTGTCGGGGAATATTCGTTGGTCGTGAAATATTCTTTCTGTCGGAGAATATTCGTACGACGGCGCAGCTATTTGTGGGCCCCATAACGAATAACTGTCGGATGAAGATAACGACAAATTTGAGTTTTTATAAATAACGACGTAATTGTTACCGTTAATACTGTTGAAATACCCGGTGATTAAAATACAGTAATACGCGTTATTGCACAGTAGCACACGGTATTGCACAGTATTTTTGAAATTATTGATTCTTACGTAAGAAGGCACTACTCAATAATTGTTACAGTAGTTACTGTTCAATAATTTATTTTATTGATTCAATAATTGCTGCATTGATATTTTATATTATTGTTGTTTCAATAATTGTTGCTGCACAGTATTTTCCATTATCAGATCAATAATTCATATTATTTAACTAATATTATTAGATAGCATTATTGACAATGTCTAGAAAGTTCTGTCTAAGGAGAGGTTTGGTCATTTAATTGCGCGCCAGTAAGGAGAAATTCTTATTGGAAAGCCCCCTCTTTCCTGGGAACGGCCTGGTTGTCATAAATGTGATTCTGTAATATTATTTGTGAATAATTAATTATTGATTCATATGATAAGGAAATATTTATTTTATGTGGATATAAATGAGGGATATATTTTTGTGGTTAAAAATGAAGGAGTTAATGTTGAGGTTTTTATCAGTATTTTGTTGGAATGGAGGTGTTAAAAATTAGGGTTTTTGAGATATTTTGCGAGGGTTATAATTTTTAATCCGACCGTTGGATCGTAGTAATATTTGGATATGTTATACATATATAAGTTGAGTATATGTCCACAAATTTTGAACCGTTAAAAATGAACGTATGATTTGTTATGAATTTTACGAGATGACCGGTTCAGAAATTGTTGAATTTTTGGAGTTTATCATTTTGGTGGAAAATTCTAGAATTGGTGGGCCCCACTTGTGGTTGGTGAAGAAATGTGCTGAATTATATTTCAAATGTGGTGGGTGGGAATAGTAGCAGGTAAAGCCATCAGGTTGCAGGTCAAACCTACCAAAATTTTTCTATAAATAGAGGGCTAAGTTAGAATTGAAAAACACACCAAAAACATAAGCTTTCTCTATTTCTCTCTCTATATTATGAAGCATATTTTGTGAGTATTTAGATACTTTGAGAGTTGCTATTCAGTGCAAGTTTCTTTCGGCTTTATATTCCGGTCAGAAGTACGGCTGTTTTGAGGTAAGGGATAGTAAGGGATATTAAGGGATTTTAAGGGTTGTTATGATTTTCAGTTTCGTAATTTTTCTGATCTTCAAAATTTCTGGAAAAATTTGAAATGATATTTTGATGAGTTTTCTTGGTTGTGTCCAAAAATGGTGATTTTTGAATGTATAGATTGAGAGTTATAAATTTTATGAGAAAAGACTATTTTAAAAGTAACCGCTTATAATTCTTTGTGGTTAACTTCAAAATTGATGAAATTTTTATTGGGAGTACATGTATATGATAGGAGTATACTCTGTGAATTTCAGAATTTTTAGACAAAAGTATAATTTTTGATAAATGTCTAAATATTCGGCTATTTTGGCCATATGAAAAATAGTAAATGACTTTTAAAAATTCTGAGAAAAATATATGTTCACTATGGGACTATATTATGCTAAATCTCAGAAAAGAAATATTTTTGGAACTGATTTGGTATTTTTCATGAAAATGGTCTAGTTATGAGTAAATGAATTAAATATGTTTTGTGAAGAAAGAAAATTAGAAAATAGGATTTTATGGCTTGAGAATCCTATATGAGGTATATACAGATTTTTGATGAGGGTTTTGGTTATTGATGATGAAATTGTAAGAGTTGGCATTTTATGATGATTAAATGCATTAATTAGTAAAGTGTAAACAATTAAAATAAATTGTTTATAAATTTAAGTAATGTTATTCTTTCAATATCATTATACCGAAATATTGGTATGAATTTTATTGTAGAATTTCTATCTTTTGTGTCGGGGTTACTATTCATGAGTTACGAATATTACTCTTGAGATTAAAACTATATGTTGATTATATTATTTTTATCATCATATATAACATTTTTATAACCCTGATGTTGAAATTCTCTTTGACTTGAGTGTAAAGATGGGTAGATTTTTGGTATGATCATGACTATGGGTTATCTTTGGCCAGTAGTGCAAAGTTGAATCGTTGATTGGTATGATCATGACCATTGAATTTATAAGTGAATATCTTTAGCTTAAGTGCAAAGGTGAATTGATCAACATGGTTATAATTATTGTTTATATAAATTCTGAAATGATTATATATTTCTTTGAGATATTAATATATTTGGCCTGTAGTGCAAATATGAACTGTTGATGAATATATTTGGCCGTAGTGCAAATATGAATTGTTGAGGAATATCTTTGGCCTGTAGTGCAAAGATGAATTGTTGATGAATATCTTTGGCCCGTAGTGCAAAGATGACATGTTGTTGAATATCTTTGGCCAGTAGTGCAAAGATGAACATATGTTGAGATGAACATGACCAACTGGTGATACAAATGAATATCTTTGGCCGTAGTGCAAAGATGAAGTTATTAGTATGATTATGAACAGGAACTGTGATTTGGTATAACCATGATCTTTGATGTTTCAGGTAAAGACAGGTGATGAAAATTATCTTCGTCCTGGATGAGAAGAGGAATTTCGAACTACAGTTATGATTATGAGTTATTTATATGATTGTGGACCAGAACTGTTGATTGATGTTACAGGGATAAAACATTGTTGGTGGATTTTTAACATGGAGAAGATAATAGACTTTATAGTCCATTTGACTCTTCTAATGGATTGCTCGTTCCGCTGCAACTATGGTTGAAATTTTTATCATTTACCATATGTTCTAAATCTCTGATTTATTGTTGATGAAGGCTATTGATAATTGAATTATCTTTAGTCATGATATTCTTTACTGAGCTAGTTGTGCTCACCCTTTTGCTTCACAATTCCTTTTCAGGTAATAAGAGTGTAGCTGGGTCGAGCGGGGGTAACAGGGGAATAGAACGGTGGTCATCATTTAGTAGTTATATTTGGTGAAGAAAATAGGGTGAGGCGAACCCAACGTTGGAAGGGTGTTTTGTCACTATCATACAAGATGTCTAATGACATACAACCTCGTGTCATCATAAGACAGGGTTGTGTTCATCCACTTGCTGAGTATATATACGGGCACTACCTATATAATCTTGATGTTTGTTTGAAGTATAATTCACGATTAGAGACAGTGGAGATAATGATAAGTCAAGAGAAGACTCACCATTGGGAAGAAAATGATAGTAATCTTCTCGTTTTTCTTTGGGGTCTATTGGGTCAACCAAGGATAATTCTGTGGTCATATGATATCTATCACAACTTAGAAGCATGGCCTCCCATGTACAAGGATTTCCTTGAGCACTTCCCAAAGATTCTAATTTCTAAAACAGTTTTTGACTATACCTTTATGTAAGGTGTCTTTGTGAGGTGCTGATACATGATGGTGTCCAATGTCACATTTGGTATATATTTGTATCCAAACTCACAGCATATGTGTTGTTGTATTTTGCACGACAATTGTTGTAATAAAGTTGTAGTTATTTTCTATACCATGTATTTGACGACTCAGAATGGGTTGGATGGAATGGACCTATTTTGGGGTTGTCACATCAGCGACCGCACATCTGCGACCGCATATAGTCGCAGATGGGTATCAGCGACCGTATGCAGTCGCTAATCGTAGTCGCAGAAAATCTAGTCGCTGAAATGACATCAGCGACCAACAATAGCGACCGCATCATTAGCGACCGCAATCAGTGACCTCAGCTGTCGCTATTCTGACTCATGCTGAGTCATGTGTCAGACGTGATGTGGCACACGTGTCAACGACCGGTAATAGCGACCGCAGGCGGTCGCTGAAGTAGAAGCACCTTACTCGGTCGCTAATACTGTATCAGCGACTGCGTGCGGTCGCTGACTTTGTTTTTTTTTTTTTAAATATTTTTCTTGTTTTATTGATTTCCCAAAAATAACCTGCTTTTTATCCCAACACACAGCAGTATATATAAGAATCCATCCATCCATGATAACTACTATATGATAAACATCCATCCATACATACAGTCCAAAGAATGAATCTAAATCAACACAACACAATACAATCGTAAACATCCATATAATAGAATTGTAAACCAATACAGTCCAAAGATAAGTAGTTTAAAAGATTACAAGGCTTTAAAAATCTAAAAAACAAGTCTAACAAGGCTTTACAAATCTAACATGCATGACTGGTCTAGCTCTTCATGGATCATTCAAATTAGTACCCTGTAATTAACAAAAGAATAAAACATATATGTTACATGTGTTGATACTGCTATGACATGGGGAAAGCTAAATAATAGACAATGTACGTAATGAAACATTAAAAGTACCTGGTCGCCACCCTGATGTTGTGATGCTGCTGCTTCCGCCACTGCCTTCGCCAAGTCATCAGGATTCAGAGAATGCAGATGCCCGCCCAGTATAAGAAGAAGATCACGATTTTGACAGATCGCTCTCACACAGTCAGCAGGAGTATGATAGGCTGGATGACCTGATGACTGTGTAGACTGTGTAGACTGGGTAGCAGAGCTGCCTGTGCCGCTGATGGTCGGGCGTCGTCTTTGTCCTTGACCTTTAACATAATTTTTCTTCACGACGGACGCCCTCTCCCACAATTCTTGATCAATCGCCGGACGCGGGGTGCCTTCAGGATAGCGCTCATTCATTAAGCCCTTATAAGTGTCCTGTCAGAAGGTCAACAAATAAATAGTTAAAAATAAATACGAAATGCTAAAAAACATGACTATAATATGTTTAAAGTTAACTTATTACCGCTATCTGAACAGCATCAGGTAGACCATCACAGGTGGCCACATACACATCCAACCAATTGATAGGTTGACCTTGAGACTCAGACTCCTACAGTTCATGTTCTCATATTAATATGTAAACATATGATATTTTAGCTACAAAACATGACTGTAAACATAAAGACAAATAACTTAGCCAATAAGCTTGTTATACATACGTACCCTAGCAGCAATATGTTGCAGCTGAGATATACTGTTGCCCTTGTACGTGCCTTTTGCCTTTTCGCCTTCAGATACACCTGAGGATCTGTTCGAGGCGGCAGTCTTACGTCTCTTGACCCTGCTCTCAGCTCTCCACTGCTCACACATCTGCACCCATATGGGATGTGCGCACCACCAGGGGCAATGCTCATGCATATACTGCTCACCCTGTCCTGGATGGCCTTCAAGAGCGACTCAAAACACTCATGGCTCATGTTGTGATCAGCCTTGATGTTAAGTAATGTCGCCACAGCAGACAATGTAGTGTGTTTGGTGCAACCATGCCACAATGGCTCGCTACCCTCGTCTAACAACTTAAAGAAGTCTTTGGCATCAGAATTCATAGGTTGTTCTCTGCCTTATTCCCAATCAAAATCTGGCCCTGCAATATCATGAACCATTTCATTCATACGATGAGTACTACTGCCCGAATTGTGTACTTCTGTGATGCCACCGCCTCTTCTTTGTCCATGTGCCCACCAGCATTCTTCGTAATTTCTCATGAACCCAGAAACAAGTAAATGATAGTTTATCACGTCTCTGTCCATATAATTTACATTCTTACACTTCAAACATGGACATCGTATCTGCGACTTACCATTCATACATTCCGGGTGACTATACGCATAATCCAAAAACACTTGGCAACCAGCTCTAAATTCAGCTGTAGCACCTATCTGGGCACTTGACTTTCGTCGTGCCATCCAACTACGGTCTGAATAGAGGTCCATGATTCCACGGTACCTATGTTGACATGAATTATTGTATTCCCTTGTTAGAGATTTACAATTCAGCTCAATCCCATTTATGATGCTTATAAATACATATACATGTATATGTACATATATAACATGAGTGTGCATCATATATGATTATTCAGGAATTGAACAAGGATACATTCCAAAACAACCTAAAGACAATAGATTCCTAGGGGTAGAATATGAATCATTGAATCATGCATGGTCTGCATATGATAGGACATTAGGTGATGAAAATATCTTGATGGTCAAGTTTGAAGAACAACCAATGGAATTTGAAATGTGTTCTAGAAACTATAACGATGCGTATATCAAGATTGCAGAAGAAGGCATACTATTAGCCCCTGTGAATACGAATGCATATATGGCCATTTGACTTATATATGAAGATTTAGACAAGTATGTCTTCTCGACTGTGAATTATGGATAAACTTCTTTGAACCTTCTTCTTGATTGAATTATGGATAAACTTAATTCCTAGTTATGTTTTATGTCATACTCATGTTCAAGTTATTGGATTGGTATAAGTATGATCATATATTACAACCAAGGTTTTGGGTTAAGCCCTAATGTTCAAGTTATATAGCTATTTGACTTATATATAAAAAAATTTCGGCAGAATCTTTCCCTATAATATGGACTATCCACATGCACGAGGGCATGCATACTTGACCAATTTCAGGGCATAATTTAGGAGAATCCAATATTAGTAACAACAATAAGAAGCCCAAAAATTGTCTCAATTTCAGTAATATCAACAACAATTTATCTAAATTTCAGCAACAATATATTCAGCAGTAATGTTATATTCAAAATTTTTCCAAATTTCAGCAACTGTTATTCAGTAATACAAAATTATCCAACTTTAGATAATCTCATATTAAAACATGAAACCTAATCATGCATGTTCCCAAATTATTCTTGTGGTGTAAAGTGTGTGTATATACTTACAAAATTATACATATATGATGTATGTGTGTATATATATACATATAGGTATCAATTAACTCATAAAAGAATCTCTCTTTTTTAAATTCATTGATTATCCCAAAAGTTTCATACCCATTAGGGTTCTACCCATTTTGAACAAGACACTGTAAATTAAACTGGATTTTCAGTCAAACCCATTTGGATTTTCAGTCAAACTCAAATTAAACCCAAAAAATTCAAGAAAATGGCATCTAGAAGCAGAACATCAACACATTCACATCTTCAGAAAAACAAATCATGCCCATTCAATCAAAAATAACAGAAAAATAGTTTAATTTAGGGATTAATTAAAGGGGTTACCGGCGGTGGTGAAGGCGTCAGCCGGTGATGTCGGTGGTGAAGGCGTCGGCGGTAGCGGTAGTTTTCCTCCCTCTTCTCTTCTCTTCTCCTCCTACTCCCTATTCTCCCTCTCGTCAGTGTCTCCCCCTCTTTTTTTTCTTCAGTACTGATCGAGCGAACTGCTGAACTTGATTAAGTTCATGAGGATCAGCGACCGCCATCAGCGACCGCATGCGGTCGCTAATATTTAATGACGTGGACATATCAGCGACCGACCGTGGTCGCTGACAGAGAGTGGTCGCCCTGCCAAAGTTTCGCACCAAATTTTAGGAGGGAAATTCATATCAGCGACCGAACAGCGACCGCATGCGGTCGCTGATATGAACTAGCGACTAGAATCCTATCGGTCGCAGATAGCAGTCGCTGTTACTATTATCAGCGACCGGATACGGCGGTCGCTGATATTATTGGTCGCAGATGGCTCTTTTTCTTGTAGTGAGAGAACAATGAAAGAAAGGGTGAGCTCAACTAGCCTAGTAAGAAATATTATGACTAAGATAATGCAGAATAAATTATCATTAGCCTTAAACAGTGCTAAACTGATACAATATAACAAACATAAAGTTTTACTGCAGCGGAACTAGCAACCCATTAGAAGAGTCAAGTAGAGAATAAAATCTACTATCTTCTATGATTTAAAAGATTTTTCATGACTTTTATCGCTGGGACTCAGCTTAATAAATAATCCACATCATCGAATCACCCCTGCACTACGACCAATGATATTCTTTAGTATCACGACCACAATTATCCATGCACTACGGGCCAAGAATATTTGTGTATTCATTAATGGTCATGATCATGCCAACCACTGTCCATCAATGCACTACGGGCCAATGATGACTTTTACCACATCATTTGTAACATTACGGTCATGATTATACCGAATAATCCCTGGTCATAATCATACCAAGTCCATCTATGCACTACAGGTCACAGATGACTTTCAACAGAATATAAACATGAGGATGATGACAATGATATTAGAATTCAATAAAACAAGTTTAAGAATTAATTTATCCAAGAACCAACAACGTCCAAATTGTCAACATGATACTGTTTTGTAGAGTAAAATTCAAGAATGCTCAGAAGAATATTTTCATGAAAAGATACTAGATGAAGTGCAAATATCAAAGATATTCCACTAATTTCATGGAGTATAAAAGCCAAAACTTTAACCAACTGAGTATAATAAAGAATGAAATAACAAAAGAATTCACCAAGCATGCGATAGACCGCACAGTCAGGTTAATCCAACAGAAAAATAAATAGTAGAACCAGGTCAGGCGTAAATGCACCGACAGGATATTCCGACAGAATAATAAATAATGGAACCAGATCCGGCGTAAATGCACAGACATGATATTTTGACAGAATAATAAATAATAGAACCATGTTCGGCGTAAAGCACAGACAGGATATTTCGACAGAATAATAAATAATGTAATAATAGAAGAATTTCACCAAGTATAGGGTAGCCGCGTATACAGGTTATTCCAACAGAATAATAAAGAATGAAATAACAGAAGTTCTCTTCATGAATAAGAAAGAAAGAATACCCTTTACGAGTACAACAAATAATATCCCTTACCGTAAAAAAAACTTGATATCGGAGTAGTGAAGTAGCAGAATACTTTTCTTCTTTCTCTCTATAGTTTCTCTCTCTAGAGTTTCAGTGAATTAGTAAGAAAATAATGAAGGAATGAACTTCTATTTATAGAAAAATGGACTGCATAGTAACTAACTCATGAACGGTCTAGATTGATTTACTTTAATCTGACGGTCCATATTTAAAGTAAAATCTTTTAAATAAAATATAATATATTCTATTTATAATCTAATAAAACGAATAACTTTATAAAAGATTTTACTATGCAAGCGCAATGCAGGCACTATACAAATACTATGCATAATAAAATATAATATATTCTAATTATTGTCTAATAAAAAAGATAACTTTATAAAAGTATTCTGTTTTATATAAAAAGATTTTACTATTAGCCTAATAAAACGAATAACTTTATAAAAGTATTTTGTTTTATATAAAAAGCTTTTCTGTTTTATTACATTAATAATACCAATAAAACAAAATTGAGTGACTTATCACGTAAGCATCAATAATTAATACCGTGTACTACTATGCCACCATGCGTATTACTGTACTTTTACTACCTAGTAGTTCAACAGTATTAATGGTAAAACTTTCGCCGTTATTTTCATAAAGTATTTTTATCGTTTTCTCAATCCAACAATAATTTCGTTGTGGGGTCCACCAATGATTGTGTCATCGTACGAATATTCCCTGTTAAAACGAATATTTTCCGACCAATCAAATATTATATAGCAACTTGCGTACTTTGCAAAATTTATAAATATTACCCACAACTATAACATTATATCAATTTCACTCTATAATATTCAAAAATGATATTTATAGAAAATTCATCTTTATTTATAAAAGTTGGGGTCTTACAATACATAATTTCAAAATACTAAATAGTTTAGAGAGCTACTTATAATATACAATTACCCAAAAGATCAATCACGTGATACAAAACGTCGTCTCAACCAAAGAATCAATTACCATTTTACCTCGTAACACTCCTTTGCATAATTAGAGTTTTAATAATTTATCATAAATCATAAATTTCTAATCCCCAAATATGTCCAAATGTTATCAAGACCTCATGCCACTATTTTTTTTGGCAAAACTGCCTCATATTGAACTTAATTTCTAAATCCAAAATCAGAAATAGAAACTAGACTTCAAGGGCTTCAATTTAGCCTCAAGAGTCACCCAAATCAAACATAAAACCACCAAATTATCATTTTTTAAATATTAGTATAAATTACAGAAAATCTGTTGTGAAAAATCCAGATTAACAATCTCATAAATTCCATAACAAATAAAATACTTAAGTTTAACGGTTCAAAATTAGTGAACATATAGAACACAACATATTCAAAATTAAGAACGATCCAACGGTTGGATTAAGAGTTATTGACCACGCAACAGACTGTCAAAAGAATACTCCCTGCGTCCCATAATAAATGTGCTAATTTGACTTTAGTTGTCAAATTGACCATTTTTAAAATAAATAATTAAAAATATCTATATAGAATTTTTAAATTACAAAACTTTACATTAGTAGTACATTGATTATGATCATAATCTCTAGGTGTATATCTTAATTTTTGAAAAAGATTTATTAATTTTAAAAATGAACAATTTGATCATGAAAGTTAAATTAGGACGTTTATTATTAAGATGGAGAGGGTAGAAAACAGATTTCAGATTTACGTTTCTTACCTTCAATGGAATTAATGGAATTCATTTGCTTTAGTGATTTCATTAATTTTCACTTCCAAATCTCCCAAGAAAAATCTCCAAATATCTAAAATACCAAATAAATAATTTCCAATTAAAATCAAATTAAAGAAAATAATGAAAAGATCTTACCAAATTTCAAGTTTCCATCTTCAAATCCTTCTCCACCCATCTTTCTTTATTCTCTCTTCTTCTCTCTCAATGCAGTTAGTCTGGAGTAATTTTAATTTATTTAACGTTTAATTGTGTTGACTTATTTATTATAACAATAAACCTTTTTTTTTATTTGCAGGATAACTAGTTGTTACGATAAAAATTCTTTTCAAATTCAAAAAGATAACTCACAATAATTAATTATCTTATATAATAATTATCTATACATAAGTAACTATTCAATTAACTTTATTATTGTATTAATTACTATTGCTATTAACCACAAGTACTTATTTTCCTTTAAAAAGGCTTTAATTGTATTATTAAAAATCCGATATATTACAGATAGGGAGCTATCAAATTCGAATGTCAATAATGCATTTGGTAGCTGAGTTGTAGTCTTGTAGAGAAAGGGAAGAACGTGTGAAGAGATTCCTAAATTTTGCTGTCATTTACTGTTGAATGCTCTATTGAGGATATAAGCGTGTGTGCCAACTAATGGAAACTTTCTATAGGAGACAACTAAGTTGCATAATCTTAGACCTTGATTGTGGTAATTTAAATAAAAATATAGTTCTGATTAATGATTTGATCATATTATTGCCATCTTTTTTGTGATAGTAAATTTGCAGGGAATGATAGCTAGCAATGTCATGAGACAAAGTTGATTACTACTAGTAGCACGCTTCAATATTTCATATCAATTATGTTTATATATACTCCCTCCGTCCGTCCCAAATTAACTGCTCGGTTTTGACTTTTTTAAGTCAAATTGACTATTTTTAGAATTAATAATTAAGCATATATAAGTATATTTCTAAAATTATAAAAATTGGAATTAGTAATAAATTGTATATACTTTCTTTTGGTTATAGTCTCTTCACCTATATTTTAGCAAAAATAGTAAAAAAATTAGTTTTAAAAATGGTCAATTTGACTTTAAAAAGTCAAAACTGAGCAATTAATTTGGGACGGAGGAGTAGTTTTCAATTTTAGTGCAATTGCATGCATGATGTTCAAATGATTATTTTCTTTATTTCCCTATATATGCATGCATGCACCTTGCATGTGTGATAATATATCATGAACAAAATAATTGATGGGGTATTCTGAATATTAGTGATTGACAAGAAAACTTACCTAAGGAATACTAATTATTATAAATGCATGTGGCGAATGGTAGGGGCGGTGGCTTAAAATAAGCTAGCTACTAGGGCTTTGAATTAACTTTTCTTAGATCAATCTCTATTAAGACTAATTCCTGCGCATGCATGTAATTTCTAGTCAAAAGGCTGTTAAATGATGGTGTTAATAAATCATTGATTAGTTGCATTCATCACTATTAATTATGAAAATATTCGTTCCCTTAAGACAATGAGAGAAGATAGTGGTAATATAGAAAAATAAATAATTTATTCTCCTCGAAAGTTATAAACGACAAATATTTTGGAACAATTTTTTTTTTTCTAAAACGACAATCTTTTAGGAACGGAGGGAGTATAATAATAGTCTTTTTAGCTTCATGCACATGAATTAATAAAATTATTTAATATTATCATTTAAGTATTAAAATTTGTATGAAATTCCATCACTACTCCTTTATGAAAAGTTGGAAACTATTAACGCAAGAGAGAATTTCTTGGGAGAATGAAAGAAGTTAGGGGTAATATAGAAAAATAAATAATTTATTCTCCTAGAAAGTTGTAAACGACAAATAAATTGGAACACATTTTTTATACTAAAAAAACAGTTATTATGAAATCGGGGGAGTATACTAACATTTGTAAGAAATGTAACCGTAGGACTGGAATTAGGATCATCTCCATTTCATTTGAAATGGAGAGGATCGTAACATGTGAGATATTTGGGTATGTATATAAAGATTCAAGCTGATATCATTAATACATTCAATTATGATTTTTTGGGTGAGTTTGTGGTATATTAAAATGACCTAAGAAAATATTATTGACACAACGTATTGAATTTTATTGTACTATGATATAATTTGGACTTGAAATTTAATTTTTATTATGATTTGATTTGAAGTCAAAATTTGATCCAAATTATTACATGTGGTAACTCGTTGTCTAATATGGTTTTCTAATTTTCTTTATTTTTTCTTTACTTATATGTCTTCTACTTTGTTTGAATAATTCTCTTTTGCTATAATCAACATCTTTTTGATTTGTAAGTAATAATAAGGGGTTCTTGCTTTTGATCTAAAAGTGTGATTTTTAATACTACATTGTCATCATCTTGTCCAATTTTCAACACGATCTCAGAAGCAAGTAGCCTTTTAGAACTTATCCAAAAAAAATGATCCCAAGAACTTTTAGTTCCCAAAATAACTAATTACATTATAGTAATTTGACCACATCTATATATATATATATATATATATATATATATATATATATATATATATATATATATATATATATATATATATATGGAGAGGATCTAAAGCGGACCAAATAAACGGACTAAAGAACGGACCAAAGCAAAAACACGCGGGTTTCAGGGTCAACCCGCTGGTTGGTCCGACCCGGATCCTGAAACCCGCGTGTTTTTGCTTTGGTCCGTTCTTTGGTCCACTTATTTGATCCGCTTTAGATCCTCCCCGATATATATATATATATATATATATATATATATATATATATATATGGTGGAAGATCAGCCTAAATTAACAAATCAACAACTGAAAAATTAAAGGCTAGGTTACATTGGGTAGCTTATCTTGTCAAATAAAGTATGTCAATCAAACTAATGCTAAAGGCATTTTGTTGATAAACTATACCAACAAATACAAATATTACATGCCAAAAAAATGAAAATATTTTATTATTTTCTTCTCATAAGTGCATGCAATCCATTTAAAGGTAAATGAATGAAGTGAACTGTAAACTGGAAAACTTAGGAATGGAAGCTTGCATATTGATATAAAAAGTCAAGCTTTTCTAATTTCTGTGTTCGTAAATAAAGCAGTTTGTATCTTATTTGTCGTGTTACCCATATGACCAAAAAGAGCTATATAGACGCTAATAATTTATCGCACTGTGAAAGATGGAGATGAAAAGAGAGACAGAGGGAGAGAGTCCAATACTACATCAATCTCTTCTCTGAGCTTTCCTGTCATGTCTGATATATATATATATATATATATATATATATATATATATATATATATATATATATAAAGATTACGTGATACTCATATATACAGACATACATATTACGGGTTCTATAGAATAAAGTAGACTAATAAATAATGACATAATATTTTCATTGATGCTAGGAGGTATAAATACAATAAGATTACAAGTGAGAATCAATTTGTTACAACCAAAAGATATTGATATCAAACCTAATCACTAAAGAATCAGTCAATCCCTAATTTAAGAGAATGAGATAATTACAATTAACTAAAGAATCACTCAATCACTAATTTAAGGGAATGAGATAATTAAATTAAATACATTAATTTAATTCTCTATTATGCCCCCACAAGTTGGAACTCCTTGAGGTGAGACCAATCTTGTTCAACAAGCCATGGAAACGCGTGCGGGGTAGTGGTTTGGTGAGTGCATCAGCTAGTTGATCCATCGAAGAGACATGAATGACTCGTAAGATGCCATCTTGAACTTGTTCACGAATGAAGTGAAAGTCGAGAGCTACATATTTCATGCGAGAATGGAAGACTGGATTTGAGTAGAGGTTCGTTGCTCCCACATTATTACAGTAGATTACCGGTTGTTGAGAGGATGTGACACCAAGTTCACTAAGAAGAGATGTGATCCATCTCACCTCAGCAGCTGTGGAGGCAACAGATCGGTACTCGGCTTCAGTCGAGGAGCGAGCTACTGTGCGTTGCTTCTTCGAACTCCAGGATATCGGGTTTCGTCCGAGGTAAACAATATAAGCACTGGTGGAGGTGAAGCCGTCTTTATTACTAGCCCAGTCGGCATCCGAGTAGGCGTGTAGAGTGAGAGGCGACTGGCGATGTAACAGGATGCCATGATCAAGGGTGCCATACAAATATCGAAGAAGTCGCTTGACAGCATTCCAGTGATCGGTAGTCGGACAATGCATGTATTGAGATAGTTTGTTGACTACATAGGCAATATCTGGACGGGTAAGTGAAAGATACTGAAGACTGCCAACTACATCTCGAAATTCAGTTGGGTCAGTAAGTGTTGTCCCCGGCTGAAGAGTGAGGATGGGAGAGGTGGCTAGCGGAGTTACAACAGGACGTGCATTAGTCATCTTTGTTCGAGCCAACAAGTTTGCTATGTATCTTTGTTGTGAGAGGAGAAGGCCTTGAGGGCAAGGAACAACTTCAACACCAAGGAAGTAGTGAAGAGGGCCGAGGTCTTCGAGTGAGAAGCGACGAGCAAGGACCGAGATGAAGGCTTGGATTGATGTTGTATTGTTACCTGTGATGATGATATCGTCAACATAAACAAGTAACAAGATGGTTATACCTTTATCACTGAAAATGAACAAAGAGGTGTCAGCAACTGAGTTGGTGCAGTGAGATGCAAGTAATTGGCGAAGTTTAGTGTACCAAGCTCTAGGAGCTTGTTTGAGACCATATATTGCCTTTCACAGTTTACAGACATGGAGTGGATGATCAGCATCAACAAAGCCTTGAGGCTGGGTCATGAAGACATCTTCAGTGAGGGTGCCTTAGAGAAATGCATTGTTGACATCAAGCTGTCGAAGATCCCAACCACGGCTGACCGCAAGCGAGAGGATGAGACGAACTGTGGTCGGCTTTACAACCAGACTGAACGTCTTATGGTAGTCGTCTCTGGGTCGTTGGTGAAACCCCTTTGCTATTAAGCGAGTCTTGTACCTATCAATAGAGCCATTAGATAAACGTTTAAGTCGAAATATCCATTTGTACCCCACAATATTTTGCACACCAGTGGGAGGTACCAGTTCCCATGTGCCATTTCGAACCAAGGCATCAAACTCTTCGGACATCGCCTTTCGCTATTTGCCATCTTTGATGGCTTGAGTTACACATGTGGGTTCAGTTGTTGAGGCAAGTTGGGTCGAGAGGTTGAGTTTAGTGATTGGTTTGTGGATGTTGTTTCTAGAACGAGTGACAATTGGCGAGGTGCGAAGCAAGGATTGTGAGGATGGGGCTTCGGAGGCTTGAGGAAGTACGGGTGGAGGTAAGACCAAAGTGACAGGCGGTGACCTGCCAAGAGCAGGTGCAGGTATTGGGCTGGGTAGTATGGGGAATACTTGGGGCAAGTCATTGTGGGCTACTATAACCGTTTGTGTGGTGGAGTCAACTGGCGAAGAGTCGCTGGAACTACCTTCGGATGATGGGTATGAAACCGGGAGAATGACATGTTGTGGGAGCCATGTGTCACATGTTAAGTTATCAGGACGAGCAAGATGTAGATTAACTTTAGACATGGGAAACTTAGACTCAACAAATCAAACATGACGTGAGATGAAGATCTGTTGAGTACTTGGATCAAGACACAGATAAGCACTTTGAGTGAGGGAGTAACCAAGGAAGACACAAGGTGTGGAACGACTAGCGAGTTTGTGAGGAGAATATGGACGGAGCCAGGGATAGCATAGACAACCAAAGGCTCGAAGCTTGGAATAGTTGGGCGGCGACTCAAAGAGTTTATGATAGGGAGATGTTATATGGAGAGTTGGTGTCGGAAGGCGATTTATGAGATAGACTGTAGTGGAGAAGGCATATGACCAGTAGGTTAGTGGTAAGGTAGCTTTAGAGAGAAGAGTAAGGCCTGTATCAATAATATGGCAATGTCGACGTTCTGAGAAGCCATTGTGTTCTGGAGTGTGAGGTGGTGAAGTGAGATGCGAGATTCCATGTGTGGATAAGTATGTGGCGAGACCCATGTATTCCCCCCATTGTCAGAGTAGAAGGTGATTATTTTATTTTTGAAGTAGTTTTCAACAAGAGCTCAAAAACGAGGAAAAATAGTGGCAACATCAGATTTACGTTTGAGGGGGTAAAGCCATATGTAGTGCATGAAGTGATCCACAAAAATAACATAGTATTTGTAACCATCGACAGAATAGAGAAGTGAGGTTCACACATCAGAATAAATAATTTGGAGAGGGGAAGTCAACACAATAGATGATTGAGAAAAAGGTAATTTATGACTTTTATTGCAGAAACAATCATTACAATGGAAATGCTTAGAACTAGAGACATCTAAAGGTAAACCAAACTTAGATACTATATGACGTTGGATTGACTCGGATGGATGACCAAGGCGATGATGCCAGACACATGAGGATACTTTGGTACTGGTGAAGACCGAAGGACGAGAAGCGGGGTGCGAAATCGACAATTCATACACACCATCTTTAGGTTGTCCTTCGAGCAATATGGCCCCTGTCAGTAGATCCTTCACACAAAAAGAAGATGGTAAGAACTCAATCAAAGTGTTATTAGTTTTGCAAAATTGAGATATGGAGACTAAGTTTCTTTTCATGGCAGGAACAAATAAAACATCATGTAATTAAAAAGTGTGAGAGGATGTTTTAAGAGAGGCAGAACCAGTTTTGGAAATGTCTAACCCAGTGCCATCACCGATTTCGATGTCATCAGACCCATCGTATGGAGCATGAAGCAAAAGGTTGTCAAGGTCAGCAGTGATATGATGAGAGGCACCACTGTCGAGAAGCCAGGTCGGGGTCTCAACACCTGATGTTGTGGCTACATGTGCCTTTGGATACCACTGAGGTCCATTGTGCGATGAGCGAGGAGCGCCATGTGAAGAGGCGGGTACAAGCTGAAAGAGGGGACACTGAGCTACTGTGTGGCCCTGTTGGCGGCATCCTTGGCACCAGGAGCGGATCCAGCTGTGGAGTTCAGTGGGATCAAATTAAAAAAAATTCTTCAAGAATAATTTTTTTATAAAATGAATTACAAAACTAAATAATCATTAAATATTATTTACAATTACATTTTTCGAGGTTTCATTGCTTAAAATTGTTGCATGATAACCTCATTTTTAATTGTTGTAGAAATATAACGCTAAATGTAAGTTACTAATGTATTATTATATAGGTTTCATTGGAGTTAGGTTTTGCTCAAAAATTAGAACAATATCCACCGTTGTATATTATTAATATAAAAATCAAAATAGTATCAACATAGTATCAACATTAAACATTATATTATGCAGATTATAAGTACATTTTGTAACGTAAAATTATTAAAATTTCTTATAAGGAATCCTTAGTTATCGTATACTCTGTTATATTTGGATACGTAACGTGTTTCACAAGATTTTTCATCCATTAATTTAACCAATTAACATAATTTAGTACAATTATAATCGGATTAAATTACAAAGTGACAAATTTTGTGACAAAAGAAGTATTAAATAAAAAAAGAAAGATAATAGAAAAGGAAGATGGAAAATAAATCATGGACTTATATATCTTGCATATGATAATGTTTTATTCTATTTTTTTCTTTTATTCATTTCTAAATAATATTTTAAATAAACAAGGAATCAAATAATTTGAATTTACACAAAGAAGTCGGCTTCTTCACCCTAGTTTGCAGTAAATATTTGTTAAAAGATACTTACAATCAAATATTTTTATTTATCTTAACTAAGATACTTACAATCAAAAAATTTTATTTATCTAAACTCACATAATACCTACTAAGCTTATAAAGTTAATTAGAGCAATAGAGGGCAGGAAGAGTATATAAGTCTAGTTAGAAAGCCAAAAAGTGAAGGTAAATTCTTTGCATAATATACAACAATAGAAATTTCAGTAGGGGCAGGTGCCCCTCCTGCCCCAAGCTTGGGTCCGCCCCTGCTTGGCACTTGCCGAGATAAGGCCTCTGCTGGCGAGTCGTGGCATGAAGAGGCTGAGATGGCTAGTGTCGCGAAGCAAGATGTTGTAGGTGTGTCTGTTTTGACACGGACTGGTGTGAATTACTGAATCTGGTCGACGCAGCGTTGCCCGTGGCGAGATGCAAGAAGGAAGCAGATTGCGACTGCTGAAATGTCAGTTCCCTGTTGATGAGTTTCTCATGAAGCTCATCTAATGAGATGGGGTTGTCCCTACCTGCCACTATATCGGCAATATGGCGATAGTCATCACCGAGACCCTCTAAGATCGTCTCAATGATGTCTTCATGTTCCATCGGTTTGCCTAGTGCAGCAAGTTGATCAGTGCGACACTTGACGCATTGCATGTAGTCCGATATGGACAGGGAGCCCTTCGTGGATTTCTTGATCTGGTCCTTGAGTTGCTTTATGTGACCACGAGTCGGGCGAGCATAGGTGTTGGCAAGGGTTTGCCATGCTTCGCGGGAAGTGGCTGATTGCTGGATTATCGGAATAAGAGATCAGAGATGGAACCAATATGGGCGCCAAACAGCAGTTTGTCTTGGCGAATCCATGGAAGAAAATCTGGGTTGGAAGCTTCAACACTGTTGGTGGTTATGGTGCGAGGAGGACATGGATGATTGTTGTCAATGTATTTGTAGAGGTCCTAACCTATGATAATGGCCTCAATCTGGAGTCACTACAAGAAAAATGTTTATCAGCGACCGCTCATCAGCGACCGTATATAGTCGCAGATAGACATCAGCGACCGCATACGGTCGCTAATCGGCGTCGCACAAAATCTGGTCGCTAAGGCGCACATCAGCGACCACTAATAGCGACCGCCATATCTGCGACCGATAAGAGCGACCGAAATGATAAATTCGGTCGCTGAGCTAAGTCAGCATGGACCATGAACAAAGCTGACGTGGTCCACGTGGCAGCGACCGGTATCAGCGACCGCATCCGGTCGCTGATAGTCTCAAATATAAATTCGGTCGCTAATAAGTATCAGCGACCACATGCGGTCGCTGATATGAAAAAAAATAAACAGATTTTTGCTGTTTTGCAAAGTTCCCAAAAACCTGTACCTGTTTTGTACCTGCTTTATCCCAACACACATACACAACAAGATAAGCAGCATACACAATAAAATAAACATCCATTGTACCCACCAACACATACACCAAACTAGTTTCAAAACTAGTTTAAATAACATAACTGAATATACAAGTAATGAACATACACATTCAATAATAACATTTCAAAACTTGTTTAAGTAACATACATACAAGTAAAGAAAAACTTATAAAAGTACAAGCTTATACTATAACTATAAAAGTGATATATATATAAAGCAAGTACGTCAAGCATCATCGCCTACTTGATCACCCTGTAATTAACAAAATAATAAAATAAGTTACAAATATATACTAACTATGTTAATATTGGTATATTACGACAATATATACAACAAATTGATTTTATACCTTGTCGCCATCCCCATGCTGTGATGCTGCTGCTGCCGCCACTACTTTAGCTAACTCCTCAGGATCCAGAGCCCCCAGATGCCCGCCCAGTATCGTCAGAAGATTTCGATATTGACATATAGCTCTAACACAGTCAGCCGGAGTATAAACAGCTGGATGGCTCGATGACTGTGTAGACTGGGTAGAAGAGCAGCCTGAGCCACTGAAGGATGGGCGTCGTCGTTGTCCTTGACCTTTAATGTAGTTCTTCTTCACAACAGACGCCCTCTCCCATAACTCTTGATCAATAGACGGACGTGGAGTACCTTCAGGATAGCGTTCATTCAATAAACGCTTATAAGTGTCCTGTCATCATGTTAACAATTAAATAGTGAAAAATAAATTAATTTTGTAAGCATTGATAAACAAGATCAGGTTGTTAAAATTTATTACCGCTATCTGGATAGCCTCAGAAAGACCATCACGGGTGGCCACGTACACATCCAGCCAATGGATAGCTCAATCCCATTTATGATGCTTATAAATACATATACATGTATATGTACATATATAACATGAGTGTGCATCATATATGATTATTCGGAAATTGAACAAAGATACATTCCAAAACAACCTAAAGATAATAGATTCCTAGGGGTAGAATATGAATCATTGCATCATGCATGGTCTGCATATGATAGGACATTAGGTGATGAAAATATCTTGATGGTCAAGTTTGAAGAACAACCAATGGAATTTGAAATGTGTTCTAGAAACTATAACGATACGTATATCAAGATTGCAGAAGAAGGCATACTATTAGCCCTTGTGAATACGAATGCATATATGACCATTTGACTTATATATGAAGATTTAGACAAGTATGTCTTCTCGGCTGTGAATTATGGATAAACTTCTTTGAACCTTCTTCTTGATTGAATTATGGATAAACTTAATTCCTAGTTATGTTTTATGTCATACTCATGTTCAAGTTATTGGATTGGTATAAGTATGATCATATATTACAACCAAGGTTTTGGGTTAAGCCCTAATGTTCAAGTTATATAGCCATTTGACTTATATATGAAAAAATTTCGGCAGAATCTTTCCCTATAATATGGACTATCCACATGCACGAGGGCATGCATACTTGACCAATTTCAGGGCATAATTTAGGAGAATCCAATATTAGTAACAACAATAAGAAGCCCAAAAATTGTCTCAATTTCAGTAATATCAACAACAATTTATCTAAATTTCAGTAACAATATATTCAGCAGTAATGTTATATTCAAAATTTTTCCAAATTTCAGCAACTGTTATTCAGTAATACAAAATTATCCAACTTTAGATAATCTCATATTAAAACATGAAACCTAATCATGCATGTTCCCAAATTATTCTTGTGGTGTAAAGTGTGTGTATATACTTACAAAATTATACATATATGATGTATGTGTGTATATATATACATATAGGTATCAATTAACTCATAAAAGAATCTCTCTTTTTTAAATTCATTGATTATCCCAAAAGTTTCATACCCATTAGGGTTCTACCCATTTTGAACAAGACACTGTAAATTAAACTGGATTTTCAGTCAAACCCATTTGGATTTTCAGTCAAACTCAAATTAAACCCAAAAAATTCAAGAAAATGGCATCTAGAAGCAGAACATCAACACATTCACATCTTCAGAAAAACAAATCATGCCCATTCAATCAACAATAACAGAAAAATAGTTTAATTTAGGGATTAATTAAAGGGGTTACCGACGGTGGTGAAGGCGTCGACCGGTGATGTCGGTGGTGAAGGCGTCGGCGATAGCGGCAGTTTTCCTTCCTTTTCTTTTCTCCTCCTACTCCCTCTTCTCCCTCTCGTCAGTGTCTTCCCCTCTTTTTTTTCTTCAGTACTGATCGAGCGAACTGCTGAACTTGATTAAGTTCATGAGAATCAGCGACCGCCATCAGCGATCGTATGCGGTCGCTAATATTTAATGATGTGGACATATCAGCGACCGAACGTGGTCGCTGACAGAGAGTGGTCGCCCCGCCAAAGTTTCGTACCAAATTTTAGGAGGAAAATTCATATCAGCGACCGAACAGCGACCGCATGCGGTTGTTGATATGAACTAGCGACTAGAATCCTATCGGTCGCAGATAGCAGTCGCTATTACTATTATCAGCGACCGGATACGGCGGTCGCTGATATTATTGGTCGCAGATGGCTCTTTTTCTTGTAGTGAGTTTCCAGGCGAGATAATTTGTGGAGGTCAATTTGATGATGGATGGATGATAGATGTTTATGAGTTGAAGATTTTGGGTTGGATTTCCTGGGTTGGGAATGGCGATACTCTGATGATCAGTGGCCATGGTGTGTCTTCGGTTAGGATTGGTGGAAGATTGGTTTAGGACCGACTAGAGCTTTGATACCATATAGAATAAAGTAGACTAATGAATAATGACATAATATTTTCATTGATGTTTGGAGGTATAAATACAATAAGATTACAAGAGAGAATCAATTTGTTACAACCAAAAGATATTGATATCAAACCTAATCACTAAACTAAAGAATCAATCCCTAATTTAAGGGAATGAGATAATTACAATTAACTAAAGAATCAGTCAATCACTAATTTAAGGGAATGCGATAATTAAATTAAATACATTAATTTAATTCTCTATTAGGTCCTACATGTCAGGCACGAGTCCATAATTATGTGATCTTTTTTTATGTGATAGTAACATTATATATATATATATATATATATATATATATATATATATATATATATATATATATATAGAGTCCGGATCTTAAACTCACCCCTTATCCAACTCACCCGAGCTCACCCCCCTTTAGCGACTGATCCGGCGACGGTTCGGTCATACAACCGTCGCCTATACTTTTAGCGACGGACAACATATAGCGTAGTTAAAAGTATAGACGACGGTTGTATGACCGAACCGTCGCCCGGTCCGTCGCATATATATATATATATATATATATATATATATATATATATATATATATATATATATATATATATATATGTACTGTTGAGTCCTTCTGTTCCCCAACTTTCTGTCTCATCCAACAATTTTCCGAAAGGTACGTGGGACTCGTGGGGTCTTGCTTCCAATCAACCAGCACTCTCTTCTACTTTACCCTTTTCTCTTTTTTTTTTTTAACCTTTTCCATTTCTGTTGGACAATTTAAAATAGACCGTCTATTTAAGCAGTCTATACTGATATAACAACGGTCATTTGAAGTTTCTCTTTGATATATCAATACAACTTGTTTTTATATATTGTCAATTAATTGTTCATTTTGAACTACTTGAAATCGGGATCCGAAAAAAAATGCATAATACAAGAAAGTGGTGGGTGAAATGGCAGAAGCCTCATGGAATAACCTCAAGGTCATTCGTTCCGGTCTTCACTTGATCAGGCCACACTTTACCTATTCGCTCGCTCTGAAGAAAAAGAAGAAATAAAAGGAAGAAACTGTATAAGAACAGCTAGAAAAGAAGAAAGAAAAACTTGTCTCCTCATTATAAGAAAGCTCAAACTAGCTAGAAAATGTAAAGGTTTATGTACATGACCTTTGAAATTGCACCACATATAGAAAAACTAGCTATACCATGTATATAATTAGTCCTTTAAGTAGGGTGAATTCTCATGTCCTTTCAAAGGTCTTGTTATAAACCCCTCTTGGCTTGATCTCCAAATGATGTGATATTGTTGTTGTTATGCCCTGTCCAATCATAAAAACTGAATGGATCCAAGCTGGCTGCTTTGTTATTTTCTCTCTCCTCATGATCATCTCCTGAGAATCCTTGAGAAAACAAAAGGTTCAACGGATCAGCCTCTATTTCTCCCAAATCTGCAAAGAAATCTTGATCAGGATGATTAATGGAGCTTGGCAGTTCTGGCCTATAAATCTGATCATGATTAGGAAACCCTAATTGTTCCCCATTATGCATTTCTATTTCCTTCTCCTCATCCATTTCTTCTTTCTTAACGGAGGGCGATACGTTATTGATAATATCATTAGTACTCTCCTTTTGTTTTTGTTCTTCCTTTAAGCTCGATAAAGGCGCCTTTTGAAACTGCGAGCCAGGCGAATTCTTTGTGTTGATGTTCTTGGTAGGTTGAGTTCTGGTGGAGCCTGCTAGTGCATTTCTTTGGGTTGGCCATGGATGGTTATGTTCTGAGGTGTAGGTAATCACCAACATGTTGGGGTCAGTCCGGCTTCGTTCTACTTGTTTTCTGGCTGAACAACCCTTGGAGCTGCTGCATCTATAATAGCCCCTGGATATATTACATTTAAAAATGTAGTAAGATGTGAGTTCTTGTAGGGTTGAAATTAGGTTCTATGTTCTGTGAAGATATTAATTACGTACCAGTCTTGATAATAAAGAGATTTTTCTTTAAAAAATCATTAATTAACTAAAACTTCAAGGTCAAAAGAAACAAAAAATTCAAACCTACTTCATCTCAAATATTATTTTTATGTAAACAAACATAAAAGTTTTGGGAATAAATATCAAGCTAACAAACTTGAGAGATGTAGCCTTCAAGGCACGACCAAGTCTTTTTTCTTGAAAGGCTAAATTCGTCACGTCCCATCATATATATATCATGAATTAACATGGTTCTTAAGAGTTAACTAAGTACTTAAATTAACTAACCTAGCTACTTGGCTTCAATTCTTTTTGATTTATTATTCATAAGAGATATTTACAAATAAATTATGTCAAAAAAAATGCTTGTAAGAAGAACTAATTATATTTTGCAAAGAGGTGAGAATTATTCCATTTTGTGATCCAATTAAAATATTTGATCAAGACTGAAACTAGAGTTGTATGAATTGTGATAATTGACCAGTTACTTACCTTGGATATGGAGATCCTTTAATTGGCTTCTGACCATACTTTCTCCATGCCCAGAGATCAGATGGAACTATTTCTCCGGTAGGCCTGCTATTTGCCGGTGCAGGTGCCGGTATACAAACTACCTTCTTGGCCTGGCTTTTCCTAACATATATATAATATTGAAAAATAATAGTTAGTAAAATAGACTTAAATTAAGTATGATCATAAAGCAGGAATGTATAAGATGACGAATTAATTAATGGTTATGTAAAGTTTTATTGAACTTGATCAATCTAATCAAGTGTATGATGAATTATAATTGAAACGAAGCATGTTCTCAGAGAGAGAGATAAATTAATCCCATGGAAAATGATAGAACTGTCGTACAGTTTTCCAATAAATTACACATACAATACATAGTTAAACCATTAATTTCTATCAAATCCTGTTTTTCAAAAACTGACCATTAAACAATTATAAAACCCAAGTAATTTTCAGAAAAAATACTAAAATTTAAACATTATATTTATGTTAAGCTATAGAATTAAGCTTATCCAACCTCATAAATATGATTTCATGTATAAGAATTAAAGAAGAATTAGAAAAAAGCATATAATTAGGTAAAAATTAATTAAATACAACTAAACATATATTATTCGTCTAAGCTAGCTATCAAATTTCAAAGATGAAATATAATTCATATATATGCATGTGTGACAGTTCTTATATAAAATTACCTTCGTTTAATACCCGTATTTCGCGGAGATGAGATCTGAAGTCCGGTGTTTTCGATCATATGATGATCATTACAAATTAAGGTAGAATTAGAAGGAGGAGGAGGAGGCTTAAGGACTACCCTTGGTACCGGAGATTCGCATGGCGGTATGGGTAACTTAATATTATTATTCGGAGAGATCTGAAGAATCCTTGAAAAAATATTATGATTATTACTATTATTGCAAGCTGCAGCTCTCTTTATTTGATCCTCTTGCTGATCCTCAATATTTTTATTATTATCACCAACAAAAATATTACTACTACCTCCGCAAAACCCTGAAGAATCTTGATCAACACTATTTGAGCTAGTAAAGAAGCTTGAATCTAGCTCTTCAAGAAGTAGGGGATCTCTTAGGCTAGAAAACGGATGGCCGAATAAATCATCTGAATGATAAATCATGGGATCGGACGACTGATCATTGAACTGCCAGCTGTTTTCGACGGTGGGTTGTAGGTCACCGGAGGAGGAGGTGGTGGTGCTGCCTATGGTTCCGCTTATTATGTCAGTTAAATCGCCTTGGTAGTTGTCCATTCTTTGGAGCAGGAAGGAGTCGCACATAGTATTCAGTAGAACCCCATTTGATGAGTTTGGACCTGAGTTGGCTGGAGGCTAGGTAGATTGTTTTAAGTTTGGTATGTTTTGCACCAAACAAACGTAAAGAATATGAGTTTGATTAGGCTATAGTGGACTTATATGGGGTTTTGTTGTTGAAGAAGCAAAGTGATGGTAATGTTATGTTGTTCTCAGGAACAAAAGAGGAGAGAGAAAGAGAGAAAATTAATGGTTTTGAAAAGATCAGGAAAAGATGAGAGAGAGTCGCTGACTTTTGACACAAAACAGCGCTTCTCCATATACATACGCAACAAGGGAGTAAAAAAAGAGAATTAATCTAGGGGGACATTTTTGAATTAATCTAGAGGGATATTTTTTGTTGACATTGTTAGTGATATTTTTTTTTTTTTTGGTTTTTTTTTTGTAACACTCTCAAAAAATGTATAGTATTTATTCTAATTGAAATTTTTTATAAAAAATAGTGTTTTATGTGTAATTTGGATACATACAAGAAACAGGGTATGTATAGTCTGTACATCCCTGTTTCTTTCCTGTATCCAAATTATACCTAAAACACAGTTTTTTACAAAAATTTCAATTGGAATAAATACTATATATTTTTTGAGAGGTACTGCAAAAAAAAAAAACCAAAAAATAAAAAATAAAAAAATGTACATATATATTAGTAGTACTATATATGATTCTCATAATTAACTTGATAATGACTAATAATGGTGATGTAATATTGGGGTTTTATAACTTTAATTTATTCATTCAAAGTTGTTATTTCTCTAAATTTTTCTTAACCATTGTCTATCATTTAACAGTCTTATCCATTAAAATTACTGTCACTTTAGCTTGTTATTATAATTTCCCCTAATTCATTATTATTACTAGTCTTACTGTGTGATGATGAATTAATAAAAAAATAAATATTGAATAAGATTTACTACATCGAGCAAATGAGTAGAACTTAAATTTGTTATTGCATTTTTTGTTTTGTATATATATTGTGTATATATTGTTCTATCTTATATATTATTTTTTTACGTAATTTTTTTAACTTGTAAAATAACTTTAGATAAATAAATAATAAATGAGACAGAAAATATGATAGCAGAAGGAATTAGACAGATGTAAGAACACATATATATGAAAGAAACAACTGCAGTAGAAAGTTGGTCATAATTTATTTCTTTTAAATATGACTTCCCAAAAGTGGTTAGATTTTATAAGATAAATATTTTCTATATATATATATATATATATATATATATATATATATATATATATATATATATATATAATCAAAGGACTCAAATCCCTGCAACTGTTTCTGTTGTTTTAACTTACATTTTACCGTACTTTTGTTCTATTCTTTCTCTCCTAGCCTATTTATTTGTTAGCCTGAATTCTGAAATGAATGCTCGCTAGCTAGTTGGAGCATATTATAGCATTACCAAAGAAAGGATATGTTTACAAAAATTTCTTTTCAAAAAACTAGTGATAGGAAAGTAAAGAGGCGGGCAAGTAGCCGCATTTCCCGGCAAACGTTTTGAAACCCCGTTTTCTCCGTTTTGTTTCTACTCCCAAAAGCATTTGCTTATAGAGTCCCGTGACATATTGTAAAAGTTTTTTTATCAAATTACGATTACAACATATATGGTGTAAAAGATTATTAAAATTAAGAACAAAGAGATTACTAAAATTAAGAACAAAAATTATTAGAAGAAAGAGAGCATTCTCATTATATTTTGTATATCTCATTCTCTTTTACAATTCTCTTATTTATAGATATATCGACTTGGAAATTACAAAACTCAAAAGTCATGAGTTTTAAAACTTAATGAACATGAGAGTTCCATAATACTAAAGATCGTCACAATTAAATATAAAATCTAGACATCCATATATTAATAATTTTATAACACTCCCCTTGTATGTCTATTGTATAGCCATACGCATAGAAAGTTGTCTCATTAAAAACATTTACCAGGAAAAACCCAATGGGAAAAAAACCTTGGTTAAGGGAAAAAGAGTGCAACGCGTATTAGTTCCCCTCATGAATGTATCCTTAAATCCTCCAGCTGTCGCATTCTAATATTGCGACGCAATCCTTCAAACATTGTAGTTGGTAATGCTTTGGTGAACAAATATGCTAGATTATCTTTTGATCGAATTTGTTGAACATCAATGTCACCACACTTATCAAGATCATGTGTGAAAAAGAATTTCGGTGATATATGCTTTCTTCTATCTCCTTTGATGTATCCTTCCTTTAGTTGAGCTATACATGCAGCATTATCTTCATACAGAATGGATAGAGTTCTTTTGTAGCAATTTTCTAAGAATATGCCTCGTTAAAAACCTTACCAAATAAAAATCTAGTGGAAAAAATTTTGGCAAAAGAAAAAAGTACAATATTCTTGTATAACTGCTAGTGCATTGGGATTGCCTCATTAAAACCTTGCAAAGGAAAATTCAGTGGGAAAAAACCTTAGCGAATGAAAAAGAGTACAATCAACACATATCTTTTTTACTCCCCTTCATTAGTACATAGAATTTCCATTGTTCATGGTAAAAATATCATTAAGTCGAAGCTTGCCAATATTGTGCACCATCTTCTTCAAAATTATAGTTAGTAATGACTTAATGAATCTATCAACAAAATTATCACATGATCATATATGGTTGATATCAATATCGCCATTCTTCTGGGGCTCATGTGTATAATATAATTTTGGTGCAATATGCTTGGTTCCATCACACTTGGGAAAAAATAATTCCAAATCAATAGTCTCACAAAGATAACGTAAAATATGTTTAATTTCATTACAATGTCTTCGAGTTGGTGCATAACTATACATTGCTAGTAAGTTAACTGCAAATACTATATGAGGACTTGTCAAATTTGCAAGATACATCAAAGTACCAACTACATTAAGATATAGTACTTCAGAACCAAAACACCAATTTCACGAAGATATGGTACTTCAGGACCAAAAGTTTCTTCATTATTTTCTTGTGGTCAAAATAGATATTTCTTGATATCAAGTGACCAACCCATCATTGGAGTACTCAAAGGATTAACATTATCCATGTAAATTTACTTCAGGACTTTTTTTGTGAATGTTGATTAATGAACAAGAATTCCATAGTTCAATTTGTAGGCCAAGATAAAAATTTGTCTTACCAATATCTTTCATCTCAAATTTGTTATTTTTGTCGACTCTTCTGGAGCAAGATATTTCGTCAATAAATATAGTAATAATAGTAAATCCAGATTCTGGTCTTTTGATAAAAATGTAGACCTGACAAACGGGCGGGCTGGGCCAAAAATGGGCGGGCCAAAAAGGCCCGGTTTTTGCCGGGCCAAAAATCAGTAGCCTAAAGCCCGGCCCGTGGCGGCAGGGCCGGGCCGAGGGCTGAGACCAATTTTGTGCCTATTTTATGCTATTTTTTTTATTTGGCCAATAGCGGGCCGAGCCAAAAACGGGCGGGCCAAATAGGCCCGAATTTTGTTGGGCTAAAAAAATACAGCCCAAAGCCCGGCCCGACCCACGGGCTTGGACCATGTTTGCCAGGTTGTGACGTCCCCAAAATTAGGTATACATCACCCATTCTGAGTCGCCAGATACATGGTACAAAATTCAAATACAACTTCATTTATACAACTGTTGAGCTGTCGTATAGATTACGACCACAGTTAACTATGAGTTTTAATACAAATGTATGTAACTCTCATGGTACCTCGACCACAACCTTACAATGATACTTTACATAAAAGTATAGTCAAAAACTGTTTTAGAAATTAAAATATTTGGGAAGTGCTCAAGGAAACCTTCGTACACGGGAGGCTATACGTCTAGGTTATGATAGATATCATATGTCCACAAAATTATTCTTGGTTGACCCAAAAGTCCCCAAATAAAAATAAGAAGATTACTATCATCTTCTTTCTAATGGTGAGTCTTCTCTTGACATATAAATATCTCCGTTGTCTCCAAGTAAAAATTATACTTCAAATAAACTCCAAGATCATATAGATAGTGCTCGTAGATATATTCAGCAAGTGGATGTGCACAACCATGTCTTATGAGAACACGAGGTTGTATGTCATTAGACATCTTGTATGATAGTGGCAAAACACCCTTCCAAAGTTGGGTTCGCCTCACCCTATTTGATTCACCAAATAAAACTACTAAATGATGTATAGAATACAACACATTTTTCTATACTGTTTAGGGAGAACCTCCACAGATAACACACTATTTTATAGAATAGTGAGGACTACTAATGATATCATCTGGACCGTCACTCCGTTCCCCGACTAGTCCCTACTGCGTTCTCACTTTCTGAAGAGAACAATGAAAGCAAAAGGGTGAGCTCAACTAGCTCAGTAAAGAATATCATAATTAAAGCTAATTTACATCATCAATAGCCTTCATCATTAATAAATCAGAGATTTAGAACATATGGTAGCTGATAAAACTTTTCAACCATAGTTGCAGCGGAACGAGCAATCCATTAGAAGAGTCAAATAGACCATTAGGTCTATTATCTTCTCCATGTTAAAAGTCCACCAATAATATTTTATCCCTGTAACATCAATCAACCATTTCTGTCCACAATCATATGAATAACTCATAATCATAATTGTGATTCTAAATTCCTCTTCGCACCCAGGACGAAGATAATTTTTATCACCTATATTCACCTGAAACATAAAAAATCATGGTTATACCAAATCACAATTCTTGTTCATAATCATACTAATAAATTCATCTTTGCACTACGGCCAAAGACATACAACTGTATTTTAGAAGAGTCAAGTAGAGCATGATATCTACTATCTTCTACAAATTAAAAGTGTATAACCAATATTTTATCGCTAAGACTCAGCTTAATAAATAATCCACACCTTCGAATTATCCATGCACTACGGCCAAGGATATTCGTTAGTATCACATCCATGAATTATCCATGCACTACGGCCAAAGATATTCATTATTATCACATCCATGAATTAATATTTCATCGCTGAGACGCAGCTCAATAATTAATCCACATCATCGAATCATCCCTGCACTACAGGCCAAGGATATTCATTAGTATCACGACCACGAATTATCCATGCACTACGGGCCAAAGATAATCGTGTTTTCATCAACGGTCCCGATCATGCCATAAAATAATTCATCTTTGCATCCTTGGCCGAAGAGAATCCATAGCCATAATCATACCAAAAACTGTTTATGAATGCACTACGAGCCAATGATGACTTTTTCACATCATTTGTAACATTACGGTCATGATTATACCGAATAATCCCTGGTCATAATCATACCAAGTCTATCTATGCACTACAGGCCACAGATGACTTTCAACATAATATAAACATGAGGATGATGACAATGACATAATAATTCAATAAAACAAGTTCAAGAATTAATTTATCCAAGAATCAATAACGTCCAAATTGTCAACATGATACTGCTTTGTGGAGTAAAATTTAAAAATGCTCAAAAGAATACTTTCATGAAAAGATACTGGATGAAGTGCAAATATCAAGGATATTTCACTAATTTTATGGAGTGTAAAAGCCAAAACTTTAACCAACTGAGTATAATAAAGAATGGAATAACAAAAGAAATCTCCAGGCATGCGATAGACCGCACAGACATGTTATTCCAACATAAAAATAAATAGTGGAACTAGGTCATACGTAAATGCACCGACAGGATATTCCGACAGAATAATAAATAATGGAACCAGGTCCGTCGTAAACGCACAGACAGGATATTCCGACAGAATAATAAATAATGGAACCAGGTCCGGCGTAAAGCACAGACAGGATATTCTGACAGAATAATAAATAATAGAACCAGGTCCGGCGTAGAGCACAGACATGATATTCTGACAGAATAATAAATAATGGAACCAGGTCTGGCGTAAAGCACATACATGATATTCCAACAGAATAATAAAAATATAATAATAGAAGAATTTCACCAAGTATAAGGTAGCCCTCGTATACAGGTTATTCCAACAGAATAATAAAGAATGGAATAACAGAAGTTCTCTTCATGAATAAGAAAGAAAGAATACCCTTTACCAGTACAATAAATAATATCCCTTACCGTAAAAGAAACTTAATATTGGAGTAGTGAAGTAGTAGAATATTTTTCTTCTTTCTCTCTATAGTTTCTCTATCTAGAGTTTCAGTGAATTCGTAAGAAATAATGAAGGAATGAGCTTCTATTTATAGAAGAATGGACTGCATAGTAACTAATTCATGAACGGTCCAGATTGATTTACTTTTAATCGGACGGTCCATATTTAAAGCTAAATCTTTTAAATAAAATATAATATATTCTATTTATAATCTAATAAAACGAATAACTTTATAAAAGATTTTACTATGTAAACACTATGCATGCACTATGCAAATACTATGCATAATAAAATATAATATATTCTAATTATTGTCTAATAAAACAGATAACTTTATAAAAGTATTCTGTTTTATATAAAAAGATTTTACTATTAGCATAATAAAACGAATAACTTTAAAAAAGTATTCTGTTTTATATAAAAAGCTTTTCTATTTTATTACATTAATAATACCAATAAAACAAAACTGAGCGACTTATCACGTAAGCATCAATAATTAATATCGTGTGCTACTATGCAACCACGCGTATTACTGTATTTTTAACACCGGGTGTTTCAACAGTTAACGATAAAACTTCCCCCGTTATTTTCATAAAAATATTTTTATCATTTTCTCAATCCGACAATAATTCCGTTGTGGGGTCCACCAATGATTGTACCGTCGTACGAATATTCTCCGACAAAAAGAATATTCCCCGACTAATCGAATATTCCCCGACACAACGAATATTTTATATCAACTTGCTAACTTTGAAAAAAAAAATTCACATATTACCCTTAACTTTAAACTTTTATCAATTTAACTATTTACCAAAATAGAAAAATTGAGTACTTTTATTTCATAAAATTCGGGGTCTCACACAGGTCTATAAAAATGCATGCACAAATTAGATTATTCTCAAATCCTTCTTTCAAAAGATATCCACTAAGGCGATTATACCACAATATGCATCTGGATTGTTTTAACCCATATAAAGATCTTTGTAGCTTAATAGAATACATACTTCGAGATATAGAATTTATGCTTTAGGCATTTTATATCCTTCGGGAATTTTTATGTAGATATAAATATCTAATGATCCATACAGATATGTTATAACATCATCCATTAATCACATATCTAAATTTTCTTTTACTACCAAGCTAATTAAAATTTTGAATGTAATTGCGTCCATTATAAGAGAATATGTTTCTTCATAATTAATACTAGGTCTCTACGAGAAATCTTGTGCTACAAATCGCACTTTGTACCTTATAATTTCATTTTTTTTTCATTTCATTTATGTACAAATACCCTTTTATATCCAACAGGCATTACACCTTCAGGCGTTCGGACTATAGGTCCAAAAACTTCACGTTTATTTAGTGAATTTAATTATGCTTAAATCGCCTCTTTCCACAATGGCCAAATATTTCTACATTTATCAACGATTTGTGGTTTATATTTATGATCATTACTTCTAGTAATATCAAGAACAATTTTATATGAAAATATGTTGTCGACAATAATTTTATTTCTATCCAATATATTTGTCTCCTATATATACATAATGTATCGAGATCCCGTTGTTTTCAGGTACTTGATCCTCTTCAGGGGATAATTGTTCAAGAGTTTTATTTACAGAGGATTTTTGTTCATAAGTTTTGGATAGATCAATAAATTTTGTAGCCTGTTTCATGGGTATAGCCTCTTTATAGGTTGCACCTTGTTTTTCTTGTACTTTCTTCTTCTGGAGAATTTTATCTTTAACACCGATCATTCTTCCACGTTTCAATTGTGACTTTAATTCAATTTGCTGCTGTATTAACTGATTGTCCTACAAGGACTTTAATCCCTGCTAGAGTATTAGCAGCTAGAATATGAGATATCACTATTTACTTATTATTGGTGAATAATTCTGGTAATTGATTTGCAATTCATTGCAAATGAATAATCCTTTGAACTTCTAGTTCATATTGATTTGTATGAGGATCAAGATTAAATAACGTTGAAACATTCCAATTAATCTCCCGTCGTGCTTCAGGCAACGATCTCACGTCATGCTTTAGGCAACGACTTTTCTCCCCCTAATGGTGGGAAGACTGCTTCATTAAAATAACAATCCTCAAAATATACCTTAAAAATATCACTTATTGAGGTTATGATGTAGCATGAAAAATAGCATGACCCCAAGTTTAAATTGGTAATTTTGATTTCATAATCAAAGGTCAAGCAATATATTGAAGTCTTTTGATAAGTGATTCAGCTATACCATTTTGATCAGTATGTGTAAATGCAACAGGATGTTTAACATAAATATGACCATCTAGCTAATGCATCAAGTAAAATCATAAAATACTTGAATATACCACAATGTAGGTGTATTGGTTCACATATATCACCCTGAATTCGTTCTTAGAAAGATGAACACTAAATAACAATAATTAAATTTGATAGTTTGGTAATTAATTTACTTTGATATAATCTATATGTAAATGAATCTTCTGGTTCTTTAAGGAATGTTCATGGGAGTTTTCAATAATTCAACGCATCATTATTGATCCTAGATGATCATGCCAAATCATAAAAACATTTGGATCCGAACACTTCTGGTGTATTGCACACTTCTGGTTAACATTGGTTTCAACTATTCTCATTTTAGTATAATATAACCCAAAAGAGAAAATAGACAGTTTTCTAATATGAGCTTCTTGCCTGATACTATTGAAGTAATATAAAAAAATATTCACTGCCTTCATTACTGGTTTCAATATGATAACCATTATAACGTATATTCTTAAAGCTAAGCAATTTTTTTCTTGCCTCAAAAGAATATACAAAATCATCAATACAAAGTTTTGTGCCCTTTGACAACATTATAGTTGCTCTTCGAGAGCCTTTAATTAAGTTTGATGAATAATCGCTCTTCTAGAGCTTTCAATTATGTTTGATGAATAATCGCTCTTCTAGAGCCTTTAATTAAGTTTGATGAGCTTCTGGCCCGTACAACTTCATATATGCAAAACCTAAATTTAACTTTATTACTTGAAACATAAATAAAACATATAATAAAAATACTTATTATAATGTCATAATACAATAAAATAACAATAATTAATTGACATGAACAATTGTATCAACATCCTCAAGAAAATCATAGATATCAAAATTAGTTATATCCACTCCATTTGAAAAGTCAAAATAATTCATGGGATCTTCAGGATCATTATGATCAATAAAGTTTATTTCAATTCCATTTACTTTTCTTTTATGGAGTCTTGGTACAAATCTACCAAATGTTTAGGAGTACGACAGGTACATTCCCTTTCCTATTGATTGTTCTTTTGACGCCCACTACCACAACCATAATTTCCTCTATAATTATCAAATGAGGTTCCATTCACTTCAGGGAATGTAGTAGAATGGGTCGGGCGAGATTGTTGGTTTTTTTAGCAAAAACTCATTATTCTGTACAGCCACTAGAAGACATAATATCACTTCTAGGAATATAGTTTCCTTTATCACTTTAGGGAATATTTTATGAACTTCCGCTCTCGATATTGCTGCTGCAAGAGCATATTCGAGGCATAAAATATAATAAATATTTTCTCTAATATGTCTTCATCAGTGTTTTTTTGCACATAATTTTAATAGTGGGATTATTTTAAAAAATGTAGAATTGTTCTCACTCAACACTTTTAAAATCTTGCAACTTCAGGTGCAACCAATTATAACGAGCTTTTGGGAGAAATACAAATTGTTGATTCTCATATCTTTCCTTTAAAATCATTTCATAAGACAAGTGAGTCTTTTACTGTAATGTACTCATATTTTAATTTTTCATAGAGATGATATCGAATAAAAATAATTAATTTTGCATGATCCTGCAGGGATGCATGATTGTCAACTTTAATTGTCTCTCCAAGGTTCTTTGCCTTTAGATGAATCTCATCATTAAGAGTACATGACAAATAATTCTTACTCGATATAAATCAAGAGCAACAAATTCAAATTTATGGGATTTGAATATTAAATAAATAAACATATTCCCCACCAAATTAAATAATTATATATGTTCAGATTTAATTGTAATGAAACAATTTATAGAAATGCAGTAAATGTGAGACCCCGAATTTTATGAAATAAAAGTATTCAATTTTCTTATAATTATTCTATTTAGTAAATGGTTAAATTGATAAAAGGTTAAAGTTAAGGGTGATATGTGAATTTTTTTTAAAGTAAGCAAGTTATCATAAAATAATCGGTGATAAAAGTACAGTAATACGCGTGGTTGCATAGTAGCACACGGTATTGATTATTGATGCTTACGTGAGAAATCACTCAGTTATACTTAATTATTGTTACAGTAATTGATGCATCATATCTCTCATTTTATTGATTCAATTATTGTCACAATATCATCTGTATAATATGTTATATTATTAAATCAATAATTGAGACGACAAAGTTATTCATATTATTATTTGTAATATTGACAATGTCTAGAAGTTCTGCCAATGAGAGGTTAGGTCATCTAATTACGAGCCAATAAGGAGAAATCCTTATCGGAAAGCCCCCTCTTTCCTGGGAACGACCTGGTTGTTAAATATTATGAGTTATATTATTAATGATGAATAAGTTTGTGTTGATTAAAAATGAAATTGATTGTTCCATTGTGTTGGGATTATTAGTGTTAGTGAAAATTGATATTTATTTCGATAATAATTGATGTGTGGGAGTTATATTGATAAATCGAGTAATTTATCGGATAAATGAGCAATTAATTACTAATAATTCACATGCTTATATAACTATTTGTTCACATATGTGTACTATTAAATTACATTCTTGTACTATTAGGGGAGTTGGTGCAAGATTGATAATACTTGCATGACTAAGTTAAAAATAGAGGTATAGATGGAGGTACTATACTGTAATTGCTTTTTTTCACATGATTAGAACTATTGAGTCACATGATTTACTATTGATTCACATGATTTACTATTAGGGGAGGTGGTGCAAGTTTGATAATACTTGCAGGACTAAATTAAAAATGAAAGAAAAGTTGGAGGTATTGTACTGTAATATTTTGAGCCCCAAAACGTGCAATTATCGAAACTATATTTTCTTATAAATAGAAGCTCATTCTTCCTTCATTTCTCACCAATTCACTAAAGCTATAGAGCATTTATTATAGAGAGAAAGAAGAAGAGAAGCCTGCTACCTCTCTATTCCAATATCCAGCTTTATTCTAAGGTAAGGGGTATTATTTCTTTCGTATTCATGAAGAGAGCTATTATTATTCCATTCCTTATTATTCTGTTAGAATAACATGTATATGCGAAGTACCACGTACATGGTGAAATTCTTTTGTTATTCCATTCTTTATTATTATGTTGGAATAACCTGTATATACGAAGTACCGCATACATGGTGAAATTCTTCTAATATTCCATTCTTTACTATTCTGTCGGAATATCATGTCTGTACGTTTACGCCGGACCTGGTTCCATTATTTATTATTCTGTCGGAATATCCTATCGGTGCGTTTACGTATGACCTGGTTCCATTATTTATTATTATGTTGGGAATAACATGTCTATACAGTCTATCGCACGCATGGTAAATCCTTTTGTTATTTCATTCTTTATTATTCTGTTAGAATAACCTGTCTATATGGATTACCACTTGCATGGTGAATGATCATTTGTATTCATTCCTTATTAAATTGTGGAAATGATCTGTTTACGTGGATTATGATAAAGGTCATAATAAAAGCATTGGACTGATGAAAATCATGGGATTATATAGTATTAGTAAGTGTTATGATGAGTTATGTTGGTTATTATGTGAAAATATGAAAGTTTCTTAGAAATCACAAAGGGTTGAAAATCAAATTTTGGTGAAAATGGAACATGAAATTCAATTGAACATATATCCTATTATATTTCGAATTTTTGAGTGTGGTCAAGTTCTAGAGTTAGATCTATGAGTTTTCTAACTTATCCAAGTGGGATCACTGGAAAAGGTGTTGTAGATTTTTGTGTGGACTAATTTTCATGTGGATTGATTTTAGCAAAGGAGTCAAAAACTGTAAAGTACCAAAAAGCTACTGCCCATAAATTTAAAAGGGCATTTTCAGTCACTTAGTTTGTGAAATAAATTCCAGCCTTTTGGGACATAAAAATATATGGTATAAAGTACCTCCTGTCCAAAAATGAGCAAGTTATGACTATTTTAATATTTAGGTTTTTTCGACGAAAAACGCTATAACCGGAGTTCTATAACTCCGATGACCAAGAAATTTAAACTGGAAGCTCACGTTAACATGTATTAGATCCTGCCAAGATTTGAAAATTTCTGGAGTTAAACTTGAGGTAGCTAAACGGGGCTAACTCCCGTGGAAGCTCACGTTAACATGTGTTAGATCTTCATGTGGCAACTCAACGGGATCCTCCTCATCCGTTTCTACGTCATCATCCTCATCTTTAACCACTGTAACCAAAGGGGCTAACTCCCGTGGCAGTAGTTGTTTCCAAACAACCTGAATGTCGCGAGGCACCTCCTCTATAGGCATCTGAGGTCCTTCCTCCCTAGCCTGACTGGATTCTCTGACATTAGTCATCCTGACAACAAAATTTTAAGTTTTAATTATTATTAATCATTACTACTCGACACTCACGAGCACATAAGTTATAAACACATAAGCACATAAGTGTTTTATTACTTCTTTCTTAAAACTCGATAAGAGTTAATCACCACTATCTTTTCAAAGGTTACTTCCTAAGGCTTTTCCCCCACCTAAGGTTCATAACCTAAGGCTTTGATACCAACTTGTGACACCCCCAAATCTCGGTACTTCATTACCTCAAGATTCGGTGTTCACTTAATCAAATTATTCGTATCTAACTACCCAATCATAATAAAAATTGAATAATAAACTTTCCCTTAAGGGATTACATAAACAAAATCTCCCAGGTTATCTAACCTTTAATTACAATCATTCAAATGCCGAAAATTAAATAAATACTTCATTACATCAATCAAATTAAAGTCTGGTAAATAACTGTCAACATATTACAAGTTTTCAGTACTTGTTCATCTTTCCCTTCCCTTTACTGGTGCTAGGTACATCTACCTTCTCATATTTAGCTGTAATAGTTATATAAGCAAAAGTGAGCAAACAAAGCTCACTTGAAATAACAATGAAGAAAATCTTACAACATTTGCCAACTAATTAATAGGCTCAATAGAACTGAACAATATGTTCTATTAACATTCTGATCTATACAACTAAGGGTCTAATGACCACGAACCATGTCCACAGTTATAAGTAATCTTTCAACTTTAACTTTAACAGTCATAAGACTATAAGGACTCCACGTACTTAGGGGGATCAGCCCTTCGTACAATGTATTGTGCACAACCATTTCAACGCTAAGCGTAAACCTCTTATAAAAGAGTTGTTCATCTCAGTATTAGAATACAAGTCCGCACCAAAGTAGGTTTAGTTTGGATACATTACAAGGTAATTTAGAATTCAACGGTCATCAACTAAGGGTTAGTTGAATACAAAAGAACTAACTGTACGCTATGGAATAATCATAACTGAATCAATATTTGTAACTTAATATCATGCTTTAGGAATAATCTAATAGCATAAACACTGAATAATCATAACATAATTTGCTTGAAACATATAAAGTCAAGGTTATTGAGAATTGGATACTAAGCATTCAAAGTGAATAGTAATTTGAACGATAAAGTTGTTCAACACTAGAATATTAAAATATAGCGATTCGCATGCTAAATAATAAGTTACATATTAAAGAAACTTGCTCAATATTAAAGTATAAGATTTAGAATACTTGTATCCTCATGAACAACTATATACAAGGACTTTCTCAATAATAAACAATCTAGCTCTACGAAAGTGTAGAGTTAGCAACTTGCGTAATTGTAATTGAATTAAAAGCAATAACGTAAGCAACGAAATTAAACTTGCACAACGAAGTGTTGGAGTTAGAAAACTTGCCTTGAGCACAAGCTAAACCTTACAACTTGAATCTCAATACCCTATATATATATCATCATGACATAATTAGTCACTACCAACACTTCATATATATAAACAAGTATATACATCATGTAGGTTTAATTATCAATTCACATAATCGAATTACGTTAGTACTAGTTATCCCTTGGTAACATGCTCATTCCTAGTTTAGTATTACTGAAATCATCATTTAACAGTCCTATTATTAATAAATAACATTTATTTTCAAAATTTGTGTAAATAAATAAAACTGTCGAACCATTCTGCTAAGCGTGGCGCCGGCGCTGCGACGAGAAACTTTCACTACTAGGCCTCGCTGCGGCGCCAAACTCCAGACTTCGGCGCCCAGCCTCGGCAACAGCATGAACAAAAAGCCAAATTGGCCTATAAGCTCCAATCTAACAAACTAATTAACATGTAATACACATATAGACTTCATATAAACATAATTTCAATACTCTTATCATGTTTTTACACACACAATAACATAAACATCAACTTTATAACACCCAATTTCAATGTTTTTTTTTGGCAAAAACTCTATTTTTGACATTTTTAATGAAAGTCTTCACTGTAACTTTGTTTTTCAATCAAAACAGTTAATTCATCATAATAAATTTATGTGTATTCATCCTCTTACAAATTCAATAGTCAAATTATAATTTAAACCACCAATTAAACCTTAATTTTATTTTAAACTAAGCCATATTCATATATTTTCATATAAATACTCTGTAATATAGTTTCTTCATAAAACACATACATACATAAACTAGTTTCTCTATAATCATATATAAACTCATGAAACCATCTTATAACCAATAATTTATCATATAAAACCATATATCACATACAATTTATTCTTCATGAAGATTTTTACAAAAAATTTTAGAAGTGGAAAAACTAAACTTTAAAAATAAAAGGATTAAGATCCTACCTTTGTTTAAAAAGATGATACCCTTCCCTTTTGATCAAAAACTTTCTTTATCCCAATCTTTTCTCAAAACCTCTCAAGAATTCTCTCTAATTCTTCTTCTTCTCTTCCTTTTTCTTCTTCTGAGTTTTTCTTTTCTTCTTCCAACTCTAGTTTACGTAGTAAAAAAATATAACGTATAGTAGTAATAATATATATTAATTATATAATATAAATATAGATATAACTTATATCAGTTATGTAGGTTTTGAAATTCAAAAGCCATAAGGCTTGTTTGGCTAACATAATAAAAATAACCCGTTAACTCATATACCTTGTTTGTTATATAAACCTAATTAAAATAAATGGATTAATCCTTATACCTTGTTTGATAAAAATACTATTATATTAAAGACTTAATATGCATTACGGCTTATTTGGCCAAAACTAAATTAAACTCCTTTAATTTATTTTAATAACTCCTTTATAACAAGGTTCTTTGTCACACTTCTATTTAATTAAATTTTGATAATCAATTTAATTAAATCTAATATTAATTTATTAAATTACTTTTACACATATATCAATATCACATAATTATAATTTCCTTTATAATTATAACTTTATTTAATCAACTAACACTCATTTTAAATTACAAATAAAAATCAAAATATAATAATTTATTTAATTATTATAAACTCTCTAACTTAATTATTAAATTAAATTAGAATATTAACCCATAACAATTAATTTCTTAACTCCTTAATTATTTAATTAACAAATAATTAATCAATCAACTCAAATCAAATTATAAGCACATATTTATTCGATGATAAACACATCCATTAAATATTTATATAATTCAATAAATATTTAAAATTATAATTAAAATCTGGAATGTTAAATCATTCCCTCCTTACAAGGATTCTGTCCTCAGAATCACAACTCAAACAACTCATTCGTTACATTCTTCCTTACTTACAAAGATTCTGTCTCCAGAATCGAAGACACAAATTAAACAAATAACTCAGAGTAATCTTCCATCATTTTCTCTTTGAGTTCTCACGTCTCTTCTTCAGCATTATGGTTCCTCATATTACGTTCATAGAAGGTATCACTTTATTCCTGAGCACTTGTTTTTTCCTGTCAACTATCTGGATAGGAATCTCTTCATAAGACAAATCTTTATCAAATTGCAACGGTTCGTACTCGATCACGTGTTTGTAATCGGGTTTATACGGTCGTAACACCGAAATATGAAAAATATTATGAATGTTTTCCAACTCTGGAGGTAGAGCTACCTCGTAAGCCACCTCTTCAACTCTTCGCAGCACCTCGAAGGGTCCAATAAGCCTCCGGCTTAGCTTTCCCTTCTTACCGAAGCGAATTTTCCCCTTCCAAGGAGAAACTTTTAAGAATACATGATTTCCTACGTTGAATGCACGATCTTGTCTGCGTTGATCAACATACTTCTTCTGTCGGTCTTAAGTTGCTACCAATCTTGTCCTGATGAGTTTAATAACGTCAGTAGTTTGTTGTACCAGTTTTGGTCCTAGCAGTTGACGTTCACCGACTACATCCCAGCACAGTGGAATTCTGTCGTATAATGCCTCGTAAGGCGGCATACCGATGCTCGCGCGGTAACTGTTGTTGTAAGCGAATTCCACCAATGGTAAATGTTCTTCCCAACTACCTTTGAAATCCATGACGCATGCTCTAAGCATATCTTCCAATGTCTGAATTGTTCTTTCACTTTGGCCATCGGTTTGTGGATGATAAGCCGTGCTCATTCACAACTGTGTTCCCATACATTCTTGTAATCTCTTCCAAAAATTTGAAGTGAATCGCGGATCTCTATCTGACACAATTGACACTGGCACTCCATGTCTCGAAACTATCTCTTTAACGTACAACCTGGCCAACTGATCAAGATTGAACCTAATCTTTATTGGTAAAAAGTGTGCTGATTTTGTCAGTTTGTCCACTATCACCCAAATCGCATCGCGTCCTCTCTGAGTAGTTGGAAGACCCACCACAAAATCCATTGTAATGTGTTCCCACTTCCATTCTGGTATTTTTAACGGTTGAAGTAGTCCGCTCGGTCTTTGATGCTCGGCTTTGACTCTTTGACATGTCAAGCATCTCGCGACACATTCTGCGACATCTCTTTTCATGTTCGGCCACCAAAAATGTCGTCGTAAGTCCTGATACATCTTCGTACTTCCTGGATGAATCGAATATCTTGTGTTGTGTGCTTCGGTTAAGATTTCTTCTCTAATATCTGATACTGCTGGAACCCAGATTCTTCCCTCGAACCGTAGTAATCCCTCGGTATCGATCTTGTATTTCACCTCTTTACCTTCGTTCACACCTTCCTTTATTTTTCTGCATTCTTCATCCTCAAGTTGAGTTTTCTTCACCTTGTCCACTAAAGTTAAACCAGCTTCTATCTGGAATAGTCGTTCATCAGATTCCCGTGGAAATTTGATTTTCAGCTCTAACCTTTCCATAGCTGAAATGAGGTCCTCCTGAGTGGTTATCAGCATTAACTTTTCCCGACCTTTCCTGCTTAGAGCATCTGCAACCACATTCGCTTTTCCCGGATGATAAAAGATTTCACAATCGTAATCCTTTATCAATTCCACCCATCTTCTTTGACGCATGTTCAGGTCGTTCTGAGTGAAAATATACTTCAGACTCTTATGATCTGTGTAGATTTCATATTTCTCTTCATAGAGATAGTGTCTCTATATCTGCAGAGCAAATACTTCTGCAGCCAATTCCAAATCATGAGTTGGATACCCTTTCTCATAATCCTTCAGTTGTCTTGATACATATGCAATAACTTTGCCGTTCTGCATAAGAACACAACCCAAACCTTTATGTGAGGCATCATTATACTCCACAAAGTTTCCTGTATTATTTGGTAATGCTAACACAGGTGCCATACTTAACTGCTTCTTTAAAGCTTGAAAACTTTCTTCGCACTTCTCCGTCCAAACAAATTTTACAGCTTTCCTTGTCAAATTTGTCAATGGCGTAGCTATCTTAGAAAAATCTTGAATAAATCTTCTATAGTAACTAGCCAATCCCAAGAAACTACTCACCTCCAACGGTATCCTTGGTTGTTCCAAATTGATTACAGCTTCCACTTTCGATGGATCTACTGAAATCCCATCTTTGTCAATGACATGACCCAAAAATTGTACACGATCGAGCCAAAATTCACACTTAGAGAATTTCGCATACAACTTTTCCTTTCTTAGTGTGTCCAAAGTCAAACGTAAGTGTTCCATGTGTTCCTCTTGAGTTTTGGAATACACCAGAATGTCATCGATAAATACCACTACGAACTTGTCTAAGAATGGTTTAAACACGATGTTCATTAAATCCATGAACGCAGCAGGGGCGTTTGTTAAACCAAAATACATTACCAGAAACTCATAATGTCCATACCGAGTTCTGAATCCCGTTCTAGGTATATCCTCCTTCCTCACTTCTAATTAATGATACCCACTTCTCAAGTCTATTTTTGAGAAGTATTTAGCACCCTTCAACTGATCAAACAAGTCATCTATTCTTGGCAACAGGTACTTGTTTTTAATAGTGACTTTGTTCAATTCCCTATAATCAATGCAAGGACGCATCGATCCATCCTTCTTCTTCACGAATAATACTGGCGCTCCCCACGGTGATACGCTTAGTTGAATATACTTCTTGTCTAGCAGCTCTTGCAGTTGTACCATTAGTTCCTTCATCTCTACCGGAGCCATTCTGTACGGGGCCTTCGATATCGGGGCAGTTCCTGGCGCTAAGTCGATCACGAATTCAATCTCTCTGTCAGGCGAAAGTCCTGGCAAATCCTCCAGAAACACATCCTTAAATTCCCTCACCACTAGTATCTCTTCCAGTTTCACACCCTTTTTCTGAGTATTGACTATGTGAGCTAAATAACCCATACAATCTTGACTCAACAACTTCTTGGCCTGCATAATCGTCAGACATTTCATTTGTCTAGGCGATTTGCTACCGTGGAAAACTACATTTGACGAAGTCGTAAGGTTTACGCATTTCTTTTGGCAATCAATTATCGCTCCATATTTGAACAGCCAATCCATTCCCAAAATAATATCAAATTCTCCAAGTCTAATCGGGATTAAATCTACCATCATGATATTCCCCTTAATGTTTACCCTACAGTCCTTGTATACGAACTTAACAGGAATCACTTCCCTATTCGCAATTTCTATGTTCAAAGGAAAATTCAGTTCTTCTCTAGGCAATCTTAACCTCTTAGCAAATTCATAAGATATAAACGAGCAAGTAGCACCCGAATCAAATAATACATAAGTATCAATATCATTGATTACGATAATACCTGACACCACATCTTTTGATTGTACAGCATCTTGTAAAGTTATGTTGAAGGTTCTGGCTGTGGGTTTGTTTGACGCTGTAGGTCCGACAATGGCCCATATACCTCCACTGCTACCTCCGTTGCTTCTTTTTGTTTCCCCAACTTTCTTCTTTGGGCATTCACGAGCGAAGTGATCCTTGGAACCGCACGTAAAAGCACACGTTTTTTTTTGTTGAGTGCAATTTTGGGCGATGTGACCCTCCTGGCCATAGTTGAAGCATACTCGTTTCCCCATCAAGCACGTACACTTGTGAAACTTCCCGCATGTCACACATGCTTCAAACTTTTTGTTTTGCTGGTTATCCTGCTGGTTTCCAGCACCCATTTTCCCATTCCACTTCCTCTTCAAACTGTTGTTGTTGTTGTTGTTTCCACCACTACCACCTCCATTCTTAATCTCTGCCTCATTCTTTTTCTTTTTCTGTTCCTGATTGAACTTTGTCACTGCCTCGCCTCCACCTTCAGCGAGTACTGCTTTCTCCATCACTGCTGCAAACGTCTTCAATTGGAACAGGGAAACCCTACTGTATAGCCAGGGCTTTAGTCCCTGTTCAAATCTCTTCGCCTTGTATTCATCCCTACTGACTTGATATGGCGCAAACCTCGCCAACTCGTTGAATTTAGCGGCATACTCAGATACTGTCATCGTTCCCTACTTTAGTTCTAAAAACTGAACCTCCAGCTAACTCTTCGAACTCTCTGGGAAATAGGTCTCGAAGAATATCTCCTTAAACCTATCTCAGGTCATCATTCCTGGTCCTTCCCGGGTTTTATTGGCCTGCCACCAATAACTAGCTTCTACTTTCAACATGAATGTTGCAAAAGCAGTCTTCTGGTCATCCCCTACCCTAGCGACATCAAACACCTTTTCAATCTCCATAATCCAGGTCTTTGCCTCGACTGGATTCATAGACCCGCGGAATTCAGGTGGTCCAACCGCCTTGAAATCCTTAAATGTTGTTCATTGGTTCTGTGGTTGATTCTGCAACGCTCCTGTCAATAATGTCACTAATTGTTGAACGGGGTTAACATCAACATTGTCGTTATTGGTTCCTTCAGTGGTTCTCTGACATGGTGGTTGTCGTCTAGGAGGCATTTTTTGTTAAAACATATACTCATTAGATTATTATTCAACTCTTTTAAGTGATTTCTACTTAACTTGCCTCTAAAAAGAAATAATCACATAACACATAATATTTTGAATAAAATAATAACTTTTATTTATTCATAATCTCTTTGAAAACATAACACAATAGCATCACTGCTATTTACATTACTTCCCTGAACTACAAAAGTTTCAGGACAACATCATAGTCATATCCCATAGGTTGCATAACACTTGGAATTTATAATTTATTTAACATTTTTATTAATCATATACATTCCCTACGATGTCCTATTAAGATACTCCGTAGCCTTTTGACGCTCTTCTTCCATAACTCGGAACATTGTTCAGCGATCTAACACGTACGATGGCAGAGTCTCGAACTGAATTGGATAACCCATGAACTGATCTTGAGCTCGATTGATCATGGTATTGAATACTTTATCCATCTCCTCCATCTTCATCCTCTTTAATTGCGCGTCTCTTACTACTATCCCGGTTCGTTGATAAGCTTCTTCGTATACGTCTTCAACACTTACTCTCTTAGTAGCTTCTTCCTTCAGTTTGTTCTTCAGTTCTGCGACCACCTCGATCAATTCTTTCTCTCCTTCAGTTTGTACTAGCTTCTCTTCGACATTAGTTAGTCGTTCCTCACGATCCTGGATCTAGTCGTTCTTCTGTGTCATTGCAGTCTGTTGTTCAGCTACTATCTCTTGCAACTCCTCGACGGTATCCTGAAGTTCCACGTTGCGGTCGTAGACTTCATCGTATATACGAGCGGCTATCGAGGTTAGTGGAGTCTCTTCCTCCTCATCCTCGTCATCCTCATCCTCATGTGGCAACTCAATGGGATCCTCCTCATCTGTTTCCACGTCATCATTTTCATCTTCAACCACTGTAACCAAAGGGGCTAACTCCCGTGACAGTAGTTGTTCCCAAACAACCTGAATGTCGCGAGGCACCTCCTCTATAGGCATCTGAGGTCCTTCATCCCTAGCCTGACTAGATTCTCTGACATTAGTCATCCTGACAACAAAATTTTAAGTTTTAATTATTATTAATCATTACTACTCGACACTCACGAGCACATAAGTTATAAACACATAAGCACATAAGTGTTTTATTTCTTCTTTCTTAAAACTCGATAAGAGTTAATCACCACTATCTTTTCAAAGGTTACTTCCTAAAGCTTTTCCCCCACCTAAGGTTCATAACCTAAGGCTTTGATACCAACTTGTGACACCCCCAAATCTCGGTACTTCATTACCTCAAGATTCGGTGTTCACTTAATCAAATCATTCATATCTAACTACCCAATCATAATAAAAATTGAATAATAAACATTCCCTTAAGGGATTACATAAACAAAATCTCCCAGGTTATCTAACCTTTAATTACAATTATTCAAATGCGGAAAATTAAATAAATACTTCATTACATCAATCAAATTAAAGTCTGGTAAATAACTGTCAACATATTACAAGTCTTCAGTACTTATTCATCTTTCACTTCCCTTTACTGGTGCTAGGTACATCTACATTCTCATATTTAGCTGTAATAGTTATATAAGCAAGAGTGAGCAAATAAAGCTCACTTGAAATAACAATGAAGAAAATCTTACAACATTTGCCAACTAATAGGCTCAATAGAACTAAACAATATGTTCTATTAACATTCTGAACTATACAACTGAGGGGCTAATGACCACGAACCATGTCCACAGTTATAAGTAATCTTTCAACTTTAACTTTAACAGTCATAAGACTATAAGGACTCCACGTACTTAGGGGGATCAGCCCTTCGTATAATGTATTGTGCACAACCATTTCAACGCTAAGCGTAAACCTCTTATAAAAGAGTTGTTCATCTCAGTATTAGAATACAAGTCCGCACCAAAGTAGGTTTGGTTTGGATACATTACAAGCTAATTTAGAATTCAACGGTCATCAACTAAGGGTTAGTTGAATACAAAAGAACTAATTGTACGCTATGGAATAATCATAACTGAATCGATATTTGTAACTTAATATCATGCTTTAGGAATAATCTAATAGCATAAACACTGAATAATCATAACATAATTTGCTTGAAACATATAAAGTCAAGGTTATTGAGAATTGGATACTAAGCATGCAAAGTGAATAGTAATTTGAACGATAAAGTTGTTCAACACTAGAATATTAAAATATAACGATTCGCATGCTAAATAATAAGTTACATATTAAAGAAACTTGCTCAATATTAAAGTATAAGATTTAGAATACTTGTATCCTCATGAACAACTAGATACAAGGACTTTCTCAATAATAAACAATCTAGCTCTACGAAAGTGTAGAGTTAGCAACTTGCGTAATTGTAATTGAATTAAAAGCAATAACGTAAGCAACGAAATTAAACTTGCACAACGAAGTATTGGAGTTAGAAAACTTGCCTTGAGCACAAGCTAAACCTTACAACTTGAATCTCAATACCCTATATATATATCATCATGACATAATTAGTCACTACCAACACTTCATATATATAAACAAGTATATACATCATGTAGGTTTAATTATCAATTCACATAATCGAATTACGTTAGTACTAGTTATCCCTTGGTAACATGCTCATTCCTAGTTTAGTATTACTGAAATCATCATTTAACAGTCCTATTATTAATAAATAACATTTATTTTCAAAATTTGTGTAAATAAATAAAACTGTCGAACCATTCTGCTAAGCGTGGCGCCGACGCTGCGACGAGAAACTTTCACTACTGGGCCTCGCTGCGGCGCCAAACTCCAGACTTCGGCGCCCAGCCTCGGCAACAACATGAACAAAAAGCCAAATTGGCCTATAAGCTCCAATCTAACAAACTAATTAACATGTAATACACATATAGACTTCATATAAACATAATTTCAATACTCTTATCATGTTTTTACACACACAATAACATAAACATCAACTTTATAACACCCAATTTCAATGTTTTTTTGGCAAAAACTCTATTTTTGACATTTTTAATGAAAGTCTTCACTGTAACTTTGTTTTTCAATCAAAACAGTTAATTCATCATAATAAATTTATGTGTATTCATCCTCTTACAAATTCAATAGTCAAATTATAATTTAAACCACCAATTAAACCTTAATTTTATTTTAAACTAAGCAATATTCATATATTTTCATATAAATACTCTGTAATATAGTTTCTTCATAAAACACATACGTACATAAACTAGTTTATCTATAATCATCTATAAACTCATGAAACCATCTTATAACCAATAATTTATCATATAAAACCATATATCACATACAATTTATTCTTCATGAAGATTTTTACAAAAAATTTTAGAAGAGGAAAAACTAAACTTTAAATATAAAAGGATTAAGATCCTACCTTTGTTTAAGAAGATGATACCTTTCCCTTTTGATCAAGAACTTTCTTTTCTCCAATCTTTTCTCAAAACCTCTCAAGAACTCTCTCTAATTCTTCTTCTCTTCCTTCTTCTTCTTCTGAGTTTTTCTTTTCTTCTCCCAACTCTAGTTTATGTAGTAAAAAAATATAACGTATAGTAGTAATAATATATATTAATTATATAATATAAATATAGATATAACTTATATCAGTTATGTAGGTTTTGAAATTCAAAAGCCATAAGGCTTGTTTGGCTAACATAATAAAAATAACCCATTAACTCATATACCTTGTTTGGTATATAAACCTAATTAAAATAAATGGATTAATCCTTATACCTTGTTTGATAAAAATACTATTATATTAAAGACTTAATATGCATTAAGGCTTATTTGGCCAAAATTAAATTAAACTCTTTTAATTTATTTTAATAACTTCTTTATAGCAAGGTTCTTTGTCACACTTCTATTTAATTAAATTTTGATAATCAATTAAATTAAATCTAATACTAATTTATTAAATTACTTTAACACATATATCAATATCACATAATTATAATTTCCTTTATAATTATAACTTTATTTAATCAACTAACACTCATTTTAAATTACAAATAAAAATCAAAATGTAATAATTCATTTAATTATTATAAACTCTCTAACTTAATTATTAAATTAGAATATTAACCCATAACAATTAATTTCTTAACTCCTTAATTATTTAATTAACAAATAATTAATCAATCAACTCAAATCAAATTATAAGCACATATTTATTCGATGATAAACACATCCATTAAATATTTATATAATTCAATAAATATTTAAAATTACAATTAAAATCTGGAATGTTACATCCTTCCCTCCTTACAAGGATTCTGTCCTAAGAATCACAACTCAAACAACTCATTCGTTATAATTATCATCTCTTCGAATACCAGGTACGTACGTAAATTTCGAGGGCGAAATTTAATAAGGAGGGAAGATTGTGAGACCCCGAATTTTTTAAAATAAAAGTATTCAATTTTCTTATAATTATTCTATTTAGTAAATGGTTATATTGATAAAAGGTTAAAGTTAAGGGTGATATTTGAATATTTTTTTTAAAGTAAGCAAGTTATCATAAAATAATCGCTGATAAAAGTACAGTAATACGCGTGGTTGCATAGTAACACACGGTATTGATTATTGATGCTTACGTGAGAAATCACTCAGTTATTCTCAATTATTGTTACAGTAATTGATGCATCATATCTCTCATATTATTGATTTAATTTTTGTCATAGTATCATATGTATAATATGTTATATTATTAAATCAATAATTGAGACGACAAAGTTATTCATATTATTATTTGCAATATTGACAATGTCTAGAAGTTCTGTCAAGGAGAGGTTAGGTCATCTAATTGCGCGCCAATAAGGAGAAATCATTATCGAAAAGCCCCCTCTTTCCTGGGAACGACCTGGTTGTTAAATATTGTGAGTTATAATATTAATGATGAATAAGTTTGTGTTGATTAAAAATAAAATTGATTGTTCCATTGTGTTGGGATTATTAGTGTTAGTAAAAATTGACATTTATTTCGATAATAATTGATGTCTGGGGGTTATATTGATAAATCGAGTAATTTATCGGATAAATGAGCAATTAATTGCTACTAATTCACATGCTTATATAATTATTTATTTATATGTGTGTACTATTGAAACACATTCTTGTACTATTAGGGGAGTTGGTGCAAGATTGATAATACTTGCATGACTAAGTTAAAAATAGAGGTATAGATGGAGGTACTATACTGTAATTTTTTTTTCACATTATTAGAACTATTGAGTCACATGATTTACTATTGATTCACAAGATTTACTATTAGGGGAGGTGGTGCAAGTTTGATAATACTTGCAGGACTAAATTAAAAATGAAAGAAAAGTTGGAGGTATTGTACTGTAATATTTCGAGCCCCAAAACGTGCAATTATCGAAACTATATTTTTCTATAAATAGAAAATCATTCTTCCTTCATTTCTCACCAATTCACTAAAGCTATAGAGCATTTATTATAGAGAGAAATTATAGAGAGAAAGAAGATGAGAAGTCTGGTACCTCTCTATTCCAATATCCAACTTTATTCTAAGGTAAGGGGTATTATTTCTTTCATATTCATGAAAAGAGCTATTGTTATTCCATTCCTTAATATTCTATTAGAATAACATGTATATGCGAAGTACCGTATACATGGTAAAATTCTTCTGTTATTCCATTCTTTATTATTATGTTGGAATAACCTGTTTATGCGAAATACCGCATACATGATAAAATTCTTCTAATATTCCATTCTTTATTATTCTGTCAGAATATCCTGTCTGTGCGTTTATGCCGGATCTGGTTCCATTATTTATTATTCTGTCGGAATATCCTGTCGGTGCGTTTACACATGACCTGGTTCCATTATTTATTATTCTGTTGGGAATAACCTGTCTGTGCAGTCTATCGCAAGCATGGTGAATCCTTCTGTTATTTCATTCTTTATTATTCTGTTGGAATAACCTATCTATGTGGATTACCACATGTATGGTGAATGATCATTTGTATTCATTCCTTATTAAATTGTGGAAATGATCTGTTTACGTGAATTATGATAAAAGTCATAATAAAAGCATTGAACTGATGAAAATCATGGGTATATATAGTATTAGTAAGTGTTATGATGAGTTATGTTGGTTATTATGTGAAAACATTAAAGTTTCTTAGAAATCATAAAGGGTTGAAAATCAGATTTTGGTGAAAATGGAACATGAAATTCAATTGATCATATCTCCTATTATATTTTGAATTTTTGAGTTTGGTTAAGTTCTAGAGTTAGATCTATGAGTTTTCTAATTTATCCAAGTGGAATCACTGGAAAAGGTGGAGTAGATTTTCGTGTGGACGGATTTTAGCAAAGTAGTCAAAAACTGCAAAGTACCAAAAAGCTACTGCCCATAAATTTAAAAGGGCATTTTCGGCCACTTAGTTTGTGAAATAAATTGCAGCCTTTTGGGACATGAAAATATATGGTATAAAGTACCTCCTGTCCAAAAATAAACTCATTCCGACTTAAAATGAGCAAGTTATGACTATTTCAATATTTAGGTTTTTCCGACGAAAAATGCTATAACCGGAGTTCTATAACTCCGATGACCATGAAATTTAAACTGGAAGCTCACGTTAACATGTGTTAGATCCTGCCAAGATTTAGGAATTTCTGGAGTTAAACTTGAGGTAGCTAATTTCTTAAGGAATTAATTAGAAATTAATTTTTGAAAAATAGTAAATGAATTTTAAAAATTCTGAGAAAAATATATGTTCAATATGAGACTAGCTAAATCCCAGAAAAGAAATATTTTTGAGACTGATTTGATATTTTTCATGAAAATAATCTAGTTATGAGTAAATGAGTTAAATATGTTATGTGAAGTAACAAAATTAGAAAATAGGATTTTATGGCTTGAGAATCCTATATAGGATATATGCAGATTTTTGATAAGGGATTTAATCATTGGTGGTGAAATCTTATGAGTATGACATTTTTGAATGATTAAATGCATTATTTGGTAAATTGTAAACAATTGAAATAAATTATTTATAAGTTTAAGAAGTGATTAAAATATTGTTATAATATTAATGATATTAGATTATGCGTTTATTAAGTGATTGATAATATTTGGATAAATTTAAAATCTTTAATATTTATCCTTGTTTTCGTTTGATTAATGCTTATATCATTGTCATCATTCTCATGCTTATATTGTGATAAAAGTCATCTTTGGCTTACGTGCGTAGATGGACTTGGTGTGATTATGACCAGGGATTATTTGATATAATCATGACCGTAATGTGACGAATGATGTGGTAGAAATCCTCAGTGGCCTGTAGTGCATTGATGGACAGTTTGTGGTATGATTATGACTAGGGATTATTCGGTATAGTCATGACCATTGATGATTTAATGAATATCATTGGCCCGTAGTGCAGGGATGATTCGATGATGTGGTTTATTTATTAAGCTAAGTTTCAGCAATAAAAATTGATGAAAACATTTTAAATCATAGAAGATAGTAGATATCATGCTCTACTTAACTCTTCTAATGGATTGCTTATTTCGCTGCAGTTAAACTTGTTGTCTATTATATTCTATCAGTTTAATATTGTTGAAGGCTAATGATAATTTTTTCAGCATTATCTTAGTCATAATATTTCTTACTGGACTAGTTGAGCTCTCCCTTTCTTTCACTGTTCTCTTCAGGAAATGAGAACGTAGCCGGGACTAGTCGGGAAACGGAGTGACGGTCCAGATGATAGCATTAGTAGTCCTCACTATTCTGTTAAATAGTGTGACAATAATTGTAATGAGGACTCCATTGAGTGTGGATATTGTCTAAAAGGCAATATTCTTGTTTAAACTCTCAGTTATGTTTTGTCGTGTTGTACACGACAGTTGCATAATTAAGTTTGTATTTGATTTATGTACCATGTATCTGACGACCCGAGATGGGTGATGTATACCTGTTTTGAGGGCGTCACAGTAAAACACGAAACTAAATTTGTCCACCAAAACTAAATAACAAACCAACACTACTAAGTATATTTGTCATTGTAACTTCATACAGAAATATATCAAAAAGATTATTAGAAATATATCAAATATGCTACCATGCCAAAAAGAAATATATCAAAAGATCATTAGAAATATATTGCTATAGAAAGCAATAATAAAACTAAAGACTATAACCATCCATATGGCTTTTGCTGAATAATTGTGAGTCATGACTAGAAATGACAATAATTATAGATAAAATAATAGAAACATTTATCTTCAGTGGTTTGAATTTGATGGTTACCTATCTACTCTTGTAACTTGTGTACGTGAAACATGCAACGACCATATTAAACTACTATATCATATATATATATATATATATATATATATATATATATATATATATATATATATATATGATTAAATTTAATTGTAAAGAAATAATACTTACATTGAGTTTAGAGAACTCCTTTTCCAAAATTGGGTAGAACTTCGTGCTGATAACGTGTTATAAAAGATTACTAAAATTAAAAACAAAAAAGATTACTAAAATTAAGAACAAAGATGATTAAAAGAAAGAGAGCATTCTCATTATATTTTGTATATCTCATTTTCTTTTACAATACTCTTATTTATAGATATATGGACTTGGAAGTTACAAAACTCAAAAGTCATAAGTTTTAAAACTTAATGAACATGGGAGTTCCATAATACCAAAGATCATCACAATTAAATATAAAATCTAGACATCCATATATTAATAATTTTATAACAATATATTAACATATATAAGATTGAGTAGTATTATAAAACTAGCTCATTATATATATTAAATAAATCGTTAAAATATTACCAACTATAATTATTCACGTAGCTTTAAAAAAATAGATATATAAAGTTGTAAGACCCCAACTTTTATGAATAAAGATTTAATTTTCTCTAAATATTTTTTTTAGTAATAAGGTGTGGATTTGATATAATGTTATAGTTGTGGTTAATATTTATAAATTTTTTAAAGTAAGCAAGTTGTCATAAAATATTCGATTGGTCGGAAAATATTCGTTTTATCAGGGAATATTCGTACGACGGCACAATCATTGGTGGATCCCATAACGAAATTATTGTCGGAGTTAGAAAACGATAGAAATATCTTTTTATAAAAATAACGACGAAAGTTTTACTATTAAACTGATGAAATACCCAGTGGTAAAAGTACATTAATACGCGTAGTTACATAGTAGCACACGGTATTGTACAAAATCTTTGATTATTGATGCTTACGTGAGAAGTTACTCAGTTTTATTCAATTATTACCACAGTAATTGTTGCATTGTATATCACGTTATTGATTCAATTATTATTTTATATTATTAAATTAATAATTCAGATGACAAAATTATTCATATTATTATTTGCATTATTAACAATGTCTAGAAAGTTCTGTCGAGAAAAGGGGTTTGGTCACCTAATTATGCGCCAATAGGGAGAAATTCTTATCGGAATGCCCCATCTTTCCTAGGAATGATCTGGTTGTTAATATTACAAGTTATAATATTAATGATGAATCTTATTAAAAATGTGTTTTGTGAAGCCAAGTGAATTGAGATAAATGGAGGAGATTTTTATAAAGTATTTGTTGTAATTTTGGCCTATTATATGGACCCCTACTTATCCATTTTTCAAAATTATCGGGAGAAATTTTATCTCAGTTTTGTTTTTTATATATATATATATATATATATATATATATATATATATATATATATATTTTATATTCGCTTACGATATTATTTTTAGTATTCGTAAGGAATTTTATTTCGTTCAATATTCGTAAGGAATATTATCTTCGTTTAATATTCTTAAGGAATATATTTTTCGTTCAATATTCGTAAGATATATTATTTTTGTTCAATATTTGTAAGAAATAATATTTTCTTCCATACTCTGTAGTATGTAAGTAATATTATTTCGTTTCAGATTTCGAATTCTACACTCATTTTATTAAGTATTGTTTCTATACTCCTTGAAATTAGTAGAATATCCTTAAATTTGTACTTTATCTAGTATCGTTTCACAAGGATATTTTTCTGATCATTCTTGTTAAATTTTGATCTTTTCATGCCGGGGTACTATTCATGGAGTACTATTTATGGGGTACTATTCACTCGGATACTATTCACCCGGGGTACCAATAATGACAAAAATTGATTTCTTTTCTATCCAAATTATTTTTGAAATATTATTCTTGAATTTTACTCCACAAAACAGTTATCATGTTGACAATTTGGACATTTTTAAACTCTGGATAAATTAAAAAATCTTAATATTTATCCTTGATTTTGTTGATTGATGCTTATATCATTGTCATCATCCTCATGCTTATATTGTGATAAAAATCATCTTTGGCCCGTAGTGCATAGTTGGACTGTTGATTGGTATGATTATGACCAGGGATTATTTGGTATAATCATGACCTGTAATGTTACAAATGATGTGGTAAAAGTCCTCATTGGCCCGTAGTGCATTGATGGACAGTTGTTGGCATGATCATGACAATTGGTGATAACACGAATATTCTTAGCCCGTAGTGCATGGATAATTCGTGTATGTGATACTAATGAATATCCTTGGCCCGTAGTTCATGAATAATTCAGTAATGTGGATTATTTATTAAGTTGAGTCTCAGCGATAAAATTGATGATAAACTTTTAAATCATAGAAGATAGTAGATATCATGCTCTACTTGACTATTCTAATGGATTATTTATTCTGCTGCAGTTAAATCTTGTTATCTATTGTATTCTATCAGTTTAACATTGTTGAAGGCTAACGATAATTTATTCTGCATTATCTTAGTCATAATATTCTTTACTGGGCTAGTTGAGCTCACCATTTGCTTTCATTGTTCTCTTCAAAAAATGAAAATATAGCTGGGACGAGTCGGGGAATGGAGTAATGGTCCAGGATAGGTGGCTATAGTTGTCCTCACTATTCTATGAAATAGTGTGATAATAAATTTAATGAGGACTCTATTTGATTTTAGATATTGTCTATGAGACAATATTCATGTAAAAACTCTCAGCTACGCTTTTGTCGTATTGTATAAATGAAGTTTGTATTTAAATTCTGTACCATGTATTTGGCGACTCAGAATGGGTGATATATACCTATTTTGGGGGCTTCAAAGTTGTTATCAAAGCTTAGGGATATGATCCCTAGCTGAGATGTGAGGCTAGAACTAGGAGGGGTGAGACGGGTAAATCCTTCGCTAGTATGACCTACCTAAGCTTATTTGTTATTTAATTGGTCGGTCAGAATATAGGGATAATATGTGGCATGTCAATTAACCCTTGTTTCGTGACAGTGTTTGAGAATGACATCTAAAAATGTTGAGATAAGCAATGGAGCACATGAGACCATTGAGTCATCGCAAATCAATAACTAGGATAATGTGCATCAGGAAGGCAATAATCCTCGTGTAAACAACAACACCGACCAAATGACGAACAATGGTACGTTTAGGAGCTTTTTAGAATTCATGCAACACCAAACGAGAGAGACTTCTATTCATATTGCAGGTTGAGTCAATGACAACTCAGGGCTGGTCACTGCTAAGCAATTCGAGGAGCTGGGACCACTGAAGTTTTTGGGAAAGCACTACAAGAAAAAAGTTTAATTTTGACGGAATATTCCCTTAGAAATAGTCCTATTCAGTCGAAAATAAAGTATTTTCGACAGAATATTTTGGTCGAAAATTCGGTCGTATATATACGCGTCGAAGATAAGATCCGTCAAAAATTTCGTCGAATCTGCCTTATCTTCAACGCATTTATCTCCGACGGAATTTCGTCGAACATAAGTTATCTACGATTGAATAAAGAGGACGGAACTTTCCGTCGAGTAAAATATACCTTATTCCCGACAAATGTATTCCCTCAGAATTAACCTATTTCTGACTGAAAATTAAAATAAACCGGTATTTATTAAAAATGGCTAATTATTAACTTCGACGAATTTTTCGTCGGAGATATATTATTTTTGACGGACATATTCCCTCGAAATTACCTTATTTCCGACTGAAAATTAAAATATACCTGTATTTATTAAAAATTGGGTAATTGTTAAATCCGACAAAATTTCCGTCGGAGATGCCTTATTCCGTCGGAAATAATTGTTTTTTTTAATGCAGATTTGAAAAGTTCAATTTACAAGTGTTTAAACCCATTTATGTACCTGTAACCTATCACAACCCAATACACAGTAATATAAACATGTATCTCAAATTCAAATATGAAACGTAGCGCTAAAACGTAATATCCACCAAAACGTAATCTTCAAATCATTATCATTTACATTCAAATATCCACCAAAACGTATTATAAGCTAATGTTCCATAAATATAAGCTAATCAATTACAAATATAAGCTCATGTTCCATAAATGATAAACAATATAATTTATAATACTTATACAGACGCAATTAGACACTACAATATATACAAATTTTCTACAATAACATGAATACAAATGAACTATAAACTAGTAAAAGTATCATGATCAGGCGGAGGTGAACTACGCTGCTCTAGTGTATGGAAAGCAGTGTAGTCTGCTCGCCATCTCTTGAACATTAATCTGATGAAGAAGAGAACTGGAAGGTAACTATTGTCGCCGAAAGACCGGATCGGTACCGAATGTGACGCCCCCAAAGTTAGGTATACATCACCCATTTTGGGTAGTCAGATACATAGTACAGAATACAAATACAACTTACTAATACAACTGTCGTGTACAATACGACAAAACATAAACTGTGAGTTTGAATACAAATATTATCTTCTAGAGAGTATTCATACTCAAAAGGAGCCCTCATTACATTTATTAACACACTATTACATATAATAGTGAGGACTACTAACTAATACTATCATTCGGACCATCACCCCGTTCACCGACTTGCCCCAGCTACGTTCTCATTTCCTGAAGAGAACAGTGAAAGAAAGGGTGAGCTCAACTAGCCCAGTAAGAAATATTATGACTAAGATAATGCAGAATAAATTATCATTAGCCTTCAACAATGTTAAACTGATAAAATATAATAGACATCAAGTTTAACTGCAGCGGAACAAGCAAACCATTAAAAGAGTCAAGTAGAAAATAAACTCTACTATCTTTTATGATTTAAAAGGTTTTTCAACATTGTGATCGCTGGGACTCAGGTTAATAAAATAATCCACATCATCGAATCACCCCTGCACTACGGCCAAGGATATTCGTGTATTCATTAATGGTCATTATCATGCCAACAACTGTCCATCAATGCACTACGGGCCAAAGAGTAATTTTACCACATCATTTGTAACATTACGGTCATGATTATACCGAATAATCCCTGGTCATAATCATACCAAGTCCATCTATGCACTACATGCCACAGATGACTTTCAACATTTTATAAACATGAGGATGATGACAATGATATAAGAATTCAATAAAACAAGTTCAAGAATTAATTTATCCAAGAATTAACAACGTCCAAATTGTCAACATGATACTGCTTTGTGGACTAAAAGTCAAGAAAACTTAGAAAAATATTTTCATGAAAAGATACTGGATGAACCGCAATTATCAAGGATATTCCACTAATTTCATGGAGTATAGAAGTCAAAACTTAACCAACTGAGTATAATAAAGAATGGAATAACAAAAGAAATCACCCGACATGCGATAGACCGCGCAGACAGGTTATTCCAACAGAATAATAATAATGGAACCAGGTCCGGCGTAAACGCACAGACAGGATATTCCGACAGAATAATAAATAATGAAACTAGGACCGGTGTAAAATACACAGACAGGATGTTCCAACAGAATAATAACAAGACGGAACCAGGTCCGGTGTAAAACACACAGACAGGATGTTCCAACAGAATAATAATAAAAACGGAACCAGGTCCGGTGTAAAACACACAGACAGGATGTTCTAACAGAATAATAGAAGAATGTCACCAAGTATAGGGTAGACCGCGTATACAGGTTATTCCAACAGAATAATAAGAAATGGAATAACAACAGTTCTCTTCATGAATAAGAAAGAATAACACCCCTTACCGTTTTAAAGAAGAGCTGAAATAAGGAAGTAGTTAAGTAGTAGAATACTCTTATTCTCTCTCTCCCTATCTATAGTTTCTCTCTCTAGAGTTCAGTGAATTCGTAAGAAATAATGAAGGAATGAGCTGCTATTTATAGAAAAATAGAATGCATAGTAACTAATCCATGAACGGTCCAGATTGATTACTTTAATCTGACGGTCCATATTTAAAGAAAAATCTTTTAAATAAAATATAATATATTCTATTTATAGAATAACTTTAATAAAGTATTTTGTTTTATATAAAAAGATATTTCTGTTTTATTACGTTAATAATACGAATAAAACAAAACGTCATTATCGCTAAATAATTCATATTATTAACTGACAATAATTGAATCAAACTGAGTGACTTCTCACATAAGCATTAATAATCAATACCGTGTGCTACTATGCAACCACACGTATTACTGTACTTTTACTACCGAGTAGTTCAACAGTATCAATGGTAAAACTTCCGTCGTTATTTTTAATAAAATATTTTTGTCGTTTTCTCAATCCGACAATAATTCCGTTGTGGGGTCCACCAATGATTGTGCCGCTGTACGAATATTCCCCGACCAATCGAATATTATATAACAACTTGCATACTTTGCAAAATTTATAAATATTACCCACAACTATAACATTATATCGAATTAACTCCATAATATTCAAAAATAATATTTATAGAAAATTCATCTTTATTTATAAAAGTTGGGGTCTTACAACCTCCCCTTCTTATGAAATTTCGCCCTCAAAATTAGGGTACGTACCTGGTATGTCGAAGAGGTAAGGATACCTTCATTTCATTTCAGATTCTAACTCCCAAGTCATTTTCTCAACATTGTGGTTTCTCCACAAAACTTTGACTTGAGGTATAACCTTGGAGCGTAGAATATGTTCTTTCTTATCCAAGATTTGAACAGGAACTTCTTCATACGTCAAATCTTCTACTATTTCGTCCGGTTCCAACTCAATAATGTGGTTCGGGTCTTCCACATATTTGCGTAACATGGATATGTGAAAAACGTTATGAACACGAGACATACTTGGCGGTAAAGCGAGTCTATAAGCCACAGTTCCTACTCGATCGAGGATTAAAAATGGACCGATGAATCGAGGATTGAGCTTTCCTCTTTTTCTAAATCTCGTAACTCCTTTCCATGGAGCAACACGTAAGAACACATGATCTCCTATATCAAATTCCACGTCCTTTCGATGAAGATCAACATAACTCTTTTGTCGATCTTGTGAGGTTTTTATACGTTGTCGGATCGTTTGAATCTTTTCTGTAGTCATACGTACCAACTCCGGTCCCAACAACGTTGCTTCACCCACCTCATCCCAGCATACTGGAGAACGACATTTTCTTCCATACAATGCTTCGAATGGAGCCATGCCAATACTTGCTTGATAACTGTTGTTGTAGGAAAACTCCACCAATGGTAAGAACTTGTCCCAACTTCCCTTGAAGTCAAGGACACAGAGTCTTAATAAATCTTCTAGAGTTTGAATAGTCCTATCTGATTGTCCGTCCGTCTGAGGATGATATGCCGAACTAAATCGTAAATCCGCCCATAGCTTTTTGTAAACTAACCCAAAATCGTGAAGTGAATCTTGGGTCTCGGTCAAAAACTATGGATACTGGCATACCATGCAGTCTTACAATCTCGTTCATGTACATATGAGCAAGACGTTCAAGTGTATAAGTTTCTCGTATCGGTAAGAAATGAGCAGACTTGGTCAATCTATCAATAATGACCCAAATCGCATCTATACCTTGAGAAACCTTAGGAAGACCGGTAACGAAATCCATGGTAATGTGCTCCCACTTCCATTCTAGAATTTCAAGTGGTTGCAATGGACCTTTTGGTACTTGATGCTCCGCTTTGACTCGTTGACAAGTTAAACACCTTGAGATAAACAACGCTATCTCTCTCTTCATATTGCTCCACCAAAATGTATGACGAAGATCATGATACATTTTGGTACTTCCAGGATGGATTGCAAACGGTGTGTTGTGCGCCTCCATCATGATTTCATACTTTAAATCAGGGTTGTTAGGAACACAAAGTCTGGAGTTGACTCGAAGTATTCCTTCTTCATCGATTCTTGCTTCCGGCATAGCACCTTCTTGCACTTTCTTCCTCATACGCATCAGCTCCAGGTCTGTAGCTTGAGCAGCTTTAACTTTATCGATTAAAGTTGGTTCTACTCGTATATTCGCCATCATCACATGGGTCCCTGGAGTCTTTAACTCTATCTCCATCCTTTGCAAGTCACACAAAATGGGCCTTTGTGTTGACAATATTGCACTCGTACTTGCATATGATCTTCTACTCAATGCGTCAGCTACCACGTTCGTTTTTCCAGGATGGTATTGAATGGTATGATCATAATCTTTCAACAGTTCAAGCCAACGTCGTTGTCGCATGTTGAGTTCCTTTTGAGTGAAGAAATATTTGAGGCTTTTATGATTCGTAAAGATCTCCACCTTCTCCCCATACAAGTAATGCCTCCAAATTTTAAGTGCAAAGACAACAGCTGCCAACTCTAGATCATGAGTAGGATAATTCCTCTCATATTCCTTGAGTTGTCTTGATGCATAGGCTATAACTTTTCCATGTTGCATGAGAACGCATCCCAACCCTTTGCTCGAAGCATCACTGTAGATGACAAATCCCTCCGAGCCAGATGGTATTGTTAGAACAAGTGTTGAAATGAGTCTCCTCTTGAGTTCTTGAAAACTCTGCTCACATTCTTCGCTCCAACTGAACTTTGTATCTTTCTGAGTCAGCTGAGTTAATGGAGTAGCGATTCGAGAAAATTCTTCCACGAATCTCCGATAATAACCAGCTAAACCAAGAAAGCTACGTACTTCGGTCACTGATTGAGGTTGCTCCCAGCTTTGAATAGCTTCAATCTTTGTCGGGTCAACCGATATTCCACGACTTGATACTACGTGCCCAAGAAATGCTACTTCCTCCAACCAGAACTCACATTCCTTCAACTTGGCATAAAGCTTGTATTCACGAAGCTTTTGGAGTACCAGCCTCAAGTGTTGCTCATGATCTTCACGGCTTTTGGAATAAATAAGGATGTCATCAATAAAGACGACCACAAAGTGATCCAAATATTCCTTGAATACCCGGTTCATCATATCCATGAAGGCAGCAGGAGCATTAGTCAATCCAAAGGACATGACTAGGAATTCATAATGCCCGTACCGAGTTCTGAAAGCCGTCTTTGGAATATCCTCAGTTCTAACCTTCAGCTGATGATATCCAGAACGAAGATCGATCTTTGAAAAGAATTGTGCTCCTTGCAACTGGTCAAACAGGTCATCAATACGTGGCAATGGGTACCTGTTTTTGATGGTGACATGATTCAACTCCCGATAATCAATACAAAGTCGCATACTTCCATCTTTCTTCTTCACAAATAGCACAGGAGCACCCCAAGGAGAAGTACTAGGACGAATAAAGCCAATGTCTAACAATTCCTGCAGTTGGATCTTTAACTCCTGAAGTTCAATAGGAGCCATTCGATATGGGGCTTTGGAAATGGGTTTTGTACCGGGTTCAAGGTCGATACAAAATTCAATTTCACGTTCTGGGGGTAGGCCAGGAAGTTTTTCAGGGAATACGTCAGGAAATTTATTAACAATAGAAATATCATTCAAAACTGACGTATTTTTGTTTAGATCCGTGACATGAGCTAAGAAAGCTTGACATCCGTTTTTCAATAAACGAATAGCTTTATGGCTTGAGATGACAGCGATTGATTTTAATGGTTTGATTACTTGAATTCGCATAATAGGTCGATTAGGAATATGAAAGCTAACAACCTTACGAAAACAATCAATTTTTGCATGATGAGTAGTTAACCAATCAATCCCTAAAATCACGTCAAATGCAAGTATTTTTAATGAAATAAGATCGACAGGTAATGTGTGGGTACCGACTTGAACCAAATAAGACTTATAAACCGTGGATGTAATGAAGGTTTCTCCCAATGGAGTTTCAACAGATAAGTCAAAGTCTAATTTCTCCGGAATCAAATTTAATCGATGAGCGCAAGTAGGAGAAATAAAAGAATGGGTAGAACCGGTATCAAATAAAATATAGACTTCGTTAGAGTTTATGATAAGCTTACCCGTGATGACCTCATTCGGGTTCCTTGCTTTCTGGGAGGTCACAACAAACGCTCTCCCTTGCACTACCGGTTTTAATTTTTTTGGGACGGCCTTTGGTGTCTCTATATTGGCTGAACTTATTTTTGGTAAACGACAAAATCGAGCGAAATGACCTTCTCTTCCACAATTATAACATGCTTTAGACGGCATCGCGTAGTTTGGACTCCTTCCTTTACAACGGGTGCTGGTACTGACGTCTTTCCATCATTGTTGAATCTCCTCTTCTTGAAATGACCATTCTTATTGTTTTGGCCCTGATTACCACCGAAGTGGTTACCATTTCTGGCCTGTTGATTCCCTCCACGCTTGTTGTCACCGCTTCGATGACTGCTCTCACTGGTATTATCATTTTGCCGACTGCTCTCTTTTGGTTGCGTTGACTCGTTATCGCGCTCCACTAACTGAGCCCTATTCACAACATCTGAATACAAACACAGTTTATGAGAAATAAGATGTTGACGTATCTCAGGTTTCAAACCTCGCAAAAACATTCGCGTCATTCGCTCTTCATTATCCACCAAGTGGGACGCAAACCGAGACAACTCAGCAAATTTAGCCTCATACCGCAACACGGTCATATTATTCTGCTCCAATTTGATGAACTCCACCTCCTTCATGTGATGAACACTTTCGAAAAAGTATTTGTCATTGAACAGCTCTTGGAACTTCTCCCAAGACATCTTCAGTGTGGCAGGTTGAGTACACTTAATCGATTTCCACCAGTAATCTGCCTCTTCTCGCAACATAAAGGCGGCAAAGGGAACGTTTTGCTCCTCGGAGCATCCCAAGACATCAAATATCTTGGTAATCTGCTTTATCCATGTTTTCGCTATAAGTGGTTTTGGCTCTCCCTTAAACTCTGGTGGTCCCAGCTCCTTGAACTGTTTAGCGGTGACCGTCTGAGAGTTTTCAGTGTTTCCACCTATATTTTGGACAGGAGCCGCTCTCGCCTGCTGTTGCATGAACTGCATAAAGTTTCTGAACATTCCATCATTCATCATCTGGCCATTGTTGTTGTTTGCATGAGGATTGTCACCTTCCTGATGCACATTATCCTGATTATTGAAATCTGGTGAATCAACAGTCGCCTGTGCTCCATTGCTATTCTCAACATTCTCAGATGCCATTTTCAGATACTTCCACAAAATAAAAGTTAATTGATATGTCATATATTATCCTTATATTATGACCGACCAATTAAATACCTTACAAATAAACTTAGGTAGGTCATACTAGCGAAGGAATTCCCCATCTCTCCCCTCCTAGTTCTATTCTCACATATTAGCCAGGGATCATATCCCTAAGCTCTGATACCAACTGTGACGCCCCCAAAATTAGGTATACATCACCCATCTTGGGTCGTCAGATACATAGTACAGAATACAAATACAACTTACTAATACAACTGTCGTGTACAATACGACAAAACATAAACTGTGAGTTTGAATACAAATATTATCTTCTAGAGAGTATTCATACTCAAAAGGAGTCCTCATTACATTTATTAACACACTATTACATAGAATAGTGAGGACTACTAACTAATACTATCATTCGGACCATCACTCCGTTCCCCGACTTGCCCCAGCTACGTTCTCATTTCCTGAAGAGAACAGTGAAAGAAAGGGTGAGCTCAACTAGCCCAGTAAGAAATATTATGACTAAGATAATGCAGAATAAATTATCATTAGCCTTCAACAATGTTAAACTGATAAAATATAATAGACATCAAGTTTAACTGCAGCGGAACAAGCAATCCATTAAAAGAGTCAAGTAGAAAATAAACTCTACTATCTTTTATGATTTAAAAGGTTTTTTAACATTGTGATCGCTGGGACTCAGCTTAATTAAATAATCCGCATCATCGAATCACCCCTGCACTACGGCCAAGGATATTCGTGTATTCATTAATGGTCATGATCATGCCAACAACTGTCCATCAATGCACTACGGGCCAATGAGGACTTTTACCACATCATTTGTAACATTACGGTCATGATTATACCGAATAATCCCTGGTCATAATCATACCAAGTCCATCTATGCACTACATGCCACAGATGACTTTCAACATTTTATAAACATGAGGATGATGACAATGATATAAGAATTCAATAAAACAAGTTCAAGAATTAATTTATCCAAGAATTAACAACGTCCAAATTGTCAACATGATACTGCTTTGTGGAGTAAAAGTCAAGAAAACTTAGAAAAATATTTTCATGAAAAGATACTGGATGAACCGCAATTATCAAGGATATTCCACTAATTTCATGGAGTATAGAAGTCAAAACTTAACCAACTGAGTATAATAAAGAATGGAATAACAAAAGAAATCACCCGACATGCGATAGACCGTGCAGACAGGTTATTCCAACAGAATAATAATAATGGAACCAGGTCCGGCGTAAACGCACAGACAGGATATTCCGACAGAATAATAAATAATGAAACTAGGACCGGTGTAAAACACACAGACAGGATGTTCCAACAGAATAATAACAAGACGGAACCAGGTCCGGTGTAAAACACGCAGACAGGATGTTCCAACAGAATAATAATAAAAACGGAACCAGGTCCGGTGTAAAACACACAGACAGGATGTTCTAACAGAATAATAGAAGAATGTCACCAAGTATAGGGTAGACCGCGTATACAGGTTATTCCAACAGAATAATAAGAAATGGAATAACAACAGTTTTCTTCATGAATAAGAAAGAATAACACCCCTTACCGTTTTAAAGAAGAGCTGAAATAAGGAAGTAGTTAAGTATTAGAATACTCTTCTTCTCTCTCTCTATAGTTTCTCTCTCTAGAGTTCAGTGAATTCGTAAGAAATAATGAAGGAATGAGCTGCTATTTATAGAAAAATAGAATGCATAGTAACTAATCCATGAACGGTCCAGATTGATTACTTTAATCTGACGGTCCATATTTAAAGAAAAATCTTTTAAATAAAATATAATATATTCTATTTATAGAATAACTTTAATAAAGTATTTTGTTTTATATAAAAAGATATTTCTGTTTTATTACGTTAATAATACGAATAAAACAAAACGTCATTATCGCTAAATAATTCATATTATTAACTGACAATAATTGAATCATACTGAGTGACTTCTCACATAAGCATTAATAATCAATACCGTGTGTTACTATGCAACCACACATATTACTGTACTTTTACTACCGAGTAGTTCAACAGTATCAATGGTAAAACTTCCGCCGTTATTTTTAATAAAATATTTTTGTCATTTTCTCAATCCGACAATAATTCCGTTGTGGGGTCCACCAATGATTGTGCCGTTGTACGAATATTCCCTGTTAAAACGAATATTCCCCGACCAATCGAATATTATATAACAACTTGCGTACATTGTAAAATTTATAAATATTACCCACGATTATAACATTATATCAAATTAATTCCATAATATTCAAAAATAATATTTATAGAAAATTCATCTTTATTTATAAAAGTTGGGGTCTTACACCGAACCTATCCGACACGACCTGTAAGACCCCGAATTTTATGAAATAAAAGTATTCAATTTTCTTATAATTATTATTTCGTAAATGATTAAATTGATAAAAAGGTTAAAGTTAAGGGTGATATGTAAAATTTTTGCAAAGTATGCAAGTTATTATAAAATATTCGTTTGGTCGGGGAATATTCTTTTTGTCAGGGAATATCCGTACGATGGCACAATCATTGGTGGACACCATAACGAAAGTATTGTGGTAATTAGAAAACGACAGAATTATCATTTTATGAAAATAACAGCGAAAGTGTTACAGTTAAAACTGTTGAACTACCCGGTAGTAAAAATACAGTAATACGCGTGGTTGCATAGTAGCACACGGTATTGATTATTGATGCTTACGTAAGAAGTCACTCAGTTATACTCAATTATTGCTACAGTAATTGCTGCATCATATCTCTCATATTATTGATTCAACTATTGTCACAGTATCATCTGTATAATATGTTATATTATTAAATCAATAATTAAGACGGTAAAGTTATTTATATTATTATTTGCAATATTGACAATGTCTAGAAGTTCTATCAAGGAGAGGTTTGGTCACCTAATTGCGCGCCAATAAGGAGAAATCCTTATCGGAAAGCCCCATCTTTCCTGGGAACGACCTGGTTGTTAAATATTGTAAATTATAATATTAATGATGAATAAGTTTGTGTTGATTAAAGATAAAATTGATAGTTCCATTGTGTTGAGATTATTAGTGTTAGTGGAAATCGACATTTATTTCGATAATAATTGATGTCTCGAGGTTATATTAACCAATCGGGTAATTAACCGGATAAATGAGTAATTAATTGCTATTAATTCATATGCTTATAACTATGTGTTCACATGTATGTACTATTGATTCACATAATTTACTATTAGGGGAGTTGGTGCAAAATTGATAATTCTTGCATGACTAAATTAGAAATTGAGGTATAGTTAAAGGTACTATACTGAAATTAGTTTTTTTAAATGATTATACTATTGAGTCACATGAATGAACTATTAATTCACATGATTTACTATTATGGGAGGTGGTGCAAGATTGATAATACTTGCAGGACTAAATTAAAAATGAAGAAAAAGAATAATGTATTATACTGTAATATTTCGAGCCCCAAAATGTGCAATTATTGAAACTATATTTTTCTATAAATAAAAGCTCATTCTTCCTTCATGTCTCACCAATTTACTAAAGTTATAGATCAATTATTATAGAGAGAAATTATAGAGAGAAAGAAGAAGAGAAGTCTGCTACCTCACTATTCCAGTATCCAATTTCTTTTAAGGTAAGGGGTATTATTTCTTTCATATTCATGAAGAGAGCATCTGTTATTCTATTCTTTATTATTATGTTGGAATAACCTGTCTTTGCGAAGTACCGCATACATGGTGAAATTCTTCTGTTATTCCATTCTTTATTATTATGTTGGAATAACCTGTCTATGCGAATTAAGTACCGCATACATGGTGAAATTCTTCTGTTATTCCATTCTTTATTATTCTGTTGGAATAACCTGTCTGTGCGGTCTATCACATGCCTGGTGAATTTTGTTGTTATTCCGTTCTTTATTATTCTGTTGAAATATCTTGTCTGTGCGGATTACGCATGACTTGGTTCCCTTCTTTATTCTGTTGGAATATTCTGTTTGTGCGGATTACGCATGACCTGGTTCTATTCTTTATTATTCTGTTCGAATAACCTGTCTGTGCGGTCTATCAAATGCCTGGTGAATTCTTCTGTTATTCCATTCTTTATTATTTTGTTGAAATAACCTGTCTACGCGGACTACCGCATGCATAGTGAATTCTTCTGTTATTTCATTCTTTATTATTCTGTTAGAATAACCTGTCTATGTGGATTATCACATGCATGGTGAATGATCCTTCGTATTCATTTCTTATTAAATTATGGAAATGATCTGTCTACGTGGATTACCGCATGGCGGGCGAAAATCCATTTGCAGTTTCATATATTCTGTTATACTCAGTTGGTTAAAGTTTTGGCTTCTATACTCCATGAAATTTATAGAATATCCTGGATATTTGTGCTTCACCCAGTATCTTTTCATGGAAATATTCTTCTGAGCATTCTTGAATTTTACTCCACAAAGTAGTATCATGTTGACAATTTGGACGTTATTGATTTCTGGATAAATTAAATTATAAATCTTTAAAATTTATCTTGAACTTGTTTTATTGAATTATTATGTCATTGTCATCAACCTCATGCTTATATTGTGATGAAAGTCATCTTTGGCTTACGTGTATAGATGGACTTGGTATGATTATGAACAGGGATTATTCGGTATAATCATGACCGTAATATGACGAATGATGTGGTGAAAGTCCTCATTGTCCTGTAGTTCATTGATGGACAGTTGTTGGTATGATTATGACCAAGGATTATTCGGTATAATCATGACCATTAATGAGTACATGAATATCCTTGGCCGTGATGCAGGGATGATTCGATTTTATTTATTAAGCTGAGTCTCAGAGATAAAGTTCATGAAAAACTTTTTAAATCATAGAAGATAGTAGATTTTATGCTCTACTTGACTCTTCTAATGGATTATTAATTTCGCTGCAGTTGTTAATCTAAAACTTGTTGTCTATTATATTCTATCAGTTGTTATACTGTTGAAGGCTAAGGATAATTTATTCTGCATTATCTTAGTCATAATATTTCTTACTGGGCTAGTTGAGCTCACCCTTTCTTTCACTGTTCTCTTCAGGAAATGAGAATACAGCCGGGACTAGTCGGGGAACGGAGTGATGGTCTGAGATGGTTGTTTTAGCAGTCCTCGCTACTTAGTGTGATAATAATTATAATGAGGACTCCATTGAGTTTGAATACTATCTAGAAGGCAATATTCCTGTTAAGACTCTCAGAGTATGTTTTGTCGTATTTTACACGACAGTTGTATAATTATGTTTTTATTTGTATTATGTACCATGTATCTGGCGACCCAAGATGGGTGATGTATACTTATTTTGGGGGCGTCACACGGCACCTATCAGCCGCTGAAAGATATCATCATCTAAGTCAGCGCCCTTATGAGATGGTCCGACGTGTGCTCTCGGACGCTGGCTGGAGTCTATAAAAAGATACAAATTCGATTACTAATAATAATTTATCTAAAGCAACCATCTAGACCGTCACTCCATTCCCCGATTAGTCCCAGCTATATTCTCATTTCCTGAAGAGAACAATGAAAGCAAAGGGTGAGCTCAACTAGCCCAGTAAAAAATATTATGACTAAGATAATACAGAATAAATTATCGTTAGCCTTCAACAGTATAACAACTGATAGAATATAATAGACAACAAGTTTTAGATCAACAACTGCAACGGAAATAACAATCCATTAAAAGAGTTAAGTAAAGCATGATATCTACTATCTTCTATGATTTAAAAGTTTATCATCAATTCTATCGCTGAGACTCACACTACTACAAAGCAGTAAATAGATAACGCAGAAAAAACGTTGTGGTTTCAGTCAGAAAAATATCGTGGTTAAGGGTGTCATCTATTTGACACCCTTACACAACGTTTTTAAAACGTTGTAGTTAAGCACATTACACAACGTTTTTTAAGAAAAAAACGTTGTAGATTTGTTTTCCATAAATTAGTAGATGCTTAAAAACGTTGTAGAATGTATGATTCCACAACGTTTTTTGGATAAAAACGGTGTAGTTTAATATATCAAACAACGTTTTTAACTAATTTATACAGCGTTTAGAAGGTGTCATTTATTTATACAAATATACAACATTTTTAAAATGTTGTAGATAAAGAAAAAAAATGTTGTGGTTTACCTATATTACCAATGCACCTGCAATATGCTAATGCCATGATATATAGCTAAAAAGTTTAAATTCTCATTTAAATTTAAAGCCAAAATGTATTAACCATTCAAAATACATTCCAATAATACCATTCGTTTACAGTTTCAAATTACTACATCCACAAAATATATACCAAACTATCCATATATGCATCTCAAATTCACTTTTCAATATAAATATAAATGAACATGTTACATAGCACTATAGAAACTACAAATGAATTAATGAGTTGATGCCAAAGACCTTTCGTACACAGCCGATAAGTTGATGCCACATGAAATCTACCGCTCCTCCCAAGAAGCTACAACAAAGAAAATGAAGTAACACGTTAGTGAAAGATGTGATGTACAACACCTAGAAACACCAGACTTCTTTGATTAAAATTTTATATCAATATAAAATATTAAAACAAGACAGACAAGAAAATATTAAAACAAGACAGACAAGAAACAATAGGACAGTGGGTTCAACCATGAGATGGGATCCATGTCACCAACTGGATTTATTTAAAGGAGTTGTAAATCTAAAATGGTGAAACAATTACTACTGAATTATTTTGATGATATAGTTGATTCATCATTTTCCTTTTCTTTCCGTACCAAGGGTAGTCAAAGGTAAGGGATGGTCAAACTTGGAACATCAGCATATAAAACTAAAATGAACTACACAACAAAATTTTGTTTCTGAATAACAACAAAACATAGGGTCAAGACACCAAGCACAATGTTCTCCAATAGTAACCAACACTGTCAATTAACATACCTCTGTTGCTTTCTCTGTCTCTTCTATCAGGGCAGTCCATGCATTGAAATCCAGAGAATTAGCTCTCACTATACTCCACAGTCGTTCTTCTTCAGCAGATACTGCTAACATTCAAGATGTTCCAAGAGAGTCAATAAACAAATCCATATTTATTTATTTTTACCAGGATCCATATCAGCAATCAAAATGAAGCACACAAAAATAAAAAAGGAAAATGTAAAAACAAACAAATTATTAGAAGCAGACAGAATAAACTAGCAGAAACCAAAGTCAATGCCAAGATACCATAGTCTGAATAAGAACGAACCTATATAGAAAGGGGGAGAAATTGAGTGTCTTGCACTAAGAAAATCAACAGGTTACACATAACTAGTTCATGTACGCATAGAAGCAAACAACTTATCTTATTCAAAATTTTGATATAAGCAGCAAGTTAAAACAACCAAAAACTAAAACAAATAAAAAATATATAAAAGGTGATCCATGATAGCAGAGTGATTACTTCTTGACATCCCATCCCACCCCAAAAAATAGGCGCTGGCATTATAGTTTAGTGCACTCATCATATAAAAGTGTAGTTTTGCTGTTATTGCTGTAGAATGCCATCTTCCAGTAGCAATATCAACCTGGACATAATTAAAAAATAAGAACTTCAAACAGTTCAAATAGTAAAAGTTATGAACTTATGGATCCAAACAATTAACTGCTACGAAATAGAAGCCAAACAAATACAGAATGCTTGGTAACCAGTCAATGTATATCTGCAAAAAAGTTGGCACAAACTGCCTTTATAGTTCTTGCTTATGCTTAGTTTTAAAAGTGCCAAATTAGTACTTGCGTTCGATAGTGTTTGATATAAAATTCTAATTAAATGGTTGAATTACTTTCTTTATACCTGTAATCCATCACATAGTTTGACTTCCCCACCCTTCCAAGTTGCAGGATAGCCTGCCTTCCATGCTTCTAGAAAAATAAAATTACGAATTAGCATATGCTGAATGAATCAACCTTGTTGGGAAACCATAGTTCAAATAAAGATAATCAAACATCCTTAATTATATCAATTAATAACCGTGTCTAGAGGTTCTGGATGTTCAATTAAGTATGCCTGCCGTTCATTTCCCGCTTGAAATTTTGAGGTGAAACTACAAATTGGATCTGTTTTTTGCATAGCAGTTGGTCATAAAATGGCAAAAAGTAGTTTTCCCAAATGACTGAGGTACAGATATGGATGTGTAGTAGAATAAGAATCCAGATTATTGGAAACTTAAGGTAGAGGAGATCATAAATTTAGCATTTCTAAAGTAAATAAAGAAGAAAAGTATTTAAAAAGAAATTCTTTTAACGCAGCCTAAATCAAAATTGTTAACTGACTAGTGTTGGTCAAAACGATAATGAATTATAGTGAACAGAAAATAAGTGGCACTGAAACTGAATGAGCTCAAAATATTGACAAGGCTAAAAAATAAGTAGCAACAACAATTGATGATTAGAATGGTAGAAAATACCTCCTCCACCAAGAAGATTACATGTTCTGATTTATGCGCAAGAAGATCTCTGGACTGTCATAATTGAATTAACAGATTTCATGTTTACCTGTTTTTCACACCCTCAATGAACTCAGGAGTTAGATATGTGATGCAATAATTTAGTACTATTATTTGTTTATATTAGACATTTAAGATGGCTACCTTGATGCAAGATGCCTGGCAGCAGCAATGGAGCAATTCATCTCATGTTCTGCATGCAATATAAAGAGAATGTCTAATACACGAGCCAGTCAAGGATTGGGCTTATAAGAAGAATATTATGTCAAGAATTTTACTTAAAAAATTATCCATAAGCAGCCCAAATTTAACAGAACATACAATGAATCTAGCATGGATAATAAGTTCTCTGAATAAGACAAACTACTAGAAGGCAGAACATGAGGTCTTCCTGCCATCCTCAAATAAGTTGTTGCTGCTGCAATGGTTGGAGCATGTCAGTTAATCAAATTCATGAACTAAGATTAGTTGTATGTGGCTTATATTGTTTCAGCATACAAATGAATAAAAAATACAAAGAATGACAAAGAAGATAACCGTACCTTCCCAAGTATGCGCACTATTTGCTTATCTCTCACTTGTTTAGACTTGTATAAATCCTGGCCCTATGTTATCAGAGAATATATATTATTATGATATTCATGTGGAAGTGGCATCAGTATCAAAACATCTATTCAAAATAATAATCAATATATTCACATATTACAGTTGCACAAATACTGAAATACCCAAATTACACCAAAAATTGCTAGTGTCATGGTCGGTTTGTGCTTCGCTTGGCTTTTTATTTATTAACGAACATATGGAACTGAACACAGTTGGGCAGTCAAAAGTACCAGAACAACTGGGACACGACAAAACCAGAGGCTCACAACCTTGATATATGCAATATTGACATGAACCCATTGTGTATCTCATCTTTTCAGAGAAATTCATATACTTAATCAAGTGACATCAAAATAACCTGAGAAGCAGAATTCGAAGCGCACAACTAAGTATTAGAGGAAATTTATATCAAATAATAAAATGAATACTGAATTAATAGTGTAAGAAAATAAAATCACACATCAAAAGTTGCAATGAATTGAAAGCAAAATGAAATGTTGGCTTTTCCCCCAATCATCAATGACCTAAAATTTCCAAAATTCCAGTTTATCTAGCAGCATCAGGTCTTAGAATGAAAGCACAAAATCCAGAAAGAACTAACTAGAATATCAGCAAATAGAAGAATTAATATTATCAATCACAAACCTCAGCCATTTGAAATTGAACAGAATCGACACGTACAAAGAAATGATCTGATTAACAAAGAGCTGACCTAATTCCAGATCCAGTAGCGAATATAAGAACCGACTACTCTCGTCGCTCCGGAGACGGCAGAGGTACACTTTTTTGGTGTCGCCGCTACCGATCTGGAGGACAAGGCTGAAGTCTTGGAATTTGAGGTGACTATCGATCTACTGTAAGAGAGCAAGAGAGAGAGATAAAGGAGGGGGAAGAGGAGGAGGTCGCTGGCGAGGGAGAGAAGAAAGTAGATCTAAACTATCGTGCTTCTTCTAATTTCAAAATTTAAGGTCCGTGTTTTTATTTTTGCTCCGTGTTTTTGTAGATAGATAACGTTTTGTTTTTAAAAACGTTATCTATTTAAAATCAAAAATTACCCTTATAAAATACATAACATTTTTTCATATGTATCTACAACGTTTTATTAAAAAACGTTGTAAAAAAAATACCACAACGTTTTTATAAACAACGTTGTCTTTTAAGCATTGTCTATTTACTGTTTTGCAGTAGTGTCAACTTAATAATCCACATCATCGAATTACCCATGCACTACGTGCCAAGGATATTCGTTAGTATCACATCAATGAATTATACATACACTCTACGGGCCAAGGATATTCATTCACCAATGGTCATGATTATGCCAAACAACAATTCATCTTTTCACCCTTGGCCGAAGAGAACCCATGGTCATGATCATACTAAGAGCTGTCCATCAAGTCATGGGCCAATGGGGACTTTTACCATAACATTTGTAACATTACAGGTCATGATTATACCGAATAATTCATGGTTATAATCATACCAATCAACAGTCCATCTATGCACAACGGGCCAAAGATGACTTTTATCACAATATAAGCATGAGGATGATGACAATGATATAAGCATTAATCAAACGAAATCGAGGATAAACATTAAAGACTTTAAATTTATCAAGAGTTTAAAAATATCTAAATTGTCAATATGATAATTGCTTTGTGGAGTAAAATTCAAGAATAATATTGTATCAAAAATGATTTGGACTGAAAAAAAAATTATTTTTTGTCATGAATAATATCTCGGGTGAATAGTACCCCGTGAAAAGTACTTTGAGAATAGTACCCGTGAATAGTACCCTGACATGAAAAGACTAAAAATTATTAAGAATGTTCAGAATAATATTTCCGTGAAAAGATACTAGATGAAGCGCAAATTTTAAGGATATTCTACTAATTTCAAGGAGTATAGAAGCCATATTTTAACAAAATGAGTGTAGAATTCAGAATCTGAAACGAAATAATATTACTTACATACTACAGAGTATGGAAGAAAATATTATTTCTTACGAATATTGAACAAAAATAATATCCCTTACGAATATTGAACGAAAATAATATTCTTTACGAATATTAAATGAAGACAATATCCCTACGAATATTGAACGAAAATAATATTCTTTGCGAATATTGAACGAAAATAAAATTCCTTACGAATACGAAAAATAATATCGTAAGCGAATATGAAATAAATAATACCCCTAACCTTAAAAGGAGAGTATTTTTGACTGCGGGGATATATTCTTTAAGAAAACTTATACTGTTTTTTACACTCAAAGCTTTCTTAAACTTAAAAGAATTACGCTCAATATTATAGAAGAAGAATTCTCTGATTCTGGTGTGATTTTCATTTCTAAACTGAGCATCCTATTTATAGGAGAATGGCAGATACTATTTAAGAAAAATAATCACGGACGCACAGTAAAAACTTCGACAAAATCACGGGCAAGATTCTGATTTTCTAATTTTTACTATGCAAACAGTATGTAGACACTATGCATAATAAAATATAATATATTCTATTTTTCATAAAAAATAAAACTTATTATAGTGTGTGTGTGTGTGTGTGTGTATATATATATATATATATATATATATATATAATACTTACATATATATAAAACAAAATTGAGATAACTTTTTCCCGACTATTTTGAAAAATAGGTAAGTAGGGGTCCATATAATAAGCCAAATTTACAACAAATACTTCATAAAAATTCCCTCCATTTATCTCAAATCACTTGGCTTTTCAAAACACATTTTTAATAACATTCATCATTAATATTATAACTCACAATATTAACAACCAGATCATTCCCAGGAAAGTGAAGACTTTCCGATAAGGATTTCTCCTTATTGGCGCGTAATTAGGTGACCAACCCTCTTTCCTCGATAGAACTTTTTAGACATCGTCAATAATATAAATAATAATATGAATAACTTTGTAGTCTCAATTATTGATTTAATAATATAAAATATTATGACAATAATTGAATCAATAACGTGAGATACTATGCAGCAATTACAAAGGCAATAATTGAATAAAACTGACTGACTTCTCACGTAAGCATCAATATTCAATACAGTGTGCTACTATACAACCACACGTATTATTGTACTTTTACCACCGGGTATTTCAACAGTTAACGATAAAACTTTCGCCGTTATTTTTATAAAAAGATATTTCTGTCGTTTTCTAACTTCGACAATAATTTCTTTGTGGAGTCCACCAATGATTGTGCCGTCGTACGAATATTCCCTGATAAAACGAATATTCTCCGACCAAATGAATATTTTAACAACTTGCATACTTTGCAAAATTTATAAATATTACCCACAACTATAACATTATATCAAATCCACACCATAATATTAAAAAAAATATTTCGAGAAAATTAAATCTTTATTCATAAAAGTTGGGGTCTTACAGGAGACATTTTCAACATCCTTTTCAAGAACATATTTTGCAGATTTGCAATCAATTCTGACTAAAAACTTTTGATTTAATAAGTCACTTTGAAATTTATTAATATATAGTACTAAAGAGAGAATTTCCTTTTTTACAGTACTGTAATTTAACTGCGTAGGATTCCATGCACCGGAATGAAACCGAACAATTTGTTCAGATGAAGTGGGAGTTAACTTTTGTTTGAGGATACCTCTGAATCCAATTTCAGAAGCATCAGTTTCAATGATTTTGAAGGCTGAATTATTAGAGATGCCCAGGCAAGGCAAAGCCTGAACATATTTTTTAACTTGTTGGACTATCGAAGTATGAGTGTCAGTCTAAGGGGAGGATTATTTTGAAAACGCTGAAAGAGAGGTTTGTATATTTTTCTGAGATTTTCATAGAACTTGCCAATATAATTGAGTGAGCCTAGAAATCTTTGAAGCTAAGTTTTGTTGGTAATTTTATCAGGAAATTTGTCAGCGAATTGAATATATCAATTGACTGAATAAGACCTTGATAAATATTAGGACCAAGAAATCTCACTTTAGTCTAAAAAAGACTGCATTTAATAGGGGACAAAATAAGTCTATTGGTTTTTACTATTTTGAAAAACGAATTCAAATGTTTAATATGTTCTTCAATAGTTTTGGAGTAAACGAGTATATCATCAATATAAACGATGATAAAATGACTGAAAGGATTCAGAATGTCATTGAGAATATTCTGAAATTCACTAGGGGCATTTTTCAGACCAAATGACTAATCGTTACACTCATAATGACCAAATAGGGTAGTAAATGTTGTTTTGTACATATCATTTGGGGGAATGGCAACTTCCCAGAATCCTAACTCTAGGTCAAATTTACTAAAAATGGTGGCATTGCTTAACCGATTAAGGAGGTCATCCTTATTGGGCAGAGGATACCTAATCCAGTCTAAAACTTTATTTAATGGTTTTTAATTAATGACTAAACGAGGGACACCTCTTTCTTTTTCTACTTCATTGTTGACATAGAAGGCAGGATAGGACCAAAGAGATTTACTATGTCTAATTAATCGCCTTTATTAAGGAGATCATTGATTTCCTTTTTGCATAACTCCATTTGTTCATGATTCATTTGTATGGGTCTAGCCTTAGTAGGAATCAAATGTTCTTTGAATTCCTTAGCGTAAGGAAGCCTTACAACGAGTTTTTTCTGATGCCAAAAAGCATTTGGAGAATCTAAACAAAGATTTTCATTTAAATAATTTTTTAACCTTTCAATTTTTTCTTGAATCTTTTTATTTTTAAGTTGTTCTTCAACGTGCTTATATTTAATTTCTTCTTTTAAGAAGTTTAACTGATTGGTTTTACAGTTTAGTACATTATATTTACCATGATGTGACGCCCCCAAAATAGGTATACAACACCCATTCTGAGTCGCCAAATACATGGTACAAAAAGTAAACTACAACTTCAATGATACAATTGTCGTGCAAAATACGACAACATATACTGTGAATTTAAATACAAATATTGTCTTCTAGATAATATCCACACTAAAATATATCCTCTTTACAATTATTCAAATACTATTTTACAGAAATAGTGAGGACTGCTAAAACATCTTTCTAGAACCATCACTCCATACCCCGACTAGATCCTGCTATGTTCTCACCTCCTGAGAAGAAAAATGGAACAAAAAAGAAAAGGGTGAGCTCAACTAGCCCAGTAAAGAATATTATGACTAAGATAATATACAACAAATTATCATTAGTATTCAACAAGGAAAAATCTGATAGAATATAATCGACAACAAGTTTTAGATCAACAACTGCAGCGGAAACAGCAAACCATTAGAAGAGTCAAGTAGAGAAAGAATTCTACTATCTTCTAAGATTTAAAAGTCCATCATCAATATTTTATCCCTGTAACATCAATTAATAATCATCTTTAACCAAATATTCATCTTTGCACTACAGGCCAAATATATTCATTTGTATCATCAGTCAGTCATGTTCATCTCAACACCTGTTCATCTTTGCACTACAGGCCAAAGATATTCATCAATTAATCATACATCTTTGCACTACAGGCCAAAGATATTCAGTAATATCATCATTTAGGACTGAGGATGATGAAAAATATCTTAAAGAAAACGAATCCAGTGAGACAGAAGGACATATAGTAGGGATTCGTATAACAGTTTATCCAAGATCAATAATACTTCATAATAATCAATTGTGAAGCAAAATTCAAAAATAAAGACCAAAATATGGATAAAATTAAAGATAGTAACCATAATAGACATCTTGGACAAAAAGGGAAAATTTTATTTTTCAGTGAATAGTGCCGTATTCGTGAATAGTGCCGTATACGTGAATAGTAACCCCGACACAAAAAGTTCTAAATTTGATAAAAAAAACTCATATCAATATTTCAGCATAATGATATTGAAGAAAATAATATCATTTAAGAAGAAAATAATATCCCTTACCTCAAAATATCAGTACTTCTGGTCGGAATACCGGTATAAGGCTGAAAGAAACTTGCTTTGATGAATAGAAACTCTCAAAGTTAGGGCTGAGCAAGTAACCAAATTGGAACCGAAATCACACTAAAAACTGCACGAACCACACCAATTAAAATCGCACCAACGGTTCCGGCGTATGTGGCGGTTTTAGGTAGGTTGAATAACCAAATTTACGATTTCGGTTTGGTTACTAGCCAAAACCAAACCGCATAAAATTGAAACCGCACCATGTGTGTGTATGTATGTATTATCTCTAGTAAATTCTAAAGTTACTTTTCACATGAACACGCTCAGAGAAAACTCCAGTCTTGTATTGTCATTTTTTCACCAATTGAAAGAAGATGTTAGAGGTTATAGAGTCATAAATTAAGCAATTGGGTTTTGGAATTTTGAATTTGTTTGATGCCTTATTGGAGGGGCTTATAGTTGAGGGGCTCGAGCACTTGATGCATTGGTTAATGTCAATGCTATAATTGTAATAGTCTAATAGATTATTTTTAGTCCTCCCAGTAATATATTTTATTCTATCTTTAGTATATACTTTTAATTTTTAGGGAACTAGATAAACATTCTTGCTTATTATCAAATAGTCTCTGTTGTTTTATATAGCGCATATTTTAGTTTTAAAGCATGCTTGATATAATTCTCATTGTCGACTTTGTCACTAAGTTAATTGCTCGATGTAAGTTTTATGTTAAATTTTATTGAAGGCTTAAACTTTTTTGTTGTTTCAATTGGTTTTGGAACCGAAACCGCACCAATTAAAACCGCACCGCACACTTTAAAACCGAACCGAACCAATCACAAGCGGTTTCGGGTGCGGTTTTGAATTTTTCAAACCGCACCTAAGCGGTTTCGGGTGCGGTTTGGACTTCAAAACACACCAAACCGCATCATGCTCACCCCTACTCAAAGTATCTAAATACTCACAAAATACACTCAATAATCTAGAGAGAGAAAGAGAGAAAACTTGTTTCTGGTGTGATTTTCAATTCTAACTTAGCCCTCTATTTATAGGAAAATGTTAGCACGCCGAAGCAGACTTAACCTACAACCTGATGGCTTTACCTGCTACTATTTCCACCCACCACATTTGAATAAAAATCTCAGCACATTTCTTCACCAACCAAGAGTGGAGCCCACCAATTCTAGAATTTTCCACCAAAATGATAAAATCCGAAAATTCAACAATTTCTGAACTAGTCATCTCGTAAAATTTATAATAAATCATACGTTAAATTTTAACGGTTCAAAATTTGTGGACATATACTCAACTTATATATGTATAACATATCTAAAAATTACCACGATCCAACGGTCGGATTAAAAATTATAACCCCCGCAAAATATCTCAAAAACCCTGATTTTTAATACCTCCATTCCGACAAAAATACTGATAAAAACCTCAACATTAACTCCTTCATTTATAACCACAAAAATATATCCCTCATTTATATCCACATAAAATAAATATTTCTTTATCATATGAATCAATAATTAATTATTCACAAATAATATTACAGAATCACATTTATGACAACCAGGCCGTTCCCAGGAAAGAGGGGGCTTTCCAATAAGGATTTCTCCTTACTAGCGCGCAATTAGATGACCAAACCTCTCCTTAGATAGAACTTTCTAGACATTGCCAATAATGCTATCTAATAATATTATTTAAATTATTGATCTGATAATGAAAAATACTGTGCAGTGACAATTATTAAAACAATAATAATATAAAATATCAATGCAGCAATTATTGAATCAATAAAATAAAATATTGAACAGTAACTACTGTAACAATTATTGAGTAGTGCCTTCCTTCGTAAGAATCAATAATTGGTGCAATGCCGTGTGCTACTGTATTTTAACCACCAGGTATTCCAACAGTATTAACGGTAACAACTATGTAAGACCCCGAATTTTATGAAATAAAAGTATTCAATTTTTCTTATAATTACTATTCAGTAAATGGTTAAATTGATAAATGTTAAAGTTATGAGTGAAATATGATTTTTTTTCAAAATAAGCAAGTGGTTATAAAATAATCATTGTTGTCGGGGAATATTCGTTTGGTCGTGGAATATTCTTTCTGTCGGGGAATATTCGTACGACGGCGCAGCCATTTGTGGGCCCCATAACAGAATAACTGTCGGGTGAAGAAAATGACAAATTTGAGTTTTTACAAATAACGGCGTAGTTGTTACCGTTAACACTGTTGGAATACCCGATGGTTAAAATTCAGTAATACGCGTTATTGCACAGTAGCACACGGTATTGAATAGTATTTTTGAAATTATTTATTCTTACGTAAGAAGGCACTACTCAATAATTATTACAGTAGTTACTGTTCAATATTTTATTTTATTGATTCAATAATTGTTGCGTTGATATTTTATATTATTGTTGTTTCAATAATTGTTGTTGCACAGTATTTTCCATTATCATATCAATAATTCATATTATTTGAATAATATTATTAGATAACATTATTGGCAATGTCTAGAAAGTTCTGTCTAAGGAGAGGTTTGGTCATCTAATTGCGCGCCAGTAAGGAGAAATTCTTATTGGAAAGCCCCCTCTTTCCTGGGAACGGCCTGGTTGTCATAAATGTGATTCTGTAATATTATTTGAGAATAATTAATTATTGATTCATATGATAAGGAAATATTTATATTATGTGGATATAAATGAGGGATATATTTTTGTGGTTAAAAATGAAGGAGTTAATGTTGAGGTTTTTATCAGTATTTTTGTCGGAATGGAGGTATTAAAAATCAGGGTTTTTGAGATATTTTGCGGGGGTTATAATTTTTAATCCGACCGTTGGATCGTGGTAATTTTTGGATATGTTATACATATATAAGTTGAGTATATGCCCACAAATTTTGAACCGTTAAAAATGAACGTATGATTTATTATGAATTTTACGAGATGACTGGTTCAGAAATTGTTGAATTTTCGGAGTTTATCATTTTGGTGGAAAATTCTAGAATTGGTGGGCCCCACTTGTGGTTGGTGAAGAAATGTGCTGAATTATATTTCAAATGTGGTGGGTGGAAATAGTAGCAGGTAAAGCCATCAGGTTGCAGGTCAAACCTACCAAAATTTTCCTATAAATAGAGGGCTAAGTTAGAATTGAAAATCACACCAGAAACATAAGTTTTCTCTCTTTCTCTCTCTAGATTATAGAGTGTATTTTGTGAGTATTTAGATACTCTGTGAGTTTCTATTCATCAGTGCAAGTTTCCTTCAGCCTTATACCGATCAGAAGTACTGCTCTTTTGAGGTAAGGGATAGTAAGGGATAGTAAGGGATTTTAAGGGTTGTTATGATTTTTAATTTCGTAATTTTTCTGAACTTCAAAAATTTTGGAAAAATTTGAAATGATATTTTGATGAGTTTTCTTGATTGTGTCCAAAAATGGTGATTTTTGGATGTATAGATTGAGAGTTATGAATTTTATGAGAAAAGACTATTTTAAAGGTAATCGCTTATAATTTCTTGTGGTTAACTCCAAAATTGATGAAATTTTTTATTGGGAGTACATGTATATGATAGAAGTATACTCTGTAAATTTCAGAATTTTTGGACAAAAGTATAATTTTTGATAAATGTCTAAATATTCGGCTGTTTTGGCCATATGAAAAATAGTAAATGAATTTTAAAAATTCTGAGAAAAATATATGTTCACTATGGGACTATATTATGCTAAATCCCAGAAAAGAAATATTTTTGGAACTGATTTGGTATTTTTCATAAAAATAGTCTAGTTATGAGTAAATGAATTAAATATGTTTTGTGAAGAAATAAAATTAGAAAATAGGATTTTATGGCTTGAGAATCCTATATGAGGTATATGCATATTTTTGATGAGGGTTTTGGTTATTGATGATAAAATTGTAAGAGTTGGCATTTTATGATGATTAAATGCATTAATTAGTAAAGTGTAAACAATTAAAATAAATTGTTTATAAATTTAAGTAATGTTATTCTTTCAATATCATTATACCAAAATATTGGTATGAATTTTATTGTAGAATTTCTATCTTTTGTGTCGGGGTTACTATTCATGAGTTACGAATATTACTCTTGAGATTAAAACTATATGTTGATCATATTATTTTTATCATCATATATAACATTTTTATAACCCTGATGTTGAAATTCTCTTTCATTGGAGTGTAAAGATGGATAGATTATTGGTATGATCATGACTAGGGTTCTCTTTGGCCTGTAGTGCAAAGTTGAATTGTGACTGGTATGATCATGACCATTGAATTTATAATTGAATATCTTAAGCTTAAGTGCAAAGGTGAATTGATCAACATGGTTATAATTATTGTTTATATAAATTCTGAAATGATTATATATTTCTTTGAGATATGAATATATTTGGCCTGTAGTGCAAATATGAATTGTTGATGAATATCTTTGGCATGTAGTGCAAAGATGGCCTGTTGATGAATATCTTTGGCCTGTAGTGCAAAGATGAACTGTTGTTGAATATCTTTGGCCCGTAGTGCAAAGATGGTTTGTTGATGAATATCTTTGGGCCGTAGTGCAAAGATGAAGTTATTAGTATGATTATGAACAGGAAATGTGATTTGGTGTAACCATGATCTTTGATGTTTCAAGTAAAGATAGGTGATGAAAATTATCTTCGTCCTAGATGAGAAGAGAAATTTAGAACTACAGTTATGATTATGAGTTATTCATATGATTGTGGAAAGGAACTGTTGATTGATGTTACAGGGATAAAACATTGTTGATGGATTTTTAACATGGAGAAGATAATAGTCTTTATAGTCTATTTGACTCTTCTAATGGATTGCTCGTTCCGCTGCAACTATGATTGAAATTTTTATCATTTATCATATGTTCTAAATCTCTGATTTATTATTGATGAAGGCTATTGATAATTTAATTATCTTTAGTCATGATATTCTTTACTGAGCTAGTTGTGCTCACCCTTTTGCTTCACAATTCCTTTCAGGTAATAAGAGTGTAGCTGGGTCGAGCGGGGGTAACAAGGGAATAGAACGGTGGTCATCATTTAGTAGTTATATTTGGTGAAGAAAATAGGGTGAGGCGAACCCAACGTTGGAAGGGTGTTTTGTCACTATCATACAAGATGTCTAATGACATACAACCTCGTGTCATCATAGGACAGGGTTGTGCTCATCCACTTGCTGAGTATATCTATGGGCACTACCTATATAATCTTGGTGTTTGTTTGAAGTATAATTCTCAATTAGAGACAGTAGAGATAATGATATGTCAAGAGAAGACTCACCATTGGGAAGAATATGATAGTAATCTTCTCGTTTTTCTATGGGGTCTATTGGGTCAACCAAGGATAATTCTGTGGCCATATGATATCTATCATAACCTAGACGCGTGGCCTCCCATGTACGAAGGTTTCCTTGAGCACTTCCCAAAGATTCTAGTTTCTAAAACAGTTTTTGACTATACCTTTATGTAAGGTACCTTTGTGAGGTGCTGATACATGATGGTGTCCAATGTCACATTTGGTATATATTTGTATCCAAACTCACAGCATATGTGTTGTTATATTTTGCACGACAATTGTTGTAATAAAGTTGTAGTTGTTTTCTGTACCATGTATTTGACGACTCAGAATGGGTTGGATGGAATGGACCTATTTTGGGGTTGTTACAAACTACGCCATTAATTATAAACAACTTATACTTGTCGTTTTCTTCATCCAATCGCTTTCCGTTATGGGGCCCACATAAGGCTGCGCCGTCGTACGAATATTCCCCGACAGCAATAATATTCCACGACCAAACGAATATTCACCGACCAAAAATGAATATTTTATAACCACTTGCTTATTTAAAATATTTGCGCATTTTACCCATAACTAACCACATTATTCAAATCAACCCTTTCTATTTCAAAATAATAAATAGAAGAAATTTAATTTCATTTATTAATAAGTTGGGGTCTTACAATCTCCCCTCCTTATAAAATTTTGTCCTCGAAATTGACGTACGTACCTGGTGTTTCGAAAAGGTGAGGATACCTCGCTTTCATTTCTGATTCCAACTCCCAAGTCATTTCTTCAATAGCATGGTTTCTCCACAAAACCTTAACTTGTGGTATAACCTTCGTGCATAGGACATGTTCTTTCCTATCCAATATCTTAACAGGTACCTCCTCGCACGTTAAATCTTCGGCTATCCACATATTTACGTGACATCGATACGTGAAAAACGTTATGAACACGCGACATACTTAGCGTTAAGGCGAGTCTATAGGCCACAGTTCTTACTCGATCGAGGATTTCAATTAAATCGAAGGCTTGAGCTTTCTTCTCTTCATCGACTCTTACTTCTAGAATAACACATTCTTGCACCTTCTTCTTTATATTCATCAGCTCCAGGTCTGTAGCTTGAGCGACTTTAACGTTATCGATTAAAGTCGATTTTACTCGTATATTATCACGTGGGTCCCTAGAGTCATTAACTCTATCTCTATCATTTATAAATTATACAAAATAGGTCTTTGTATTCAACAATATCGCACTCATACTCGCGTACAATCTTCTACTCAACGCGTCAGCTACCACGTTCGTTTTTTAAGGATGGTATGGTCAGAACAGGTTCCGAATGAGTCGCCTCTTGAGCTATTAGAAAATCTTCTCGCATTCCTCGCTCCATACGAATTTTGTATCTTTCTGAGTCAGCTAAGTTAACAGAGTAGCGATTCTAGAAAATCCTTCCACGAATCTCCGATAGTAACCAGCTAAGCCTAGAAAGCTACGTACTTTGGTCGCCGACTTTGGTTGCTCTCAATTGTGATTCATATCCCAATTTTAGATAGCACGTCACAATGACACCTATTATTTACCACCACACAAATATAGAGTCTCTTACGGAGAGTTTGGCTTTGGTGCATTCCACAAAGGAAGTCACCAGATAGAGGCTCGGGTACCAACTTCTATAGTTGGGTTTTTAACTCTGGAAGTTCAATAGGAGCTATTCAATATGAGATTTTAGAAATGGGTTTTGTATCGGGTTGAAGATCAATACAAAAATTCAATATCACGCTCTGGGTTAGGCAAGGAAATTCTTCAAGAAATACGTCAGGAAATTCACTAACAACAGAAATATCATTCAAATCTGACGTATTTTTGTTCAAGTCCATGACATGGGCTAAGAAAACTTGACATCCGTTTTTCAATAAACGAATGACTTTATGGCTTGGTATGACAGCGATTGATTTTAGTGGTTTGGTTACTTGAATTCGCATAACAGGTTGGTTAGGAATATGAAAACTAACAACCTTACGAAAATAATCATGTTTGGCATGATGAGTAGTTAACCAATCAATTCCTAAAATCACATCAAAGCAAGTATCTTTAAAGAGATAAGGTCAACAGGTAATGTGATTGTGCCAACTTGGGTTAAGCAAGATTTATAAACTGTAGATGTAATGAAAGTTTCTCCTAACGGAGTCTCCACAGATAGGTCAAAGTCTAATTTCTCCGGAGTCAAGTTTAAACGTTGAGCACAAGCAGGAGAGATAAAAGAATGGTTAGAACCGGTATCTAGTAAGGTATAAACGTCGCAAGAATTTATAATTAACTAACCCGTTATACCTTCGTTCGGGTTCTTTGCGTTTTGGGCAGTCACGACAAACGCTCTTCCAGAAATTGTCGACTTTATTTTGTTCGTATCTGCCTTTGGTGTCACCATCCCAGCTGGACTTGGTTTCGCTGTAGTACAATCTCGAGCAATATGTCCTTCCTTTCCATAATTATAACATACCTTGAATTGTTGTGAGCAGTTTGGACTTATATGTCCCTCATCTCCGCATCTATAACATCTAACTGGTGGTCGTTCTCCTCCCCTAGAATTTGCTCCTGGTGCTGGTGCTGCTGTCGACGTCTTCCTGTCATCGTTAAATCTTCTCTTCTTGAAATTTTCACTTGACTCACCTCTCCAATTATCATGGCCACGATGACCACCCGAGTGGTTACCACTTTTGTCTGTATTTTTCCCTTCTCGCTGGTTCTCATCGCTCCGATAACTGCTGTCACCAGTATGACCCTAGTTGTGGTCCCTCGGTTGAACATACTCATTATCTCGCTCTAATAATTGAGTCATGTTTACAACATCTGAATATAAAGAAAATTTATGAGAGATAAGATATTACCGAATCTCGGGTTTTAAACCTCTCAGAAACATCCTTGTCATTCGTTCCTCATTCTTGACCAAATGAGGTGCAAACCTGGATAACTCTGCAAACTTCGCCTCGTACTGAGACACCGTCATGTTGTTTTGTTCCAGTCTAATAAACTCTACCTCTTTCATATGACGAATACTTTTAGGAAAGTACTTGTCATTAAACAGTTTTTGAAACGTTTCTTAGGACATGTTGAGTGCGTCAGGCTGGGTACGCTACAAAGACTCCCACCAGTAGTCTGCCTCACCACGGAACATAAAGGTGGCGAATGGAACCTTCTGTTCCTCCGTACATCCCAAGATATCGAATATCTTGGCAATTTGCTTGACCCACGTTTCTGCCATGATCGGATCCGGCTTTTCCTTAAATTCTGGTGGTCCCAATTCTTTGAACTGTTTGGCTGTGACAAACCGCGCGTTGTTATCATTTTCACCCGTATTCTGCACACGAGTCTCCCTCGTCTGATTTTGCATGAACTGCAAAAAACTCCTAAACATTCTATCATTCATCGTTTACTCGGTAACGTTGTTTACAGGAGGAATATTGCCTTCATGTTGCACGTTCCCCTAGGTAGTGATCAAAGGTGTCTCCACGGTCTGATTTACTCCATTATTAACATTTTCAGCTGCCATTCTTAAATACTGCCATAAAATAAAGGTTAATAGTCATATCATATATTATCCCTATACTCTGACCGACCAAATAAACACCAAATAAACTTAGTCAGGTCATACTAGCGAAGGAATTCTCCGTCTCTCCTCTCCTAGTTCTTGTCTCACATCTCAGCCAGTGATCATATCCCTAAGCTCTGATACCAACTGTGACGCCCCCAAAATAGGTATACAATACCCATTCTGAGTCGCCAAATACATGGTAAAAAAAGCAAACTACAACTTCAATGATACAATTGTCGTGCAAAATACAACAACACATACTTTGAGTTTAAATACAAATATTGTCTTCTAGACAATATCCACACTCAAATAAGTCCTCTTTACAATTATTCAAATATTATTTTACAGAAATAGTGAGGACTGCTAAAACATCTTTCTAGAACCATCACTCCATACCCCGACTAGATCCTGCTATGTTCTCACCTCCTAAAAGGAAAAATGGAACAAAAAGGAAAATGGTGAGCTCAACTAGCCCAGTAAAGAATATTATGACTAAGATAATATACAACAAATTATCATTAGTATTCAACAGAGAAAAATCTAATAAAATATAATCGACAACAAGTTTTAGATCAACAACTACAGCGAAAACAGCAGACCATTAGAAGAGTCAAGTAGAGAAAGAATTCTACTATCTTCTAAGATTTAAAAGTCCATCATCAATATTTTATCCCTGTAACATCAATTAATAATCATCTTTAACCAAATATTCATCTTTACACTACAGGCCAAAGATATTCATTTGTATCACCAGTCAGTCATGTTCATCTCAACACCTGTTCATCTTTGCACTACAGACCAAAGATATTCATCAAGTAATCATACATCTTTGCACTACAGGCCAAAGATATTCAATAATATCATCATTTAGGACTGAGGATGATGAAAAATATCTTAAAGAAAATGAATCCAGTGGGACAGAAGGACAAATAGTAGGGATTCGTATAACAGTTTATCCAAGATCAATAATACTTCATAATAATCAATTGTGAAGCAGAATTCAAAAATAAAGATCAAAACATGGATACAATCAAAGATAGTAACCATAATAGACATCTTGGACAAAAAGAAAAAATTTTATTTTTCGGTGAATAGTACCGTATTCGTGAATAGTGTCGTATACGTGAATAGTGCCGTATACGTGAATAGTAACCCCGACACAAAATGTTCTAAATTTGATAAAAAAAACTCATATCAATATTTCAGCATAATGATATTGAAGAAAATAATATCATTTAAGAAGAAAATAATATCCCTTACCTCAAAATATCAGTACTTCTGGTCGGAATACCGGTATAAGGCTGAAAGAAACTTGCTCTGATGAATAGAAACTCTTCAAGTATCTAAATACTCACAAAATACACTCAATAATCTAGAGAGAGAAAGAGAGAAAACTTGTTTCTGGTGTGATTTTCAATTCTAACTTAGCCCTCTATTTATAGGAAAATGTTAGCACACCGAAGCAGACTTAACCTGCAACCTGATGGCTTTACCTGCTACTATTTCTACCCACCACATTTGAATAAAAATCTCAGCACATTTCTTCACCAACCAAGAGTGGGGCCCACCAATTCTAAAATTTTCCACCAAAATGATAAACTCCGGAAATTCAACAATTTCTGAACCAGTCATCTCGTAAAATTCATAATAAATCATACGTTCAATTTTAACGGTTCAAAATTTGTGGACATATACTCAACTTATATATGTATAACATATCCAAAAATTACCACGATCCAACGGTCGGATTAAAAATTATAACCCCCGCAAAATATCTCAAAAACCCTGATTTTTAATACCTCCATTCCGACAAAAATACTGATAAAAACCTCAACATTAACTCCTTCATTTTTAACCACAAAAATATATCCCTCATTTATATCCACATAAAATAAATATTTCTTTATCATATGAATCAATAATTAATTATTCACAAATAATATTACAGAATCACATTTATGACAACCAGGCCGTTCCCAAGAAAGAGGGGGCTTTCCAATAAGAATTTCTCCTTACTAGCGCGCAATTAGATGACCAAACCTCTCCTTAGATAGAACTTTCTAGACATTGCCAATAATGTTATCTAATAATATTATTTAAATAATATGAATTATTGATCTGATAATAGAAAATACTGTGCAGTGACAATTATTGAAACAACAATAATATAAAATATCAATGCAGCAATTATTGAATCAATAAAATAAAATATTGAACAGTAACTATTGTAACTATTATTGAGTAGTGCCTTCCTTCGTAAGAATCAATAATTGGTGCAATACCGTGTGCTACTGTATTTTAACCACCAGGTATTCCAACAGTATTAACGGTAACAACTGCGCCGTTAATTATAAACAACTTATACTTGTCGTTTTCTTCATTCAATCGCTTTCCGTTATGGGGCCCACACAAGGTTGCGCCGTCGTACGAATATTCCCCAACAACAAGATTATTCCACGACCAAACGAATATTCACCGACCAAAAATGAATATTTTATAACTACTTGCTTATTTAAAATATTTACACATTTTACCCATAACTAACCACATTATTCAAATCAACCCTTTCTATTTTAAAATAATAAATAGAGGAAATTTAATTTCATTTATTAATAAGTTGGGGTCTTATACATGATATTTTTCATACCAATCGTAAAAAGTAATGTTTATCTGTTCGTTTTTAATAAAATTTTTCCATCTATTAATGACTTTATCTCGTTCCTTTTCAGTTGGGTGATTAGAACGAAATAAATGTTCTTTTGTCAGTAAAAAACACGTATATTGTTGTTTGTCTTTATATATATATATATATATATATATATATATATATATATATATATATATATATATAAGTTTTTTCCTTTTTATATAAAATAGAATATATTATATTTTATTATATGCATAGTACTGCATAGTATTTGAATAGTACTGCATAGTGCTGTATAGTAAAATTAAAAAAAAAATCAGTCGGTGCGCCCGTGAATTCTTTCGAATCTTACTGTAAAGTCCGTGATTATTTTTCTTAAATAGTATCCTGCCATTCTTTTATAAATAGGATGCTTAGTTTAGAAAAAAAAATCACACTAGAATCAGAGAATTTTTCTTCTATAATATTGAGCGTATTTCTTTTGAGTTTAAGAAGACTTTGAGTGTAGAAAATGGAGCAAATTTTCTTTAAGAATATCACAGCTATACCAGTCAGAATTACTCTCCTTTTGATATAAGGGGTATTATTTATTTCATATTCACTTACGATATTATTTTTCGTATAAGGAATTTTATTTTCGTTCAATATTCGTAAGGAATATTATTTCCGTTCAATATTCGTAAGGAATATTATCTTCGTTCAATATTCGTAAGGAATGTTATTTTCGTTCAACAGTTGTAAAGGATATTATTTTGTTCAATATTCGTAAGAAATAATATTTTCTTCCATACTTTGTAGTTTGTAAGTAATATTATTTCGTTTCATATTCCTAATTCTATACTTATTTTTGATAAGTATTGTTTCTATACTCCTTGAAATTGGTAGAATATTCTTGAAATTTACACTTCATCTAGTATCGTTTTACTGAAATATTTTTCTGAACATTGTTGCTAAATTTTAATCTTTTCATGTAGAGGTACTATTCACGGGATACTATTCACTCGGGTATTATTCAATCAGGGCACTATTCACGACAAAAATTAATTTCTTTTCTGTCTAAATTATTTTTGATACATGAATATAATTCTTGAATTTTACTCCACAAAGTAGTTATCATGTTGACAATTTGGACATTCTTGAACTTTAGATAAATTGAATTATAAATATTTAAAATTTATCCTTGCTCTCACTTAATTGAATTCTTATATCATTCTCATCATCCTCATTCTTATATTGTGAGTCATCTTTGGCCCGTAGTACATACATGGACTGTTGATTGGTATGATTATGACCAAAAATTATGTATCGGTATAATTATGACCTGTAATATTACAAATGTGTGGTAAAAGTCCTCATTGACACGTAGTGCATTGATGGACAGTTGTTGGCATGATCATGACCATTGGTGATAATAACGAATATCCTTTGTAAGACTCCAACTTTTATGAATAATGATTAATTTTTTTCTAAATATCATTTTTGAATATTAAGGTGTGAATTTGTTATAATGTTATAGTTGTGGCTAATATTTATAAATTTTACAAAGTAAGCAAGTTGTTATAAAATATTCGATTAGCCGGAGAATATTCATTTTATTAGGGAATATTCGTACGACGGCACAATCATTAGTGGACCCCACAACAAAATTATTGTCAGAGTGAGAAAACGACAGAAATAACTTTTATAAAAATAACGGCGAAAGGTTTACTGTTAACTGTTGCAATACTCGGTGATAAAAGTATAGTAATACACGTGGTTGCATAGTAGCACACGGTATTGTACAGTATCTTTAATTATTGATACTTACGTGAGAAGTCACTCAGTTTTATTCAATAATTGCCACAGTAATTGTTGCATAGTATCTCACGTTATTGATTTAACTATTGTCACAATATTTTATATTATTAAATCAATAATTGAGACCAAAAAGTTATTCATATTATTATTTGTATTATTGACAATGTCTAGAAAGTTCTGTCGAGAAAAGGGGTTTGGTCACCTAATTGCGCGCCAATAGGGAGAAATCTTTATCGGAAAGCCCTCTCTTTTTTGGGAAAGATCTGGTTGTTAATATTGCATGTTATAAATGATAAATAATTGTTATTCAAAAATGTGTTTAGTGAAGCCAAGTGAATTGAGATAAATAGAGGAGATTTTTATGAAGTATTTGTTGTAAATTTTGCTTATTACATGGAACCCCACTTATTCATTTTTCAAAATAATTGGTGAAAATTATAAAGTTTATATATATATATATATATATATATATATATATATATATTATAAGTTTTGTTTTATTAGATTATAAAAAAAATATATTATATTTTATTTAAAGTTATTTGTTTTACTTGAATATTATATAATATTATTTTAAAAATTGAAACGTTTGAAGATTTTGAATAATTCGTCTGTGAATCTTTAATTGTTTCGTCCATAAAAATTTTCTTAACAGTGCCCCTACCATTCTCCTATAAATAAGATGCTCAGTTTAGAAAAAAAAATCACACTAGAATTAGAGAATTCTTCTTCTATAATATTGAACGTATTTCTTTAGAGTTTAAGAAAGTTTTGAGTGTAGAAAACAATGTCGAAATTGCTCTCTTTTTGAGGTAAAAGGTATTATTTATTTCATATTCGCTTACAATATTATTTTTCGTATTCGTAAAAATTTTTATTTTCGTTCAATATTAGTAAGGAATTTTATTTTCGTTCAATATTCGTAAGGAATATTATCTCCGTTCAATATTCGTAAGGAATATTATTTTCGTTCAACAGTTGTAACTGATTTTTTTTTAATATTCGTAAGAAATAATATTTTCTTCCATATTCTGTAGTATGTAAGTAATATTATTTCGTTTCAGATTTTGAATTCTATACTCATTTTGTTAAGTATTGCTTCTATTGTGACGCCCCCAAAATAGGTATACAACACCCATTCTGAGTCGCCAAATACATGGTACAGAAAGCAAACTACAACTTCAATAATACAATTGTCGTGCAAAATACGACAACACATACTGTGAGTTTAAATACAAATATTGTCTTCTAGACAATATCCATACTCAAATAAGTCCTCAATACAATTATTCAAACACTATTTTATAGAAATAGTGAGGACTGTTAAAACATCTTTCTAGAACCATCACTCCATACCCCGACTAGATCCTGCTATGTTCTCACCTCCTGAGAAGAAAAATGGAACAAAAAAGAAAAGGGTGAGCTCAACTAGCCCAGTAAAGAATATTATGACTAAGATAATATACAACAAATTATCATTAGTATTCAACAAGGAAAAATCTGATAGAATATAATCGACAACAAGTTTTAGATCAACAACTGCAGCGGAAACAGCAAACCATTAGAAGAGTCAAGTAGAGAAAGAATTCTACTATCTTCTAAGATTTAAAAGTCCATCATCAATATTTTATCCCTGTAACATCAATTAATAATCATCTTTAACCAAATATTCATCTTTGCACTACAGGCCAAAGATATTCATTTGTATCATCAGTCAGTCATGTTCATCTCAACACCTGTTCATCTTTGCACTACAGGCCAAAGATATTCATCAATTAATCATACATCTTTGCACTACAGGCCAAAGATATTCAGTAATATCATCATTTAGGACTGAGGATGATGAAAAATATCTTAAAGAGAACGAATCCAGTGAGACAGAAGGACAAATAGTAGGGATTCGTATAACAGTTTATCCAAGATCAATAATACTTCATAATAATCAATTGTGAAGCAAATTCAAAAATAAAGATCAAAACATGGATACAATCAAAGATAGTAACCATAATAGACATCTTGGACAAAAAGGGAAAATTTTATTTTTCGGTGAATAGTGCCGTATTCGTGAATAGTGCCGTATACGTAAATAGTAACTCCGACACAAAAAGTTCTAAATTTGATAAAAACTCATATCAATATTTTATCATAATGATATTGAAGAAAATAATATCATTTAAGAAGAAAATAATATCCCTTACCTCAAAATATCAGTACTTCTGGTCGGAATACCGGTATAAGGCTGAAAGAAACTTGCTCTGATAATTAGAAACTCTCAAAGTATCTAAATACTCACAAAATACACTCAATAATCTAGAGAGAGAAAGAGAGAAAACTTGTTTCTGGTGTGATTTTCAATTCTAACTTAGCCCTCTATTTATAGGAAAATGTTAGCACGCTGAAGCAGACTTAACCTGCAACCTGATGGCTTTACCTGCTACTATTCCCACCCACCACATTTGAATAAAAATCTCAGCACATTTCTTCACCAACCAAGAGTGGGGCCCACCAATTCTAGAATTTTCCACCAAAATGATTAACTCCGAAAATTCAACAATTTCTGAACCAGTCATCTCGTAAAATTCATAATAAATCATACGTTCATTTTTAACGGTTCAAAATTTGTGGACATATACTCAACTTATATATGTATAACATATCCAAAAATTACCACGATCCAACGGTCGGATTAAAAATTATAACCCCCGCAAAATATCTCAAAAATCCTGATTTTTAATACCTCCATTCCGATAAAAATACTGATAAAAACCTCAACATTAACTCCTTCATTTTTAACCACAAAAATATATCCCTCATTTATATCCACATAAAATAAATATTTCCTTATCATATGAATCAATAATTAATTATTCACAAATAATATTACAGAATCACATTTATGACAACCAGGCCGTTCCCAGGAAAGAGGGGGCTTTCCAATAAGGATTTCTCCTTACTGGCGCGCAATTAGATGACCAAACCTCTCCTTAGACAGAACTTTCTAGACATTGCCAATAATGTTATCTAATAATATTATTCAAATAATATGAATTATTGATCTGATAAAGGAAAATACTGTGCAGCAACAATTATTGAAACAACAATAATATAAAATATCAACGCAGCAATTATTGAATCAATAAAATAAAATATTGAACAATAACTACTGTAACAATTATTGAGTAGTGCCTTCTTACGTAAGAATCAATAATTGGTGCAATACCGTGTGCTACTGTATTTTAACCACCGGGTATTCCAACAGTATTAACGGTAACAACTACGCCGTTATTTATAAACAACTTATACTTGTCGTTTTCTTCATCCAATCGCTTTCCGTTATGGGGCCCACACAAGGCTGCGCCGTCGTACGAATATTCCCCGACAGCAAGAATATTCCACGACCAAACGAATATTCCCCGACAAAATGAATATTTTATAACCACTTGCTTATTTTACAAAATTTGCACATTTCACCCATAACCAAAGTATTATATCAAATTAACCCCTTATTATTCACAATAATATTTAGAGAAAATTTGATTTTATTCATTAATAAGTTGGGGTCTTACAACCTCCCCTCCTTATGAAATTTCGTCCTCGAAATTGACGTACGTACCTGATGTTTCAAAAAGGTGAGGATACCTCGCTTTCATTTCTGATTCCAACTCCCAGGTCATTTCTTCAATAGCATGGTTTCTCCACAAAACCTTAACTTGTGGTATAACCTTTCGTGCGTAGGACATGCTCTTTCCTATCCAAGATCTTAACAGGTACCTCCTCGTACGTTAAATCTTCAGCTATCTCGTCTGGTTCTAACTCAATAATGTGGTTCGGGTCTTTAACATATTTACGAAGCATAGATATGTGAAAAACATTATGAACACGAGACATGCTTGGAGGTAATGCGAGTCTATATGCCACATTTCCTATTCGCTCAAGAATCTCAAATGGACCAACAAATCTTGGATTGAGCTTTCCTCTCTTCCCAAATCTTGTAACTCCCTTCCATGGTGCAACACGTAACAATACATGATCCCCAATATTAAATTCCACGTCCTTCCGATGAAGATCCGCATAACTCTTTTGTCGATCCTGTGCCGTTTGTATACGTTGTCGAATCGTTTGGATCTTCTCTGTAGTCATGCGTACCAACTCTGGTCCCAACAATGTTGCTTCACCCACCTCGTCCCAGCATACTGGAGAACGACATTTTCTTCCATACAACGCCTCGAATGGAGCCACACCTATGCTCGCCTGATAACTGTTGTTGTAGGAGAATTCCACCAATGGTAGGTACTTATCCCAACTCCCTTTGAGATCTAGGACACAAAGTCTTAATAGATCTTCAAGAGTTTGAATAGTCCTCTCTGATTGTCCGTCCGTTTGAGGATGGTATGCCGAACTGAATCGTAAATCCGTGCCCATAGCTTTCTGCAAGCTAACCCAAAATCGTGAAGTGAATCTTGGGTCACGATCCGAAACTATGAATACTGGCATGCCATGCAATCTCACAATCTCGTTCACATACATACTAGCAAGACGTTCAAGGGAATAAGTCTCACGTATCGGTAAGAAATGAGCAGACTTGGTTAATCTATCAACAATAACCCAAATCGCATCTATGCCTTGAGAAACCTTGGGAAGACCTGTAACAAAATCCATAGTAATGTGTTCCCACTTCCATTTCGGGATCTCAAGTGGTTGCAATGGACCCTTTGGCACTTGATGCTCCGCCTTTACACGTTGACAAGTTAAACACCTCGAGATAAACTCCGCGATCTCTCTTTTCATATTGCTCCACCAAAATGTATGTCGAAGATCGTGATACATTTTGGTACTCCCAGGATGAATTGCAAACGGTGTGTTGTGTGCCTCCATCATTATTCTATGCTTCAAGTCAAAATCGTTAGGAACACAAAGTCTGGAGTTGACTCGAAGTATTCCTTCTTCATCGATTCTTGCTTCTGGAATAGCACCTTCTTGCACTTTCTTCTTCATACGCATCAGCTCTATGTCCGTAGCTTGAGCAGCTTTAACTTTATCAATTAAAGTCGGTTCTACTCGTATATTTGATATCATCATGTGGGTACTTGGAGCCTTCATCTCTATCTTCATCCTTTGCAAGTCATACAAAATGGACCTTTGTGTTAACAACATTGCACTCGTACCCGCATATGATCTTCTACTCAATGCGTCAGCTACTACGTTTGCTTTTCCAGGATGATATTGGATGGTATGATAGTAATCTTTTAACAGTTCGAGCCAACGTCGCTGCCGCATGTTGAGTTCCTTTTGGGTGAAGAAATATTTGAGGCTTTTATGATCTGTATAGATCTCCACTTTCTCCCCATGAGTAGGATAATTCCTCTCATATTCTTTGAGTTGTCGCGAGGCATAGGCTATGATTTTCCCATGTTGCATGAGAACACATCCTAACCCTTTGCCTGAAGCATCGCTGTAGATAACAAATCCATCCGAACTAGATGGTATTATCAGAACAGGTGCCGAAATGAGTCTCCTCTTGAGTTCTTGGAAACTCTTCTAGCATTCCTCACTCCATACGAATTTTGTATCTTTCCGAGTCAGCTGAGTTAACGGAGTAGCGATTGAGAAAATCCTTCCACAAATCTCAGATAATAACCAGCTAAGCCCAGAAAGCTACGTACTTCGGTTACCGACTTCGGTTGCTCCCAACTTTGTATGGCTTCAATCTTCGCCAGGTCGACAGATACTCCATGTTTTGACACCACGTGCCCAAGGAATGCTACTTCCTCAAGCCAGAACTCGCATTTCTTCAGTTTGGCATATAGCTTGTTTTCACGAAGCCTTTGCAATATCAGCTTCAAATGGCGCTCATGATCTTCACGGCTTTTGGAATAGATGAGGATGTCATCAATAAAGACAACAACGAACTGATCCAAATATTCTTTGAATACACGGTTCATTATATCCATGAAGGCAGTAGGAGCATTAGTCAATCCAAAAGACATGACTAAGAATTCATAATGCCCGTACCGAGTTCTGAAGGCAGTCTTTGGAATATCTTCAGTTTTAATCTTCAGCTGATGATATCCAGAACGAAGATCGATCTTTGAAAAGAATTGTGCTCCTTACAACTGGTCAAACATGTCATCAATGCGAGGTAGCGGATACCTATTCTTGATAGTGACATGATTCAATTCTCGATAGTCGATACAAAGTCACATACTCCCGTCTTTCCTCTTTACGAATAAAACAGGAGCACCCCAAGGAGATGTACTAGGATGAATAAAACCGATGTCCAACAACTCCTGTAGTTGAACTTTTAACTCCTGAAGTTCAATAGGAGCCATTCGATATAGGGTTTTAGAAATGGGCTTTGTACCGGGTTCAAGGTCAATAAAGAATTCAACTTCACATTCTGGGGGTAGACCAAGAAGTTCTTCAGGAAATACATCGAGAAATTCTCGAACAATAGAAATTTTATTCAAATCTGACTTGTCTTTGTTCAAATCCATAACATGGGCTAAGAAAGCTTGACATCCATTTTTCAATAAACGAATAGCTTTGTGGCTTGATATGACAGTGACTGATTTTAGTGGTTTAGTAGTTTGAATTCGTATGACAGGTTGGTTAGGAATATGTAAACTAACAACCTTACGAAAGCAATCAATTTTAGCATGATGAGTGGTTAACCAATCAATTCCTAAAATCACATCAAAAGCAAGTATCTTTAAAGAGATAAGATCAATAAGTAATGTGATAGTGCCAACTTGGATCATGCAAGATTTATAAACTGTAGATGTAACGAAGGTTTCACCCAACGGAGTTTCAACAGATAAGTCAAAGGTCAATTTCTCTGGAGTCAAGTTCAAACGTTGAGCACAAGCAGGAGAGATAAAAGAATGGGTAGAACCGGTATCTAGTAAAGTATAAACTTCGCAAGAATTCAAGATTAGCTTACCCGTGATTACCTCGTTCGGGTTTCTCGCGTTTTGGCCAATCACGACAAACGCTCTTCCAGGAACCGCTGATTTTGACTTATCCGGGACAGCTTTTGGAGTCACCATCCCCGCTGAACTTGGTTTTGCTACAGAACACTCTCGAGCTATATGACCCTCCTTTCCACAGTTATAACATACCTTGGATTGTTGTGGGCAGTTTGGGCTGATATGTCCCTCTTCCCACATTTGTAAGATACGACCGGTGGTCGTTCTCCTCCCCTAAAAACAGTTGATGTTTGTGCTGACGTCTTTACATTATCATTGTTGTACCTTCTCTTCTTGAAATCTCCTCCTGACTCGCACCTTTTATTATCATGACCACGATTGCCACCAGAGTGGTTACCGCTTTTGTCCGAATATTTTCCTCCCTGCTGGTTTTCATTGCTTCGATGACTGTCGCCACCGGTATGACCCTGGTTGTGGTCCCTCGGTTGCACATACTCATTATCTCGCTCTAATAATTGAGCCATGTTTACAACATCTGAATATAAAGAAAATTTATGAGAGATAAGATATTGTCGAATCTCGGGTTTTAGACCTCTCAGAAACATCCTTGTCATTCGTTCCTCATTTTCGACCAAATGAGGTGCAAACCTGGATAACTCTGCAAACTTCGCCTCGTACTGGGACACCGTCATGTTGTTTTGTTCCAGTCTGATAAACTCCACCTCCTTCCTATGACGAATACTTTCGTGAAAGTACTTGTCATTGAACAGTTTTTGAAATGTTTCCCAGGACATGTTGAGTGCGTCAGGCTGAGTACGCTTCAAAGACTCCCACCAGTAGTTTGCCTCACCGCGGAACATAAAAGTGGCGAATGGAACCTTCTGTTCCTCCGTGCATCCCAAGACATCGAAAATTTTGGTAATTTGCTTGACCCACATTTTCGCCATGATCGGATCCGGCTTTCTCTTAAATTCTGGTGGTCCCAATTCTTTGAACTGCTTGGCTGTGAAAAACCGCGCGTTGTTATCATTTCCAACTGTATTCTGCACACGAGTCTCCCTCGTCTAATTTTGCATGAACTGCAAAAAGCTCCTAAACATTCCATCATTCATCGTTTGCTCGGTAACGTTGTTTAGAGGAGGAATATTGCCTTCCTGTTGCACGTTCCCCTGGGTGGTGATCAAAGGTGTCTCCACGGTCTGATTTACTCCATTATTAACGTTCTCAGCTGCCATTCTTAAATACTGCCATAAAACAAGGGTTAATAGTCATGTCATATATTATCCCTATACTCTGACCGACCAAATAAATACCAAATAAACTTAGTCAGGTCATACTAGCGAAGGAATTCCCGTCTCTCCCCTCCTAGTTCTTGTCTCACATCTCAGCCAGGGATCATATCCCTAAGCTCTGATACCAACAGTGACGCCCCCAAAATAGGTATACAACACCCATTCTGAGTCGTCAAATACATGGTACAGAAAGCAAACTACAACTTCAATAATACAATTGTCGTGCAAAATACGACAACACATATTGTGAGTTTAAATACAAATATTGTCTTCTAGACAATATCCACACTCAAATAAGTCCTCAATACAATTATTCAAACACTATTTTACAGAAATAGTGAGGACTGCTAAAACATCTTTCTAGAACCATCACTCCATACCCCGACTAGATCCTGCTATGTTCTCACCTCCTGAGAAGAAAAATGGAACAAAAAGGAAAAGGGTGAGATCCACTAGCCCAGTAAAGAATATTATGACTAAGATAATATACAACAAATTATCATTAGTATTCAACAGGGGAAAATCTGATAGAATATAATCGATAATAAGTTTTAGATCAACAACTGCTGCGGAAACAGCAAACCATTAGAAGAGTCAAGTAGAGAATGAATTCTACTATCTTCTAAGATTTAAAAGTCCATCATCAATATTTTATCCTTGTAACATCAATTAATAATCATCTTTATCCAAATATTCATCTTTGCACTACAGGCCAAAGATATTCATTTGTATCACCTGTCAGTCATGTTCATCTCAACACATGTTCATCTTTGCACTACAGGCCAAAGATATTCATCAAGTAATCATACATCTTTGCACTACAGGCCAAAGATATTCAGTAATATCATCATTTAGGACTGAGGATGATGAAAAATATCTTAAAGAGAACGAATCCAGTGAGACAGAAGGACAAATAGTAGGGATTCGTATAACAGTTTATCCAAGATTAATAATACTTCATAATAATCAATTGTGAAGCAGAATTCAAAAATAAAGATCAAAACATGGATACAATCAAAGATAGTAACCATAATAGACATCTTGGACAAAAAGGAAAAATTTTATTTTTCTGTGAATAGTGCCGTATACGTGAATAGTGCCGTATACGTAAATAGTAACTCCGACACAAAAAGTTCTAAATTTGATAAAAACTCATATCAATATTTCAGCATAATGATATTGAAGAAAATAATATCATTTAAGAAGAAAATAATATCCCTTACCTCAAAATATCAGTACTTCTGGTCGGAATACCGGTATAAGGCTGAAAGAAACTTGCTCTGATGAATAGAAACTCTCAAAGTATCTAAATATTCACAAAATACACTCAATAATCTAGAGAGAGAAAACTTGTTTCTAGTGTGATTTTCAATTCTAACTTAGCCCTCTATTTATAGGAAAATGTTAGCACGTCGAAGCAAACTTAACCTACAACCTGATGGCTTTACCTGCTACTATTCCCACCCACCACATTTGAATAAAAATCTCAGCACATTTCTTCACCAACCAAGAGTGGGGCCCACCAATTCTAGAATTTTCTACCAAAATGATTAACTCCGAAAATTCAACAATTTCTGAACCAGTCATCTCGTAAAATTCATAATAAATCATACGTTCATTTTTAACGGTTCAAAATTTGTGGACATATACTCAACTTATATATGTATAACATATCCAAAAATTACCACGATCCAACGGTCGGATTAAAAATTATAACCCCCGTAAAATATCTCAAAAATCCTGATTTTTAATACCTCCATTCTGACAAAAATACTGATAAAAATCTCAACATTAACTCCTTCATTTTTAACCACAAAAATATATCCCTCATTTATATCCACATAAAATAAATATTTCCTTATCATATGAATCAATAATTAATTATTCACAAATAATATTACAGAATAATATTTATGACAACCAGACCGTTCCCAGGAAAGAGAGGGCTTTCCAATAAGGATTTCTCTTTACTGGCGCGCAATTAGATTACCAAACCGCTTCTTAGACAGAACTTTCTAGACATTGCTAATAATGTTATCTTATAATATTATTCAAATAATATGAATTATTGATCTGATAAAGGAAAATATTGTGCAGCAACAATTATTGAAACAACAATAATATAAAATATCAACGCAGCAATTATTGAATCAATAAAATAAAATATTGAACAATAACTACTGTAACAATTATTGAGTAGTGCCTTCTTACGTAAGAATCAATAATTGGTGCAATACTGTGTGCTACTGTATTTTAACCACCGGGTATTCCAACAGTATTAACGGTAACAACTACGCCGTTATTTATAAACAACTTATACTTGTCGTTTTCTTCATCCAATCGCTTTCCGTTATGGGGCCCACACAAGGCTGCGCCGTCGTACGAATATTCCCCGACAGCAAGAATATTCCACGACCAAACGAATATTGCCCGACAAAATGAATATTTTATAATCACTTGCTTATTTTGCAAAATTTGCACATTTCACCCATAACCAAAGTATTATATCAAATTAACCCCTTATTATTCACAATGATATTTAGAGAAAATTTGATTTTATTCATTAATAAGCTGGGGTCTTACATCTATACTCCTTGAAATTAGTAGGATATCCTTGAAATTTGTGTTTCATTTAGTATTGTTTCACAAGGATATTTTTCTGAATATTCTTATTAAATTTTAAGCTTTTCATGCTGAGTACTATTCATGGGTACTATTCATACATACGACATTATTCATACGTACGGTACTATTCATACGTACGATACTATTCACAGTATACTATTCATGAAGTACTATTTACGGGATACTATTCACTCGGATACTATTCACCCGGAGTACTATTCCTAACAAAAATTGATTTCTTTTTTGTTCAAATTATTTTTGATACGTGAATATTATTCATGAATTTTACTCCACAAATCAGTATCATGTTGACAATTTGTACATTTTTAAACTCTGAATAAATTGAATTATAAATCTTTAAAATTTATCATTTGTTTTCATTTAATTGAATTCTTATATCATTGTCATCATCCTCATGCTTATATTGTGATTAAAGTCATCTTTGACCCGTAGTGCATAGATAGACTGTTTATTGGTATGATTATGACCAAGGATTATTCGGTATAATCATGACCTGTAATGTTACAAATGATGTGGAAAAAATCCTCATTGGCCCGTAGTGCATTGATGGACAATTGTTGGCGTGATCATGACCATCGGTGATAATACGAATATCCTTGACCCGTAGTGCATAGATAATTTGTGGATGTGATACTAATGAATATCATTGGCTCGTAGTGCATGAATAATTCAGTGATGTGGATTATTTATTAAGCTGAGTCTCAGCGATAAAATTGATGATAAACTTTTAAATCATAGAAGATAACATATATCATACTCTACTCGACTCTTCTAATGGATTGTTTGTTCCGCTGCAATTAAACTTGTTGTTTACTGTATTCTATCAGTTTAACACTGTTGAAGGCTAACGATAATTTATTCTGTATTATCTTAGCCATAATATTTGTTACTAGGCTAATTGAGCTCACCCTTTGCTTTCATTATTCTCTTCAGAAAATAAGAATATAGTTGGGACTAGTCAGAAAATGGAGTGACGGTCCAGATGGTTGCTTTAATAGTCCTCATCATTCTATGAAATAGTGTAATAATAATTATAATGAGGACTTTATTTGAGTTTGGATACTGTCTACGAGACAATATCCGTGTTAAAACTCTCAACTACATTCTATCGTATTGTATTATTAAGTTTGTATTTGTATTTATTTTCTGTACCATGTATTTGGCGACTCAGAATGGGTGATGTATACCTATTTTTGGAGCGTCACATCATTGGCCCGTAGTGCATGGATAATTCAGTGATGTGGATCATTTATTGAAATGTGTTACAGAGATAAAATATTGATGATGAACTCTTAAATCATAGAAGATAGTAGATATCATGCTCTACTTGACTCTTCTAATGGATTGTTTGTTCCACTGCAGTTAAACTTGTTGTCCATTGTATTCTATCAGTTTAACATTGTTGAAGGCTAACGATAATTTATTCTGCATTATTTTAGTCATAATATTCTTTACTGGGCTAGTTGAGCTCACCCTTTGCTTTTATTATTTTCTTCAGGAAATGAGAACATAGCTGGGACTAGTCGGGAAATGGAGTAACGGTCCGACATGGTGGTTGTAGTAGTCTTCATTATTTTATAAAATAGTATGATAATAATTGTAATAAGGACTCTATTTGAGTTTGGATATTGTCTACGAGACAATATTCGTGTTAAAACTCTCAGATTATGTTAAACGACAGTTGTATAATTAAGTTTATATTTGAATTCTGTACCATGTATTTAACGACTCAGAACAGATTGTGTGTACTTATTTTGAGGGCGTCACAAATTATATATACAATAACGTGACCAACTTGTTCTTGGTGTTCCTCTCATATATATATATATATATATATATATATATATATATATATATATATCGTTTGTCTACTACAAATCTCTTCATTTAAGAAACTGACTCAAATGAAGTAGTTAAATTGTTTTTAGGTCATTTTAATGAGGACACTAGGATTTTTAATTAGGTGGTCCATCCCCCTCGCCCAACCCCAACCCCAAAAAATATTAATAAATAAGAACCCTAGGTAATATCTAATAGTACAAGTTTTTGAATCATTGATTGGCTTCTTTATATAGACAACACATACCCCACGTTTGTGCATGATAATCCCATCTAAATCACAAGAAAACAAATTAACACTGGGATTCTATGAGTAGGTTAAAACTATTAATTATTAGGAAATTTGTCCTTCCCACAAGAATCAGAAGCATCCTTCCATCATCCATGTGACTAAGAATCATTGTTTAGTCATTATAAAAACTTTGCTAAATTATGAGTCATTAAGCTCCATATAATGCCAACCCTACCTCGATGCTTACGACTTAATTAACAAATAAAAAAGGATTAAGGTCATGTTTAATGGCTTGCTAGTCTTAATTGTTTGTGGTGTTGAAGCGCACGCGAGACACTTGCTTTAGCCGCAGCAACCTCTTGACGTCAGCCGTTTACCAGCCACCTCACCGGTATCGTTCTTCTGAGCCATGTAAACGGTCCACATGGGCGGCTATTATTGACCGGCCAACGGTTTTAAATATCTTAAATCTTATTTTAATCTTAATCATTATCAAGTCAAAGAGGGGTTCCATATCAAATTGTCCTTTTCCTCTCTCCTAATTTTCTTACACATATTTAAAGGTTGGTGCTTGATCCAACTCTTGGAAGAGAAATGCTAATATTAGCCATGGATAACGCGCATATGAGTTGATTACTTTTAATGATATTATGTGCGTAATTTATACACAAAAAATTATGTATTAATAATGACTTATATTAATAAAAATATATAAAATATTTTATGATAGGTTTCGTTTTCTATTTTTTCTCTTTTTTTTAATACTATTTCGATTCTTTCATTTTTTTTTCTGTTGGATTTTGCATATGGTTAAAGTGACTTTTGCATAGCTATAGGATGTCTCTTTAAAAATATTCAAAAGGTCTCACTCATATTTAGGGTTAGGGTATGTATTTTGACTTTGACCTTAAACCTAGCCAAGTGTCTATTCATATTCTAAGGTAAGCCGTGGAATTAAGCTCTAGCTAGGGGAGTTAAAGTAAAACCTAGATGATGAATTAATGGGGTGGGGTGGCGTGGGGTGGGGTGGCGTGGGGTGGGGTGGGGAAATTATAAATAGAGAGCTTTTTCCCTAGGTACGTGATGATCTACCTAGCTATCAATCACCTCGAGAACATAAGGTATAGTCCTGGCAAACGGGCGGGCAGGGCCGGGTTGAGCGCAGGTCGGGCCAACGGCGGGCCGGGCCGAAAAGGCCCGGGTTTTAGCGGGCCAGATTTGTTAGGCCCGTGGCCCGGGTTGGCCTGGCCGGGCCTGCCCGCGGGCTTTTTCTTATTTTTTTATTTTTTTTTTACAAAATCTTGATACACCAAAAATAGTAAAAATAATAAATATTAAAAATAATAAAATAATTTATAATAAACAATAATTCTAATTACTTAAATTAACTACATATATCAATCAATTAAAATTTTAATAGTATTATAATTTTAGATATTATTCTAAAGGCATGATTTGGGATAATGATTGATTTACTTTCCAAATAAGTAGGGAGAATGCATAATTAAGGGATAATGATTGATTTACTTTCTAAATGTGCTACAATAAGTAGGGGGATTGCATAATTAAGGGATAAAATTATCTATATTATTGTGTACAGATTTTGGACTTGCAATCTAAAAAATTAGTGGTTGATTCGAATTATATATTGCGAGTAATTCAAAGTATATAATCAAATTTGATTCTTTAAAATTAATATAATTTATTTTACTTTTAAAAATAATAAATACTGTAATTAATTCTAATATATAGATAATTTTAAATTTTTATAATTATATTATCTAACTTAAACTAATAATTGTTATTTGTTAGTTTAATAGTTTTATACTTTGAAATTATTAACTACATATCTCAATCAATTAAAATTTTAATAGTATTATAAATTAGTATTATTAATTAATTATCTACATTAACTACATATCTTAATTATAATTTTTAATTATAGTTAAAATATATTGAAGATTACATTAAAAACAAATAGTTGTTGTAGCTTAGTTGGTTTGAACTCTTATTTATATAGTTACAAGTCTTGTGTTCAAGCCTCACAACCCACAAGTAGTAACATTTTATTTATAAAAAAAAAAAAGAGTTGGCGGGCCACTTGGGCGGACCGGGCCACAAGTAGTAACATTTTATTTATAAAAAAAAAAAGAGTTGGCGGGCCACTTGGGCGGACCGGGCGCCCGCAGGCCGGGCTAAAAACGGGCCGGGCCAAAAAGGCCCGGGTTTTGACGAACTAAAAACCTACGGCCCAAAGCCCGATTTTTGGCGGGCCGGCCCGGCCCGCGGGCCTGGGCCATCTTTGCCAAGTCTAATAAGGCATATCAAATTAAAGTATAATACTAGTATATATATATATATATATATATATATATATATATATATATATATATATATATATATATATATATATATATACGGTTCGGATCTTAAACTCACCCCTTATTCAACTCACCCGAGCTCACCCTCCATTTAGCGACAGACCCAGCGACGGTTCGATCATACAACCGTCATCTATACTTTTAACGACGCTATATGTTGTCCGTCGCTAAAAGTATAGACGTCGCCGGATCCGTCGCTAAAGGAGGGTGAGCTCTGGTGAGTTGAATAAGGGGTGAACTTATGATCCGGACTATATATATATATATATATATATATATATATATATATATATATATATATATATATATATATATATATATAATTTTAAAGTAGGAAGTCGCAAACCTATAGTATCATCTTTGCACGTGAATTTTTTTTATTTTAAGTAATAAAGCCATCGGATTGTGTGGCACTTGGACCCTTTTGCATGTGAAATAAATGACTTCACTTCCAATAGGAAGAACGTAAAAGCAATTTTCCCACTATTTTGGGGATTATTTAGAGATCTTATGCCCCTTTAAGTTCAATTCAAGTTCAAAAAACCATGGTCACATTTATATATCTAATTCTGTACCTTTCATTTATATATATATATATATATATATATATATATATATATATATATATATATATATATATATATACACAGAAATGATCAAGTAAGGGATCTTTTACTTTCTTAAAATAAGGGACTTTTTTTTTTTGCTTTTTTTTTTTAAAACAACTAAAAAAAAAATTTAATATTTTATGGAACTGAAATTTTTCCATAATACAATGTTTTGGGCGTGTTTTAAATACCTATACCAAAAAGTGGTGGTACAGTCTGCCCAGACTGTACATACATGTTTTGTTATGCGTACCCAAATCACACTCAAAACACTGTATTATGAAAAAATTTTAATTCCATAAAATATTAAACTTTTTTTTTTAGTTGTTTTAAAAAAAAAAAGCAAAAAAAAAAGCAAAAAAAAAAGTCCCTTATTTTAATAAAGTAAGGGATCCCTTACCTGATCCTGACCCTATATATATATATATATATATATATATATATATATATATATATATATATATATAGTCAAAGTTGTCTCATGGGAATTTAATAAATTAATTATTAAATAAAAAACATATATAGGTTATTATCCTATAAACATAGGTGGAGGCATCAATCCTGGCAACTTGTTAAACAAGTTCTTAAATTAGGAGTGATTAACATAGATCCGGTTCTTCTATGAGAATTTTTCTGGGAGGGTTTTATTGTGGGATTGACAACATATTAAAAAGAAAATCTAATGGCTCACAACTCCTTTCCTTGTCTGTGTATCAAAACAACGTCGTTTTGATAAAAAAAAAATTTTTACAAGTTGACAAAAAATTAGAAGCCACCAATGCGGTTTACTTCGTTTGTTTGCTTCGTTTTTCGATCTGTTTTTTTCTCCTTTCCTTCTTTGCTTCGTTTCTTGTTCTTCCCAGAGCACACCAAAGTTTAGGATTAGCCAAATTTCATTTGTTTTTTTCCCCTTTATTCAAATTGTTCCCAGATTGTTTACCCCAAATTTTTTTTCTTTAATTTTTTTCAATTGGCTTAAAGAATCACAATGAAAACTAAATTTTTTTAATAGGATAAAATTTGTTCGTTGGATTTATTTTTTTGAAATGCAAAGAATAATATTATTAGCCTTTTACAAAGATACAAAGATTAATAACCCTATCGATTTCAAAGTATATAAAAATGATTAATAAAACGTCCCAACTAGATTAACACCCAACTCATTACAATTATGAAAAAAGTCATGCCGCTCATAACTAACAAGAATTAGCCATACTAATGCAATAAAGAGAATTGACATTCAAAACTTCATTAAAGTTCACAATCTAATTCATGTCCAGCGCACATAGATCAAAAGTTCCATGAAGGCCGCTCTCCAACTGTTGAGTTACCACTGTCCAAAGTGGGTGGCATTTGGCATGTATCCAAATTGCTCGGAATTTAAAGTTCCAGCTACTAAGCTATTTGAGCATTGACTCATATACTTAATTTGAATTTCCTCCTTGAAGCAAAGTTTCGAAGCCTTAAAGTTTCACAAACAAATGAAATAAATAGCGTTCGGTGGCTTTCAATTTTCTGTCAACTTGTATAAAAAAATTCTTATCAAAACGATGTCGTTTTGATACACAGACAAAGAAAGAAGTTGTGAGCTATTGGATCTCCTTTTTAATGTGTTGTCAACTCCTCATCAAAACCCTCACCAAAATCCTCATAGAGAAATCCTCATAGAGGATCCGGATCCGATTAACATGAAGTTAATTTTGGTCAATTGACTAATATAGTGTTGACGCGTAGGCCGAAAAGTGATCTCTCTACGTGTCATATTGGTCAATTGACCAACTTACCATGTAGTTAATTTCATGATAATCTGATCCTCTTAAATAATGTCCTTTAGAACATGCTTCAATGTCACTGTATTTGAATAACTATATATAAATGGAGGTGCATTTAGGTTTAGAATTAATGTTTGTGAAATAAAATTATAATATTATTATTAATTTTTAAAAGTCAATTTAAGATATTTTAAAACTTAAAATTGAGATGATTCATTAGAAATTATAAAATAATAAATTTTACAATAAGTAATAGTAGTACTTTAAAATATTTATCATTATTTTGACTAAAATTAATTAAAGAAATTAATATTAATTTTGAGTTTAAACATATTTTAAATTTATTTTAAAAAATCAATAATATTGTATGATCTTAGAATGAAAATAGTATATAATTTGAAGAAAAGACATATCAAGCAACTTTCATTTCCTTTCTTTAATAACAATTGTGATTAGTTGTTCTTACACGTTAGTGAGGTACTATTAACATATTATTTTTGTCCGGAAAAAAAAAAAGAGAGTACCATTTTCAAGGAAAATTATAAAGTTCTTTCGACTGAAAATAATATAAGGGAGTGAAATATATATATATATATATATATATATATATATATATATATATATATATATATATATATATATATATATAGTGTTTTATGGAATTTGAATTATGTTTGGCTCCCTCACTCTAATTGATCTTTAAAATTATGTTTGTTTGTAAAAATGATACATGTAAAACTCCAACTTTTTTATAAATAAAATTGAATTTCTTCTCATTATTATTTTGAATAATAAGGTGTTAATTTGATATAATACTTTGGTTATGGGTGAAATGTGCAAATTTTATAAAATAAGCAAGTGGTTATAAAATATTCATTGTTGTCGGGGAATATTCGTGCAATGGCCCAGCCATTTGTGGGCCCCATAACGGAAAACGGTCGGATGAAGAAAACGACAAATTTGAGTTTTTACAAATAACGGCGTAGTTGTTACCGTTAATACTGTTGGAATACCCGGTGGTTAAAGTACAATAATACGTGTGGTTGCACAGTAGCACACGGTATTGCACAGTATTGCTGAATTATTGATCCTTACGTAAGAATGTACTACTCAATAATTGTTACAGTAATTCCTGTTCAATATTTTATTTTATTGATTCAAAAATTGATACATTGATATTTTATATTATTGTTATTTCAATAATTGTCACTGCACAATATTTTTTATTATCATATCAATAATCATATTATTTGAATAATATTATTAAATAACATTGTTGGCAATGTCTAAGGAAGTTCTGTCCAAGGAGAGGTTTGGTCACCTAATTGCGCGCCAGTAAGGAGAAATCCTTATCGGAAAGCCCTCACTTTCCTAGAAATGACCGGGTTGTCATTTTGTGATTCTGTAATATTGTTTGTGAATAATTAATTATTAATTTATATGATAAGAAAAAATTTATTTTTATGTGGATATAAATGAAGGAATTAATGTTGAGGTATTTTATCAGTATTTTGTCAGAATGAAGATATTAAAAATCATTCGTATATGGATTTCAGATATTTTCTGTTTAAAATTTGGAAAAATTTTCTTCTACAAAGTTGTAGAGAATTAAATTTTCTATGAAATAGACATGAGATTCGAATTTTTCTGATAGAATGGCTATTTTTTTTATGAATTATTGAAGTTTTAAAAATAAATACTTTTTTTTTAAAACATGGTGGACCTCACTTTTAGTTGGTGAGAAATGTGCTAAAATTTTATCTCAAAAGTGGTGGGCGTGAATAGTAGCAAGTAAAGCCATCAGGTAACAGGTTAGTCTACTTTGGCGTTCTAAGCATTTTCCTATAAATAGGGTGCTTAGTTAGAATTAAAAATCACACCAGAATCATAAATTTTCTCTCTCTATATTATCGAGCGTATTTTGTGAGTATTTAGATACTTTGAGAGTTGCTATTCAGTGCAAGTTTCTTTCCGCAACATATCTGATATTTTAGCCGGAAGTACTGTTCTTTTGAGGTAAGGGATGTTATTTTTTTCGTAAATGATATTATTTCCTTCAATATCATTATACCGAAATATTGGTATGAGTTTTATTGTGAAATTTCTATTTTTTTAATGTCGGAATTACAATTCACGTATACGGCACTATTCACGAATACAACACTATTCACAGAAAAATAAATTTTTCTTCCTTTGTCCAAGTTGTCTATTGTGGTTACTATCTTTGATTGTATCCATGTTTTGATCTTTATTTTTGAATTCTGCTCCACAATTGATTAATATGGAGTATTTTTGAACTTGGATAAATTGTAGCACGAATCCCTAATATTTGTCCTTTTATTTCACTGAATTATTTTTCTTTAAAATATTTTTCATCATCCTCAGTCCTAAATGATGACATTACTGAATATCTTTGGCATGTAGTGCAAAGATGAATGATTAACTGATGAATATCTTTGGCCCGTAGTGCAAAGATGAATAGGTGTTGAGATGAACATGACCAACTGCTGATACAAATGAATATCTTTAGCCTGTAGTGCAAAGATGAATATTTGATTCAAGATGTATATTGATTGATGTTACAAGGATAAAATATTGATGATGGACTTTTAAATCTTAGAAAATAGTAGAATTCATTCTCTACTTGACTCTTCTAATAGATTGTTGTTTCCGCTGCAGTTGTTGATCTAAAATTTGTTGTCTATTATATTCTATCAGATTTTTTTCTGTTGAAGACTAATGATAATTAATTTGTTGCATATTATCTTAGTCATAATAATTTTTGTTGGGCTAGTTGAGCTCACCCTTTTTTTTTTGTTCCATTTTTCTTCTCAAGAGGCGAGAATATAGCGAAAACTAGTCAGGGTGTGGAGTGATGTTTTCAATCAGTTGTGCTAGCATTCATCATTATTTTATAAAATATTATGATAATAATTGTAATGAGGACTCCTTTTGAGTTTGAATACTGTCTATTAGACAATATTTGTATTTAAACTCACAGTATATGTGTTGTCGTATTTTGCACGACAATTGTATTAATAAAGTTGTATTTATTTCTGTACCATATACTTGACGACTCAGAATGGGTGATGTTTACCTATTTTGGGAGCATCACAGTTGGTATCAGAGCCATAAGTAAAGAGCACTGAGCCTCTATCTGGTGAGTTCCTGTTGATGGGGGATGCACCGAAGCAAGACTCTTCGTAGGGGATGTCGTTCTGCGGTGGCAAACTGATAGGTATCATTGTGAGGTGTTGTTCACGGTTGGAACATGAGGCACAGTTGGTATCAGAGCTTAGGAATATAGTCTCTGGCGGAGATCGGGGAATAGAATTAGGAGGGGAGAGACAAGTAAATCCTTCACTAGTGTGTCCTACCTAAGCTTATTTATTGATCGGTCAGAATATAGGGGTATTATATGGTATGTCAATTTCTTTAATTAACCCTTATTTTATGGCAGTATTTGAGAATGGCAGCTGAGAATGTTAACAATGGAGTGAATGAAACCGTGGAGACACCTTTAATCACCAATTAGGGGAACGTCCAACAGGAAGACAATATTCCTCCTATAAACAACATTACCGTACAAACGATGAATGAGGGGATGTTTAGAAGCTTTTTGCAGTTCATGCAAAATCAGACGAGGGAGACTCGTGTACAAAATACAGGTGGAAATAATAGCAACGCGCGGCTTATCACAGCGAAGCAGTTCAAAGAGTTGGGATCACCAGAATTTGTGAAAAAGCCGGATCCGATCAAGGCAAAAACGTGGGTCAAGCAAATTACCAAGATATTCGATGTCTTGGGATGCACGGAGAAACAGAAGGTTCCATTCACCACCTTTATGTTCCGTGGTGGGGCAGATTACTGGTGAAAATCTGTGAAGCTTACCCAGCCTGTTGCACTCAACATGTATTGGAAAATATTTCAGAAACTGTTTAATGACAAGTACTTTCTTGAAAGTATTCGTCATATGAAGGAGGTAGAGTTTATTAAACTAGAACAAAATAACATGATGGTGTCCCAGTACGAGACAAAATTCGCGGAGTTATCCAGGTTTGCACCTCATTTGGTAGAGAATGAGGAACATATGACGCAGATATTTCTGAGAGATCTGAAACCTGAAATTCGGCAATATCTTATCTCTCATAAATTTTCTCTATATTCAGATATTGTAAATAGGGCTCAATTATTAGAGCGAGATAATGAGTATGTTCAACCGAGGGATCACAACCAGAGTCATACCTGTAAAACCCCAACTTTCATAAATAAAGATTAATTTTTCTCGAAATATATTTTTGAATATTATGGTGTGATTTTGATATAATGTTATAGTTGTGGGTAATATTTATAAATTTTAGAAAGTATGCAAGTTGTTATAAAATATTCGATTGGTCGGGGAATATTCGTTTTAAATAGAAAATATTCGTACGACGACACAATCATTGGTGGACCCCACAACGGAAGTATTGTCGTAGATAAAAAATGACAGAAATATCTTTTTATAAAAATAACGACGAAAGTTTTACCATTAACTGTTGAACTACCACGTGATAAAAGTATAGTAATACGCGTAGTTTCATAGTAGTACACGGTATTGATTATTGATGCTTATGTGAGAAGTCACTCAGTTATACTCAATTATTACTACAGTAATTGCTGCATAATATCTCTCATATTTTTTATTCAATTATTGTCACAGTATAATCTGCATAATATTTTATATTATTAAATCAATAATTGAGACAATAAAGTTATTCATACTATTATTTGCAATATTGACGATGTCTAGAATGTTCTGTCGAGGAAAGGTTTGGTCACCTAATTGCGCGCCAATAGGGAGAAATCCATATCGAAAAACCCCCTCTTTCCTGGGAATGATCTGGTTGTTAAATATTGTGACTTATAATATTAATGATGAATAATTGTTGAAGTATTAAGAATGTGTTTATTGAAGATAAGTGAATTACAAAAGTTAGAGGGGAATAATGCAAACTTAGAAAACTTTAGGGATACTAAAGTGTAATAAGTTAAATCAATCTAGACCATTGGTGGTGGTTTTAATAGTAAATCAATCTGGACCATTGGTGGTGGTTTTAATAGTAAATCAATGTGGACCGTCAATGGTGGTTTTAATAGTAAATCAATCTGGACCGTCGGTGGTGATTTTAATAGTAAATCAATCTGAACCGTCGGTGGTAGTTTTAAAAGTAAATCAATTTGGACCGTAAGTGGTGGTTTTAAAAGTAAATCAATCTGGACCGTCAGTTGTGGTTTTAATAGTAATTAATCTGGACCGTCAGTTGTGGTTTTAATAGTAATCAATCTAGACCGTTCGTGAAATAGTTACTATTTAGTCATTTCTCCTATAAATAGAAGCTTAATTCTTCTTTCATTCTCACCAATTCACTTAGACTCACAAGAGAAACTATAGAGAGAGAAACTATAGAGAGCAAGAAGAAGAGTATTCTGCTACTTCACTATTGCAGTATCCAGTCTTCTACTAAGGTAAGAGGTATTATTTCTTTTGTATTCACAAGGAATACTATTTTTTTCGAATTCATCTTTTAATATGTCGGAATAACCTTTCTACGCGAATTACATACCGTATGACATGTGAAAATCCATTTGCAGTTTCGTATGTTATTTCTTTTCATATTCTTAAATCTAAACTTACTATAGTAAGTATTGCTTCTATAATCCTTGAAATTAGTGAAATATCCTTGAGTTTTGCACTTCATCCAGTATCGTTTCATTGGAATATTGATCTGAACTTTCTTATTAAATATCAATATTTTCACCGAGGTACTATTCACGGGTTACTATTCACCCGGTTACTATTCACTAAAATTTTATTTACTCGGGTATTCAAAGCACTTTTCATGCCGGGGTGCTATTCATAAGTTACTATTCACGGGTTACTATTCATCTAGTTACTATTCACTTAAATATTATTCACTCAGGTATTCGGGGCACTTTTCATGTCGGGGGTACTATTCACGAAGTACTATTCACGAGATACTATTCACCGAAAAATTTATTTCTTTTCTGTCCAAATTATTTTTGATACATGGATATTATTCTTGAATTTTACTCTACAAAACAGTATCATGTTAACAATTTCGACATTATTGAATTTTAGATAAATTAAATTATAAGTTTTTAACATTTATCATGTGCTTTATTTTAATTGAATTCTTATATCATTGTCATCATTCTCATGCTTATATTGTGATGAAAGTCATCTTTGGCTTACGTTGATAGATGGACTATTGATTGGTATGATTATGACCAGGGATCATTCAGTATAATCATGACCCGTAATGTTACAAATGATGTGGTAAAAGTCCTCATTGGCTTGTAGTGCATTGATGGACAGTTGTTGGTATGATTATGACCAGAGATTATTCAGTATAATCATGACCATTGATGATTACATGAATATCCTTGGCCCGTAGTGCAGGGATGATTCGATGATGTGGTTTATTTATTAAGCTGAGTCTCAGCGATAAAGTTGATAAAAACCTTTTTAAATAATAGAAGATAGTAGATGTCATGCTCTATTTGACTCTTCTAATGGATTAATTGTTCCGCTGCAGTTAAACTTGTTGTCTATTATATTCTATCAGTTTAACATTGTTGAAGGCTAACGATAACTTATTCTGCATTATCTTAGTCATAATATTTTTTACTGGGCTAGTTGAGCTCGCTCTTTTGCTTTCATTATTCGCTTCAAGAAATGAGAACATAGTCAGGACTAATCGGGGAACTGAGTGATGGTCCGAGATGGCTGTTTTAGTAATCCTCACTATTTAGTATTATAATAAATGTAATGAGGATTGAATTTGAGTTTGGATATTGTCTATGAGATAATATTCGTGTAAAAACTCTCAGCTCTTGTTGTATAATTAAGTTTGTATTTGTATTCTGTACCATGTATTTGGCGACCCAAGATGGGTGATGTATACCTATTTTGGGGGGCGTCACAGTTGGTATCAAAGTTTAGGGATATGATCCCTGGCTGAGATGTGAGACAAGAACTAGGAGGGGAGAGACGGGAAATTCCTTTGCTAGTATGACCTACCTAAGGTTATTTGGTATTTAATTGGTCGATCAGAGTATAGGGATAATATGTGACATGTCAATTAATCCTTATTTTGTGGCAGTGTTTGAAAATGACATCTGAAAATGTTGAGATCAACAATGAAGCACATGAGACCATTGAGTCACCAACGATCAATACCCAGGATAATGTGCAACAGGAAGACAATAATTCTCAGGTAAACAACAACACCGATCAAATGATGAATGATGGGATGTTCAAAAGCTTTATGCAATTCATCCAACATCAGGCGAGAACGGCTCGTGTTCAAAATACAGGTGGAAACACTAGAAACTCACATATGGTCACCGCTAAGCAATTCAAGGAGCTGAGACCATCAGAGTTTTGGGGAAAGCCAGAACCACTTAAGGCAGAGACGTGGATAAAGTAGATCATCAAGATATTCGAAGTCTTGGGATGCTCTGAGGAGCAAAAGGTTCCCTTTGCCACCTTTATGTTGAGAGGAGAGGCAGATTACTGGTGGGAATCAGTAAAGTGTACTAAGTCTGCCGCACTCAAAATGTCTTGGGAGAAGTTCCAAGAGCTGGTCAACGACAAGTACTTTTCTGAAAGTATTCGTCATATGAAAGAGGTGGAGTTTATCAAGTTGGAACAAAACAATATGACCGTATCGCAGTATGAAGCTAAGTTTGTTAAGTTGTCCCAGTTTGCGTCCCACTTGGTTGATAATGAGGAGAAAATGACGCAGATGTTTCTAAGAGGTTTGAAACCTGAGATACGTCAATACCTAATTTGTGACAACCCCCAAAATAGGTCCATTCCATCCAACCCATTCTGAGTCGTCAAATACATGATACAGAAAACAACTACAACTTTATTACAACAATTGTCGTGCAAAATACAACAACACATATGCTGTGAGTTTGGATACAAATATATACCAAATGTGACATTGGACACCATCATGTATCAGCACCTCACAAAGGTACCTTACATAAAGGTACAGTCAAAAACTGTTTTAGAAACTAGAATCTTTGGGAAGTGCTCAAGGAAACCTTCGTACATGGGAGCCCATGCTTCTAGGTTATGATAGATATCATATGGTCACAGAATTATCCTTGGTTGACCCAATAGACCCCAAAAAAAAACGAGAAGATTACTATCATATTCTTCCCAATGGTGAGTCTTCTCTTGACATATCATTATCTCTAATGTCTCTAATTGAGAATTATACTTTAAACAAACACCAAGATTATATAGGTAGTGCTCGTATATATACTCAGCAAGTGGATGAGCACATCCCTGTCTTATGATGACACGAGGTTGTATGTCGTTAGACATCTTGTATGATAGTGGCAAACCACCCTTCCAACGTTGGGTACACCTTACCCTATTGGATTCACCAAATATAACTACTAAATGAACTTTTCTATACTGCTTCGGGAGAACATCCACAGCTAGAGACCACCGTTCTATTTTCCCGTTACCCTCGCTCGACCCAGCTACACTCTTATTACCTGAAAGGAATTGTGAAGCAAAAGGGTGAGCACAACTAGCTCAGTAAAGAATATCATGACTAAAGATAATTAAATTATCAATAGCCTTCATCAATAATAAATCAGAGATTTAGAACATATGGTAAATGATAAAAATTTCAACCATAGTTGCAGCGGAACGAGCAATCCATTAGAAGAGTCAAATAGACTATAAAGTCTATTATCTTCTCCATGTTAAAAATCTATCAACAATGTTTTATCCATGTAACCTCACTCAACAGTTCCTTTCCACAATCATATGAATAACTCATAATCATAATTGTGACTATAAATTTTTCTTCGCACCCAGGACGAAGAATATTTTCATCACCTGTCTTTACCTGAAACATCAAAGATCATGGTTATACCAAATCACAGTTCCTGTTTATAATCATACTAACAAATCCATCTTTGCACTACGGGCCAAAGATATTCATCAACAAACCATCTTTGCACTACGGGCCAAAGATATTCAACAACAGTTCATCTTTGCACTACAGGCCAAAGATATTCATCAACAAACCATCTTTGCACTACAGGCCAAAGATATTCAACAACAGTTCATCTTTGCACTACAGGCCAAAGATATTCATCAACAGGCCATCTTTGCACTACATGCCAAAGATATTCATCAACAATTCATATTTGCACTACAGGCCAAATATATTCATATCTCAAAGAAATATATAATCATTTCAGAATTTATATAAACAATAATTATAACCATGTTGATCAATTCACCTTTGCACTTAAGCTTAAGATATTCAATTATAAATTCAATGGTCATGATCATACCAGTCACAATTCAACTTTGCACTACAGGCCAAAGAGAACCCTAGTCATGATCATACCAATAATCTACCCATCTTTACACTCCAGTGAAAGAGAATTTCAACATCAGGGTTATAAAAATGTTATATATGATGATAAAAATAATATGATCAACATATAGTTTTAATCTCAAGAGTAATATTCGTAACTCATGAATAGTAAATCGTGAATAGTAACTCATGAATAGTAACCCCGACACAAAAGATAGAAATTTCACAATAAAATACATACCAATATTTCGGTATAATGATATTGAAAGAATAACATTTCATCAATTTATAAACAATTTATTTTAATTGTTTACACGTTACTAATTAATGCATTTAATCATCATAAAATGCCAACTCTTATAATTTCATCATCAATAATCAAAACCCTCATAAAAAAAATCTGCATATACCTCATATAGGATTCTCAAGTCATAAAATCCTATTTTCCAATTTTCTTACTTCACAAAACATATTTAATTCATTTACTCATAACTAGACCATTTTCATGAAAAATACCAAATCAGTCCCAAAAATATTTCTTTTCTGAGATTTAGCATAATATAGTCCCATAGTGAACATATATTTTTCTCAGAATTTTTAAAAGTCATTTACTATTTTTCATATGGTCAAAACAGCCGAATATTTAGACATTTATCAAAAATTGTACTTTTGTCTAAAAATTCTGAAATTTATAGAGTATACTTCTATCATATATATGTACTCCCAATAAAAATTTCATCAATTTTAGAGTTAACCACAAGGAATTATAAGCAGTTACTTTTAAAATAGTCTTTTCTCATAAAATTCATAACTCTCAATCTATACATCCAAAAATCACCATTTTTGGACACAATCAATAAAACTCATCAAAATATCATTTCAAATTTTTCCAGAATTTTTGAAGTTCAGAAAAATTACGAAACTGAAAAACATAACAACCCTTAAAATCCCTTACTATCCCTTACTATCCCTTACCTCAAAAGAGCAGTACTTCTGATCGGTATAAGGCTGAAGGAAACTTGCACTGATGAATAGAAACTCACAGAGTATCTAAATACTCACAAAATACACTCAATAATCTAGAGAGAGAAAGAGAGAAAACTTGTTTCTGGTGTATTTTTCAATTCTAACTTAGCCCTCTATTTATAGGAAAATTTTGGTAGGTTTGACCTGCAACCTGATGGCTTTACCTGCTACTATTCCCACCCACCACATTTGAAATATAATTCAGCACATTTCTTCACCAACCACAAGTGGGGCCCACCAATTCTAGAATTTTCTACCAAAATGATAAACTCCGAAAATTCAACAATTTCTGAACCAGTCATCTCGTAAAATTCATAATAAATCATACGTTCATTTTTAACGGTTCAAAATTTATGGACATATACTCAACTTATATATGTATAACATATCCAAAAATTACCACGATCCAACGGTCGGATTAAAAATTATAACCCCCGCAAAATATCTCAAAAACCCTGATTTTTAATACCTCCATTCCGATAAAAATACTGATAAAAACCTCAACATTAACTCCTTCATTTTTAACCACAAAAATATATCCCTCATTTATATCCACATAATATAAATATTTCCTTATCATATGAATTAATAATTAATTATTCACAAATAATATTACAGAATCACATTTATGACAACCAGGCCGTTCCCAGGAAAGAGGGGGCTTTCCAATAAGAATTTCTCCTTACTGGCGCGCAATTAGATGACCAAACCTCTCCTTAGACAGAACTTTCTAGACATTGACAATAATGTTATCTAATAATATTATTCAAATAATATGAATTATTGATCTGATAAAGGAAAATACTGTGCAGCAACAATTATTGAAACAACAATAATATAAAATATCAACGCAGCAATTATTGAATCAATAAAATAAAATATTGAACAGTAATTACTGTAACAATTATTGAGTAGTGCCTTCTTACGTAAGAATCAATAATTTTAAAAATACTATGCAATACCGTGTGCTACTGTGCAATAACGCGTATTACTGTATCTTAACCACCGGGTATTCCAACAGTGTTAACGGTAACAACTACGCCGTTATTTGTAAAAACTCAAATTTGTCATTTTCCTTCACCCGACAGTTATTCGTTATGGGGCCCACAAATAGCTGCGCCGTCGTACGAATATTCTCCGACAGAAAGAATATTCCACGACCAAACGAATATTCCCCGACAACAATGATTATTTTATAACCACTTGCTTATTTTGAAAAAAATTCATATTTCACCCATAAATTTAAACTTTTATCAATTTAACCATTTACTGAATAGTAATTATAAGAAAATTGAATACTTTTATTTCATAAAATTCGGGGTCTTACATAATTTCTCACAAACTGTATTTGTATTCAGATGTTGTAAATAGGGCTCAGTTATTGGAGCGCAATAATGAGTCGACCCAACCAAGAGAGAGCAGCCGGCAAATCGATAATACCAGTGGTAGCAGTCATAGAAGCAGTGACAATAAACATGGAGGGAATCAACATGCCAGAAATGGTGACCACTCTGGTGGTAATCATGGCCAAGATAATAGAGGTGGAAATTTCAAGAAGAGGAGATTCAATAATGATGAAAAGACGTCAGCACCAGCACCTGTTGTTAAGGAAGGAGAACGACCGCCGGTCGTATGTTACAAATGCGGAGGGGAGGGACACATCAGTCCAAACTGTACGCAGCAGTCCAAAGCATGTTACAATTGTGAAAGAGAAGGTCACCTAGCCCAATTTTGTCGTGCACCAAAGTCAAGTCCAACTGGGATGTTGGCATCAAAGGTCGTCCCAGACAAGACAAAATCGGTAGTTCAAGGGAGAGCATTTGTCGTAACCTCCCAAAAAGCGAGGAATCCGAACGAGGTGATCACGGGTAACCTAATCATAAACTCTTGCGAAGCTTATACCTTATTGGATACCGGTTCTACCCATTCTTTTATTTCTCCTACTTGCTCTCAACGTTTAAATTTGACTCCAGAGAAATTAAACTTTGACTTATCGGTTGAAACTCCGTTCGGAGAAACCTTTATTACATCCACTGTTTATAAGTCTTTTTTTATTCTAATCGGTAACCGCACGTTACCTGTCGATCTTATTTCCTTAAAAATACTTGCACTTGATGTAATTTTAAGGATTGATTGGTTAACTGCTCATCATGCAAAAATTGATTATTTTCGTAAGGTTGTTAGCTTTCATATTCCTAACCAACCTATTATGAGAATTCAAGCGACCAAACCACTAAAGTCGATCACTGTCATATCAAGCCATAAAGCTATTCGTTTATTAAAAAACGGATGTTAAGCTTTCTTAGCCCATGTCACAGATTTAAACAAAAATACGTCAGATTTGAATGATATTTCCATTGTTAATAAATTTCCTGACGTATTCCCTGAAGAAATTCCTGGCCTACCCCCAGAGCGTGAAATTAAATTTTGTATCGACCTTAAACCTGGTACAAAACCCATTTCCAAAGCCCATATCGAATGGCTCATGTTGAACTTCAGGAGTTAAAGACCCAACTACAGAAATTGTTAGACATCGGTTTCATTCGTCCTAGTACGTCTCCTTGGGGTGCTCCTGTTCTATTCTTAAAGAAGAAAAATGGGAGTATGCAACTTTGTATTGATTATCAGGAGTTGAATCATGTCACCATCAAAAATAGGTACCCGTTGCCTCGCATTGATGACCTATTTGACCAGTTGTAAGGCGCCAAATTCTTTTCAAAGATTGATCTTCGTTCCAGATATCATCAGTTAAAGATTAAAACTGATGACATCCCAAAGACTGGTTTCAGAACTCGGTACGGGCATTATGAATTCCTAGTCATGTCATTTAGATTGACTAATGCTCCTGCTGCCTTCATAGATATGATGAACCGAGTATTCAAGGAATATTTGGATTATTTTGTAGTCGTCTTTATTGATGACATTCTCATATATACCTAAAATCGTGAAGATCATGAGCAACACTTGAGGCTGATACTCCAAAAGCTACGTGAAAATAAGCTTTATGCCAAGTTGAAGAAGTGCGAGTTTTGGCTTGAGGAAGTAGCATTCCTTGGGCACGTAATATCAAATCATGGAATATCTGTTGACCCGACAAAGATTAAAGCAATTCAAAGCTGGGAACAACCTAAGACAGTGACTGAAGTACGTAGCTTTCTCGGCTTAGCTGGTTATTATCGGAGATTCGTGGAAGAATTTTCTCGAATCACAACTCCATTAACTCAGCTGACTCGAAAAGATACAAAATTCAGTTGGAGCGAGAAATGTGATAAGAGTTTTCAAGAACTCAAGAGGAGATTCATTTCAGCACCTGTTCTGACAATACCATCTGGTTCAGAGGGATTTGTTGTAATACCCCAACTTATTAATGAATAAAATTAAATTTTCTCTAAATATTATTGTGAATAATAAGGTGTTAATTTGATATAATACTTTGGTTATGGGTGAAATGTGCAAATTTTACAAAATAAACAAATGGTTATAAAATATTCATTTTATCGGGGAATATTCGTTTGGTCGTGGAATATTCTTTCTGTCGGGGAATATTCGTACGACGGCGCAGCTATTTGTGGGCCCCATAACGGAAAATGATTGGATGAAGATAACGACAAAAAATTGAATTTTTATAAATAATGGCGTAGTTGTTACCATTAACACTGTTGGAATACCCGGTGGTTAAAATACCGTAATACGCGTGGTTGCACAGTAGCACACGGATTGCACAGTATTTTTGAATTATTGATTCTTACGAAGGAAGTCACTACTTAATAATTTTTACAGTAGTTACTGTTCAATATTTTATTTTATTGATTCAATAATTGCTGCATTGATATTTTATATTATTGTTGTTTCAATAATTATCACTGCACAGTATTTTCCTTTATCAGATCAATAATTCATATTATTTAAATAATATTATTAGATAGCATTATTGGCAATGTCAAGAAAGTTCTGTCTAAGGAGAGGTTTGGTCATCTAATTGCGCGCTAGTAAGGAGAAATTCTTATTGGAAAGGCCCATCTTTTCTGGGAACGGCCTGGTTGTCATAAATGTGATTCTGTAATATTAATTGTGGATAATTAATTATTGATTCATATGATAAGGAAATATTTATTTTATGTGAATATAAATGTTGGATATATTTTGTGGTTAAAAATGAAGGAGTTAATGTTGAGGTGTTTTATCAGTATTTTTGTCGGAATGGAGGTATTAAAAATCAATCAGGATTTTTGAGATATATTGCGGGGGTTATAATTTTTAATCCGACCGTTGGATCGTTGTAATTTTTGGATATGTTATTCATATATAAGTTGAGTATATGTCCACAAATTTTGAATCGTTAAAAATGAACGTATGATTTGTTATGAATTTTACGAGATGACTGGTTCAGAAATTATAGAAGTTACGGAATTTGTCATTTTGGCGAAAAATTCTAGAATTGGTGGTCCCCACTCTTGGTTGGTGAAGAAATGTGCTGAGATTTTTATTCAAATGTGGTGGGTGGGAATAGTAGCAGGTAAAGCCATCAGGTTGCATGTTAAGTCTGCTTCAGCGTGCTAACATTTTTCTATAAATAGAGGGCTAAGTTAGAATTAAAAATCACACCAGAATTCATAAGTTTTCTCTCTTTTTCTCTCTAGATTATTGAGTGTATTTTGTGAGTATTTAGATACTTGATGAGTTGATATTCATCAGTGCAAGTTTTCTTCAGCGTTATATCCGATATCCAGTCAGAAGTGCTGCTCGTTTGAGGTAATAAGAGTGTAACTGGGTCGAGCGAGGGTAATGGGAAAATAGAACGATAGTCTCTAGCTGTGGAGGTTCTCCCTAAGCAGTATAGAAAAGTGTTGTATACATCATTTAGTAGTTATATTTGGTGAATCAAATAGGGTGAGGCGAACCCAATGTTGGAAGGGTGTTTTGCAACTATCATACAAGATGTCTAATGATATACAACCTCGTATCATCATAAGACAGGGATGTGCTCATCCACTTGCTGAGTATATATACGAGCACTACCTATATAATCTTGGTGTTTGTTTGAAGTATAATTCTCGATTAGAGACAGTGGGGATAATGATATGTCAAGAGAAGACTCACCATTGGAAAGAATATGATAGTAATCTTCTCGTTTTTCTCTGGAGTCTATTGGGTCAACCAAGGATAATTTTGTGGCCATATGATATCTATCATAACCTAGAAGCATGGCCTCCCATGTACGAAGGTTTCCTTGAGCACTTCCCAAAGATTCTAATTTTTAAAACAGTCTTTGACTATACCTTTATGTAAGGTGTCACTATGAGGTGTTGTCCACGGTTGGGACATGTGTCACATTTGGTATATATTTGTATCCAAACTCACAGCATATGTGTTGTTGTATTTAATACGACAATTGTTGTAATAAAATTGTAGTTGTTTTCTGTACCATGTATTTGGCGACTCAGAATGGGTTGGATGGAATGAACCTATTTTGAGGTCGTTACATTTTGGTATCAGAGCTTAGGGATATGATCCCTGGCCGATATGTGAGGCAAGAATTAGGAGGGGAGAGACGGGAAATTCTTTCGCTAGTATGACCTGACTATGTTTATTTGGTCGGTCAGAGTATAGAGATAATATATGACATGACTATTATTTTATGGCAGTATTTAAGAATGGCAGCTGAGAACGTTAATAATGGAGTAAATCAGACCGTGGATACACCTTTGATCACCACCCAGGGGAACGTGCAACAGGATGGCAATATTCTTCCTGTAAACAACGTTATCGAGCAAGCGATGAATGATGGAATGTTTAGGAGCTTTTTGCAGTTCATGCAAAATCAGACAAGGGAGACTCGTGTGCAGAATACGGGTGGAAATGATAACAATGCGCGGTTTGTCACAGCCAAGCTGTTCAAAGATTTGGGACCACCAGAATTTAAGGGAAAGCCGGATCCGATCATGGCGAAAACGTGGGTCAAGCAAATTACCAAGATATTCGATGTCTTGGGATGCACGGAGGAACAGAAGGTTCCATTCGCCACCTTTATGTTCTGCGGTGAGGCAGACTACTGGTGGGAGTCTGTGAAGCGTACCCAGCCTGACGCACTCAACATGTCCTGGGAAACGTTTCAGAAACTGTTTACTGACAAGTACTTTTCTGAAAGTATTCGTCATATGAAGGAGGTAGAGTTTATTAGACTGGAACAAAACAACATGACGGTGTCCCAGTACGAGGCGAAGTTTGCAGAGTTATCCAGGTTTGCACCTCATTTGGTCGAGAATGAGGAACGAATGACAAGGATGTTTCTGAGAGGTTTAAAACCCGAGATTTGGCAATATCTTATCTCTCATAAATTTTCTTTATATTTAGATGTTGTAAACAGGGCTCAATTATTAGAGCGAGATAATGAGTATGTTCAACCGAGGGACCACAACCAGGGTCATACTGGTGACAGCAGTCATCGGAGCGATGAGAACCAACGAGTAGGGAAAAATACATACAAAAGTGGTAACCACTCGGGTGGTCATCGTGGCCATGATAATAGGAGAGGTGAGTCAAGTGAAAATTTCAAGAAGAGAAGATTTAACGATGCCAGGAAGACGTCGACAGCAGCACCAGCACCAGCACCAGGAACAAATTCTAGAGGAGGAGAACGACCGCCAATTAGATGTTACAGATGCGGAGATGAGGGACATATAAGTCCAAACTGCCCACAACAATTCAAGGTATGTTATAATTGTGGAAAGAAATGACATATTGCTCGAGATTGTACTATAGCGAAACCAGGTCCAGCTGGGACGGTGACACCAAAGGCAGATACAGACAAAATAAAGTTGGCGGTTTCTAGAAGAGCATTTGTCGTGACTGCCCAAAACGCGAGAAACCCGAACGAAGGTATAACGGGTTAGTTAATTATAAATTCTTGCGAAGTTTATACCTTACTAGATACCGGTTCTACCCATTCTTTTATCTCTCCTGCTTGTGCTCAACGTTTAAACTTGACTCCGGAGAAATTAAACTTTGACCTATCTGTGGAGACTCCGTTATGAGAAACTTTCATTACATCTACAGTTTATAAATCTTGTTTAATCCAAGTTGGCAGAATCACATTACCTGTTGACCTTATCTCTTTAAAGATACTTGCTTTTGATGTGATTTTAAGAATTGATTGGTTAACTACTCATCATGCCAAAATTGATTGTTTTCATAAGGTTGTTAGTTTTCATATTCCTAACCAACCTGTTATGTGAATTCAAGCAACCAAACCACTAAAATCAATCCCTGTCATACCAAGCCATAAAGCCATTCGTTTATTGAAAAGATGAATGTTAAGCTTTCTTAGCCCATATCATGGACTTGAACAAAAATACGTCAGATTTGAATGATATTTCTGTTGCTAGTGAATTTCCTGACGTATTTCTTGAAGAATTTCCTGGCCTAACCCAGAGCGTGATATTGAATTTTTGTATTGATCTTCAACCCGATACAAAATCCATATCTAAAATCTCATATTGAATAGCTCCTATTGAACTTCAGGATTTAAAAACCTAACTATAGAAGTTGGTACCCGAGCCTCTATCTGGTGACTTCCTTTGTGGAATGCACCAAAGCCAGACTCTCCGTAAGGGACTCTATATTTATGTGGTGGTAAAACAATAAGTGCCATTGTGACGTGCTATCCAAGATTGGGATATGAATCACAATTGAGAGCAACCGAAGTCGGTGACCAAAGTACGTAGCTTTCTGGGCTTAACTGGTTACTATCGGAGATTCGTGAAAGAATTTTCTCGAATTGCTACGCCGTTAACTTAGCTGACTCAGAAAGATACAAAATTCGTATGGAGCGAGGAATGCGAGAAGATTTTCTAATAGCTCAAGAGGCGACTCATTCGGAACCTGTTCTGACCATATCATCCTGGAAAAGCGAACGTGGTAGCTGACGCGTTGAGTAGAAGATTGTACGCGAGTATGAGTGCGATATTGTTGAACACAAAGACCTATTTTGTATAATTTATAAATGATAGAGATAGATTTAATGACTCTAGGGACCCACGTGATGATATACGAGTAAAATCGACTTTAATCGATAACGTTAAAGCCGCTCAAGCTACAGACCTGGAGCTGATGAATATAAAGAAGAAGGTACAAGAATGTGTTATTCTAGAAGTAAGAGTCGATGAAGAGAAGAAAGCTCAAGCCTTCGATTTATTTGAAATCCTCGATCAAGTAGGAACTGTGGCCTATAGACTCGCCTTAACGCTAAGTATGTCGCGTGTTCATAACTTTTTTTACGTATCGATGTTACGTAAATATGTGGACAACCCGAATCATATTTTTGCGTTAGAACCAGACGAGATAGCCAAAGATTTAACGTACGAGGAAGTACCTGTTAAGATATTGGATATGAAAGAACATGTCCTATGCACGAAGGTTATACCACAAGTTAAGGTTTTATGGAGAAACCATGCTATTGAAGAAATGACTTAGGAGTTGGAATCAGAAATGAAAGCGAGGTATCCTCACCTTTTCGAAACACCAGGTACGTACGTCAATTTCGAGGATGAAATTTCATAAGGAGGGGAGGTTGTAAGACCCCAACTTATTAATGAATAAAATAAAATTTTCTCTAAATATTATTGTGAATAATAAGGTGTTAATTTGATATAATACTTTGGTTATGGGTGAAATGTGTAAATTTTACAAAATAAACAAATGGATATAAAATATTCATTTTGTCGTGGAATATTCGTTTGGTCGTGGAATATTCGTTTGGTCGTGGAATATTCTTTCTGTCGGGGAATATTCATACGACGGCGCAGATATTTGTGGGCCCCATAACGAAAAATGATTGGATGAAGATAACGACAAAAATTGAGTTTTTATAAATAATGGCGTAGTTATTACCGTTAACACTGTTGGAATACCCGGTGTTTAAAATACAGTAATATGCGTGGTTGCACAGTAGCACACGGATTGCACAGTATTTTTGAATTATTGATTCTTACGAAGGAAGGAACTACTCAATAATTATTACAGTAGTTACTATTCAATATTTTATTTTATTGATTCAATAATTGCTGCATAGATATTTTATATTATTGTTGTTTCAATAATTGTCACTGCACAGTATTTTCCTTTATCAGATCAATAATTCATATTATTTAAATAATATTATTAGATAGCATTATTGGCAATGTCTAGAAAGTTTTGTCTAAGGAGAGGTTTGGTCATCTAATTACGCGCTAGTAAGGAGAAATTTTTATTAGAAAGCCCCCTCTTTTTTGGGAACGGCCTGGTTATCATAAATGTGATTTTATAATATTAATTGTGGATAATTAATTATTGATTCATATGATAAGGAAATATTTATTTTATGTGAATATAAATATTGGATATATTTTGTGGTTAAAATGAAGGAGTTAATATTGAGGTGTTTTATCAGTATTTTTGTCGGAATGGAGGTATTAAAAATCAATCAGGATTTTTGAGATATATTACAGGGGTTATAATTTTTAATCCGACCGTTGGATCGTTGTGATTTTTGGATATGTTATTCATATATAAGTTGAGTATATGTCCACAAATTTTGAATCTTTAAAAATGAACGTATGATTTGTTATGAATTTTATGAGATGACTGGTTCAGAAATTGTAGAAGTTGCAGAATTTGTCATTTTGACAGAAAATTCTAGAATTAGTGGGCCCCATTCTTGGTTGATGAAGAAATGTGCTGAGATTTTTATTCAAATATAGTGGGTGAGAATAGTAGCAGGTAAAGCCATCAGGTTGCAGGTTAAGTCTGCTTCGGCGTGCTAACATTTTTCTATAAATAGAGGGCTAAGTTAGAATTGAAAATCACACCAGAATTCATAAGTTTTCTCTCTTTTTCTCTCTAGATTATTGAGTGTATTTTGTGAGTATTTAGATACTTGATGAGTTGATATTCATCAGTGCAAGTTTCCTTCAGTATTATATCCGATATCCAGTCAGAAGTGCTGCTCTTTTGAGGTAATAAGAGTGTAGCTGGGTCGAGCGAGGGTAATGGAAAAATAGAACGGTGGTCTCTAGCTGTGGAGGTTCTCCCTAAGCAGTATAGAAAAGTGTCGTATATATCATTTAGTAGTTATATTTGATGAATCAAATAGGGTAAGGCGAACCCAACGTTAGAAGGGTGTTTTGCCACTATCATACAAGATGTTTAATGATATACAATCTCGTATAATCATAAGACAGACATGGATGTGCTCATCCACTTGCTGAGTATATATACGAGCACTACCTATATAATCTTGGTATTTGTTTGAAGTATAATTCTCGATTAGAGACAGTGGAGATAATGATATGTCAAGAGAAGACTCACCATTGGAAAGAATATGATATTAATCTTCTCGTTTTTCTTTGGAGTCTATTGGGTCAACCAAGGATAATTTTGTGGCCATATGATATCTATCATAACCTAGAAGCATGGCCTCTCATGTACAAAGTTTCCTTGAGCACTTCCCAAATATTCTAATTTCTAAAACAGTCTTTGACTATACCTTTATGTAAGGTGCCACTGTGAGGTGTTGTCCACGGTTGGGACATGTGTCACATTTGATATATATTTGTATCCAAACTCACAGCATATGTGTTGTTATATTTAATACGGCAATTATTGTAATAAAGTTGTAGTTATTTTCTGTACCAAGTATTTGGCGACTCAGAATGGGTTGGATGGAATGGACCTATTTTGGGGTCGTTACATTTGTCATCTATAGCGATGCTTCAGGCAGAGGGTTAGGATGTGTTCTCATGCAACATGGGAAAGTTATAGCCTATGCCTCACGATAACTTAAAGAATACGAGAGGAATTACCCTACTCATGATCTAGAGTTGGCAGCTGTCATTTTCGTACTAAAGATCTGGAGGCATTACCTGTATGGAGAGAAAGTAGAGATCTATACGGATCAAAAAAGCCTCAAATATTTCTTCACCCAAAAGGAATTCAACATACGGCAATGACGTTGGCTTGAGTTGTTGAAAGATTACGATCATACAATTCAATACCATCCTAGAAAAGCTAACGTGGTAGCTGACGTATTGAGTAGAAGATCATATGCGGGTACGAGTGCGATATTGTCAATGCAAAGGCCCATTTTATATGACTTATAAAGGATGGAGATAGAGATAAAGACTCCAGGGACCCACGTGATGATGGCAAATATACGAGTAGAACCGACTTTAATCGATAAAGTTAAAGCTGCTCAAGCTACGGACCTGGAACTGATGCGTATGAAGAAGAAAGTGCAAGAAGGTGATATTTCAGAAGCAAGAATCAATGAAGAAGGAATACTACGAGTCAACTCCAGACTTTGTGTTTCAAACGACCCTGTTTTAAAGTATAAGATCATGATGGAGGCGCACAACACGCCGTTTGCAATCCATCCTGGGAGTACCAAAATGTATCGTGATCTTTGACATACATTTTGGTAAATCAATATGAAGAGAAAGGTAGCAGAGTTTATCTCAAGGTGTCTAACTTGTCAACGAGTCAAGGCGGAGCATCAAGTGCTAAAAGGTCCATAGCAACCACTTGAAATTTTAGAATGGAAGTGGGAGCACATTACCATGGATTTCATTACTGGTCTTCCCAAGGTTTCTCAAAGCATAGATGCAATTTGGGTCATTGTTGATAGATTGACCAAGTCTGCTCATTTCTCACCTATACGAGAAACTTATTCACTTGAACATCTTGCTCGTATGTATATAAATGAGATTGTAAGACTACATGGCATGCCAGTATCCATAGTTTTTGATCGAGACCCAAGATTCACTTCACGATTTTGGGTTAGTTTGCAAAAAGCTATGGGCACAGATGTACGATTTAGTTCGGCATATTATCCTCAAACGGACGGGCAGTCGGAGAGGACTATTCAAACTCTTGAGGATTTATTAAGACTCTGTGTCATTGACTTCAAAGAAAGTTGGGACAAGTTCTTGCCATTAGTGAAATTCTCCTACAACAACGGTTATCAAACAAGTATTGGCATGGCTCCATTCGAGGCGTTGTATGGACGCACGTGTCGTTCTCCAGTATGCTGGGATGAGGTGAGTGAAGCAACAGTGTTAGGTCCGGAATTGGTACGCATGACAACGGAAAAGATTCAAATGATCCGGCAATGTATAAAAACCTCACAAGATCGACAAAAGAGTTATGTTGATCTTCATTGAAAGGACGTGGAGTTCAATGTTGGAGATCATGTGTTATGTGTTGCTCCATGGAAAGGAGTTATAAGATTTAGAAAGAGAAAAAAGCTCAATCCTCGATTTATTGGACCATTCAAAATCCTCGATCGAGTAGGAATTGTAACTTATAGACTCGTCTTATCGCCAAGTATGTCTCGTGTTCATAATATTTTTCACATATCTATGTTACGTAAATATGTGGAAGACCCGAACCATATTATTGAATTAGAACCGGACGAGATAGCGGAAGATTTAACGTATGAAGAGGTACATGTTAAAATCTTGGATAAGAAGGAGCATATTCTACGCTCCAAGGTTATACCTCAAGTCAAAGTTTTGTGGAAAAACCATGATGTTAAGGAAATGACCTGGGAGTTAGAATCTGGAATGAAATCAAAGTATCCTCACCTCTTCAACATACCAGGTATGTACCCTAATTTCGAGGATGAAATTTCATAAGAAGGGGAGGTTGTAAGACCCTAACTTTCATAAATAAAGATTAATTTTTCTCTAAATATATTTTTGAATATTATAGTATGGTTTTGATATAATATTATAGTTGTGAGTAATATTTAAAAATTTTACAAAGTATGCAAGATGTTATAAAATATTCGATTGGTCGAGGAATATTCGTTTTAAACAGAAAATATTCGTACGAGGGCACAATCATTGGTGGACCCCACAACGGAAGTATTGTCGTAGATAGAAAATGACAAAAATATATTTTTATAAAAATAACGACGAATGTTTTACCGTTAACTGTTGAACTACCCGGTAGTAAAAGTACAGTAATATGCGTGGTTGCATAGCAGCACACGGTATTGATTATTGATACTTACGTGAGAAGTCGCTCAGTTATACTCAATTATTGCTACAGTAATTGCTGCATAATATCTCTCATATTTTTTTATTCAATTATTGTCACACTATCATCTGCATAATATTTTATATTATTAAATCAATAATTGAGACAATAAAGTTATTCATATTATTATTTACAATATTGACGATGTCTAAAAAGTTCTGTCGAGGAGAGGTTTAGTCACCTAATTGCGCGTCAATAAGGAAAAATTCTTATCGGAAAGCCCTCTCTTTCCTGGAAATGATTTGGTTGTTAAATATTGTGAGTTATAATATTAATGATGAATAATTGTTGAAGTATTAAGAATGTGTTTATTGAAGATAAGTGAATTACAAAAGTTAGAGGGGAATAATACAAACTTGGAAAACTTTAGGGGTACTAAAGTGTAATAAGTTAAATTAATTTTGACCATTGGTGGTGGTTTTAATAGTAAATCAATCTGAACCGTCGATGGTGGTTTTAATAGTAAATCAATCTGGACCGTCGATGGTGGATTTAATAGTAAATCAATCTGGACCGTTGGTGGTGGTTTTAATAGTAAATCAATCTGGACCGTAGGTGGTGGTTTTAAAAGTAAATCAATCTGGACTGTCGGTTGTGGTTTTAATAGTAATCAATCTGGATCATCCGTTCTAATAGTAAATCAATCTGAACCGTTCGTAAATTAGTTACTATTTAGTCACTTCTCTTATAAATAGAAGCTTAATTCTTCTTTCATTCTCACCAATTCACTGAGACTCACAAGAGAAACTATAGAGAGAGAAACTATAGAGAGCAAGAAGAAGAGTATTCTGCTACTTCACTATTACAGTATCCAGTCTTCTACTAATATAAAGGGTATTATTTCTTTCGTATTCCCAAAGAATACTATTTTTTTCGTATTCATCCTTTAATATGTCGAAATAACCTGTCTACGCTGATTACATACCGTATGACAGGTGAAAATCCATTTGTAGTTTCGTATGTTATTTCTTTTCATATTCTTAAATCTAAACTTACTATGGTAAGTATTGCTTCTATAATCCTTGAAATTAGTGGAATATCCTTGAGTTTTGCGCTTCATCCAGTATCGTTTCATTAGAATATTGATCTGAACTTTCTTATTAAATATCAATATTTTCACCGAGGTACTATTCACGAGTTATTATTCACTAAAATATTATTCACTCGGATATTCGGGGTACTTTTCATGTCAGGATACTATTCACGAGTTACTATTCATGGATTACTATTCATCCAATTACTATTCACTTAAATATTATTCACTCGGGTATTCGGAGCACTTTTTATGTCGGGATACTATTCACGGGGTACTATTTTCGAAGTACTATTCACGGGATACTATTCACCGAAAAATTTATTTCTTTTCTGTCCAAATTATTTTTGATACATAGATATTATTCTTGAATTTTACTCCACAAAGCAGTATCATGTTGACAATTTTGACATTATTGAATTTTGGATAAAATAAATTATAAATCTTTAAAATTTATCATGTGCTTTATTTTAATTGAATTCTTATATCATTGTCATCGTCCTCATGCTTATATTGTGATGAAAGTCATCTTTGGCTTATGTGCATAGATGGATTGTTGATTGGTATGATTATGATCAGGGATCATTCAGTATAATCATGACCCGTAATGTTATAAATGATGTGGTAAAAGTCCTCATTGGCCTGTAGTGCATTGATGGACAGTTATTGGTATAATTATGACCAATAATTATTCGGTATAATCATGACCATTGATGATTACATGAATATCCTTGGCTCGTAGTGCAGGGATGATTCGATGATGTGGTTTATTTATTAAGCTGAGTCTCAGCGATAATGTTGATGAAAACCTTTTTAAATCATAGAAGATAGTAGATATCATGCTCTACTTGACTCTTCTAATGGATTGTTTGTTCCGCTGCAGTTAAACTTGTTGTCTATTATATTCTATCAGTTTAACATTGTTGAAGGCTAACGATAACTTATTCTGCATTATCTTAGTCATAATATTTCTTACTGGGCTAGTTGAGCTCACCCTTTTATTTTCATTATACTCTTCAGGAAATGAGAACATAGCCGGGACTAGTCGGGGAACGGAGTGATGGTCCGAGATGGCTGTTTTAGTAATCCTCACTATTTAGTGCGATAATAAATGTAATGAGAATTGAATTTGAGTTTGGATATTGTCTATGAGACAATATTCGTGTAAAAACTCTCTGCTCTCGTTGTATAATTAAGTTTGTATTTGTATCTTGTACCATGTATTTTACGACCCAAGATGGGTGATGTATACCTATTTTGGGGGCGTCACAATACCGGTGGCAGCATTCATCGGAGCAATGACAACCAGCGGGGAGGAAAATATTCGGACAAAAGCGGTAACCACTCTGGTGGTAATCATGGCCATGATAGTAAAAGAAGAGAGTCTGGGGGAGATTTCAAAAAGAGAAAGTACAACAATGATAATGTGACGCCCCCAAAACAGGTATACATCACCCATCTTGGGTCGCCACTTACATGGTACATAAATCAAATACAAACTTAATTATACAACTGTCGTGTACAATACGACAAAACATAGCTGAGAGTTTAAACAAGAATATTGCCTTCTAGACAATATCCACACTGAATGGAGTCCTAATTACAATTATTGTCACATTATTTAACAGAATAGTGATGATTACTAATGCTATCATCTGGACCGTCACTCCATTTTTCGACTAGTCCCGGCTACATTCTCATTTCCTGAAGAGAACAGTGAAAGAAAGGGTGAGCTCAACTAGCCCAGTAAGAAATATTATGAGTAAGATAATGCAGAAAAAAATATCATTAGCCTTCAACAATGTTAAACCGATAGAATATAATAGACAACAAGTTTAACTGCAGCAGAATAAGCAATCCATTAGAAGAGTCAAGTAGAACATGATATCTACTATCTTCTATGATTTAAAATGTTTTCATCAATTTTTATCACTAAGACTCAGCTTAATAAATCAAATCAAATCATCCTTGCACCACGGCCAAGGATATTCATGTAATCATCAATGGTCATGACTATACCGAATAATTCTTGGTCATAAACATACCAACAACTGTCCACCAATGAACTACAGGCCAATGAGGACTTTTACCACATCATTCGTCACATTACGGTCATGATTATACCGAATAATATATTCCTGATCATAATCATACCAAGTTCATTTATGCACGTAAGTCAAAGATGACTTTCATCACAATATAAGCATGGGGATGATGACAATGACATAATTATTTAATTAAACAAGTTCAAAAATAAATTTTAAAGATTTATAAATTAATTTATCTTGAAATCAATAATGTCCAAATTATCAACATGATACTGCTTTGTGAAGTAAAATTCAAGAATAATATTCATGTACCAAAAATAATTTGGACAGAAAAGAAATATATTTTTCGGGTAAATAGTACCCCGTGAATAGTATTTCAGGAATAGTACCTCGTGAATAGTACCCCGACATGAAAAGTACCCCAAATACTCGAGTGAATAATATTTAGGTGAATAATAATTTGGGTAAATAGTAACTCGTGAATAGTAACTCGTGAATAGTACTCCGACACGAAAAGTGCCCCGAATACCCGAGTGAATAATACTAGAGTGAATAGTAACCGGGTAAATAGTAACCCGTGAATAGTAACTCGTAAAAAAATACCAAATAAAATGACATTTCATGATGAGTACAAAAGAAATGATATCTCATACGAGTATAATAGAATATACGAAACTGCAAATAGATTTTCACCCGCCATGCGGTAATCCACGTAGATAGATCATTTCCATAATTTAATAAAGAATGAATACGAAGAATCATTCACCATGCATGTGGTAATCAACATAGACAGGTTATTCCAACAGAAAAATAAAGAATAGAAAAACAGAAGGATTCACCATCCGTGCGATAGACTGCACAGACAGGTTATTCCCAATAGAATAATAAATAATGGAACCAGGTTCGGCATAAACGCACAGACAGGATATTTCGACAGAATAATAAATAATGGAACCAGGTTCGGCGTAAACGCACAGACAGGATATTCTGACAGAATAATAAATAATGGAACCAGGTCCAGCGTAAACGTACAGACATGATATTCTGACAGAATGATAAAGAATGGAATAACAATAGCTCTCTTCATGAATACGAAAGAAATAATACCCATTACGAGTATTGAAAGAAAATAGTTCTCTTCGTGAATACAAAAGAAATAACACCACTTACCTTAGAAAAATTGGATATTAGAATAGTGAGGTAGCAGACTTCTCTTCTTCTTTCTCTCTATAATTTCTCTCTATAATAAATGCTCTATAGCTTTAGTGAATTGGTGAGAAATAAAGGAAGAATGAGCTTCTATTTATAAGAAAATATAGTTTCAATAATTATACATTTTGGGGCTCGAAATATTACAATATAATACCTCCCCCTTTTTCTTCATTTTTAATTTAGTCCTGCAAGTATTATCAAACTTGCACCACCTCCCCTAATAGTAAATAATGTGAATCAATAGTTCAATCATGTGACTCAATAGTTATAATCATGTGAAAATACGAATTACAGTATAGTACCTTCAACTATACCTCCATTTTTAACTTAGTCATGCAAGTATTATCAATCTTGCCCAACTCCCCTAATAGTACATGAATGTGATTCAATAGTAAACACATGTGAACAAATAGTTATATAAGCATGTGAATTAGTAGTAATTAATTACTCATTTATCTGATAAATTACCCGATTTATCAATATAACCCCCAGACATCAATTAATATCGAAATTAATGTCGATTTTCACCAACATTAATAATTCCAACACAATGAAACTATCAATTTCATCTTTAATCAACACGAACTTATTCATCATTATTATCATAACTCACAATATTTAACAACCAGATCATTCTCAGGAAAGAGGGGGCTTTTCGATAAGGATTTCTCCTTATTGCCGCGCAATTAGATGACCAAACCTCTTCTTGACAAAACTTTCTAGACATTGTCAATATTATAAATAATAAAATGAATAACTTTGTCGTCTCAATTATTGATTTAATAATATATCATATTATGCAGATGATACTGTGACAATAATTGAATCAATAATATGAGAGATATGATGCAGCAATTACTGTAGTAATAATTAAGTATAACTGAGTGACTTTTTACGTAAGCATCAATAATCAATACCGTGTGCTACTATGCAACCACACGTATTACTGTACTTTTACTACCGGGTAGTTCAACAATTTAACGGTAAAATTTCCGCCGTTATTTTTATAAAAAGATAATTCTATCATTTTCTTACTACGACAATACTTTAGTTGTGGGGTCCACCAATGATTGTGCCGTCGTACGAATATCCCCTGTTAAAACGAATATTCCCCGACCAATCGAATATTATATAACAACTTACTTACTTTGCAAAATTTATAAATATTACCCACAACTATAACATTATATCAAATTCACACCATAATATTAAAAAAAATATTTCGAGAAATTTAAATCTTTATTCATAAAATTTGGCGTTTCACAATCTCCCCTCCTTATGAAATTTTGCCCTCGAAATTTACGTACGTACCTGGTATGCCGAAAAGATGAGGATACCTTGACTTAATTTCATATTCTAACTCTTGAGGTATAACCTCTGAGTGTTGAATACGATCCTTCTTATCCAAGATTTTAACACATATCTCCTCATACGTTAAATCTTCTGCTATCTCGTCTAGTTTTAATTCAATAATGTGGTTCGGGTCGTCCACATATTTACGTAACATCGATACGTGAAAAACGTTATGAACACGCGACATACTTAGCGATAAGGCGAGTATATAGGCCATAGTTCCTACTCGATTGAGGATTTTAAATGGGTCAATTAAATCGAGGGTTGATATTTTCTCTCTTCATCGATTCTTACTTCTAGAATAACGCCCTCTTGAACCTTCTTCTTCACATTCATCAGATTCGGATGTGAAGCTTGAGCGGCTTTAACTTTATCGATTAAAGTCGATTCTACTCGTATATTCGTTATCTTCACGTAGGTCCCTAGAATCTTTAACTCTATCTTCATCGTTTGTAAGTTATACGAAATGGGTTTTTGTGTTAACAACATTGCACTCGTAAACGCATATGATCTTCTGCTCAACGCGTCAGCTACCACGTTCGCTTTCCCACGATGGTATTGAATGGTACGATCGTAATCTTCAACAGCTCGAGCCAACGTCTTTGGCGCATTATACGTTCGTTTTGGCTGAAGAAATATTTAAGGATTTTAGAAATGGGTTTTGTACTGAGGTCAATACAAAATTCGATTTCACGCTCTAGGGGTAGGCTAAGAAGTCTTCAAGAATATGTCAGGAAATTTAATAACAATAGAAATATCATTCAAAACTGTGACTCTCATCCAAGACTTGGATAACACATGTAATGAAGGTTTCTCCTAACGGAGTTTCAATCGATTAGTCAAAGTCTAATTTCTCCGGAGTCAAATTTAAACGTTGAGCGCAAGCAAGAGAGATAAAAGAATGGGTAGAACCGGTATCTAATAAGGTATAGACTTCGCAAGAATTTATAATTAACTAACCCGTGCTAACTTCGTTCGGGTTACTCGCTTTTTGAGAAGTCACGAAAAATGCTCTTCTTGAAACCACTGACTTTGTTTTGTCCGTATCCACCTTTGGTGCCACCGTCCCAGCTGAACTTGACTTTGGTGCACGATAAAATCGGGATAGGTGACCTTCTTTTCCACAATTGTAACATGCTTTGGACTGCATCACGCAGTTTGGACTGATATGTCCCTCCCCTCCGCATTTGTAACATACGACCGGCGGTCGTTCTCCTTCCTTAACAACAGGTGTTGGTGCTGACGTCTTTCCATTATTATTGAATTTCCTCTTCTTGAAACTTCCACTTCTATTATTTTGGCCATGATTACCACCGAAGTGGTTACCATTCTTGGCATGATAATTTCCCCCACGATGGTTATCATTGTTCCGATGGTCGTTGCCACCAGTATGATTATTATCGTGTTGTTGGTCATTACCTTTTGCTTGAGCTGAATCAACGCTCTCATGTGCTTCATTGCTTATCTCAGCATTTTCAGATGTCATTCTCAAACACTGTCACAAAACAAGGGTTAATTAACATATCACATATTATCCCTGTACTCTGACCGACCAATTAAATACCAAATAAACTTAGGTAGGTCATACTAGCGAAGAAATTCCCCGTCTCTCCCCTCCTAGTTCTTGTCTCACATCTCAGCCAGGGATCATATCCCTAAGCTTTGATACCAACTGTGATGCCCCAAAAACAGGTATACATCACCCATCTTGGGTCGCCACTTATATGGTACATAAATCAAATACAAACTTAATTATACAACTGTCGTGTATAATACGACAAAACATAGCTGAGAGTTTAAACAAGAATATTTCCTTCTAGACAATATCCACACTCAATGGAGTCCTCACTATAATTATTGTCACACTATTTAACAGAATAGTGATGACTACTAATGCTATCATCTGGACCGTCACTCCGTTTCCCGACTAGTCCTGGATATATTCTCATTTTCTGAACAGAACAGTGAAAGAAAGGGTGAGCTCAACTAGCCTAGTAAGAAATATTATGACTAAGATAATGCAGAAGAAATTAGCATTAGCGTTCAATAATGTTAAACCGATAGAATATAATAGACAACAAGTTTAACTGCAGCGGAATAAGCAATCCATTAGAAGAGTCAAGTAGAGCATGATATCTACTATCTTCTATGATTTAAAATATTTTCATCAATTTTTATCACTGAGGCTCAGCTTAATAAATAAAATCAAATCATCCTTGCACCATAGCCAAGGATATTCATGTAATCATCAATGGTTATGACTATACCGAATAATCATTGGTCATAATCATACCAACAACTGTCCACCAATGAATTACAGGTCAACGAGGACTTTTACCCACATCATTCGTCACATTAGGGTCATAATTATACCGAATAATCCATGGTCATAATCATACCAAGTTCATCTATGCACGTAAGCCAAAAATGACTTTCATCACAATATAAGCATGGGGATGATGACAATAACATAATTATTCAATTAAACAAGTTCAAGAATAAATTTTAAAGATTTATAAATTAATTTATCTTGAAATCAATAATGTCCAAATTGTCAACATGATACTGTTTTGTGGAGTAAAATTCAAGAATAATATTTATGTACCAAAAATAATTTGGACAGAAAAGAAATATATTTTTCGAGTAAATAGTACCCCGTGAATAGTACCCCGTGAATAGTACTTTGAGAATAGTACATCGTGAATAGTACCCCGACATGAAAAGTATCTCAAATACCCGAGTGAATAATATTCGGATGAATAGTAATTTGGGTGAATAGTAACTCGTGAATAGTATTCTGACACGAAAAGTGCCCCGAATACCCGAGTGAATAATACTAGAGTAAATAGTAACCGGGTAAATAGTAACCCGTGAATAGTAACTCGTAAATAAAATACCAAATAAAATGATATTTCATGATGAGTACAAAATAAATGATATCTCATACGAGTATAATAGAATATAAGAAACTGCAAATAGATTTTCACCCGCCATGCGGTAATCCACGTAGACAGATCATTTCCATAATTTAATAAAGAATGAATACGAAGGATCATTCACTATGCATGCGGTAATCCACATAGACAGGTTATTCCAACAGAAAAATAAAGAATAGAATAACAAAAGGATTCACCATGCGTGCGATAGACTGCACAGACAGGTTATTCCCAACAGAATAATAAATAATGGAACCAGGTCCGGCATAAACGCACAGACAGGATATTCTGACAGAATAATAAATAATGGAACCAGGTCCGGCGTAAACGTACAGACGGGATATTCCGACAAAATGATAAAGAATGGAATAACAATAGCTCTCTTCATGAATACGAAAGAAATAATACCCCTTACGAGTATTGAAAGAAAATAGTTCTCTTCGTGAATACAAAAGAAATAACACCCCTTACCTTAGAAAAACTGAATATTGGAATAGTGAGGTAGCAGACTTCTCTTCTTCTTTCTCTCTATAATTTCTCTCTATAATAAATGCTCTATAGCTTTAGTGAATTGGTGAGAAATAAAGAAAGAACGAGCTTCTATTTATAGAAAAATATATTTTCAATAATTGCACATTTTGGGGCTCAAAATATTACAGTATAATACCTCCCTCTTTTTCTTTATTTTTAATTTAGTCCTGCAAGTATTATCAAACTTGCACCACCTCCCCTAATAGTAAATAATGTGAATCAATAGTTCAATCATCTGACTCAATAGTTATAATCATGTGAAAATACGAATTACAGTATAGTACCTTCAATTATACCTCCATTTTTAACTTAGTCATGCAAGTATTATCAATCTTGCACTAACTCCCCTAATAGTACATGAATGTGATTCAATAGTAAACACATGTGAATAAATAGTTATATAAGCATGTGAATTAGTAGTAATTAATTACTCATTTATCTGATAAATTACCCGATTTATCAATATAACCCCCAGACATCAATTAATATCGAAATAAATGTCGATTTTCACCAACATTAATAATTCCAACACAATGAAACTATCAATTTCATCTTTAATCAACACGAACTTATTCATCATTATTATCATAACTCACAATATTTAACAACCAGATCATTCTCAGGAAAGAGGGGGCTTTTCGATAAGGATTTCTCCTTATTGCCGCGCAATTAGATGACCAAACCTCTCATTGACAGAATTTTCTAGACATTGTTAATATTATAAATAATAATATGAATAACTTTGTCGTCTCAATTATTGATTTAATAATATATCATATTATGCAGATGATACTGTCACAATAATTGAATCAATAATATGAGAGATATGATGCAACAATTACTGTAGCAATAATTGAGTATAACTGAGTGACTTCTCACGTAAGCATCAATAATCAATACCGTGTGCTACTATGCAACCACGCGTATTACTGTACTTTTACTACCGGGTTGTTCAACAGTTTAACGGTAAAACTTCTGCCGTTATTTTTATAAAAAGATAATTCTGTCGTTTTCTTACTACGACAATACTTTCGTTGTGGGGTCCACCAATGATTGTGCCGTCGTACGAATATTTTCTGTTAAAACAAATATTCCCCGACCAATCGAATATTATATACCAACTTGCTTACTTTGTAAAATTTATAAATATTACCCACAACTATAACATTATATCAAATTCACACCATAATATTAAAAAAAATTCAAAAAATTTAAATCTTTATTCATAAAATTTGGGGTTTTACAGATAACGTGAAGACGTCAGCACCAGCATCAACTGTTTCTAGGGGAGGAGAACGATCACCGGTCGTTTGTTATAAATGCGGGAAAGAGGAACATATCAGTCCAAATTGCCCACAACAATCCAATATGTGTTATAACTGTGGAAAGGAAGGTCATATAGCTAGAGATTGTCTTGTAGCGAAACCAAGTCCAACGGGGATGGTGACTCGAAAGACTGTCCAGGACAAGTCAAAGTCGGTGGTTCCTGGAAGGGCGTTTGTCGTGACTGCCCAAAATGCGAGGAACCCGAACGAGGTGATCACGGGTAAGCTAATCATAAACTCTTGTGAAGTTTATACCTTACTAGATACCGGTTCTACCCATTCTTTTATCTCTCCTGCTTGTGCTCAACGTTTGAACTTGACTCCAGAGAAATTAGACTTTGACTTATCTGTTGAGACTCCGTTAGGAGAAACTTTCATTACATCTACTGTTTATAAATCTTGCTTGATCCAAGTTGGTACCATCACATTACCTGTCGATCTTATTTCTTTGAAAATACTTGCATTTGATGTGATTGTAGGGATTGATTGATTAACTATTCATCATGCCAAAATTGATTGTTTTCGTAAGGTTGTTAGTTTTCATATTCCTAACCAACCTGTTATGTGAATTCAAGCAACCAAACCACTAAAGTTAATCACTATCATATCAAGCCATAAAGCTATTCGTTTATTGAAAAACAGATGTCAAGCTTTCTTAGCCCATGTCACGGACTTGAACAAAAACACGTCAGATTTGAATAATGATTCTGTTGTTAGTGAATTTTCTGACGTATTTCCTGAAGAACTTTCCGGTCTACCCCCAGAATGTGAAGTTGAATTCTTTATGGACCTTGAACCTGGTACAAAGCCCATTTCTAAAATCTCATATCGAATGGCTCCTATTGAACTTCAGGAGTTAAAGGTCCAACTACAGGAGTTGTTAGACATTGATTTCATTCGTCCTAGTACATCTACTCGGGGTGCTCCTATTTTATTCGTAAAGAAAAAAGATGGGAGTATGCGACTTTGTATTGACTACCGAGAATTGAACCATGTCACCATTAAGAATAGGTATTCGCTACCTCGCATTAATGATCTGTTTGACCAGTTGAAAGGAGCACAACTCTTTTCAACGATCGATCTTTGTTCTGGATATCATCAGTTGAAGATTAAAATTGAGAATATTTCGAAGAGTGCCTTTAGAACTCGGTAAGTGCATTATGAATTCTTAGTCATGTCTTTTGAATTAACTAATGCTCCTACTGTTTTCATGGATATGATGAACCGTGTTTTCAAGGAATATTTGGATCAGTTCGTTGTTGTCTTTATTGATGGCATCCTCATCTATTCCAAATGCCGTGAAGATCATGAACACCATTTGAAGCTAGTACTTCAAAGGCTTCGCGATAACAAGCTATATACCAAGCTGAAGAAATGCGATTTCTGGCTTGAGGAAGTAGCATCCTTTGGGTATGTGGTGTCAAAACATGGAGTATCTGTTGACCCGACGAAGATTGAAGCAATACAAAGTTGGGAGCAACTGAAGTCGGGAGCCGAAGTACGTAGCTTTCTGGGCTTAGCTGGTTATTATCGGAGATTCGTTGAAGGATTTTCTCGAATCGGTACTTCGTTAACTCAGCTGACTCGGAAAGATACAAAATTCGTATGGAGCGAGGAATGCGAGAGGAGTTTCCAAGAGCTCAAAAGAAGACTCATTTTGGCACCTGTTCTGACAATACCATCTGGTTTGGATGAATTTGTTATCTACAACGATGCTTCAGGCAAAGGGTTAGGGTGTGTTCTCATGCAACATGGGAAATTCATAGCATATGCCTCGCGACAACTCAAAAAATATGAGAGGAATTATCCTACTCATGATCTGGAGTTGGCAGCAGTCGTTTTCGCGTTGAAGATCTGGAGACACTACCTATATGGGGAGAAAGTGGAGATTTATACGGATCATAAGAGCCTTAAATATTTCTTCACCCAAAAGGAACTCAACATGCGGTAACGACGTTGGCTTGAGCTGTTGAAAGATTACGATCATACCATCCAATACCATCCTGAAAAAGTGAACGTAGTAGCTGACGCATTAAGTAGAAAATCATATGCAGGTACGAGTGCGATATTGTCAACGCAAAGGCCCATTTTGTATGACTTGCAAAGGATGGATATAGAGTTAAAGACTCCAGGAACCCACATGATGATATCAAATATACGAATAAAACCGACTTTAATCAATAAAGTTAAAGTTGCTCAAACTACAAACCTGGAGTTGATGCATATGAAGAAGAAAGTGCAAGAAGGTGTTGTTCCAGAAGCAAGAATCGATGAAGAAGGAATACTTCGAGTCAACTCCAGACTTTGTGTTCCTAACGATTCTGACTTGAAGCATAGAATCATGATGGAGGCACACAACACACCATTTGCAATCCATCCTGGGAGTACCAAAATGTATCATGATCTTCGACATACATTTTGGTGGAGCAATATGAAGAAAGAGATCGCAGAGTTTATCTCGAGGTGTTTAACTTGTCAACGTGTAAAGGCAGAGCATCAAGTGCCAAAGGGTCCCTTGGAACCACTTGAGATTCCGAAATGGAAGTGGAAACACATTGCTATAGATTTTGTTATGGGTCTTTCTAAGGTTTCTGAAGGCATAGATGCGATTTAGGTTATTATTGATAGATTAACCAAGTCTGCTCATTTCTTGCCTATATGGGAGACTTATTCCCTTGAACGCCTTGCTCGTATGTACGTGAATGAGATTGTGAGATTTCATGGCATGCCAGTATCCATAGTTTCGGATCGTGACCCAAGATTCACTTCATGATTTTGGGTTAGCTTGTAGAAAGCTATGGGCACGGATTTACGATTCAGTTCGGCATACCATCCTCTAATGGACGGGCAATCAGAAAGGACTATTCAAACTCTTGAAGATCTATTAAAACTATGTGTCCTAGATTTCAAAGGGAGTTGGGATAAGTACTTGCCATTGATGGAATTCTCCTATAACAACAGTTATCAAGCAAGTATAGGCATGGCTCCATTCGAGGCGTTGTATAGAAGAAAATGTCATTCTCCAGTATGCTAGGACGAGGTGGGTGAAGCAACGTTGTTAGGACCAGAATTGGTACGCATAACTACAGAAAAGATCTAAATGATTCGACAACGAATATAAATGGCACAGGATCGACAAAAGAGTTATGCGGATCTTTATCGAAAGGACGTGGAATTTAATATTGGGGATCATGTATTGTTACGTATTACTCCATGGAAGGGAGTTACAAGATTTGGAAAGAGAGAAAAGCACAATCTAAGATTTGTTGGTCCATTTGAGACTTTTGACTGAATAGAAAATGTGACCTATAGACTTGCATTACCTCCCAAGCATGTCTCGTGTTCATAATATTTTTCACATATCTATGCTTCGTAAATATGTGAAAGACCCGAACCACATTATTGAGTTAGAACTAGACGAGATAACCGAAGATTTAATGTACGAGGAGGTACATGTTAAGATCTTGGATAGGAAAAAAGCATGTCCTACGCACCAAGGTTATACCACAAGTTAAAGTTTTGTGGAGGAACCATGCTATTGAAGAAATGACCTGAGAGTTGGAATTAGAAATGAAAGCGAGGTATCCTTACCTTTTCGAAACACCAGGTACGTGCGTCAATTTTGAGGACGAAATTTTATAAGGAATGGAGGTTGTAAGACCCCAACTTTTTTATAAATAGAATCGAATTTCGTCTAATTATTATTTTGAATAATAAGGTGTTAATTTGATATAATGCTTTGGTTATGGGTGAAATATGCAAATTTTGCAAAATAAGCAAATGGTTATAAAATATTCATTGTTGTCGAAAAATATTCGTTTGGTCGTGGAATATTGTTGCTATCGGAGAATATTCGTACGATGGCGCAGCTATTTGTGGGCCCCATAATGGAAAACGGTCATATGAAGAAAACGACAAGTTTAAATTTTTACAAATAACGGCGTAATTGTTACTGTTAATACTATTGGAATACCCGGTGGTTAAAGTACAGTAATACGCGTAGTTGCACAGAAGCACATGGTATTGCAATGTATTATTGAATAATTGATCCTTACGTAAGAAGTCACTACTCAATAATTGTTATAGTAATTACTATTCAATATTTTATGTTACTGATTCAATAATTGTTACGTTGATATTTTATATTATTGTTGTTTCAATAATTGTCACTACACACCATTATCAGATCAATAATTCATATTATTTGAATAATATTATTAAATAACATTGTTGGCAATGTCTAAGGAAGTTCTGTCTAAGGAGGGGTTTGGTCACCTAATTGCGCGCCAGTAAGTAGAAATCCTTATCGGAAAGCCCCCTTTTTCTTAAGAATGATCTGGTTGTCATATTGTGATTCTGTAATATTATTTATGAATAATTAATTATTAATTTATATGATAAGAAAATATTTATTTTTATGTGGATATAAATGAAGGAATTAATATTGAGGTGTTTTATCAGTATTTTATCGGAATGAAGTATGTGAATTTCGGACATTTTCTGTTTAAAATTTGAAAAAAATTTCTTCTGCAAAGTTGTAGAGAATTAAATTTCCTATGGAATAGACATGAGATTTGAATTTTTTTGATAGAAGGGCTATTTTTTTATGAATTATTGAAGTTTCAGAAATAAATATTTTTATTTAAAACATGGTGGGCTCCACTTTTTGTTGGTGAGAAATGTGCTGAAATTTTATTTCAAAAGTGGTGGGCGTGAATAGTAACAGGTAAAGCCATCAGGTAGCAGGTTAGTCTGCTTTGGCGTTTTAAGTATTTTTTTATAAATAGGGTGCTTAATTATAATTGAAAATCACACCAGAATCATAAGCTTTCTCTCTATATATTATCGAGCGTATTTTGTGAGTATTTAGATACTTTGAGAGTTGTTATTCAGTACAAGTTTCTTTGAGCAATATATCTGATATTTCAGCCGGAAGTAATGTTCTTTTGAGGTAAGGGATGTTATTTTCTTCGTAAATGATATTATTTCCTTCAATATCATTATACCGAAATATTAGTATGAGTTTTATTGTGGAATTTCTACCTTTTTTATGTCGGAGTTACTATTTACGTATACGACACTATTCACGAATACGGTACCATTCACAGAAAAATAAATTTTTCTTTCTTTATCCAAGTTGTCTATTGTGGTTACTATCTTTGATTGTATCCATATTTTGATCTTTATTTTTGAATTCTGCTCCACAATTGATTATTATGGAGTATTTTTGAACTTGGATAAACTGTAGTATGAATTTCTAATATTTGTCCTTTTGTTTCACTGGATTCATTTTCTTTAAGATATTTTTCATCATCCTCAGTCCTAAATGATGATATTACTGAATATCTTTGGCCTGTAGTGCAAAGATGAATGATTAACTGATGAATATCTTTGGCCCGTAGTGCAAAGATGAACAGGTGTTGAGATGAACATGACCAACTGGTGATACAAATGAATATCTTTGGCCTGTAGTGCAAAGATGAATATTTGATTCAAGATGTATATTGATTGATGTTACAGGGATAAAATATTGATGATGGACTTTTAAATCCTAGAAGATAGTAGAATTCATTCTCTACTTGACTCTTCTAATGGATTACTGTTTCCGCTGCAGTTGTTGATCTAAAACTTGTTGTTTATTATATTCTATCAAATTTTTCCCTGTTGAAGACTAATGATAATTTGTTGTATATTATCTTAGTCATAATATTCTTTACTGGCTAGTTAAGCTCACCCTTTTCCTTTTTGTTCTACTTTTCTTCTCAGGAGACGAGAATATAGCGGGAACTAGTCGGGGTGTGGAGTGATATTTCCAGTCAGTTGTGTTAGTAATCCTTACTATTTTATAAAATAGTGTGATAATAATTGTAATGAGGACTCCTTTTGAGTTTGAATATTGTCTATTAGATAATATTTGTATTTAAACTCACAGTATATGTGTTGTCATATTTTGCACGATAATTGTATTAATGAAGTTGTATTTGTTTCTGTACCGTGTATTTGGCGACTCAGAATTGATGATTATACCTATTTTGGGGGCGTCACAATGCATGTGATACTATTATTTATACTAATTTAATATTTTTAGGAATAATTAGAATTTTAATTAATTAATCATCTTATAGATTATTTATTATCATTTTTAAAATTATTTGATCTCAATAGGAGAATTATATATACACAATATCATGTTTTCACTTGAAATTATAATATATCGTCAAATGGTCTTGAAATAAATAAATAAAAGAATAAGTCTTGACAGACAATTTTTTTGGACCGGTCCAATTTTTTTTTTTTTTTTATTTTTTTGCTTTTCTTGTATCTCTCAAAAAATATATATTATTTATTCTAACTAAAATTTTTATAAAATACAGTGTTTTTAGGTGTCATTTGAATACATATACAAATTGTACAAAATAAAGAATACAACTCTGTTTTGTATATATATTCAAATTATACCTAAAAACACTGTATTTTATAAAAATTTCAGTTGAAATAAATAATATATATTTTTTAAGAGATACAAGAAAAACAAAAAATAAAAAAAAATTGGACCGGTCCAATAAAACTGTCCATGCAGTTTGTTTGATTATATAGTTGTTCCAAGATTTTTTCCTCTTCTTGTTTTTTAAAAAAAAAAAGAAAAAGAAAAAACTTGGGCAACTATTCATAGCTATGGGCTTCATCTTATGAGTACATAGGTAGGCTCCATCACTGGCCGAATGGACAGGACTGAGAATCAGGCCCTACTATCTGAGCAAATAAGGATACGCATGCATGACAATTTATTTAACAGTATTTCAATCACCACAGTATAAGTATTGTTAATAATAAGCATTTGTTCTGCATGCATATATAGCTAATAAAGATAAATCCCGTATACTGCTATGAAAAATGATATATATTATTCTTTTCGTTCTTTAATATAAATTATTTTAGAGTTGTACATAAGTATTAAGGAAATAATTATATAATATTAAATATAATACCAATTGTCTATATTACCCTTATATTAGAAAAAGAGTATTATTTATTGGACAAAAAATAGTGAGAGAATCAAAGTTATATTTATTACTTGGGATAATATTGGAAACTAAGTAATTAATGTTTACTTAAAATTCTCAAACGACTTATATTAAGGAATAAAAACAATTCTCTAAAACGACTTATATTAAGGAACGGAGGGAGTATGATTTTATGAGGGTGATTAGCATTTACTTCATGATCAATACAGTGTTGATAAGCAGGCGGAAAGATCACTCTTCCGCCTTTGTGTCATGATCAACACTGTATTAAGTATGAAATGAACTTACTATGAAGCTCCCTTTATGCTAACCGGATCCTGATTTTAGTATTTTATATATCAATTTTTTTTTTATTACGAGTTAAGTTGATAATTCTAGTTAGTAATATTTTATGATATATTAGATAAAATAAACTAATTTTATACGTCACAATCGTAATTCAACATAAATATTTCGCAATATATAACAAGACTTTACTAGTATTATTTCAAGCCCATTAACTGAAGTTCTTACCTTAGTCCACTTGCATTTAAGCACTGTTTGGCCACCAGCCTTTCTGGTTGTTCCCTCCAACATCTACACTATCAATGACATGCAGTACAAATCTGGCATATATACTGCTAATTTCTCAACAAGCTAACCATTAGAATACAAGAGTAAAAGGAGAAATACCCTCTCGGATTCTAACTTAAGAGATTCATTTTGACTTTATAAATTATTTTGTAAAGTTATAAAATTTAAATTTGACAAAAAATTATTTAAGTTTCTGAAGCAACAAATTAAATGTGATAAATTAATAGTAGTAAATTTTAGTAGTTTAATACACTTATCATTTTTTCTAAAACCCTATTTTTGAATAGTTCAAATGTACAATATAATTTCATAATTAATTAAGTATATCGTCACTATTTGTTTAAAAAAATGGTTGAATGACATTTCTGTACCTCCAAGTTGTCACCCAATTTTAAAGTCGTCCCTAAAGTTTAATTTTTGTCAATTAGGTCTTTAAAGTAGCATTTTGTTAGCGTTTCCGTTCTTTCGGCCCAATTTGACCTTAACCCGATCCAGTTTGACCCAACTCAAAATTTTAATATTTTAAAATATAAATTATTTTTCAAATAAGTTTAAAATAATAGTTATATTTAACATTTAAAAGATATATATTTAATATTTTAAAAATAATAATTATTTTAATATTTTAAAATAAAATAATTATTTTGAACATGGTTATTTTTAATATTTAAAAATAAAATAGTTGTTTTTTAAAAAAAATTAAAAAATAATTATATTTAATATTTTATAATAAAATTATTTTTTAAATAATTTTAAAATAATTATTATTGTTAATATTTTAAAAGAAAATATTTTTTTAAAAATAATAATTATATTTAATATTTTAAAATAAAATAATTTGAAAATAATAATTATATTTAATATTTTAAAATAATATTTACTTTTTATATTTAAAATAAAATATTATTTTTAAAAAGTTAGAAAGATAATTATTATTATAAGGAAAAAATATTAGAAACTTTTATGTTTTTTCAAAAATGAGTAAAGTTTCATAAAATATAGATTCAAAAAAATTACATAAGAAAATACAACTTTATTTTTTAAAAAGTAAAGTAGATTTTTTTCATTTTTTATGTAAAAATTTATTTTCAAAAAATAATAATTTAATATCTTTACCATTATTATGTGTATTCTTAATATTAGAATTTTTAAAAATAAAAACTAAAAATAGAAATTAAAATACAAAAAATAATAAAAGATAAATAAAAAATTGATTCAATATTTTTTAAATAAATAAATAAATAAATTTTTTAAATAATTATTATTTTCAGGAAAAAATTTTAGAATTTTTTTAGAAATAATTAAGAATTTAAAATTGATTCGTTGAGGTTTGTTACACTGGGTCAATAAAATAAAAGGAATTTTTTGATGCATGTAATGTATAGTATTTTCTTTAATTAAAATCATAATTAAAATAGTGCAAATAATAAATTATCAAAATCCAAAAAGCTGCAAAGATGATTCTGTCTGTCTGTCAAAATCAGATTATTGTTTTTTCTCAGCGACGAGGATGGGAGCTTTGTTTTAAAACCTTAACCAATTCAAAAACTCTGCATGTACATGAAAATTTAATAAAAAAAAATTAGATTTAAGTGTATTTAAATTTTATTTATTTTTATTTTTATTTTTTATTAAAAATTAAAATATAAATAAATAAAATTTAAATATATTGAAGTGTAATTTTTATTTTCCTGTCTACGTAAAAGAGCTCTAACCAATTTCATGCAAGTGTAAAAAGAATCCAATTATTCAGAAAATGGGGTCTATTTCTCAGCAAACACAGAGCCGAAAAACACTCAAATAACTGTTCCAAGTGAATCTTGACCTCACACTCTCCAACTCATTATTTTCTCAGCAACACAAAGCTGAAACAGGTACGTTACATTGCACAGTAAAAAAAGAGTCCTTTGTTATCGTCCGTAAAACTGTGGGTATTATTAATTAACGGCTTAGATTTGTAAATGAATTGGGGTTAATATATATTTGGACTATGTTTATTTGTAATAATTATATTTGAGATAAGATTATTAATTTAAATATTGTTTATTTTTAAATTTAGACTTTAGATTATTAGTCTAGAAATTATAAAATGACATAATAATTTTGATATTATAATTACAATTTCGAGATTATAATCTTAGGATTAATAGTCTCAGAATTATAATCCTTTCAAATAAAAATAGCATTGGCACTTATATATAAATCCGACTCGAGTTAATTTGATTTTGTTTAATACTCTATCCGTTTCAAAATTAGAGATACAATTTAATTTTTGAGATCAAACGACGACATATTAAACTTTCAATTGATGTAAATTTGTTTAATTTTAGTTTATACAATTATTATAATAAAGTATATAACAAAAAAACTATTAATCATAAAATTTATATTATTTTAATTTTTTATGAGTTATACTAATTTTAAAGTTTAATGTCGCCGTTTGACCTTAGAAGTTAAATTTTACCTCTAATTTTGAAATAGAGAGAATAAAATATTTAGTTGATACCTATAATATTAAGATAGCTAATTATACAAATAAATTATAGTCCTTCCATTCTTTTTTTAATTGATGTTTTAAAGTTATGCACATGGATTAAGAAATATAATTATTACTTCATTGTCTGATCGATAAAATTGAGTATAAAATTTCAACAATATTAACGTTCAAAAATTTATTAAAAAGATGAGAGAAAAATAAATTAATGTATATAATCATAAAGGATAATATAAAAAACTAATGATACGTTTGAATTGAAGTAATAAATGTGAAAATGAAATAACTCATTCTTATTGAATGAAAAATATTGTATTTAGTTGCGATTGAAATTGATTGAACCATTCTTATTCCTCCCAAATTTATAAATTTTATTCCTTGGACAGAAAGAATATAAAATAACTCGTTCCAACTAGAATAGAATGAATCATTCCATTTCTTCAATCCAAACGTAAAATAAGTATTTAAATTATTTCTTAAAATTTACAAACGACAAATAGAAGTAAATAAAAATTTATCTTTAAAAAAGTTAATAAAAAGAATGGAGGGAGTAAAGTTGGTAAGATTCGAAGCATGGCCCCACATGAAATTTCAAAATTTTAACAGATTCTATGTTAGCACCTTCCTTTGTCACAAAGGATCAAGGGATTCATTACATGAAATTTAATCACTATATACTGTAAGGTTCATGCATTAGCAATATATGCAGTAGACTCCTAGAGGCTGTAAACTAAACCCCAAGGCGTAAATATCTATATAATTTACAGATGAAACCCTAAAAAGAGCATCTCTTCCAACTAGCCCCTAAATATGTAAAACCCGCAAGTAATATGCTATTAACACAGACATACTACAGAAGTTCCTACATTATGTCACAAAAAACAGTTGCTTCAAGAGCTAACATTTGCTAGTGCTGTCAGAATCTGCACCTTGCTTGTTATCTTGTCAAAGGCTTGCTGTGGTGTTGCGATGATGAACTGGAGCTTGGTGATGACTCGGGGCTCTCAGAGACCTCCATTTGCGTGGATAAACGATTAGGAAAATTTCCTTGACCGGGTTGCTGATCAGAAGGCTCGGGTGTATCTGTCGATAAAAGATGGACACGAGATCTGAGAAAACAGTTGCTAAAAATTGCAATGAAACGATGAGGGATTTATGTTTTAGGAGAGATTACCAAACAATGATTTTATAGACGGTCGCTTCGTCTTATTTGTCTTTTTCCTCACCTCAGCTACATAAAAGGAATAACTGTTAGAATGCAAAGTTTGAATTGTAACATCTGCAAGTTTAGTAAAAATATGCTCTCAATAATTTGAATATTGAGTTAGCCTAAATTACACAATTGTACATATATAGATGTGGGGTGGGGTGGGGGGTAGAAAATGTTTGATATGGCACTATTTGGGCAACCCGTCTCTGGCCGTCCATAGGAGAAAAGGGCGGCTCAGGTTAATTTTTTTAAAAAGAAAGTGTTATCCGATACTAAAAGGGGGAAGGGTTAAAATTTTTAAATCTAGGCTGTCATTTCTCCTACAGATGGCTAGAGATGGGTTTGTCCAAATAATTCCATTACAAACATTTGCTATATATCACTCATATATATATATATATGTGTGTGTGTGTGTGTATATTTATATACATATAAATCTCTTGGATATATACAAGTCTCAGTAAACTGCTTGTGTTTGTACAATAAGAAGTATTATATTGTAGATATCGATTACTGACCGATTCCAGGCAAGTGATGCTCTTTCACAATTTCAAAGTTCTTGTATGTATAGCCAACAAAATTGGCATCTTGGGATGGAATCATCTGCAAGAAACATAGAACAAAATAGTGTCTTTTAGCTTAGGCAATAGTAGAACGTGTGGGAGCACCGACCTTGTTGGATAAATGCCAATTCCAAGATGTTAGACATTTTATTTCCATCCTTTCATTTTCCGGCATCATTTCATTTTATTTGCAAATTTTTTCACTCAAAATTGATAGAGTGGAAGTTTATATTGGGATAATAGACACAAACATTTAAGACCTATCCACTAGTGAGTAATTGGGAAGAGAGAGAGAGAGAGAAAGGAGAACCGTCGTGGAGGGAGAGTAACATTTAATTCCTCAATTTAAAAGAGAAGCAAATGATAGCCAACTTCTAAGGGGAAAATGTAGAATTAATGCAAAGACTAACACTACCTTCCTCCATGGACCCGACTTTGATGAAGTTTGAAGTGGAGATGCCAACTGTAAACATGTAGGAATAAAAGTATTGATCACTTTCTTTTTAAATATAGAAACAATAAATGTACCATAATAAATACTAAAAGAAAACATGAATTCTACAAGCTATAAATATTGATTTGTAGTCCATACTGACATGAGCAAGGAAGCACCATATCCATATTCCAGAAACCCACTCCAACAAGATGGAATGCACCATGCAGCCTAGAGATGTAAACGAACCAAGCTGTTTGCGACAAACCTTGGCTCGACTTGTTTAGGCTCGACTCGACTCGTTTATCAAGTCAAGCTTAAACAAGGAATCATGTTCGTTTAGTTAAATGAGCCAAGCTCGGCTCGTTTGAGCTCGACTTGTCAAAGCTCATCAGCTCGTTTAGTATTTGATTAATTATAAAATATTTTGTTTACATATTATTTATATATATAAATATAATTAATTAATATTATTAAATTCAGTTTACCTTGACTAAAGCTTGACTTAACTTGAGCTCGATTAGGCTCGTGCTCGACTCGTTTAAACGAGACGAATTTGAACAACATATTGAGGCCCGTCTAAAAGCTCGGCTCGGCTCAGCTCGAGCTCAGCAAGCCAAACTGTCAAAGCTCGACTAGGCTCGGCTCGTAGTCTTCTACTACACAGTGGCAGCAGTACTATTAATGATAATATCCTTGACCATTGTTCCATTTGAGTTACTTATGACTGACCAACTTATGACTGACCATCTATTTACACCTATAACAAGATTAGCTTGAAGAAGGTGATTAAAGAAGAAAAATTATATTTCACGCATAATAGGCACCAATTCAGCCTTATGAATGAATGTTTAGTTCTCTTTTGCGGTCAAATACTGCCACCATCCGTAAATGTGAGCCCCCTTCGACTTGTTTACTTTTGTTGCGCATATTAAGGTTTATCTCGACTCTAACATACTTAATATATTATACAATTTTTTCAAGATTAAAATTTAGGATAAAATTGTCACTAAGAAAATATTGTTGAAAAAAATATACGTTTAACTGCGTCCTGGAAAAATCCTAATTTGCGTTTAAAAAAAGGGAAAGAAAAAGTCATATAGGACTCATTTTCAGACAAATTGAGTACAATGATCATGTACATTAAAAAATCAACTAAGAGGATGATGCAAGCTAAAATTACCACAAGAAAAAAAATGGAAAAAAAAACCTTGCACTGGTGCTTGGCATGCGTAAATTGACAAGCTCCAATTAATTATTTCCTTTTTTTTGTTCTCACCTCAGGTATCCTACACCATTAGGCCCGACTAATCTGGATCGAGCTATGGTCGGACCCACCCCCAACACCGTTTTCTCTATTCACAAGACTCGAACTAGAGACCTTGCTTAAGGAGTACCGAGCTCCTTCCACTCGGCCCAACGGATGTTGGTAATTAATTATTTCCTAGCTACATTTTTAGCAAACACTAAACTCTATATCTTCACCAAAATTTTCCAACCCTTTTCTATTACACGGATGTATGTCATGCCACAAATCTAAATAATTTGAACTATACTGCTTATATATACAAATACTACCAGATAAACTATGCCTTCTTACCTCTTCAAATTTCTCGAAGTTCTGAGTATCTAGTTCGCCATTAACCTCTGGTAGAAATGCAGCTTCTATCTGATATAACTCATCCCACTTGATACCTCTAAACCATGGGTGTGCCTGATTTATAAAGCCAAAGCCAACCATCAGAATGAACAACACAAAATAACCGTATATTGCAGCTAAACTATCCTTTTATTCCATATATCGCAGCTTAATTATACTTACTTTTATTTCATGTGCCCCTCTAGTCCCAAGCCTCTTCTCAACATTACACAGCAGTCTCATAATGAGATCTTTAGCCTCAACAGACAGCTTTGCTTCTTCAGGAAATTTCAAGTGAGTTCTCCAATTTACAATCTGCAAGGCAAAAACTGATCAATTTATGAGAAAAATCTAGAAATTAAATTTTAGCTGCATATATTTTCATCTACCCATATTAGAAAAGGGAAAATAGTTCCATCACAAACAGAAATTCACTAGAGAATACATCAAAGGAGACTTCGATGTCTAATAGAGAAATAAAGGAAAAGAAAAAGATAAATCTTTGCAGTGCCGTAAAAGTTAGAACTATCAAAATTTAGACAGAAAGTAAGAGGCATTTGGAAACCAATCAATCTAATTATTTGCATAATGGTATAATCTTTTTCTATCCAACACTATTAAAGCAAATAAAACAAAAGGCAAGCTGGTATGCTAATATATTCTAGATTTCTAGTAGATTCATAATGAGTCAAAAAATTGATCCAATTCGTTTAACTTTTTTTAAAAAATTATTTCTTCAGCACATTTTTGATAATCTTAAATCTTAATAAATGTGCTACATTATAATGGTGTCCCAGTTGCATCAAACTTTTACCATGCATTGGCATTATCAGAAACAACTTCGGCAATATCATTTCTCTAAGTTTCAGATTTGGGAGTACTACAAGTCCCAAATTCATCCTCAATTTAATAGAGAGATCAGTTCAGAGAAACTTTCAAAGCTTTTTGAATCCCTATTTGATTGTGTAATTTGAAGTAACCTTAAGTGTGATGCATATAACAGTCAAAGGTGTGTGCAATGCCTACTTTCTTCCTTTCCTTTTGGCTTATGACTTTAAACCACTATAGATCTGAAGTCACTTGTGTTTTCTAAATCTCAAAATATGGCTCCAATCATTACCTTCAACAAAGCCCTCCAATCTAAAAAGGGCTACAGATACCAATTGTCTCTATTTTAATGTGATGAAAACTTCAAACAGTAACCTTTTCCGATACTTCTGACAAATCCTAAACCACAATCTTCCTGGACTACTTTTAGTCACAGAACTTAACACAATCTTCCTGGACTACTTTTAGTCACAGAACTTAATAATAGCAACCTTCAGAACACATCTCATGATGCGAAAAACAATTTGGTCATACTTCTAAGGGGAGTGTCCCAACTCTAGTCATACTTAAACAAAACCTAGATCCTCCACATTAACAATAATTGTTAACTAAGAAGTTAAATTTGAATTCACCTTTCGGCACGTAGACATTGGCTCTTCGGAATAGAAAGGTGGATATCCCACAAGCATCTCAAACATAATTGCCCCGAGAGACCACCTATAAAAAAATCAGTTTATTAAAGTACACAGGGTAATACAACAATGCTACAGATGAAAAAGATTAACCAACCAATCACATTCCATTCCATATCCTTTCTTCAGCAACACTTCAGGGGCAATGTAGTCAGGAGTTCCAACTGTTGAATAAGCCTGAATGGCATATGACAGTCAAAATACAATTAAACAAGAAAACTATTAACACTATAGAATCCTTAAAAACAATGCAGTAACAAAGGCATTTATTATTCTTAATGCAGGAACGTAATCAGTGATTGCAAAGCAGACACTAAAGTAACAGGTGCAAAGGTTCGATACTTCGTTTTTGTTTATATAGATCATGTAAGACAATTTTTGCCTGCTTTTCGGCACATATAGTGCACTTGCATACCCAAAAAAAATCTTGGTTGGCTTAATGTTTCTAAACACACACAATAAATTACTTACTAAAGGCAAAGGGACCAACCTAACTGGCACACATGAGGTGATTATATCACTTTGCTAAAAATTAAGTAGATACAGTCAAAAGGGCAAACTAAATGAACCTTATATGAAATGTGATGTCAAGTTGTGTGCAACAATTTGGCAAATTTAACAAACAGTTTGTCTAATCATACTGCTGAAAAATAAACCTTTACAATAAAAAGCCACAAGTTTGAGAGAATGCTAGTAAAAAAACAGAAAGAATTTTCAAACTTCAAAACAACTGGGAAGAAGATAGTTATCCCACGATAAACCCTTAAAAAATTGGCAGGAGTATGACAAGAGTAAAAGAAACCACAAATTCTGACAAGAGTAACCTACAGCTGGTTCATTGTTTTCTTCAAAGCATGCCTTCAGCAGCATTCAAATGCCAAAACTTAAAGCTTAAATATTACAATTTAGCTACTCAGTGGTGTTTCTTGCAACTAATTATGTATGTCAGAAAGGTGTTCGGGTAACCAAAGAGAACATACCAACATTCTTCTGTTCTTTTGCCAGTGTAACAACTGTTCATGTTGTGTCCTCTTTGGTGTAGTAGTGTTGATATAATACTCACCACCCTCTGAAGAAGGTTTAGAATTCCTTCCATCTCCATAATCATTCTCACTAAGATCTGGAAAATTACTACGGTCCAAGGGTTTGCACAACCCAAAATCTGAAAGCTTCATATGACCATAACGATCAAGCAGCAGGTTGTCAGGCTTGATATCCCTAATGAAAAAATATAAAATTAGTATACTGATGTATATATCTAGGAAAGAATGATGATGAAGATACTTTAACCAATCTAACATACACAGGGAGAGAGAACTCAAAAGATTTTTACATAATTATTTATTTTTTTATAGGAAAATTTGGCCCCCGAGTATGGGAATAGGAATCAGCAACCTTTATCAGGTCATTTCTCAAGGTCTGCCATTTCCCCCACCCCTAGGTGCTCGAAAGATTATAATATGAAAACAGTCAGCAGACTATATCTACCTACAAGGAAGCGTTAATCAGAGATTTGATGTCAAATTTTATAAAGTTTACATGCAGAAGGCTAGGGTTGTCCCATGGCCAGCCAAGCAATTCAACCAGACTTGAGATTTTCTCCATAGACTGCCTAAGCTGGCTCAGTAGTTTAATCGACCCAAACATCAGTTGTATTTAAGGGTTGTCCTCAATCAGTTGGAATTTAGAAACATTCTTTAAGCCATATCAAACAATAAACATTTTGTCACAACATTCAAATTAAATCAAGCTTCAGCCTAGCTCAAGTAGGGGCCCTGGCCAAACTGCCTCCGAGAAAAAATTAAATAGTAATGAGATTATCACAATTTTAAAACATTATTTGTAGCATGAGGCCTGAAATGACTTACAGATGGTTAGTAACAGCACAGACATAAAGTGTCCATGGGGAAGGATTTGGTTTATCCAGTTCTACAGGCCAGAGGAGAAATGATCAGGTGATTGTTACAATCTTATTTTTCTTATTCATTCTATGACAGGGATATTATTTCATATTTATCTAACAAAGATTGAATCCTGAAAGACTAATTTATAGAGTAAGTTGGAAGGCACATGGATGTAAACCAAACGGTATCAGAGAGCCACAGATTGACTAATTAAAAAAAGATATAAATGCGAAGTAAACCTGTGGATATAGTTATGCTTGTGAATTGACTCAATAGCAAGGACTGCTTGCCCAACATAAAACCTAGCTTCATCCTCTGTCAAGGTATCTTTTCGCATTAGTAATGTCATCATGTCACCCCCAGGAAGATATTCCATTATAAGATACAAATACTCTTCATCTTGAAAAGAGCAGTATAGCTGAACAATGCAGCCACTATCAACCTCAGCCAGGAGATTTCTTTCAGCTTTAACATGTTCAACCTGCAATATAATTATATTAATAATTATTATCATTATATTTAGTATTATATAGTCATTTCTATCAACTAGTAATTTATTATTTTCATATTGGTTAGTTATGATCATTAGAGAGGGATACAGTGTGAAGGGCTATGTGTTGGTTGTGCTTCAAAATTTATAGTTTTGACCCACATTGTCTATTTTGAAAACAATCATTATGTATATTAGCATGATGGTATGGACTTAGTACCATGGTTGAGAAAAAAGGGATGGGCTCGCGCACACGAGGATGGTTAAGGAATTGGACTAGGCCAAGCTTGGATCTTGGACTTTCGGTCAGAAAACCTTAGTGCGTGTAGGGGGATGCCAATCCGGTCGATTATGCCTCGCGGGTGCACCCAAGTAGCCCACTGTTTTGCTAAAATCCTTAACTTTTATTTATCAAGCGCCTTTTATTATTTCTTGAGCTGCAACCCTAGCCCACGTTCTGAACGTTGCCGCATCTCCAGCGTTCGATTAACGTTAATTTTTTCCAACGCTCTTATCATTCTTCTTTTCCTTTTATAAATACCAGTCTATACCAGTCTGTTCTTCCAAGTTAACGTACAATATATATCACCTTCTTTACTATATACTCTGTTATTTTGGGCAATCCACATAGACAAGTCCAAAGTATCTTTCTGTGAGTACACACGATCGGAGGCTTCACCGTTGAATCCTGAAAGGTGACCGCCGACAGCCCATTTGTACCTGTGGTTACTATCAATGGGGGAGAAATCACTTTTTAGGACAGTAGCATCGCTACGCCTCGGTTTCTTTCGTATACCAGATAAGTTGTTCCAATTTTATTCTTCAATTGGTCTTGTTAATACTGCTCTATATTCCAACATTATGAAAGCATAAATATAAGTAATATTTAATACACAGCTATGATGCTCCATAAAAACAAGGAACTATTTCATTATTACTAAGCTGATAAGATGTTTTTCACCAAGTGTTTCTTTCGATATCAATGTTAAGTAGATTTTAATCGAGTCGTTATGCGTCACTTATCTGCCAGTATATTCAAGAAAAGGAAGAGAAAAGGGAATTATAACCCAAAATAGTACCTGGCCTCTACGTAGCATTTCAGATTTTTTGAGCTTCTTCATGGCATATACATGCCCAGTCGTTTTTTCTTTGCAAATTCTAACCTGCATGATTACAAAAATTATTTTCATTTTATAGTCACCAAAGCCATAAGCTATGAAGAAGTGAAAGAGGAAAATTATAAGGAATTAATCCATAAGTAAAATTTGATACTTCCACAAGATCCCACTCATGTGAATGTGAGACCCATTTACTAAATTACTATTCATGTGAGAGGGAAATGTCACTTTTTACTTGTGAAAATATCAATTCCCAAATTATAAATCAAATTGATGTAAGATATCTATATGCCTCTGTTGGATATGACCAAATCATCTCAACCTATGTTCTCTCATCTTCTTCTCAATCTGTGCTACCCAATTCTCTTTCAAATCGTCTCATTTCTGATCCTATTCATATGACCACACATCCTTTCTAAAATAAACTTGCAGATTAAAAAACAACAGAAAAAATTAAAGCTTTTTAAGAATTGCATTCTGCTCAAAGAAGCATACACGATATATGCAAGATCACATAAACCATAAGAACATGGTCCAGTGGACTGGCAACACTGGCCTCTACTTGGTCAAAAAGAGAAAAAGAAAAATAGTACAAGAGAAATTATAAAATAATTACCTCCCCAAATGCACCCCTTCCTACTATTGTTAGAAGTTCAAAATCATCAACACCCATCTTATGTCTTTGAATACGCATATATTCTGTCTCCTTTCTCTCTAAAAATTTCAGAAGATTAATTTGCTCTTCCTCGGGAACATCGCCGTCGGCAAGCTTCCTCTCCAAGACCCAGCGCCTGAATTTAGTTATGACCAAATGAAATCTGATTCAGTTAAAAATTACAGAACACACACTTATTGTAAAAGTCACAAAAAATCTCCAAATGTAAAGATACCACTATAAGAGAATTAATGCAAGAATCACTGATTTGCACCATCACTTAAGACATCTACATACCATCATAAAGCATGGTAATCCAAATTTGTTCCAACCCCATCTACAACAACCATGCATTATACTGTTCTAGACAATTCCAGATCATAAAAAGACAAATCCAATTTATTAGAAGACATTTACTTTTTACAAGTATAGATAGTTAGCCAAGAATCTTGATGAATGTAAAAGCAGAGCTACGTATATGTTTAGCAATAGTTCAACAGACAAATAATGTGTAAGTAATGTCAAATAGAAGTAAAGAGCCAAGGTAGATGGCACAACTGAGCTATGGACACACAAAACTTACCTAATATTTAAAATCTGTTCCAAGTATTTAAAAAATTAATGGCAGAACTAATGAGCCATGTACACCCAATAAGTATCTAATCTCTAGTCTTTGAAATAAAATTTCTAGATACGACACAGAGTTCTAGTGATAGGACCTATGATCAATGTGCACGCTTCTTCTTAAGTATAAAGATCAATCCACTTCATGATAATTAGTTATCCCAAAAGCTAAAACGTTGGCCTTCCAAAAAATATATTCTAAGTATGCAATACTAATGCATCAATTATATATCTTCCTCTAGAAAAAGTGAGCAGTGTTTCATTCAATGAAAAGGTACACTGTGACTCTTATCTTGAGAGGAGTCCGGACACTCATTCTTACCACCAACTATTTGCCCTTACGTTGGTCCTATACATTTTAGACACCCCAAGCAGAAAAAACCCTATTGTTTAATTGAACATATCTTAATTTATTCATTTCAAGAAGGAAACTGTTAAATGTAATGCTGGTTTCAATGCTGCAACCAAACCAGATGGACATGGATCTTGTTAAGTTGCAGACATAACAAGAGGAACATGCAAACCAAAAGGCATTCCAATTTATGATGGAAAATGAAAATCAAACACACAAAATTGAAGTCCAACAAAGTCCCAAAGTAGCTGCACCAAGAAGCACATTGAAATCTCAAATCTAGCCAAGTAACTTCCCGAAAAAGAGACAGAAAAAGAGAATAGTTGAGTAAACTTACCTCTCTTTTCTATCTTGCAAACACTTCATTTGATCTTTGTAATGATTCTCTATATACTCCTTTGCAGCAGCAACTTTCTGTTGTGTGACGCTGGAAGGTGCCTCTTCCTCCATCATGGACTTTGTTACACTTTCTGTTTCTTTCTTTTTGGTGGGCACGGATTTCAGCTTGTTATCTTTATGCCGAAATATCTGAAACCAACTTTTGGTGGAGCTCATGGCTGATAGTTTTCCAAATCCGTCAAGATATCATGCTTTTATCACCTAAGCGTTTGCTCAGTAAAATTCTGTAACAAAACAATAACAAATGATTTGCTTAATCCATTCATCTACTCTATATCAAAAACATAAACATATCATGAGTTAAGTAACAATAGACCACCATGGAGGGATCAAGAACATCGCATATCGATATCTCTATATATATTCAGCTATATATATATATATATATATATATATATATATATATATATAGGGGTTCCGTCTATAACAACCGGTTGATGTGGAGCAACCTTTTTTTTGGCTTGTTTTTCTAGCGGCTGGAGCCAAAAAAAAAAAAAATTACAACAAGCCAAAAAAGGGGTTGCTCCACAGCAACCGGTTGCTGTGGATGGAACCCCATATATATATATATATATATATATATATATATATATATATATATATATATAGTGCATGTTGTGCCTTAAAATGAATGACAAGTGCAACGTAGTATGAACTTCTAGACTTCAAAACCTTACCAACACTCTGCAATGCTTTTAGATACTTCAATTCACTAAAAATTATGTCGCCCCTATTTTTGTAATTTAATCTATTAACTAAAGCTCTTGTGTCCAGGTGGAGTTATGTTAAACTAAAGACACATCAGGCATTGAGAGGCAATTCCTCTTCTGCGGTCTATCTGCAAGGAGTGTAATAACGCAGCGGGATGTTTTATAAGATCTTTTGATGTTTAACCACTTATTCTTTTTGGGAGAGGTTGCACGTGGATAGTAAGTGTTGTCATTGTTATATAGACATGTATATGACGCAACGAATTTTATTTTATTTTTTTTTGCTAGTTTTTAGCTGAAATCTTAACATTCCTGCCTTCTATAGGAATGGATCCCAAGACCTTTTGCACTCAAAGCCTTATGAGTAGTTGTTTTACCATCGAGCCAAGAGGGACTTGGTAATGAATTAATCCACTGTTTTCAATGCTTACTAGATTTAGACCTTAAAACCAAAAAGAAGAAAATATAACAACAGTGAAAGCTTAATCTTTTATAACATTCTTGTGTTCAGCTCGTTGAATGAAAATTTTCTCCCAAAAATTATAGTGAACATATCAAAAATGCAAGAAACTGAAATCAAGAAGTCATATAATTTATTTTTTTCATAAAACCAAACAAAACATAGAAAAAGCAAGAACTCAAAACAATTACTCAATCGAATTTCTATCAATTCAAGCTCAAAATCTACCCAATTTTTAATTATTATTTTTTTTGCTAAACTAAACTCTCCACCAAATTATGCAGTACTAAGTATCAATTTGATTCACATACATACAAAAGATATTAGATAATGAAGAAAAAAAACATATAACGTTCAAAGAATGAATTAAAAAGATACCCAATTGCAGAAAATGAATGGAAATTACCTGAAAGACGTTCCGACTACGATTGTGGGCGTCAGTTGATCCGATAATTTCAAGAGTTTTTTTGACTTCTTCAACTATCAATCAATAGCTTTCATCACTATCCCTCAAAAATAAACTGTGAAACTCCAATTAAAGGAAATACAAGTCAAACTACTAAACTGCCCCGTGCTTTTGGGTCGGTTCAAATCGACTTCTGCTCGGGTACCAAGTTCAGGGCCTTGATGATATTGCCAATAAATATTTATATGTTTGAAATTCATTTATATTACAAAACAAAAAAACATTCGTGATTTTGCAATTAATTGTTAAGAAAGATACATTAAAAAATAGAAATATTTCATCGGTTTAAAAATGTAGGATTACTTTTTATAATCATAGAAATATTTTAAATTCAAATTGATATGAATTCATTTAATTTTAGACAATATATTTTTCATAAGTACTGTAAATTATCTGAAAAAAAATGCTATTATTTATAAGATTTATTACTTTCAAGAGTTAAAATCAATATCAATTTGAAATCTAAAAATAACTCAAAATGGTTATAAAATATTATATCATATTGCATAAACGAAGAAAGTATAAATATGATAAATCATATTATGAATAACTCATGTCTTAAAACTGTAAGCAAAAAATATATTGTTTCATTTATTTGATTTTTTTTGTTATACTATTCAATAATAACATTAGAGTAGTTCCATACATGATGATACTTATTTATTGATTTTTAATTTATGATCAATGTACATGCATTATTAAATAAAAAAAGTGACACCACAACATGATTATCTAATTAAAAATATTTATAAAATTTATCATTAATAAAAAGACACGTAACTAACAATTCAAACCATTATATTTTGAGCTGTCATATATATTATTTTCTATAATATTAATAAAACTATAACTTGCGCACATATAGTTGATCCAAACAACTAAACAAGCATCATATTTACCTTTTTGTATATCTATTTTTTATAGTAATTGTAATAACGTTATGCATAAAATGAGTAAACGGGTCGGGTCAAAGAGGATACAAGGAGAAGGTAGAACAGTCAGTATGTTGAATAATAAAACGCCGTGTAAGAATGGATTACATCAACGCAGGAGCTAGCGTCGGGTTAATGATGTTTCCCGCTACCCAGTGATAAAACCCGATACTTTGTGGCGCCTTTATTCCCCATAACTCAATTACTTATCGGCACGTGCCAGTTCAAATACAACTAGTTGCCGACCAAGACCGGCAACCTGAGACACCAGTAACCTATTGCTGCTCAATAGAAGTCGCAGATTTCCAGCACCAGTCAATTTGAAATAAGTGTAGTGTTTGGGAGTGTTTTCCCGACCCTCTTTTGGGCTGAAGGCTTGGGCCGGATCAAAGGAGATCGGGCTCGTATATTCGGAGATATAAGATCGGGGTCGGTTTCCCGATCCCAATAGGCCGGGGCCCCGTGTTCATCGTGAGGGTTGAGTTCGGGCCTGTTGGGTTTGGCTATTGGTTTGGGCCTGAGCATATGAGCAGTCCACGAGCAGAGTTGGTGTGACAAGGAGTTTACGTGATTAAGGGTATCAACTGTAATTATACACTAACAAGGCAACTCCAAAGGTAGTGGTAGAAAGGGATTCCACTTGCACCTTTTAAGGAGATTATGTTGGACCCAAATATGGTAGCTAACGTATTTAGGAGTCTTATGCTAAGTCGGAGGAGGATACCAAGGTGGTGGGAGCTCTATAAATACAAGGCCAATGCTACAATTAACGGGTAAGACCTACTTTGAGCACTAAACACATAACCTCCATTGTTAAACCTTGTGAACGACCTGTACTTATTCTCACACCGGAGCTATCCCCCGGCGGCATGGCCGTCAAGCTTCTGTGTGATCTGTTATTGTGCAGGATTCAGCGCGTGGATTTTGTGATTGGACGCGCAGATGAAACTTGGCGTTAACATTTGGCGCTAGAATGAGGGCTTGAAAGTGCTTCTTTGCAACCACAAATACTTTTCTTCGGCAGCAATCATGGCGAGCAAGGATAATATCGCTGTCTCGGAAAGAGCCAAGACCCAGCAGTCCCACCAAACCACTCAGGCGAGGGGGTCAGTGAAGGACCGACTGGGGTCTAAAGTCCAGGAGGTAGAGGAGATACCGGGCCATGATCTTCGGCGGAAGCTCTTCCCTGAGAGTCAACACACGCCTCATCAAGCGAGTCAAGCCGACGAGAGACATTCTCAAGCCCTCGTGAGGCAAGACCGAGGAGCAGGAAGCCGAGACCAACTAGAGTTTCTCTTGCAGAAGAAACTGGACCAGAACAAAGACGCCATGTTGGCACTCCAGCTACAACAAGTGGAGTTGGAGAGACAGATTGCCAACATGGCCGGAGATCAAGAAGCGAGTTCCAGAAGGCGTAGGAATCGAAGCCGGTCCCGATCGCCTCGGCGGGGAGAGGCAAGAAGAGAACAGAGCAGGCACAGGAGTCGCTCTTGAGACGGAAGGAGCAGAAGAAGGAGTCCTTCGGCCGGGCGCCGATCAGAAGACCGAGGCCGGACGGGGCAAACGGAAAGGGAAGCCTCTCCTGACTATGGGAGGGACAAACCCCGATCGTCCCCTCATAAAGAAGGATCCGACCCCCTTACCCGAAGAGTGGCTGAATTAGAGAAATTGCTAGGGACAAAAAACTCGACGGGGACATCTTCGGCATGTTTAGGATCCCCCTTTTCGCCCGAAATCAACCGGGTGATAGCCGATCCAAAGAAGAAGATGCCCCCGATAGAGACATATGACGGATTGGGTGATCCCTACGACCATTCGGATGGATATGATCGGCTGATGTCATACTATGGGCATTCGGATGCGGCCAAATGCCACATGTTTGCTACCACCCTCAAGAAGAGTGCCAGGGAATGGATGGGGACCCTGGCAGCAGGATCAATCGGATCATGGAACGATCTTCGTGAAAAATTCCATGCTCGGTTCGGAAGCAACCGAAGACGAGGGAAGATCACGGCGTCCCTCATGCAGGTACGGCAGAAATCAGATGAGACCCTAAGCCAGTACGTCAAACGATTTCGAGAGGCAGTGGGATCGGTAGCGGAGCTGAATTCCCCACAAGCACTGGGATTTTTTACAACCGGCTTAGACATCGGGAGATCTAAGAAGCTGGTAAAGGATTTGGTGATTAACCCTCCGGCAGACTTGACCGAGGCCTTTCATCGGGCAGAAGGGTTCATCGCTATAGAAGAAGCTTTGGGAAATTTCAAACAACACCAACAACCTTATGAGAAATCGAAAGACCGGGAAAAACCGTCCTACCAACGTTCGGACAACAACCAGGGGAGATCAGACCGAACGGAGAAGAAAAGCTACAACGGGGGAGGCTCAGGTAGCAACCGACCTCCACTACCCAATCGTAACGTCAGCAAGGTCTATACCCCCCTTACTGCGGATCGGTCAAAAATTCTACAGGAGATGAAAAACCAACCATTCTACGAGCCATGCCCCAGGCGAACCAAGCCCGGAAGGCGAGGTCGGGATAAATATTGTGAATACCATCAGAGTACCGGACACTCGACCGAAGCATGCGTCAATCTGATGGATATGATCGAGAAAAATGTCCAAAACGGACAACTGTTACAATATGTGGCAGGCCGGGGAAATGCAGAGGTGCCCCGAGAGGAGACCACAGATCAGATCCCGGATACCCAGACGCCACAGAACCCCCCAGCCCGAGGTGTAGTTGATGTCATTTCGGGGGGTTCCGTTAGACGGGTATCGGGAAGAAAAAGAAGGGGGACTCTGGAAGCAGTGCTATCTGTTGCGGGGTCAACCCCTAGAAAGGATCGGGCATATCCGGGAACGTCTATCTCATTTACGGACGAGGATTACCCGACGGATCTCATCGAGCCCCATGATGGTGCGTTGGTAATAACGGCTCAGGTCGGGATAGTGGATATGAAAAGAATGATGATAGATAACGGGTCTTCGGTCGACATCCTATATTCTCATGCCTATCAGAGGTTAGACCTACAAGGAAAGAAGATTGATTTGGGAGGAGAAGGACCCTTGTACGGATTTAGTGGAGATCCAGTGCTTGTGTCAGGCACCATCGAGATGCCAGTCAAATTCGGCACAGCACCTAATCAAGTTGAAATAGTGGTGAGATTTTTTGTCGTCCAAATAGACTCGGCATACAACGCGATCCTCGGAAGGCCTACCTTGGCAGCCCTGCAAGCAATAACATCGATACCCCATTTTAAAATCAAGTTTCCAACACCGAACGGGATCGGGGAGGTAAAAGGAGACCTAGATATAGCCCGAAGGTGTTACCGAAACAGCTTGATTTCTTCAGGGGTCGGGGTCTGCAAACAGAAGCAGACAATGGCCATTGAGATCGAACCATTCACAGAGGGGAGCACAGAGCCACTTGCTCTTCCGGCCGAAGAAACTGAAGATGTAGAATTGGTACCGGGGCAGAAAGATAAACTAATTAAGATCGGGTCAGGGTTATCAGAACCCTTCCGGACCGGGCTGATAGAACTGCTCCGAGTCTACGCTGATATCTTCGCATGGGAACCCAGCGACATACCGGGGGTAAGTGAATCAGTGGCTCTGCACCGGCTGCACGTGGACCCGGGCAAGAAACCGGTCATACAGAAGCGAAGGATTTTCTCCCCAGAAAGACAAAAAATCATCGACGAAGAGATTGCCAAGCTCCTGGAGGCCGAATTCATCTTCGAGATTGATTACCCGGAGTGGTTGGCCAACGTGGTATTGGTCCAGAAGCAAAACGGGAAATGGAGGTTGTGTATCGACTACACGGATCTAAACAGGGCGTGTCCGAAGGACTTCTACCCCTTGCCCAACATAGATCAACTGATCGACGCCACGTCGGGATATGGTATGTTGAGTTTTATGGATGCATTCTCTGGGTACCACCAGATTTCGATGAATAAGGAAGACATCCCGAAGACAAGTTTCATCACACATCGGGCGATATACGCATACAGGAAAATGACCTTCGGGCTACTAAATGCCGGGGCAACTTATCAGCGAATGATGAACCTGGTGTTCACGAAACAATTGGGGAGGAGCATGGAGGTCTACGTAGACGACATGATCGTTAAAAGCATGTCAGTCCGTGATCATCTTGAAGATCTGGAGGACTGTTTCGAGACGGTCCGAAAACGCAAGCTAAGGCTAAACCCGACCAAGTGTACGTTTGGGCTAGGATCGGGAAAATTTCTGGGATACTTGGTCAGCAAAAGGGGAATCGAAGCAAACCCAGAGAAAATCCAGGCCGTCCTGGATATGAAATCCCCAAAGTCATACAAGGATGTGCAGAGACTAACGGGTCGGAGAGCAGCCCTACGAAGGTTCGTCTCTAAATCAGCTGAGAGGTGCCTTCCATTTTTTGACACCTTAAAAGGGCCCAAGAACGAGAAAAGCTTCCAGTGGACCTCAGAATGCGAGGACGCCTTCCAAGGGATCAAACAATATCTTTCTTCGGCACCTCTGCTGATGAAACCGATCCCTTCGGAACCCCTATATCTTTATCTGGTAGCGAGTTCGATGGCAGTGGGAGCAGCATTGGTTCGGGACAAAGGGGGAAATCAGTTCCCCGTATACTACGTCAGCCACGTGCTTCGGGATGCAGAACTCCGATACCCGAACTTGGAAAAATTCGCCTACGCTTTAATCATTACAAGCAGAAAATTTCAGCATTATTTCCAGGGTCGGGTGGTGGTGGTATACACCGATCAGCCGTTGAAGAAAATTCTACATCGACCAGAGGTTTCGGGAAGACTGGCGGCATGGGCAATGGAGCTAACACAGTTTGCACTGGAATATCATCCCCGAACAACAATCAAAGGGCAAGCGCTAGCAGACTTCGTCGTGGAATGTTCGTTCTCGGAGCCAGATGTGGGATCGGTGACCGAAACGCAACACATAAAGACTTCATGGACACTATATGTCGATGGCTCGTCAACGTCAGACATCAGTGGTGCAGGAGTCATACTGACGAGTCCCGAAGGATTCAAAGTCCAACAAGCTATTCGATTTCGGTTCAAAGCAACCAATAACGAAGCAGAATACGAGGCCATTCTAGCCGGGTTAAAGTTGGCCCAAAGCCTAGAAGTACAGAACTTGGTCATCTTTAGTGACTCGCAGCTGGTCGTCAAACAAATTTCGGGAGAATATGAGGCTCGGGGGGTAAGAATGACGAAGTACTTAGCCGAGATAAAGAATAGACTGACATACTTTAACTCGGTCAGCTGTCAGGGAGTGAATAGATCCGACAACACAGTAGCAGATGCCCTGGCCCGGCTGGCGTCAACTGAAGCCAGCTCCTTCGATGGTTCGGTGTATCTGGAGACATTGGAACAGCCAAGTGTCCCGAAAGAAGAGGTGTTATGCGTTGATCGGCTGAACTATTGGCTTACACCTTATATTTTTTATTTGGCTGATGGAACATTTCCTTCGGACCGGATTCTAGCAAGGAAGATCAAGCACCGAAGTTCGAATTTTGTACTAATCGACGGAGATTTGTACCGAAGGGCCTTCAGCTCTCCCTTACTTAAATGTTTAACACCGTCAGAGGCAAGCTACGCACTTCGGGAGGTACATGAAGGAATCTGTGGGGATCACATGGGCGCCAAGTCACTGGCGCATAAAATTCTAAGACAGGGGTATTACTGGCCAACTATCTACACAGAGGCCAAGGAACTTGTCAAAAAATGTCCCAAGTGTCAACTAAACAGCAACATCCCACATCAACCGCCCGAAGAACTCTACTCGGTCTTATCCCCGATCCCCTTTGCAGTATGAGAAATCGACATCCTGGGACCTCTACCGAAGGCCAAGGGACAAGTCAACTTTATAATAGTGGCTATCGATTACATGACAAAGTGGGTCGAAGCCAAACCACTGCAGAAGATCACCGAGCAGAAATGTCTTAAATTTTTGAAAGAAGGAGTAGTTTATCGGTTCGGCATACCGATGGCAGTAGTCTCGGATAACGGTAGACAGTTCGTGGGGTCAAAGTTTGAAAGCTTCCTGAAAGAGTTGGGAATTCAACACCGGAAGACTTCGGTTGCCCACCCTCAGTCAAACGGTCAAGTGGAAGTGACAAATCGAACCCTACTCAACGGGATAAAAAGAAGGCTTGATGAGTTGAAAGTTCGATGGCCCGAGGAACTATTCAGCGTTTTGTGGGCATACCGGACGACCCCGAGGATAACCACTGGAGACTCACCTTTTCCGGCTGGCCTATGGGACCGATGCACTCATACCAGTAGAGATCGGGTCACCCACTCTTCGGGTCAGCCAGTACAAAGAGCTCTACAACGATGATGGTCTGAAAGTAAATATGGACCTGCTAGACGAGGCTCGTGATGCCGCGGTGTTGAGGTTGGCCCTTTACCAACAGAAGACAGCCCGACACTATAACCAGAAGGTGAAGTTGAGGAGGTTCGAGGTAGGAGATTTGGTGCTTCGGGAGGCAGAGGCATCAACCCCCCAGAACACAGGAAAATTAATGCCTAACTGGGAGGGGCCTTATGAGATAGTAGAAGTGCCGAAGCCAGGGACTTACCGGCTTCGAGCAATGGATGGGTCGGAAGTAAAGAATACATGGCATGCTGGAAGACTTAGGAGATATTACCAGTAAATACATGCCTGTTCTTTCCCGATAACGGTGTAATTTATGCAATTTATCAATGAAAGGAAAACTTCTCTCAAGAGAAACGTTTGTACTTCATTTTAATCTTGCACTGCTTTACCGATCATATAAGCTTCGAGCGTAAAACGATCAGACGGTTCGAGAGAGCTTAACTGGTTGATAAACGCCACAAGTATAACTGATCGACAAAGCTACACATCTGATCATATAAGCTTTGAGCGTAAAACGATCAGACGGTTTGAGAGAACTTAACTGGTTGATAAGCGCCACAAGTATAACTGATCGACAAAAGTTACAAATCCGAGACAGTACGCTTTAGACATAAATTGACCAGACAGTCAGAAATGACCTAACTGGGCGATAAAAGTAAAGTTAAACTGATCGAGATAACTACTTAGAAAGTTTTTGTCTTCATTTATATTCACAAAGTTTTACAATTCCCGATCAGATGAGCTTCGGGTACATACAACGTCGGCTTCACTGGTCAGGTGAGTTACAAGACTTAGAAAAGAAAAATTACAACTATGAAAAGCAGATACTAAAAAGAACTATGGTAAGTCATCATCGGCCTCGGCCTCCTCATCGAAAGAGTCAAGGATCGAGGCATCCAGGCCGGCATCGACAAGCTTCGCTCTCGCTTTTTCCCGATAGGCCTCCACCCCTTCACCAAACTGGGTCATGATCTTATCGGTCAAAGCAGGCGATTCTTCGTATTCCTTGATGGCAGCTTGTTTGAGGGAGACCTGTTCGGCCATCAAGGTGTTATTCGCCTGGATCAAAGTCCTCAGCTGAGCATGAACCCCAGTGAACTTCTCCTCGAGGGCCTCCAGATTCCCCACCAAGGCTCTATTCTCTTCGGCCATCAACTCCTTGTCATGCACCAGCTTCTTGGCATGATCGTTGAGACCGACGAACTCTTGTTGAAGTAGGGAATTTTGTTCTTCGAGTTCAGCAATCCGGCGATTAGCCTAGGATACTTTATTCCTGGTATCAGCATGAAGATCCCGCTCCCTCCTCAGCTCCGAATCCCGACCAGATAATTCGGCCTGGAGAAGCTCCACGTCGGTTCTCAGCTGGACCTCTCTCTTGGTAGATCGGGCAAGAGGAGCGATAGCTCGAGCGAGGATGGCGTTGGCCTAAATACATAGGCGAATTGATCAGACAACAAAGAAGCAAATGAAGACATATATACAAATGATGATAAATACCTGAGTCTGGGCTCGGAGATAGGTAACCAGAAAATCCTCTGATAAAAAGTTCTTGAACCGCTCATCGTCACCGGAAAGCTTGAATTGATCAAGCAAATGGAAAGGAAATTTGTCAGCTGGGTTCTTCGGCCAACAGGTAGTTGGTGATCCTCCAGAAGAGCTAGCTTTGGATTTCGGGGAGGAAGCTTGGATCCGGGCAACGACCTCCTCGGCTTGGGAGGGCCCTTCGATCAACCGCGGCTTCTTCGAGGCGGGTTCCGGAAGCTGATCTTCGGTACCCTCCGAATCTTCGGCCACTGTCACTATGGTCGGAGGTGGGGGAGTTGGTTTGAGAACAGGCTTCGGTGGGGCCACAACGATGGCCTTGGGGGGCGCTCGAACAGAAGACTTTTTCTTTGACTTCTTTAACAAAGCCATCTTGTCGGCCCCCTTCATCTGCAACACACTTTTCGTGGAAGCATCAGCCTTGGGAGACTCGGGAAGAGGACCGATTGACGATCCGACAGACATCTCGGCAATAAGAACAGCCTCGTCTGAAGGAGAGTCATCAGCGGCTGGGAGATGGATGGGCTCGACGAGGATCGGCAGTGGGGACAGGGCCACTTCAGTATTGTTAGGCTTGAAGATGGTCACTGCAACATAAAATAAAAGGATCATTAATAGAGTCGAAGCAAACGATCGGGAGAATAAGAAGACAGGGTCGGATAGAATAACTTACAGCCGTGTTCGTAGAGCCAGGATTTGTTGGACACGATCCCCAGACCCCAGCTGGTCTGCTTCAGAAGGGCGTAAAACTTCTTGAAGGCTACCGAACGACTCTTCAGAAATTTGTTGACCTTCATGGGGACGTCTTCGGGACCGGCCCAGTTGGGGAGTAGGTTGAGATCGGTTCTCCTCATGAAGAACCATTGCGAATGCCACCCCTTGTTACTGGATGGAGTCTTCACGAAGGTGTCCCGTCCAGGAACACGGTTCAGATGGCGTAGGCCGGGCTCTTTTGACCGACCAACCGAGAACAGGACGAAGAAGAAGTCCAGCCCGGGGGTGATGCCAGCCTCCTGGCAGAGGGCGATGAAGCTGATCAGCTGGATGTAGGAGTTGGGAGCCAGCTGAGAGAACCCGATCCCTACCAGGCAAAGGAAAGAAGAGATGAATTCGTGGAGGGGGAACCGAACCCCGTACCTTAGGGCATACAGGTGGACGGCTACCCAATCGCCCTCGGGTCGGTGGTACATCCTCTCGCTGGCTTCGGGAACCCGAAGCTTATATTCTTTGGGGATGTTGAATAAGCTTCGGATGTCCGACAGTTGAGAGGGGGTGATGGAAGATTTGGTGTTGATGACAGCGTAGTCGGTTTTCGAAGCGTAAAGTTAGCGGATTCGGGTTTCGGCATTCCCCACGGAGACTTCGACCGGAGCGGCCTCCAGCTCGATTTGGAGAAGGTCGCCGGAAGTAAGAGTGGGAGTGCCGGCTGCTGTGACTGGTGTGGGACGAGGATCGCTAGAATCAGCCATTTATGGCGGTTTGAAAAGAGGAAAGGTACAAGACAAGAGTTTAGAGGGGAAATGGTACGGATTGAAGAAATCTGGAGAAATGAGTATCTCGCCGGAAATCGCCCTTGCCGGAAAAGTTTGACAGAGATTCAAAATATTGAAGGCTCGAAAAAGTGACGGTGATGAATGTTGGGGAGCTTATATAGCCCGTCCGGCACGGCTTCCAAAGGCGGTTATTTATGGCAGGGGGGCCCAGTTATGAAAGAACGTGTACCAGCTCGCTGACCAAGGAGAAACCGCTTGGGTTTTCGAGACAACTCATCATTATGGCGTGACTATCCAAATTCATGTCCTTTCAAGTCTCCTGTCATAAACATCTTATAACAAAAGACTGGGGGGCAATGTTCGGGAGCGTTTTCCCGACCCTCTTTTGGGCTGAAGGCTTGGGCCGGGTCAAAGGAGATCGGGCTCGTATATTCGGAGATATAAGATCGGGGTCGGTTTCCCAATCCCAATAGGCCGGGGCCCCGTATTCATCGTGAGGGTTGAGTTCGGGCCTGTTGGGTTTGGCTATTGGTTTGGGCCTGAGCATATGAGCAGTCCACGAGCAGAGTTGGTGTGATAAGGAGTTTACGTGATTAAGGGTATCAACCCTAATTATACACTAACAAGGCAACTCCAAAGGTAGTGGTGGAAAGGGATTCCACTTGCACCTTTTAAGGAGATTATGTTGGACCCAAATATGGTAGCTAACATATTTAGGAGTCTTATGCTAAGTCGGAGGAGGATACCAAGGTGGTGGGAGCTCTATAAATACAAGGCCAAGGCTACAATTAACGGGTAAGACCTACTTTGAGCACTAAACACATAACCTCCATTGTTAAACCTTGTGAACGGCCTGTACTTATTCTCACACCGGAGCTATCCCCCGGCGGCACGGCCGTCAAGCTTCTGTGTGATCTGTTATTGTGCAGGATTCAGCGCGTGGATTTTGTGATTGGACGCACAGACGAAACTTGGCGTTAACATGTAGAATTATAGATGTTTACAAATCCTTTCTTATCTATTATCTCGCCTTGGAATTGGAAGGTTAGAGGGTTTTTACTATAATGGGTTGTTTAACTTGTTTTGATTTTGCATTGGTAGTTTACTTTAAGATGCTGAGTTATGGAACTTTTCCTGATAAGTATAGTTTTCCTTGTGTTGTCAAAGCTTGTATATGATCGTATTTATGATGCTGGTTGCTTGTTTGATAGATTGCCTAGTGTTTTTTCGAATGTAATTGCCTGATAAGTATAGTTTTCCTTGTGTTGTCAAAGCTTGTATATGATCGTATTTATGATGTTGGTATCTTGTTTGATAGATTGCCTAGTGTTTTTTCGAATGTAATGCTTAATGGTTATGTGAGGCATGGAGATTCGGGTAATGTTATTGGGTTGTGTAGCGAAATTGTACGATCCATCCCACTAACAGCGCATACCTGTGTAGACGGGCCCAATAAGTATATTGGACTACCTCCTTACCTAAAAGGTTAACCTAATAGATTGAGGCTCTAACATATTTATTAACCCATCTATACTCTTGAATTTATCCAATGTGGGATTCATGTAAAATATCCCAACAATCTCCACCTTTCACTTGAATACCCATCACAAATATCATACTAGAATATTCTCATCATTAAGCACACCTTCTTTGAATCCTTCAAGAGCTCTTTGCTCAACTCTAATATTACTCCATTGTAAGACCCCAACTTATTATAAATGAAATTTAAATTCCTCTATTTATTATGTTAAAATAGTAAGGGTTGATTTGATTAATGTGGTTAGTTATGGATAAAATGCGCAAATATTTCAAGTAATCAAGTGGTTATAAAATATTTATTGTTGTCGGGGAATATTCGTTTTATCGTGGAATATTCTTACTGTCGGGGAATATTCGTACGACGGCGCAGCCGTGTGTGGGCCCCATAACGAAAAGCGATTGGATGAAGAAAACGACAAGTATAAGTTGTTTATAAATAACGGCGTAGTTGTTACCGTTAATACTGTTGAAATACTCGGTGATTAAAACACAGTAGCACACGGTATTGCACCAATTATTGATTCTTACGTAAGAAGTCACTACTCAATAATTGTTACAGTAATTACAGTTCAATATTTTATTTTATTGATTCAATAATTGCTACGTTGATATTTTATATTACTGTTGTTTCAATAATTGTCACTGCACAATATTTTTCATTATCAGATCAATAATTCATATTATTTGAATAATATTATTAGATAACATTATTGGCAATGTCTAGAAAGTTCTGTCTAAGGAGAAGTTTGGTCACCTAATTGCGCGCTAGTAAGGAGAAATCCTTATTGGAAAGCCACTTCTTTCCTAGGAACGGCCTGGTTGTCAGTATTATGATTCTGTAATATTATTTGTGAATAATTAATTATTGATTTATATGATGAGAAAAATATTCATTGAATGTGGATATAGATGGAGAAAATTTTTAATGTGATAATTGTTGAAAATTAATATTTTATTTTTTTCTGATAAAAAATTTATTTAAATATATTATTATATTATAATAATATAATAATTGTGATATTTTTACAATGAATGTGGGATATATGAATAAATGAGAAAGAGTATTTTTACTACAAAAAATGTTTAACACATATTTTGTGTGTTGGTGGATCCTATTTTTGACTGAAATATGATTATAGCCTGTAAAATCGTCCGTATATGGATTTCGGTCAATTTCTGTTTAGAATTTGGAAAAACTTAAAGTTACAAAGTTGTAGAGAATTGAATTTTCTATGGAAGGACACAAGATTCGAATTTTTCTGATAAAAGGGCTATTTATTATGAATTATTGAAGTTTCAGAATATTGGATCTGAATTTATTTAGCTACAAAAAATATGTAAAACATGTTTATCATTGTTGGTGGGCCCCACTTGTATTGAAAATGTGCTGAGTTCAGAATTCTAAGGTGGGTGTAGGAAATTTTTAATAAATTTTAATATTTTATTAAATTTTCTGCTTTGGTGTTCTAAGCATTTTCTTATAGGGTGCTTAGGTTAGAATTAAAAATCACACCAAAAACTAAAGATTTCTCTCTCTATATTATCGAACGTATTTTTGTGAGTATTTTGGTATTTTGAGTGTTGCTATACAAGTTCCCTCCAGCACTATATTCGGGATTCCAGTCAGAAGTACTATCTTTTCGAGATAAGGGATGTTATTTTTTTTTTCGTATATGATATTATTTCTTTCAATATCATTATGCCGAAATATTGGTCTGAACTTTATTTCAAATTTGAAACTTTTTGTGTCGGAGTTACTATTCACGTATACGGCACTATTCACGAATACGACACTATTCACCGAAAAATAAAATTTTTTTCTATTATGGATACTAGCTTTGATTGTATCCATATTTTAATCTTCATTCTTGAATTTTACTCCACTATGGTTATTTATGAAGTATTTTTTTTGAACTTGGATTGTTTAAAATACGAATCCTTAATAGTTATTCTTTTGTTTCACGGGATTCGTTTTCTTTAAAATATTTTTCATCATCCTCAGTCCTAAATAGTGATATAACTGAATATTTTTGACATGTAGTGCAAAGATGAATGATTTTCTGATGAATATCTTTGGCCCGTAGTGTAAAGATGAATAGGTGTTGAGATGAACATGACCAACTGATGAATATCTTTGGCCTGTAGTGGAAAGATGAATATTTGATTCAATATGTATATTGATTGGTGCTACAGGGATAAAATATTGATGATGGACTTTTAAAAGCATAGAAGATAGTAGATTTCATTCTCTACGTAACTCTTCTAATGAATTATTATTTCCGCTGCGAATATTGATTTAAAATTTGTTGTCTACTGTATTCTATTAGATTTTTTTCCCTGTTGAGGACTAACGATAATTTGTTTTATATTATCTTAGTCATAATATTCTTAACTGGGCTAGTTGAGCTCACCCTTTCTTTTTTGTTCCATTTTTCTTCTCAGGAGGCGAGAATGTAGCGAGTTCTAGTCGGGGTGTGGAATGATGGTTCTAGAAAGATGTTTTAGTAGTTCTTACTATTTTTGTAAAATAAAGTATCAATAATTGTTATGAGCACTTATTTGAGTGTGGATATTGTCTAGAAGACAATAGATGTATTTTAAACTCACAGTTAAGTGTTGTCGTATTTTGCACGACAATTGTATTAATAAAGTTGTAGTTGTTTCTGTACCATGTATTTGACAACTCAGAATAGGTGATGTATACCTGTTTTGGGGGCGTCACAGTTGGTATCAGAGCTTAGGGATATGATCTCTGGCGGAGATCGGGGAATAGAACTAGGAGGGGAGAGACGAGTAAAACATTCGCTAGTGTGTCTTACCTAAGCTTATTTGTTGGTTGGTCAGTATATAGGGATATTATGTGATATGATGATTTCTTTAATTAACCCTTGTTTTATGACAGTATTTGAGAATGTCGACTGAGAATGTTAACAGTGGAGTAAATGAGACTGTGGAGACACCTTTACTCACCAACGAGGTGAACGTACAATAGGACGACAATGTTCCTCCTATAAACAACACCGAGCAGACGATGAATGATGAGATGTTTAGAAGCTTTTTGCGGTTCATGCAAAACAAGACGAAGGAGACTCCTATTCAAAATACAGGTAGAAATAATGGCAACGCACAGCTGGTCACAGCCAAGCAATTCAAGGAGTTGGGACCACCAGAATTCTGGGGAAAGTCGGATCTGATTAAGGCGGAGACGTGGGTCAAACAAATTACCAAGATATTCGATGTCTTGGTATGCACGGAGGATCAGAAGGTTCCATTCGCCACTTTTATGTTCCGTAATGAGGCAGATTACTGGTGAAAATCTGTGAAGCGTACCCATCCAGCCGCACTCAGCATGTCTTGGGAGACGTTTCAGAAACTGTTCAATGACAAGTACTTTCCTAAAAGTATTCGTCATATGAAGGAAGTAGAGTTTATTAGACTGGAACAAAATAACATGACGGTGTCCCAGTATGAGGCGAAGTTCGCTGAGTTATCCAGGTTTGCACCTCATTTGGTGGAGATTGAAGAACGTATGACGCGGATGTTTCTGAGAGGTTTGAAACCCGACATACGTCAATATCCCATTTCATATAAATTTTCTCTATATTCAAATGTCGTCAACATAGCTCAATTATTAGAGCGAGATAATGAGTACGTTCAACCAAGGGACAACAACCAGAGTCAGACCGGTGGCAGCAGTCATCGGAGCAATGATAACCAGCGGGGAGGAAAGAATACGGAAAAAAGCGGTAACCACTCTGGTGGTAATCGTGGCCATGATAATAGAAGAAGCGAGTCGGGAGGAGATTTTAAAAAGAGGAGATTCAACAATGATAATGTGAAGACGTCAGCACCAGCAGCAGCTGTTTCTAAGAGAGGAGAACGACCACCAGTCGTATGCTATAAATGCGGAAAAGGGGGACATATCAGCCCAAACTGCCCACAACAATTCAAGGTATGCTATAATTGTGAAAAAGAAGGACATATCGCTCGAGATTGTACGATAGCGAAACTAAGTTCAACGGGGATGGTGACTCAAAAGGCTGTCCCAGAAAAGTCAAAGTCAACGGTTCCTGGAAGAGCGTTCGTTGTGACTGGTCAGAATGCAAGGAACCCAAACGAGGTGATTACGGGTAAGCTAATCATAAATTCTTGTGAAGTTTATACCTTACTAGATATCGGTGCTACTCATTCATTTATCTCTCCTGCTTGTGCTCAACGTTTAAACTTGACTCCGGAGAAATTAGACTTTGACTTATCTGTGGAGACTCCATTAGGAGAAACTTTTATTACATCCACTATTTATAAATCTTGTTTAATCCATGTTGGCACCATCACATTACCCGTTGACCTTATCTCTTTAAAGATACTTACTTTTGATGTGATTTTAGGAATTGATTGGTTAAGTACTCATCATGCCAAAATTGATTATTTTCGTAAGGTTGTTAGTTTTCATATTCCTAATCAACCTGTTGTTCGAATTTAAGCAACTAAACCACTAAAATCAATCACTGTTATATCAAGTCATAAAGCTATTCGTTTATTAAAAAACGGATGTCAAGCTTTCTTAGCCCATGTTATGGATTTGAATAAAGACACGTCAGATTTGAATAATATTCCTGTTGTTAGTGACTTTCCTGACGTATTTTCTGAAGAACTTCTCGGTTTACCCCCAAAACGTGAAGTTGAATTCTTTATTGACCTTGAACCTGGTACAAGGCCTATTTCTAAAACCCCATATCGAATGACTCCTATTGAACTTCAGGAGTTAAAGGTCCAACTACAGGAGTTGTTGGACATCAGTTTCATTCGTCCTAGTACATCTCCTTGGGGTGCTCCTGTTTTATTCGTAAAGAAGAAAGATGGGAGTATGCGATTTTGTATTGATTACCGGGAATTGAACCATGTCACCATCAAGAATAGGTATCCGCTACCTCGTATTGATGACCTGTTTGATCAGTTGCAAGGAGCACAATTCTTTTCAAAGATCGATCTTCGTTCTGGATATCATTAGCTGAAGATTAGAACTGAGGATATTCCAAAGACTGTTTAGAACTTGGTACGGGCATTATGAATTCCTAGTCATGTCTTTTTGATTGACTAATGCTCCTGCGGCTTACATAGATATGATGAACCGAGTATTCAAGGAATATTTGGATCAGTTCGTTGTTGTCTTTATTGATGACATCCTCATATATTCCAAAAGTCGTGAAGATCATGAGCACCATTTGAAGCTGGTACTCCAAAGGCTTCGTGAAAATAAACTATATGCCAAACTGAAGAAATACGAGTTCTGGCTTGAGGAAGTAGCATTCCTTGGGCACGTGGTGTCAAAACATGGAGTATCTGTTGACCCGGCGAAGATTGAAGCAATACAAAGTTGGGAGCAACCGAAGTCGGTGACCGAAGTACGTAGCTTTCTGGGCTTAGCTGGTTATTATCGGAGATTCGTGGAAGGATTTTCTCGAATCGCTACTCCATTAACGCAGCTGACTCGGAAGGATACAAAATTTGTTTGGAGCGAGGAATGCGAGAAGAGTTTCCAAGAGCTCAAGAGGAGACTCATTTTGGCACCTATTCTGACAATACCATCTGGTTTGGATAGATTTGTTATCTACAGCGATGCTTCAGGAAAAGGGTTAGGATGTGTTCTCATGTAACATGGGAAAGTCATAGCCTATGCCTCACAACAACTTAAAGAATATGAGAGGAATTATCCTACTCATGATCTAGAGTTGGCAGCAGTCATTTTCGCGCTAAAGATCTGGAGGCACTATTTATATGGGGAGAAAGTGGAGATATATTCAGATCATAAAAGCCTCAAATATTTCTTCACACAAAAGGAACTCAACATGCGGCAACGACGTTGGCTCGAGCTATTGAAAGATTACGACCATATCATTCAATACCATCCTGGAAAAGTAAACGTGGTAGCTGACGCATTGAGCAGAAGATCATACACGGAAACTAGTGCGATGTTGTCAACACAAAGGCCCATTTTGTGTGATTTACAAAAGATGAAGATAGAATTCAAGACTCCGGGGACCCATGCTATGATGTCCAGTATACGTATAGAACCAGCTTTAATCAATAAAGTTAAAGCTGCTTAAGCTACGGACATGGAGCTGATGCGTATGAAGAAGAAGGTGCAAGAAGGTGCTATTTCGGTAGCAAGAATCGATGAAGAAGGAATACTTCGAGTCAACTCCAGAATTTGTGTTCTTAACGATTCTGACTTGAAACATAGAATCATGATGGAGGCACACAACACACCGTTTGCAATTCACCCTGGAAGCACCAAAATGTATCGTGATCTTTGACATACATTTTGGTGGAACAATATGAAGAGAGAGATCGCGAAGTTTATCTCGAGGTGTTTAACTTGTCAACGTGTAAAGGCGGAGCATAAAGTGCCAAAGGGTCCATTGTAACCACTTGAGATTTTGAAATAAAAGTGAAAACACATTACCATGGATTTCGTTACGGGTCTTCCCAAGGTTTCTCAAGGCATAAATGTTATTTGGGTTATTGTTGATAGATTAACCAAGTCTGCTCATTTCTTGCCGATACGGGAGACTTATTCCCTTGAACGTCTTGCTCATATGTATATAAATGAGATTGTACAATTGTATGGCATGCCAGTATCCATAGTTTCGAATCGTGACCCAAGATTCACTTCACGATTTTGGGTTAGCTTGCAAAAAGCTATGGGCACGGATTTACGATTCAGTTCGGCATACCATCCTCAAACAGACAAAAAATCAGAGAGGACTATTCAAACTTTTGAAGATATATTAAGACTCTGTGTCTTAAACTTCAAAGGGAGCTGGGATAAGTATTTACCATTGGTGGAGTTCTCTTACAACAACAGTTATCAGGCAAGTATAGGGGTGGCTCCATTTGAAGCATTATATGGACGAAAGTGTCGTTTCCAATATGTTGGGATGAGGTGGGTGAAGCAACATTGTTGGGACTCGAGTTGGTACGTATTACTACAGAAAAGATCCAAATGATTCGCCAATGTATACAAACGACACAGGATCGATAAAAGAGTTATGCGGATCTTCATCGAAAGGACGTGGAATTTAGTATTGGGGATCATGTATTGTTGCGAGTTTCTCCATGGAAGGGAGTTACAAGATTTGAAAATAGAGGAAAGCTCAATCTACGATTTATTGGTCCAATTCAAATTCTTGACCGAGTAAGAAATGTTGTAAGACCCCAACTTTTATAAATAAAGATGAATTTTCTATAAATATCATTTTTGAATATTATGGAGTTAATTTGATATAATGTTATAGTTGTGGGTAATATTTATAAATTTTACAAAGTACACAAGTTGTTATATAATATTCGATTGGTCGGGGAATATTCGTTTTAACAGAAAATATTCGTACAACGGCACAATTATTGGTGGACCCCACAACGGAATTATTGTCGGATTGAGAAAATGACAAAAATATTTTATTAAAAATAACGGCGGAAGTTTTACCATTATTACTGTTGAACTACTCGGTAGTAAAAGTACAGTAATACGTGTGGTTGCATAGTAACACACGGTATTGATTATTAATGCTTATGTGAGAAGTCACTCAGTTTGATTCAATTATTGTCAGTTAATAATATGAATTATTTAGCGATAATGAAGTTTTGTTTTATTCGTATTATTAACGTAATAAAACAGAAACATCTTTTTATATAAAACAGAATACTTTATTAAAGTTATTCTATAAATAGAATTTATTATATTTTATTTAAAAGATTTTTCTTTAAATATGGACCGTCGGATTAAAGTAATCAATCTGGACCATTCATGGATTAGTTACTATGCATTCTATTTTTCTATAAATAGCAGCTCATTCCTTCATTATTTCTTACGAATTCACTGAACTCTAGAGAGAGAAACTATAGAGAGAGAGAGAAAAAAAAGTATTCTGCTACTTAACTACTTCCTTATTTCAGTTCTTTTTTAAAACGGTAAGGGGTGTTATTCTTTCTTATTCATGAAGAGAACTGTTGTTATTCCATTTCTTATTATTCTGTTGGAATAACCTGTATACGCGGTCTACCCTATACTTGGTGACATTCTTCTGTTATTCTGTTGGAACATCCTGTCTGTGTGTTTTACACCGGACCTGGTTCCGTCTTGTTATTATTCTGTTGGAACATCCTGTCTGTGTGTTTTACACCGGACCTGGTTCCGTCTTGTTATTATTCTGTTGGAACATCCTGTTTGTGTGTTTTACACCGGACCTGATTCTATTATTTATTATTATTCTGTCGGAATATCCTGTCTGTGCGTTTACGCCGGACCTGGTTCCATTGTTTATTATTCTGTCGGAATATCCTGTCTGTGCGTTTACGCCGGACCTGGTTCCATTATTTATTATTCTGTTAGAATAACCTGTCTGTGCGGTCTATCGCATGCATGGTGATTTCTTTTGTTATTCCATTCGTTATTATACTCAGTTGGTTAAGTTTTAACTTCTATACTCCATAAAATTAGTGAAATATCCTTGATAATTGCGGTTCATCCAGTATCTTTTCATGAAAATATTCTTCTAAGTATTCTTGAATTTTACTCCACAAAGCAGTATCATGTTGACAATTTGGACGTTGTTAATTCTTGGATAAATTAATTCTTGAACTTGTTTTATTGAATTCTTATATCATTGTCATCATCCTCATGTTTATAAAACGTTGAAAGTCATCTGTGGCCTGTAGTGCATAGATGGACTTGGTATGATTATGACCAGGGATTATTCGGTATAATCATGACCGTAATGTTACAAATGATGTGGTAAAAGTCCTCATTGGCCCGTAGTGCATTGATGGACAGTTGTTGGCATGATCATGACTATTAATGAATACACAAATATCCTTGGCCGTAGTGCAGGGGTGATTCGATGATGTGAATTATTTTATTAAGCTGAGTCCCAGCGATAACAGTGTTGAAAAACCTTTTAAATCATAAAAGATAGTAGAGTTTATTTTCTACTTGACTCTTTTAATGGATTGCTTGTTCCGCTGTAGTTAAACTTGATGTCTATTATATTTTATCAGTGTAACACTGTTGAAGGCTAATGATAATTTATTCTGCATTATCTTAGCCATAATATTTCTTACTGGGCTAGTTGAGCTCACCCTTTCTTTCACTGTTCTCTTTAGGAAATAAGAATATAGCTGGGACGAGTCGGGAAACGGAGTGATGGTCCAGAGGATAACATTAGTAGTCCTCACTATTCTGTGAAATAGTGTGATAATAATTGTAATGAGGACTCCTTTTGAGTATGAATACTCTCTAGAAGACAATATTTGTATTCAAACTCACAGATTATGTTTGGTTGTATTATACACGACAGTTGTATTATTAAGTTGTATTTGTATTCAGTACCATGTATCTGGCGACCTAAGATGGGTGATGTATACCTAATTTTGGGGGCGTCACAGTTGGTATCAGAGCTTAGGGATATGATCCCTGGCTAAGATGTGAGAATAGAACTAGGAGGGGAGAGGCGGGGAATTCCTTCGCTAGTATGACCTACCTAAGTTTATTTGCATGATATTTAATTGGTCGGTCATAATATAAGGATAATATATGACATATCAATTAACTTTTATTTTGTGGCAGTATCTGAAAATGGCATCCGAGAATGTTGAGAATAGCAATGGAGCACATGCGACTGTGGATTCACCACATATCAATAATCGGGATAATATGCATCAGGAAGGTGACAATCCTCATTCAAACAACAACATTGACCAGATGATGAATGATGGAATGTTCAGAAGCTTTATGCAGTTCATGCAACAGCAAGCGAGAGCGGCTCCTGTCCAAAATATAGGTGGAAACACTGAAAACTCTCGGACGGTCACCGCTAAACAGTTCAAGGAGCTGGGACCACAGGAGTTTAAGGGAGAGCCAAAACCATTTATAGCGGAAACATGGATAAAGCAGATCACCAAGATATTTGATGTCTTGGGATGCTCCGAGGAGCAAAAGGTTCCCTTTGCCGCCTTTATGTTGCGAGGAGAGGCAGATTACTGGTGGGAATCGATTAAGCGTACTCAACCTGCCGCACTGAAGATGTCTTGGGAGAAGTTCCAAGAGCTGTTCAATGACAAATACTTTCCCGAAAGTGTTCGTCACATGAAGGAGGTGGAGTTCATCAAATTGGAGCAGAATAATATGACCGTGTCGCAGTATGAGGCTAAATTTGCTGAGTTATCCCGGTTTGCGTCCCACTTGGTAGATAATGAAGAGCGAATGACGCGAATATTTTTACGAGGTTTGAAACCTGAGATACGTCGACATCTTATTTCTCATAAACTGTGTTTGTATTCAGATATTGTGAATAGGGCTCAGTTAGTGGAGCGCGATAACGAGTCAACACAACCAAAAGAGAGCAGTCGACAAAATGATAATACCAGTGAGAGCAGTCATCGAAGCGGTGACAACAAGCGTGGAGGGAATCAACATGCCAGAAATGGTAACCACTTCGGTGGTAATCAGGGCCAAAACAATAAGAATGGTCATTTCAAGAAGAGGAGATTCAACAATGATGGAAAGACGTCAGCACCAGCACCCGTTGTTAAGGAAGGAGAACGACCACCTATCATATGTTTCAAATGCGGAGGGGAGGGGCACATCAGTCCAAACTGCGCGATGCCATCTAAAGCATGTTATAATTATGGAAGAGAAGGTCATTTAGCTCGATTTTGTCGTTTACTAAAAACAAGTTCAGCCAAGATGGAGACACCAAAGGCCGTCCCAGAAAAGTCAAAACCGATAGTGCAAGGGAGAGCGTTTGTTGTGACCTCCCAGAAAGCAAGGAACCCGAATGAGGTCATCACGGGTAAGCTTATCATAAACTCTAATAAAGTCTATACTTTGTTTGATACCGGTTCTACCCATTCTTTTATTTCTCCTACTTGTGCTCATCGATTAAATTTGATTCCGAAGAAATTAGACTTTGACTTATCTGTTGAAACTCCATTGGGAGAAACCTTCATTACATCCACGGTTTATAAGTCTTGTTTGGTTCAAGTTGGTACCCACACATTACCTGTCGATCTTATTTCATTAAAAATACTTGCATTTGACGTGATTCTAGGGATTGATTGGTTAACTACTCATCATGCAAAAATTGATTGTTTTCGTAAGGTTGTTAGCTTTCATATTCCTAATCGACCTATTATGCGAATTCAAGCAACCAAACCATTAAAATCAATCGCTGTCATCTCAAGCCATAAAGCTATTCGTTTATTGAAAAATGGATGTCAAGCTTTCTTAGCTCATGTCACGGATCTAAACAAAAATATGTCAGTTTTGAATGATATTTCTATTGTTAATAAATTTCCTGACGTATTCCCTGAAGAACTTCTTGGCCTACCCCCAGAGCGTGAAATTGAATTTTGTATCGACCTTGAACCCGGTACAAAACCCATTTCCAAAGCCCCATATCGAATGACTCCTATTGAACTTCAGGAGTTAAAGATCCAACTGCAGTAATTGTTAGACATTGGCTTTACTTATCCTAGTACTTCTCCTTGGGGTGCTCCTGTGCTATTCGTGAAGAAGAAAGATGGAAGTATGCGACTTTGTATTAATTATCGGGAGTTGAATCATGTCACCATCAAAAATAGGTACCCATTGTCACGTATTGATGACCTGTATGACCAGTTGTAAGGAGCACAATTCTTTTCAAAGATCGATTTTCGTTCTGGATATCATCAGCTGAAGGTTAGAAATGAGGATATTTCAAAGACGGCTTTCAGAACTCGGTACGAGCATTATGAATTCCTAGTCATGTCCTTTGGATTGACTAATGCTCCTGCTGCCTTCATGGATATGATGAACCGGGTATTCAAAGAATATTTGGATCACTTTGTGGTCGTCTTTATTGACGACATCCTTATTTATTCCAAAAGCCGTGAAGATCATGAGCAACACTTGAGGCTGGTACTCCAAAAGCTTCGTGAATACAAGCTTTATGCCAAGTTGAAGAAGTGCAAGTTCTGGCTGGAGGAGGTTGCATTCCTTGGGCACGTAGTATCAAGTCGTGGAATATCGGTTGACCCGGCAAAGATTGAAGCTATTCAAAGCTGGGAGCAACCTAAATCAGTGACCAAAGTACGTAGCTTTCTTGGTTTAGCTGGTTATTATCGGAGATTCGTGGAAGAATTTTCTCGAATCGCTACTCCATTAACTCAGCTGACTCGGAAAGATTCAAAGTTCGGTTGGAGCGAAAAATGTGAAAAGAGTTTTCAAGAACTCAAGAGGAGACTCATTTCAGCACCTGTTCTAACAATACCATCTGGCTCGGAGGGATTTGTCATCTACAGTGATGCTTCGAGCAAAGGGTTGGGATGTGTTCTCATGCAACATGGAAAAGTCATAGCCTATGCATCAAGACAACTCAAGGAATATGAGGGGAATTATCCTACTCATGATCTAGAGTTGGCAGCTGTTGTCTTTGCACTTAAAATTTGGAGGCATTACTTGTATGGGGAGATGGTGGAGATCTTTACGGATCATAAAAGCCTCAAATATTTCTTCACTCAAAAGGAACTCAACATGCGACAACAACGTTGGCTTGAACTGTTGAAAGATTATGATCATACCATTCAATACCATCCTGGAAAAGTGAACGTGGTAGCTGACGCATTGAGTAGAAGATCATATGCAAGTACGAGTGCAATATTGTCAACACAAAGGCCCATTTTGTGTGACTAGCAAAGGATGGAGATAGAGTTAAAGACTCTAGGGACCCATGTGATGATGGCGAGTATACGAGTAGAACCAACTTTAATCGATAAAGTTAAAGCTGCTCAAGTTACAGACCTGGAGCTGATGCGTATGAGGAAGAAAGTGCAAAAAGGTGCTATGCCGGAAGCAAGAATCGATGAAGAAGGAATACTTCGAGTCAACTCCAGACTTTGTGTTCCTAACATCCCTGATTTAAAGTATAAAACTATGATGGAGGCGCACAACACACCGTTTACAATCCATCCTGGAAGTACCAAAATGTATCATGATCTTCGTTATACATTTTGGTGGAGCAATATGAAGAGAGAGATAGAACTGTTTATCTCAAGGTGTCTAACTTGTCAACGAGTCAAAGCGGAGCATCAAGTACCAAAAGGTCCATTGTAACCACTTAAAATTTCAGAATGGAAGTGGGAGCACATTACCATGGATTTCGTTACCGGTCTTCCTAAGGTTTCTCAAGGTATAGATGCGATTTGGGTCATTGTTGATAGATTGACCAAGTCTGCTCATTTCTTACCGATACGAAAAACTTATACACTTGAACGTCTTGCTCGTATGTACATAAACGAGATTGTAAGACTGCATGGTATGCCAGCATCCATAGTTTCTGACCGAGACCCAAGATTTACTTCACGATTTTGGGTTAGTTTACAAAAAGTTATGGGCACGGATTTACGATTTAGTTCAACATATCATCCTCAGACGGACGGACAATCAGAGAGGACTATTCAAACTCTTGAAGATCTATTAAGACTCTGTGTCCTTGATTTTAAGGGAAGTTGGGACAAGTTCTTACCATTGGTGGAGTTTTTCTACAACAACAGTTATCAAACAAGTATTGGCATGGCTCCATTCGAAGCATTGTATAGAAGAAAATATCGTTCTTCAGTATGCTGGGATGAGGTGGGTGAAGCAACGTTGTTGGGACCGGAGTTGGTACGTATGACTACAGAAAAGATTCAAACGATCCGACAACGTATAAAAACCTCACAAGATCGACAAAAGAGTTATGCTGATCTTCATCGAAAGGACGTGGAATTTGATATAGGAGATCATGTGTTCTTACGTGTTGCTCCATGGAAAAGAGTTACAAGATTTAGAAAGAGAGGAAAGCTCAATCCTCGATTCATCGGTCCATTTTTAATCCTCGATCGAGTAGGAACTGTGGCTTATAGACTCGCTTTACCGCCAAGTATGTCTCGTGTTCATAACATTTTTCACATATCCATGTTACGTAAATATGTGGAAGACCCGAACCACATTATTGAGTTAGAACCGGATGAAATAGCAGAAGATTTGATGTATGAAGAAGTTCTTGTTCAAATCTTGGATAAGAAGGAACATATTCTACGCTCCAAGGTTATACCTCAAGTCAAAGTTTTGTGGAGAAACCACGATGTTGAAGAAATGACTTGGGAGTTAGAATCTGAAATGAAATCAAGGTATCCTTACCTTTTCGACATATCAGGTACGTACCCTAATTTCGAGGGCGAAATTTCATAAGAAGGGGAGGTTGTAAGACCCCAACTTTTATAAATAAAGATGAATTTTTTATAAATATCATTTTTGAATATTATAGAGTTAATTTGATATAATGTTATAGTTGTGGGTAATATTTAAAAATTTTACAAAGTACGCAAGTTGTTATATAATATTCGATTGGTCGGGGAATATTCGTTTTAACAGGGAATATTCGTACAACGGCACAATCATTGGTGGACCCCACAACGGAATTATTGTCGGATTGAGAAAACGACAAAAATATTTTATTAAAAATAACGACGGAAGTTTTACCATTGTTACTGTTGAGCTACTCGGTAGTAAAAGTACAATAATACGTGTGGTTACATAGTAACACACGGTATTGATTATTAATGCTTATGTGAGAAGTCACTCAGTTTGATTCAATTATTGTCAGTTAATAATATGAATTATTTAGCGATAATGAAGTTTTGTTTTATTCGTATTATTAACGTAATAAAACAGAAACATCTTTTTATATAAAACAGAATACTTTATTAAAGTTATTCTATAAATAGAATATATTATATTTTATTTAAAAGATTTTTCTTTAAATATGGACCGTCGGATTAAAGTAATCAATCTGGACCGTTCATGGATTAGTTACTATGCATTCTATTTTTCTATAAATAGCAGCTCATTCCTTCATTATTTCTTACGAATTCACTGAACTCTAGAGAGAGAAACTATAGAGAGAGAAAAAAAAAGTATTCTGCTACTTAACTACTTCCTTATTTCAGTTCTTTTTTAAAACGGTAAGGGGTGTTATTCTTTCTTATTCATGAAGAGAACTGTTGTTATTCCATTTCTTATTATTCTGTTGGAATAACCTGTATACGCGGTCTACCCTATACTTGGTGACATTCTTCTGTTATTCTGTTGGAACATCCTGTCTGTGTGTTTTACACCGGACCTGGTTCCGTCTTGTTATTATTCTGTTGGAACATCCTGTCTGTGTGTTTTACACCGGACCTGGTTCCGTCTTGTTATTATTCTGTTGGAACATCCTGTTTGTGTGTTTTACACCGGACCTGATTCTATTATTTATTATTATTCTGTCGGAATATCCTGTCTGTGCGTTTACGCCGGACCTGGTTCCATTGTTTATTATTCTGTCAGAATATCCTGTCTGTGCGTTTACGCCGGACCTGGTTCCATTATTTATTATTCTGTTAGAATAACCTGTCTGTGCGGTCTATCGCATGCATGGTGATTTCTTTTGTTATTCCATTCGTTATTATACTCATTTGGTTAAGTTTTAACTTCTATACTCCATGAAATTAGTGAAATATCCTTGATAATTGCGGTTCATCCAGTATCTTTTCATGAAAATATTCTTCTAAGTACTCTTGAATTTTACTCCACAAAGCAGTATCATGTTGACAATTTGGACGTTGTTAATTCTTGGATAAATTAATTCTTAAACTTGTTTTATTGAATTCTTATATCATTGTCATCATCCTCATGTTTATAAAATGTTGAAAGTCATCTGTGGCCTGTAGTGCATAGATGGACTTGGTATGATTATGACCAGGGATTATTCGGTATAATCATGACTGTAATGTTACAAATGATGTGGTAAAAGTCCTCATTGGCCCGTAGTGCATTGATGGATAGTTGTTGGCATGATCATGACTATTAATGAATACACGAATATCCTTGGCCGTAGTGCAGTGGTGATTCGATGATGTGGATTATTTTATTAAGCTGAGTCCCAGCGATAACAGTGTTGAAAAACCTTTTAAATCATAAAAGATAGTAGAGTTTGTTTTCTACTTGACTCTTTTAATGGATTGCTTGTTCCGCTGCAGTTAAACTTGATGTCTATTATATTTTATCAGTGTAACACTGTTGAAGGCTAATGATAATTTATTCTGCATTATCTTAGTCATAATATTTCTTACTGGGTTAGTTGAACTCACTCTTTCTTTCACTGTTCTCTTCGGAAAATGAGAATATAGCTGGGACGTGTCGGAAAACGGAGTGATGGTCCAGAGGATAGCATTAGTAGTCCTCACTATTATGTGAAATAGTGTGATAATAATTGTAATGAGGACTCCTTTTGAGTATGAATACTCTCTAGAAGACAATATTTGTATTCAAACTCACAGATTATGTTTGGTTGTATTATACACGACAGTTGTATTATTAAGTTGTATTTTTATTCAATACCATGTATCTGGCGACCCAAGATGGGTGATGTATACCTAATTTTGGGGGCGTGTCAAATGTGGCCTATAGACTCGCGTTACCTCCAAGTATGTCTCGTGTTCATAATATTTTTCACATATCCGTGCTTCGTAAATATGTGAAAGACCCGAACCACGTTATTGAGTTAGAACCGGACGAGATAGCCGAAGACTTAATGTATGAAGAGGTACCTGTCAAGATCTTGGATAGAAAAGAGCATGTCTTATGCACAAAGATCATACTACAAGCTAAAGTTTTGTGGATGAATCATGCTATTGAGGAAATGACTTGGGAGTTAAAAACAGAAATGAAAGCGAGGTATCCTCACCTTTTCGAAACACCAGGTACGTACGTCAATTTCGAGGACGAAATTTCATAAGGAGGGGAGGTTGTAAGACCCCAACTTATTATAAATAAAATTTAAATTTCTCTATTTATTATGTTAAAATAGTAAAGGTTGATTTGATTAATGTGGTTAGTTATGGGTGAAATGCACAAATATTTCAAGTAAGCAAGTGGTTATAAAATATTTATTATTGTCGGAGAATATTCGTTTGGTCGTGGAATATTCTTACTGTCGGGGAATATTCGTACGACGTCGCAGCCTTGTGTGGGCCCCATAACGGAAAGCGATTGGATGAAGAAAACGACAAGTATAAGTTATCTATAAATAACGGCGTAGTTGTTACCGTTAATACTGTTAAAATACTCGGTAGTTAAAACACAGTAGCACACGATATTGCACCAATTATTGATTCTTACGTAAGAAGTCACTACTCAATAATTGGTACAGTAATTACTGTTCAATATTTTATTTTATTGATTCAATAATTGCTACGTTGATATTTTATATTATTGTTATTTCAATAATTGTCACTGCATAGTATTTTTCATTATCAGATTAATAATTCATATTATTTGAATAATATTATTAGATAGTATTATTGGCAATGTCTAGAAAGTTCTGTCCAAGGAGAGGTTTGGTCATCTAATTGCGCGCCAGTAAGAAGAAATCCTTATTGAAAAGTCCCCTCTTTCTTGGGAACGGCCTGGTTGTCAGTATTGTGATTCTGTAATATTATTTGTGAATAATTAATTATTGATTTATATGATGAGGAAAATATTCATTGTATGTGGATATAGATGGAAAAAAATTTTAATGTGACAATTGTTAAAAATTAATATTTTATCTTTGTCTGATAAAAAATTCATTTAAATATATTATTATATTATAATAATATAATAATGGTGATATTTTTACAATGAATGTGAGATATATGAATAAATGAGGAGGAAGAGTATTTTTACTACAAAAAATGTTTAACACATGTTTTGTGTGTTGGTGGACCCTATTTTTGACTAAAATATGATTATAGCCTGTAAAATCGTCCGTATGTGGATTTCGGTCAATTTATGTTTGGAATTTGGAAAAACTTAAACTTACAAAGTTGTAGAGAATTGAATTTCCTATGAAAAGACATAAGATTCAAATTTTTTTGATAAAAGACTATTTATTATGAATTATTGAAGTTTCAGAATATTGGATCTGAATTTATTTAGTTACAAAAAACATGTTTATCATTGTTGGTGGTCCCCACTTGTATTGAAAATGTGCTGAGTTCAGAATTCTAAGGTGGGCGTAGGAAATTTTTAATAAATTTTAATATTTTATTAAATTTTCTGATTTGGTGTTCTAAGTATTTTTCTATAAATAGGGTGCTTATGTTAGAATTAAAAATCACACCAAAAACTAAAGATTTCTCTCTCTATATTATCGAGCGTATTTTTGTGAGTATTTTGGTACTTTGAGTGTTGCTATACAAGTTCCCTTCAATACTATATCCGGTATTCCAGTCAGAAGTACTGTCTTTTCGAGGTAAGGGGTGTTATTTTTTTCGTAAATAATATTATTTCTTTCAATATCATTATGCCGAAATATTGGTTTGAACTTTTTATCAAATTTAGAACTTTTTGTGTCGGAGTTACTATTCACGTATATGACACTATTCACGAATACGGTACTATTCACCGAAAAATAAAATTTTCTTCTTTTTGTCTAAGATATCTATTATGGATACTAGCTTTGATTGTATCCATGTTTTGATCTTCATTCTTGAATTTTACTCCACTATGGTTATTTATGAAGTATTTTTTTTGAACTTGGATTGTTTAAATTACGAATCCTTAATAGTTATTCTTTTGTTTCACTGGATTCGTTTTCTTTAAAATATTTTTTATTATTCTCAGTCCTAAATGGTGTTATAACTGAATATCTTTGGCATGTAGTGCAAAGATGAATGATTTTCTGATGAATATCTTTGGCCCATAGTGCAAAGATGAACAGGTGTTGAGATGAACATGACCAACTGATGAATATCTTTGGCCTGCAGTGCAAAGATGAATATTTGATTCAATATGTATATTGATTGGTGTTACAGGGATAAAATATTAATGATGGACTTTTAAAATCATAGAAGATAGTAGATTTCATTCACTACGTAACTCTTCTAATGAATTATTATTTCCGCTGCGAATATTGATTTAAAATTTGTTGTCTATTGTATTCTATTAGATTTTTTTCCCTGTTGAGGACTAAAGATAATTTGTTTTATATTATATTAGTCATAATATTCTTTACTGGGCTAATTGAGCTCACCCTTTCCTTTTTGTTCTATTTTTCTTCTTAGAAGGCGAGAATGTAGCGAGTTCTAGTCGGGGTGTGGAATGATGGTTCTAGAAAGATATTTTAGTAGTCCTCACCATTTTTATAAAATAAAGTATTAATAATTGTTATGAAGACTTATTTGAGTGTGGATATTGTATTGAAGACAATAGATGTATTTTAAACTCATAGTTAAGTGTTGTCGTATTTTGCACGATAATTGTATTAATAAAATTGTAGTTGTTTCTGTACCATGTATTTGACAACTCAGAATGGGTGATGTATACCTGTTTTGGGGGCGTCACATCCACTACGTAAGCATCAAACGTGTCTCAACAGTTTTTCTAGAGCCATCCGAGCCCTGCTGCACCCGATTCAAATACTTCACATTTGAGTCATTCAAGAGTTTTCCTTGACTCTAATATTACTCCACCACGTCCGGTGCAAACGTGTCTCAACAACTTCCCTAGAGCCTTCCTAAGCCCGCTCCACCCGACTTAAATTATCCCATGCTCCACATGATTCAACTCTATTTACTCCACCCACGAGGCCTGCGAATTGTACCTTCGCGCACTCCCCTCGCACCTTGAAGTTGATACTTGGACTCTCCCACGAAGCCTGCGAATTTTTTTTACCCACGTACTCCTATCGAACCATGGGCTCTGATACCATTTTGTAGCAGAATTGTACGAATTCATTACCTAGCAGTGCACACCTGTGTAGACGGGCCCAATAAGTATGTTGGACCACCTCCTTACCTAAAAGGTTAACCTATTAGGTTGAGGCTCTAACATACTTATTAACCCATCTACACTCTTGAATTTATCCAATGTGAGATTCATGTGAAATATCCCAACAGGTTGTTTTGGCAAATGAGATATAGTGAAATAAAGTCCAATTTGGTGACTTGTGCATGTATTTTGTTAGTCTGTGCTTCGGAGACCATGATAAAATTTGGTACTCAGCTTCATGGTCTTGTTATTAGTGTGGGTTGGAGATGGATTTTCCCAAGGGCGGAGTGTAAGGAACAGACTGATGTTCCAGCTTAATTGAACAAAATCTACAGCTAATCTAGTAATGGAAGAAGAGTTTCTTTCTATAAAAGAAAAGAATTATTAAAGGAGGGAGGAGCTCAGAAGAAAGAAATAGAGAAATAGATTTTTATTCAATCATCGCATATCCCAATACAACTCATTTCCTTCACTTATAGCTTAGCATTCAGCAACAAAAATGTAACAAACTCCAAAACAAAAAATGCAATAAAAAACTGATATGTCCTTGGACTAAAGTGAACAAGGACTACTCTGTCCTTACATACTAAATCAGGAAATTAATAGCTAATATTAACCAACTGTTCTTATTAATAGGAAATAAAACTAAAGCAACTAATGCACTGCACTAAAGAAGAAGGATTGAGCTGCTGAGCATGATCTTGCACTAAGATAGGCCTTACAATTCCTCCCCCCTTAACATCAGCCTTGTCCTCAAGGATGAAATTGTGGGAACCTACTATAAAGACTATCCCAATCTTCCCAAGTTGCCTCGGAGGGTAGTGTATTAGACCACTGTACGAGGACCTCCACAGCCGCAACATTGTTCTCCTTCACCATCTTTCTTTCCAATATAGGCACAGGTTCCACCAAGAATTGTCCCTGGTCATTGATTGGAGATAAAGTAGGAGAGCTGGGGATATTTAAACCAATACACTTTCTAAGTAAAGAGACATGGAACACTGGATGTACTTTAGCATCAGCTGGTAATTGTATTTTATAGGCCACATTGCCAATTTTCTCTATCACAGGGAAAGACCCAAAATACTTAGGATTTAATTTCCCAAACCTGGTTTGAGAAAGACTGGTTTGTTGATGGGGTTTGATCCTCAAATAAACCAAGTCTCCTACCATAAAAGACCTCTCAGTTCTACACTTGTCAGCAAAATGCTTTATCCTAGCCTGAGCCTCAACCAAGTTCTGCTTCAATAACTTAAGGAAATTGGTTTTGTCCTGACAGAAACTTCAAGTAGTGGAATCATGCACCCTCCCTTGTTGGTGAAAATTGAAGTATGGTGGTTTGTAACCATAAAGAGCTTCAGAAGGAGTTGCTTTTAATCCACTGTGATGGTGGGTGTTATACCACCATTCTGCCAAGGGAATCCAGATAGTCCAACCAGTTGGTTTTTGAGCCACCATGCACCTCAAATAACATTCTAGCACTTGATTCAACCTTTCAGTTTGGCCATCTTATTGGGGATGATAAGCTGAGCTTAAATGCAACTTGGTTAATTCCCACTAATTTAAACAAGGACTGCCAAAACAAATAACAAAGACCTTATCCCTATCTGAAATAATTGAAGAGGGAAACCCATGCAACCTATATATCTGTGCAATATAAATTTGAGCCAAATCTGAAGCTGAGAAAGGGTGTTTGAGTGTTATAAAGTGGCCATATTTGGTAAGTTTATTGACCACTACCCAGATAGTAGTATACCCATGTGAATTAGGCAAACCTTCAATAAAGTCCATGGAAATGTCTGACCAAGGAGTTTCAGGGACATCAAGTGGTTGAAGAAGGCCAGGAGGTGCTACTGTCTCATGTTTCTGTCTTTGGCATATATTGTAAGACCCCGAATTTTATGAAATAAAAGTATTCAATTTTTTTTATAATTACAATTCAGTAAATGGTTAAATTGATAAAAAGTTAAAGTTATGGGTGAAATGTGAAAAATTTTCAAAATAACCAAGTGGTTATAAAATAATCATTGTTGTCGGAGAATATTCGTTTGGTCGTGGAATATTCTTTCTGTCGGGAAATATTCGTACGATGGCGCAACTATTTATGGGCTCCATAACAGAAAACGATTGGATGAAGATAACGAAAAAAATTGAGTTTTTATAAATAACGGCGTAGTTGTTACCGTTAACACTGTTGGAATACCCCGTGGTTAAAATACAGTAATACGTGTTATTAAACAGTAGCACACGGTATTGCACAGTATTTTTGAAATTATTGATTCTTACGTAAGAAGGCACTACTCAATAATTGTTACAATAATTACTGTTCAATATTTTATTTTATTGATTCAATAATTGCTACGTTAAAATTTTATATTATTGTTGTTCAATAATTGTCACTGCACAGTATTTTCCATTATCAGATCAATAATTCATATTATTTGAATAATATTATTAGATAACATTATTGGCAATGTCTAGAAAGTTCTGTCTAAGGAGAGGTTTGGTCACCTAATTGCGCACCAGTAAGGAGAAATTCTTATTGGAAAGCCCCCTTTTCCTGGGAACGACCTGGTTGTCATAAATGTGATTCTGTAATATTATTTGTGAATAATTAATTATTGATTCATATGATAAGGAAATATTTATTTTATGTGGATATAAATGAGGGATATATTTTTGTGGTTAAAAATGAAGGAGTTAATGTTGAGGTGTTTTATCTGTATTTTTGTCGGAACGGAGGTATTGAAAATCAAATTAGGATTTTTGAGATATTTTACGAGGGTTATAATTTTTAATCCGACCGTTGGATCGTGGTAATATTTGGATATGTTATACATATATAAGTTGAGTATATGTCCACAAATTTTGAACCGTTAAAAATGAACGTATGATTTGTTATGAATTTTAAGAGATGACTGGTTCAGAAATTGTTGAATTTTCGGAGTTAATCATTTTGGTAAAAAATTCTAAAATTGGTGGGCCCCATTCTTGGTTGGTGAAGAAATGTGCTGAGATTTTTATTCAAATGTGGTGGGTGGGAATAGTAGCAGGTAAAGCCATCAGGTTACAGGTTAAGTCTGCTTCGGCGTGCTAACATTTTCCTATAAATAGAGGGCTAAGTTAGAATTGAAAATCACACCAGAAACATAAGCTTTCTCTCTTTCTCTCTCTATATTATGAAGCATATTTTGTGAGTATTTAGATACTTTGAGAGTTGCTATTCAGTGCAAGTTTCCTTCGGCTTTGCATTCCAGTCAGAAATACTGCACTTTTGAGGTAATGGATAGTAAGGGATATTATATTCTTCATAATGATGTTATTCTTTCAATATCATTATACTGAAATATTAGTATGGATTTTATTGTGGAATTTCTACCTTTTTGAGTCGAGGTTACTATTCACGTATACGACACTATTCACGTATACGACACTATTCATGTATATGGTACTATTTACGTATACGACATTATTTACGTATACGGTACTATGTACGAATACGGAGTACTATTCATGAGTTACTATTCACGAGTTACTATTCACGAGTTACTATTCACGAGTTACTATTCACGATAAAAATTGGTTTCTTTTTCTGACCAAATTATCGTTGATTTATGATTGTTGCTCTCAAAAATTAAATCCATGTTTTGATCATATTGTTTATATTTTCATATATAACATTTTTATAATCTTGATGTTGAAATTCTCTTTCGCTTGAGTGTAAAAATGGGTAAATTATTGGTATGATCATGACTATGGGTTCTCTTTGGCCAGTAGTGCAAAGTTGAATTGTTGACTGGTATGATCATGACCATTGAATTTATAATTGAATATCTTTAGCTTAAGTGCAAAGGTGAAATGATCAACATAGTTATAATTATTGTTTATATAAATTCTGAAATGATTATATATTTCTTTGAGATATTAATATATTTGGCCTGTAGTGCAAATATGAACTGTTGATGAATATATTTGGCCTGTAGTGCAAATATGAACTGTTGAGGAATATCTTTAGCCTGTAGTGCAAAGTGAATTGTTGATGAATATCTTTGGCATGTAGTGCAAAGATGATCTGTTGTTGAATATCTTTGGCATGTAGTGCAAAGATGACCTGTTGTTGAATATCATTGGCCAGTAGTGCAAAGATGAACTGTTGACGAATATCGTTGGCCCGTAGTGCAAAGATGAATTTATTAGTATGATTATGAACAGGAACTGTGATTTGGTATAACCATGATGTTTGATGTTTCAGGTGATGAAAATTATCTTTGTCCTGGATGAGAAAAAGAATTTAGAACTACAATTACGATTATGAGTTATACACGTGATTGTGGACAGGAATTGTTGATTGATGTTACAGGGATAAAACATTGTTAGTGGACTTTTAACGTGGAGAAGATAATAGACTTTATAGTCTATTTGACTCTTTTAATGGTTTGCTCGTTCCGCTGCAACTGTGGTTGAGAAGTTTTATCATCTACCATATGTTCTAAATCTCTGATTTATTACTGATGAAGGCTATTGATAACTTATTTATCTTTAGTCATGATATTCTTTACTGAGCTAGTTATGCTCACCCTTTTGCTTCACAATTCTTTTCAGGTAATAAAAGTGTAGCTAGGTCGAGTGGGGGATAACAGGGAAATAGAACGGTGGTCTATAGCTGTTGAGGGTGAGGCGAATCCAACGTTGGAAGGGTGTTTTGTCACTATCATACAAGATGTTTAATGACATACAACCTCGTATCATCATAAGACAGGGATGTGCTCATCCACTTGCTGAATATATTTATGAGCACTACCTATATAATCTTGGTATTTGTTTGAAGTATAATTCTCAATTAGAGACAGTGGAGATAATGATAAGTCAAGAGAAGACTCACCATTGGGAAGAATATGATAGTAATCTTCTTGTTTTTCTTTGGGGTTTATTAGGTCAACCAAGGATAATTCTGTGGCCATATGATATCTATCATAACCTAGACGCATGGCCTCCCATGTACGAAGGTTTCCTTGAGCACTTCCCAAAGATTCTAATTTCTAAAACAGTCTTCGACTATACCTTTATGTAAGGTGCCACTGTGAGGTGCTGTCCACGGTTGGGACATGTGTCACATTTGGTATATATTTGTATCCAAACTCACATCATATGTGTTGTTGTATTTTATACGACAATTGTTGTAATAAAGTTGTAGTTGTTTTTGTACCATGTATTTGGCGACTCAGAATGGGTTGGATGGAATGAACCTATTTTAGGGTCGTTACATATATCATACCCTCTGACCAACTAAGTTACATCACCTCTTAGACTTGGCCAAAAAAAATATTTGCTAATTCTTTTATAAGTCCCTCTATTACCAGAATGACCTCCTAAAGGAGAAGCATGGAATTCTGTCAACAATTTATTCCTTAGTGCTACATCAGGACCCACCACCAACTTGTCCAAGAACTTGAGCCTCGCATTAGTATAAGAATATCCTGGAAAAGATTGAGGATCCAGTACTAATTGAGCTATCATATCCTTTAGACCTTCATCAGCCTCCCAAGAAAGAGCTAATTCTGAAATCCACTGAGGAATTGTTGCAGATATAGCTAGGCAAGAAGAAGTGTTAGAATCCTCACCTATTGGTCTGGAAAGGCAGTCAGCTACTATATTTTATTTTCCCTTTTTGTAAACAATCTCATAATCCAGTCCTAATAGCTTGGTAATCCATTTCTGCTGGTTGACAGTGGACACCCTTTGATCAAGTAAGTACTTTAAACTCTGGTGGTCAGTTTTGATCTGAACTTTATTCCCAAGTAGGTAGTGCCTCCACTTGCTTATAGCATGCACCAAGGACATAAGTTCCTTATCATAGGTGGACCAACCCAAGTGCTTAGGAGCTATAATTTTGCTTAAAAAGGCTATTAGCCTGCCTTGCTGCATAAGGACTGCCCCCAGTCCATAATATGATGCATCAGCTTCTAGCATAAAAGGCTTGGTAAAGTCAGGCATTGCCAATACTGGAGATTTGGTCATAGCATCTTTGAGAGCCAGAAATGCTTCTGTAGCAGCTGTAGTCCATTGAAATATATCTTTTTTCAATAACTCAGTTAAAGGTCTGCTTATAATCCCATAGTTCTTGATAAATCTTCTATAATATCCTGTTAAACCCAAAAATCCTCTCAAGCTTTTGAGGTTTTGTGGTTGAGGCCATTTAACCATACAATCAATTTTGTCTGGATCAGTTGACACACCTTTATGAGATATGATATGCCCTATATAATGAACCTGCTCAGTCCCAAATGTGCACTTACTTCTCTTAGCATATAACTGGTTAGTCTCTAGTAGCTGTAGTGTCAATTTAAGATGGGCTAGATGATCCTCCCATGTCTTGCTATACACCAGTATGTCATCAAAAAAAACCAAAATGAACTTCCTAAGGAAAGATTTGAATACCTCATTCATAAGGGACTGAAAAGTAGCCGGAGCATTTGTGAGGCCAAAAGGCATGACCAAAAATTCGAAATGTCATGTGTGTGTTCTAAATGCAGTCTTTTGTATATCAGGTTCATGGACTCTGATTTGGTGGTAACCAGACCTCAAGTCTAGCTTCGAAAACCACTTTGCACCATGCAACTCATCTAGCAATTCATCAATGGCAGGGATTGGGAATTTATCCTTAACAGTTTGCTCATTTAAAGACATATAGTCTACACACATCCTCTATGATCCATCTTGCTTTTTAACTAATAGGACTGGAAAAGCATAAGGGTTGTTACTTGGTTGGATTACACCAGATTGCAGCATCTCATTGACTATCTTCTCAATCTCCTCCTTTTGCACATGAGGGTACCTGTAGGGCCTTAAGTTCATAGGTTGACTACCCTCCTTTAGGTTAATGTGGTGGTTATGAGTTCTATTAGGAGGTAAGTGTTTGGGTTCTTGGAATATCAGAGAATATTCTTTAAGCAAAGCTTCTAGTTGGTGGTTGAATGATGACTCATTTTTCTTTGCCCAGATAGCATCCTCTCTGTTAGCTATTACTTCTTCTTCCATGGTATCATGGACCATGCCAAACAAATACCCAAAATAACCATGGGTGGTAGTATTGAGGGTATTGTTGAATTCACCAGAAGCCATAATCTGGACAGTGGGAACCACAGAGTCTGATTCCCCTTGAAGCATTAATGGCTTTCCATTTTTCATGAATGAAAGTTGTAGTTGATTGACGTCAAAGGTGGTAGAGTTGAAGTCCTTTAACCACTGAACTCCAAGCACATCATCAATACCACCTAATGGCAGAATTTTAAAGTCAGTGTTGAATTCCTCTCTTTGTACTGTCCAATGAAGGCCCAAGCACTCCTGATTACTACTGACTTTGAACCCATCAGCAACAGACACAGTAATTGGTTTGGTAGTCTGTTCTTTAGCTTTCAATCTTTTGGCTGCTACTGGATCCAGAAAGTTATTAGCACTGCAACTGTCAATTAAAATTTTGAGGAACTTTCCATGAGCCATCCCCAAAATCCTAATAGTATTGTTCTTACTATTCCCATATAAGGAATGTAGGGTTATATGTGCCTCCTGTGTACCCCCATCATTCACAACCTCCTTAGCATCTAGCCCACAACACTCCTCATCCTCAGTATCAACAACCTCCTCTTCAGATGGCAATAACATAAACAGGTGGGGTTTCTTACATTTGTGCCCAAAAGTATATGGTTCATCACAGGAAAAACATAACCCTTTCCTTCTCTTCTCAGAAATTTGTTCTCTGGTCAGTCCTTTAATGGGAAGAGACCTACTATACTCCATCTGGTTAATGGGAGCACCTGGATTAGAACTACCAGTTATCAATGCAGGCTTAGGAGAGGGTACCACTGCACTCTTTTGATAATTTCCCATCATACCAAATTTATTACTTATCCTGCTCTTTTTGACCCAAGCCTCAAACTTAGCCTCCTCCACCCTTGACACCCTAATTAATTCCTTAAGAGTTGTGGTTTTCAGCTCCTTAATACCTAACCTGATCTCCTCCTTTAGACCACCAATAAAGCAGTCCATGAAGAAGGACTCATTAAGGGTAGGGTTCCTTAAAAGAGCCCAGCCCTTTAATTCTTCAAATTTTCTTCTGTATTCATCTACAGTCCCATTCTGCTGCAGGTTCTTCAGTTCACCTAATGGATTTGCCTGGGACTCAGGACCAAATCTAGCTACAATTTCATCAACGAATCCATTCCGTGTCAGTTCTACTCCTTCGTGAACAAACCCAGCATACCATTCTTCAATATCCCCTTCCAAATTCATGGTGGCTAAATATATTTTTTGATCCTCAGCCACAACATGATGTGCAAACAATTTATTACATCTTCTAACCCATGACCTAGGGTTAGTTCCATCAAATTTGGAAAACTCGAATTTAATAGCTCTGAAAATGCTATTACCAGCCCTTTCATTACTTCCCCCACCATCCACAGGACCCAATATTGAACCAGATGGATTGTTGGGATTACCAGTATTGTTTTGAACCACAGGTAGCCTCATTGCTAGCAGAGCTTCAAACCCTTGCATCATCTGCTGCATCTTCTGATCTATTTTTACTACAAAGTCCTGTTTGAGACCACCCATTTGTGCTCCAAAATCCTGCTTAAGACTCACCACTGACTCCTGCAACTGTGTCTTAAGCTGCAACAAGGACTCAGTGTGCTCCCCTATCTGCTCTTCCAAGTTGCTGAGACGCTGGTTGTTTGTTTCCATGAAGGAATCGACTGGCTCTGATACCAAATTGTAAGGAACAGACTGATGTTCCAGCTTAATTGAACAAAATCTACAGCTAATCTAGTAATGGAAGAAGAGTTTCTTCCTGTAAAAGAAAAGAATTATTAAAGGAGGGAGGAGCTCAAAAGAAAGAGAGAGAGAAATAAATTTTTATTCAATCATCGCATATCCCAATACAACTCATTTCCTTCACTTATAGCTCAGCATTCAGCAACAAAAATGTAACAAGCTCCAAAACAGAAAAGCCAATAAAAGACTGATATGTCCTTGGACTAAAGTGAACAAGGACTACTCTGTCCTTACGTACTAAATTAGGAAATTAATAACTAATATTAACCAACTGTTCTTATTAATAGGAAATGAAGCTAAAGCAACTAATGCACTGCACTAAAGTAGAAGGATTGAGCTGTTGAGCATGATCTTGCACTAAGATAGGCCTTACACGGAGCTAGGAATTTTTGCCGCCCTGGGCTACCAAGTACCAACCATATACACAAGAAATTGTCCCACCAAGATCAATCATAAATTTAAAATATATATAAAGGTTACCTTGCCCAAAACATTGGCTAATTCACAAGTTTTAGCATAACAATCTCTTAGAGGCAAAATTTCAAACAACTTAAAGGCGTACTCTAAAATCCAAGATTTCATAAGCATAATAGATGGAGCTTAGCCAAAAATTTCATCCTTATTACTCCAATTAGCATATATATAACCTCCCATCACATCAACAAAGCAATTTCAATACGTTATTTATCTCAAATTCACGAATTTAACAAATATAAACTAAATTACCTCTTTGTTTGATGTTTTTACTTGAATCCTTGATTCAATTCTTGCTCCCAACTTGCTTTGATTGAATTCAATTCTTCATTTGGACAACACTTTGCTTCACTTCTACTTTAATTTTAGTACTTGATAACCTCAATTAAGAACTTGACGGAGTTTTTCGTCCAAGCAAAGAGAAAGAGGTTGGAACGGATGGAAAGCAAGGAACTGTCAAAAACTTCACCCAGGCTGGAGCCCACCCCAGCCCAAGCGTGGCTCCGCCCCTGGATTCTTCGGTTGCTAACATGTTGATTGCATTGTATGCCAAATGCAGTTGTTTCTTTGACACAGGTGAGTTATTTGATAAGATACCAGAAATTAATTTGGTGAGTTGGAATGGGATGATCAGAGGGTATGTGCTGAAGCCTGAATGGGCATATGCTCGAGGCCTCAGATTGTTTCGTAAGGTGATATCTGCTTGTGTCAAACCGGACTCAGATCACATTTGCAAGTTTTCTTCCATCAGTTTCAGAATCAACAAGGTGAAATCAAGGTTAAGGAAATTCATGATTATATTATAAGACATGGTGTGGCTTTGGATTTGTTTTTAAAGAATGCACTTATTGATATGTACTTTAAGTGCAGGGATGTGGAGATGGCACGTCATGTTTTCGGCGATAGCACTGCAGTAAATATTGTCATTAACTCGAACATGATTTCAGGATATGTGTTTAACGAGATGAACATTGATGCCTTTGCAGTTTTTTGGTGGTTGATTCATGAGGAAATGAGGCCTAATGTGGCAACTCTAGCAAATCTTTTACCAGCTTGCGCTTGTTCGGCTGCTCTAAATTTGGGCAGGGAAATACATGGTAACATCCTCAAACATGGGCTTGAGAGAAATTTCCACATAGGGAGCGCGATCACTGATATGTATGCAAAATGTGGAAGATTAGATCTTGCTCATCAAGTTTTTTTAAAGATGCCTGAAAGGGATGCTGTTTGCTGAAACTCGATAACTACAAGCTGCTTCCAAATCAAAATGGCAAACCAGAAAAGTTGATTAATCTTTTTCCGTAGAATGGGAATTGAGGGAGTTAATTATGATGGTATTGCCATTTCAGTTGCTCTTTCAGCATGTTCAAATTTATCAACATTTCATTGTGGGAAAGAGATCCATGGTTTCATGATGAGAGGTGTAGTCAGTTCAGATATTTTTGCTGAGTGCACTAATAAATATGTACGCTAAATATGGAAACTTGGAAATAGAATGCCGTGTATTTGACATGATGAAAGAGAAGAATTAAATTTCATCGAGTAGCATCATTTCTTCTTATGGAAATTATGGTCGCTTGAAGGATGCTCTTGCTCTCTTTCATAATTTAAAAGAAGAGGGATTTCAGCCTGACCATGTCACTTTTCTTGATATAATATCTGCTTGTGGACATGTTGGTCAGGTTGAAGAAGGAAAGCACTACTTCAAGTGCATGGCTAAAGATTACAAATTGCAGCTCGGATGGAGCATTATGCATGTATGATCGATCGATTTATTGGGTGGGCTGGTAGTTTAGAAGAAGCATTTAAATTCATAAAGAGCATGCCTTTTGATCCAGATACAGGCATTTGGGGAACATTACTTGGCGCTTGACAAGTCCATGGCAATGTCGATCTTGCTGAACTGGCTACAAGTCATCTGTTCAACTTAGACCCTCAAAATTCTGGCTATTATATACTACTAGCAAATGATTCCGGGAAATGGGGGAGGGTTCTAAGATCAAGAATCGTGATTAAAGAAAGAGGAGTGAAGAAAGTACCAGGCTACAGCTGGATTAAGGTAAATGATAAGTCACGAAGGTCGGCAAGGCCCCTTTGGCCAAATCCCAAATACCCAGGGTACTAAAGTTGGATGTGGAGAAGTGAGTTGCATGGGACATTCAAGTGGAGTGAAGATTATGGGTACATGAAGAAATGCAAGTGGAGTGGAGATTATGGGTACGTTAGGAATATGAAGGTTACGGGTGGACTAAGTTGATTGCAGTTGTGAATAGTGGGTCACTTTTATTTCCGATTGTTACGCTTAGTATTTTTTATCGTGGTATCATGATCTGTTTTTATTTGGTTTAAGTTTCAATGGTTAGTTACCAATTTTCCTTTTATTTAGGATTTTTTGTACACGGCTTTGCTTATTTAAAGCAGTTGTAAGTTATCAATAAAGTAAGTCATTTTGTTATATAATCTTACAGTATTTTCTCACCCGAAGAGAAACATCACTTTATCATTTGAATATCGTTGGGACCTATCATTGATATCAAAGCCATTATGGAAACCAATAAGAAACGTATTGAATAGCTGGAGGAGGGGTTAAACCGGATAGAGCTCGGCATGGTTGACAGGCTGCGGCATGTGGAAGAAACTCTTAACCGTCTCTTTGATACACTGCTTGCAAACCAGAAGCCTCCAAACCATGGCAATCAACTCCTTGAGGGTCACAATGGGGGACGACTTGTTGTCTCCTCCAAGACGACAAAACTTGAATTTCCTAAATTCTCAAGAGAAGATCCGACGGAGTGGTTCAATCGTGCGAACCAATTTTTTGCATTTCAGAATACTCCTGAAACTCAGAAAGTTTCTTTAGCCCCTACCACTTGGAAGGAGAGGCCAACCAGTGGTGGTAGTGGATTCACAAGATATTCCAAGAAGAAAGACGTGCTCTCTCCTGGGCAAATTTTGAAGATGAACTTTGGGCTCGCTTTGGGCCTTCGGAGAGCGAAGATTTTGATGAAGCCCTTTCAAGGATAAGTCAAGGCGGTTCATTGCGTGACTACCAGCAGGAATTCGAGCGTTTGGGCAACTGGGTACGCGGTTGGACTTAGAAAGCTCTTGTGGGAACATTTATGGGTCCCTTAAAAAATGGCATTTCAGATGGTATCCGAATGTTTAAGCCTTCAGACCTTGAAGGAAGCCATCAACTTTACCCGGATGAAAGACGATTAACTTAATAGACAACGGAGGTCTCTAAAACTTGCACTACCAATACGAGCTTCCCCAACCCTTCCCCTTGTCAATCGAGCCACACCACCAGCCCCTGTTCGGCGTCTTACCTGGGAGGAAATGTAGTGGAGGAGAGCACATAACTTATGTTTTAACTGTAATGATCGTTATACTGCAGGGCATAAATGTCAAGGACCACGAATACTTATGTTACGATGGCAGCAACACTTTTTTATGTGACAATGACAGTACTAAAGAACAACTAGTCCAGGAGAATTATGAGGAAACCATCGAACCAGAAATCACGTTGCATGCGTTAATGGGTTGGACCGTGCCCAAGACAATGCGAATAGCTGTCAGGATCGAGGCTCACGACGTCTGTAATACTTGAGAATTTTCTGAATATTATTAATAATTATATTAATAAAAGTCGAATATTTATTTGAATATAAATAAATATTGTTGTGGCATAGGGTACAATAATTCTATTAAATTAATTTAAGTATGTAGCAATTAGGTGTTACAGTGGAATTGATGAAAAACCTAATTTAAAGCTTTGAGGATAGCCTGGTGTGGCATAATGAAAGACCAAGAGATTCTTTAAGTGAATTAACAAAGGAATGATTCAATAGAAGAAAGATTAATAAATATTATATTATTTAATTAATTGTTATTATGAGTAGTTGTATATAATTGAGTAATAAAGTGATTTCATGCATGAAATATAAAATAAGATGTTTAACTAGTAGTATTATCAATGAGAGGTTTATTATATGCTATGCGAAACTGGAACGGTAGTGGAGACTGGAACTGGCAAGTAGTTAAACCAGTTTGGCACTGCTAGGGATCAGCGCAGTTACGCCTTTTCCTGCAGTACAAACCGGCGCTGCGCTAGTGGCCAGCTTTGGAAAAGTTAGTTATTACGTTGGACATTGCATGGAATATTATTTTAATGTGTGAAATTATTGAAATCATGTGGTAAAGGAAATATGAATTGAATAATATGATAGACTAATCCCTATTATTGTTTGTAGTTGGTTATGTGCAATAGCATATAATGTGTAGTAATATATAGTAAAGTTACTACATTCATTTTATATAAAAATATGGTGTGACATAAAGCTGTATAATAAAAGAAAGTTGAATCATATACTAAATTATATAAGGAAGCTTATGTGACATCATGTTGTATGGTGGGACAATTTAATGTGTATTTTAATATATGTGAGTAAATAAATGTGTATTACTAACATATTTATTCCAATAATGATGTGTAATTAAATAATAAAGTTTTATGAAAATATTGGGTTGTTAGTATTTAACTAAATTGTGTTCATACCTATTATAAATATTAATTGGACTAGACTAATGTAAATAGATTATATAATTATGTGTATAGATTTATACCCCATGTAAGACCCCGAATTTTATGAAATAAAAATATTAAAATTTTCTTATAATTACTATTCAGTAAATGGTTAAATTGATAAAAGGTTAAAGTTAAATGTGATATATGAAATTTTTTTCAAAATACAAAAGTGGTTATAAAATATTCATTGTTGTCGGAGAATATTCGTTTGGTCGTGGAATATTCTTTCTGTCGGGGAATATTCGTACGACGGCGCAGCCATTTGTGGGCCCCATAACAGAATAATTGTCGAATGAAGAAAACGACAAATTTGAGTTTTTACAAATAACGGCGTAGTTATTACCGTTAACACTGTTGGAATACCCGGTAGTTAAAACACAGTAATACGCATTGTTGCACAATAGCACACGGTAACAATGGAGTGAATGAGACCGTGGGGATACCTCTAATCACCAACCAGGATAATGTGATGTCAGGCGAAGAAGGAATTAGAGAAATTCATGTGGTGGATGAAGAATTGATAGTTGCACCCGAGCTAGTCGTAGAGGTAGCAGCTGAGGGTGAGGAAGAAGAAACACCTGAGGAGAATTTATTAGAGGTATTATATGATCAAAATGTAGAATTTCAAAATCGTATTCATGAGTTAGAAGAGCAGGCTGAAGAACGACAGGCGGTCGTGGAACAAAAGGATGTAACAATTCAAGCTTGTGTTACCCGATATGTGATGCTTGAACAGAAGTATTTTTTGGAAGAGTATAAGATGATAAAGATGGAATCTGAGCTGAAAGAAGAAAAAGCTGAACGAGTGAGAATAAGTGATGCATGGGCAAAAGCCGCACAACACGTGGATATTGTGGAAAGAGATGTCCGATCTAAGAAGGCTAAAATAGATGATATGAATTTCTCTTTTTGGAAAGTAATTGGGAGAACCCAACATCGAGTTTTGAAGTACCCTGTACATAGCGGTCAACCTGAATTCGATATGGATCGAAGATTGATTATTCAGATCATGAATCAGGAGTACGACGAGGCAGTTGAGGGAGGAATATGTCCTATAGAAAAGTATATTCCAACGGTAGTGATGACGCCAAATGCTGTCCCAGACAAGTCAAAGCCGAGTAGTTCGAGGGATGACGGTTGTCATGACTTCCCAACAAGTGAGGAACCCAAATGAAGTTATCACGGGAGATGAGCAATGGAGAAATCATAATAACCGGGGAGATAGAATCTGAAATAGAAGCAAGGTATTCTCAACTTTTCAAAATACCAGGTACGTAAATTTCGGTGACGAAATTTCATAAGGAGGGGAGATTGTAAGACTCCAAATTTTATGAAATAAAAGTATTCAATTTTTCTTATAATTACTATTCAGTAAATGGTTAAATTGATAAAAGGTTAAAGTTAAAGGTGATATATGAATTTTTTTTCAAAATACACAAGTGGTTATAAAATATTCATTGTTGTCGGGGAATATTCGTTTGGTCGTGGAATATTCTTTCTGTCAGGGAATATTCGTACGACGGCGCAGCCATTTGTGGGCCCTATAACAGAATAACTGTCGAATGAAGAAAACGTCAAATTTAAGTTTTTACAAATAACGGCGTAGTTATTACCGTTAACACTGTTGGAATACCCGGTAGTTAAAACACAGTAATACGCGTTGTTGCACAGTAACACACGGTATTGCACCAATTATTGATTCTTACGTAAGAAGGCACTACTCAATAATTGTTACAGTAATTACTGTTCAATATTTTATTTTATTGAATCAATAATTGCTGCGTTGATATTTTATATTATTGTTATTTCAATAATTGTCACTGCACAGTATCTCCATTATCAGATCAATAATTCATATTATTTGAATAATATTATTAGATAACATTATTGGTAATGTCTAGAAAGTTCTGTCTAAGGAGAGGTTTGGTCATCTAATTGCGCGCCAGTAAGGAGAAATCCTTATCGGAAAGCCCCCTCTTTCCTGGAAACAGCCTGGTTGTCATAAATGTGATTCTGTAATATTATTTGTGAATAATTAATTATTGATTCATATGATATGGAAATATTTATTTTAATAGATATAAATGTTAGATTTATTTATGTGGTTATAAATGAAGGAGTTAATGTTGAGGTGTTTTATCAATATTTTGCCGGATTGGAGGTATTAAAACATTAAATCGGTGTTCTTAAAGCCCTATTGCGTGAGTTATAATTTTAATCCAACCGTTAGATCGTTGTGATGTTTGGATATGTTATATATATATGTATATAAGTTGAGTATATTTTCACAAATTTTGAACTGTTAAAAATGAACGTATGATTTGTTATGAATTTAAAAAGGTGTTAAAAATCATTCGTTTATAGATTTCGGTCAATTTCTGTTTAGAATTTGGGAAAACTTTCTTCTGTAAAGTTGTAGAGAATTGAATTTTCTATAGAAAGTTACGAGATTCGAATTTTCTGATAAAAGGGTTATTTTCTATGAATTATTAAAATTTCGAAAAATAAAATAATTTTTATTAAATTTTTGGGTGGGACCCACTTTGGTTGGTGTCAATAACATGTGGGCTGTTGAAATTTTCAGAATTGAGGGGTTGATGGCTTTCAAAGCATGCTTAGAAGGAATGAGAATAAATAATAATATTTTATTATTTTAGTCTCCTTTGGCGTTCTAGTATTTTTCCTATAAATATGTGCTTATGTTAGAATTGAAAAACACACCTGAAACAAATTTTCTTTCTCTCTATATTATCAAGCATATTTGTGAGAGTATTTAGATACTTTGAGAGTTGTTATTTAGTAGAAGTTTACTCCGGTTTTTCATCCGAAGTACTGCTCTCTTGAGGTAAGGGATAATAAGGGATTTTAAGGGTTGTTATGTTTTTCAGTTTTGTAATTTTTCTGACCTTCAAAAATTTTGGAAAAATTTAAAATGATAATTTTATGAGTTTTCTTGATTGTGTCCAAAAATGGCGATTTTTGGATGTATAGATTAAGAGTTGTGAATTTTATGAGAAAAGACTATTTTAAAAGTAACAGCTTATAACTCTTTGTGGTTAACTCCAAAGTTGATGAAATTTTTATTGAAAGTATATTTATATAATATCAGTGTACTCTGTGAATTTCGGAATTTTTGGATAAAATTACAATTTATGATAAATGTCTAAATATTCGGCTGTTTTGGCCATATGAAAAATAGTAAATGGGTTTTAAAAATTCCGAGGAAAATATATGTTCAATATGGAACTATATTCTGCTAAATTCTAGAAAACAAATATTTTTGGAACTGATTTGATATTTTTCATGAAAATAGACTAGTTATGAGTAAATGAATTAAATATGTTATGTGAAGTAAGAAAATTGAAAAGTAGGATTTTATGGCTTGAGAATCCTATATGAGGTATATGCAGATTTTTGATGAGGGTTTTGGTTATTGGTAATGAAATTTTATGAGTTTGGCATTTTAGGATGATTAAATGCATTATTTAGTAAAGTGTAAACAATTAAAATAAATTGTTTATAAGCTTAAGAAATATTATTCTTTCAATATCATTATACCGAAATATTGGTATGAATTTTATTGTGGAATTTCTATCTTTTTCATGTCGAGTTACGATTCATGAATTACTATTCACGAGTTACTATTCACGACAAAATTGGTTTCTTTTTCTGACCAAATTATAGTTGATTTATGAATATTACTCTTGAGATTAAATCTATATGTTGATTATATTTATTTTATTATCATATATAACATTTTTATAACCATAATGATGATATTTCTCTTTGACTTGAGTGTAAAAATAGATAAATTTTTGATATGATCATGACTATGGGTTCCCTTTGGCCAGTAGTGCAAAGTTAAATTATTGACTGGTATGATCATGACTATTGAATTTATAATTGAATATCTTTAGCTTAAGTGCAAAGGTGAATTGATCAACATGGTTATAATTATTGTTTATATAAATTCTGAAATGATTATATATTTCTTTGAGATATTAATATATTTGGCCTATAGTACAAATATGAACTGTTGATGAATATATTTGGCCTGTAGTGCAAATATGAACTGTTGTTGAATATCTTTGGCCTGTAGTGCAAAGATGAACTGGTGATGAATATCTTTGGCCCATAGTGCAAAGATGAACTGGTGATGAATATCTTTGGCCCATAGTGCAAAGATGACCTGTGGTTGAATATCTTTTGCCAGTAGTGCAAAGATAAATTGTTGATGAATATATTTGGTCTGTAGTGCAAAGATGACATGTTGTTGAATATCTTTGGCCAGTAGTACAAAGATGAACATGTGTTGAGATGAACATGACCAATTGGTGATACAAATGAATATCTTTGGCCGTAGTGCAAAGATGAAGTTATTAGTATGATTATGAACAGAAAATGTGATTTGGTGTAACCATGATCTTTGATGTTTCAGGTAAAGATAGGTGATAAAAATTATCTTTATCCTAGATGAGAAGAGGAATTTAGAACTACAATTATGATTATGAGTTATTCATATGATTGTGGACCAGAATTGTTGATTGATGTTACAGGGATAAAATATTGTTGGTGGATTTTTAACATGGAGAAGATAATAGACTTTGTAGTCTATTTGACTCTTCTAATGGATTGCTCGTTCCGCTACAACTATGGTTGAAATTTTTATCATCTACCATATGTTCTAAATCTCTGATTTGGTAATAAGAGTGTAGCTGGGTCGAGCGGGGGAATATAACGGTGGTCATCATTTAGTAGTTATATTTGGTGAATCATCTAGGGTGAAGCGAACCCAACGTTGGAAGGGTGTTTTGCCACTATCATACAAGATGTCTAATGACATATAACCTCGTGTCATCATAAGACAAGATTGTGCTCATCCACTTGCTGAGTATATTTGCGAGCATTACCTATATAATCTTGGTGTTTGTTTGAAGTATAATTCTCAATTAGAGACAATGAAGATAATGATAAGTCAAGAGAAGACTCACCATTGGAAAGAATATGATAGTAATCTTCTCGTTTTTCTTTGGGGTATATTGGGTCAACCAAGGATAATTCTTTGGCCATATGATATTTATCACAACCTAGAAGCATGGCCTCCCATGTATAAAGGTTTCCTTGAGCACTTTCCAAAGATTCTAATTTCTAAAACAATTTTTGACTATACATTTATGTAAGGTGTCATTGTAAGATGTTGTCTACGGTTGGGACATGAGTCACATTTGGTATATATTTGTATCCAAACTCACAGCATATGTGTTGTTGTATTTTATACGACAATTATTGTAATAAAATTATATTTGTTTTCTGTACCATGTATTTGGTGACTCAGAATAGGTTGGATGGAATGGACCTATTTTGGGGTTGTCACAGTTGGTATCAGAGCTTAGGGATATGGTCTCTGGCGGAGATCGGGGAATATAACTAGGAGGGGAGAGATGAGTTAATCCTTCGCTAGTGTGTCCTACCCAAGCTTATTTGTTGGTCAGTCATAATATCGGGATATTATGTGATATGTTAATTTGTTTAATTAACCCTTGTTTTATGACAGTATTTGAGAATGGCTGCTGAGAATGTTAACAATGGAGTGAATGAGACCGTGGGGATTCCTCTAATCACCAACCAGGATAATGTGATGTCAGGCGAAGAAGGAATTAGAGAAATCTATGTGGTGAATGAAGAATTGATAGTTGCACCCGAGCTAGTCGCAGAGGTAGCAGCTGAGCGTGAGGAAAAAGAAACACCTGAGGAAAATTTATTAGAGGTATTATATGATTAAAATGTAGAATTTCAAAATCGTATTCATAAGTTAGAAGAGCAGGCTGAAGAACGACAGGCGGTTGTGGAACAAAAGGATATAACAATTCAAGCTTGTGTTACCCGATATGTGATGCTTGAACAGAAGCATTCTTTGGCAGAGTATAAGATGATAAAGATGGAATCTGAGCTGAAAGAAGAAAAAACTGAATGAGTGAGAATAAGTGATGCATGGGCAAAAGCCGCACGACACGTGGATATTGTGGAAAGAGATATCCGATCTAAGAAAGCTAAAATAGATGATATGAATTTCTCTTTTTGAAAAGCAATTGAGAGAACCCAACATTGAGTTTTGAAGTACTCTGTACATAGCGGTCAACCTGAATTCGATATGGATCGAAGATTGATGATTCAGATCATGAATCAGGAGTACAACGAGGCAGTTAAGGGAGGAATATGTCCTATAGAAAAGTATATTCCACCGGTAGTGATGACGCCAAATGTTGTCCCAGACAAGTCAAAGCCGAATAGTTCGAGGGATGGCGGTTGTCATGACTTCCCAACAAGTGAGGAACCCAAATGAAGTTATCACGGGAGATGAGCAATGGAGAAATCATAATGACCGGGGAGATAGAATCTGAAATAGAAGCAAGGTATTCTCAACTTTTCAAAATACCAGGTACGTAAATTTCAGGGACGAAATTTCATAAGGAGGGGAGATTGTAAGACTCCGAATTTTAATAAATAAAATTATTCAATTTTTCTTATAATTACTATTCAGTAAATGGTTAAATTGATAAAAGGTTAAAGTTAAAGGTGATATATGAATTTTTTTTCAAAATACACAAGTGGTTATAAAATATTCATTATTGTCGGGGAATATTCGTTTGGTCGTGGAATATTCTTTCTGTCGGGGAATATTCGTACGACGGCGCAGCCATTTGTGGGCCCTATAACAGAATAACTGTCGAATGAAGAAAACGTCAAATTTGAATTTTTACAAATAACGGCGTAGTTATTACCGTTAACACTGTTGGAATACCCGGTAGTTAAAATACAGTAATACGCGTTGTTGCACAGTAGCACACGGTATTGCACCAATTATTGATTCTTACGTAAGAAGGCACTACTCAATAATTGTTACAGTAATTACTGTTCAATATTTTATTTTATTGAATCAATAATTACTGCGTTGATATTTTATATTATTGTTATTTCAATAATTATCACTGCACAATATCTCCATTATCAGATCAATAATTCATATTATTTGAATAATATTATTAGATAACATTATTGACAATGTCTAGAAAGTTCTGTCTAAGGAGAGGTTTGGTCATCTAATTGCGCGCCAGTAAGGAGAAATCCTTATCGGAAAGCCCACTCTTTCCGGGGAACAGCCTGGTTGTCATAAATGTGATTTTGTAATATTATTTGTGAATAATTAATTATTGATTCATACGATATGGAAATATTTATTTTATGTAGATATAAATGTTGAATTTATTTATGTGGTTATAAATGAAGGAGTTAATGTTGAGGTGTTTTATCAATATTTTGCCGGATTGGAGGTATTAAAAGATTTAATCGGTGTTCTTAAAGCCCTATTGCGTGAGTTATAATTTTAATCCAACCGTTGAATTGTTGTGATGTTTGGATATGTTATATATATATATATATATATATATATATATATATATATATATATATATATATATATATATATATATATATATATATATATATATATATATATAAGTTGAGTATATTTTCACAAATTTTGAACTGTTAAAAATGAATGTATGATTTGTTATGAATTTTAAAAGGTGTTAAAATTCATCCGTTTATGGATTTCGGTCAATTTCTGTTTAGAATTTGGGAAGACTTTCTTCTGTAAAGTTGTAGAGAATTGAATTTCCTATAAAAAGTTGCGAGATTTGAATTTTCTGATAAAAAGGCTATTTTCTATGAATTATTAAAATTTCGAATAATAGAATACTTTTTATTACATTTTTGGGTGGGACCCACTTTGGTTGGTGTCAATAACATGTGGGCTGTTGAAATTTTCAGAATTGAAGGGTTGATGGCTTTCAAAGCATGCGTAGAAGGAATGAGAATAAATAATAATATTTTATTATTTCAGTCTCCTTTGGCGTTCTAGCATTTTTCCTATAAATAGGTGTTTATGTTAGAATTGAAAAATACACCTGAAACAAGTTTTCTTTCTCTCTATATTATCAAGCATATTTGTGAGAGTATTTAGATACTTTGAGAGTTGTTATTTAGTAGAAGTTTACTCTGGTTTTTCATCCGAAGTACTGCTCTCTTGAGGTAAGGGATAATAAGGGATTTTAAGGGTTGTTATGTTTTTCAGTTTCGTAATTTTTCTGACCTTCAAAAATTCTGAAAAAATTTGAAATGATAATTTTATGAGTTTTCTTGATTGTGTCCAAAAATGGCGATTTTTGGATGTATAGATTAAGAGTTGTGAATTTTATGAGAAAATACTATTTTAAAAGTAACAGCTTATAACTCCTTGTGGTTAACTCTAAAATTGATAAAATTTTTATTGAAAGTATATTTATATAATATCAGTGTACTCTGTAAATTTTGGAATTTTTGGATAAAATTATAATTTATGATAAATGTCTAAATATCCGACTGTTTTGGCCATATGAAAAATAGTAAATGGGTTTTAAAAATTATGAGAAAAATATATGTTCAATATGGGACTATATTCTGCTAAATCTCAGAAAAGAAATATTTTTAAAACTGATTTGGTATTTTCATAAAAATGGACTAGTTATGAGTAAATAAATTAAATATGTTATATGAAGTAAGAAAATTAGAAAATAGGATTTTATGGCTTGAGAATCCTATATGAGATATATGCAGATTTTTGATGAGGGTTTTGGTTATTGGTAATGAAATCTTATGAGTTTGACATTTTAGGATGATTAAATGCATTATTTAGTAAAGTGTAAACAATTAAAATAAATTATTTATAAGCTTAAGAAAGATTATTCTTTCAATATCATTATACCGAAATATTGGTATAGATTTTATTGTGGAATTTTTATCTTTTTCATGTCAAGTTACTATTCATGAATTACTATTTACGATAAAATTGGTTTTTTTCTTCTAACCAAATTATAGTTGATTTATGAATATTACTCTTGAGATTAAATCTATATGTTGATTATATTGATTTTATTATCATATATAACATTTTTATAATCCTAATGATGATATTTCTCTTTGACTTGAGTGTAAAGATGGGTAGATTTTTGGTATGATCATGACTATGGGTTTCCTTTGGCCAGTAGTGCAAAGTTGAATTGTTGACTGGTATGATCATGACCATTAACTTTATAATTGAATATCTTTAGCTTAAGTGCGAAGTGAATTGATCAACATGGTTATAATTATTGTTTATATAAATTCTGAAATGATTATATATTTCTTTGAGATATTAATATATTTGGCCTATAGTGCAAATATGAACTGTTGTTGAATATCTTTGGCCTGTAGTGCAAAGATGAACTGGTGATGAATATCTTTGGCCTATAGTGCAAAGATGACCTGTGGTTGAATATCTTTGGCCAGTAGTGCAAAGATGAATTGTTGATGAATATCTTTGGCCCGTAGTGCAAAGATGACATGTTGTTGAATATCTTTGGCCAGTAGTGCAAAGATGAACAGGTGTTGAGATGAACATGACCAATTGGTGTTACAAATGAATATCTTTGGCCGTAGTGTAAAGATGAAGTTTTTAGTATGATTATGAACAGGAAATGTGATTTGGTGTAACCATGATCTTTGATGTTTCAGGTAAACATAGGTGATAAAAATTATCTTCGTCCTGGATGAGAAGAGGAATTTAGAACTACAATTATGATTATGAGTTATTCATATGATTGTGGACCAGAATTATTGATTGATGTTACAGGGATAAAACATTGTTGGTGGATTTTTAACATGGAGAAGATAATAGACTTTGTAGTCTATTTGACTCTTCTAATGGATTGCTCGTTCCGCTGCAACTATGGTTGAAATTTTTATCATCTACAATATGTTCTAAATCTCTGATTTAATTCTGTTGAAGGCTATTGATAACTTATTTATCTTTAGTCATGATATTCTTTACTGGGCTAGTTGTGCTCACCCTTCTGTTTCACAATTCCTTTTAGGTAATAAGAGTGTAGCTGGGTCGTGCGGGGGAATAGAACGGTGGTCATCATTTAGTAGTTATATTTGGTGAATCATCTAGGGTGAAGCGAACCCAACGTTGGAAGGGTGTTTTGCCACTATCATACAAGATGTCTAATGACATACAACCTCGTGTCATCATAAGACAGGATTGTGCTCATCCACTTGCTGAGTATATTTACGAGCACTACCTATATAATCTTGGTGTTTGTTTGAAGTATAATTCTCAATTAGAGACAGTGGAGATAATGATAAGTCAAGAGAAGACTCACCATTGGGAAGAATATGATAGTAATCTTCTCGTTTTTCTTTGGGGTATATTGGGTCAACTAAGGATAATTCTGTGGTCATATGATATCTATCACAACCTAGAAGCATGGCCTTCCATGTGCAAAGGTTTCCTTGAGCACTTCCCAATGATTCTAATTTCTAAAATAATTTTTGACTATACCTTTATGTAAGGTGTCATTGTGAGGTGCTTTCCACGGTTAGGACATGAGTCACATTTGGTATATATTTGTTTCCAAACTCATAGCATATGTGTTGTTGTATTTTGCACGACAATTGTTGTAATAAACTTGTAGTTATTTTCTGTACCATATATTTGGTGACTCAGAATAGGTTGGATGAAATGGACCTATTTTGGGGTTGTCACACCCCAACTAATTGCAATGTAGTAGTATTACCTCATTAAAATTGTGTTTGTATACCCAAAAGGAGTTAAAACTTAAATAAGCCAATAACCATTTTTCAAATGCTGAGTGCTAGGAGAGCTTTGTCCCAATATCAGTAACTCATTTCTTTTTCATTCACGTAATAGGCCATTGGCCTAGCCTATTCTCTACTTTTCCAAACTCAGACTTTTTAGCTGCAATGATGATGAGAAGAATGGAGGAGAAGAAGTTGGTAATTTCTTTTCACTAAACCCTCTCAACTCATTGGATTTTCTTATTTCTCTTGGATTAATTCAATATGTAAGGCCCAAAATTGGGCAATGTATTCTCTATAAATTGTAAGCTTCTCTTCTCAATTCATGTTGCTGAGTTCTTTGATAAGTTCATTTCGAGTGCGAGTCTAGTAATTGAAAGGGAACAATCTGAGATTAGAAGGATTTTCATTTTAAACTCCAATAGAGGTAGATTTCTTAAATTATGCTCTTAAATTGAAATATTTTAAATTCTTAGGATTTCATGGAATCTCTTGTTAAATAGGATTGTAAGTTGATGTCTATGTGTTGGCTAAGTTTGTATGCATATATGAAAGCAATGTGGTTGGCTTTAGTGTATTTAATTACGGAAATTCATGTGTGGTTCTGAGTTCTGCAGAAGCAGATATCCTTCTGAATTCTCCAGGGACGGGCGCTGCTGCGCGCTCCCTGCAGTTCAGAACGACGCAGCTGTGCTGGGCACCCGTCAGAAAATTTTGGCTTCTGTTAAAGAACTGATAAATCTTAACAAGTTAGTTTGACTTAGATATGCATAAATATATGTCTGAACTGAAGTCTTAAGCCCCTTGGTTTATATCCTACTTATTTGGTGTTGAGACAATGACTTTCTAAAGGAAATATTGACATACTTGAGACTAATATTCATGAATACCATGTGGAGTATATTCTGACTTTGTGGACTTGTAGATATGATCTAAGAACGCATGAGATGTGATTCTAAGAAGTTTTGGTACGACTTGAATTCATGGTTTAAGTTTAAAATGAATTCTAAAGATAGACTCGGACATTTTGCAAACTAGTACTATAGACATTGTCATGGTCAAATTCTGAACGTATAAGATTGCATACTAATACCATAATCATGACCTATATGTGCATCCATCTAGTATGACATAACATAAGATCGTTTAAGAATGATTTTATACAAGTTTTCAAAGGATGGACAAGACTAAATATGTGTATATGATGAAAACCTTTGTGAGCATGCATATTAACTAATTTCATGACTACCTCATATGTATACATGGTAAACATAGTAGCCCTTGTGATTCCATGCCCTCAATTGGCCTTAATTCATTAGAAATCCCAATCTAAAACTCTAGCATACTAAGATGAATGTGGGATGATTGTAAAAACACGCAAGACCCTTTAACAAACGTATATTCTATGTGTCAATATCTATGTATGCTTAGAATGAGACTGATCCAAGAAGAGCAAAACTCAACTCTAGTCTGGCCAGGGGACAACGCAGCGGCGTCGTCCCTAAGCCTATCCAGGGCGCAGTTGCTCCCTCCTATAGTTTGGTCTGATGGTTTGTTTGTAATATGTATGTAAGACCCCAACTTATTATAAATGAAATTGAATTTCTCTATTATTATTTTGAAATAGTAAGGGTTGAATTGATTAATGTAGTTAGTTATGGGTAAAATGCGTAAATATTTTAAATAAGTAAGTAGTTATAAAATATTCATTATTATCGGGGAATATTCGTTTGGTCGTGGAATATTCTTACTGTCGAGGAATATTCGTACGATGGCGCAGCCTTGTGTGGGCCCCATAACGAAAAGCGAGTGGATGAAGAAAACGACAAGTATAAGTTGTTTATAAATAACGGCGTAGTTGTTACCGTTAATACTGTTGGAATACCCGGTGGTTAAAACACAGTAATACGTGTTGTTGTACAGTAGCACGCGGTATTGCACCAATTATTGATTCTTACGTAAGAAGTCACTACTCAATAATTATTACAGTAATTACTGTTCAATATTTTATTTTATTGATTCAATAATTGCTACGTTGATATTTTATATTATTGTTGTTTCAATAATTGTCATTACACAGTATTTTCCTTTATCGAATCAATAATTCATATTATTTGAATAATATTATTAGATAGCATTATTGGTAATGTCTAGAAAGTTCTGTCTAAGGAGAGGTTTGGTCATCTAATTGCGCGTCAGTAAGGACAAATCCTTATTAGAAAGCCCCCTCTTTCCTGGGAACGGCCTGGTTGTCAGTATTATGATTTTGTAATATTATTTATGAATAATTAATTATTGATTTATATGATGAGGAAAATATTCATTGTATGTGGATATAGATGGAGAAAATTTTTATTGTGACAATTATTGAAAATTAATATTTTATCTTTTTCTGATAAAAAATTTATTTAAATATATTATTATATTATAATAATATAATAATGGTGATATTTTTACAATGAATGTGAGATATATGAATAAATGAGGAGGAAAAGTATTTTTATTACAAAAAATGTTTAACATATGTTTTGTGTGTTGGTGGACACTATTTTTGACTGAAATATGATTATAGCCTGTAAAATCGTCCGTATGTGAATTTCGGTCAATTTCTGTTTAGAATTTAAAAAATCTTAAACTTACAAAGTTGCAGAGAATTAAATTTCCTATGGAAGGACATAAGATTCGAATTTTTCTGATAAAATGGCTATTTATTATGAATTATTGAAGTTCCGGAATATTGGATCTAAATTTATTTAGTTACAAAAAATATGTAAAACATGTTTATCATTGTTGGTTGGGCCCACTTGTATTGAAAATGTGCTGAGTTCAGAATTCTAAGGTGGGCGTAGGAAATTTTTAATAAATTTTAATATTTTATTAAATTTTCTACTTTGGCGTTCTAAGCATTTTCCTATAAATAGGGTGCTTAGGTTAGAATTAAAAATCACACCAGAAACTAAAGATTTCTCTCTCTATATTATCGAGCATATTTTTGTGAGTATTTTGGTACTTTGAGTGTTGCTGTACAAGTTCCCTTCAGCACTATATCCGGCATTCCAGTCAGAAGTACTGTCTTTTCAAGGTAAGGGATGTTATTTTTTTATATAGATGATGTTATTTCTTTCAATATCATTATGCCGAAATATTGATCTGAACTTTTTATCAAATTTAAAACTTTTAGTGTCGGGGTTACTACTCACGTATACGTTACTATTCACGTATACGTCACTATTCACGTATACGGTACTATTCACGGAAAAAAAAATTAAATTTTCATTTTGTTCAAGATATCTATTATGGATACTAACTTTGATTGTATCCATGTTTTGATCATTCTTGAAATTTACTCCACTATTGTGACAACCCCAAAATAGGTTCATTCCATCCAACCTATTCTGAGTCGCCAAATATATGGTACAGAAAACAACTACAACTTTACTACAACAATTGTCGTGTAAAATACAACAACACATATGCTGTGAGTTTGGATACAAATATATACCAAATGTGACTCATGTTCCAACCGTGGACATCACCTCACAATAACACCTTACATAAAGGTATAGTCAAAAACTGTTTTAGAAATTTGAATCTTTGGGAAGTGCTCAAGAAAACCTTCGTACATGGGAGGCAACGCATCTAGGTTATGATAGATATCATATGGCCACAGAATTATCCTTGGTTGACCCAATAGACCCCAAAGAAAAACGAGAAGATTACTATCATATTCTTCCCAATGGTGAGTCTTCTCTTGACTTATCATTATCTCCACTGTCTCTAATTGAGAATTATACTTCAAACAAACACCAAGATTATATAGGTAGTGCCCATAGATATACTCAGCAAGTGGATGAGCACAACCCTGTCTTATGATGACACGAGGTTGTATGTCATTAGACATCTTGTATGATAGTGACAAAACACCCTTCCAACGTTGGGTTCGCCTCACCCTATTTTCTTCACCAAATATAACTACTAAATGATGACCACCGTTCTATTCCCTTGTTACCCCCGCTCGACCCAGCTACACTCTTATTACCTAAAAGGAATTGTGAAGTAAAAGGGTGAGCACAACTAGCTCAGTAAAGAATATCATGACTAAAGATAATTCAATTATCAATAGCCTTCATCAACAATAAATCAGAGATTTAGAACATATGGTAAATGATAAAAATTTCAACCATAGTTGCAGCGGAACGAGCAATCCATTAGAAGAGTCAAATAGACTATAAAGTCTATTATCTTCTCCATGCTAAAAATCCACCAACAATATTTTATCCATGTAACATCACTCAACAGTTCCTTTCCACAATCATATGAATAACTCATAATCATAATTGTGACTATAAATTTTTCTTCGCACCCAGGACGAAGAATATTTTCATCACCTATCTTTACCTGAAACATCAAAGATCATGGTTATACCAAATCACAGTTCCTGTTTATAATCATACTAACAAATCCATCTTTGCACTACGGGCCAAAGATATTCATCAACAAACCATCTTTGCACTACGGGCCAAAGATATTCAACAACAGTTCATCTTTGCACTACAGGCCAAAGATATTCATCAACAGGCCATCTTTGCACTACATGCCAAAGATATTCATCAACAATTCATATTTGCACTACAGGACAAATATATTCATATCTCAAAGAAATATATAATCATTTCAGAATTTATATAAACAATAATTATAACCATGTTGATCAATTCACCTTTGCACTTAAGCTTAAGATATTCAATTATAAATTCAATGGTCATGATCATACCAGTCACAATTCAACTTTGCACTACAGGCCAAAGAGAACCCTAGTCATGATCATACCAATAATCTACCCATCTTTACACTCCAGTGAAAGAGAATTTCAACATCAGGGTTATAAAAATGTTATATATGATGATAAAAATAATATGATCAACATATAGTTTTAATCTCAAGAGTAATATTCGTAACTCATGAATAGTAAATCGTGAATAGTAACTCATGAATAGTAACTCCGACACAAAAGATAGAAATTCCACAATAAAATCCATACCAATATTTCGGTATAATGATATTGAAAGAATAGCATTACTTAAATTTATAAACAATTTATTTTAATTGTTTACACTTTACTAATTAATGCATTTAATCATCATAAAATGCCAACTCTTACAATTTCATCATCAATAACCAAAATCCTCATCAAAAATCTGCATATAACTCATATATGATTCTCAAGCCATAAAATCATATTTTTTAATTTTCTTACTTCACATAACATATTTAATTCATTTACTCATAACTAATCTATTTTCATAAAAAATACCAAATCAGTTCCAAAAATATTTCTTTTCTGGGATTTAGCAGAATATAGTCCCATATTGAACATATATTTTCTCGGAATTTTTAAAAGTCATTTACTATTTTTCATATGGCCAAAATAGCCGAATATTTAAATATTTATCAAAAATTATACTTTTATCTAAAAATTCTGAAATTCACAGAGTATAATCCTATCATATACATGTACTCCCAATAAAAATTTTATCAATTTTGGAGTTAACCACAAGGAATTATAAGCTGTTACTTTTAAAATAGTCTTTTCTGATAAAATTTATAACTCTCAATCTATACATCCAAAAATCACCATTTTTGGACACAATCAAGAAAACTCATCAAAATATCATTTCAAATTTTTCCAGAATTTTTGAAGGTCAGAAAAATTACGAAACTGAAAATCATAACAACCCTTAAAATCCCTTACTATCCCTTACTATCCCTTACCTCAAAAGAGCAGTACTTCTGACTGGATATCGGATATGATGCTGAAGGAAACTTGCACTGATGAATAGTAACTCACCAAGTATCTAAAAACTCACAAAATATGCTTCATAATATAGAGAGAGAAAGAGAGAAAGCTTATGTTTCTGGTGTGATTTTCAATTCTAACTTAGCCCTCTATTTATAGGAAACTTTTGGTAGGTTTGACCTGCAACCTGATGGCTTTACCTGCTACTATTCCCACCCACCACATTTGAAATATAATTCAGCACATTTCTTCACCAACCACAAGTGGGGCCCACCAATTCTAAAATTTTCCACCAAAATGATAAACTCCGAAAATTCAACAATTTCTGAACCAGTCATCTCGTAAAATTCATAATAAATCATACGTTCATTTTTAACGGTTCAAAATTTGTGGGTATATACTCAACTTATATATGTATAACATATCCAAAAATTACCACGATCCAACGGTCGGATTAAAAATTATAACCCCCGCAAAATATCTCAAAAACCCTGATTTTTAATACCTCCATTCCGACAAAAATACTGATAAAAACCTTAACATTAACTCCTTTATTTTTAACCACAAAAATATATTCCTCATTTATATCCACATAAAATAAATATTTCCTTATCATATGAATCAATAATTAATTATTCACAAATAATATTACAGAATCACATTTATGACAACCAAGCCGTTCCCAGGAAAGAGGGGGCTTTCCAATAAGGATTTCTCCTTACTAGCGCGCAATTAGATGACCAAACCTCTCCTTAGACAGAACTTTTTAGACATTGCCAATGATGCTATCTAATAATATTATTCAAATAATATGAATTATTGATATGATAATAGAAAATACTGTGCAGCAACAATTATTGAAGTAACAATAATATAAAATATCAACGCAGCAATTATTGAATCAATAAAATAAAATATTGAACAGTAATTACTGTAACAATTATTGAGTAGTGCCTTCTTACGTAAGAATCAATAATTTCAAAAATACTATGCAATACCGTGTGCTACTGTGCAATAACGCGTATTACTGTATTTTAACCACCGGGCATTCCAACAGTATTAACGGTAACAACTACGCCGTTATTTGTAAAAACTCAAATTTGTCGTTTTCTTCACCCGACAGTTATTCGTTATGGGGCCCACAAATGGCTGCGCCGTCGTACGAATATTTCTCGACAGAAAGTATATTCCACGACCAAACGAATATTCCCCGACAACAATGATTATTTTATAACCACTTGCTTATTTTGAAAAAAATCATATTTCACCCATAACTTTAAACTTTTATCAATTTAACCATTTACTGAATAGTAATTATAAGAAAAATTGAATACTTTTATTTCATAAAATTCGGGGTCTTACAACTATGGTTATTTATGAAGTATTTTTTTGAACTTGGATTGTTTAAAGTACGAATCCTTAATAGTTATTCTTTTGTTTCACTGGATTCGTTTTCTTTAAAATATTTTTCATCATCCTCAGTCCTAAATGGTGATATAACTGAATATCTTTGGCATGTAGGGTAAAGATGAATGATTTTCTGATGAATATCTTTGGCCCGTAGTGCAAAGATGAATAGGCGTTGAGATGAACATGACCAACTGATGAATATCTTTGGCCTGTAGTGCAAAGATAAATATTTGATTCAATATGTATATTGATTGGTGTTACAGAGATAAAATATTGACGATGGACTTTTAAAATCATAGAAGATAGTAGATTTCATTCTCTACGTAACTCTTCTAATGAATTGTTATTTTCGCTGTGAATATTGATTTAAAATTTGTTGTCTATTATATTCTATTAGATTTTTCCCTGTTGAGGACTAACGATAATTTGTTCTATATTATCTTAGTCATAATATTCTTTACTGGGCTAGTTGAGCTTACCCTTTTCGTTTTTGTTCTATTTTTCTTCTCAGGAGGCGAGAATGTAGCGAGTACTAGTCGGGGTATGGAATGATGGTTCTAGAAGTTATTTTAGTAGTCCTCACCATTTTATAAAATAATGTATCAATAATTATAATGAGGACTTATTTGGGTGTGGATATTGTCTTGAAGACAATATTTGTATTTAAACTCACAGTTTAAGTGTTGTCGTATTTTGCACGACAATTGTATTAATAAAGTTGTAGTTGTTTCTGTACCATGTATTTGACAACTCAGAATGGGTGAGTATACCTGTTTTGGGGCGTCACAATGTAAACTTGTAACATGTATGTTATACTGCTTTCAGTCATAATACATGATTTTCATGATGTTTAAAGAGTTCTAATACATAATGGCTATGTGCAATCAAGAATTTGAAGATTTCAACCAACTTTCGTATTACTTTTCTACAAACTAAGTAGATGATGATTATATAGCTACGCGGTGTGATAACATACTAATGTGTCATTCCATTTATGTTACTAAAATAGGAATAAATGTGTGTCATTGACTTATGTGATCGAACATTTATGAGATTAATAACTTATAGTGTTGAATAGCTAATAAATGTGTTGTATACATAACTACGTTACAATGGGATTTCAAAGTGTTAATAAGCTATAAGAGTTGGTAAACTACACTTAAGGCAAGTTCTCTAACTTCATTTGATTTTTATATTGAATGCAAGTTCCCTAAACTCTTTACACATTACATATCGTATAATTCAAATTATTGCCATATCGACCATATTTACATCAAACAAATATCCATTACTATTCGAAAATTGATTTTATATCTTGATATTGTTGCAAGCATTGAACTTATCGTTCTTAAATGCATTATAAAAGATTGTCTAAGCCATTGATTCAACTAGACTATTATCATGTGATAGAAAGTTATCCAAACCAATTGACTTAGTGCGGACTCTTATAAATCTGCTGAGATAAATAACCTTCATTGAAGGGGAAATTATATAACTGTCGGGGAACCGACGTGCGCACATTTTAGCATGTTTAAATGTTATGCATAACGTAGGGTACTTAGGCTGATCACCCGTTGTACTCGTTTTATTGGATTTTTAGTAAAATACTTTTAATTCTAGCATGAGTTCTTAGTCATTAGTGACTGCTCAGTGTTCATTATTCTTGAACCTTAATGTAAGACCCCAACTTATTAATGAATAAAATCAAATTTTCTCTAAATATTATTGTGAATAATAAGGGGTTAATTTGATACAAATACTTTGGTTATGGGTTAAATGTGCAAATTTTACAAAATAAGCAAGTGGTTTTAAAATATTCATTTTGTCGGGGAATATTCGTTTGGTCGTGGAATATTCTTGCTGTCGGGGAATATTCGTACGACGGCGCAGCCTTGTGTGGGCCCCATAACGGAAAGCGATTGGATGAAGAAAATGACAAGTATAAGTTATTTATAAATAACGGCGTAGTTGTTACCGTTAATACTGTTAGAATACCCGGTGGTTAAAATACAGTAGCACACGGTATTGCACCAATTATTGATTCTTACGTAAGAAGGCACTACTCAATAATTGTTACAGTAGTTATTGTTCAATATTTTATTTTATTGATTCAATAATTGTTGCATTGATATTTTATATTATTGTTGTTTCAATAATTGTTGCTGCACAGTATTTTCCATTATCAGATCAATAATTCATATTATTTGAATAATATTATTAGATAACATTATTGGCAATGTCTAGAAAGTTCTGTCTAAGGAGAGGTTTGGTCATCTAATTGCGCGCCAGTAAGGAGAAATCCTTATTGGAAAGCCCCCTCTTTCCTGGGAACGGCCTGGTTGTCATAAATGTGATTCTGTAATATTATTTGTGAATAATTAATTATTGATTCATATGATAAGGAAATATTTATTTTATGTGGATATAAATGAGGGATATATTTTTGTGGTTAAAAATGAAGGAGTTAATGTTGAGGTGTTTTATCAGTATTTTTATCGGAATGGAGGTATTAAAAATCAAATCAGGGTTTTTGAGAAATATTGCGGGTGTTATAATTTTTAATCCGACCGTTGGATCGTGGTAATTTTTGGATATGTTATACATATATAAGTTGAGTATATGTCCACAAATTTTGAACCGTTAAAAATGAACGTATGATTTATTATGAATTTTACAAGATGACTGGTTCAGAAATTGTTGAATTTTCGGAGTTTATCATTTTGATGGAAAATTCTAGAATTGGTGGGCCCCACTTGTGGTTGGTGAAGAAATGTGCTGAATTATATTTCAAATGTGGTAGGTGGGAATAGTAGCAGGTAAAGCCATCAGGTTGCAGGTCAAACCTACTAAAATTTTCCTATAAATAGAGGGCTAAGTTAGAATTGAAAATCACACCAGAAACAAGTTTTCTCTCTTTCTCTCTCTAGATTATTGAGTGTATTTTGTGAGTATTTAGATACTTTGAGAGTTTCTATTCATCAGAGCAAGTTTCTTTCAGCCTTATACCGGTATTCCGACCAGAAGTACTGATATTTTGAGGTAAGGGATATTATTTTCTTCTTAAATGATATTATTTTCTTCAATATCATTATGCTGAAATATTGATATGAGTTTTTATCAAATTTGGAACTTTTTGTGTCGGGGTTACTATTCACGTATACGGCACTATTCACGTATACGGCACTATTCACGAATACGGCACTATTCACCGAAAAATAAAATTTTTCCTTTTTGTCCAAGATGTCTATTATGGTTACTATCTTTGATTGTATCCATGTTTTGATCTTTATTTTTGAATTCTGCTTCACAATTGATTATTATGAAGTATTATTGATCTTGGATAAACTGTTATACGAATCCCTACTATTTGTCCTTCTGTCTCATTGGATTCGTTCTCTTTAAGATATTTTTCATCATCCTCAGTCCTAAATGATGATATTAATGAATATCTTTGGCCTGTAGTGCAAAGATGTATGATTACTTGATGAATATCTTTGGCCTGTAGTGCAAAGATGAACAGGTGTTGAGATGAACATGACTGACAGGTGATACAAATGAATATCTTTGGCCTGTAGTGCAAAGATGAATATTTGGATAAAGATGATTATTAATTGATGTTACAGGGATAAAATATTGATGATGGACTTTTAAATCTTAGAAGATAGTAGAATTCTTTCTCTACTTGACTCTTCTAATGGTTTGCTGTTTCCGCTGCAGTTGTTGATCTAAAACTTGTTGTCGATTATATTCTATCAGATTTTTCCCTGTTGAAGACTAACGATAATTTGTTTGTATATTATCTTAGTCATAATATTCTTTACTGGGCTAGTTGAGCTCACCCTTTTCCTTTTTGTTCCATTTTTCTTCTCAGGAGGTGAGAACATAGCAGGATCTAGTCGGGGTATGGAGTGATGGTTCTAGAAAGATGTTTTAGCAGTCCTCACTATTTCTGTAAAATAGTGTTTGAATAATTGTAATGAGGATTTATTTGAGTGTGGATATTGTCTAGAAGACAATATTTAAACTCACAGTATGTGTTGTCGTATTTTGCACGACAATTGTATTATTGAAGTTGTAGTTTGCTTTCTGTACCATGTATTTGGCGACTCAGAATGGGTGTTGTATACCTATTTTGGGGGCGTCACAGTTGGTATCAGAGCTTAGGGATATGATCCCTGGCTGAGATGTGAGACAAGAACTAGGAGGGGAGAGACGGGGAATTCCTTCGCTAGTATGACCTGACTAAGTTTATTTGGTGTTTATTTGGTCGGTCAGAGTATAGGGATAATATATGACATGACTATTAACCCTTGTTTTATGGCAGTATTTAAGAATGGCAGCTGAGAACGTTAATAATGGAGTAAATCAGACCGTGGAGACACCTTTGATCACCACCCAGGGGAACGTGCAACAGGAAGGCAATATTCCTCCTGTAAACAACGTTACCGAGCAAACGATGAATGATGGAATGTTTAGGAGCTTTTTGCAGTTCATGCAAAATCAGACGAGGGAGACTCGTGTGCAGAATACGGGTGGAAATGATAACGCGCGGTTTGTCACAGCTAAGCAGTTCAAAGAATTGGGACCACCAGAATTTAAGGGAAAGCCGGATCCGATCATGGCGGAAACGTGGGTCAAGCAAATTACCAAGATATTCGATGTCTTGGGATGCACGGAGGAACAGAAGGTTCCATTCGCCACCTTTATGTTCCGCGGTGAGGCAGACTACTGGTGGGAGTCTGTGAAGCGTACCCAGCCTGACGCACTCAACATGTCCTGGGAAACATTTCAAAAACTGTTCAATGACAAGTACTTTCCTGAAAGTATTCGTCATATGAAGGAGGTAGAGTTTATCAGACTGGAACAAAACAACATGACGGTGTCCCAGTACGAGGCGAAGTTTGCAGAGTTATCCAGGTTTGCACCTCATTTGGTCGAAAATGAGGAACGAATGACAAGGATGTTTCTGAGAGGTCTAAAACCCGAGATTCGACAATATCTTATCTCTCATAAATTTTCTTTATATTCAGATGTTGTAAACAGGGCTCAATTATTAGAGCGAGATAATGAGTATGTGCAACCGAGGGACCACAACCAGGGTCATACCGGTGGCGGCAGTCATCGAAGCAATGAAAACCAGCAGGGAGGAAAACATTCGGACAAAAGCGGTAACCACTCTGGTGGTAATCGTGGTCGTGATAATAGAAGGAGCGAGTCGGGAGGAGATTTCAAGAAGAGAAGGTACAACAATGATAACGTGAAGACGTCAGCACAAACATCAACTGTTTCTAGGGGAGGAGAACGACCACCGGTCGTATGTTACAAATGTGGGAAAGAGGGACATATCAGCCCAAACTGCCCACAACAATCCAAGGTATGTTATAACTGTGGAAAGGAGGGTCATATAGCTCGAGAGTGTTCTGTAGCAAAACCAAGTTCAGCGGGGATGGTGACTCCAAAAGCTGTCCCGGATAAGTCGAAATCAGCGGTTCCTGGAAGGGCGTTTGTCGTTACTGGCCAAAACGCGAGAAACCCGAACGAGGTGATCACGGGTAAGCTAATCTTGAATTCTTGCGAAGTTTATACTTTACTAGATACCGGTTCTACCCATTCTTTTATCTCTCCTGCTTGTGCTCAACGTTTAAACTTGACTCCGGAGAAATTGGACTTTAACTTATCTGTTGAAACTCCGTTGGGTGAAACCTTCGTTACATCTACAGTTTATAAATCTTGCATGATCCAAGTTGGCACTATCACATTACCTGTTGATCTTATCTCTTTAAAGATACTTGCTTTTGATGTGATTTTAGGAATTGATTGGTTAACCACTCATCATGCTAAAATTGATTGTTTTCGTAAGGTTGTTAGTTTTCATATTCCTAACCAACCTGTCATACGAATTCAAACTACTAAACCACTAAAATCAGTCACTGTCATATCAAGCCACAAAGCTATTCGTTTATTGAAAAACGGATGTCAAGCTTTCTTAGCCCATGTTATGGATTTGAACAAAGACAAGTCAGATTTGAATAATATTTCTATTGTTAGAGAATTTCCCGATGTATTTCCTGAAGAACTTCCTGGTCTACCCCCAGAACGTGAAGTTGAATTCTTTATTGACCTTGAACCCGGTACAAAGCCCATTTCTAAAACTCCATATCGAATGGCTCCTATTGAACTTCAGGAGTTAAAAGTCCAACTACAGGAGTTGTTGGACATCGGTTTTATTCGTCCTAGTACGTCTCCTTGGGGTGCTCCTGTTTTATTCGTAAAGAAGAAAGACGGGAGTATGCGACTTTGTATCGACTATCGAGAATTGAATCATGTCACTATCAAGAATAGGTATCCGCTACCTCGCATTGATGACCTGTTCGACCAGTTACAAGGAGCACAATTCTTTTCAAAGATCGATCTTCGTTCTGGATATCATCAGCTGAAGATTAAAACTGAGGATATTCCAAAGACTGCCTTCAGAACTCGGTACGGGCATTATGAATTCTTAGTAATGTCTTTTGGATTGACTAATGCTCCTGCTGCCTTCATGGATATGATGAACCGTGTATTCAAAGAATATTTGGATCAGTTCGTTGTTGTCTTTATTGATGACATCCTCATCTATTCCAAAAGCCGTGAAGATCATGAGCGCCATTTGAAGCTGGTACTGCAAAGGCTTCGTGAAAATAAGCTATATGCCAAATTGAAGAAATGCGAGTTCTGGCTTGAGGAAGTAGCATTCCTTGGGCACGTGGTGTCAAAACATGGAGTATCTGTCGACCCGGCGAAGATTGAAGCCATACAAAGTTGGGAGCAACCGAAGTCGGTAACCGAAGTACGTAGCTTTCTGGGCTTAGCTGGTTATTATCGGAGATTTGTGGAAGGATTTTCTCGAATCGCTACTCCGTTAACTCAGCTGACTCGGAAAGATACAAAATTCGTATGGAGTGAGGAATGCGAGAAGAGTTTCCAAGAACTCAAGAGGAGACTCATTTCGGCACCTGTTCTGACAATACCATCTGGTTCGGATGGATTTGTTATCTACAGCGATGCTTCAGGCAAAGGGTTAGGATGTGTTCTCATGCAACATGGGAAAGTCATAGCCTATGCCTCACGACAACTCAAAGAATATGAGAGGAATTATCCTACTCATGATTTGGAGTTGGCAGCAGTCGTTTTTGCGTTGAAGATCTGGAGACACTACCTGTATGGGGAGAAAGTGGAGATCTATACAGATCATAAAAGCCTCAAATATTTCTTCACCCAAAAGGAACTCAACATGCGGCAGCGACGTTGGCTCGAGCTGTTGAAAGATTACGATCATACCATCCAATATCATCCTGGAAAAGCAAACGTAGTAGCTGACGCATTGAGTAGAAGATCATATGCGGGTACGAGTGCAATGTTGTTAACACAAAGGCCCATTTTGTATGACTTGCAAAGGATGGAGATAGAGATGAAGGCTCCAAGTACCCACATGATGATATCAAATATACGAGTAGAACCGACTTTAATCGATAAAGTTAAAGCTGCTCAAGCTACGGACATGGAGCTGATGCGTATGAAGAAGAAAGTGCAAGAAGGTGCTATTCCAGAAGCAAGAATCGATGAAGAAGGAATACTTCGAGTCAACTCCAGACTTTGTGTTCCTAACGATTTTGACTTGAAGCATAGAATAATGATGGAGGCACACAACACACCGTTTGCAATCCATCCTGGGAGTACCAAAATGTATCACGATCTTCGACATACATTTTGGTGGAGCAATATGAAAAGAGAGATCGCGGAGTTTATCTCGAGGTGTTTAACTTGTCAACGTGTAAAGGCGGAGCATCAAGTGCCAAAGGGTCCATTGCAACCACTTGAGATCCCGAAATGGAAGTGGGAACACATTACTATGGATTTTGTTACGGGTCTTCCCAAGGTTTCTCAAGGCATAGATGCGATTTGGGTTATTGTTGATAGATTAACCAAGTCCGCTCATTTCTTGCCGATACGTGAGACTTATTCCCTTGAACGTCTTGCTAGTATGTACGTGAACGAGATTGTGAGATTGCATGGCATGCCAGTATCCATAGTTTCGGATCGTGACCCAAGATTCACTTCACGATTTTGGGTTAGCTTGCAGAAAGCTATGGGCACGGATTTACGATTCAGTTCGGCATACCATCCTCAAACGGACGGACAATCAGAGAGGACTATTCAAACTCTTGAAGATCTATTAAGACTTTGTGTCCTAGATCTCAAAGGGAGTTGGGATAAGTACCTACCATTGGTGGAATTCTCCTACAACAACAGTTATCAGGCGAGCATAGGTGTGGCTCCATTCGAGGCGTTGTATGGAAGAAAATGTCGTTCTCCAGTATGCTGGGACGAGGTGGGTGAAGCAACATTGTTGGGACCAGAGTTGGTACGCATTACTACAGAGAAGATCCAAACGATTCGACAACGTATACAAACGGCACAGGATCGACAAAAGAGTTATGCGGATCTTCATCGGAAGGACGTGGAATTTAATATTGGGGATCATGTATTATTACGTGTTGCACCATGGAAGGGAGTTACAAGATTTGGGAAGAGAGGAAAGCTCAATCCAAGATTTGTTGGTCCATTTGAGATTCTTGAGCGAATAGGAAATGTGGCATATAGACTCGCATTACCTCCAAGCATGTCTCGTGTTCATAATGTTTTTCACATATCTATGCTTCGTAAATATGTTAAAGACCCGAACCACATTATTGAGTTAGAACCAGACGAGATAGCTGAAGATTTAACGTACGAGGAGGTACCTGTTAAGATCTTGGATAGGAAAGAGCATGTCCTACGCACGAAGGTTATACCACAAGTTAAGGTTTTGTGGGAAACCATGCTATTGAAGAAATGACCTGGGAGTTGGAATCAGAAATGAAAGCGAGGTATCCTCACCTTTTTGAAACATCAGGTACGTACGTCAATTTCGAGGACGAAATTTCATAAGGAGGGGAGGTTGTAAGACCCCAACTTATTAATGAATAAAATCAAATTTTCTCTAAATATTATTGTGAATAATAAGGGGTTAATTTGATATAATACTTTGGTTATGGGTGAAATGTGCAAATTTTGCAAAATAAGCAAGTGGTTATAAAATATTCATTTTGTCGGGGAATATTCGTTTGGTCGTGGAATATTCTTGCTGTCGGGGAATATTCGTACGACGGCGCAGCCTTGTGTGGGCCCCATAACGAAAAGCGATTGGATGAAGAAAATGACAAGTATAAGTTATTTATAAATAACGGCGTAGTTGTTACCGTTAATACTGTTGGAATACCCGGTGGTTAAAATACAGTAGCACACGGTATTGCACCAATTATTGATTCTTACGTAAGAAGGCACTACTCAATAATTGTTACAGTAGTTATTGTTCAATATTTTATTTTATTGATTCAATAATTGTTGCATTGATATTTTATATTATTGTTGTTTCAATAATTGTTGCTGCACAGTATTTTTCATTATCAGATCAATAATTCATATTATTTGAATAATATTATTAGATAACATTATTGGCAATGTCTAGAAAGTTCTGTCTAAGGAGAGGTTTGGTCATCTAATTGCGCGCCAGTAAGGAGAAATCCTTATTGGAAAGCCCCCTCTTTCCTGGGAACGGCCTGGTTGTCATAAATGTGATTCTGTAATATTATTTGTGAATAATTAATTATTGATTCATATGATAAGGAAATATTTATTTTATGTGGATATAAATGAGGGATATATTTTTGTGGTTAAAAATGAAGGAGTTAATGTTGAGGTTTTTATCAGTATTTTTATCAGAATGGAGGTATTAAAAATCAAATCAGGGTTTTTGAGAAATATTGCGGGTGTTATAATTTTTAATCCGACCGTTGGATCGTGGTAATTTTTGGATATGTTATACATATATAAGTTGAGTATATGTCCACAAATTTTGAACCGTTAAAAATGAACGTATGATTTATTATGAATTTTACAAGATGACTGGTTCAGAAATTGTTGAATTTTTGGAGTTTATCATTTTGATGGAAAATTCTAGAATTGGTGGGCCCCACTTGTGGTTGGTGAAGAAATGTGCTGAATTATATTTCAAATGTGGTAGGTGGGAATAGTAGCAGGTAAAGCCATCAGGTTGCAGGTCAAACCTACTAAAATTTTCCTATAAATAGAGGGCTAAGTTAGAATTGAAAATCACACCAGAAACAAGTTTTCTCTCTTTCTCTCTCTAGATTATTGAGTGTATTTTGTGAGTATTTAGATACTTTGAGAGTTTCTATCCATCAGAGCAAGTTTCTTTCAGCCTTATACCGGTATTCCGACCAGAAGTACTGATATCTTGAGGTAAGGGATATTATTTTTCTTCTTAAATGATATTATCTTCTTCAATATCATTATGCTGAAATATTGATATGAGTTTTTATCAAATTTGGAACTTTTTGTGTCGGGGTTACTATTCATGTATACGGCACTATTCACGTATACGGCACTATTCACGAATACGGCACTATTCACCAAAAAATAAAATTTTTCCTTTTTGTCCAAGATGTCTATTATGGTTACTATCTTTGATTGTATCCATGTTTTGATCTTTATTTTTGAATTCTGCTTCACAATTGATTATTATGAAGTATTATTGATCTTGGATAAACTGTTATACGAATCCCTACTATTTGTCCTTCTGTCTCATTGGATTCGTTCTCTTTAAGATATTTTTCATCATCCTCAGTCCTAAATGATGATATTAATGAATATCTTTGGCCTGTAGTGCAAAGATGTATGATTACTTGATGAATATCTTTGGCCTGTAGTGCAAAGATGAACAGGTGTTGATATGAACATGACTGACAGGTGATACAAATGAATATCTTTGGCCTGTAGTGCAAAGATGAATATTTGGATAAAGATGATGTTGCTAATTTTTTAATAGCACTTTAACACGCAAGTATACGCGTTCAATTGTAATATTCAGCAAGCAAGGATATCGTTCCCACGAGGAAATAGACTAATATTTATCAATTACTAATTTCAATGCAATTAATCCTATTTTAAACTACAAAAGATTGTTTATGATTTGAAAATTAAACTTAACAAAACTAATAATTAACATAAGAATTTCACAAGAATAACTGCAGATTTAACAGATTAAGATTACAACTTCCCTTAGTATTTCATTTAAACCAATTTACTTCCTATTTAAATCAATTAATTAATATGAATCATTATCCAAGAATGTTTTATAGGATTCACGCACTTTTTCCTAAACACGTGAACAAATCCTCCTAACTCCAATCCTTAAGACACAGAATTACAAGGAACACCCCAGTTAATCAACTCACTATATTCCTATGTGAATCAAGTTAATTAGGGTTTAACGCACAAATTCTTTCAATGGATACAAAAGACACATAGGTATATTCCTATCCTACATGCTAATCATATTAACCCTAATCAGATTATATGAACAGATGTTATCATATCCAGATCTCAATCTATACTCCATCTTCCAATTTTATATAGATTATCACAGTAATTGCTGGCCAAACAATTAATCAATAAGCAAAAGATATAATAAATAATTCAATAAAAATCAACTTTCATTCAATGGGAAGATTTAATTTAAACTACATACCAAGTTCCGTTGCAATCTTAATAAAAATTTAGTTCATGATAATAATAAAGAAAAACATCATCCAGATGAATAATCTAAACATCCCAGATAATTACAAAAGTTAAAACTAGAGAAGAAAAGAAGAAACTCTGAATTTGCTCCAATAATCTCCCTTTAATCTTCAACCCTTGCAATTCTCCTTCGTGTTTTCCTTTGTTGTTCTCTCTGTAAATCTCTTGAGAAATTAAGTTGTACGTCTTTTCTAAAATCTTCTCCTATTTGTATTGGTCTCTACCCTCTTTTAGATTCCTTTTTGGCTTCAAAAACCCATTTAGCAGTAGAAAAATCCTTCTTCAGCCGCACATGAGCGCCTAGGCGCTCAACCCAGGCCATTTCCAAGCGCCTAGGCGCTTGACCAGGACCACATAATTACAAAAATGCCACTCAGCTTTAATTTTAATGATTTTTTGACCTTTTTCTTCTCTCAAATGACCAATTTGTCCCTCCAGCTCCAACCTACAAGAAATAAACACAAAACATAAAAAAAATACTAAAAAACAATTAAAGATAGCAATAATTAAGTTTAATAATATCGAATTCATAGGTATAAAACCTACTCATCAAATACCCCCAAACTTAACCAATTGCTTGTCCCCAAGCAACAAAACACAATGCAATAACTAAATATGCAATGCAAATGCAAATGCAACTATCTACATGCCTAAAATTCCAGCTGCCAAACAGAACGAAATCTAGTCATCACGCCTCAGAGAAATCACAATAAACATGCTAGTACATCATACCAAGACAGATCAATAATTTCCTAGTCAATCATCAAATCTTACCCTGTCATTACTAATATAGTGCGTGTGTGTTCAACAACAATGCAAACTAATATAAGGTTAAATACAACACATACTAGATCTCTTTAAAGGCATCATACAGTATAAACTCACAAAATTCACGAACAAGCTAGATCCAACTAAAGTCAAACATCCACCAAATTCAAGAGTCCAATCCGGGATACTTATGCTTTACTTTTCATTACGGGGCTTTTTTTTTTTTTTTTTTGCTCTTTCTTTTCCCGTTTTATTGTTTTTTTTTTTAACCATGACTGTGCAATGTCTCATTCCATTAGGCTAACAGTGTCACCCCTTAGCGAGCTTTCGACCAACGACTCCCAGACCATATAAGACCTTAGGGCGCTAGGTTTTAAGATACCCCTTCGGGCGTACTTACTCAAGTAACAAAGGCCCCGAAACAAAACTAGCCACGGTAATTTTTTTTTTCAATGCTTATATATCCCAAATTTTCCCCCCAAACTTAAGTTTTATCGAAATTTAGCCATCTCCGCCTATTCATGTCTTTCATTCCTTCACATTAGTATTATCCTTAAGAAATTCATTATGTATCACTTTAAACTTAATCAGTCAACATAGCTGTTTTTACTGTGCTATCCTTATTATATCAGTTTCAAACAGGAAAAGATTCAAATCATGACAAGAAATCACATCAAAGTCTTAACAGTCAATACTATACTTGTCTACTCAATTCCAATCTCATCATTGGCCAAAACAGACTTAAACTATCTAACAGCTGGAAACATGCAACTACCTGAATTTTTCTCTCTCTTTTTTTTTCAAAAATATTCGAATGAAAACTAATGAAAAACTATAAAATGAATACTAAATGAATGCAACTGGAGCTGGAAGAAAGCACCCCCAAACTTAACATATGCAATGTCCTCATTGTATATAAAAAAACATAAGAAATTAGGCACTGAGGACTTCCCTGAAAGATCGACGCTCTATTCCTCGTCAGTATCCTCTTCTTCTTCTTCATCAACCTCATCCTCAGGGGGTAAATCAGCCGGGGGATATGCAGACAAGGGTGGAAATTGGTAGGGAGCGCCTGCTGGATTCATGCGGTCGAACATCTCTAGAAATGCTGCGCTACAGTTCTGATACATTTCTGATTGTCGCTGAGCCAAGCTATCCTGATTTCTTTCCACTCGGGTCAATCCATACTGAACTCGATTAGCCACCATCTCAATCCTTCGAGTTTGATTTCTTAATTCTTGACGAATGTCTTCAAAAAAATTTTGTGGTGGCCCAGAACTTCCAGCAGCAGTAGTAGGATTGTCATGTGACTGTTGATTAGGCTCGTCTGCAGGCTCGGGAGGCACAATAATGAAACCTAACCCTCTCGGGTGTGGTATTCCCCCTCCTCATACCTTGTACTTTTTTATCACTGAGTGGTCAATTGCGGCTAAAGGAGGTTGTGTAGCTTCTTCAGCATCCCATTTTACTCCAGCTTGTCGACATAGACCAGTAATCAAAGATGGATGAGGTAGTCCACCTGAGGTCCCTCCTTTAATTGCTCTGTCAATTGAATCATGTATAACCTGACCTACATCTATAGATTTTCCTTGTGCAATACAGAAAAGCAATGCTGCCCGTCGATTTATAACATCACTTGTATGTCTACACGGCATCAACTTGGCACAAATAAAGGCATGCCATGCTTTCCCGTAATTACTTAGTGCGGATGTAGGGAACAAAACAGCTTCTTGTTGATCTGTTAATTTCCATTGTGTTCCAGGTACACACAAGGCTTGAATGACTTCACTGTAGTCCAACTCGTGATCTAAATATTGAATGAAGCCATTATTGGGTATTGTGTTTAAGCCGTAGTAAGCATTTATTGACCCGAAACTGACTTCCACTGATTTTCCGCGAACCCAAATCATGTTACCAATATGATCTTTTGCATTGGCGTAGAATTCCTTAACAATTTTAACAACCGATGAATCTGGTTGGGCTGTAAAGTTCGCCCATCTTCTACCACCAATCATTTACAGTAACTCCCCATCTTCTACCTCTGGACATAATCCACGCTCAGGAATTAGCGTTTTACTAGAGAGTGAATTATAATATTTGTCGGACGCACTAGCACTTGTAAATCTCTTTTTGTCATACTTAGTCGATGTGCCCGAAGTCTCGCCTCTTTGCCTTTTAGTAGCCATGAGTCGTGTGTGTGAATTGCTTACCCAATAGAAGATGTTCAGAGGCTTAGTATGGGTCAATCCTCTTTATGACAATATATCAAACACTTGGTGTGCACAAATTTTGAATACTATTGGTAGGCACTCCCCCAAACTTAATTTTCACCAAATTTGTCAATAACTAAGCACACTAGTCTTCCAATGCACTACAAGCAACAATTAACAGTACCCAAACCCACTTGAGCCAACACAATGAAAGAACTAATTTCAACTTCCTACCTTGGCTACTCTCCAAGCAAATCCAAATAATTTGTAATAAAACTTTGTGCACTTACTTGGTTATCGCCATAATTGATGTTCCAAGCAAAGTTGTAGGAGTTTGAACACTTACGTCAGCGAGATGAGGTTAGCATGTGAGTTGGTGCCCGGATTGGTGATGATGACCCCGAATTGGTGATGAAGGATGACCATATGGAGATTAATTACCTTTGAGTTTGGGTAGGAGATTGAGTATTTGGTTATCCTTAGTCAAGAAGAAGATTATTATCGTGGCTAGATTAGAGGAGGGATGGGAGTTGAGTGAGTTTGAGTTGGAGTGGGAGAGCAAGAGAGTTGTAGAAGTTGTGCCCGATTAGGGCTTTAATATATTTTTTTTTTCGCTGCAGTAGGAGCGCCTAGGCGCTTGGGATTACACTGGTTGGACCGCCTAGGCGGTTGGCTGCAGAATGGTTTGAACGCATGTAGCGCCTAGGCGCTTGGTTTGGCCCAGACTGGACCGCCTAGGCGCTTGGGGCGGCATCTCAGCTACTGTATTGAGGCGCCTAGGCGCTTGTTTTGTACTGGGCTTGGGCACCTAGGCGGTTGGGAATGTCTTGGGGAATTGTTTGCTTCTTTGTGCTCCCAACCTGCATACCACAGCTTAAATTAAGACTTATTCTAAAACCATAACTAAGATAAACTACATAATTAACTAAACTAACATACTAAGAAAGAAAAACACAAACAAGATACCCTACACCACTAAGCAATTCAATAACACAAAAAAATGAAGGACATGATTAGAAATCTGAGAATTTGACAAATGAATATTCTTCTATTGAGCTCATAAGTGCTTGGCTTCCAAGGGGCGCTGCCCCCTTGCAACCCCCGCCAGCTCACCGGCGAGCTGGGCAGCCGCTCGCTCACCGGGGAGCGAGACCCCCGACTGGGTAGTCGTAGTGGCCATTAGTCGAACCCGCCAAATATGAAATCTTGTTTCCTATCCTGAAATCAATTAAATATCGTGTTAGAGAACATAAGGGGTGTAACAAACCCTAAACTATAAAAGTTTAACCAGTAACGCAAATAAAAAAAATAATAATAAAAAAAAAATATATAACAATAAAAGTTCCTGGGTTGCCTCCCAGTTAGCGCTTGGTTTATAGTCTTCAGCCTGACTTTCTTCTCTGTTCTAATCAGCAAGGTTGACCGATGTCTTTTCACGATTAACACAACCCCCATAGTAGTGCTTCAATCTCTGACCGTTGACTTTGAAATTACGTTTGGAATCCGGGTCTTCCACCTCCACAGCTCCGTGAGGATAAACTTTTGTAATGATAAATGGCCCTGACCAACGGGATTTCAACTTTCCTGGAAATAGTTTAAGCCTTGAATTGTATAATAGCACTGTTTGCCCTGCTTCGAACTTTCTTTCCAGAATTTTTGCATCATGCCACCTCTTAATCTTTTCTTTATATAACTTCGCGTTCTCGTATGATTGGAGTCTGAATTCATCCATTTGGTTCAATTGTAAGAGGCGCTTCTCTCCCGCAGCAGACATATCCAAGTTTAACTTCCGGATTGCCCAATAAGCATTGTGTTCTAGTTCAACCGGAAGATGGCATGCCTTCCCATATACTAACCTGTACGGAGACATCCCTATCGGAGTTTTGAATGCTGTACGGTATGCCCATAAAGCATCATCTAACTTACTAGCCCAATCTTTCCGACTAGGGTTCACTATCTTCTCAAGGATTCGTTTTACTTCTCGGTTTGATACCTCGGCTTGACCACTTGTTTGTGGATGGTAAGCAGTAGCTATCCTATGAGTGACTCCGTACTTAGCGAGAATAGCTGAGAACTGCTTATTACAGAAGTGCGTGCCTTCATCACTAATGATTGCACGAGGAGTGCCGAATCTAGAGAAAATATTCTTTCGAATGAACTTAACCACAACCTTAGCATCATTGGTGGGCGATGCTATAGCTTCTACCCACTTTGAAACATAATCCACCGCTAAAAGTATATAGGAGTTGCTAAAAGATGACGGAAATGGTCCCATGAAGTCGATGCCCCAAACATCAAACAATTCGACTTCTAAGATCATGTTTAGTGGCATCTCTTGTCGCTTTGATATATTACCAACTCTTTGGCATCTGTCACATTTCAATGAAAACACACGGGCATCCTTAAAGAGTGTTGGCCAGAAGAATCCACATTGAAGTACCTTAGCGGCCGTTCTTTCTCCCGCAAAATGTCCACCATAGGCAGATGCATGACATTGGTGTAGAATATTCTCTATTTCAATTTCCGGAACGCACCTTCTTATTACTTGATCTCCACACTGTTTAAATAAAAACGGCTCATCCCATAAATACTGTTTCACATCATGGAGAAATTTCTTCTTCTGTTGACTTGTCAAATCTGGTGGAAACACCTTACTCACAATGAAATTTACATAATCTGCATACCATGGTATATCCATCCTTACCGCATACAGTTGTTCATCCGGGAAAAATTCATTGACCACTGTTGTGTCATCTTTCTTTAGTTCTGCATTTTCTAATCGTGATAAATGATCAGCAACCTGATTTTCTGTTCCTTTTCGGTCCCTAATCTCCAAGTCGAACTCTTGTAGCAATAATACCCATCTAATTAATCTCGGCTTTGCATCTTTCTTTGTTATTAAGTACTTAATTGCTGAATGATCTGTAAACACGATCACTTTTGTCCCAATCAAATATGAGCGAAATTTATCAAATGCATAAACAACTGCTAATAGCTCTTTCTCGGTAGTGGTATAATTTAGCTGGGCATCCGTTAGCGTCTTACTAGCATAGTATATAGCGTGGAAAATTTTTTCTTTTCGTTGGCCAAGAACTGCACCAATTGCAAAGTCGCTAGCATCACACATTAATTCGAACGGGATACCCCAATCTGGCGCTATGATTACAGGTGTGGTGACTAGTTTCTTCTTCAACACATCAAAAGCTTCAAGGCATACTTGATCAAAGTTGAATGGGACATCCTTCTCCAAAAGATTACAAAGTGGTTTCGTGATTTTGGAGAAGTCTTTTATAAATCTTCTATAAAAACCAGCGTGTCCCAAAAAACTTCGAATACCCTTTACTGAAACTGGTGGCGGTAGGTTCTCAATGGTTTCGATCTTAGCTCTATCAACCTCAATTCCTTTTGATGACACTCGGTGACCCAAGATTATCCCCTCTTGCACCATAAAATGACATTTCTCCCAATTTAAAACCAAATTCGTTTCCATACACCGTTTAAGCACAAGAGTGAGATTTTCCAAACAATAATCAAACGAATCCCCAAAAACTGAGAAATCATCCATAAATACCTCAAGATTTTGTTCGACCATATTGGAGAAAATAGCCATCATACACCGTTGAAATGTCGCCGGCGCGTTACATAATCCAAAAGACATTCTGCGAAAAGCAAAAGTACCATATGGGCATGTGAATGTCGTCTTCTCCTGATCCTCGGGTGCAATGGCAATTTGGTTATAACCTGAGTATCCATCCAAAAGACAATAATACTCATGTCCTGCAAGCCTGTCCAACATCTGATCTATGAATGGTAGAGGAAAATGGTCCTTACGAGTGGCCTTATTTAACTTTCTATAATCCATACACACCCGCCAACCCGTAACTGTTCGAGTAGGGATCAATTCATTATGTTCATTTGTAACTACTGTCATTCCCCCTTTCTTTGGCACACATTGGACTGGACTTACCCATGAGCTATCTGAGATAGGGTAGATAATTCCCGCATCCAACCATTTAATGATTTCCTTTTTGACAACTTCCTTCATGATGGGATTGAGTCTTCGTTGTTGTTCAATAGTTGGTTTCGCTTCATCATCCAGTAAAATCTTATGCATGCAAATTGATGGGCTTATCCCCTTGATATCCGCAAGAGTCCATCCAAGAGCAGTCTTGTATTGCCGAAGTACCCTTAGTAGCTTTTCTTCTTGAACCTTATCAAGTGATGCAGAAATAATAACTGGAAAGGTAGAAGAAGAACCAAGGTAGGCATACCGTAGATGGTTAGGCAATGGCTTAAGTTCCAAGCTGGGCGGTTCTTCTAAGGATGATTTCACCTTTTCATCCGGTTTTCCCCAATAATCCAGAGGTTCAAATTTTTGCAAGCATCGTGTGAACTTCGGAGCTGAATCTAGCATTTGAACCCATTATAGCACAGTTAAATCATCAGATAAATTTTCACTTACCAATGCAGTTTTAAGAGGGTCTTCATTCACAGACACACTAAATACCTCCCTTGTCACTCCTTCAATCAGATCAACTTTAAAGCACTCTTCCTCTCCCTTCGGGAATTTCATAGCCTTGAAAACATTAAAAGTTACTTCTTCATCTTGGACTCTCATCGTTAACTCTCCCTTTTGTACATCAATTAATGTCCTTCCAGTGGCTAAAAATGGTCTTCCAAGGATAATGGGTATGTCTTTATCCTCTTCATAGTCCAACACAATGAAGTCAGCTGGGAATATGAATTTGTCCACCTTCAATAATATGTTTTCCACAATGCCCCTAGGGTATGTCACTGATCTATCTGCGAGCTGTAAAGAGATATTTGTTGGCTTTGGTGCTGGTAATCCCAACTGAGTGTAGATCGAAAGCGGCATCAAGTTAATACTCGCACCCAAATCGCACAAACATCTATTAAAGAACTGGGGTCCAATCGTGCACGGTACGGTGAAGCTACCCGGATCCTTCAACTTCGGTGGTAACTTTCTTTGCAGAATTGCGCTACATTCTTCTGTCAGCGCTACAGTTTCGAACTCCCCTAGCTTCCTCTTTCTTGCTAAAATATCTTTCATGAATTTCGCATAGCTAGGCATTTGTTCTAAAGCATCTGCAAATGGAATATTGATTTGCAGCTTTTTGAACACTTCTAAAAATTTTGAAAACTGTCTCTCTAATTTCTGCTTTTGCAATCTTTGAGGAAATGGCACAGGTGGTACAACTGTTGTTTGCTTATCTTCTTGTTGTTTTTGCACAACGTTTTCCCCAGATTTACTTTCCGAATTTCCACTCTCTTTTTCGTCATTCTCAGCAGAAATTATTTTCTTTTGTCCGTCTAAATTTGTAGTCAACTCCTTCCCACTTCTGAGTGTAACTGCCTTACAATGTTCATTTCCATCATTCCTTGGATTTTTTTCCGTATCACTAGGTAAAGAACCGGGAGTTCTAGTATTCAAAGCACTAGCTATCTGCCCCATTTGGTTCTCAAGATTCTTTATTGCAGCTGATTGGTTTTTCGTTGTGGCTTCAAACTGAGTTGCCAATCTTGCCAATAATTCTTCCATTTGTGATAGCTTGTCAGGTTGATAAGGCTGTGGGTGTTGTTGAGATTGTTGATGTGGCTGAAATCCAGGTGGATATGATTGCCTTGGAGCTTGTGCTTGAGCATGTGACTGATTGCTACTCCAAGAAAAATTTGAGTTGTTTCTCACTCCTGGATTGTAACTGTTTGGATAACTGCCCTGCTGCCTATTATAACTGGAAACGAACTGGACTGATTCAGGATTTATTGCACATTGATCACTTGAGTGGCTACCCGCACATATTTCACAAATTGTTTCCATTTTCTGAACTGGTTGTACCCCAAGTGCATCTATCTTCTTTGTAAGAGCAGAAATCTGAGCTGTCACTTGAGCTGATAATGCTGTCATCGCATCCACTTCATAAACCCCTACTGTCCTTGGCTGAGTCGTTCTTGCTGTAGGCCACTGATAATTATTAGCTGCCATGGTTTCAAGCAACTGATACCCCTCATCACAATTCTTAGCCATAATAGCTCCTCCCGCTGCAGCATCTATACTCGATCTCACTGTGCTGAATAAACCGTTATAAAAAGTTTGCACCTGAAGCCATTTAGGAATCCCATGGTGTGGACATTTTCGCAATGAGTCTTTAAATCTCTCCCATGCTTCATATAGTGATTCTGAATCGTGCTGAACGAAAGAGAAGATATCGTTCCGTAACTTTGCTGTTTTTGCAGGTGGGAAAAACTTTGCAAGAAATTTCTGAGCTAGGTCGTTCCATGTAGTAATCGAGCCTGGTGGTAGTGAATGGAGCCAACTCTTAGCCTTATCTCTGAGAGTAAATGGAAACAGCCTTAGCCTTATTGCATCCTCTGACACATTATTGTACTTGAAAGTATCGCAGATTTCTATAAAGCTGACTATGTGATCGTTCGGATCATCATTCGGTAACCCTCCAAACTGACATGAATTTTGAATCATCTGTATTGTCCCCGGTTTTATCTCAAAACTTGTAGCAGTAATGGCAGGCCTCGTAATACTTGACTGAATTTCAGTAACCCGCGGCGTAGCATAATCCCGCAGTGCTTTTTGCTCTTCTTCAGCCATAGTATCTTTCTTTTCAAGTGCCTCTTTGGTTTCTTTAACCCACTGACGCAACTGTTGAAACCTTTTTTCGATGTCGTCCTCGTAAGGCAATAAATCTGGCTTCTTCGATCGCGTTTGCATACACTAGTCAAGAGCACCTGAATAGAATAGAAAAGAGAAAAACGTTTAAATTAAGATTAATTCTATCAAAATCAATAATGACAAAAATTTTAAACTAATTTCCCCGGCAACGGCGCCAAAAACTTGTTGCTAATTTTTTAATAGCACTTTAACACGCAAGTATACGCGTTCAATTGTAATATTCAGCAAGCAAGGATATCGTTCCCACGAGGAAATAGACTAATATTTATCAATTACTAATTTTAATGCAATTAATCCTATTTTAAACTACAAAAGATTGTTTATGATTTGAAAATTAAACTTAACAAAACTAATAATTAACATAAGAATTTCACAAGAATAACTGCAGATTTAACAGATTAAGATTACAACTTCCCTTAGTATTTCATTTAAACCAATTTACTTCCCATTTAAATCAATTAATTAATATGAATCATTATCCAAGAATGTTTTATAGGATTCACGCACTTTTTCCAAAACACGTGAACAAATCCTCCTAACTCCAATCCTTAAGACACAGAATTACAAGGAACACCCCAATTAATCAACTCACTATATTCCTATGTGAATCAAGTTAATTAGGGTTTAACGCACAAATTCTTTCAATGGATACAAAAGACACATAGGTATATTCCTATCCTACATGCTAATCATATTAACCCTAATCAGATTATATGAACAGATGTTATCATATCCAGATCTCAATCTATACTCCATCTTCCAATTTTATATAGATTATCACAGTAATTGCTGGCCAAACAATTAATCAATAAGCAAAAGATATAATAAATAATTCAATAAAAATCAACTTTCATTCAATGGGAAGATTTAATTTAAACTACATACCAAGTTCCGTTGCAATCTTAATAAAAATTTAGTTCATGATAATAATAAAGAAAAACATCATCCAGATGAATAATCTAAACATCCCAGATAATTACAAAAGTTAAAACTAGAGAAGAAAAGAAGAAACTCTGAATTTGCTCCAATAATCTCCCTTTAATCTTCAACCCTTGCAATTCTCCTTCGTGTTTTCCTTTGTTGTTCTCTCTGTAAATCTCTTGAGAAATTAAGTTGTACGTCTTTTCTAAAATCTTCTCCTATTTGTATTGGTCTCTACCCTCTTTTAGATTCCTTTTTGGCTTCAAAAACCCATTTAGCAGTAGAAAAATCCTTCTTCAGCCGCACATGAGCGCCTAGGCGCTCAACCCAGGCCATTTCCAAGCGCCTAGGCGCTTGACCAGGACCACATAATTACAAAAATGCCACTCAGCTTTAATTTTAATGATTTTTTGACCTTTTTCTTCTCTCAAATGACCAATTTGTCCCTCCAGCTCCAACCTACAAGAAATAAACACAAAACACATAAAAAAAATACTAAAAAACAATTAAAGATAGCAATAATTAAGTTTAATAATATCGAATTCATAGGTATAAAACCTACTCATCAGATGATTATTAATTGATGTTACAGGGATAAAATATTGATGATGGACTTTTAAATCTTAGAAGATAGTAGAATTCTTTCTCTACTTGACTCTTCTAATGGTTTGCTGTTTCCGCTGCAGTTGTTGATCTAAAACTTGTTGTCGATTATATTCTATCAGATTTTTCCCTGTTGAAGACTAACGATAATTTGTTTGTATATTATCTTATTCATAATATTCTTTACTGGGCTAGTTGAGCTCACCCTTTTCCTTTTTGTTCCATTTTTCTTCTCAGGAGGTGAGAACATAGCAGGATCTAGTCGGGGTATGGAGTGATGGTTCTAGAAAGATGTTTTAGCAGTCCTCACTATTTCTGTAAAATAGTGTTTGAATAATTGTAATGAGGATTTATTTGAGTGTGGATATTGTCTAGAAGACAATATTTAAACTCACAGTATGTGTTGTCGTATTTTGCACGACAATTGTATTATTGAAGTTGTAGTTTGCTTTCTGTACCATGTATTTGGCGACTCAGAATGGGTGTTGTATACCTATTTTGGGGGCGTCACAGTTGGTATCAGAGCTTAGGGATATGATCCCTGGCTGAGATGTGAGACAAGAACTAGGAGGGGAGAGACGGGGAATTCCTTCACTAGTATGACTTGACTAAGTTTATTTGGTGTTTATTTGGTCGGTCAGAGTATAGGGATAATATATGACATGACTATTAACCCTTGTTTTATGGCAGTATTTAAGAATGGCAGCTGAGAACGTTAATAATAGAGTGAATCAGACCGTGGAAACACCTTTGATCACCACCCAGGGGAACGTGCAACAGGAAGGCAATATTCCTCCTGTAAACAACGTTACCGAGCAAACGATGAATGATGGAATGTTTAGGAGCTTTTTGCAGTTCATGCAAAATCAAACGAGGGAGACTCGTGTGCAGAATACGGGTGGAAATGATAACGCGCGGTTTGTCACAGCTAAGCAGTTCAAAGAATTGGGACCACTAGAATTTAAGGGAAAGCCGGATCCGATCATGGCGGAAACGTGGGTCAAGCAAATTACCAAGATATTCGATGTCTTGGGATGCACGGAGGAACAGAAGGTTCCATTCGCCACCTTTATGTTCCGCGGTTGTGACGCCCCCAAAATTAGGTATACATCACCCATCTTGGGTCGTCAGATACATAGTACAGAATACAAATACAACTGATTAATACATCTGTCGTGTACAATACGACAAAACATAAACTGTGAGTTTGAATACAAATATTATCTTCTAGAGAGTATTCATACTCAAAAGGAGTCCTCATTACATTTATTAACACACCATTACATAGAATAGTGAGGACTACTAACTAATACTATCATTCGGACCATCACTCCGTACCCCGACTTGTCCCAGCTACGTTCTCATTTTCTGAAGAGAACAGTGAAAGAAAGGGTGAGCTCAACTAGCCCAGTAAGAAATATTATGACTAAGATAATGCAGAATAAATTATCATTAGCCTTCAACAATGTTAAACTGATAAAATATAATAGACATCAAGTTTAACTGTAGCGGAACAAGCAATCCATTAAAAGAGTCAAGTAGACAATAAACTCTACTATCTTTTATGATTTAAAAAGTTTTTCAACACTGTAATCGCTGAGACTCAGCTTAATAAAATAATCCACATCATCGAATCACCCCTGCACTACGGCCAAGGATATTCGTGTATTCATTAATGGTCATGATCATGCCAACAACTGTCCATCAATGCACTACGGGCTAATGAGGACTTTTACCACATCATTTGTAACATTACGGTTATGATTATACCGAATAATCCCTGGTCATAATCATACCAAGTCCATCTATGCAATACAGGCCACAGATGACTTTCAACATTTTATAAACATGAGGATGATGACAATGATATAAGAATTCAATAAAACAAGTTCAAGAATTAATTTATCCAGGAATTAACAACGTCCAAATTGTCAACATGATACTGCATTGTGGAGTAAAATTCAAGAATGCTTAGAAGAATATTTTCTTGAAAAGATACTGGATGAAACGCAACTATCAAGGATATTCCACAAATTTCATGGAGTATAGAAGTCAAAACTTAACCAACTGAGTACAATAAAGAATGGAATAACAAAAGAAATCACCATGCATGCGATAGACCGCACAGACAGGTTATTCCAATAGAATAATAAATAATGGAACCAGGTCCGGCGTAAACGCACAGACAGGATATTCCGACAGAATAATAAATAATGGAACCAGGTCCGGTGTAAAACACACAGACAGGATATTCCAACAGAATAATAATAAAACGGAACCAGGTCCGGTGTAAAACACACAGACAGGATGTTCCAACAGAATAATAAACGGAACCAGGTCCGGTGTAAAACACACAGACAGGATGTTCCAACAGAATAATAGAAGAATGTCACCAAGTATAGGGTAGACCGCGTATACTGGTTATTCCAACAGAATAATAACAAATGGAATAACAGAAGTTCTCTTCATGAATATAAAAGAAATAATATTCCCTACCTTAAAAGAACTGGATATTGGAAAAGTGATGTAGCAGAATACTTTTATTCTCTCTCTCTTATTCTCTCTATACTTTCTCTCTCTATAGCTTGAATGAATTCGTCAAAAATAATGAAGCCCTAGGCCTCTATTTATAGAAAAACTGAGGGTGGCTCTTGGTCTTAACGAAGGGTCAAATGACTCTTGGTCTTAACGAAGGGTCAAATGACTCTTGGTAATATTGAAGGGACAACTACTATTGACGAAAGTAATTACTATTGACCAAGGTAAATACTATTGACGAAGGTAATTACTATTGACCAAGGTAAATACTATTGACGAAGGTAATTACTATTGACTAAGGTAAATACTATTGACGACGGTAATTACTATTGACGACGGTAATTACTATTGACGACGGTAATTACTATTGACGAAGAGACTCTTAGATGATGACATATGGCCCCCCATAAAATAACCAAACTTACCACAACGTCTCAATAATATAACATATTATACAGATGATACTATGACAATAATTTAAGAGATATGATGCAGCAATTACTGTAGCAATAATTGAGTATAGCTGAGTGACTTCTCACGTAAGCATCAATAATCAATACCGTGTGCTACTATGCAACCACGCGTATTACTGTACTTTTACTACCGAGTAGTTCAACAGTTTTAACGGTAACACCTCAGCCGTTATTTTTATAGAAAGACAATTCTGTCGTTTTCTCAATCCGACAATAATTCCGTTGTGGGGTCCACCAATGATTGTGCCGTCGTACGAATATTCCCCGACAAAAAGAATATTCTCCGACCAAACGAATATTTTATAACAACTTGCTTACTTTACAAAATTTATAAATATTACCCACAACTATAACATTATATCAAATTAACTCCATAATATTCAAAAATGATATTTATAGAAAATTCATCTTTATTTATAAAAATTGGGGTCTTACAACCTCCCCTTCTTATGAAATTTCGCCCTCGAAATTAGGGTACGTACCTGGTATGTCGAAGAGGTAAGGATACCTTGATTTCATTTCTGATTCTAACTCCCAAGTCATTTCCTCAACATCGTGGTTTCTCCACAAAATTTTGACTTGAGGTATAACCTTGGAGCGTAGAATATGTTCCTTCTTATCCAAGATTTGAACAGGAACTTCTTCATACGTCAAATCCTCCGCTATTTCGTCCGGTTCTAACTCAATAATGTGGTTCGGGTCTTCCACATATTTGCGTAACATGGATATGTGGAAAACGTTATGAACACGAGACATACTTGGCGGTAAAGCGAGTCTATAAGCCACAGTTCCTACTCGATCGAGGATTAAAAATGGACCGATGAATCGAGGATTTAGCTTTCCTCTCTTTCCAAATCTCGTAACTCCTTTCCATGGAGCAACACGTAAGAACACATGATCTCCTACATCAAATTCCACGTCCTTTCGATGAAGATCAGCATAACTCTTTTGTCGATCTTGTGAGGTTTTTATACGTTGTCGGATCGTTTGAATCTTTTCTGTAGTCATACGTACCAACTCCGGTCCCAACAACGTTGCTTCGCCCACCTCATCCCAGCATACTGGAGAACGACAAAATCGGGCTAAATGACCTTCTCTTCCACAATTATAACATGCTTTGGACGGCATCGCGCAGTTTGGACTGATGTGCCCCTCCCCTCCGCATTTGAAACATATGATAGGTGGTCGTTCTCCTTCCTTAACGACAGGTGCTGGTGCTGACGTCTTTCCATCATTGTTGAATCTCCTCTTCTTGAAATGTCCATTCTTATTGTTTTGGCCCTGATTACCACCGAAGTGGTTACCATTTCTGGCCTGTTGATTCCCTCCACGCTTGTTGTCACCGCTTCGATGACTGCTCTCACTGGTATTATCATTTTGCCGGCTGCTCTCTTTTGGTTGCGTTGTCTCGTTATCGCGCTCCACCAACTGAGCCCTATTTACAACATCTGAATACAAACATAGTTTATGAGAAACAAGATGTTGACGTATCTCCGGCTTCAAACCTCTTAAAAACATCCGCGTCATTCTTTCTTCATTATCCACCAGGTGGGACGCAAACCGGGATAACTCCACAAATTTTGCCTCGTACTGCGACACGGTCATATTATTCTGCTCCAATTTGATGAACTCCACCTCCTTCATGTGACAAATACTCTCGGGAAAGTATTTGTCGTTAAACAGATCTTGAAACTTCTCCCAAGACATCTTCAGTGCGGCAGGTTGAGTACGCTTTATCGATTCCCACCAGTAATCTGCCTCTCCTCGCAACATAAAGGCGGCAAAGGGAACCTTTTGCTCCTCGGAGCAACCCAAGACATCAAATATCTTGGTGATCTGCTTTATCCATGTTTCAGCTACAAGTGGTTTGGGTTCTCCCTTAAACTCCGGTGGTCCCAGCTCCTTAAACTGTTTAGCGGTGACCGCCAGAGAGTTTCCAGTATTTCTACCTACGTTGTGGACAGGAGCCGCTTTCACCTGTTGTTGCATGAATTGCATAAAGCCTCTGAACATTTGATCATTCATCATTTGGTCAGTGTTGTTGTTTGCATGAGGATTGACACCTTCCTGATGCACATTATCCTGATTATTGATATGTGGTGAATCAACAGTCGTCTGTGCTCCATTGCTATTCTCAACGTTCTCAGATGCCATTTTCAGATACTGCCACAAAATAAAAATTAATTGATATGTCATATATTATCCTTATATTATGACCGACCAATTAAATACCATGCAAATAAACTTAGGTATGCCATACTAGCGAAGGAATTTCCCGTCTCTCCCCTCCTAGTTCTATTCTCACATCTTAGCCAGGGATCATATCCCTAAGCTCTGATACCAACTGTGACGCCCCCAAAATTAGGTATACATCACCCATCTTGGGTCGTCAGATACATAGTACAGAATACAAATACAACTGATTAATACATCTGTCGTGTACAATACGACAAAACATAAACTGTGAGTTTGAATACAAATATTATCTTCTAGAGAGTATTCATACTCAAAAGGAGTCCTCATTACATTTATTAACACACCATTACATAGAATAGTGAGGACTACTAACTAATACTATCATTCGGACCATCACTCCGTACCCCGACTTGTCCCAGCTACGTTCTCATTTCCTGAAGAGAACAGTGAAAGAAAGGGTGAGCTCAACTAGCCCAGTAAGAAATATTATGACTAAGATAATGCAGAATAAATTATCATTAGCCTTCAACAATGTTAAACTGATAAAATATAATAGACATCAAGTTTAACTGTAGCGGAACAAGCAATCCATTAAAAGAGTCAAGTAGAAAATAAACTATACTATCTTTTATGATTTAAAAAGTTTTTCAACACTGTAATCGCTGAGACTCAGCTTAATAAAATAATCCACATCATCGAATCACCCCTGCACTACGGCCAAGGATATTCGTGTATTCATTAATGGCCATGATCATGCCAACAACTGTCCATCAATGCACTACGGGCTAATGAGGACTTTTACCACATCATTTGTAACATTACGGTTATTATTATACCGAATAATCCCTGGTCATAATCATACCAAGTCCATCTATGCAATACAGGCCACAGATGACTTTCAATATTTTATAAACATGAGGATGATGACAATGATATAAGAATTCAATAAAACAAGTTCAAGAATTAATTTATCCAGGAATTAACAACGTCCAAATTGTCAACATGATACTGCATTGTGGAGTAAAATTCAAGAATGCTTAGAAGAATATTTTCTTGAAAAGATACTGGATGAAACGCAACTATCAAGGATATTCCACAAATTTCATGGAGTATAGAAGTCAAAACTTAACCAACTGAGTACAATAAAGAATGGAATAACAAAAGAAATCACCATGCATGCGATAGACCGCACAGACAGGTTATTCCAATAGAATAATAAATAATGGAACCAGGTCCGGCGTAAACGCACAGACAGGATATTCCGACAGAATAATAAATAATGGAACCAGGTCCGGTGTAAAACACACAGACAGGATATTCCAACAGAATAATAATAAAACGGAACCAGGTCCGGTGTAAAACACAGACAGGATGTTCCAACAGAATAATAAACGGAACCAGGTCCGGTGTAAAACACACAGACAGGATGTTCCAACAGAATAATAGAAGAATGTCACCAAGTATAGGGTAGACCGCGTATACTGGTTATTCCAACAGAATAATAACAAATGGAATAACAGAAGTTCTCTTCATGAATATAAAAGAAATAATATTCCCTACCTTAAAAGAACTGGATATTGGAAAAGTGATGTAGCAGAATACTTTTATTCTCTCTCTCTTATTCTCTCTATACTTTCTCTCTCTATAGCTTGAATGAATTCGTCAAAAATAATGAAGCCCTAGGCCTCTATTTATAGAAAAACTGAGGGTGGCTCTTGGTCTTAACGAAGGGTCAAATGACTCTTGGTCTTAACGAAGGGTCAAATGACTCTTGGTAATATTGAAGGGACAACTACTATTGACGAAAGTAATTACTATTGACCAAGGTAAATACTATTGACGAAGGTAATTACTATTGACCAAGGTAAATACTATTGACGAAGGTAATTACTATTGACTAAGGTAAATACTATTGACGACGGTAATTACTATTGACGACGGTAATTACTATTGACGACGGTAATTACTATTGACGAAGAGACTCTTAGATGATGACATATGGCCCCCCATAAAATAACCAAACTTACCACAACGTCTCAATAATATAACATATTATACAGATGATACTATGACAATAATTTAAGAGATATGATGCAGCAATTACTGTAGCAATAATTGAGTATAGCTGAGTGACTTCTCACGTAAGCATCAATAATCAATACCGTGTGCTACTATGCAACCACGCGTATTACTGTACTTTTACTACCGAGTAGTTCAACAGTTTTAACGGTAACACCTCAGCCGTTATTTTTATAGAAAGACAATTCTGTCGTTTTCTCAATCCGACAATAATTCCGTTGTGGGGTCCACCAATGATTGTGCCGTCGTACGAATATTCCCCGACAAAAAGAATATTCTCCGACCAAACGAATATTTTATAACAACTTGCTTACTTTGCAAAATTTATAAATATTACCCACAACTATAACATTATATCAAATTAACTCCATAATATTCAAAAATGATATTTATAGAAAATTCATCTTTATTTATAAAAATTGGGGTCTTACAGCGGTGAGGCAGACTACTGGTGGGAGTCTGTGAAGCGTACCCAGCCTGACGCACTCAACATGTCCTGGGAAACATTTCAAAAACTGTTCAATGACAAGTACTTTCCTGAAAGTATTCGTCATATGAAGGAGGTAGAGTTTATCAGACTGGAACAAAACAACATGACGGTGTCCCAGTACGAGGCGAAGTTTGCAGAGTTATCCAGGTTTGCACCTCATTTGGTCGAAAATGAGGAACGAATGACAAGGATGTTTCTGAGAGGTCTAAAACCCGAGATTCGACAATATCTTATCTCTCATAAATTTTCTTTATATTCAGATGTTGTAAATAGGGCTCAATTATTAGAGCGAGATAATGAGTATGTACAACCGAGGGACCACAACCAGGGTCATACCAGTGGCAGCAGTCATCGAAGCAATGAAAACCAGCAGGGAGGAAAGCATTCAGACAAAAGCGGTAACCACTCTGGTGGTAATCATAGTCGTGATAATAGAAGGAGCGAGTCGAGAGGAGATTTCAAGAAGAGAAGGTACAACAATGATAACGTGAAGACGTCAGCACAAACATCAACTGTTTCTAGGGGAGGAGAACGACCACCGGTCGTATGTTACAAATGTGGGAAAGAGGGACATATCAGCCCAAACTGTCCACAACAATCTAAGGTATGTTATAACTGTGGAAAGGAGGGTCATATAGCTCGAGGAGGGTCTATTCTCTTCCTCTTACTAGGTTGGATATAGTCATGGGAATACAATGGCTCGAAATGCTAGGATCCGTGGTTTGCAATTGGAATCAGTTAACCATGGAATTTCTTTGGGAGAACCAGATCAGACAGTTGCAAGGGGTTGACAATGAAGCCATTCAGGCCGAATCACTCAAGGATCTATCAAAGAAGGGTTGCCATAACCATGTAAACTTAGCAATATGCATACAGGTTAGTGCTATGGAGCCACGCAAAAAAAATACAACCTGGCATACAGAAAATATTGCAATAGTTTTCGGCATTATTTAAGAAGCCTTCGGGTCTACCGCCCATTAAAAAAGTTGATCATTGCATCTCCCTCAAAGAAAGAACCGAGCCAATTAATGTTCGACCATACTGTTATGCATATTATCAAAAGGAGGAGATCGAGAAATAAGTCCACAATATGCTAAAATTCGGCCTTATTCGACCCAGTACGAGCCCTTTCTCATCACCAATACTATTAGTGAATAAAAAGGATGGAAGGTAGCGTTTTTGCACGGATTATCGTGCACTCAATGCTGCCACAGTGGATCGCTTTCCCATTCCCACGATTGATGAAATGTTAGATGAGCTTTACGGTGCTTCGTATTTCACCAAGCTAGATCTGAGAGCTGGATACCATCAGGTACGAGTAAATCCTTCATATATTCTAAAAATTTCTTTCCGTAACCGTAACGAACATTACGATCATTTGGTTATGTCATTTGGCCTATGTAATGCACCTTCCACATTTTAAGCTATCACGAACTCTATATTTCGCCTTCATCTTAGAAAATTCATAATAGTTTTCTTTGATGACATATTAGTTTATAGTCCTACTTGGGACAAGCATTTGATGCATGTCAAACAGACTACGGTGATATTGAAGCATCAATAGTTCTTTGTCAAGGCTAGCAAATGTGTAAGACCCCGAATTTTATGAAATAAAAGTATTCAATTTTTCTATTCAGTAAATGGTTAAATTGATAAAAGGTTAAAGTTAAGGGTGATATTTGAAAGTTTTACAAAGTAAGCAAGTGGTCATAAAATATTCTTTTGGTCGGGGAATATCCGTACGACGGTGCAATCATTGGTGGACCACATAAAAGAATAACTGTTGGATATAGAAACCGACAAAAATAATATTTTTATAAAAATAACGGCAAAACTTTTACCGTTAAACTGTTAAAACACCCGGTGATAAAAGTTTAGTAATACGCATTGTTGCACAGTAGCACACGGTATTGCACAGTATCTCTGATTATTGATGCTTACGTAAGAAGTCACTCAATTTTGATCAATTATTGACACAGTATCATATTTTATATTATTAAATAAATAATTGAGATGACACAGTTATTCATATTATTATTTGCATTATTGACAATGTCTAGAAAGTTCTGTCGAGGAAAGGGGTTAGGTTATTTAATTGCGCGCCAGTAAGGAGAAATCTTTATCGGAAAACCCCCTCTTTCTTGGGAACGATCTGGTTGTCAATATTGTGAATTATAATATTAAATAATGAATAATTGTTGAAAGATTAAAAATATATTGATTAAAGATAAATGATTTGTGGTAAATATTTATTCAATTTTAAATATAAATATAGGGATTTGTTATGAGGCGTTTGTTATAAGTTTGGCTTATTATTTATTCTATGAGGTGATGTGCTAATTTTTCAGACTGTTGGTTAAAGTTATAATAGTAAATCAATATGGATCATTGGTTGAAGTTATAATAGTAAATCAATATGGACCGCTGGTTTAAAGTTATAATAGTGAATCAATATGGATCGTTGCTTTAAGTTTTAATAGTAAATCAATATGGACCGTCCGTCTTAATAGTAAATCAATCTGGACCGTTTGTCAGTTAGTTACTATTTAGTCCATTCTCCTATAAATAGAAGCTTATTCCTTCATTATTTCTTACGAATTCACTAAAACTCTAGAAATAGAAACTATAGAGAGAAAGAAGAAGAGTATTCTGCTACTTCACTATTGCAGTATCCAATCTCCTAAGGTAAAGGACATTAAGGGATGTTATTTTTGGTAAGGGATGTTATTTTTCGTATTGTAAGGGATGTTATTTTTGTATGGTAAGGGGTATTATGCTTTTGTATTCGTAAAGAATGTTATTTTTTTTCAATACTCATGAGGGTTGTCATTCATTCTTTATTAATCTGCGGGAGTAACTTGTCTACGCGGATTACCACATGCATGGTGAATAACCCTTCGTATTCTATTCCATATTAATCGGCGGGAATAATTTATCCACACGGATTATCGCATGCATGGTGAATGACCCTTCGTATTCATTCTTTATTAATTTGCGGGAGTAACCTGTCTACGCGGACTACCGCATGCATGGTAAATGACCCTTTGTATTCATTCTTTATTAATCTACGGGAGTAACCTGTCTACGTGGACTACCGCATGCATGGTGAATGACCATTCGTATTCATTCTTTATTAAATTGTGGAAATGATCTGTCTACGCGAATTACCGCATGACGAGTGAAAATCCATTTGCAGTTTCGTATATTCTTTTATACTCATATGAGATGTTATTTCTTTTGTACTCATCAAGGGATATCGTCTTCTTTCGTATTTTTCCATTTATGGTACAAATTTATTGTTTGTTTCCATAACCTTATTATTAAATGGTGAAAACCCTTGAAATTAGTGAAATATTCTTAATAGTTTGTGCTTCATCTAGTATTTCCACTATTGGTCTGAACTTTCTTATTAAATGACGGGATACTATTTATGTCGGGATACTATTCACTCGGGTACTATTCATTCAGGGTACTATTTACTCAGGTACTATTCACTTGGGGTACTATTCACGACAAAATTGATTTATTTTCTGTCCAAAATTATTTTTGATACATGAATATCAATCTTGAATTTTGCTCCACAAATGGTGATTATGTTGACAATTTGGATATTCTTGAACTCTGGATAAATTAAATTATAAAATTTCTAATATTTATCCATGATCTCACTTGATTGAATCCTTATATCATTGCCATCATTCTCATGTATATATTATGGTGAAAGTCATCTTTGACTTACGTGCAAATATGGACTGTTGATTATTAATTTTATAGAATTATATTTTTGGCCCATAGTGCAAAGATGGACAGGTGTATAACATGATTATGACCTATAATGTTACAGACAAATTATGTGGTAAAAATCATCTTTGACCCGTAGTGTATAAATAGACTGTTGATTGGCATGATCATGACCATTGGTTTTACAGTTGAATGTCTTTAGCCGTAGTGCACTGATAAACAATTGATTAGAATGATCATGACCATTGATTTTATAGTTGAATATCTTTGGTCGTAGTACAAAGATAACAATTAATTGGTATGATCATTATTATTACATTTGAATGTCTTTAGCTTTTGGGGAAAGAATATTGAGTGAAAGTTCTATTAAACCTTTGTGGCAAGGACATTAAGTAAAAATTCTATTAAGCCTTTGTGGCAAGGAGAAACTGTAGATTATTAGTTTTACAGTTGTATATCTTTGGCCCGTAGTGCAAAGATAGACTGTTGATTTACATGATAATAAATATGAATTTTGAATTTAACTATAATCTTTGGTGGTTCAGGTGAAGACTGGTGATGAAAGTTCTCTTTGTCTTGGGCACAACAAAGAATTATTGATGGGTATTACAGGGATAAAATATTAATGATGTACTTTAAATTTAGAAGAGATAGTAGATATTATGTTCTACTTGACTCTTCTAATGTATTGCTGGTTCCGCTGCAGTTGTTGATCTAAAACTTGTAATCTATTGTATTCTTTCAGATTTTTCTCTGTTGTGGACAAAAGATAATTTGTTCCACATTATCTTAGTCATAATATTCTTTATTGGGCTAGTTGAGCTCACATTTTTTTCTTCACAATTCTTTTCAGGTAATAAGAGTGTAGCTAGGTCGAGCGGTGATAATATGGGAATAGTGTGATGGTCCGAGACTGTGGAAGTTTCTCAATACATTATAAAATAGCATGACAGTATATAATGGTATTGAGGACTTAAGATGTGGGTGTCGTATTTTATACGTCATTTAATAATTGATTTTGGCGAACGACAATAGGGTGATGAGAACCTGATTTTGAAAGCGTTAAAAATACACACCATTAGAATGAACAGGATAGTAATCTTCTTGCGACGCCCCCAAAATAGGTCCATACAACCCATTCTGAGTAGCCAAATACATGGTATAGAAAACAACTACAAACTTCATTATTATAATTGTCATGTAAAATACGACAACACATGCTGTGAGTTTTATTGTCTTGTAGACAATATTCAAACTCAAATAATGTCCTCATTACAATTATTGATATATTATTTTATAAAATAGTGATGACTGCTATAATAACCGTCTTGAACCATCACTCTACACCCCGACTAGTACCAGCTATATTCTCGCCTCCTGAAAAGAAAAATGGAACAAAAAGAAAAAGGATGAGCTCCACTATCCTGTAAGACCCTGAATTTTATGAAATAAAAGTATTCAATTTTTCTTATAATTACTATTCAGTAAATGGTTAAATTGATAAAAGGTTAAAGTTAAAGGTGATATATGAAATTTTTTTCAAAATACACAAGTGGTTTTAAACTATTCATTGTTATTTGGGAATATTCGTTTGGTCGTGGAATATTCTTTCTGTCAGAGAATATTCGTACGACGGCGCAACCATTTGTGGGCCCCATAACAGAATAACTGTCGAATGAAGAAAATGACAAATTTGAGTTTTTACAAATAACGGCGTAGTTATTATCGTTAACACTATTAGAATATCCGGTAGTTAAAACACAATAATACGCGTTGTTGCACAGTAACACACGGTATTGCACCAATTATTGATTCTTACGTAAGAAGGCACTACTCAATAATTGTTACAGTAATTACTGTTCAATATTTTATTTTATTGAATCAATAATTGCTCCGTTGATATTTTATATTATTGTTGTTTCAATAATTGTCACTGCACAGTATCTCCATTATCAGATCAATAATTCATATAATTTGAATAATATTATTAGATAACATTATTGGCAATGTCTAGAAAGTTCTGTCTAAGGAGAGGTTTGGTCATCTAATTGCGCGCCAGTAAGAAGAAATCCTTATCGGAAAGCCCCCTTTTTCCTGGGAACAGTCTGGTTGTCATAAATGTGATTCTGTAATATTATTTGTAAATAATTAATTATTGATTCATATGATATGGAAATATTTATTTTATGCAGATATAAATGTTGGATTTATTTATGTGGTTATAAATGAAGGAGTTAATGTTAAGGTGTTTTATCAGTATTTTGCCGGATTGGAGGTATTAAAAGATTAAATCGGTGTTCTTAAAGCCCTATTGCGTGAGTTATAATTTTAATCCGACCCTTGGATCGTTATGATGTTTGGATATGTTATACATATATAAGTTGAGTATATTTCCACAAATTTTGAACCGTTAAAAATGAACGTATGATTTGTTATGAATTTTAAAAGGTGTTAAAAATCATCCGTTTATGGATTTCGGTCAATTTCTGTTTAGAATTTGGAAAAACTTTCTTCTGTAAAGTTGTAGAGAATTGAATTTCCTATAAAAAATTGCGAGATTCGAATTTTCTGATAAAAGGGTTATTTTCTATGAATTATTGAAGTTTCGGAAAATAAAATAATTTTTATTAAATTTATGGGTGGGACCCACTTTGGTTGGTGTTAATAACATGTGGGCTGCTAAAATTTTTAGAATTGAGGGGTTGATGGCTTTCAAAGCATGCGTAGAAAGAATGAGAATAAATAATAATATTTTATTATTTTAGTCTCCTTTGGCGTTCTAGCATTTTTCCTATAAATAGGTGCTTATGTTAGAATTGAAAAACACACCTGAAACAAGTTTTCTTTCTCTCTATTTTATCAAGCATATTTGTGAGAGTATTTAGATACTTTAAGAGTTGATATTTAGTAGAAGTTTTCTCCGATTTTTCATCCGAAGTACTGCTCTCTTGAGGTAAGGGATAGTAAGGGATTTTAAGGGTTGTTATGTTTTTCAGTTTCGTAATTTTTCTGACCTTCAAAAATTCTGAAAAAATTTAAAATAATAATTTGATGAGTTTTCTTGATTGTGCCCAAAAATGGCGATTTTTGGATGTATAGATTAAGAGTTGTGAATTTTATGAGAAAAGACTATTTTAAAAGTAACAGCTTATAACTCCTTGTGGTTAACTCCAAAATTGATAAAATTTTTATTGGAAGTATATTTATATAATATCAGTGTACTCTGTGAATTTCAGAATTTTTGAATAAAATTATAATTTATGATAAATATCTAAATTTTCAACTGTTTTGGCCATATGAAAAATAGTAAATGGGTTTTAAAATTTTTGAGAAAAATATATGTTTAATATGGGACTATATTCTGCTAAATCTCAGAAAAGAAAAATTTTTAGAACTGATTTGGTATTTTTCATGAAAATGGACTAGTTATGAGTAAATGAATTAAATATGTTATGTGAAGTAAGAAAATTGGAAAATAGGATTTTATGGCTTGAGAATCCTATATGAGGTATATGCAGATTTTTTATGAGGGTTTTGGTTATTAGTAATGAAATTTTATGAATTTGGCATTTTAAGATGATTAAATGTATTATTTAGTAAAGTGTAAACAATAGAAATAAATTGTTTATAAGCTTAAGAAATATTATTATTTCAATATCATTATACCGAAATATTGGTATGAATTTTATTGTGGAATTTCTATCTTTTTCATGTCGAGTTACTATTCATGAATTACTATTCACGACAAAATTAGTTTCTATTTCTGACCAAATTATAGTTGATTTATGAATATTACTCTTGAGATTAAATTTATATATTGATTATATTGATTTTATTATCATATATAATATTTTTATAACCCTAATGATGATATTTCTCTTTGACTTGAGTGTAAAGATGTGTAAATTTTTGATATGATCATGATTATGGGTTCCCTTTGGCCAGTAGTGCAAAGTTGAATTGTTGACTGGTATGATCATGGCCATTGAATTTATAATTGAATATCTTTAGCTTAAGTGCAAAGGTGAATTGATCAACATGGTTATAATTATTGTTTATATAAATTCTGAAATGATTATATATTTCTTTGAGATATTAATATATTTGGCCTATAGTGCAAATATGAACTGTTGATGAATATATTTGGCCTGTAGGACAAATATGAACCGCTGTTGAATATCTTTGGCCTGTAGTGCAAACATGAACTGGTGATGAATATCTTTGGCCCACAGTGCAAAGATGACTTGTGATTGAATATCATTGGCCAGTAGTGCAAAGATGAATTGTTGATGAATATCTTTGGCCCGTAGTGCAAAGATGATATGTTGTTGAATATCTTTGGCCAATAGTGCAAAGATGAACAGGTGTTGAGATGAACATGACCAATTGGTGATACAAATGAATATCTTTGGCCGTAGTGCAAAGATGAAGTTTTTAGTATGATTATGAACAGGAAATGTGATTTGGTGTAACCATGATCTTTGATGTTTCAGGTAAAATTAGGTGATGAAAATTATCTTCGTCCTGGATGAGAAGAGGAATTTAGAACTACAATTATGATTATGAGTTATTCATATGATTGTGGACCACAATTGTTGATTGATGTTAAAGGGATAAAACATTGTTGGTGGATTTTTAACATGGAGAAGATAATAGACTTTGTAATCTATTGACTCTTCTAATGGATTGCTCGTTCCGCTGCAACTATGGTTAAAATTTTTATCATCTACCATATGTTCTAAATCTCTGATTTAATTATGTTGAAAGCTATTGATAACTTATTTATCTTTAGTCATGATATTCTTTACTGGGCTAGTTGTGCTCACCCTTCTGTTTCACAATTCTTTTCAGGTAATAAGAGTGTAGCTGGGTCGAGCGGGGGTAACAGGGGAATAGAACGGTGGTCATCATTTAGTTGTTATATTTGGTGAATCATCTAGGGTGAAGCGAACCCAACGTTGGAAGGGTGTTTTGCCACTATCATACAAGATGTCTAATGACATACAATCTCATGTCATCATAAGACATGATTGCGCTCATCCACTTGCTGAGTATATTTATGAGCACTACCTATATAATCTTGGTGTTTGTTTGAAGTATAATTCTCAATTAGAGACAGTGGAGATAATGATAAGTCAAGAGATGACTCACCATTGGGAAGTATATGATAGTAATTTTCTCGTTTTTCTTTGGGGTATATTGGGTCAACCAAGGATAATTCTGTGGCCATATGATATCTATCACAACCTAGAAGCATGGCCTCCCATGTACAAAGGTTTCCTTGAGCACTTCTCAAAGATTCTAATTTGTAAAACAGTTTTTGACTATACCTTTATGTAAGGTGTCATTGTGAGGTGCTGTCCACGGTTGGGACATGAGTCACATTTGGTATATATTTGTATCCAAACTCACATCATATGTGTTGTTGTATTTTGCACGACAATTATTCTAATAAAGTTGTAGTTGTTTTCTGTACCATGTATTTGGTGACTCAGAATAGGTTGGATGGAATGGACCTATTTTGGGGTTGTCACAGTTGCTATCAGAGCTTAGGGATATGGTCTCTAGCGGAGATCGGGGAATATAACTAGGAGGGGAGAGATGAGTAAATTCTTAGCTAGTGTGTCCTACCTAAGCTTATTTGTTGGTCAGTCATAATATCGGGATATTATGTGATATATTAATTTGTTTAATTAACCCTTGTTTTATGACAGTATTTAAGAATGGCTGCTGAGAATGTTAACAATGGAGTGAATGAGACCGTGGGGATACCTCTAATCACCAACCAGGATAATGTGATGTCAGGCGAAAACAATAATCCATTAGACGAGTCAAGTAGAGCATGATGTCTACTATCTTCCATGATTTAAAAATTCATCATCAATATTTTATCCCTGTAACATCAATCAATATTTATTTCCAATCAACGAATTATCTATGCACTACGGGCCAAAGATAATCATTTGTATCACCGATAGTCATGATTATACCAAACACCTGTCCATCTTTGCACTACAGATCAAAGATATCAATCAACGGTTCATCTTTGTACTACGGGCCAAAGATATTCATCAATCAACAGTTCACCTTTGCACTACGGGCCAAAGATAACTTTCAACATAATTTAAGTCTGAGAATTATGATAATGATAATAAGAATGAATCAAGTGAGAGCATAACATGGATTCAATTTCAAGAATAAGGTCACAACAGATAACTTGGAATATGATTATTTTTTTTGTGAACAATACCTGTGAATAGTACCGTATGTATGAATAGTACCGTATGAACAGTGCCCATGAACAGTACCCAGACATGAAAAGTTTCATATTTAATAAGAAAGTTCAGACCAATATTTCAGTGAAATGATATTAGATTAAACGAAATTTTTAATCATTTTAGGAATTATAGAAGCAATACTTACCATAGTAAGTTTAAATTTAGGAATACGGGATGAAATAATATCGCTTACGTAATATGGAATATGAAAGAAAATAATATCCCTTACGAATATGGAAGGAAATGATGTCATTTACGAGTATTGAAAGAAAATAAGCTCCTTTACGAAGAAAACAAATATTATTTACCTTAGTAGAAACTGAATTTGACTAGAATATCAAATATTATTATGAGAAAATCTTGTACAAAAAGTTACACTCAAAGTATGTGACGCTCCCAAAATAGGTATATATCACCCATTATGAGTCGCCAAATACATGGTACAAAATTTAAATACAAACTTCCTTATACAATACGACAAAAACGTAGCTGAGAGTTTTTACATGAATATTGTCTACTAGACAGTATCCAAACTCAAATGGAGTTTTCATTACAATTATTATCACACTATTTTATAAAATAGTGAGGACTACTACAGCCACCATCTTGGACCGTCACTTTATTCCCCGACTAGTCCCGACTACATTCTCATTTCCTGAAGAGAACAATGAAAGCAAAATGGTTAGCTCAACTAACCCAGTAAGAAATATTATGACTAAGATAATGTAGAATAAATTATCGTTAGCCTTCAATAGTGTTAAACTGATAAAATACAATAAACATCAAGTTTAACTGCAGCGAACAAGTAATCCATTAGAAGAGTCAAGTAGAGCATAAAATCTACTATCTTCTATGATTTAAAAAGTTTATCATCAATTTTATCGCTGAGACTCAATTCAAAGCACTACATAGGCAAATACACACATAGCACCACATAGGCATTAGACACGTGTTGCAACTTACAGGACTCAATTCTGATATACGGATGTCGAGTTATCAGCCCATTTGCCAGAATTGCCGACAGTTATGTAAAAAGTCGAAAAAGAGACCAAAATCTGTCTCGGTAGTCCAAACGACACGTAAACACACACATAATACTGCATAGGCATTAGGCACGTGTTGTAATTTACGGGACTCAATTTCGATATACGGATGCCAAGTTATCAGCCCGTTTGCCAGAATTACCGACACTTGAGTAAAAAATCAAAAAAGAAACCAAAACTCGCCCCTGTCTTCCAAACGACACGCAAACACACATATAGCATCGCATAGGCATTAGGCACGTTTTACAACTTACGGGACTCAATTTTGATATACGGATGCTGAGTTATCAGCCTGTTTGCCAGAATTGCCAATAGTTAGATAAAAAGCCGAAAAAGAGACCAAAACAGCTCCGGTCGTTCAAACGACATGCAAACACGCACATAGTACCGCGTAGGCATTAGGCACGTGTTACAACTTATAGGACTCGATTCCGATATATGGATGCCGAGTTATCAACCTGTTTGCCAGAATAATAAACACTTAAGTAAAAAGCCGAAAAAGAGACTAAAACCCACCCCGGTAGTCCAAACAACACGTCAACACACACACATCACCGCATAGGCATTAGGCACGTATTGCAATTTACGGGACTCGATTTCGATATACAGATGCCTAGTTATCAGCCCGTTTGCCAGAATTGCCAACACTTAGGCAAAAAATTAAAAAAGAAACCAAAACCCGCCTCGGTCATCCAAACGACACGCAAATACACACATAGCACCGCATAGGCATTAAGCACGTGTTACAATTTACGGGACTCGATTCTGATATACGGATGCTGAGTTATCAGCTCGTTTGCCAGAATTGTAGAACACAAACTACAATAATTTAAATATGCTCAATTTTTGACTTCGTTATTAATATTTTTACTTTTGTAGGGTATTGTTGATGAGACTCATGGGGTGGAGGCTGCGGCACAAGCGATGCCCGTGGCAGAGATGGTGATGATCGTTGAGCTGATGCTGATGAGACTATAGAGGGTGGGATCAGAGGTGGGACATGCGATCGAACGATAGATGGCGGTGATGATGACACTGACATTCCTGATCTTAGGTTGTAGTTAGTTTATATTTATATTTTGACTTTCATGTATGTATTTATATAGCTTTTGAGTTGGACAGACCAAAATTTTGTATCTAACTAAATTGATTGTTGATGGTAAAAGTTATGATTGTTATTGATATGTGTGCATTGTGTATGTGTACAATTATGTATATGTAAATGAACAGGAAATTTTGAAATTTTGTAATTTTTTTTAAGCAGGTCATTAGTGATGGGGTCATTGGTGACAGAGGGTTGTCGGCAATGACCTCCAGGTCATTGGCAACGGGATATGTACTCATTGGCGACGACATGCCGTCGGGAATGACACTAAAATTAAAATTTACAAATGTTTATTAACAACAACATATCCGTCGCTAGTGCCGTCGACAATGACCTTCTTCTCGACGGCGAGCGACGGGAGCCAGGGGTGACGACCTCTGGGGCGACAGACTATGTCGTTGCCAATGACCTCATTGCCGACGGCAAGAGGATCATTGGCCACGACATAGTTGCAAGACCCCAATTTTTTTAAATGAAATTGAATTTCCTCTATTTATTATAGTAAGGGTTGATTTGATTAATGTGGTTAGTTATGGGTAAAATGTGCAAATATTTTAAATTAGCAAATGGTTATAAAATATTCATTGTTGTTGGAGAATATTCGTTTGGTCGTGAAATATTCTTACTGTCGGGGAATATTCGTACAACGGCGCAGTCTTGTGTGGACCCTATAACGGAAAGCGATTGGATAAAGAAAATGACAAGTATGAGTTTTTATAAATAACGGCGTAGTTGTTACCGTTAATACTGTTGTAATACCCGATGGTTAAAACACAGTAATACGCGGTGTTGCACAGTAGCACACGGTATTGCACCAATTATTGATTCTTACGTAAGAAGGCACTACTCAATAATTATTACAGTAATTACTATTCAATATTTTATTTTATTAATTTAATAATTGCTATGTTGATATTTTATGTGACGCCCCCAAAATTAGGTATACATCACCCATCTTGGGTCGTCAGATACATAGTACAGAATACAAATACAACTTTACTAATACAAATATCGTGTACAATACGACAAAACATAAACTGTGAGTTTGAATACAAATATTATCTTCTAGAGAGTATTCATACTCAAAAGGAGTCCTCATTACATTTATTAACACACCATTACATAGAATAGTGAGGACTACTAACTAATACTATCATTCGGACCATCACTCCGTTCCCCGACTTGTCCCAGCTACGTTCTCATTTCCTGAAGAGAACAGTGAAAGAAAGGGTGAGCTCAACTAGCCCAGTAAGAAATATTATGACTAAGATAATGCAGAATAAATTATCATTAGCATTCAACAATGTTAAACTGATAAAATATAATAGACATCAAGTTTAACTACAGCGGAACAAGAAATTCATTAAAAGAGTCAAGTAGAAAATAAACTCTACTATCTTTTAAATTTAAAGGTTTTTCAACACTGTGATCGCTGGGACTCAGCTTAATAAAATAATCCACATCATCGAATCACCCCTGCACTACGGCCAAAGATATTCGTATATTCATTAATAGTTATGATCATGCCAACAACTGTCCATCAACGCACTACGGGCCAATGAGGACTTTTACCACATCATTTGTAACATTACGGTCAGGATTATACCGAATAATCCCTGATCATAATCAAACCAAGTCCATCTATGCACTACAGGCCACAGATGACTTTTAACATTTTGTAAACATGAGGATGATGACAATGATATAAGAATTCAATAAAACAAGTTCAAGAATTAATTTATCCAAGAATTAACAACGTCCAAATTGTCAACATGATACTGCTTTGTGGAGTAAAATTCAAGAATGCTTAGAAGAATATTTTCATGAAAAGATACTGGATGAAACACAATTGTCAAGGATATTCCACAAATTTTATGGAGTATAGAAGTCAAAACTTAACCAACTGAGTATAATAAAGAATGGAATAACAAAAGAAATCACCATGCATACGATAGACCGCACAGACAGGTTATTCCCACAGAATAATAAATAATGGAACCAGGTCCGGCGTAAAACGCACAGACATGATATTCCAACAGAATAATAATAAAGACGAAACCAGGTCCGGTGTAAAACACACAGACATGATGTTCCAACAGAATAATAACAAAGACGGAACCAGGTCCGGTGTAAAACACACAGACAGGATGTTCCAACAGAATAATAACAAAGACGGAACCAGGTCCGGTGTAAAACACACGGACAGGATGTTCCAACAGAATAATAAAAGAATGTCACCAAGTATAGGGTAGACCGCGTATACAGGTTATTCCAACAGAATAATAAGAAATGGAATAACAAAAGTTCTCTTCATAAATAAGAAAGAATAACACCCCTTACCGTTTTAAAGAGAAGCTGAAATAAGGAAGTAGTTAAGTAGCAAAAAACTATTCTTCTCTCTCTATATAGTTTCTCTCTCTAGAGTTCAGTGAATTCGTAAGAAATAATGAAGGAATGAGATGCTATTTATAGAAAAATAGAATGCATAGTAACTAATCCATGAACGGTCCAGATTGATTACTTTAATCTGACGGTCCATATTTAAAATAAAATCTTTTAAATATAATATATTTTATTTATAAAATATATATCAATAATGCACAACTTCCTCCGTGCCTGACTCAAACTTTCCTCCCTAGCTTCCCACTTGCACTCAATCATACATATATATATATATATATATATATATATATATATATATATAAAATATAAATATACTAGCATATGTCACATTTATATATATATACATATATATATTATAATAATAACCTCCCTCCCGACCAAGTTAAGCCATCAACCCATTTTGTCAACTTTTCCAATTATATATATAACATCCTAGTATAATACTTCACCCACCATCTTCTTTTTCTTCTTTACCCACACACATTCACATGCACACAAGTCACACTCACACACGTATAATATATATATGCTGTATAATCTTCTACCGACTATTTTGAAAAACGGGTAAATGAGTATTTATAAAATAAGCAAAACTGAGTGACTTATCCCGTAAGCATCAATAATTAATACCGTGTGCTACTGTGCAACCACGCGTATTACTGTACTTTTAACACCGGGTGTTTCAACAGTATCAATGGTAAAACTTCCGCCGTTATTTTTAATAAAATATTTTTGTCGTTTTCTCAATCCGACAATAATTCCGTTGTGGGGTCCACCAATGATTGTGTCGTTGTACGAATATTTCCTGTTAAAACGAATATTTCCTGACCAATCGAATATTATATAACAACTTGCGTACTTTGTAAAATTTATAAATATTACCCACAACTATAACATTATATCAAATTAACTCCATAATATTAAAAATTAATATTTATAGAAAATTCATCTTTATTTATAAAAGTTGGGGTTTTACAACCTCCCCTTCTTATGAAATTTCGCCCTCGAAATTAGGGTACGTACCTGGTATGTCGAAGAGGTAAGGATACCTTGATTTCATTTCAGATTCTAACTCCCAAGTCATTTTCTCAACATCGTGGTTTCTCCACAAAACTTTGACTTGAGGTATAACCTTGGAGCGTAGAATATGCTCCTTCTTATCCATGATTTGAACAGGAACTTCTTCATACGTCAAATCCTCCGCTATTTCGTCCGGTTCTAACTCAATAATGTGGTTCGGGTCTTCCACATATTTGCGTAACATGTATATGTGAAAAACGTTATGAACACGAGACATACTTGGCGGTAAAGCGAGTCTATAAGCCACAGTTCCTACTCGATCGAGGATTAAAAATGGACCGATGAATCGAGGATTGAGCTTTCCTCTTTTTTCAAATCTCGTAACTCCTTTCCATGGAGCAACACGTAAGAACACATGATCTCCTATATCAAATTCCACGTCCTTTCGATGAAGATCAACATAACTCTTTTGTCGATCTTGTGAGGTTTTTATACGTTGTCGGATCGTTTGAATCTTTTCTGTAGTCACACGTACCAACTCCGGTCCCAACAACGTTGCTTCACCCACCTCATCCCAGCATACTGGAGAACGACATTTTCTTCCATACAATGCTTCGAATAGAGCCATGCCAATACTTGCTTGATAACTGTTGTTGTAGGAAAACTCCACTAATGGTAAGTACTTGTCCCAACTTCCCTTAAAGTCAAAGACACAGAGTCTTAATAAATCTTCTAGAGTTTGAATAGTCCTCTCCGATTGTCCGTCCTTCTGAGGATGATATGCCGAACTAAATCGTAAATCTGTGCCCATAGCTTTTTGTAAACTAACCCAAAATCGTGAAGTGAATCTTGGGTCTCGATCAGAAACTATGGATACTGGCATACCATGCAGTCTTACAATCTCGTTTATGTACATACGAGCAAGACGTTCAAGTGTATAAGTTTCTCGTATCGGTAAGAAGTGAGCAGACTTGGTCAATCTATCAACAATGACCTAAATCGCATCTATACCTTGAGAAACCTTAAGAAGACCGGTAACGAAATCCATGGTAATGTGCTCCCACTTCCATTCTGAAATTTTAAGTGGTTGCAATGGACCTTTTGGTACTTGATGCTCCGCTTTGACTCGTTGACAAGTTAAACACCTCGAGATAAACAGCGCTATCTCTCTCTTCACATTGCTCCACCAAAATGTATGACGAAGATCATGATACATTTTGGTACTTCCAGGATGGATTGAAAACGGTGTGTTGTGCGCCTCCATCATGATTTCATACTTTAAATCAGGGTTGTTAGGAACACAAAGTCTGGAGTTGACTCGAAGTATTCCTTCTTCATCGATTCTTGCTTCCGGCATAGCACTTTCTTGCACTTTCTTCCTCATACGCATCAGCTCCAGGTCTGTAGCTTGAGCAGCTTTAACTTTATCGATTAAAGTTGGTTCTACTCGTATATTCGCCATCATCACATGGGTCCCTGGAGTCTTTAACTCTATCTCCATCCTTTGCAAGTCACACAAAATGGGCCTTTGTGTTGACAATATTGAACTCGTACTTGCATATGATCTTCTACTCAATGCGTCAGCTACCACGTTCGCTTTTCCAGGATGGTATTGAATGGTATGATCAAAATCTTCCAACAGTTCAAGCCAACGTCGTTGTCGCATGTTGAGTTCCTTTTGAGTGAAGAAATATTTGAGGCTTTTACGATCCGTAAAGATCTCCACCTTCTCCCCATACAAGTAATGCCTCTAAATTTTAAGTGCAAAGACAACAGCTGCCAACTCTAGATCATGAGTAGGATAATTCCTCTCATATTCCTTGAGTTATCTTGATGCATAGGCTATGACTTTTCTATGTTGTATGAGAACGCATCCCAACCCTTTGCTCGAAGCATCACTGTAGATGACAAATCCCTCCGAGCCAGATGGTATTGTTAGAACAGGTGCTGAAATGAGTCTCCTCTTGAGTTCTTGAAAACTCTTCTCACATTCTTCGCTCCAACCGAACTTTGTATATTTTCGAGTCAGCTGAGCTAATGGAGTAGCGATTCGAGAAAATCCTTTTACGAATCTCCGATAATAACCAGCTAAACCAAGAAAGCTACGTACTTCGGTCACTGATTTAGGTTGCTCCCAGCTTTGAATACCTTCAATCTTTGTCGGGTCAACTGATATTCCACGACTTGATACTACGTGCCCAAGGAATGCTACCTCCTCCAACCAGAACTCGCATTTCTTCAACTTGGCATAAAGCTTGTATTCACGAAGCTTTTGGAGTACCAGCCTCAAGTGTTGCTCATGATCTTTACGGCTTTTGGAATAAATAAGGATGTCATCAATAAAGACGACCACAAAGTGATCCAAATATTCCTTGAATACTCGGTTCATCATTTCCATGAAGGCAGCAGGAGCATTAGTCAATCCAAAGGACATGACTAGGAATTCATAATGCCCGTACCGAGTTCTAAAAGCCGTCTTTGGAATATCCTCAGTTCTAACCTTTAGCTGATGATATCCAGAACGAAGATCGATCTTTGAAAAGAATTGTGCTCCTTGCAACTGGTCAAACAGGTCATCAATACGTGGCAATGGGTACCTGTTTTTGATGGTGACATGATTCAACTCCCGATAATCAATACAAAGTCACATACTTCCATCTTTCTTCTTCACGAATAGCAGAGGAGCACCCCTAGGACAAATAAAGCCAATGTCTAACAATTCCTGCAGTTGGATCATTAACTCCTGAAGTTCAATAGGAGCCATTCGATATGGGGCTTTGGAAATGGGTTTTGTACCGGGTTCAAGGTCGATACAAAATTCAATTTCACGCTCTGGGGGTAGGCCAGGAAGTTCTTCAGGGAATACGTCAGGGAATTTATTAACAATAGAAATATCATTCAAAACTGACGTATTTTTGTTTAGATCCGTGACATGAGCTAAGAAAGCTTGACATCCGTTTTTCAATAAACGAATAGCTTTATGGCTTGAGATGACAGCGATTGATTTTAATGGTTTGGTTGCTTGAATTCGCATAATTAGTCGATTAGGAATATGAAAGCTAACAACCTTACGAAAACAATCAATTTTTGCATGATGAGTAGTTAACCAATCAATCCCTAGAATCACGTCAAATGCAAGTATTTTTAATGAAATCAGATCGACAGGTAATGTGTGGGTACCAACTTGAACCAAACAAGACTTATAAACCGTGGATGTAATAAAGGTTTCTCCCAATGGAGTTTCAACAGATAAATCAAAGTCTAATTTCTCCGGAGTCAAATTTAATCGATGAGCGCAAGTAGGAGAAATAAAAGAATGGGTAGAATCGGTATCAAATAAAGTATAGACTTCGTTAGAGTTTATGATAAGCTTACCCGTGATGACCTCATTCGGGTTCCTTGCTTTCTGGGAGGTCACAACAAACGCTCTCCCTTGCACTACCGGTTTTGACTTTTCTGGGACGGCCTTTGGTGTCTCTATCTTGGCTGAACTTGTTTTTGGTAAATGACAAAATCGAGCTAAATGACCTTCTCTTCCACAATTATAACATGCTTTAGACGGCATCGCGCAGTTTGGACTGATGTGCCCCTCCCCTCCGCATTTGAAACATATGATAGGTGGTCGTTCTCCTTCCTTAACAACGGGTGCTGGTGCTGACGTCTTTCCATCATTGTTGAATCTCCTCTTCTTGAAATGACCATTCTTATTGTTTTGGCCCTGATTACCACCGAAGTGGTTACCATTTCTGGCCTGTTGATTCCCTCCACGCTTGTTGTCACCGCTTCGATGACTGCTCTCACTAGTATTATCATTTTGCCGACTTCTCTCTTTTGGTTGCGTTGACTCGTTATCGCGCTCCACTAACTGAGCCCTATTCATAACATCTGAATACAAATACAGTTTATGAGAAATAAAATGTTGACGTATCTCAGGTTTCAAACCTCGTAAAAATATTCGCGTCATTCGCTCTTCATTATCCACCAAGTGGGACACAAACCGGGACAACTCAGCAAATTTAGCTTCGTACTGCGATACGGTCATGTTGTTTTGCTCCAACTTGTTAAATTCCACCTCCTTCATGTGACGAATACTTTCGGAAAAGTATTTGTCGTTGAACAGCTCTTGGAACTTCTCCCAAGACATCTTCAGTGCGGCAGGTTGAGTACGCTTAATCGATTCCCACCAGTAATCTGCCTCTCCTCGCAACATAAAGGCGGCAAAGGGAACCTTTTGCTCCTCGGAGCATCCCAAGACATCAAATATCTTGGTAATCTATTTTATCCATATTTTTGCTATAAGTGGTTTTGGCTCTCCCTTAAACTCTGGTGGTCCCAGCTCCTAGAACTGTTTAGCGGTGACCGTCCGAGAGTTTTCAGTGTTTCCACCTATATTTTGGACAGAAGCCACTCTCGCCTGCTGTTGCATGAACTGCATAAAGTTTCTGAACATTCTATCATTCATCATCTGGTCAGTGTTGTTGTTTGCATGAGGATTGTCACCTTCCTGATGCACATTATCCTGATTATTGATATGTGGTGAATCAACAGTCGCCTGTGCTCCATTGCTATTCTCAACATTCTCAGATGCCATTTTCAGATACTACCACAAAATAAAAGTTAATTGATATGTCATATATTATCCTTATATTATGACCAACCAATTAAATACATGCAAATAAACTTAGGTAGGTCATACTAGCGAAGGAATTCCCCGTCTCTCCCCTCCTAGTTCTATTCTCACATCTTAGCCAGGGATCATATCCCTAAGCTCTGATACCAACTGTGACGCCCCCAAAATTAGGTATACATCACCCATCTTGGGTCGTCAGATACATTGTACAGAATACAAATACAACTTACTAATACAACTGTCGTGTACAATACGACAAAACATAAACTGTGAGTTTGAATATAAATATTATCTTCTAGAGAGTATTCATACTCAAAAGGAGTCCTCATTACATTTATTAACACACCATTACATAGAATAGTGAGGACTACTAACTAATACTATCATTCGGACCATCACTCCGTTCCCCGACTTGCCCCAGCTACGTTCTCATTTCCTGAAGAGAACAGTGAAAGAAAGGGTGAGCTCAACTAGCCCAGTAAGAAATATTATGACTAAGATAATGCAGAATAAATTATCATTAGCCTTCAACAATGTTAAACTGATAAAATATAATAGACATCAAGTTTAACTACAGCGGAACAAGCAATCCATTAAAAGAGTCAAGTAGAAAATAAACTCTACTATCTTTTATGATTTAAAAGGTTTTTCAACACTGTGATCGCTGGGACTCAGCTTAATAAAATAATCCACATCATCGAATCACCCCTGCACTACGGCCAAGGATATTCGTGTATTCATTAATGGTCATGATCATGGCAACAACTGTCCATCAATGCACTACGGGCCAATGAGGACTTTTACCACATCATTTGTAACATTACGGTCATGATTATACCGAATAATCCCTGGTCATAATCATACCAAGTCCATCTATGCACTACAGGCCACAGATGACTTTTAACATTTTATAAACATGAGGATGATGACAATGATATAAGAATTCAATAAAACAAGTTCAAGAATTAATTTATCCAAGAATTAACAACGTCCAAATTGTCAACATGATACTGCTTTGTGGAGTAAAATTCAAGAATGCTTAGAAGAATATTTTCATGAAAAGATACTGGATGAAACGCAATTATCAAGGATATTCCACAAATTTCATGGAGTATAGAAGTCAAAACTTAACCAACTGAGTATAATAAAGAATGGAATAACAAAAGAAATCACCATGCATGCGATAGACCGCACAGACAGGTTATTCCCACATAATAATAAATAAGGGAACCAGGTCCGGCGTAAAACGCACAGACAGGATATTCCAACAAAATAATAATAAAGACGGAACCAGGTCCGGCGTAAAACGCACAGACAGGATATTCCAACAGAATAATAATAAAGACGAAACCAGGTCCGGTGTAAAACACACAGACATGATGTTCCAACAGAATAATAACAAAGACGGAACCAGGTCCGGTGTAAACCACACAGACAGGATGTTCCAACAGAATAATAACAAAGACGGAACCAGGTCCGGTGTAAAACACACGGACAGGATGTTCCAACAGAATAATAAAAGAATGTCACCAAGTATAGGGTAGACCGCGTATACAGGTTATTCCAACAGAATAATAAGAAATGGAATAACAAAAGTTCTCTTCATAAATAAGAAAGAATAACACCCCTTACCGTTTTAAAGAGGAGCTGAAATAAGGAAGTAGTTAAGTAGCAAAAAACTCTTCTTCTCTCTCTATATAGTTTCTCTCTCTAGAGTTCAGTGAATTCGTAAGAAATAATGAAGGAATGAGATGCTATTTATAGAAAAATAGAATGCATAGTAACTAATCCATGAACGGTCCAGATTGATTACTTTAATCTGACGGTCCATATTTAAAGTAAAATCTTTTAAATATAATATATTTTATTTATAAAATATATATCAATAATGCACAACTTCCTCCGTGCCTGACTCAAACTCTCCCCCCTAGCTTCCCACTTGCACTCAATCATATATATATATATATATATATATATATATATATATATATATATATATATATATATATATATATAATATAAATATACTAGCACATGTCACATTTATATATATATTATACTAATAACCTTCCTCCCGACCAAGTTAAGCCATCAACCCATTTTGTCAACTTTTCCAATTATATATATAACATCCTAGTATAATACTTCACCCACCATCTTCTTTTTCTTCTTTACCCATACACATTCACATGCACACCCGTCACACTCACACACGTATAATATATATATGATGTATAATCTTCTACCGACTATTTTGAAAAACGGGTAAATGAGTGTTTATAAAATAAGCAATACTGAGTGACTTATCCCGTAAGCATCAATAATTAATACCATGTGCTACTGTGCAACCACGCGTATTACTGTACTTTTAACACCGGGCGTTTCAACAGTTAACGGTAAAACTTCCGCCGTTATTTTCATAAAGTATTTTTGTCGTTTTCTCAATCTGATAATAATTCCGTTGTGGGGTCCATCAATGATTGTGCCGTTGTACGAATATTCCCTGTTAAAACGAATATTTCCCGACCAATCGAATATTATATAACAACTTGCGTACTTTACAAAATTTATAAATATTACCCACAACAATAACATTATATCAAATTAACTCCATTATATTCAAAAATGATATTTATAAAAAATTTATCTTTATTTATAAAAATTGGGGTCTTACATTTTATATTATTGTTGTTTCAATAATTATCACTGCACAATATTTCTATTATCCGATCAATAAATCATATTATTTTAATAATATTATTAGATAGTATTATTGGCAATGTCTAGAAAGTTATGTCTAAGGAGAGGTTTGGTCACTTAATTGCGTGCCAGTAAGGAGAAATCTTTATTGGAAAGCCCCCTCTTTCCTGGGAACAGCCTGGTTATCAGTATTGTGATTCTGTAATATTATTTAATAATTAATTATTGATTTATATGATAAAGAAAATATTTATTTTATGTGGATACAAATGGAGGAATTTTTAAAAAAGTGATAATTGTTAAAAATTGATATTTTATCTTTTCTGATAAAATAATTTATTTAAATAATTTATTATATTATAATAATATAATAATGGTAATATTTTTATAATGAATGTGTGATATATGAATAAATGAGGAGGAAGAATATTTTTGTTGTAATAAATGATAAAAACATGTTAAGCATGTCGATGGGCCCATTTTGTGAATAAAATTGGATTATAGCCCGTAAAATCGTCCGTATGTGGATTTCGGTCAATTTCTGTTTGAAATTTAGAAAAACTTAAACTTACAAAGTTGTAGAGAATTGAATTTCCTATGGAATGGACATGAGATTCGAATTTCTCTGATAAAAGGGCTATTTATAATGAATTATTGAAGTTTCAGAATAATTGATTTTTGAAGTTTTAATTATTTTATTTATGAAAAACGTTTTTGTTATGATTGGTGGGCCCCACTTGTTAAGCATGCTGAATTCAAAATTTCAAAGTGGGAGTAGGAATTTTAAAAATAATAATAATATTTTATTAAATTTTCTGCTTTGGTGTTCTAAGCATTTTTCTATAAATAGGGTGCTTATGTTAGAATTGAAAATCACACCAGAAACTGAAGTTTTCTCTCTCTATGTTATCGAGTGTATTTTTGTGAGTATTTTGATACTTTGAGTATTGCTATACGGTGCAAGTTTTTTCAGTACTATATCCAGTATTCCAGTCAGAAGTACTGTCATTTTGAGGTAAGGGATGTTATTTTTTTATAAATGATATTATTTCTTTCAATATCATTATGCCGGAATATTGGTAAGATTTTTCTTATGAAATTCTTATCTTTTTGTGTCTAGGTTACTATTCACGTATACAACATTATTCACGTATACGACTATTCACAAAAATATTAAAATTTTCTTTTCTTTTCTTTATCCAAGTTGTTTATTATGATTACTAATTTTGATTGTATCTATGTTTTGATCTTCATTCTTGAATTTTGCTCCACAATGGTTTATTATGAAGTATTTCTGAACATGGATAAACCGAAATACGAATCCCTAATATTTGTTCTTTTATCTCACTAGATTCGTTTTCTTTAAAATATTTTTTCATCATCATCAGTCCTAAATGATGATATTATTGAATATCTTTGGCCTGTAGTACAAAGATGAATGATTAACTGATGAATATCTTTAGCCCGTAGTGCAAAGATGAACAGGTGTTTAGATGAACATGACCAACTGGTCATACAAATGAATATCTTTGGCCTGTAGTGCAAAGATGAATATTTGATTCAAGATGTATATTGATTGATGTTACAGGGATAAAATATTGGTGATGGACTTTTAAATATTAGAAGATAGTAGAATTCATTCTCTATTTAACTCTTCTAATGGATTGTTGTTTCCGCTGTAGTTGTTGATCTAAAATTTGTTGTCTATTATATTCTATCAATTTTTTTCCTGTTGAGGACTAACGATAATTTGTTCTATATTATCTTAGTCATAATATTCTTTACTGGGCTAGTTGAGCTCACCCTTTTTCCTTTTTGTTCCATTTGCGAGAATGTAGCGAGTACTAGTCGGGGTATGGAATGATGGTTCTAGAAAGTTATTTTAGTTATGCTCACCATTTTTATAAAATAATGTATCAATAATTGTAATGAGTACTTATTTGAGTGTGGATATTGTCTAGAAGATAATATTTGTATTTAAACTCACAGTTTATGTGTTGTCGTATTTTGCACGACAATAGTATTAATAAAGTTGTAGTTGTTTCTGTACCATGTTTTGACGACTCAGAATGGGTAATGTATCAGAGCTTAGGGATATGGTCTCTGGCGGAGATCGGAGAATAGAACTAGGAGGAGAGAGATGAGTAAATCCTTCGCTAGTGTGTCCTACCTAAGCTTATTTGTTGATTGGTCAGAATTTAGGGATATTATGTGATATGTTAATTTCTTTAATTAACCCTTGTTTTATGGCAGTATTTGAGAATGACAACTGAGAATGTTAACAATCGAGTAAGTGAGATCGTGGAGACACCTTTAATCCCCAATCAGGAGAACGTGCAACGGGACGACAATGTTCCTCCTGTAAACAACACCACTGATCAAACGATGAACGATGGAATGTTTAGAAGCTTTTTGCAGTTCATGCAAAATCAGACGAGGGAGACTCGTGTACAAAATACAGGTAGAAATGATAGCAATGCGCGGTTTGTCATAGCCAAGCAGTTCAAAAAGTTAGGACCACCAGAATTCTGGGGAAAGCCGGATCCGATTAAGGCGGAAATGTGGGTCAAGCAAATTACCAAGATATTCGATGTCTTGGGATACACGGAGGAACAGAAGGTTCCATTCGTCACCTTTATGTTCCGTGGTGAGGCAAATTATTTGTAGGAATCTGTGAAGCGTACGCAGCAAGTCGCACTCAATATGTCTTAAAAAACATTTCAAAAACTGTTCAATGACAAGTACTTTCCTGAAAGTATTCGTCATATGAAGGAGGTGGAGTTTATTAGACTGGAACAAAATAACATGACTGTAAGACCCCAACTTTTATATATAAAGATGAATTTTCTATAAATATCATTTTCGAATATTATGGAGTTAATTTGATATAATGTTATTGTTGTGGATAATATTTATAAATTTTGCAAAGTACGCAAGTTGTTATATAATATTCGATTGGTCGGGGAATATTCGTTTTAACAGGGAATATTCGTACAACGGCACTGTGACGCCCCCAAAATTAGGTATACATCACCCATCTTAGGTCGTCAGATACATAGTACAGAATACAAGTACAACTTACTAATACAACTGTCGTGTACAATACGACAAAACATAAACTGTGAGTTTGAATACAAATATTATCTTCTAGAGAGTATTCATACTCAAAAGGAGTCCTCATTACATTTATTAACACACCATTACATAGAATAGTGAGGACTACTAACTAATACTATCATTCGGACCATCACTCCGTTCCCCGACTTGCCCTAGCTACGTTCTCATTTCCTGAAGAGAGCAGTGAAAGAAAGGGTGAGCTCAACTAGCCCAGTAAGAAATATTATGACTAAGATAATGCAGAATAAATTATCATTAGCCTTCAATAATGTTAAACTGATAAAATATAATAGACATCAAGTTTAACTGCAGGGGAACAAGCAATCCATTAAAAGAGTCAAGTAGAAAATAAACTCTACTATCTTTTATAATTTAAAAGGTTTTTCAACACTGTTATCGCTGGGACTTAGCTTAATAAAATAATTCACATCATCAAATCACCCCTGCACTACGGCCAAGGATATTCATGTATTCATTAATGGTCATGATCATGCCAACAACTGTCCATCAATGCACTACGGGCCAATGAAGACTTTTACCACATCATTTGTAACATTACGGTCATGATTATACCGAATAATCCCTGGCCATAATCATACCAAGTCCATCTATGCACTACAGGCCACAGATGACTTTCAACATTTTATAAACATGAGGATAATGACAATGATATAAGAATTCAATAAAACAAGTTCAAGAATTAATTTATCCAAGAATTAACAACGTCCAAATTGTCAACATGATACTGCTTTGTGGAGTAAAATTCAAGAATGCTTAGAAGAATATTTTCATGAAAAAATACTGGATGAATCGTAATTATCAAGGATATTCCACAAATTTCATGGAGTATAGAAGTCAAAACTTAACCAACTGAGTATAATAAAGAATGGAATAACAAAAGAAATCAGCATGCATGCGATAGACCGCACAGACAGGTTATTCCAACAGAATAATAAATAATGGAACCAGGTCCGGCGTAAACGCACAGACAGGATATTCCGACAGAATAATAAATAATGGAATCAGGTCCGGTGTAAAACACACAGACAGGATGTTCCAACAGAATAATAACAAAACGGAACCAGGTCCAGTGTAAAACACACAGACAGGATGTTCCAACAGAATAATAATAAAAACGGAACCAGGTCCGGTGTAAAACACACAGACAGGATGTTCTAACAAAATAATAGAAGAATGTCACCAAGTATAGGGTAGACCGCGTATACAGGTTATTCCAACAGAATAATAAGAAATAGAATAACAGCAGTTCTCTTCATGAATAAGAAAGAATAACACCCCTTACCGTTTTAAAGAAGAGCTGAAATAAGGAAGTAGTTAAGTAGCAGAATACTCTTCTTCTCTCTCTCTATAGTTTCTCTCTATAGTTTCTCTCTTTAGAGTTCAGTGAATTCGTAAGAAATAATGAAGGAATGAGCTGCTATTTATAGAAAAATATAATGCATAGTAACTAATCCATGAACGGTCCAGATTGATTACTTTAATCTGACGATCCATATTTAAAGAAAAATCTTTTAAATAAAATATAATATATTCTATTTATAGAATAACTTTAATAAAGTATTCTGTTTTATATAAAAAGATATTTCTGTTTTATTACGTTAATAATACGAATAAAACAAAACGTCATTATCGCTAAATAATTCATATTATTAACTGACAATAATTGAATCAAACTGAGTGACTTCTCACATAAGCATTAATAATCAATACCGTGTGCTACTATGCAACCACACGTATTACTGTACTTTTACTACCGAGTAGTTCAACAGTATCAATGGTAAAACTTCCGCCGTTATTTTTAATAAAATATTTTTGTCGTTTTCTCAATCCGACAATAATTCCGTTGTGGGGTCCACCAATGATTGTGCAGTTGTACGAATATTCCCTGTTAAAACGAATATTTCCGACCAATCGAATATTATATAACAACTTGCGTACTTTGTAAAATTTATAAATATTACCCACAACTATAACATTATATCAAATTAACTCCATAATATTCAAAAATGATATTTATAGAAAATTCATCTTTATTTATAAAAGTTGGGGTCTTACAACCTCCCCTTCTTATGAAATTTCGCCCTCGAAATTAGGGTACGTACCTGGTATGTCGAAGAGGTAAGGATACCTTGATTTCATTTCAGATTCTAACTCCCAAGTCATTTCCTCAACATCGTGGTTTCTCCACAAAACTTTGACTTGAGGTATAACCTTGGAGCGTAGAATATGTTCCTTCTTATCCAAGATTTGAACAGGAACTTCTTCATACGTCAAATCCTCCGCTATTTCGTCCGGTTCTAACTCAATAATGTGGTTCGGGTCTTCCACATATTTGCGTAACATGGATATGTGAAAAACGTTATGAACACGAGACATACTTGGCGGTAAAGCGAGTCTATAAGCCACAGTTCCTACTCGATCGAGGATTAAAAATGGACCGATGAATCGAGGATTGAGCTTTCCTCTTTTTTCAAATCTCGTAACTCCTTTCCATGGAGCAACACGTAAGAACACATGATCTCCTATATCAAATTCCACGTCCTTTCGATGAAGATCAACATAACTCTTTTGTCGATCTTGTGAGGTTTTTATACGTTGTCGGATCGTTTGAATCTTTTCTGTAGTCATACGTACCAACTCCGGTCCCAACAACGTTGCTTCACCCACCTCATCCCAGCATACTGGAGAACGACATTTTCTTCCATACAATGCTTCGAATGGAGCCATGCCAATACTTGCTTGATAACTGTTGTTGTAGGAAAACTCCACCAATGGTAAGAACTTGTCCCAACTTCCCTTGAAGTCAAAGACACAGAGTCTTAATAAATCTTCTAGAGTTTGAATAGTCCTCTCTGATTGTCCGTCCGTCTGAGGATGATATGCCGAACTAAATCGTAAATCTGTGCCCATAGCTTTTTGTAAACTAACCCAAAATCGTGAAGTGAATCTTGGGTCTCGATCAGAAACTATGGATACTGGCATACCATGCAGTCTTACAATCTCGTTTATGTACATACGAGCAAGACGTTCAAGTGTATAAGTTTCTCGTATCGGTAAGAAATGAGCAGACTTGGTCAATCTATCAACAATGACCCAAATCGCATCTATACCTTGAGAAACCTTAGGAAGACCGGTAACGAAATCCATGGTAATGTGCTCCCACTTCCATTCTGAAATTTCAAGTGGTTGCAATGGACCTTTTGGTACTTGATGCTCCGCTTTGACTCGTTGACAAGTTAAACACCTTGAGATAAACAGCGCTATCTCTCTCTTCATATTGCTCCACCAAAATGTATGACGAAGATCATGATACATTTTGGTACTTCCAGGATGGATTGCAAACGGTGTGTTGTGCGCCTCCATCATGATTTCATACTTTAAATCAGGGTTGTTAGGAACACAAAGTCTGGAGTTGACTCGAAGTATTCCTTCTTCATCGATTCTTGCTTCCGGCATAGCACCTTCTTGCACTTTCTTCCTCATACGCATCAGCTCCAGGTCTGTAGCTTGAGCAGCTTTAACTTTATCGATTAAAGTCGGTTCTACTCGTATATTCGCCATCATCACATGGGTCCCTGGAGTCTTTAACTCTATCTCCATCCTTTGCAAATCACACAAAATGGGCCTTTGTGTTGACAATATCGCACTCGTACTTGCATATGATCTTCTACTCAATGCGTCAGCTACCACGTTCGCTTTTCCAGGATGGTATTGAATGGTATGATCATAATCTTTCAACAGTTCAAGCCAACGTCGTTGTCGCATGTTGAGTTCCTTTTGAGTGAAGAAATATTTGAGGCTTTTATGATCCGTAAAGATCTCCACCTTCTCCCCATACAAGTAATGCCTCCAAATTTTAAGTGCAAAGACAACAGCTGCCAACTCTAGATCATGAGTAGGATAATTCCTCTCATATTCCTTGAGTTGTCTTGATGCATAGGCTATGACTTTTCCATGTTGCATGAGAACGCATCCCAACCCTTTGCTCGAAGCATCACTGTAGATGACAAATCCCTCCGAGCCAGATGGTATTGTTAGAACAGGTGCTGAAATGAGTCTCCTCTTGAGTTCTTGAAAACTCTTCTCACATTCTTCGCTCCAACCGAACTTTGTATCTTTCCGAGTCAGCTGAGTTAATGGAGTAGCGATTCGAGAAAATCCTTCCACGAATCTCCGATAATAACCAGCTAAACCAAGAAAGCTACGTACTTCGGTCACTGATTTAGGTTGCTCCCAGCTTTGAATAGCTTCAATCTTTGCTGGGTCAACCGATATTCCACGACTTGATACTACGTGCCCAAGGAATGCTACCTCCTCCAACCAGAACTCGCATTTCTTCAACTTGGCATAAAGCTTGTATTCACGAAGCTTTTGGAGTACCAGCCTCAAGTGTTGCTCATGATCTTCACGGCTTTTGGAATAAATAAGGATGTCATCAATAAAGACGACCACAAAGTGATCCAAATATTCCTTGAATACCCGGTTCATCATATCTATGAAGGCAGCAGGAGCATTAGTCAATCCAAAGGACATGACTAGGAATTCATAATGCCCGTACCGAGTTTTAAAAGCCGTCTTTGGAATATCCTCAGTTCTAACCTTCAGCTGATGATATCCAGAACGAAGATCGATCTTTGAAAAGAATTGTGCTCCTTGCAACTGGTTAAACAGGTCATCAATACGTGGCAATGGGTACCTGTTTTTGATGGTGACATGATTCAACTCCCGATAATCAATACAAAGTCGCATACTTCCATCTTTCTTCTTCACGAATAGCACAGGAGCACCCCAAGGAGAAGTACTAGAACGAATAAAGCCAATGTCTAACAATTCCTGCAGTTGGATCATTAACTCCTGAAGTTCAATAGGAGCCATTCGATATGGGGCTTTGGAAATGGGTTTTGTACCGGGTTCAAGGTCGATTCAAAATTCAATTTCATGCTCTGGGGGTAGGCCAAGAAGTTCTTCAGGGAATACGTCAGGGAATTTATTAACAATAGAAATATCATTCAAAACTGACGTATTTTTGTTTAGATCCGTGACATGAGCTAAGAAAGCTTGACATCCATTTTTCAATAAACGAATAGCTTTATGGCTTGAGATGACAGCGATTGATTTTAATGGTTTGGTTGCTTAAATTCGCATAATAGGTCGATTAGGAATATGAAAGCTAACAACCTTACGAAAACAATCAATTTTTGCATGATGAGTAGTTAACCAATCAATCCCTAGAATCACATCAAATGCAAGTATTTTTAATAAAATAAGATCGATAGGTAATGTGTGGGTACCAACTTGAACCAAACAAGACTTATAAACCGTGGATGTAATGAAGGTTTCCCCCAATAGAGTTTCAACAGATAAATCAAAGTCTAATTTCTTCGGAGTCAAATTTAATCGATAAGCGCAAGTAGGAGAAATAAAAGAATGGGTAGAACCGGTATCAAATAAAGTATAGACTTCGTTAGAGTTTATGATAAGCTTACCCGTGATGACCTCATTCGGGTTCCTTACTTTTTGGGAGGTCACAACAAACGCTCTCCCTTGCACTACCGGTTTTAACTTTTCTGGGACGGCCTTTGGTGTCTCCAACTTGGCTGAACTTGTTTTTGGTAAACGACAAAATCGAGCTAAATGACCTTCTCTTCCACAATTATAACATGTTTTAGACGGCATCGCGCAGTTTGGACTGATGTGCCCCTCCCCTCCGTATTTGAAACATATGATAGGTGGTCGTTCTCTTACCTTAACAACGGGTGCTGGTGCTGACGTCTTTCAATCATTGTTGAATCTCCTCTTCTTGAAATGACCATTCTTATTGTTTTGGCCCTGATTACCACCGAAGTGGTTACCATTTCTGGCTTGTTGATTCCTTCCACACTTGTTGTCACCGCTTCGATGACTGCTCTCACTAGTATTATCATTTTGCCGACTGCTCTCTTTTGGTTGCGTTGACTCGTTATCGCGCTCCACTAACTGAGCCCTATTCACAACATCTGAATACAAACACAGTTTATGAGAAATAAAATGTTGACGTATCTCAGGTTTCAAACCTCGCAAAAACATTCGCGTCATTCGCTCTTCATTATCCACCAAGTGGGACGCAAATCAGGACAACTCGGCAAACTTGACTTCGTACTGCGATACGGTCATGTTGTTTTGCTCCAACTTGATAAATTCCACCTCCTTCATGTGACGAATACTTTCGGGAAAGTATTTGTCGTTGAACAGCTCTTGGAACTTCTCCCAAGACATCTTCAGTGCGGCAGGTTGAGTACGCTTAATCGATTCCCACCAGTAATCTGCCTCTCCTCGCAACATAAAGGCGGCAAAGGGAACCTTTTGCTCCTCGGAGTATCCCAAGACATCAAATATCTTGGTAATCTGCTTTATCCATGTTTCCGCTATAAGTGGTTTTGGCTCTCCCTTAAACTCTGGTGGTCCCAGTTCCTAGAACTGTTTAGCGGTGACCGTTCGAGAGTTTTCAGTGTTTTTACCTATATTTTGGACAGAAGCCACTCTCGCCTACTGTTGTATGAACTGCATAAAGTTTCTGAACATTCCATCATTCATCATCTGGTCAGTGATGTTGTTTGCATGAGGATTGTCACCTTCCTGATGCACATTATCCTGATTATTGATATGTGGTGAATCAACAGTCGCCTGTGCTCCATTGCTATTCTCAACATTCTCAGATGTCATTTTCAGATACTGCCACAAAATAAAAGTTAATTGATATGTCATATATTATCCTTATATTATGACCGACCAATTAAATACAATGCAAAAAAACTTAGGTAGGTCATACTAGCGAAGGAATTCCCCGTCTCTCCCCTCCTAGTTCTATTCTCACATCTTAGCCAGGGATCATATCCCTAAGCTCTGATACCAACTGTGACGCCCCCAAAATTAGGTATACATCACCCATCTTGGGTCGTCAGATACATAGTACAGAATACAAATACAACTTACTAATACAACTGTCGTGTACAATACGACAAAATATAAACTGTGAGTTTGAATACAAATATTATCTTCTAGAGAGTATTCATACTCAAAAGGAGTCCTCATTACATTTATTAACACACCATTACATAGAATAGTGAGGACTACTAACTAATACTATCATTCGGACCATCACTCCGTTCCCCGACTTGCCCCAGCTACGTTCTCATTTCCTGAAAAGAACAGTGAAAGAAAGGGTGAGCTCAACTAGCCCAGTAAAAAATATTATGACTAAGATAATGCAGAATAAATTATCATTAGCCTTCAACAATGTTAAACTGATAAAATATAATAGACATCAAGTTTAACTGCAGCGGAACAAGCAATCCATTAAAAGAGACAAGTAGAAAATAAACTCTACTATCTTTTATGATTTAAAAGGTTTTTCAACACTGTTATCGCTGGGACTCAGCTTAATAAAATAATTCACATCATCGAATCACCCCTGCACTACGGCCAAGGATATTCGTGTATTCATTAATGGTCATGATCATGCCAACAACTGTCCATCAACGCACTACGGGCCAATGAAGACTTTTACCACATCATTTGTAACATTACGGTCATGATTATACCGAATAATCCCTGGTCATAATCATACCAAGTTCATCTATGCACTACAGGCCACAGATGACTTTCAACATTTTATAAACATGAGGATGATGACAATGATATAAGAATTCAATAAAACAAGTTCAAGAATTAATTTATCCAAGAATTAACAACGTCCAAATTGTCAACATGATACTGCTTTGTGGAGTAAAATTCAAGAATGCTTAGAAGAATATTTTCATGAAAAGATACTGGATGAAACACAATTATCAAGAATATTCCACAAATTTCATGGAGTATAGAAGTTAAAACTTAACCAACTGAGTATAATAAAGAATGGAATAACAAAAAAAATCACCATGCATGCGATAGACCGCACAGACAGGTTATTCCAACAGAATAATAAATAATGGAACCAGGTCCGGCGTAAAGGTACAGACAGGATATTTCGACAGAATAATAAATAATGGAACCAGGTCCGGTATAAAACACACAGACATGATGTTCCAACAGAATAATAACAAGACGGAACCAGGTCCGGTGTAAAACACACAGACATGATGTTCCAACAGAATAATAATAAAAACGGAACCAGGTCCGGTGTAAAATACACAGACGAGATAGCTGAAGACTTAACATACAAGGAGGTATCTGTCAAGATCTTAGATAGAAAAGAGCATGTCCAACGCACAAAGGTCATACCACAAGTCAAAGTTTTGTGGAGGAACCATGCTATTGAGGAAATGACCTGGGAGTTAGAAACGAAAATGAAAGCGAGGTATCCTCACCTTTTCGAAACACCAGGTACGTACGTCAATTTCGGGGACGAAATTTCATAAGCAGAGGAGGTTGTAAGACCCCAACTTTTTTTAAATGAAATTGAATTTCCTCTATTTATTATAGTAAGGGTTGATTTGATTAATGTGGTTAGTTATGGGTAAAATGCGCAAATATTTTAAATAAGAAAGTGGTTATAAAATATTTATTGTTGTTGGGGAATATTCGTTTGGTCGTGGAATATTCTTACTGTCGAGAAATATTCGTACGACGACGCAGCCTTGTGTGGGTCCCATAACAGAAAGCGATTGGATGAAAAAAACGACAAGTATAAGTTTTTATAAATAACAGAGTAGTTATTACCGTTAACACTGTTGGAATACCCGGTGGTTAAAATACAGTAATACGCGGTGTTGCACAGTAGCACACGGTATTGCACCAATTATTGATTCTTACGTAAGAAGACACTACTCAATAATTGTTACTGTAATTACTGTTCAATATTTTATTTTATTGATTCAATAATTGCTACGTTGATATTTTATATTATTATTATTTCAATAATTGTCACTGCACAGTATTTCTATTATCAGATTAATAAATCATATTATTTTAATAATATTATTAGATAATATTATTGACAATGTCTAGAAAGTTCTGTCTAAGGAGAGGTTTGGTCACCTAATTGCGCGCCAATAAGGAGAAATCCTTATTGAAAAGCCCCCTCTTTCCTGGGAACAGTCTGATTGTCAGTATTGTGATTCTGTAATATTATTTAATAATTAATTATTAATTTATATGATAAAGAAAATATTTATTTTATGTGGATATAAATGGAAGATATTTTAGAAAAGTGATAATTATTAAAAATTGATATTTTATCTTTTCTGATAAAATAATTCATTTAAATATATTATTATATTATAATAATATAGCAATGGTGTTATTTTTATAATGAATGTGTGATATATGAATAAATGAGGAGGAGTAGTATTTTTGTTGCAATAAATGATAAAAACATGTTAAGCATGTCGATGGGCCCCATTTTGTGACTAAAATTAGATTATAGCCCATAAAATCGTCCGTATGTGAATTTCGGTCAATTTATGTTTGAAATTTGGAAAAACTTAAACTTACAAAATTGTAAAGAATTGAATTTCCTATGGAATGGACATAAAATTTGAATTTCTCTGATAAAAAGGCTATTTATTATGAATTATTGAAGTTCCAGAATAATTAATTTTTAAAGTTTTAATTATTTTATTTATGAAAGACGTTTTTGTTAAGATTGGTGGGCCCCACTTGTTGTTAAGCATGCTGAATTCAAAATTTTAAAGTGGGAGTAGGAATTTTAAAAATAATAATAATATTTTATTAAATTTTCTACTTTGGTGTTCTAAGTATTTTTTTATAAATAGGGTGTTTAGGTTAGAATTGAAAATCTTACCAAAAAATGAAGTTTTCTCTCTATATTATAGAGCGTATTTTTGTGAGTATTTTGATACTTTGAGTGTTGTTATTCGGTGCAAGTTTTTTCAGCACTATATCCAGTATTTCAGTCAAAAGTACTGTCCTTTTGAGGTAAGTGATGTTATTTTTTTTATAAATGATATTATTTCTTTCAATATCATTATGTCGGAATATTGGTAAGATTTTTCTTGTGAAATTCTTGTCTTTTTGTGTCGAGTTAACTATTCACGTATTCGACACTATTCACAGAAAAATTAAAATTTTCTTTTCTTTGTCCAAGTTGTTTATTATGATTACTAGTTTTAATTGTATCTATGTTTTGATCTTCATTATTGAATTTTTCTCCACAATGATTTATTATGGATTATTTCTGAACTTGAATAAACCGAAGTACGAATTCCTAATATTTGTTCTTTTGTCTCACTGAATTCGTTTTCTTTAAAATATTTTTTCAACATCCTCAGTCCTAAATGATGATATTATTGAATATCTTTGGCCTGTAGTATAAAGATGAATGATTAACTGATGAATATCTTTGGCCCGTAGTGCAAAGATGAACAGGTGTTTAGATGAACATGACCAATTGGTGATACAAATGAATATTTTTGGCCTATAGTGCAAAGATGAATATTTGATTCAAGATGTATATTGATTGATGTTACAGAGATAAAATATTGATGACGGACTTTTAAATCTTAGAAGATAGTAGAATTCATTCTCTACTTAACTCTTCTAATGGATTGCTGTTTTCGCTGTAGTTGTTGATCTAAAATTTGTTGTCTATTATATTCTATCAGATTTTTTCCTGTTGAGGACTAACGATAATTTGTTCTATATTATCTTAGTCATAATATTCTTTACTGGGCTAGTTGAGCTCACCCTTTTTTCTTTTTATTTAATTTTTCTTTCAAGAGGCGAGAATGTAGCGATTACTAGTCGGGGTATGGAATGATGGTTCTAGAAAGTTATTTTAGTTTTTCTCACCATTTTTGTAAAATAATATATCAATAATTATAATGAGAACTTATTTGAGTGTGGATATTGTCTAGAAGATAATATTTGTATTTAAACTCACAGTTTATGTGTTGTCGTATTTTGCATGACAATAGTATTAATAAAGTTATAGTTGTTTCTGTACAATATTTTGACGACTCAGAATGGGTGATGTATATCAATTTTAGGGGTGTGACAGTTGGTATCAGAGCTTAAGGATATGGTCTCTGGCGGAGATCGGGGAATAGAACTAGGATGGGAGAGACGAGTAAATTCTTCGCTAGTGTGTCCTACCTAAGCTTATTTGTTTATTGGTCAGAATATAGGGATATTATGTGATATGTTAATTTTTTTAATTAATCCATATTTTATGGCAGTATTTGATAATGACAACTGAGAATGTTAACAATCGAGTAAGTGAGACCGTGGAGACACCTTTAATCCCCAATTAGGAGAACGTGCAACGGGACGACAATGTTCCTCCTGTAAACAACACCACTGATCAGACGATGAACGATGGAATGTTTAGATGCTTTTTGCAGTTCATGCAAAATCAGACAAGGGAGACTCGTGTACAAAATACAGGTAGAAATGATAGCAACGCGCAGTTTGTCACAGCCAAGCAGTTCAAAGAGTTGGGACCATCAGAATTTTAGGGAATTTCGGATCCGATTAAGGCAGAAACGTGGATCAAGCAAATTATCAAGATATTCGATGTCTTGGGATGCACGGAGGAACAGAAGGTTCCATTCGCCACCTTTATGTTCCGTGGTGAGGCAGATTACTGATAGAAATCTGTGAAGCGTACCCAGCCAGCCGCACTCAATATATGTGACGTCCCCAATATAGGTATACATCACCCATTCTGAGTCACCAAATATATTGTAAGACCACAATTTATTAATGAATAAAATCAAATTTTCTCTAAATATTATTGTGAATAATAAGGTGTTAATTTGATATAATACTTTGGTTATGGGTGAAATGTGCAAATTTTGCAAAATAAGCAAGTGGTTATAAAATATTCATTTTGTCGGAAAATATTCGTGGAATATTCTTGCTGTCGGGGAATATTCGTACGACAGCGCAGCCTTGTATGGGCCCCATAACGGAAAGCGATTGGATGAAGAAAATGACAAGTATAAGTTGTTTATAAACAACGGCGTAGTTGTTACCGTTAATACTGTTGGAATACCCGGTGGTTAAAATACAGTAGCACACGGTATTGCACCAATTATTGATTCTTACATAAGAAGGCACTACTCAATAATTATTATAGTAGTTATTGTTCAATATTTTATTTTATTGATTCAATAATTGCTGCGTTGATATTTTATATTATTGTTGTTTCAATAATTGTTGCTGCACAGTATCTTCCTTTATCAGATCAATAATTCATATTATTTGAATAATATTATTAGATAACATTATTGGCAATGTTTAGAAAGTTCTGTCTAAGGAGAGGTTTGATCATCTAATTGCGCGCCAGTAAGGAGAAATCCTTATTGGAAAGCCCCCTCTTTCCTGAGAACGGCCTAGTTGTCATAAATGTGATTCTGTAATATTATTTGTGAATAATTAATTATTGATTCATATGATAAGGAAATATTTATTTTATGTGGATATAAATGAGGGATATATTTTTGTGGTTAAAAATGAAGAAGTTAATGTTGAGGTTTTTATCAGTATTTTTGTCGGAATGGAGGTATTAATTTTTTAGATATTTTGCGGGGGTTATAATTTTTAATCCGACCGTTGGATCGTGGTAATTTTTGAATATGTTATACATATATAAGTTGAGTATATGTCCACAAATTTTGAACCGTTAAAAATGAACGTATGATTTATTATGAATTTTACGAGATGACTGGTTCAGAAATTGTTGAATTTTCGAAGTTAATCATTTTGGTGGAAAATTCTAGAATTGGTGGGCCCCACTCTTGGTTGGTGAAAAAATGTGTTGAGATTTTTATTCAAATGTGGTGGGTGAAAATAGTAGCAGGTAAAGCCATCAGGTTGCAGGTTAAGTCTGCTTCGGCGTGCTAACATTTTCCTATAAATAGAGGGCTAAGTTAGAATTGAAAATCACACCAGAAACAAGTTTTTTCTGTTTCTCTCTAGATTATTGAGTATATTTTGTGAGTATTTAGATATTTTGAGGGTTTCTATTCATCAGAGCAAGTTTCTTTCAGCCTTATACCGGTATTCCGACCAGAAGAACTGATATTTTGAGGTAAGGGATATTATTTTCTTCTTAAATGATATTATTTTCTTCAATATCATTATGCTAAAATATTGATATGAACTTTTTATCAAATTTGGAACTTTTTGTGTCGGGGTTACTATTTACGTATACGTTACTATTCACGTATACAGCACTATTCACGAATACGGTACTATTCACCGAAAAATAAAATTTTTCCTTTTTGTCCAAGATGTCTATTATGGTTACTATCTTTGATTGTATCCATGTTTTGATCTTTATTTTTGAATTCTACTTCACAATTGATTATTATGAAGTATTATTGGTCTTGGATAAACTGTTATACGAATTCCTACTATTTGTCCTTCTGTCTCACTGGATTCATTCTCTTTAAGATATTTTTCATCATCCTCAGTCTTAAATGATGATATTACTGTATATCTTTGGCCTGTAGTGCAAAGATGTATGATTACTTGATGAATATCTTTGGCCTGTAGTGCAAAGATGAACAGGTGTTGAGATGAACATGACTGACAGGTGATACAAATGAATATCTTTGGCCTGTAGTGCAAAGATGAATATTTAGATAAAGATGATTATTAATTAATGTAACAGGGATAAAATATTGATGATGGACTTTTAAATCTTAGAAGATAGTAGAATTCATTCTCTACTTGACTCTTCTAATGGTTTGCTGTTTCCGCTGCAGTTGTTAATCTAAAACTTGTTGTCGATTATATTCTATCAGATTTTTCCCTGTTGAATACTAATGATAATTTGTTGATATTCTTTACTGGGCTAGTTGAGCTCACCCTTTTTCTTTTTGTTCTATTTTTCTTCTCAGGAGGTGAGAACATAGCAGGATCTAGTCGGGGTATGGAGTGATGGTTCTAGAAAAATGTTTTAGCAGTCCTCACTATTTCTGTAAAATAGTGTTTGAATAATTGTATTGAGGACTTATTTGAGTGTGGATATTGTCTAGAAGACAATATTTGTATTTAAACTCACAGTATGTGTTGTCGTATTTTGCACGACAATTGTATTATTGAAGTTGTAGTTTGCTTTCTGTACCATGTATTTGGCGACTCAGAATGGGTGTTGTATACCTATTTTGGGGGCGTCACATATATGGTACAGAAACAACTACGACTTTATTAATACAATTGTCGTGCAAAATACGACAACATTTAACTGTGAGTTTAAAATACAAATATTATCTTCTAGGCAATATCCACACTCAAATAAGTCCTCATAACAATTATTGATACTTTATTTTATAAAAATGGTGAGGACTACTAAAATATCTTTATAGAACCATCATTCCATACCCCGACTAATACTCGCTACATTCTCGCCTCCTGAGAAGAAAAATGGAACAAAAAGGAAAGGGTGAGCTCAACTAGCCCAGTAAAGAATATTATGACTAAGATAATATAGAACAAATTATCGTTAGTACTCAACAGGAAAAAATCTAATAGAATACAATAGACAACAAATTTTAAATCAATATTCGCAACGGAAATAATAATTCATTAGAAGAGTTAAGTAGAGGATGAAATCTACTATCATCTATGAATTTAAAAGTTCATCATCAATATTTTATCTCTGTAACATCAATCAATATACATCTTGAATCTAATATTCATCTTTGCACTACAGGCCAAAGATATTCATTAGTCGGTCATGTTCATCTCAACATCTATTCATCTTTGCACTACGGGCCAAAGATATACGTGAATAGTGCCGTATACGTGAATAGCAACCCCGACACTAAAAGATCAATATTTCGACATAATGATACTGAAAAAATAATATCATTTATAAAAAAAAATAACATCCCTTACCTCTAAAAAGACAGTACCTCTGACTGGAATACTGGATATAGTGCTGAAGGAACTTGCACCGTATAGCAACACTCAAAGTATCAAAATACTCACAAGAATACGCTCGATAATATAGAGAGAGAAGATTTCAGTTTCTGGTGTGATTTTCAATTCTAACCTAAGCACCCTATTTATAGGAAAATGCTTAGAACACCAAAGCAGAAAATTTAATAAAATATTAATATAATTTAAAATTTTCAAGCCCACCTTAGACCAACTGAATTCAGCACATTTATATCACATGTGGGGGCCACCTCATTTGCAAAAAATGTTTTTCATAAAAAAATAACTAAAACTTCAAAAATTAATTATTTCGGAATTTCAATAATTCATAATAAATAGCCCTTTTATCAGAAAAATTCAAATCTTATGTCCATTTCATAAGAAATTCAATTCTCTACAACTTTGTAAGTTTAAGTTTTTCTAAATTCCAAACAAAAATTGACCGAAATCCACATACGGACGATTTTACAGGCCATAATCAAATTTCAGTCAAAAATTGGGGTCCACAAACATGAAAAACATGTTTTATATATTTTTTTGTAACAAAAATACTCTTCCTCCTCATTTATTCATATATCACACATTTATTATAAAAATATCACCATTATTATATTATTAAAATATAATAATATATTTAAATGAATTATTTTATCAGAAAAGATAACATACCAATTTTCAACAATTGTCACCATAAAAATTTTCTCTATCTATATCCACATAAAATGAATATTTTTCTTATCATATAAATTAATAATTAATTATTCACAAATAATATTACAGAATCACAATACTGACAACCAGACCGTTCCCCGGAAAGAGGGAGCTTTTCAATAAGAATTTTTTCTTACTGACGCGCAATTAGGTGACGAAACCTCTCCTTAGACAGAACTTTCTAGACATTGCCAATAATGCTATCTAATAATATTATGCAAATATGAATTATTAATCTGATAATAGAAAATACTGTGTAGTGACAATTATTGAAACAACAATAATATAAAATATCAACGTAATAATTATTGAATCAATAAAATAAAATATTAATCAGTAATTACTGTAACAATTATTGAGTAGTGCCTTCTTACGTAAGAATCGATAATTGGTGCAATACCGTGTGCTACTGTGCAACAACGCATATTACTGTGTTTTAACCACCGGGTATTCTAACAGTATTAACGGTAACAACTACGTCGTTATTTATAAACAACTTATACTTGTCATTTTTTTCATCCAATCGCTTTCTATTATGGGGCCCACAAAAGGCTGCACCGTCGTACGAATATTCCCCGACAGCAAGAATATTCCACGACCAAACCAATATTCCCCGACAACAAAGAATATTTTATAACCACTTGTTTATTTAAGATATTTGCGCATTTTACCCATAACTAACCACATTAATCAAATCAACCCTTACTATTTCAAAATAATAAATAGAGGAAATTTAATTTCATTTATAAAAAGTTGGGGTCTTACAACATCCCCTCCTTATGAAATTTCGTCCTCGAAATTGACGTACATACCTGGTGTTTTGAAAAGGTAAGGATACCTCGTTTTTATTTCCGTTTCTAACTCTTAAGTCATTTCCTCAATAGCATGGTTCCTCCGCAAAACCTTAAGTGCGTCGGACATGCTCCTTCCTATCCAAGATCTTGACAGGTACCTCCTCGTACATTAAGTCTTCGGTTATCTCGTCTGGTTCTAACTCAATAATATGGTTTGGGTCTTTCACATATTTATGAAGCACAAATATGTGAAAAATATTATGAACACCTGGAGAATTTCTATCAAGATGGTGTCTCTACTACCATTTATGTCTATGTACCATGGATCTGTTGCTTCGTAATCAAGTCTAAAATAACAAGGCCTACCCATATGATTTACTTGAATATTGCCATAATACACAATTTCGTTTTGCAAAAATCACAAAAAAGTTCCATGGAACGAGAACAATAATAAAAAGTCTAAACACTATCGTACTGGAATATCACAAAAACTATATATAAGGTCAGAGTATATCAATGTCCTCATGATTCATTCCAAATATTGCCAAAAAAAGTCATCACTAATTGCACCGGCTCAAAGCTATGATAGCATATAGTTCAATTAGAAACAATTGAGACAGCAATTGGTTGCAAAAGAAGATTCCGAGCAAATGGAGAGAAATCATACCATCAATAGTATAGTATTTTTTAACGTATCTGTACGTCTCCGAAAAAATATATAAAATAAAGTCAAAAGATAAAATTTGTCCTTTTTTCTTTATTGAGAGAACAATATAGTAGTGCTATACTATTCCATAATGGCGTATTGTTATGCAAATTGCAATAGAGATATACGTCAGCTAAAGTTTGACTCTTGACTCAAATTAAATAACAAAGTAAATAAATAAATAATGAAATCCCTCCCTTTTATGTTTTCAAGACTCTTTTTCGCTATATTTTGAGTTGGATGATGAAGTGTTTGTACATTTGAACAAGTCAAAATTAAAGTGGGCTTAAAGTCAAAAGAATCATAGAGAAAAGCATCTGGAAATTTAAAGCATCTTAAAACGAAACTACTAACAAACAAGATAAAACATTGAAACGTCTTATAATTATATATATATATATATATATATATATATATATATATATATATATATATATATATATATATATATTACAATCTTACATGTTAATATTTATTTAGATAAATTTAATTGATAATATTTTTATGATATATTTAATATAATGAGTCAATTTTATAATTCTATCAAATATCATGTATTACTATATACGTTACAATAAAAATCTTTCACAATAGGTAGAAAAACTATATTAATAACAACCTTTGATATTTTACCATATTTTTCTAGTTCGTTCTTTCTTTTTTTGAAAGCCATTTACTTGGAGTCGAAGGATTCTTATTCTTATAAAGTTATAAAAATTGTGTAAACAGTTTGTGAGAAATAAAAATAATTAGTTGTGGGCACCAAAGTTGGTTGCTTGGGAAAAACGTCAACACCATCTGTATTGTGAACCTGAGATATACAATAAGAAGGAAAGATAAATAGCTGCTGTGCCAAGCTAATTTAATGCTAATCCTAGCCGGATGGGTAATACTGATCCTAGAGGTCTCAGGTTCACAATATTGTATATCTCTTTCCAAAGTTGGTTGCTTGGGAAAAATAAAATGTTTATTCAAAAGAATACGTAGCAAATGGAGAGAAATCATAACATCAATAGTATAGAAGATACGGAGCAAACGAAAAACATCTGTTGCTTGGGATCAACACCATCTGCTACAATCAAATTGGAAAATTAAGATAGTAAAGTTTTAAAGACAGTTAATTCAAACAACTTTAAACCAACCTGAAAAAAAAATTAATACGTGTATATTATAGATATATATAGCTTTGTTACGAATATGCACCTGTCAACCTAAAAAGAGATTGATATAGGCTTTGTATCAGCAAAGCAATGAAGAAAAAAAATGGGCATCGTCCATCACCCAAGCAGCCACCATAAATGTCCCTGTATATGATCAACTAGCGGGGAGTAATTTAGAATATATAGGTAAACATATGTCCCTGTATAGATCATTCTTGGTTGTACTATGTATTTAGATTCAGAGCTACATATGTATTATTTTATAAATGAATCTAAGTAATTAAATGATCAAATACCACTAGCAATACTTCATAGAAACATTCAGGATTGACATAGCATCCTGACCTCAGATCTCCACTGATCAGTATTCACAAATACAGTCACAGCTTGATACTCTTCATTTACCTGCCCAATGTGAAGAGTATGCAAGTAGAATCCTAGAGTTCAAATATTGTGCTTACAATGGAACCATAGAGTGGAAGTAGAATCCCCCAATTTTCAAAGTTCAAATATAGAAAAGAGAAGTAGAATGCCCCAATTTTCAAGAGCAAAAAACCATTACCTTCAAAAGAACAAAGCTGTGGAGAGACTTTTAAACCAACCATATGCTTGGAGTTCAAAAAAAGGCTCCAAAATATCTGGCTAGGACCACAGGGGTAGGCTCGTTAAGTTCAGCTTTCCACTCCCGAAGCATCTGATGAACTTGCTCTTCCAGCAAAGCAACATCGTTCGAACGGTTCTCCCTCCTCGCAGACTGCAGATCAGAGAACATCCCCTGAAGATCATCCACCCGATTCTTCGCTCTGTCTTTGAATACTTGATGCCCAGCTACACTATTCTTCGTACCTTTCCCTATAGCCCAATCAAAAACCCTAATTTCCTGCACAAAATCCATTACTAATCTCAATTGCATGATACTATACATCAATTTAAAACAAAAATCGTAATAATAATAAAAAAAGAGAGAGCCTAATTTGGTCTAAATCACACCCTTTTCATCAGAATTTGCAAAATTACAAGGGATGACAATAGTCAGAGAAGAAGGCCGAGGGGTTCCAATTTGGGAGAAAAATTGGAGCGAGGATACTAAAATAATTTGGGGGAAGGTGGGAGGGTTTTTTCTTTAAAAAAAACTCTATACCGACGGTTCCGTGTTTACCGTCGCTATAGATACTCTATAGCAACAGTTTCGTTCTGACCGTCGTTATAGATTCCCTATAGCGACGGTTCCGTTCCGACTGTCGCTATAGCTCGTCACTATATGTCGAATTTCTAGTCGTACGAGACATGCTTGGAGGTAACGCAAGTCTATAGGCCACATTTCCTACTCGGTCAAGAATTTGAAATAGACCATTAAATCGTGGATTGAGCTTTCCGCTCTTCCTAAATCTTGTAACTTCCTTCCATGGAGCAACACGTAACAATACATGATCCCCAATATCAAATTCCACGTCCTTTCGATGAAGATCCGCATAACTCTTTTGTCGATCTTGTGTCGTTTGTATACGTTGTCGAATCATTTGGATCTTTTCTGTAGTCATACGTACTAACTCTGGTCCTAACAATGTTGCTTCACCCACCTCATCCCAACATACTGGAGAACGACAATTTCGACCATACAATGCTTCAAATGGAGCCACACCTATACTTGCCTGATAACTATTGTTGTAGGAGAATTCCACTAATGGTAAATACTTATCCCAACTCCCTTTGAAGTTTAGAACACAGAGTCTTAATAGATCTTCAAGAGTTTAAATAGTCCTCTCTGATTGTTCATCCGTTTGAGGATGGTATGCCGAACTGAATCGTAAATCCGTGCCCATAGCTTTCTGCAAGCTAACCCAAAATTGTGAAGTGAATCTTGGGTCACGATCCGAAACTATAGATACTGGCATGCCATGCAACCTCACAATCTCATTCACGTACATAAGAGCAAGACGTTCAAGGGAATAAGTCTCTCGTATCGGCAAGAAATGAGCAGACTTGGTTAATCTATCAACAATAACCCAAATCGCATCTATGCCTTGAAAAACCTTTGGAAGACCCGTAACGAAATCCATGGTAACTGAAAAGTAGGTTTTATACCTACTTATCCGGTATCTATTACTTGAATTATTTGTTTAATCTCATATTTCTTAGTTATTTTTCATACATTTTATGTTATTTTATAGGCTATGACATAACATTGGCATGAAGAAGCAAGGAAAAGCAATTCGGATATCTTTTGGACCAAAATACGAAAGTAAATGCAAGAAGGGAAGATTGAAGGACTTTTAACACCAAGTTGGATGCATGTTCTTGGCTTGGAACTTGGATATTATTGTAGATCTACTTCTTAGCTTTCCAGAACATCATGAATCATCCCAATCAGAGTTCGGATGCGAGAGTTATGGCCTTTTTATCAACAAAGATCAAATCTAAGAGTTCTCATACTTGCAATTTACAGAGCAGTCACTTCCAGCTCAATTTCAACATTCATCCGACCAGAATTTCTCAATCCTCAAACAATGAAAGTAGTAGAGCTCGTCGATATCTTCGATTTGATAGGTGGCAGGCCCCGTAAGTCTTCCCGGATCAAAAGTTATGGCCGTTTTACCAGAGGACACTGTGATAGAAAATGGACCCCCGCCAGGGCGGGCTTTTCCTCAGTAAAATCCCCGCCGGGGCGAGCATAGCAGCTGCTAGACAGTAAGGACCCCCGCTGGGGCGGGTCCTGTGCAAGCCTAAACCCTCGTCAGGGCGGGGGTACGCGTAGAAAAGACGTTTTTTGGCCAAATTTGAGTTCGGAAAGGATTGTTTCGATCCAATTGACTCAAGGACTTCTAAGAGGACTTAAAGACATGTAAAGAGACTTATAAGGAGGAGAAACACAAGGATTAGAGGGGATATTAGAGGAGATTAGACTAGAGATTAGAGAGGATTCTATTAGATTATATTAGAGTAGAATAGGAGGAAACACTAGTTCTTGTTAGATTTGGAGATTGAAGCAACTTGGAGACCATTGAAGATTCAAAGTAGGAGCAAGGAGGGAGCGTCAAATCTACAGAGAATAGATTCTATCTTCTTATCTTCTTCTATCTTTGTCTTTTAATGTGTATTCAATTGTGGATTCTTAGTTTTAATTCAATAATCATGAACTAATTCTGTGTTTGAGATTACAATAGATCTTATTGTTTAGTTTATTTTAATATGTTTCGCTATCAATTATTAAGTTCTATTGTGAGGATTGTCTATTGTGATTTGGACTTAATTGTTTAATTGATCGGCCATCAATTACCGTGTTAATCTATATGAACTCGAGAGATGAAGTATTGATTTAGATCTTATCATGATAGCATGTGTTCAAGATTTTGTTAGTAGGTTAAACTTGATGAGTGTTATGGTAGAGATATGCTTGACACCGCATGTAATTGGATAGAGAACTTATTCTTAAACTTTCTTCAATTGTAATTCACATAGAGATATAGTGGGTTAGTTGATTAAGGTGTTTAACGGATTTCTATCTTAATTGTGGATTGACGTTAATACGGTATTAGTGCATCGAGAGGTGGTTAATACTACTTTTGTGTTCTTGATTAACAATTCGGGATAGAGAATAATTGATGAGAAGTGTGTTAACCTAAATGCAGCAATAAGTGAAGTTGTGATCTTAAATCTCCATAATCTTAATTTAACTACTGGTAATTAGAATTAGTTTACTTATAAATTGAAATTCATTCGTTTAAATAAGATTGAGTTGGTTGCGGGTTAGTACTTGGTGATTTTTATTAAATAATTCTCTGTGGGAACAATACTCAACTTATCGCTTTATTACTTGTTGACCACGTATACTTGCGTATTGTGCGTAATTAGATTTTACCCAACAAGTTTTTGGCGCCGTTGCCGGGGAATTAGTTTAATATTTTTTTACCAATATTAATTTCAATCAAATTAGTCTTAATTTAAACATTTTTAATTTTATTTTTAATTTTCTTCCTATATTTCTCTCTTTTCAGGTACCGTGGATGACTTTGCGTATCAATGGCCATACACAAACATGACTCAACCAAGGGAAGCGGGGATTGATGGTCTCAATGCATTTTCTGCATTATCAGCGCAACTTGAGACACTTTCGAGGAGGTTGGACGTTGTTGCAGCCCAACGTAATCGAAGGATAGCAGTTGATTGCAATTATTATGCTGGTAATCATCCGAGTCATCCATGCACCGTTAGTTTTGGGCCGGGACAACACGGTGGTGAATACCTCAACGATTATACATATGCTAATTATCAGCAAGTTTGGGGGTATCACCCGAATTCATCATGGAGTGATACTTATGAAGACCAATACTACGCTCTAAATCCAACATTCACACCGAAATTTTCATGTCCACCTCCATTGCCACAAGAAGAAAAGCCAAATCTGAGGGATCTAATATTGAAGGGCATAGCAAATATAGAGGAGATGAGTATTAACCTAGAGGAGATGAGTATTAGCCAAGAGCTGTCAACCTAAAATTTTAATAATTGGATGGAACAACTAGATACTACCTCAACCAATGGTCCTCAATACATGGCTTCCGAGACTGAAATAGAAAATTCAAGGCTGGGGGAATTATAGTCCAAGTTCATAGCAGATGAGGAGAAGTTGAGTAATCAAGCGAAGCCAAATCAAAATCTTACAGATCAGACAGAGAAAATGACCAAAGCCGTAAGCAACCTTCCTCCAAACACTTGGCCTTATGACATGGATGACGAAATTGACAGAGAACCCGAACCAAATCTGCAACTAGATGAGCCACAAGATATAGGAAGTGTGGAGACAATTGGGGATAATGAAATAGAGGTCGACGAAGATCTAAATGGGCCTCTACCAAAGATCAAAGAGTAAGTCAGATTTGCAAAATCATGCCCACTTGGTAGTCATGTCGTCGGCGAAGCTCTTGTTGACATAAGAGTGAGTACAATTTTCAATCCATGGTGGGAAGAGAAAGAGAAGATAGACGAAGAGCCCATTGTGTGTGACAAGCTTCCATGCCCCAAAGTGATCACATACATAATGGAGAAAACACCTAGCTATGGGACGTTCTTGATTGAGATCATACCAAATCAGAGCATGCTAGGTGACTTTGATGCATTGGCCATCGTAAATGGGAACCTACCAAAAGCTATATAATTTCCTATGGATGGAGGGTTCCTCAATTACTGAAGAGGAATTGGATAGCGTTGACCAGAAAAAGTTAGGCTGAAAGACTGTAAATCAAGCGCTGACTGGGAGGCAACCCAGGAATTTTTTTATTTTTTATTTATTTTATTTTTTTAATATTTATATGCTTTCCTAGTTTATTTAGTAGATAGGAATCACGTTATATTCCAAAGTTCTATTCTAATCCATGTTGTCTCTCTTCATTGCAGGTATTGGAGATTCAATGGACATGCAAAGGATTATGAAAAGGTTATTCAAGTTAAATTCAAGTGTGGTGCCCGATTCATTCCAATGTGCTTAACCTATTCTTCAAACTTTGTAGACAAGGAGATAAATTGATATATGTCAGGGAAGTCCTCTCTTTTAATTTTTCCTATCTTAGCCATTGAGGACAATGTTTGTTTTAAGTTTGGGGATAATTATCATGTTTAGTATTTACTTGGGCAATGTTTTGATGGAATTTGATTTTGGCCAATGATAAGTGGGTGGTTGATATTGTTAACTCTTGGAGAATTGATAAGCATGCTTAGTCTATATTTTAACTAGTTAGTTGGTTTTCACATTACTTGTGAAATGTTTGAAAACTTTTACACATATCCATTTGTTTAGCCAGTTGGGATTGAAATTTGTTGGCTAACGGCTTATGAAAGATACCATTGCAACTTGAGAAATCTTATTTGAGCATCATTCGAAGTGAAAAATAGGCACTCACAAAAGTTTGGGGGAAATTTATTGGAACCTTCCCAAGTTGAATAATTGAATCTTGTGGTGGGTCGAGATGGAGCGTAAAATGCACTCCCCATAAACACAGACACGAGATGGAGCGTAAAACACACTCGTTCAATGAAAAGTGGAAAGTGAGATGGAGCGTAAAACACACTCACTAAATAGAGAAAATAAAATATATATGTTTAAAATACTTGGGAAGGGTTCTTACGTGCTTAAAAGTTTAAATATCCAGTTGATCCTCAAGAAAAATTTGTGCTATGTCTATAGTAGCGGTGATTGATGTGATAAGAATTTTTGAAAGTCATTTTTGAAAATCTTTTATGAGTATTGGTTAATCTAATCTAAATCATGACTAGTTTGAACATATGGATGCATACACGCACTTAAAGGATCAAGAGTAGATGTGAATCTAATGAAAGTTGTTGAAATTTTAGACATGACATTATTTTGAAATTTTCTACGAGTTATCATTTGTTGTACCCTTTGAGGCCATTGATCAAATTCATATCGATTCATTGTTTGGGTGGATCGTTGCTAGAGGATGAATCTGTCTAATTTATGTTTTTGCTTAAGGACAAGCAAAGGTTTAAGTTTGGGGGTATTTCATAAGTAGGTTTTATACATACTTATCCGGTATCTATTACTTGAATTATTTATTTAATCTCATGTTTCTTAGTTACTTTTCATATATTTTATGTTATTTTGTAGGCTATGACATAACATTGGCATGAAGAAGCAAGGAAAAGCAATTCGGATATCTTTTGGACAAAAATAAGCAAGCAAATACAAGAAGGGAAGATTAAAGGACTTTTAACACCAAGTTGGATTCATGTTCTTGGCTTGAAACTTGGATATTATTGTAGATTTACTTCTTAGCTTTCCGAAACATCTTGAATCATCCCAATCAGAGTTCAGATGCGAGAGTTATGGCCTTTTTATCAACGAAGATCAAATCTAAGAGTTCTCATACTTGTAATTTACATAGTAGTCACTTCCAGCTCAATTTCAACCATCATCCGACCAGAATTTCTCAATCCTCAAAGAATGAAAGTTGTAGAGCTCGTCGATAGCTTCGATTTGATAGGTGGCAGGCCCCGTAACTTCTTCCGGATCAAAAGTTATGGTCGTTTTACCAGAGGACACTATGGTAGAAAATGGACCCCCGCCGGGGCGGGCTTTTCCTTTGTAAAACCCCCACCGGGGCGGGCATAGCAGCTGCTAGACAGTAAGGACCCCCGCCGGGGCGGGTCCTGTGCAAGCCTAAACCCCCGCCGGGGCAGGGGTACGCGTAGAAAAGACGTTTTTTGGCCAAATTTGAGTTCGGGAAGGATTATTTCGATCCAATTGACTCAAGGACCTCTAAGAGGACTTAAAGACATGTAAAGAGACTTATAAAAGGAGGAGAAACACAAGGATTAGAGGGGATATTAGAGGAGATTAGACTAGAGATTAGAGAGGATTCTATTAGATTAGATTGGAGTAGAATAGGAGGAAACACTAGTTCTTGTTAGATTTGGAGATTGAAACAACTTGGAGACCATTGAAGATTCAAAGTAGGAGCAAGGAGGGAGCGTCAAATCTACAGGCAATAGATTCTATCTTTTTATCTTCTTTTATCTTTGTCTTTTAATGTGTATTCAATTGTGGATTCTTAGTTTTAATTCAATAATCATGAACTAATTCTTTGTTTGAGATTACAATAGATCTTATTGTATAGTTTATTTTAATATGCTTCGCTATCAATTATTAATTTCTATTGTGAGGATTGTCTATTGTAATTTGGACTTAATTGTTTAATTGATTGGCCATCAATTATCGTGATAATCTATATGAACTCGAGAGATGAAGTATTGATTTAGATCTTATCATGATAGCATGTGTTCAGGATTTTGTTAGTAGCTTAAACTTGATAAGTGTTAAGGTAGAGATATGCTTAATACCGCATGTAATCGGATATAGAACTTATTTTTAAACTTTCTTCAATTGTAATTCACTTAGAGATATAGTGGGTTAGTTGATTAAGGTGTTTAACGGATTTCTATCTTAATTGTGGATTGACGTTAATACGGTATTAGTGCATCGAAAGGTGGTTAATACTACTTTCGTGTTCTTAATTAACAATTCGGGATAGAGAATAATTGATGAGAAGTGTGTTAACCTAAATGCAGCTATAAGTGAAGTTGTGATCTTAAATCTCCATAATCTTAATTTAACTAGTGGTAATTAGAATTAGTTTACTTATAAATTGAAATTCATTCGTTTAAATAAGATTGAATTGGTTACGGGTTAATACTTGGTGATTTTTATTAAATAATTCTCTGTGGAAACGATACTCAACTTATCACTTTATTACTTGTTGACCACGTATACTTGCGTGTTGTGCGTAATTAGATTTTACCCAACAAGTAATAAATACCGGATAAGTAGGTTTTATACCTACTTATCCGGTATCTATTACTTGAATTATTTGTTTAATTGCATGTTTCTTAGTTACTTTTCATACATTTTATGTTATTTTGTAGGCTATGACATAACATTGGCATGAAGAAGCAAGGAAAAGCAATTCGTACATCTTTTGGACCAAAATACGCAAGCAAATGCAAGAAGGGAAGATTGAAGGACTTTTAACACCAAGTTGGATGAATGTTCTTGGCTTGGAACTTGGATATTATTGTAGATCTACTTCTTAGCTTTTCGAAACATCTTAAATCGTCCTAATCGGAGTTCGGATGCAAGAGTTATGGTCTTTTTATCAACGAAGATCAAAGCTAAGAGTTCTCATACTTGCAATTTACACAGCATCTATTTCAAGCTAAATTTCAACCTTCATCCAAATCGAATCTGTCAAATCTCAAAGAATGAAAGTTGTAGAGCTCGTCGATATTTTCGATTTGATAGGTAGCAGGCTCCGTTACTCCTCTCGGATCAAAAGTTATGGTCTTTTTACCAGAGGACGCTGTGACAGAAAATGAACCCCCACCGGGGCGGGCTTTTCTTTCACAAAACCCCCGCTGGGGCGGGGGTACCACCTGGAAAATAGACCCAAAGCCAGTCGGGGTGGGCCCTTTACAAGTATAAACCCCCGCCGGGGCGGGGGTACGCGTAAAAAAGACGTCTTTTGGCCAAATTTGAGTTTGGGAAGGATTGTTTCGATCAAATTGGCTCAAGGACTTCTAAGAGGACTTAAAGACATGTAAAAAGGCTTATAAAAGGAGGGGAATAACAAGGATTATGGGGGAGATTAGAGAGGATTCTATTAGATTAGATTAGAGTAGAATAGGAGAAAACATTTGTTCTTGTCAGATTTAGAGATTGAAGCAACTTGGACACCATTGAAGATTCAAAGTAGGAGCAAGGAGGGAGCGTCAAATCTACAGACAATAGATTCTATCTTCTTATCTTCTTCTATCTTTGTCTTTTAATGTGTATTCAATTGTGGATTCTTAGTTTTAATTCAATAATCATGAACTAATTCTTTGTTTGAGATTACAATGGATCTTATTGTGTAGTTTATTTTAACATGCTTCGCTATCAATTATTATGTTCTATTGTGAGGATTGTCTATTGTGATTTGGACTTAATTATTTAATTGATTGGCCATCAATTACCGTGATAATCTATATGAACTCGACAGATGAAGTATTGATTTAGATCTTATCATGATAGCATGTGTTCAGGATTTTGTTAGTAGCTTAAACTTGATGAGTGTAAAGGTAGAGATATGCTTGACACCGCATGTAATCGGATAGAGAACTTATTCTTTAACCTTCTTCAATTGTAATTCACATAGAGATATAGTGGGTTAGTTGATTAAGGTGTTTAACGGATTTCTATCTTAATTGTGGATTGACGTTAATATGGGTATTATACATCGAGAGATGGTTTTATCTGCTTTAGTGTTCTTGATTAATAACTCAGGATAGAGAATAATAGATGAGAAGTGTGTTAACTTAAATGAAGCAATAAGTGAAGTTGTGATCTTAAATCTTCGTTATCTTAATTTACTAGTGGAATTTAAGAGTAGTTTAATTTATATAATTTGAAATTCATTCGTTTAAATACGATTGAGTTGGTTACGGGTTAATACTTGGTGATTTTTGTTAAATAATTCTCTGTGAAAACGATACTCAATTTATCATTTTATTACTTGTTGCCCACGTATACTTGCGTGTTGTGCGTAATTAGATTTTATCCAACAAGTTTTTGGCACCGTTGCCGGGGAATTAGTTTAATATTTTTTACCAATATTAATTTCAATCAAAATAGTCTTAATTTAAACATTTTTATTTTTAGTTTTAACTATCTTCCTATATTAAACTAATTCCCCGGCAACGGCGCCAAAAACTTGTTGGGTATGATCTCAATCAAGAATGTCCCACAGCTAGGTGTTTTCTCCATTGTGTATGTGATCACTTTGGGGCATGGAAGCTTGTCACACACAATGGGCTCTTCGTCTATCTCCTCTTTCTCTTCCCACCATGGATTAAAAATTGTACTCACTCTTATGTCAACAAGAGCTTCACCGACGACATGACTACCAAGTGGGCATGATTTTGCATATCTGACCGACTCTTTGTTCTTTGGTGGAGACCTATTTAGATCTTTGTCGACCTCTATTTCATTATCCCCAATTGTCTCCACACTTTCGATATCTTGTGGCTCATCCAGTTGCAGATTTGGTTCGGGTTCTCCGTCAATTTTGTCATCCATGTCATAAGGCCAAGTGTTTAGAGGAAGGTTGCTTACGGCTTTGGTCATTTGCTTTGTCTGATCCATAAGATTTTGATTTGGCTTCGCTTGATTACTCATCTTCTCCTTATCTGCTATGAACTTGGACAATAATTCTCCCGGCCTTGAATTTTCTATTTCAGTCTCGGAAGCCATGTATTGAGGACCATTGGTTGAGGTAGTGACTAGTTGTTCCATCTAATTATTAAAATTTTGGGTTGACAGCTCTTGGCTAATACTCATCTCCTCTAGGTTTGTTATGCCCTTCAATATTATATCCCTCAGATTTGGCTTTTCTTCTTGTGGCAATGGAGGTGGACATGAATATTCCGGTGTGTATGATGGATTTGGAGCGCAATATTGGTCATCATAATTGTAGCTCCATGAAAAATCTGGGTGATACCCCCAATCCTGATAATAGTTGTTAGGATAGACATAATTATTGGCGTAATCATCACCATACTGTACCGGCTCGAAACTGATGGCGCACTGATGACTCATATGATTTCCAGCACAATAATCACAGGTAACCGCCACACTTTGATGACGTTGAGCTTCAAAAGCGTCTAACCTCAAAATTATCTCAATCTGTCCTGACAATGCAGAAAGTGTCGTGATTCTGTCAATCTCTGGTCCCTTTGGCTGTGTCATTCTTGCCATCCTTCGACTCCGTTGGACTGCGATAACCTCCAACGTCTTCGAAGTTGCCTCAATTTGTATTAGCTCTATAGAAAATGTATTAAGTCTATCAATCCCTATTTTCCTTGGTTGAGTCATGTTCGTGTATGACCATTGATACGCAAAGTCATCCATGGTACCTGAAAAGAGAGAAATATAGGAAGAGAGTTAAAACTAAAAATAAAAATGTTTAAATTAAGACTATTTTGATTGAAATTAATATTGGTAAAAAAATATTAAACTAATTCCCCGGCAACGGCGCTAAAAACTTGTTGGGTATGATCTCAATCAAGAACGTCCCACAGCTAGGTATTTTGTCCATTGTGTATGTGATCACTTTGGGGCATGGAAACTTGTCACACACAATGGGCTCTTCGTCTATCTTCTCTTTCTCTTCCCACCATGGATTGAAAATTGTACTCACTCTTATGTCAACAAGAGCTTCGCCGACGACATGACTACCAAGTGGGCATGATTTTGCAAATCTGACCGACTCTTTGTTCTTTGGTGGAGACCTATTTAGATCTTCGTCGACCTCTATTTCATTATCCCCAATTGTCTCCACACTTTCGATATCTTGTGGCTCATCCAGTTGCAGATTTGGTTCGGGTTCTCCGTCAATTTCGTCATCTATGTCATAAGGCCAAGTGTTTGGAGGAAAGTTGCTTACGGCTTTGGTCATTTGCTCTGTCTGATCCATAAGATTTTGATTTGGCTTCGCTTGATTACTCATCTTCTCCTCATCTGCTATGAACTTGGACAATAATTCCCCCAGCCTTGAATTTTCTATTTCAGTCTCGAAAGCCATGTATTGAGGACTATTGGTTGAGGTAGTGACTAGTTGTTCCATCCAATTATTAAAATTTTGGGTTGACAGCTCTTGGTTAATACTCATCTCCTCTAGGTTTGTTATAACGTGTTCCCACTTCCATTTCGGAATCTCAAGTGGTTGCAATGGACCCTTTGGCACTTGATGCTCCGCCTTTACACGTTGACAAGTTAAACACCTCGAGATAAACTTCGTGATCTCTCTCTTCATATTGCTCCACCAAAATGTATGTCGAAGATCACGATACATTTTGGTACTTTCAAGGTAAATTGCAAACGGTGTGTTGTGTGCCTCCATCATGATCTTGTACTTCAAATCAGAGTTGTTAGGAACACAAAGTCTAAAGTTAACTTGAAGTATTTCTTCTTCATCGATTCTTGCTTTTGGGATAACACCTTCTTGTACTTTCTTCTTTATACGCGTCAGCTCTGGGTCTGTGGCTTGAGCAACTTTAACTTTATCGATTAAAGTTTGTTCTATGAGTATATTTGACATCATCACATGGGTCCCCGGAGTCTTGAATTCTATCTTCATCTTTTGTAAATCACCCAAAATGGGCCTTTGTGTTGACAGCATCGCACTCGTTCCCGCATATGATCTTCTACTCAACGCGTCAGCTACCACGTTCGCTTTTCTAGGATGATATTGAATGGTATGGTCATAATCTTTCAACAGTTCAAGCCAACGTCGTTGCCGCATGTTGAGTTCTTTTTGGGTGAAGAAATATTTAAGGCTTTTATGATCCGAATATATCTCCACTTTCTCCCCATATAGATAGTGCCTCCAGATTTTTAACGCGAAAACGACCGCTGCAAACTCTAGATCATGAGTAGGGTAATTTCTCTCATATTCTTTGAGTTGTCGCAAGGCATAAGCTATGACCTTCCCATGTTGCATGAGAACACATCCTAACCTTTTGCCTGAAGCATCGTTGTAGATAACAAATCCATCTGAACTAGATGGTATTGTCAGAACAGGTGCCGAAATAAGTCTCCTTTTAAGCTCTTGAAAACTCTTCTCACATTCCTCGCTCCATACGAATTTTGTATCCTTCCGAGTCAGTTGAGCTAATGGAGTAGCGATTCGAGAAAATCCTTCCACGAATCTCCGATAATAACCAGCTAGACCCAGAAAGCTACGTACTTCGATCACCGACTTCGGTTGCTCCTAACTTTGTATTGCTTCAATCTTCGCCGGGTCAACAGATACTCCATGTTTTGACACCACGTGCCCAAGGAAGGCTACTTCCTCAAGCCATAACTCGCATTTCTTCAACTTGACATAAAGCTTGTTTTCACAAAGCCTTTGGAGTACCAGCTTCAAATGGTGCTCATGATCTTCACGACTTTTGGAATATATGAGGATGTCATCAATAAAGATAACAACGAACTGATCCAAATATTTCTTGAATATTCGGTTCATCATATCCATGAAAGCCACAGGAGCATTAGTCAATCCAAAAGACATGACTAAGAATTCATAATGCCCGTACCGAGTTCTAAAGGCAGTCTTTGGAATATACTCAGTTCTAATCTTCAATTGATGATATCCAGAACGAATATCCATCTTTGAAAAGAATTGTGCTCCTTACAACTGGTCAAACAGGACATCAATACGAGGTAGCGGATACATATGCTTGATGGTGACATGGTTTAATTCCCGATAGTCAATACAAAGTCGCATACTCCCGTCCTTCTTCTTTACAAATAAAACAAGAGCACCCCAAGGAGATGTACTAGGACGAATGAAACCGATGTCCAACAACTCCTGTAGTTGAACCTTTAACTCCCGTGATCACCTCTTTTGGGTTCCTTGCATTTTGACCAGTCACAACAAACGCTCTTCCAGGAACCGTTGACTTTGACTTTTTTGGGACAGCCTTTTGAGTCACCATCCCCGCTGGACTTGGTTTCGCTACAGTACAATCTCGAGCGATATGCCCTTCCTTCACATAATTATAACATACCTTGAACTGTTGTGGATAGTTTCGGCTGATATGTCCCTCTTTTCCGTATTTGTAGCATACGACCGGTGGTCGTTCTCCTCCCTTAGAATCAGTTGTTGCTGGTGCTGACGTCTTCACATTGTCATTGTTGAATTTCCTCTTTTTAAAATCCCCCCCCCACTCGCTTCTTCTATTATCATGGTCACGATTACCACCAGAGTGGTTACCGCTTTTGTCCGTGTTCTTCTTTCTCCGCTGGTTATCGTTGCTCCGATGACTGCTGTCACCAGTACGATCCTGGTTGTGGTCCCTCGGTTGAACGTACTCGTTATCTCGCTCAAATAATTGAGCTCTGTTGACAACATCTGAATATAGAAAAAATTTATGAGAAATGAGATACTGACGTATGTCGAGTTTCAAACCTCTCAACAACATCCGCGTCATACGTTCCTCATTCTCCACCAAATTAGGTACAAACCTGGATAACTCCGCGAATTTCGCCTCGTATTGGGACATCGTCATGTTGTTTTGCTCCAGTCTAATAAACTCTACCTCCTTCATATGACGAATAATTTCAGGAAAGTACTTGTCATTGAACAGTTTCTGAAATGTCTCCCAAGACATGCTGAGTGCGGCTAGATGGGTACGCTTCACAGATTCCCACCAGTAATCTGCTTCATTACGGGACATAAAGGTGGCGAATGGAACCTTCTGTTCCTCCGTGCATCCCAAGACATCGAATATCTAGGTAATTTTCTTGACCCACGTTTCTGCCTTAATCGTGTCCGGCTTTCTCCAGGATTCTGGTGGTCCCAACTCTTTGAACTGCTTGGCTGTGACCAGCTGTGCGTTGCCATTGTTTCTACCTGTATTTTGAACAGGAGTCTCCCTCGTCTGGTTTTGCATGAACCGCAAAAAGCTTCTAAACATCTCATCATTCATCGTCTGCTCAGTGGTGTTATTTACATGAGGAACATTGCCGGCCTGTTGCACATTCTCCTCATTGGTGATTAATGGTGTCTCCACGGTCACATTTACTCCATCGTTAATATTTTCAACTGTCATTCTTAAATACGGCCACAAAACAAGGGTTAATTAAAGAAATTTACACGCAAGATAATAACCCTATACTCTGACCAACTAACAAATAAGCTTAGGTAGGACATACTAGTGAAGAATTTACTCGTCTCTCCCCTCCTAGTTCTATTCCCCGATCTCCGCCAGAGACCATATCCCTAATCTCTGATACCAACTGTGACGCCCCCAAAATAGGTATACATCACCCATTCTGAGTCGCCAAATACATGGTACAGAAACAACTACAACTTTATTAATATAATTATCGTACAAAATACGACAACACTTAACTGTGAGTTTAAAATACAAAAATTATTTTCTAAATAATATCCACACTCAAATAAGTCCTCATAACAATTATTGATATTTTATTTTATAAAAATAGTGAGGACTACTAAAACATCTTTCTAGAACCATTATTCCATACCCCGACTAGTACTCGCTATATTCTCTCCTCTTGAGAAGAAAAATGGAACAAAAAGGAAAGGGTGAGCTCAACTAGCCCAATAAAGAATATTATGACTAAGATAATATAGAACAAATTATCGTTAGTTCTCAACAGAAAAAAATCTAATAAAATACAATAGATAATAAATTTTAAATCAATATTCGCAGCGGAAATAATAATTCATTAGAAGAGTTAAGTAGAGGATGAAATCTACTATCATCTATGAATTTAAAAGTTCATCCTCAATATTTTATCCCTGTAACATCAATCAATATACATCTTGAATCAAATATTCATCTTTGCACTACAGGCCAAAGATATTCATTAGTTGGTCATGTTCATCTCAACACCTGTTCATCTTTGCACTACGGGCCAAAGATATTCATCAAAAAATTATTCATCTTTGCACTACAGGCCAAAGATATTCAGTAATATCATCATTTAGGACTGAAGATGATGAAAAATATTTTAAAGAAAACGAATCCAGTGAAACAAAAGAACAAATATTAAGGATTCGTACTTTAAACAATCTAGGTTCAAAAATACTTCATAAATAACCATAGTGGAGTAAAATTCAAGAATGATCAAAAAATGGATACAATCAAAGCTAGTATCCATAATAGATATCTTGGGGGAAAAAATAAAAATTTAATTTTTCGTGAATAGTGTCGTATACGTGAATAGCAACCCCGACACTAAAAGTTCTAAATTTGATAAAAAGTTCAGATCAATATTTCGGCATAATGATATTGAAAGAAATAATATCATTTATAAAAAAAATAACATCTCTTACCTCCAAAAAGACAGTACTTCTAACTGGAATACTGGATATAGTGCTAAAGGAACTTACACCGTATAGCAACATTCAAAGTATCAAAATACTCACAAGAATACGCTCGATAATATAGAGAGAGAAAATTTCAGTTTCTGGTGTGAATTTTAATTCTAACCTAAGCACCCTATTTATAGGAAAATGCTTAGAACATCAAAGTAGAAAATTTAATAAAATATTAATATAATTAAAAAATTTCAAGCCCACCTTAGACCAACTGAATTCAGCACATTTATATCACATGTGAAGCCCACCCTATTTGCAAAAAACGTTTTTCATAAAAAAATAACTAAAACTTCAAAAATCAATTATTTCGGAATTTCAATAATTCATAATAAATAGTCCTTTTATCAAAAAAATTCAAATCTTATGTCCATTTCATAGGAAATTCAATTCTCTACAATTTTGTAAGTTTAAGTTTTTCCAAATTCTAAATAAAAATTGACCGAAATTCACATACGGACGATTTTACAGGTTATAATCAAATTTCAGTCAAAAATTGGGGACCACAAACATGAAAAACATGTTTTAAATATTTTTTTTGTAACAAAAATACTCTTCCTCCTTATTTATTCATATATCACACATTCATTGTAAAAATATCACCATTATTATATTATTAAAATATAATAATATATTTAAATGAATTATTTTATCAGAAAAGATAAAATACCAATTTTTAACAATTGTCACCTTAAAAATTTTCTCCATCTATATCCACATAAAATGAATATTTTTCTTGTCATATAAATCAATAATTAATTATTCACAAATAATATTACAGAATCACAATACTGACAACCAGGCCGTTCCTAGGAAAGAGGGGGTTTTCCAATAAGAATTTCTCCTTACTGGCGTGCAATTAGGTGACCAAACCTCTCCTTAGACAGAACTTTCTAGACATTACCAATAATGCTATCTAATAATATTATTCAAATATGAATTATTAATTTGATAATGGAAAATACTGTGTAGTGACAATTATTGAAACAACAAAAATATAAAATATCAATGTAACAATTATTGAATCAATAAAATAAAATATTGAACAGTAATTACTGTAACAATTATTGAGTAGTGTCTTCTTACGTAAGAATCAATAATTGGTGCAATACCGTGTGCTACTGTGCAACAACGCGTATTATTGTGTTTTAACCACCGGGTATTCTAACAGTGTTAACGGTAACAACTACGCCGTTATTTATAAACAACTTATACTTGTCGTTTTCTTCATCCAATCGCTTTTCGTTATGGGGCCCACAAAAGGCTGCGCCATTGTACGAATATTCTCCAACAGCAAGAATATTCCACGACTAAACGAATATTTTCTGACAATAAAGAATATTTTATAACCATTTACTTATTCAAGATATTTGCGTATTTTATCCATAACTAACCACATTAATCAAATCAACCCTTACTATTTCAAAATAATAAATAGAAAAAATTTAATTTCATTTATAAAAAGTTGGGGTCTTACAACATGTCTTGGGAAACATTTTAGAAACTGTTCAATGACAAGTACTTTTTCTGAAAGTATTCGTCATATGAAGGAAGTGGAGTTCATTATACTGGAATAAAATAACATGACGGTGTCCCAGTACGAGGCGAAGTTCGCAGAGTTATCCAAGTTTGTACCTCATTTGGTGGAGAATGAGGAACGTATGGCACGAATGTTTCTGAGAAGTTTGAAATCCGGCATACTTCAATATCTCATTTCTCATAAATTTTCTTTATATTAAGATGTTGTCAACAGGGTTCAATTATTAGAGCGAGATAATGAGTATATTCAACCGAGAGACCACAACCAGGGTCATACCGGTGACAGCAGTCATCGGAGCAATGATAACCAATGGGGAGAAAAAAATACAGATAAAAGCGGTAACCACTCTGGTGGTAATCGTTGCCATGATAATAGGAGAGACAAGTCAAGTAGAAATTTTAAAAAGAGGAGATTCAACAATGACAATAAAGAAGTTAGCACCAGCATCAACTGTTTCTAAGAGAGGAGAAAGAGCACCGGTCATATGTTATAAATGCGGGAAAGAGGGACACATCAGCCCAAACTGCGCACAACAGTTTAAGGTATGTTATAATTGTGGAAAGGAAGGACATATCGCTCGAGATTATTCTGTAGCGAAACCAAGTCCAGCGGGGATGGTGACTCAAAAGGCTGTCCCAGACAAGGCAAAGTCAGCGGTTCCTGGAAGAGTGCTTGTCGTGACTGGCCAAAATGCGAGGAACCCGAACGAGGTGATCATGGGTAAGATAATCATAAATTCTTGTAAAGTTTATACCTTACTAGATACCGGTTCTACCCATTCATTTATCTCTCCTTCTTGTGCTCAACGTTTAAACTTGACTTCGGAGAAATTAGACTTTGACCTGTCTGTGGAGACTTCGTTAGGAGAAACTCTCATTACATCCCATGTTTATAAATCTTATTTGATCTAAATTGGCACCATCACATTACGTGTTGATCTTATCTCTTTAAAGATACTTATTTTTGATATGATTTTAGGGATTGATTGGTTAACTACTCATCATGCCAAAATTGATTATTTTCGTAAGGTTGTTAGTTTTCATATTCCTAACCAACCTGTTATGCGAATTCAAGTAACTAAAGCACTAAAATCAATCACTGTCATATCAAGCCATAAAGTCATTCGTTTATTGAAAAACGAATGTCAAGCTTTCTTAGCCCATGTCATGGACTTGAACAAAAATACGTCAGATTTGGATAATATTTATGTTGTTAGTGAATTTTCTGAAGAACTTCCCGGTCTACCCCAGAACGTAAAGTTGAATTCTTTATTGATCTTGAACCTGGTACAAAATCTATTTCTAAAACTCCATATCGAATGACTCCTATTGGACTTCAGGAGTTAAAGGTCCAACTACAGGAGTTATTGGACATTAGTTTCATTCGTCCTAGTACATCTCCTTGGGGTGCTCCTATTTTATTTGTAAAGAAGAAATACGGGAGTATGCGACTTTGTATTGACTATCGGAAATTGAACCATGTCACTATCAAGAATAGGTATCCGCTACCTCGTATTGATGACCTGTTTGACCAATTGCAAGGAGCACAATTCTTTTCAAAGATCGATCTTCGTTCTGGATATCATCAGCTAAAGATTAAAACTGAGGATATTCCGAAGACTACTTTTAGAACTCGGTATGGGCATTATAAATTCCTAGTCATGTCTTTTGGATTGACTAATGCTCATGTGGCTTTTATGGATATGATGAACCGTGTATTCAAGGAATATTTGGATCAGTTCGTTGTTGTCTTTATTGATGACATCCTTATCTATTCCAAAAGCCGTGAAGATCGTGAGCACCATTTAAAGCTGGTACTTCAAAGGCTTCGTGAAAACAAGCTATATGTCAACTGAAGAAATGTGAGTTCTGGCTTAAGGAAGTAGCATTCCTTGGGCACGTGGTGTCAAAACATGGAATATCTGTTGACCCGACGAAGATTGAAACAATACAAAGTTAGGAGTAACTGAAGTCGGTGACCGAAGTACGTAGCTTTTTAGGTTTAGCTGGTTATTATCGGAGATTCGTGGAAGGATTTTCTCGAATCGCTACTCCGTTAACTCAACTGACTCAAAAAGATACAAAATTCGTATGGAGCGAGGAATGCGAGAAGAGTTTTCAATATCTTAAGAGGAGACTCATTTCGACACCTTTTTTGACAATATCATCTGGTTCGGATGGATTTGTTATCTACAGCGATGCTTCGGAAAAAGGGTTAGGATGTGTTCTCATGCAACATAGGAAGGTCATAGCCTATGTCTCGCGACAACTTAGAGAATATGAGAGTAATTACCCTACTCATGATCTAGAGTTGGCAGCAATCATTTTTGCGTTAAAAATTTGGAGGCACTATCTATATGGGGAGAAAGTGGAGATATATTCGGATCATAAAAGCCTCAAATATTTCTTCACCCAAAAGTAACTCAACATGCGGCAACGACGTTGGCTCGAGCTGTTGAAAGATTACGACTATACCATTCAATACCATCTTGGAAAAGCGAACGTGGTAGCTGACTTATTGAGTAGAAGATCATATGCAAGAACGAGTGCGATATTGTCAACACAAAGGCCCATTTTGTGTGATTTACAAAAGATGAAGATAGAATTCAAGACTCCGGGGACCCATGCGATGATGTCAAGTATACGCATAGAACCAACTTTAATTGATAAAGTTAAAGTTGCTCAAGCCACAGACCCGGAGCTGATATGTATGAAAAAGAAAGTGCAAGAAGGTGTTATTCCAGAAGCAAGAATCGATGAAGAAGGAATACTTCGAGTCAACTCTAGACTTTGTGTTCTTAATGACTCTGATTTGAAGTACAAAATCACGATGGAGGTACACAATTATACCGTTTGCAATCCATCTTAGAAGTTCCAAAATGTATCGTGATCTTCGATATTCATTTTGGTGGAACAATATGAAACTGTGCAGTATCTTAAGGTTTGAACTCGCAACCTCAAGTGTGAAACTTTAATTATCTTGCCACTAGAGCACCACATGTTAGCTATTAATATTTTGCAAGAACTAATCTTTATATCAAAACATTTCATTTCCCTCCCCCCCCCCCCCAAAAAAAATAATTTAAAATACTACATGGTTACTACAATTTTAATATAATAATAATAATAATAACAATAATAATAATAATAATAATAATAATAATAATAATAATAATAATAATAATAATAATAATAATAATAATAATAATAATTATAATATTATTATAAATATAATAGTAATAATAGTAATAGTAATAGTAATAGTAATAATAATAATAATATTAATAATAATAATAATAAATTGTAATAGTAATAGTAATAGTAATAGTAATAATAGTAATAATAATAATAGTAATATTAATAGTAATAATAATAATTATAATAATAGTAATAATTATAATAATAATAATTCATAATAATAATAGTAGTAATAATAATAGTAATTATAATATTAGTAATAATAATAATAATTACTAATAATAATAAAAATAAAAATAATTATAATTATAATATTATTATAAATATAATAGTAATAATAATAGTAATAGTAATAGTAATAATAATTATTATAATAATAGTAATAGTAATAGTAATAATAGTAATAATAATAGTAATTTATAATTTTAGTAGTAATAATAATAATAATAATAATAATAATTACTAATAATAATATTAATATTAATATTAATATTAATAATAATAAAAATAATTATAGTAATTATAATATTAGTAATAATAATAATAATTACTACTAGTAATAATAAAAATAATTATAGTAATAATAATAATTATTATTATAATTATAATATTATTATAAATATAATAGTAATATTAATAATAAAAATATATTAAGAATGATAATAATAGTAATAATTATATTAATAATTATGATAATAGTAATAATAATAACAAAAATAACAATAATAATAAAAATAATTGTTATTTTTGTTATTATTATTACTATTAGTATTACTATTATCATAATTATTAATATAATTAATACTATTATTATTATTATTACTATATTTTTATTATTAATATTACTATTATATTTGTAATAATATTATAAGTATAATTATAATAATAATAATTATTATTATTATTATTATAATTATTATTATTATTATTACTAATATTATAATTACTATTATTATTATTATGAATTATTATTATAATTATTACTATTATTATTATTATTACTATTACTATTATTATTATTATAATATTAAAAATGTAATAAACGTGTAGTATTTTAATTTTTTTGGAGAAAAATAAAATATTTTGATATAAAAATTAATGCTTACAAAATATTAGCTATAGCTAACATGTGATGCTCTAATAATCAAAAGTTTAAAATTTCACACTTAAGGTTGCGAGTTCAAATCTTAAGAAACAAATTTTTAGAAAAAATTCTAAAGAAATTCCATCACATCTGCCACATGTCAAACATATGTGAGGTCAGGTCAACGCATGGGTGTTCAAAATCTAAATTAGTCTAAATTTTTTAATAGAAAAAAACTCGCTTAAAGGGCTCAGTTTGCGTTGACATTGACAGAAAAAAAGAGATTCAATATTTAAATATTAAAAAATTCGGTGTTCGACTTTATATTTAACCATTTATCTTGAGGAATGAGGACCAAAATATAGTCTGACGATTTTAAAAATAAATTTATCTCAGTTTTCTTGTGAGCCTGTAATAGTAAACAGCTCAGGTCTAGCTCTATATATTGTGAAAATACTGCAAACATCTCTATGGATGTTATGCAAAAATGTATGCTGTTTCAGATTTTATGTATATGCAGCTAACTTCTAATCTGTTACCACAAAAACAAACACAACAAATTCATGCAAAGGAGGGTAATAAAGTCCCCCTTTAAATTTCTTCATTACCTATCAAGGCATTAATTAACAAAACCCAGAAGAAAGAAATAAGCATCAAGAAGAATTACTATAATTAATACTACTAGCTTCGTACTACTCCATTATATAGCAGCACTAGTTCATAATAGACATTGGAATCAGGGAGCTCATTGAATAAGATGAACCCACCATGGTTAAACCTTCAAAACTCCCTTCAGAAAACTGACCATTAAAACTATCAAATCCTTCTTGACCAATCAACTCATTAGAATTAGAATTTGACTGATGATCATGGGGTTGCCGTGGCTTCTTGTTCCTTTTCTTCTTCTCATAAGCAATCCCTCTAGCCTTGGCCTGAGAATCCCTCACCTCCCTCAAATACAACCGGACGGCCCGTGCGCCGAACGGGTTCGTCTCAGGGGACCCACCGTGCTCTTCGAATGCCGCACGAAGACGGCCCACGAGGGCGTCTAGGCTACCCCAGGCTTGTTTGAGTGGGCAAGGGCACGGTGCTGGCGGGTGAGGGCATCCAAAGAAGGGACAGCTGTTGGTGTGGACTTTTGTTTTGCCAAATTGGTCGAGGTACCGGAGAAACTCTAGTACGTGGGCTCCGCTGCACCGGGAGAGAGTGAGTGGGGGGCGGTGGTTTTTTAGGTATTGACCCAATGTGTTCCAGTCTCGGCGTTTTTGGGACTCGTAGCGGCTGAGCGGTGGTGGTGGTGGTGGAGGTGGAGAGTGATGACCGTTAGGAATGTAGGTGTTGTAGGTGGCTTCAGAGTTAGTGGCGGTGGTGATGGTGGTGGGGTTGCACCGGTTAATATGGGCAGCTGCGGCGGATGCTGCAGCTGACATGATTATCTTCTTCTTTTTTTGCTGTATTTTGCTTTGTTGAATTGAATGAGGTATGAGTTTACAAGCGTCTGTAACTATTTTATGGCTATATATATATATATATAGATTGAGGTAGTTTAATAGAAGGAGCTAGAGACAGAGACTGGAGTGTACTTTGGCAGTGTTTGAAGGGCGTAAGGAAATTGAATGAAGGTGGTGGGAAAATAACTTCACATCTTTCTTGGCGTTTGTATATTTATTAAAACATAGAATGAAACAGAAAACTGAAATAAAAAAAATAAATATGTATATTATAATTACAGTTATAGACAGGAAATTGGATAAGTAAAGAAATGGAGTAGATCAGAACAGAATAGAACGGTAATATATGAGTTATTTCGTACCTTCCTCCAATAAAATAATCAAACATAATATTTTAAAATGAGTCATTCTATCGTAAGTTTTATTCTTTCCATGCAAATGTATCATTAGACCAGAGTAAAATAGAGTTGGAAATGAAAAGGGAGAGCGAGAGGGAGAGGGAAAGGGAGAGGGGGAGAAGGTGGGAGGAGGGATTAAGCTAGGGGGACAAGGGAGGGTCCCATGCACCTATAGGCTATAGCAAAGTGGACAGATTGAATATCACTTCAACTTGTTTTTTCTACCTATTTCTTTCCTTTCAAAAGCTGTCATGTCTCTGTAGATCTCTTTTCACTGGTATTGTCCATTCCTTTGGGTATAAAAGTACTTTTCATGTACAAGTACTAGGACTAGAAGTAATAATTTTGCATGGGATGTTACTTCTACCATACATTACCTATTCTATTCTGTTCTTATTATTATTATTGCATCTGTTGCTGCATGTGGTAAGTCTGACCCTATTATTCAATCAATCCTTTGCTACTCCCCTTCTTATAGTCTTATATCTTTATAAAAAAGAAAATTCACACAAAAAAATTATTTTTAAAATTTGTTATTATAATTTTGCCTAAACAAACTATTAGCTTGCTTAAGTTCCTGATTAATGTAATTTATGCCTTGTATTAAATTTCTGCTTTCAGTTATCCTAAAAAATTTTTGCAATACAAGATATTGACATTAATTGTATTAAATTCTAAAAAGAAAAATCCATTTTTCACATTATTTTGTTTTATATTTTTACATGTAGAATCCAAAAATTAGCAGAAGTGTTGAATTTTTATTAATTAATATATGAACTTTACATATATAAATATTAAAAAATAATATGAAAATATGAGTTGTCTGACTAAATTTGAATTGAGTGACAGAGGAGGAAGAATTGGTGTCCTTTGGCTGACAGATTTGATGTGCAGTTGTTGTTCTCTTTGGCTGGCTGGCAACAAAGCAGGGTAACAAGAAGGATCGGAAAGATTATATCTTGTCAAATCTGAAGAAAAGATGTCCTTTCTTTTTTGTCCACTAGTTAAAAATTTTGCCTTACTTTTATTTTTTTTAAAAAACAAGAAATTTAGGCCTTTTTTGTTTAAGTTTAATTTAAAATAGCTTATAGTTTATTTTAACGAGCTTATTTAATAAGTTGGATTATCTTGTTTGCTGCAGTTTTATTAAAACAGCTTAATTTATATGGCAATAAACTATTATACTGTTATGTTTAACAAATAACTTTAAAACATGTGCTTAAAATTAGGGACGGATCCAACGTTTAGCATACCTGGGCAAGTGCCCCGACAGCCGACGAGAATCCCACCCATTAGATCTCAAAATGTCCCGGCAGCGGAGGAGCGGAGGAGCGGCAACGAGCCAGCGACTGAGATGAAGAAGAAGGTCCAGGAGATCTGATTTTTTTTTAAAAAAAAACTTACTAAGTGAAACGACGTCGTTTCACTTAGTAAGTTTTAAAAAAAAAACCTGTGAAACGACGTCGTTTCACTACTAAGTTTTTTTAAAAAAAACAAAACCTGATTACGGCAGTGAGCAGACCAGCAGCCTTGATTCAGTTGATTGAGCTTCATTTCTTCATTTCTCCAGCCGGCACTAGACAGCGCCCCTCCTCCGCAGCTCCGCTCCTCGTCGCTGACCGTCCCTCACGCCGGCCGTCGCTCACGCCGCTCCGGTCACCGCCTCACTGGTAAGTGGTTCAACCTACTCACTTGTCATTTTAAATATTTAATTGAATATTTGTTTAAATATTTTATGGTTTTAAAAAATTAGGGATTTTTGGTTATTGTTGTCCATTGATTTGTTTACATGTTGTCATTAGTTAAAATTGATATAAATGTAATGTTGTTTATGACTTTTGGGGATTTTTGATTTTTGATTAGTTGAAAAATTAGTTAAAATTGATACAAATGTAATGTTGTTTATGACTTTTGGGGATTTTATGATTTTTGATTTTTGATTAGTTAAAATTGGTCTCCTCTCCTCGTATGATGTTTATTGTGACTTGTGAGTTTTGTAAAATTGTAATGTTTAGGAAATAAGATTGATTATTAACTTAAATTTATTTATTAATTAATAGGGATTTGTAGCCTGTAGGTTCATAATCATTGGTTGAAAAATATGGAGAAATACTTTCCTAAAAGGCCAAAGGGGGCGAGTTGTGAAACCAATCCGAGTAGTTCAACTAATCCGGGTAGTCCTATTAATCCGAGTAGTCCAAAGAGAACTAAGTTAGATGGAATCTTGGCCAATCTTCCTGCGGATCCTGGACTTCGACCTCCAATATTAAGTTATGATCCTAATTTTCGAGATGAAATTCGAAGAGCATATCTACAAAAGGGACCTTGTCAACCAAAAGATCACAATTTCCCACAAACCAATAAGAGACGATTTATCCCGAGGTGGTTTGATGAGTATGATTGGTTGGAGTATAGCATAGAAAAAGATGCCGCATTTTGCATTTATTGTTATTTATTTAAGGCGAAATTTTATAAGCATGGGAGTGATGCATTTACCAATCAAGGTTTTTGTAAGACCCCAACTTTTATAAATAAAGATGAATTTTTTTATAAATATCATTTTTGAATATTATGGAGTTAATTTGATATAATGTTATAGTTGTGGGTAATATTTATAAATTTTGCAAAGTACGCAAGTTGTTATATAATATTCGATTGGTCGGGGAATATTCGTTTTAACAGGGAATATTCGTACAACGACACAATCATTGGTGGACCCCACAACGGAATTATTGTCGGATTGAGAAAACGACAAAAATATTTTATTAAAAATAACGGCGGAAATTTTACCATTGTTGCTGTTGAACTACTCGGTAGTAAAAGTACAGTAATACGTGTGGTTGCATAGTAGCACACGGTATTGATTATTAATGCTTATGTGAGAAGTCACTCAGTTTGATTTTATTATTGTCAGTTAATAATATGAATTATTTAGCGATAATGACGTTTTGTTTTATTCGTATTATTAACGTAATAAAACAGAAACATCTTTTTATATAAAACAAAATACTTTATTAAAGTTATTCTATAAATAGAATATATTTTATTTTATTTAAAAGATTTTTCTTTAAATATGGACCGTCAGATTAAAGTAATCAATCTGGACCGTTCATGGATTAGTTACTATGCATTCTATTTTTCTATAAATAGCAGCTCATTCCTTCATTATTTCTTACGAATTCACTGAACTCTAGAGAGAGAAACTATAGAGAGAAACTATAGAGAGAGAGAAGAAGAGTATTCTGCTACTTAACTACTTCCTTACTTCAGCTCTTCTTTAAAACGGTAGGGAATATTATTTCTTTTATATTCATGAAGAGAACTTCTGTTATTCCATTCGTTATTATTCTGTTGGAATAACCAGTATACGCGGTCTACCCTATACTTGGTGACATTCTTCTATTATTCTGTTGGAACATCCTGTCTGTGTGTTTTACACCGGACCTGGTTCCGTTTATTATTCTGTTGGAACATCCTGTCTGTGTGTTTTACACCGGACCTGGTTCCGTTTTATTATTATTCTGTTGGAATATCCTGTCTGTGTGTTTTACACCGGACCTGGTTCCATTATTTATTATTCTGTCGGAATATCCTGTCTGTGCGTTTACGCCGGACCTGGTTCCATTATTTATTATTCTATTGGAATAACCTGTCTGTGCGGTCTATCGCATGCATGGTGATTTCTTTTGTTATTCCATTCTTTATTGTACTCAGTTGGTTAAGTTTTGACTTCTATACTCCATGAAATTTGTGGAATATCCTTGATAGTTGCGTTTCATCCAGTATCTTTTCAAGAAAATATTCTTCTAAGCGTTCTTGAATTTTACTCCACAATGCAGTATCATGTTGACAATTTGGACGTTGTTAATTCCTGGATAAATTAATTCTTGAACTTGTTTTATTGAATTCTTATATCATTGTCATCATCCTCATGTTTATAAAATATTGAAAGTCATCTGTGGCATGTAGTGCATAGATGGACTTGGTATGATTATGACCAGGGATTATTCGGTATAATCATGACCGTAATGTTACAAATGATGTGGTAAAAGTCCTCATTGGCCCGTAGTGCATTGATGGACAGTTGTTGGCATGATCATGACCATTAATGAATACACGAATATCCTTGGCCGTAGTGCAGGGGTGATTCGATGATGTGGATTATTAAGCTGAGTCTCAGCGATCGCAGTGTTGAAAAACCTTTTAAATCATAAAAGATAGTAGAGTTTATTTTCTACTTGACTCTTTTAATGGATTGCTTGTTCCACTGCAGTTAAACTTGATGTCTATTATATTTTATCAGTTTAACATTGTTGAAGGCTAATGATAATTTATTCTGCATTATCTTAGTCATAATATTTCTTACTGGGCTAGTTGAGCTCACCCTTTCTTTCACTGTTCTCTTCAGGAAATGAGAACGTAGCTGGGACAAGTCGGGGTACGGAGTGATGGTCCGAATGATAGTATTAGTTAGTAGTCCTCACTATTCTATGTAATGGTGTGTTAATAAATGTAATGAGGACTCCTTTTGAGTATGAATACTCTCTAGAAGATAATATTTGTATTCAAACTCACAGTTTATGTTTTGTCGTATTGTACACGACAGATGTATTAATCAGTTGTATTTGTATTCTGTACTATGTATCTGACGACCCAAGATGGGTGATGTATACCTAATTTTGGGGGCGTCACAGTTGGTATCAGAGCTTAGGGATATGATCCCTGGCTAGGATGTGAGAATAGAACTAGGAGGGGAGAGACGGGGAATTCCTTCGCTAGTATGACCTACCTAAGTTTATTTGCATGGTATTTAATTGGTTGGTCATAACATAAGGATAATATATGACATATCAATTAATTTTTATTTTGTGGCAGTATCTGAAAATGGCATCCGAGAATGTTGAGAATAGCAATGGAGCACAGACGACTGTTGATTCACCACACATCAATAATCATGATAATGTGCATCAGGAAGGTGTCAATCCTCATGCAAACAACAACACTGACCAAATGATGAATGATCAAATGTTCAGAGGCTTTATGCAATTCATGCAACAACAGGTGAAAGCGGCTCCTGTCCACAACGTAGGTGGAAATACTGGAAACTCTCAGGCGGTCACCGCTAAACAGTTTAAGGAGCTGGGACCACCGGAGTTTAAGGGAGAACCCAAACCACTTGTAGCTGAAACATGGATAAAGCAGATCACCAAGATATTTGATGTCTTGGGTTGCTCCGAGGAGCAAAAGGTTCCCTTTGCCGCCTTTATGTTGCGAGGAGAGGCAGATTACTGGTGGGAATCGATAAAGCGTACTCAACCTGCCGCACTGAAGATGTCTTGGGAGAAGTTCCAAGATCTGTTTAACGACAAATACTTTCCCGAGAGTATTCGTCACATGAAGGAGGTGGAGTTCATCAAATTGGAGCAGAATAATATGACCGTGTCGCAGTACGAGGCAAAATTTGCGGAGTTATCCCGGTTTGCGTCCCACCTGGTGGATAATGAAGAAAGAATGACGCGGATGTTTTTAAGAGGTTTGAAGCCGGAGATACGTCAACATCTTGTTTCTCATAAACTGTGTTTGTATTCAGATGTTGTAAATAGGGCTCAGTTGGTGGAGCGCGATAACGAGATAACGCAACCAAAAGAGAGCAGCCGGCAAAATGATAATACCAGTGAGAGCAGTCATCGAAGCGGTGACAACAAGCGTGGAGGGAATCAACAGGCCAGAAATGGTAACCACTTCGGTGGTAATCAGGGCCAAAACAATAAGAATGGACATTTTAAGAAGAGGAGATTCAACAATGATGGAAAGATGTCAGCACCAGCACCTGTCGTTAAGGAAGGAGAACGACCACCTATCATATGTTTCAAATGCGGAGGGGAGGGGCACATCAGTCCAAACTGCGCGATGCCGTCCAAAGCATGTTATAATTGTGGAAGAGAAGGTCATTTAGCCCGATTTTGTCGTTTACCGAAGACAAATTCAGCTAGGATGGAGGCACCAAAGGCCGTCCCAGAAAAGTCAAAACCGGTTGTGCAAGGGAGAGCGTTTGTTGTGACCTCCCAGAACGCAAGGAACCCGAATGAGGTCATCACGGGTAAGCTTATCATAAACTCTAACGAAGTCTATACTTTATTTGATACCGGTTCAACCCATTCTTTTATTTCTCCTACTTGCGCTCATCGATTAAATTTGATTCCGGAGAAATTAGACTTTGACTTAGCAGTTGAAACTCCATTGGGAGAAACCTTCATTACATCCACGGTTTATAAGTCTTGTTTGGTTCAAGTTGGTACCCACACATTACCTGTCGATCTTATTTCATTAAAAATACTTGCATTTGACGTGATTCTAGGGATTGATTGGTTAACTACTCATCATGCAAAAATTGATTGTTTTCGTAAGGTTGTTAGCTTTCATATTCCTAATCGACCTATTATGCGAATTCAAGCAACCAAACCATTAAAATCAATCGCTGTCATCTCAAGCCATAAAGCTATTCGTTTATTGAAAAACGGATGTCAAGCTTTCTTAGCTCATGTCACAGATCTAAACAAAAATACGTCAGCTTTGAATGATATTTCTGTTGTTAATAAATTTCCTGACGTATTTCCCGAAGAACTTCCTGGCCTACCCCCAGAGCGTGAAATTGAATTTTGTATCGACCTTGAACCCGGTACAAAACCCATTTCCAAAGCCCCATATCGAATGGCTCCTATTGAACTTCAGGAGTTAAAGACCCAACTGCAGGAATTATTAGACATTGGTTTTATTCGTCCTAGTACTTCTCCTTGGGGTGCTCCTGTTCTGTTCGTGAAGAAGAAAGATGGGAGTATGCGACTTTGTATTGATTATCGGGAGTTGAATCATGTCACCATCAAAAATAGGTACCCATTGCCACGTATTGATGACCTGTTTGACCAGTTGCAAGGAGCACAATTCTTTTCAAAGATCGATCTTCGTTCTGGATATCATCAGCTGAAGGTTAGAACTGAGGATATTCCAAAGACGGCTTTTAGAACTCGGTACGGGCATTATGAATTCTTAGTTATGTCTTTTGGATTGACTAATGCTCCTGCTGCCTTCATGGATATGATGAACAGGGTATTTAAGGAATATTTGGATCACTTTGTGGTCGTCTTTATCGATGACATCCTTGTTTATTCCAAAAGCCGTGAAGATCATGAGCAACACTTGAGGCTGGTACTCCAAAAGCTTCGTGAATACAAACTTTATGCCAAGTTGAAGAAATGCGAGTTCTGGCTGGAAGAGGTAGCATTCCTTGGGCACGTAGTATCAAGTCGTGGAATATCTGTTGACCCGGCAAAGATTGAAGCTATTCAAAGCTGGGAGCAACCTAAATCAGTGACCGAGGTACGTAGCTTTCTTGGTTTAGCTGGTTATTATCGAAGATTCGTGGAAGGATTTTCTCGAATCGCTACTCCATTAACTCAGCTGACTCGGAAAGATACAAAGTTTGGTTGGAGCGAAGAATGTGAGCAGAGTTTTCAAGAACTCAAGAGGAGACTCATTTCAGCACCTGTTCTAACAATACCATCTGGCTCGGAGGGATTTGTCATCTACAGTGATGCTTCGAGCAAAGGGTTGGGATGCGTTCTCATGCAACATGGAAAAGTCATAGCCTATGCATCAAGACAACTCAAGGAATATGAGAGGAATTATCCTACTCATGATCTAGAGTTGGCAGCTGTTGTCTTTGCACTTAAAATTTGGAGACATTACTTGTATGGGGAGAAAGTGGAGATCTTTACGGATCATAAAAGTCTCAAATATTTCTTCACTCAAAAGGAACTCAACATGCGACAACGACGTTGGCTTGAACTGTTGAAAGATTATGATCATACCATTCAATACCATCCTGGAAAAGCGAACGTGGTAGCTGACGCATTGAGTAGAAGATCATATGCGGGTACAAGTGCAATATTAACAACGCAAAGGCCCATTTTGTGTGACTTGCAAAGGATGGAGATAGAGTTGAAGACTCCAGGGACCCATGTGATGATGGCGAATATACGAGTAGAACCGACTTTAATCGATAAAGTTAAAGCTGCTCAAGCTACAGACCTGGAGCTGATGCGTATGAGGAAGAAAGTGCAAGAAGGTTCTATGCCGGAAGCAAGAATCGATGAAGAAGGAATACTTCGAGTCAACTCCAGACTTTGTGTTCCTAACAACCCTGATTTAAAGTATGAAATCATGATGGAGGCGCACAACACACCATTTGCAATCCATCCTGGAAGTACCAAAATGTATCATGATCTTCGTCATACATTTTGGTGGAGCAATATGAAGAGAGAGATAGCGTTGTTTATCTCAAGGTGTCTAACTTGTCAACGAGTCAAAGCGGAGCATCAAGTACCAAAAGGTCCATTGCAACCACTTGAAATTCCAGAATGGAAGTGGGAGCACATTACCATGGATTTCGTTACCGGTCTTCCTAGGGTTTCTCAAGGTATTGATGCGATTTGGGTCATTGTTGATAGATTGACCAAGTCTGCTCATTTCTTACCGATACGAGAAACTTATACACTTGAACGTCTTGCTCGTATGTACATAAACGAGATTGTAAGACTGCATGGTATGCCAGTATCCATAGTTTCTGATCGAGACCCAAGATTCACTTCACGATTTTGGGTTAGTTTACAAAAAGCTATGGGCACGGAGTTACGATTTAGTTCAGCATATCATCCTCAGACGGACGGACAATCAGAGAGGACTATTCAAACTCTTGAAGATCTATTAAGACTCTGTGTCTTTGACTTCAAGGGAAGTTGGGACAAGTTCTTACCATTGGTGGAGTTTTCCTACAACAACAGTTATCAAGCAAGTATTGGCATGGCTCCATTCGAAGCATTGTATGGAAGAAAATGTCGTTCTCCAGTATGCTGGGATGAGGTGGGCGAAGCAACGTTGTTGGGACCGGAGTTGGTACGTATGACTACAGAAAAGATTCAAACGATCCGACAACGTATAAAAACCTCACAAGATCGACAAAAGAGTTATGCTGATCTTCATCGAAAGGACGTGGAATTTGATGTAGGAGATCATGTGTTCTTACGTGTTGCTCCATGGAAAGGAGTTACGAGATTTGGAAAGAGAGGAAAGCTAAATCCTCGATTCATCGGTCCATTTTTAATCCTCGATCGAGTAGGAACTGTGGCTTATAGACTCGCTTTACCGCCAAGTATGTCTCGTGTTCATAACGTTTTCCACATATCCATGTTACGCAAATATGTGGAAGACCCGAACCACATTATTGAGTTAGAACCGGACGAAATAGCGGAGGATTTGACGTATGAAGAAGTTCCTGTTCAAATCTTGGATAAGAAGGAACATATTCTACGCTCCAAGGTTATACCTCAAGTCAAAGTTTTGTGGAGAAACCACGATGTTGAGGAAATGACTTGGGAGTTAGAATCAGAAATGAAATCAAGGTATCCTTACCTCTTCGACATACCAGGTACGTACCCTAATTTCGAGGGCGAAATTTCATAAGAAGGGGAGGTTGTAAGACCCCAACTTTTATAAATAAAGATGAATTTTTTATAAATATCATTTTTGAATATTATGGAGTTAATTTGATATAATGTTATAGTTGTGGGTAATATTTATAAATTTTGCAAAGTACGCAAGTTGTTATATAATATTCGATTGGTCGGGGAATATTCGTTTTAACAGGGAATATTCGTACAACGACACAATCATTGGTGGACCCCACAACGGAATTATTGTCGGATTGAGAAAACGACAAAAATATTTTATTAAAAATAACGGCGGAAATTTTACCATTGTTACTGTTGAACTACTCGGTAGTAAAAGTACAGTAATACGTGTGGTTGCATAGTAGCACACGGTATTGATTATTAATGCTTATGTGAGAAGTCACTCAGTTTGATTTTATTATTGTCAGTTAATAATATGAATTATTTAGCGATAATGACGTTTTGTTTTATTCGTATTATTAACGTAATAAAACAGAAACATCTTTTTATATAAAACAAAATACTTTATTAAAGTTATTCTATAAATAGAATATATTTTATTTTATTTAAAAGATTTTTCTTTAAATATGGACCGTCAGATTAAAGTAATCAATCTGGACCGTTCATGGATTAGTTACTATGCATTCTATTTTTCTATAAATAGCAGCTCATTCCTTCATTATTTCTTACGAATTCACTGAACTCTAGAGAGAGAAACTATAGAGAGAAACTATAGAGAGAGAGAAGAAGAGTATTCTGCTACTTAACTACTTCCTTATTTCAGCTCTTCTTTAAAACGGTAGGGAATATTATTTCTTTTATATTCATGAAGAGAACTTCTGTTATTCCATTCGTTATTATTCTGTTGGAATAACCAGTATACGCGGTCTACCCTATACTTGGTGACATTCTTCTATTATTCTGTTGGAACATCCTGTCTGTGTGTTTTACACCGGACCTGGTTCCGTTTATTATTCTGTTGGAACATCCTGTCTGTGTGTTTTACACCGGACCTGGTTCCGTTTTATTATTATTCTGTTGGAATATCCTGTCTGTGTGTTTTACACCGGACCTGGTTCCATTATTTATTATTCTGTCGGAATATCCTGTCTGTGCGTTTACGCCGGACCTGGTTCCATTATTTATTATTCTATTGGAATAACCTGTCTGTGCGGTCTATCGCATGCATGGTGATTTCTTTTGTTATTCCATTCTTTATTGTACTCAGTTGGTTAAGTTTTGACTTCTATACTCCATGAAATTTGTGGAATATCCTTGATAGTTGCGTTTCATCCAGTATCTTTTCAAGAAAATATTCTTCTAAGCATTCTTGAATTTTACTCCACAATGCAGTATCATGTTGACAATTTGGACGTTGTTAATTCCTGGATAAATTAATTCTTGAACTTGTTTTATTGAATTCTTATATCATTGTCATCATCCTCATGTTTATAAAATATTGAAAGTCATCTGTGGCATGTAGTGCATAGATGGACTTGGTATGATTATGACCAGGGATTATTCGGTATAATCATGACCGTAATGTTACAAATGATGTGGTAAAAGTCCTCATTGGCCCGTAGTGCATTGATGGACAGTTGTTGGCATGATCATGACCATTAATGAATACACGAATATCCTTGGCCGTAGTGCAGGGGTGATTCGATGATGTGGATTATTAAGCTGAGTCTCAGCGATCGCAGTGTTGAAAAACCTTTTAAATCATAAAAGATAGTAGAGTTTATTTTCTACTTGACTCTTTTAATGGATTGCTTGTTCCACTGCAGTTAAACTTGATGTCTATTATATTTTATCAGTTTAACATTGTTGAAGGCTAATGATAATTTATTCTGCATTATCTTAGTCATAATATTTCTTACTGGGCTAGTTGAGCTCACCCTTTCTTTCACTGTTCTCTTCAGGAAATGAGAACGTAGCTGGGACAAGTCGGGGTACGGAGTGATGGTCCGAATGATAGTATTAGTTAGTAGTCCTCACTATTCTATGTAATGGTGTGTTAATAAATGTAATGAGGACTCCTTTTGAGTATGAATACTCTCTAGAAGATAATATTTGTATTCAAACTCACAGTTTATGTTTTGTCGTATTGTACACGACAGATGTATTAATCAGTTGTATTTGTATTCTGTACTATGTATCTGACGACCCAAGATGGGTGATGTATACCTAATTTTGGGGGCGTCACAGTTTTAAAGATTGGAAGCATAAGGACACGAGACTAAGAGAACATATTGGATTGGTTAGTAGTCCTCACAATCAAGCAAGACAAGCTTGTGATGATCTTATGAATCAAGAGCAACATCTCCGAACAACTGTGATGAAGCATTCAGACCAAACTCGTGACAAGTATCGCGCTTGCTTGAATGCATCAATTGATTGCACTAGATTTTTGTTGCGACAAGGTCTTCCTTTTCGTGGCAATGATGAATCATTGGATTCAAGCAACAAAGGAAATTATCTTGAGCTCTTGTGCTTTCTTGCTGATCATTCCGAGAAAATTGAGGCAGTAGTGTTGAAAAATGCTCCCGGGAATTGCAAGTTAGTGGCTCCTTCAATACAAAAAGATCTTGTCAATGCATGTGCAGTTGAAACTATTAAAGTTATCACAGAGGATATGAAGAACAAATTCTTTTCTATAATGGTTGATGAATCTCGTGATATCTCCATAAAGGAGCAAATGGCGGTAGTGCTTCGTTATGTAGATAACCATGGGCAAGTAATTGAAAGGTTTATGGGAGTCCAACATGTTAGTGACACCACTTCGGAGTCACTAAAGAAGGCTGTTGATCAATTGTTTTCTACATTAGGCTTGAGCATGTCTATGCTACGCGGTCAAGGTTATGATGGGGCTAGCAATATGAAAGGTGAGTTCAATGGTCTTAAGAGCATTATTTTGAGGGAACATCCTTGTGCATTTTATGTTCATTGTTTTGCACATCAACTTCAATTAGCACTTGTGGCCGTGGCAAAAGGAAATCTTGAGATTGTCACTTTTTTCTTATCGGTTAATATGGTGGTCAATATTGTTGGAGCATCATGTAAGCATCGAGATGCACTTAGAGATCAATTACAAAAGGAACTTTCGGATGCTCTTGAAAATGATTGTATTGTAACGGGGAAAGGCTTAAATCAAGAAACTAGTCTTAAGCGACCCGGTGATACACGTTGGGGATCACATTATGGTACTTTGCTTAGTATCATTTCAATGTTCAAATCCGTGGTGAAAGTTCTTGAGTTGATTGTTGATGATGGTTACATTGATAATTTGGGTGAAGCAAATAAGTCATTGGAAGATATCCAAACTTTTGAGTTTGTCTTCCCTCTATTTTTGATGAGATCTATTTTGGGAGGCACAAATTGTTTGTCACAAGCATTACAAAGGAAAGATCAAGATCTTGTCAATGCAATGCATTTAGTCCAAACTTCTAAGGAAGAACTACAGCACATCAGGAATAATGGATTTGATGATTTGCTTGATCAAGTTTCTAGTTTTTGTGGGGAACATGATATTATGGTTCCTTTAATGGATGCGTCATTTGTACCTCGAGGGAGATCAAGACGTAGAGCTCACGTCGTAACAAACCTCCATCATTATCGTGTGAACTATTTCATGGCCGTGATTGATAAAGTACTTCAAGAGTTGAATCATCGCTTCAATGAGGTAAATACTGAGTTACTTATTTGTATGGCATGTTTGAGCCCGAATGATTCATTTCAAGCTTTTGACAAACAAAAGCTTGTTAAGTTTGTCAATTTTTATCCTCAAGACTTCTCTAGGAGAGACATTTTGGAACTTGAAGATCAACTTGCGATTTATGTTCGAGATATGCGTCGGAGTGGTGAGTTCTCTCAATTACAAGGAATTGGTAGTCTTGCAAAAAAATTGGTGGAGACAGGGAAACATAGAGCATATAATCATGTTTATAAGCTTGTTACATTAGCTTTAGTATTACCGGTGGCAACGGCTTCAGTGGAGAGAGCCTTTTCCGCTATGAAGATCATCAAAAGTTCACTTCGAAATAGAATGGGAGATCAGTGGTTAAGTGATAGCTTGATTGTTTATATTGAAAAAGATGTTTTTGCTTGTGTTAATAACGAAACCATAGTGCAACGTTTTCACGAAATGAAAACTCGCCGTAGGCAATTGTAGTTTGTATATTTTTTTTTTTATGAATGAAAGTTTTGCCCCGGCTGAAAAAAATTCCTGGATCCGTCCCTGTTTAAAATGTTCAACAAATTAAAAAATAAGTGCTTACATATTAAGTTCTTCTTCCGTAAATTGTACTCAACTTATAATTTATTTTATATAAATTATAACGAACACTATTTTTTTTAACATATACTACTATACTTTAAAATAAGTTGTGACAAACATAACATCAATCAATCAATCACACAAGGCCTGTTTTTATTCTCCCCTCGTTTAGTAGTGTGGATGGCACGTGGGTCATACAAATCTTAGATGCGAATCCCCCTTTTATTTTTTTAATTTATTTTGCTGATTTAATTAATTGGTTAATAACTCATTTGTTTAATTTATTTTTATTTTTTAAAAAAACACCAAACCCAGCTGCCTCTTAAAAAGTCATGGAAATTACATACAATCTTCTTTAAGTCACGGGCTGGAATGCATGTGAATTTTTTCAGAACACCTTATGGTTAGTGATGTTATAGTGCGATATAAGCTTCTTTAATAACGGGAGAAAAAAGTGCTTAGGCTTTTTCGTTTTTTTAAGCTTTCTTTTGGAAATGGAGAATAATGAAAAATAGAAAGCCTTAAATATGAAAAACAGAAATAGAACGTTAGGTGTGTATAGTGCTTGTTTGTCTATCGTTTTGAGCGTTTACTGCACTCGGATGTTTCAAGCGCATCAACCGCAATTAAAAATTTTATTCGTTTACAATTAATTTATTTTAAATACAACTTATTTAATTTATATACGTTGTATTTAGGGTTTGAACGCAACTCTACAAAAGTGGTGCGTTACATTCAGTGGCGAAGCTATGTAGAAATTGTGGGGCCAATTGACCCCACTCAATTTTTTATTTATTTAATACCCAAGCACCTAATCCTAAATCTCATACCCGGCTTTTAGTCAACCAAAGTTCAAAGTGAAACCACAAAAGAGAGAGAGAAGGGCAAAGGGCAAAGGCCAAAGGGAGGCGACTGGCGAGTACGACACCAACTCATTATTTCGTCGTTGTTATTTGTGCTCCCGCTGTTAAAGTAAACAGGATCAAGCCGGTCTAGACTGAATATTTTGGCATTGGCCTTATCATCGAGCGGGTCGGTGACTCTCTTGGTCCTGGCAAGGGAAGCCATTTTATTACAGGTAACAGAATTTTGCTATCTTCAATTTTTTCAACCTCAATTTTATTTTTTTCCCCTATTGAGCTAGTCAACTAGTTGAGTCAACCTAATTATTGACCCCACTGCGAACCAATCCTGGCTTCGCCACTGGTTGCATTGAATTTTCAAACGCACTAAATACTATCATTTCAAACACTCTAAATGCCGGTAATCGAACATATCTATAAAATATCATGACATAAAAAAATTGAAAAGGGAGCTCACATTTCTCAATAAAAAAAGATATTATTTTTCTTTTTGTATGTAAAATTCTACAATATATAAAATATACAACTTTGTAAGCCCGAGCACGAAACACAATTTGCAAAATATCACTATTGAAACTATAATATCCCAATCACTTATCTCAACGTGTGTTTTTGATTATTATGTATATATACTAGTTGATAACTCGTGCAATTCACGAGCTAGTTTAAATAATAAATTGACATATGAAATTAAATCAAAACAATCGACCTATTATTATATTTGTGAAATACTTCAGTCACATAGATGATATTTAATACTTAGTATGTGGCGCCCTCAAAATTTGGTATACATCACTCATCTTGGGTCGCCAAATACATGGTACAGAATTCAAATAAAACTTAATTATACAACTGTCGTGTATAATACGACAAAACATAACTGTGAGTTTGAATACAATTATTGTCTACTAGAGATTATACAAACTCAAAAGGAGTCCTCATTACAATTATTGTCACACTATTTAACAGAATAGTGAGAACTACTAATACTATCATCTGGTCCATCACTCCGTTCCCCGACTCGTCCCAGCTATATTCTCATTTCCTGAAGAGAACAGTGAAAGAAAGGTTGAGCTCAACTAGCCCAGTAAGAAATATTATGTATGACGACCCCAAAATTAGGTATACATCACCCATCTTGGGTCGTCAGATACATTGTACAGAATACAAATACAACTATCGTGTACAATACGACAAAATATAAAATGTGAGTTTGAATACAAATATTATCTTCTAGAGAGTATTCATACTCAAAAGGAGTCCTCATTACATTTATTAACACACCATTACATAGAATAGTGAGGACTACTAACTAGTACTATCATTCGGACCATCACTCCGTTTCCCGACTTGTCCCAGCTACGTTCTCATTTCCTGAAGAGAACAGTGAAAGAAAGGGTGAGCTCAACTAGCCCAGTAAAAAATATTATGACTAAGATAATGCAGAATAAATTATCATTAGCCTTCAACAATGTTAAACTGATAAAATATAATAGACATCAAGTTTAACTGTAGTTGTAAGACCCCGAATTTTATGAAATAAAAGTATTCAATTTTTCTAAAAATTACTATTCAGTAAATGGTTAAATTGATAAAAGTTTAAAGTTATGGGTGAAATATGAATTTTTTTCAAAATAAGCAAGTGGTTATAAAATAATCATTGTTGTCGGGGAATATTCGTTTGGTCGTGGAATATTCTTTCTGTCGGGGAATATTCGTACGACGGCGTAGCCATTTGTGGGCCCCATAACAGAATAACTGTCGGGTGAAGAAAACGACAAATTTAAGTTTTTACAAATAACGGCGTAGTTGTTACCGTTAACACTGTTGGAATACCCGGTGATTAAAATACAGTAATACGCGTTATTGCACAGTAGCACACGGTATTGTACAGTATTTTTGAAATTATTGATTCTTACGTAAGAAGGCACTACTCAATTATTGTTACAGTAATTACTGTTCAATATTTTATTTTATTGATTCAATAATTGCTACGTTGAAATTTTGTATTATTGTTGTTCAATAATTGTTGCTGCACAGTATTTCCCATTATTAGATCAATAATTCATATTATTTGAATAGTAATATTAGATAGCATTATTGGCAATGTCTAGAAAGTTCTGTCTAAGGAGAGGTTTGGTCATCTAATTGCGCGCCAGTAAGGAGAAATCCTTATTGGAAAGCCCCCTCTTTCCTGGGAACGGCCTGGTTGTCATAAATGTGATTCTGTAATATTATTTGTGAATAATTAATTATTGATTCATATGATAAGAAAATATTTATTTTATGGGGATATAAATGAGGGATATATTTTTGTGGTTAAAAATGAAGGAGTTAATGTTGAGATTTTTATCCGTATTTTTGTCGGAATGGAGGTATTAAAAATCAGGATTTTTTTGAGAAATATTGCGGGTGTTATAATTTTTAATCCGACCGTTGGATCGTGGTAATTTTTGGATATGTTATACATATATAAGTTGAGTATATGTCCACAAATTTTGAACCGTTAAAAATGAACGTATGATTTATTATGAATTTTACGAGATGACTGGTTCAGAAATTGTTGAATTTTCAGAGTTTATCATTTTGGTGGAAAATTCTAGAATTGGTGGGCCCCACTTGTGGTTGGTGAAGAAATGTGCTGAATTATATTTCAAATGTGGTGGGTGGGAATAGTAGCAGGTAAAGCCATCAGGTTGCAGGTCAAACCTACCAAAATTTTCCTATAAATAGAGGGCTAAGTTAGAATTGAAAATCACACCAGAAACATAAGCTTTCTCTCTTTCTCTCTCTATATTATGAAGCATATTTTGTGAGTTTTTAGATACTTGGTGAGTTGCTATTCATCAGTGCAAGTTTCCTTCAGCATCATATCCGATATCCAGCCAGAAGTACTGCTCTTTTGAGGTAAGGGATAGTAAGGGATAGTAAGGGATATTAAGGGATTTTAAGGGTTGTTATGATTTTCAGTTTCGTAATTTTTCTGATCTTCAAAAATTCTGGAAAAATTTGAAATGATATTTTGATGAGTTTTCTTGATTGTGTCCAAAAATGGTGATTTTTGGATGTATAGATTGAGAGTTATGAATTTTATGAGAAAAGACTATTTTAAAAGTAACAGCTTATAATTCCTTGTGGTTAACTCCAAAATTGATGAAATTTTTATTGGGAGTACAGGTATATGAGAGAAGTATACTCTGTAAATTTCAGAATTTTTAGATAAAAGTACAATTTTTGATAAATGTCTAAATATTTGGCTATTTTTGCCATATGAAAAATAGTAAATGACTTTTAAAAATTCTGAGAAAAATATATGTTCACTATGGGACTATATTATGCTAAATTCCAGAAAAGAAATATTTTTGGAACTGATTTAGTATTTTTCATGAAAATGGTCTAGTTATGAGTAATTAAATATGTTTTGTGAAGAAAGAAAATTGGAAAATAGGATTTTATGGCTTGAGAATCCTATATGAGGTATATGCAGATTTTTGATGAGGGTTTTGGTTATTGATGATGAAATCTTAAGAGTAGGCATTTTATGATGATTAAATGCATTATTTAGTAAAGTGTAAACAATTAAAATAAATTGTTTATAAGCTTAAGAAATATTATTCTTTCAATATCATTATACCGAAATATTGGTATGAATTTTATTATGGAATTTCTACCTTTTTCATGTCGAGTTACTATTCATGAGTTACTATTCACGATTTACTATTCATGAGTTACGAATATTACTCTTGAGATTAAAACTATATGTTGATCATATTATTTTTATCATCATATATAACATTTTTATAACCCTGATGTTGAAATTCTCTTTCACTGGAGTGTAAAGATGGATAGATTATTGGTATGATCATGACTAGGGTTCTCTTTGGCCTGTAGTGCAAAGTTGAATTGTGACTGGTATGATCATGACCATTGAATTTATAATTGAATATCTTAAGCTTAAGTGCAAAGGTGAATTGATCAACATGGTTATAATTATTGTTTATATAAATTCTGAAATGATTATATATTTCTTTGAGATATGAATATATTTGGCCTATAGTGCAAATATGAATTGTTGATGAATATCTTTGGCATGTAGTGCAAAGATGGCCTGTTGATGAATATCTTTGGCCTGTAGTGCAAAGATGAACTGTTGTTGAATATCTTTGGCCCGTAGTGCAAAGATAGTTTGTTGATGAATATCTTTGGCCCGTAGTGCAAAGATGAATTTGTTAGTATGATTATAAACAGGAACTGTGATTTGGTATAACCATGATCTTTGATGTTTCAGGTAAAGACAGGTGATGAAAATATTCTTTGTCCTGGGTGCGAAGAAAAATTTATAGTCACAATTATGATTATGAGTTATTAATATGATTGTGGAAAGGAACTGTTGAGTGATGTTACATGGATAAAATATTATTGGTGGATTTTTAACATGGAGAAGATAATAGACTTTATAGTCTATTTGACTCTTCTAATGGATTGCTCGTTCCACTGCAACTATGGTTGAAATTTTTATCATTTACCATATGTTCTAAATCTCTGATTTATTGTTGATGAAGGCTATTGATAATTGAATTATCTTTAATCATGATATTCTTTACTGAGCTAGTTGTGCTCACCCTTTTGCTTCACAATTTCTTTCAGGTAATAAGAGTGTAGCTGGGTCGAGCGGGGGTAACAAGGGAATAGAACGGTGGTCATCATTTAGTAGTTATATTTGGTGAAGAAAATAGGGTGAGGCGAACCCAACGTTGGAAGGGTGTTTTGTCACTATCATACAAGATGTCTAATGACATACAACCTCGTGTCATCATAAGACAGGGTTGTGCTCATCCACTTGCTGAGTATATCTATGGGCACTACCTATATAATCTTGGTGTTTGTTTGAAGTATAATTCTCAATTAGAGACAGTGGAGATAATGATAAGTCAAGAGAAGACTCACCATTGGGAAGAATATGATAGTAATCTTCTCGTTTTTTTTTGGGTCTATTGGGTCAACCAAGGATAATTCTGTGGCCATATGATATCTATCATAACCTAGACGCGTGGCCTCCCATGTACGAAGGTTTCCTTGAGCACTTCCCAAAGATTCTAATTTCTAAAACAGTTTTTGACTATACCTTTATGTAAGGTGTTATTGTGAGGTGATGTCCACAGTTGGAACATGAGTCACATTTGGTATATATTTGTATCCAAACTCACAGCATATGTGTTGTTGTATTTTACACGACAATTGTTGTAATAAAGTTGTAGTTGTTTTCTGTACCATGTATTTGACGACTCAGAATGGGTTGGGTGGAATGGACCTATTTTGGGGTTGTCACAGTAGCGGAACAAGCAATCCATTAAAAGAGTCAAGTAGAAAATAAACTCTAATATCTTTTATGATTTAAAAGGTTTTTCAACACTGTGATCGCTGGGACTCAGCTTAATAAAATAATCCACATCATCGAATCACCCCTGCACTACTGCCAAGGATATTCGTGTATTCATTAATGGTCATGATCATGCCAACAACTGTCCATCAACGCACTACGGGCCAATGAGGACTTTTACCACATCATTTGTAACATTACGATCATGATTATACCGAATAATCCCTGGTCATAATCATACCAAGTCCATCTATGCACTACAAGCCACATATGACTTTTAACATTTTATAAACATGAGGGTGATGACAATGATATAAGAATTCAATAAAACAAGTTCAAGAATTAATTTATCCAAGAATTAACAACGTCCAAATTGCCAACATGGTACTGATTTGTGGAGTAAAATTCAAGAATGCTTAGAAGAATATTTTCATGTAAAGATACTGGATGAAACGCAATTATCAAGGATATTCCACAAATTTCATGGAGTATAGAAGTCAAAACTTAACCAACTGAGTATAATAAAGAATGGAATAACAAAAGAAATCACCATGCATGCGATAGACCGCACAGACAGGTTATTCCAACAGAATAATAAATAATGGAACCAGGTCCGGCGTAAACGCACAGACAGGATATTCCGACAGGATAATAAATAATGAAACCAGGTCCGGCGTAAACGCACAGACAAGATATTTCGACAGAATAATAAATAATGGAACCAGGTCCGGTGTAAAACACACAGACAGGATGTTCCAACAGAATAATAACAAGACGGAACCAGGTCCGGTGTAAAACACACAGACAGGATGTTCCAACAAAATAATAATAAAAACGGAACCAGGTCCGGTGTAAAACACACAGACAGGATGTTCCAACAGAATAATAGAAGAATGTCACCAAGTATAGGGTAGACCGCGTATACAGGTCATTCTAACAGAATAATAAGAAATGGAATAACAACAGTTCTCTTCATGAATAAGAAAGAATAACACCCCTTACCGTTTTAAAGAAGAGCTGAAATAAGGAAGTAGTTAAGTAGCAGAATACTCTTCTTCTCTCTCTCTATAGTTTCTCTCTCTAGAGTTCAGTGAATTCGTAAGAAATAATGAAGGAATGAGCTGCTATTTATAGAAAAATAGAATGCATAGTAACTAATCCATGAACGGTTCAGATTGATTACTTTAATCTGACGGTCCATATTTAAAGAAAAATCTTTTAAATAAAATATAATATATTCTATTTATAGAATAACTTTAATAAAGTATTCTGTTTTATATAAAAAGATGTTTCTGTTTTATTACGTTAATAATACGAATAAAACAAAACGTCATTATCGCTAAATAATTCATATTATTAACTGATAATAATTGAATCAAACTGAGTGACTTCTCACATAAGCATTAATAATCAATACCGTGTGCTACTATGCAACCACACGTATTACTGTACTTTTACTACCGAGTAGTTCAACAGTATCAATGGTAAAACTTTCGCCGTTATTTTTAATAAAATATTTTTGTCGTTTTCTCAATCCGACAATAATTCCGTTGTGGGGTCCACCAATGATTGTGTCGTTGTACGAATATTCCCTGTTAAAACGAATATTCCCCGACCAATCGAATATTATATAACAACTTGCGTACTTTGTAAAATTTATAAATATTACCCACAACTATAACATTATATCAAATTAACTCCATAATATTCAAAAATGATATTTATTAAAAATTTATCTTTATTTATAAAAGTTGGGGTCTTACAACCTCCCCTTCTTATGAAATTTCGCCCTCGAAATTAGGGTACGTACCTGGTATGTCGAAGAGATAAGGATACCTTGATTTCATTTCAGATTCTAACTCCCAAGTCATTTCCTCAATATCGTGGTTTCTACACAAAACTTTGACTTGAGGTATAACCTTGGAGCGTAGAATATGCTCCTTCTTATCCAAGATTTGAACATAAACTTCTTCATACGTCAAATCCTACGCTATTTCGTCCGGTTCTAACTCAATATTGTGGTTCGGGTCTTCCACATATTTGCATAACATGGATATGTGAAAAACGTTATGAACACGAGACATACTTGGCGGTAAAGCGAGTCTATAAGCCACAGTTCCTACTCGATCGAGGATTAAAAATGGACCGATGAATCGAGGATTGAGCTTTTCTCTTTTTCCAAATCTCGTAACTCCTTTCCATGGAGCAACACGTAAGAACACATGATCTCCTATATCAAAATTCACGTCCTTTCGATGAAGATCAGCATAACTCTTTTGTCGATCTTGTGAGGTTTTTATACGTTGTCGGATCGTTTGAATCTTTTCTGTAGTCATACGTACCAACTCCGGTCCCAACAACGTTGCTTCACCCACCTCATCCCAGCATACTGGAGAACGACATTTTCTTCCATACAATGCTTCGAATGGAGCCATGCCAATACTTGCTTGATAACTGTTGTTGTAGGAAAACTCCACCAATGGTAAGAACTTGTCCCAACTTCCCTTGAAGTCAAAGACACAGAGTCTTAATAAATCTTCTAGAGTTTGAATAGTCCTCTCTGATTGTCCGTCCATCTGAGGATGATATGCCGAACTAAATCGTAAATCTGTGCCCATAGCTTTTTGTAACTAACCCAAAATCGTGAAGTGAATCTTGGGTCTCGATCAGAAACTATGGATACTGGCATACCATGCAGTCTTACAATCTCGTTTATGTACATGCGAGCAAAACGTTCAAGTGTATAAGTTTCTCGTATCGGTAAGAAATGAGCAGACTTGGTCAATCTATCAACAATGACCCAAATCGCATCTATACCTTGAGAAACCTTAGGAAGACCGGTAACGAAATCCATGGTAATGTGCTCCCACTTCCATTCTGGAATTTCAAGTGGTTGCAATGGACCTTTTGGTACTTGATGCTCCGCTTTGACTCGTTGACAAGTTAGACACCTTGAGATAAATAACGTTATCTCTCTCTTCATATTGCTCCACCAAAATGTATGACGAAGATCATGATACATTTTGGTACTTCCAGGATGGATTGCAAACGATGTGTTGTGCGCCTCCATCATGATTTCATACTTTAAATCAGGGTTGTTAGGAACACAAAGTCTGGAGTTGACTCGAAGTATTCCTTCTTCATCGATTCTTGCTTCCGGCATAGCACCTTCTTGCACTTTCTTCCTCATACGCATCAGCTCCAGGTCTGTAGCTTGAGCAGCTTTAACTTTATCGATTAAAGTTGGTTCTACTCGTATATTCGCCATCATCACATGGGTCCCTGGAGTCTTTAACTCTATCTCCATCCTTTGCAAGTCACACAAAATGGGCCTTTGTGTTGACAATATTGAACTCGTACTTGCATATGATCTTCTACTCAATGCGTCAGCTACCACGTTCGCTTTTCCAGGATGGTATTGAATGGTATGATCAAAATCTTCCAACAGTTCAAGCCAACGTCGTTGTCGCATGTTGAGTTCCTTTTGAGTGAAGAAATATTTGAGGCTTTTACGATCCGTAAAGATCTCCACCTTCTCCCCATACAAGTAATGCCTCTAAATTTTAAGTGCAAAGACAACAGCTGCCAACTCTAGATCATGAGTAGGATAATTCCTCTCATATTCCTTGAGTTATCTTGATGCATAGGCTATGACTTTTCTATGTTGTATGAAAACGCATCCCAACCCTTTGCTCGAAGCATCACTGTAGATGACAAATCCCTCCGAGCCAGATGGTATTGTTAGAACAGGTGCTGAAATGAGTCTCCTCTTGAGTTCTTGAAAACTCTGCTCACATTCTTCGCTCCAACCGAACTTTGTATCTTTCCGAGTCAGCTGAGTTAATGGAGTAGCGATTCGAGAAAATCCTTCCACGAATCTTCAATAATAACCAGCTAAACCAAGAAAGCTACGTACTTCAGTCACTGATTTAGGTTGCTCCCAGCTTTGAATAGCTTCAATCTTTGTCGGGTCAACCGATATTCCACGACTTGATACTACGTGCCCAAGGAATGCTACCTCCTCCAACAAGAACTCGCATTTCTTCAACTTGGCATAAAGCTTGTATTCACGAAGCTTTTGGAGTACCAGCCTCAAGTGTTGCTCATGATCTTCACAGCTTTTGGAATAAATAAGGATGTCATCAATAAAGACGACCACAAAATGATCCAAATATTCCTTGAATACCCGGTTCATCATATCCATGAAGGCAGCAGGAGCATTAGTCAATCCAAAGGACATGACTAGGAATTCATAATGCCCGTACCGAGTTCTAAAAGCCGTCTTTGGAATATCCTCAGTTCTAACCTTCAGCTGATGATATCCAGAACGAAGATCGATCTTTGAAAAGAATTGTGCTCCTTGCAACTGGTCAAACAGGTCATCAATACGTGGCAACGGGTACCTATTTTTGATGGTGACATGATTCAACTCCTGATAAACAATACAAAGTCGCATACTTCCATCTTTCTTCTTCACGAATAGCACAGGAGCACCCCAAGGAGAAGTACTAGGACGAATAAAGCCAATGTCTAACAATTCCTGCAGTTGGATCTTTAACTCCTGAAGTTCAATAGGAGCCATTCGATATGGGGCTTTGGAAATGGGTTTTGTACTAGGTTCAAGGTCGATACAAAATTCAATTTCACGCTCTGGGGGTAGGCCAGGAAGTTCTTCAGGGAATACGTCAGGGAATTTATTAACAATAGAAATATCATTCAAAACTGACGTATTTTTGTTTAGATCCGTGACATGAGCTAAGAAAGCTTGACATCCATTTTTCAATAAACGAATAGCTTTATGGCTTGAGATGACAGCGATTGATTTTAATGGTTTGGTTGCTTGAATTCGCGTAATAGGTCGATCAGTAATATGAAAGCTAACAACCTTACGAAAATAATCAAATTTTGCATGATGAGTAGTTAACCAATCAATCCCTAGAATCACGTCAAATGCAAGTATTTTTAATGAAATCAGATCGACAGGTAATGTGTGGGTACCAACTTGAACTAAACAAGACTTATAAACCGTGGATGTAATGAAGGTTTCTCCCAATGGAGTTTCAATAGATAAATCAAAGTCTAATTCCTCCGGAGTCAAATTTAATCGATGAGCGCAAGTAGGAGAAATAAAAGAATGGGTAGAACCGGTATTAAATAAAGTATAGACTTCGTTAGAGTTTATGATAAGCTTACCCGTGATGACCTTAATCGGGTTCTTTACTTTCTGGGAGGTCACAACAAACGCTCTCCCTTGCACTACCGGTTTTGACTTTTCTGGAACGGCCTTTGGTGTCTCCATCTTGGCTAAACTTGTTTTTGGTAAACTACAAAATCGACCAAAATTATTTGTGTATTCATTAATGGTCATGATCATGCCAACAACTATCCATCAATGCACACGGGCCAATGAGGACTTTTACCACATCATTTGTAACATTACGGTCATGATTATACCGAATAATTTCTGGTCATAATCATAACAAGTCCATCTATGCACTACAGGCCACAGATGACTTTCAACATTTTATAAACATGAGGATGATGACAATGATATAAGAATTCAATAAAACAAGTTCAAAAATTATTTTATCCAAAAATTAACAACGTCCAAATTGTCAATATAATACTGCTTTGTGGAGTAAAATTCAAGAATTCTTAAAAGAATATTTCCATGAAAAGATACTAGATGAAGCACAAATATCAAAGATATTCCACTAATTTTATGGAGTATAGAAGTCAAAGTTTTAACCAACTGAGTATAATAAAGAATGGAATAACAAAAGAAATCACCATGTGTAAGACCCCCACTTATTAATAAATGAAATTAAATTTCCTCTATTTATTATTTTGAAATAGAAAGGGTTGATTTGATTAATGTGGTTAGTTATGGGTAAAATGCGTAAATATTTCAAATAAGCAAGTGGTTATAAAATATTCATTTTTGGTCGGTGAATATTCGTTTGGTCGTGGAATATTCTTGCTGTCGGGGAATATTCGTACGACGACGCAGCCTTGTGTGGGCCCCATAACAGAAAGTGATTACATAAAAAAAACGACAAGTATAAGTTGTTTATAATTAACGGCGTAGTTGTTACCGTTAATACTGTTGGAATACCTGGTGGTTAAAATACAGTAGCACACGGTATTGCACCAATTATTGATTCTTACGTAAGAAGGCACTACTCAATAATTGTTACAGTAGTTACTGTTCAATATTTTATTTTATTGATTCAATAATTGCTGCGTTGATATTTTATATTATTGTTATTTCAATAATTGTTGCTGCACAGTATTTTCCATTAACAGATCAATAATTCATATTATTTGAATAATATTATTAGATAACATTATTGACAATGTCTAGAAAATTCTGTCTAAGGAGAGGTTTGGTCATCTAATTGCGCGCTAGTAAGGAGAAATCCTTATTAGAAAGCCCCCTTTTTCTTGGGAACGGTCTGGTTGTCAAAAATGTGACTCTGTAATATTATTTGTGATTAATTAATTTTTGATTCATATAATAAGGAAATATTTATTTTATGTGAATATAAATGAGGGATATATTTTTGTGGTTAAAAATGAAGGAGTTAATGTTGAGGTGTTTTATCTGTATTTTTGTCGGAACGAATGTATTGAAAATCAAATTAGGATTTTTGAGATATTTTGCGAGGGTTATATTTTTAATCCGACCGTTGGATCGTGGTAATATTTGGATATGTTATACATATATAAGTTGAGTATATGTCCACAAATTTTGAACCGTTAAAAATGAACGTATGATTTGTTATGAATTTTACGAAATGACTGGTTCAGAAATTGTTGAATTTTTGGAGTTAATCATTTTGGTGGAAAATTCTAGAATTGGTGGGCCTCACTCTTGGTTGGTGAAGAAATATGCTGAGATTTTTATTCAAATGTGGTAGGCTTGAAAAGTAGCAGGTAAAGCCATCAGGTTGCAGGTTAAGTCTGCTTCGGCGTGCTAACATTTTCCTATAAATAGAGGGCTAAGTTAGAATTGAAAATCACACCAGAAATAAGTTTTCTCTCTTTCTCTCTCTAGATTATTGAGTGTATTTTGTGAGTATTTAGATACTTTGAGAGTTGCTATTCAGCACAAGTTTCATTCAGCCTCATATCCGATATTCTGTCAGAAGTACGGTTATTTTGAGGTAAGAGATATTATTTTCTTCAATATCATTATGCTGGAATATTGATATGAGTTTTTTTATCCAATTTGAAACTTTTTGTGTCGGGATTACTATTCACGTATACGGCACTATTCACGAATACGACACTATTCACCGAAAAATAAAACTTTCCTTTTTTGTCCAAGATGTCTATTATGGTTACCATCTATGATTGTATCCATGTTTTGATCTTTATTTTTAAATTCTGCTTCATAATTAATTATTATGAAGTATTATTGATCTTGGATAAAATGTTATACGAATCTCTACTATTTGTCCTTCTGTTTCACTAGATTCGTTTTCTTTAAGATATTTTTCATCATCCTCAGTCCTAAATGATAATATTACTGAATATCTTTGGCCTGTAGTGCAAAAATGTATGATTACCTGATGAATATCTTTGGCCTGTAGTGCAAAGATGAACAGGTGTTGAGATGAACATGACTGACTGGATACACATAAATATCTTTGGCCTGTAGTGCAAAGATGAATATTTGGTTAAAGATGATTATTAATTAATGTTACAGGGATAAAATATTGATGATAGACTTTTAAATCTTAGAAGATAATAGAATTCATTCTCTACTTGACTCTTCTAATGGTTTGTTGTTTCCGCTGCAGTTGTTGATCTAAAACTTGTTGTCGATTATATTCTATTAGATTTTTCCCTGTTGAATACTAATGATAATTTGTTGTATATTATCTTAGTCATAATATTCTTTACTGGGCTAGTTGAGCTCACCATTTTCCTTTTTGTTCTATTTTTCTTCTCAGGAGGTGAGAACATTGAAGGATCTAGTCGGGGTATGGAGTGATGGTTCTAGAAAGATGTTTTAGCTGTCCTCACTATTTCTGTAAAATAGTGTTTGAATAATTGTAATGAGGACTTATTTGAGTGTGGATATTGTCTAGAAGATAATATTTGTATTTAAACTCACAGTATGTGTTGTTGTATTGTGACGCCCCCAAAATAGGTCCATTCCACCCAACCCATTCTGAGTCGCCAAATACATGGTACAGAAATAACTACAACTTTATTAATACATTTGTCGTGTAAAATACAATAACATATATACTGTGAGTTTAAATACAAATATTTTCTTCTAGACAATATCCACACTCAAATAAGTCCTCATTATTGATACACTATTTTACAAAATAGTGAGGACTACTAAAACAACTGTCTTGAACCATCATTCCACACCCCGACTAGTACTCGCTATAGTCTCGCCTCCTGAGAAGAAAATGGAACAACAAGGAAAAGGGTGAGCTCAACTAGCCCAGTAAAGAATATTATGACTAAGATAATATACAACAAATTACCCTTAGTCTTCAATAGGGAAAAATATAATAGAATACAATAGACAACAAGTTTTAAATCAATATTCGCAGCGGAAAATAATAATTCATAGAAGAGTTTCGTAGAGAATGAAATCTACTATTATCTATGAATTTAAAAGTCCATCATCAATATTTTATCCCTATAACATCAATTAATATTCATCTTTGCACTACAAGCCAAAGATATTCATCAGTTGGTAATGTTCATCTCAACACCCGTTCATCTTTGCACTACGGGCAAAAGATATTCATCAGAAATCATTCATCTTTGCACTACAGGCCAAAGATATTCATTAATATCATCATTTAGGACTGAGGATGATGAAAAATATTTTAAAGAAAACGAATCCAGTGAAGCAAAAGAACAAATATTAGGGATTCGTATTACAGTTTATCCATGTCCAAAAATACCTTATAAACAATCATAGTGGAGTAAAATTCAAGAATGATCAAAACATGGATACAATCAAAGCTAGTATCCATAATAGATATCTTGGACGAAAAGAAGAAAATTTTATTTTTCAGTGAATAGTGTCGTATTCGTGAATAGTGTCGTATACGTGAATAGTGCCGTATACGTGAATAGTAACTCCGACACCAAAAGATAAAAATTACACAAAAAACATCATCATGCTTCGTGAATAGATCTCGTGAATAGTAACTCGTGAATAGTAACTCATGAATAGTAACCCCGACATGAAAAAGTTCTAAATTTGATAAAAATTTCCAACTAATATTTTGGCATAATGATATTGAAGAAATAATATCATTTTTGAATAAAATAACATCCCTTACCTTGAAAGAATAGTACTTCTGGCTGGACTACCGGATATAGTGCTGAAGGAAACTTACACCGTATAGCAATACTCAAAGTATAAAAATACTCACAAAATACGCTCGATATTATAGAGAGAGAAAGAGAGAGAAATCTGTAGTTTCTGGTGTGATTTTCAATTCTAACCTAAGCACCCTATTTATAGAAAATTGCTTAGAACACCAAAGCAGAAAATTTAATATAATATTAATATATATATTAAAATTCTTACGCACACTTTTCATCAACTGAATTCAGCTTTCAACACAAGTAGCCCACCTCACAAAACTTTTAAAAAACGTTTTTCTTATTTAACATAATTAAAACTTCCAAAAATCAATTATTTCGAAATTTCAGAACTTCAATAATTCATAATAAATAGCCCTTTTATCAGAAAATTCAAATCTCGCGAGTTTTTATAGGAAATTCAATTCTCTATAACTTTACAGAAGAAAGTTTTTTCAAATTCCAAACAGAAATTGACCTAAATCCATAAACGAACGATTTTATAGGCTATAATCAAATTTCAGTTAAGAAATGGGGTCCACCGACACACAAAACATGTTTTAAACATCTTTTGTAATAAAAATACTCTTTCTCCTCATACACTCATATATCCCACATTCATTGTAAAAATATCACCATTATTATATTATTAAAATATAATAATATATTAAAATGAATTATTTTATCAGAAAAAGATAAAATATTAATTTTCAACAATTGTCACATTAAAAATTTTCTTCATCTATATCCACATAAAATGAATATTTTCCTCATCATATAAATCAATAATTAATTATTCACAAATAATATTATAGAATCACAGTACTGGCAACCAGGCCGTTCCCAGGAAAGAGGGGGCTTTCCAATAAGGATCTCTCCTTACTGGCGCGCAATTAGATGACCAAACCTCTCCTTAGACAGAACTTTCTAGACATTGCCAATAATGTTATCTAATAATATTATTTAGATAATATAAATTATTGCTCCGATAATAGAAAATACTGTGTAGTGACAATTATTAAAACAACAGTAATATAAAATATCAAAGCAGCAATTATTGAATCAATAAAATAAAATACTGAACAGTAATTACTATAATAATTATTGAGTAATGCCTTCTTACGTAAAAATCAATCATTGGTGCAATACCGTGTGCTACTGTGTAACAACGCGTATTACTGTGTTTTACCACCGGGTATTCCAACAGTATTAACGGTAACAACTACGCCGTTATTTATAAACAATTTATTTTTATCATTTTCTTCATCCAATCGAATTCCGTTATGGGGCCCACACAAAGCTGCGCCGTCGTACGAATATTCCCCGACAGCAAGAATATTCCACGACCAAACGAATATTCCCCGACAACAATGAATATTTTATGACCACTTGCTTATTTGAAATATTTGAGCATTTTACCCATAACTAACCACATTAATCAAATCAACCCTTACTATTTCAAAATAATGAATAGAGGAATTAAATTTTATTTATTAATAATTTGGGGTCTTACAACCTCCCCTCCTTATGAAATTTCGTCCTCGAAATTGACATACGTACCTGGTGTTTCGAAAAGATGAGGATACCTCGCTTTCATTTCCGTTTCCAACTCCCAGGTCATTTCCTCAATAGCATGGTTTCTCCACAAAACTTTAACTTGTGGTATGACCTTCGTGCGTAGGACATGCTCCTTCCTATCCAAGATCTTGACAGGTACCTCTTCGTACGTTAAGTCTTCGGCTATCTCGTCTGGTTCTAACTCAATAACGTGGTTTGGGTCGTCCACATAATTTCGTAACTTCGATTCGTGAATAACGTTATGAACACGCGTCATACTTGGTTGTAAAGCGAGTCTATAGGCCACAGTTCCTACTCGATCGAGGATTTCAAATGGACCAATAAATCAAAGGTTTGAGCTTTCCTCACATCGCCAATTCTCGCTTTTGGAATAACAACTTCTTGCATCTTCTTCTTCATATTCATCAACTCCGGTGTGTAGCTTGAGCGATTTTAACTTTATCGATAAAAGTCGATTCTACTCGTATATCATCACATGGGTACCTAGAGTCTTCAACTCTATCTCTATCATTTGTAAGTTATACAAAAATGGGTCTTTGACAATATCGCACTTGTATTCGTATACGATGTTTTACTCAACATGTCAGCTACCACGTTCGCTTTTCTAGGATGGTATGATCGAAATCTTTCAACAGCTCGAGCCAACGTCGGTGTCGAATGTTGAATTCTTGGAAGCTCTTCTCGCATTCCTCGGTCCATTCGAAGTTTGTATCTTTTTGAGTCAGCTGAGTTAATGGAGTAGCGATTCGAGAAAATCCTTTTACGAATCTTCGATAATAACCAGAAAGCTACGTATTTCGATTACTGACTTAGGTTGCTCTCAACTGTGACTCATATCCCAATCTTGGATAGCACGTCACAATGACACCTATTAGTTTACTACCGTACGAATATGGCGTCCCCTACGGTGAGTCTGGCTTCAATGCATTCTACAAAGGAAGTCACCAGATAGAGGCTCGGGTACAAACTTCTACAGTTGGGTTTTTAACTCCTGAAGTTCAATAGGAGCCATTCGATATGAGATTCAAAGATGATACAAAATTCAATATCACGCGTAGGCCAAGAAATTCTTCAGGAAATACGTCAGGGATTTACTAATAATAGAAATATCATTCAAATCTGACATATTTTTGTTCAAGTCCATGACATGGCTAAGAAAGCTTGACATCCGTTTTTCAATAAACGAATGACTTTACGGCTTGATATGACATTGATTGACTTCAGTGGTTTGGTTGCTTGAATTCGAATAACAGGTTGCTTAGGAATATGAAAACTAACAACCTTACGAAAGCAATCAATTTTGGCATGATGAGTAGTTAACCAATCGATCCCTAAAATCACATCAAAAGCAAGTATCTTTAAAGAGATAAGTTCAACAGGTAATGTGATGGTGCCAACTTAGATCAACCAAGATTTGTAAACAGTGGATGTAACGAAAGTTTCTCCTAACGGAGTTTCCACAGATAGGTCAACGTCTAACTTCTCCGGAATCAAGTTTAAACGTTGAGTATAAGCAGGAGAGATAAATGAATGGGTAAAACCGGTATCTAATAAGGTATAGACTTCGCAAAAATTTATAATTAACTAACCCGTGCTAACTTCGTTCGGGTTCCTCGCATTCTGACCAGTCACGAAAAATGCTCTTCCAAGAACCGTTGACTTTGACTTTTCTAGGACAACTTTTTGAGTCACCACCCCCGTTGGACTTGGTTTCGCTACAGTGCAATCTCGAGCGATATGTCCTTCCTTTTCACAGTTATAACACACCTTAAACTGTTGTGGGCAGTTTGGGCTAATATGTCCTTCTTTTCCGCACTTATAGCATATAACCGGTGGTCGCTCTCCTCCCTTGGAACCAGTTACTGTTGGTGCTGACGTCTTCGTATTGTCATTGTTGAATCTCCTTTTTTTAAAATCTCCTCCCGACTCGCTTCTTCTATTCTCATGGCCATGATTACCACCAGAGTGGTTGCCGCTCTTGTCCGTATTCTTCTTTCTCCGCTGGTTGTCGTTATTCTGATGACTGCTGTCACCGGTATGATCCTGGTTGTGGTCCCTCGATTGACCGTACTCGTTATCTCGCTCTAATAATTGAGCCATGTTGACAACATCTGAATAGAGAGAAAATTTATGAGAAATGTGATATTGACGTATACCGGGTTTCAAACCTCTCAGAAACATCCGTGTCATACGTTCCTCATTCTCCACCAAATGAGGTGCAAACCTGGACAACTCTGCAAATTTCGCCTCGTACTGGGACACCGTCATGTTATTCTGCTCCAGTCTAATAAACTCTACCTCTTTCATATGGCGAATACTTTCAGGAAAGTATTTTTCGTTGAAAAGTTTCTGAAACGTTTCCCAAGACATGTTGAGTGCGGCAGGCTGGGTCCATTTCACAGACTCCCACCAGTAGTCTGCCTCGCCACGGAACATAAAGGTGGCGAATGGAACCTTCTGTTCCTCCTTGCATCCCAAGACATCGAATATCTTGGTAATTTGCTTGACCCACGTTTCCGCCATGATCGGATCCGGCTTTCCCTTAAATTTTGGTGGTCTCAACTCCTTGAACTGCTTGGCTGTGACAAACCGTGAATTGCTATCATTTTCTCTTGTATTTTGAACACGAGTCTCCTTTGTCTGATTTTGTATGAACTGTAAAAAGCTTCTAAACATCCCATCGTTCATCGTCTGCTCAGTGGTGTTGTTCACAAGAGGAACATTGTCATCCTGTTGCACGTTCTCCTCGTTGGTGAGTACAAGCGTCTCCACGGTTTCATTTACTCCACTGTTAACATTCTCAGTAGACATTCTCAAATACTGCCATAAAACAAGGGTTAATTTAACAAATTAACAAATCACATAATGTGACAACCCCAAAACAGGTCCATTCCATCCAACCTATTCTGAGTCGCTAAATACATGGTACAGAAAATAACTACAACTTTATTACAACAATTGTCGTGCAAAATACAACAACACATATGCTGTGAGTTTGGATACAAATATATACCAAATGTGACTCATGTCCCAATCGTGGACAGCACCTCACAATGATACCTTACATAAAGGTATAGTCAAAACTGTTTTAGAAATTAGAATCTTTGGGAAGTGCTCAAGGAATCCTTCGTACATGGGAGGCTATGCATCTAGGTTATGATAGATATCATATGGTCACAGAATTATCCTTGGTTGACCCAATAGACCCCAAAGAAAAATAAGAAGTTTACTATCATATTCTTCCCAATGGTGAGTCTTCTCTTGATTTATCATTATCTCCACTGTCTCTAATTGAGAATTATACTTCAAACAAATACCAAGATTATATAGGTAGTGCTCGTAAAGATACTCAGCAAGTGGATGAGCACAACCCTGTCTTATGATGACACGAGGTTGTATGTCATTAGACATCTTGTATGATAGTGACAAAACGCCCTTTCAACGTTGGGTTCGCCTTACCCTATTAGATTCACCAAATAAAACTACTAAATGAACTTTTCTATACTGCTTCGGGAGAACCTCCACAGCTAGAGACCACCGTTCTATTTTCCCGTTACCCTCGCTCAACCCAGCTACACTCTTATTACCTGAAAGTAATTGTGAAGCAAAAGGGTGAGCACAACTAGCTCAGTAAAGAATATCATGACTAAAGATAATTAAATTATCAATAGCCTTCATCAATAATAAATCAGAGATTTAGAACATATGGTAGATGATACAAATTTTTAACCATAGTTGCAGCGGAACGAGCAATCCATTAGAAGAGTCAAATAGACCATAAAGTCTATTATCTTCTCCATGTTAAAAATACATCAACAATGTTTTATCCCTGTAACATCACTCAACAGTTCCTTTCCACAATCATATGAATAACTCATAATCATAATTGTGATTCTAAATTTTTCTTCGCACCCAGGACGAAGAATATTTTCATCACATGTCTTTACCTGAAACATCAAAGATCATGGTTATACCAAATCACAGTTCCTGTTCATAATCATACTAATAAATTCATCTTTGCACTACGGCCAAAGATATTCAACAACAGTTCATCTTTGCACTAAAGGCCAAAGATATTCATCAACAGACCATCTTTGCACTACAGGCCAAAGATATTCATCAACATACCATCTTTGCACTACAGGCCAAAGATATTCCTCAACAGTTCATATTTGCACTACGGTCAAATATATTCATCAACAGTTCATATTTGCACTACAGGCCAAATATATTAATATCTCAAAGAAATATATAATCATTTCAGAATTTATATAAACAATAATTATAACCATGTTGATCAATTCACCTTTGCACTTAAGCTAAAGATATTCACTTATAAATTCAATGATCATGATCATACCAGTCAACAATTCAACTTTGCACTACTGGCCAAAGAGAACCCATAGTCATGATCATACCAGAAATCTACCCATCTTTACACTCAAGTCAAAGAGAAATATCATCATTAGGGTTATAAAAATGTTATATATGATAATAAAATCAATATAATCAATATATATATTTAATCTCAAGAGTAATATTCATAAACCAACTATAATTTGGTTAGAAAAAGAAACTAATTTTGTCGTGAATAGTAACTCGTGAATAGTAACTCATGAATAGTAACTCGTGAATAGTAACTCGACACAAAAAGGTAGAAATTTCACAATAAAATACATACCAATATTTCGGTATAATGATATTGAAAGAATAATATTTCTTAAGCTTATAAATAATTTATTTTAATTGTTTACACTTTACTAAATAATGCATTTAATCATCCTAAAATACCAATCTCATAAGATTTTATTACCAATAACCAAAACTCTCATCAAAAATCTGCATATTCCTCATATAGGATTCTCAAGCCATAAAATCCTATTTTCTAATTTTCTTACTTCACAAAACATATTTAATTCATTTACTCATAACTAGACCATTTTCATAAAAAATACCAAATCAGTTTCAAAAATATTTCTTTTCTGGAATTTAGCATAATATAGTTCCATAGTGAACATATATTTTTCTCAGAATTTTTAAAAGTCATTTACTATTTTTCATATGGCCAAAATAGCCGAATATTTAGACATTTATCAAAAATTTTACTTTTATCTAAAAATTCTGAAATTCACAGAGTATACTCCTATCATATTCATGTACTCCCAATAAAAATTTTATCAATTTTGGAGTTAACCACAAGGAGTTATAAGCGGTTATTTTTAAAATAGTCTTTTCTCATAAAATTCATAACTCTTAATCTATACATCCAAAAACCACTATTTTTGGACACAATCAAGAAAACTCATCAAAATATCATTTCAAATTTTTCCAGAATTTTTGAAGGTAAAAAAAATTACGAAACTGAAAAACATAATAACCCTTAAAATCCCTTACCTCAAAAGTGCAGTATTTCTGACTGGAATGCAAAGCCGAAGGAAACTTGCACTGAATAGCAACTCTCAAAGTATCTAAATACTCACAAAATATGCTTCATAATATAGAGAGAGAAAGAGAGAAAGCTTATGTTTCTGGTGTGATTTTTAATTCTAACTTAGCCCTCTATTTATAGGAAAATGTTAGCACGCCGAAGCAGACTTAACCTACAACCTGATGGCTTTACCTGCTACTATTCCCACCCACCATATTTGAATAAAAATCTCAGCACATTTCTTTACCAACCAAGAGTGGGGCCCACCAATTCTAGAATTTTTCACCAAAATGATTAACTCCGAAAATTCAATAATTTTTGAACCAGTCATCTCGTAAAATTCATAACAAATTATACGTTCATTTTTAACGGTTCAAAATTTGTAGATATATACTCAACTTATATATGTATAACATATCCAAATATTACCACGATCCAACGGTCGGATTAAAAATTATAACCCTCACAAAATATCTCAAAAACTCAAATTTAATTTTCAATACCTCCGTTCCGACAAAAATACAGATAAAACACCTCAACATTAACTCCTTCATTTTTAACCACAAAAATATATCCCTCATTTATATCCACATAAAATAAATATTTCCTTATCATATGAATCAATAATTAATTATTCACAGATAATATTATAGAATCACATTTATGACAACCAGGCCGTTCCCAGGAAAGAGGGGGCTTTTCAATAAGGATTTCTCCTTACTGACGCGCAATTAGGTGACCAAACCTCTCCTTAGACAGAACTTTATAGACATTGCCAATAATGCTATCTAATAATATTATTCAAATAATATGAATTATTGATCTGATAATGAAAATACTGTGCAGTGATAATTATTGAAACAACAATAATATAAAATATCAATGCAGTAATTATTGAATCAATAAAATAAAATATTAAATAGTAACTACTGTAACAATTATTGAGTAGTGTCTTCCTTCGTAAGAATCAATAATTCAAAAATATTGTGCAAAACCGTGTGCTACTGTGTAACCACGCGTATTACTGTAATTTAACCATCAGGTATTCCAACAGTGTTAACAGTAACAACTACGCCGTTATTTATAAAAACTTAATTTTTGTCATTATCTTCATCCGACAGTTATTCTGTTATGGGGCCCACAAATAGTTGCGCCGTCGTACGAATATTTCCCGACAGAAAGAATATTCCACGACCAAATGAATATTCCCCGACAACAATGATTATTTTATAACCACTTGCTTATTTTGTAAAAAAATTCACATTTCACCCATAACTTTAAACTATTATCAATTTAACCATTTACTGAATAGTAATTATAAGAAAAATTGAATACTTTTATTTCATAAAATTCGGGGTCTTACAGAATACAATAGACAACAAGTTTTAAATAAATATTCGCAGCGGAAAATAATAATTCATAGAAGAGTTACGTAGAGAATGAAATCTACGATTATCTATGAATTTAAAAGTCCATCATCAATATTTTATCCCTGTAACATCAATCAATAAATATCTTGAATCAAATAGTCATCTTTGCACTACAAGCCAAAGATATTCATCAGTTGGTCATGTTTATCTCAACACCTGTTCATCTTTGCACTACGGGCCAAAGATATTCATCAGAAATCATTCATCTTTGCACTACAGGCCAAAGATATTCAGTTATATCATTATTTAGGACTGAGGATGATGAAAAATATTTTAAAAAAAACGAATCCAGTGAAGCAAAAGAACAAATATTAGGGATTCGTATTACAGTTTATCCATGTCCAAAAATACCTCATAAACAATCATAGTGGAGTAAAATTCAAGAATGATCAAAATATGGATACAATCATAGCTAGTATCCATAATAGATATTTTGGACAAAAAGAAGAAAATTTTATTTTTCGGTGAATAGTAACTCGTGAATAGTAACTCATGAATAGTAACCCCGACATGAAAAGTTTCAAATTTGATAAAAATTTCCAACCAATATTTCGGCATAATGATATTGAAGAAATAATATCATTTTTGAATAAAATAACATCCCTTATCTCGAAAAGATTGTACTTCTGACTGGAATACTAGATATAATGCTTAAGAAAACTTGCACCGTATAGCAACACTCAAAGTATCAAATACTCACAAGAATACGCTCGATATAGAGAGAGAAATAGAGAGAAACTTGTGTTTCTGGTGTGATTTTCAATTCTAACCTAAGCACCCCATTTATAGAAAAATGCTTAGAACACCAAAGTAGAAAATTTAATATAATATTAATATATTTATAAAATTTTCCTTAGCCCACCTCTAAACATCTGATCTCAGGCCATTTATATCACATGTTAGCCCACTTAAATGCCAAAAAACATTTTTCTTCAAAATAATAAATAAAACTTCCAAAAATTAATTATTTCAGAACTTCAGAACTTCAATAATTCATAATAAATATCCCTTTATCAGAAAATTAGAATCTCGCTTTTTTTATAGAAAATTCAATTCTCTACAACTTTACAGAAGAAAGTTTTTTCAAATTCCAAACAGAAATTGACCGAAATCCACAAACGGGCGATTTTACAGTCAATAATAAATTTTTGGTCAAGAATTGTGTCCACCAACACACAAAACATGTGTTAATCATTTAATGCCACAAAAATACTCTTCCTCCTCATATACTCATATATCTCACATTCATTGTAAAAATATCACCATCAATATATTATTAAAATAATATATTTAAATGAATTATTTTATCAAAAAAAAGATAAAATATTAATTTTTAATAATTGTCACATTAAAAATTTTCTCCATCTATATCCGAATAAAATCAATATTTTCCTCATCATATAAATCAATAATTAATTATACACAAATAATATTACAGAATCACAGTACTGGCAACCGGGCCGTTCCTAGGAAAGATGAGGCTTTCCAATAAGGATCTCTCCTTACTGGCGCGCAATTAGATGACCAAACCTCTCCTTAGACAGAACTTTCTAGACATTGCCAATAATATTATCTAATAATATTATTTAGATAATATGAATTATTGCTCCGATAATAGAAAATACTGTGTAGTGACAATTATTAAAATAACAGTAATATAAAATATCAACGCAGCAATTATTAAATCAATAAAATAAAATACTGAACAATAATTACTATAACAATTATTGAGTATTGCCTTCTTACGTAAAAATCAATAATTGGTGCAATACCGTGTGCTACTGTGCAACAACGCGTATTACTGTGTTTTAACCACCAGGTATTCCAACAGTATTAACGGTAACAATTACGCCGTTATTTATAAACAACTCATTTTTTGTCGTTTTCTTCATCTAATCGCTTTTCATTATGGGGCCCACACAAGGCTGCGCCGTCGTACGAATATTCCCCGACAACAAGAATATTCCACGACCAAACGAATATTCCCCGACAACAATGAATATTTTATAACCACCTGCTTATTTTTAAAATATTTACGCATTTTATCCATAACTAACCACATTAATCAAATCAACCCTTACTATTTTAAAATAATAAATAGAGGAATTAAATTTCATTAATTAATAATTTGGGGTCTTACAACCTCCACTCCTTATGAAATTTCGTCCTCGAAATTGACGTACGTACCTGGTGTTTCGAAAAGATGAGGATACCTCGTTTTCATTTCCGTTTCCAAACTCCCAGGTCATTTCCTCAATAGCATGGTTCCTCCACAAAACTTTAACTTGTGGTATGATCTTCGTGCGTAGGACATGCTCCTTCCTATCTAAGATCTTGACAGGTACTTCTTCGTACGTTAAGTCTTCAGCTATCTCGTCCGGTTCTAACTCAATAATGTGGTTTGGGACGTCCACATAATTTCATAACTTCGATACGTGAATAACGTTATGAACAAGCGTCATACTTGGCGGTAAAAAGAGTCTATAGGTCACAGTTTTCACTCGATCGAGGATTTCAAATGGACCAATAAATCGAAGGTTTGAGCTTCCCTCACATCACCAATTCTCGCTTTTGGAATAATAACTTCTTGCATTTTCTTCTTTATATTCATCAACTCCGGTGTGTAGCTTGAGCAACTTTAACTTTATCGATTAAAGTTGATTCTACGCGTATACTTGACATCATCGCACTCGTTCCTGCATATGATCTTCTACTCAATGCGTCAGCTACCACGTTTGCTTTTCTAGGATGGTATTAGATGGTATGATCGAAATCTTTCAACAGCTCGAGCCAACGTCGGTGTCGCATGTTGAATTCTTGGAAGCTCTTCTCGCATTCCTCGGTCCATTCGAAGTTTGTATCTTTTTGAGTCAGCTGAGTTAATGGAGTAGCGATTCGAGAAAATCCTTTTAAGAATCTCCGATAATAACCAGAAAGCTACGTATTTCGATTACTGACTTAGGTTGCTCTCAACTGTGACTCATATCCCAATCTTGGATAGCACGTTACAATGACACCTATCAGTTTACTACCACACGAATATGGTGTCCCCTACGGAGAGTCTGGCTTCAATGCATTCCACAAAGGAAGTCACTAGATAGAGGCTCGGGTACAAACTTCTACAGTTAGGTTTTTAACTCCTGAAGTTCAATAGGAGCCATTCGATATGAGATTTTAGAAGTGAGTTTTGTACCAGATTCAAAGATGATACAAAATTCAATATCACACTTTGGGAGTAAGCCAAGAAATTCTTCAGGAAATACATCAGGAAATTTACTAATAATAGAAATATCATTCAAATCTGACGTATTTTTGTTCAAGTCCATAACATAGCTAAGAAAGCTTGACATCCGTTTTTCAATAAACGAATGACTTTACGGCTTGATATGAAAGAGTTTGACTTCAATGGTTTGGTTGCTTGAATTCGAATAACAGGTTGCTTAGGAATATAAAAACTAACAACCTTACAAAAGCAATCAATTTGACATGATGAGTAGTTAACTAATCAATCCCTAAAATCACGTCAAATGCAAGTATCTTTAAAGAAATAAGGTCAACAGGTAATGTGATGGTGCCAACTTGGATCAAACAAGATTTATAAACAGTGGATGTAACGAAAGTTTCTCCTAACGGAGTTTCAACGGATAAGCCAAAGTCTAACTTCTCCGGAATCAAGTTTAAACGTTGAGTATAAGTAGGAGAGATAAATGAATGGCGCTTAATTAGATGACCAAACCTCTCCTTAGACAGAACTTTCTAGACATTACCAATAATATTATCTAATAATATTATTCAGATAATATAAATTATTGCTCCGATAATAAAAAATACTGTGTAGTGACAATTATTAAAACAACAGTAATATAAAATATCAACGCAGCAATTATTGAATCAATAAAATAAAATACTGAACAATAATTACTGTAACAATTATTGAGTATTGCATTCTTACGTAAAAATTAATAATTGGTGCAATACCGTGTGCTACTGTGTAACAACGCGAATTACTGTGTTTTAACCACCAGGTATTCCAACAGTATTAACGGTAACAACTACGCCGTTATTTATAAACAACTCATTTTTTGTCGTTTTCTTCATCCAATCGCTTTCCTTTATGGGGCCCACACAAGGCTGCGCTGTAACAACCCCAAAATAGGTCCATTCCACCCAACCCATTCTGAGTCGTCAAATACATGGTACAGAAAACAACTACAACTTTATTACAACAATTGTCGTGCAAAATACAACAACACATATGCTGTGAGTTTGGATACAAATATATACCAAATGTTACATTGGACACCATCATGTATCAGCACCTCACAAAGGTACCTTACATAAAGGTACAGTCAAAAACTGTTTTAGAAACTAGAATCTTTGGGAAGTGCTCAAGGAAACCTTCGTACATGGGAGGCCACGCGTCTAGGTTATGATAGATATCATATAGCCACAGAATTATCCTTGGTTGACCCAATAGACCCCAAAGAAAAACGAGAAGATTACTATCATATTCTTCCCAATGGTGAGTCTTCTCTTGACTTATCATTATCTCCACTGTATCTAACTGAGAATTATACTTTAAACAAACACCAAGATTATATAGGTAGTGCCCATAGATATACTCAGCAAGTGGATGAGCACAACCCTATCCTATGATGACACGAGGTTGTATGTCATTAGACATCTTGTATGATAGTGACAAAACACCCTTCCAACGTTGGGTTCGCCTCACCCTATTTTCTTCACCAAATATAACTACTAAATGATGACCACCGTTCTATTCCCTTGTTACCCCCGCTCGACCCAGCTACACTCTTATTACCTGAAAGGAATTGTGAAGCAAAAGGGTGAGCACAACTAGCTCAGTAAAGAATATCATGACTAAAGATAATTCAATTATCAATAGCCTTCATCAACAATAAATCAGAGATTTAGAACATATGGTAAATGATAAAAATTTCAACCATAGTTGCAGCGGAACGAGCAATCCATTAGAAGAGTCAAATAGACTATAAAGTCTATTATCTTCTCCATGTTAAAAATCCACCAACAATGTTTTATCCCTGTAACATCAATCAACAGTTCCTTTCCACAATCATATAAATAACTCATAATCATAATTGTGACTTTAAATTTTTCTTCGCACCCAGGACGAAGAATATTTTCATCATCTGTCTTTACCTGAAACATCAAAGATCATGGTTATACCAAATCACAGTTCCTGTTTATAATCATACTAATAAATCCATCTTTGCACTACGGGCCAAAGATATTCATCAACAAACCATCTTTGCACTACGGGCCAAAGATATTCAACAACAGTTCATCTTTGCACTACAGGCCAAAGATATTCATCAACAGGCCATCTTTGCACTACATGCCAAAGATATTCAACAACAGTTCATCTTTGCACTACAGGACAAAGATATTCATCAACAGGCCATCTTTGCACTACATGCCAAAGATATTCATCAACAATTCATATTTGCACTACAGGCCAAATATATTCATATCTCAAAGAAATATATAATCATTTCAGAATTTATATAAACAATAATTATAATTATGTTGATCAATTCACCTTTGCACTTAAGCTTAAGATATTCAATTATAAATTCAATGGTCATGATCATACCAGTCACAATTCAACTTTGCACTACAGGCCAAAGAGAACCCTAGTCATGATCATACCAATAATCTACCCATCTTTACACTCCAGTGAAAGAGAATTTCAACATCAGGGTTATAAAAATGTTATATATGATGATAAAAAAATAATATGATCAACATATAGTTTTAATCTCAAGAGTAATATTCGTAACACATGAATAGTAACTTCGACACAAAAGATAGAAATTCTACAATAAAATTCATACCAATATTTCGGTATAATGATATTGAAAGAATAACATTACTTAAATTTATAAACAATTTATTTTAATTGTTTACACTTTACTAATTAATGCATTTAATCATCATAAAATGCCAACTCTTACAATTTCATCATCAATAACCAAAACCCTCATCAAAAATCTGCATATACCTCATATAGGATTCTCAAGCCATAAAATTCTATTTTCCAATTTTCTTTCTTCACAAAACATATTTAATTCATTTACTCATAACTAGACCATTTTTATGAAAAATACCAAATCAGTTCCAAAAATATTTCTTTTCTGGGATTTAGCATAATATAGTCCCATAGTGAACATATATTTTTTTCAGAATTTTTAAAAGTCATTTACTATTTTTCATGTAGCCAAAATAGACGAATATTTAGACATTTATCAAAAATTGTACTTTTATCTAAAAATTCTGAAATTCACAGAGTATACTCCTTTCATATACATGTACTCCCAATAAAAATTTCATCAATTTTGGAGTTAACCACAAGGAATTATAAGCGGTTACTTTTAAAATAGTCTTTTCTCATAAAATTCATAACTCTCAATCTATACATCCAAAAATCACCATTTTTGGACACAATCAATAAAACTCATCAAAATATCATTTCAAATTTTTCTATAATTTTTGAAGGTCAGAAAAATTACGAAACTGGAAAATATAACAACCCTTAAAATCCCTTACTATCCCTTACAATCCCTTACAATCCCTTACCTCAAAAGAGCAGTACTTCTGACTGGATATCGGATATGATGCTGAAGGAAACTTGCACTGAATAGCAACTCTCAAAGTATCTAAATACTCACAAAATATGCTTCATAATATAGAGAGAGAAAGAGAGAAAACTTATGTTTCTGGTGTGATTTTCAATTCTAACTTAGCCCTCTATTTATAGGAAATTTTTGGTAAGTTTGACCTGCAACCTGATGGCTTTACCTGCTACTATTCCCACCCACCACATTTGAAATATAATTCAGCACATTTCTTCACCAACCACAAGTGGGGCCCACCAATTCTAGAATTTTCCACCAAAATGATAAACTCCGAAAATTCAATAATTTCTGAACCAGTCATCTCGTAAAATTCATAATAAATCATACGTTCATTTTTAACGGTTCAAAATTTGTGGGCATATACTCAACTTATATATGTATAACATATCCAAAAATTACCACGATCCAACGGTCGGATTAAAAATTATAACCCCCGCAAAATATCTCAAAAATCCTGATTTGTAATACCTCCATTCCGACAAAAATACTGATAAAAACCTCAACATTAACTCCTTCAATTTTTTAACCACAAAAATATATCCCTCATTTATATCCACATAAAATAAATATTTCCTTATCATATGAATCAATAATTAATTATTCACAAATAATATTACAGAATCACATTTATGACAACCAGACCGTTCCCAGGAAAGAGGGGGCTTTCCAATAAGAATTTCTCCTTACTGGCGCGCAATTAGATGACCAAACCTCTCCTTAGACAGAACTTTCTAGACATTGACAATAATGTTATCTAATAATATTATTCAAATAATATGAATTATTGATCTGATAATAGAAAATACTGTGCAGCAACAATTATTGAACAACAATAATACAAAATTTCAACGTAGCAATTATTGAATCAATAAAATAAAATATTGAACAGTAATTACTGTAACAATTATTGAGTAGTGCCTTCTTACGTAAGAATCAATAATTTCAAAAATACTGTGCAATACCGTGTGCTACTGTGCAATAACGCGTATTACTGTATTTTAACCACCGGGTATTCCAACAGTGTTAACAGTAACAACTACGTCGTTATTTGTAAAAACTCAAATTTGTCGTTTTCTTCACCCGACAGTTATTCGTTATGGGGCCCACAAATAGCTGCGCCGTCGTACGAATATTCCCCGACAGAAAGAATATTCCACGACCAAACGAATATTCCCCGACAACAATGATTATTTTATAACCACTTGCTTATTTTGAAAAAAAATTCATATTTCACCCATAACTTTAAACTTTTATCAATTTAACCATTTACTGAATAGAAAAATTGAATACTTTTATTTCATAAAATTTGGGGTCTTACATGCGCCGTCGTACGAATATTCCCCGACAACAAGAATATTCCACGACCAAACGAATATTCCCCGACAATAATGAATATTTTATAACCACCTGCTTATTTTTAAAATATTTACGCATTTTATCCATAACTAACCACATTAATCAAATCAACCCTTACTATTTCAAAATAATAAATAGAGGAATTAAATTTTATTTATTAATAATTTGGGGTCTTACACCGACTAGTACTCGCTACATTCTCGCCTCCTGAGAAGAAAATGGAACAACAAGGAAAAGGGTGAGCTCAACTAGCCCAGTAAAGAATATTATGACTAAGATAATATACAACAAATTACCCTTAGTCTTCAACAGAGAAAAATATAATAGAATACAACAGACAACAAGTTTTAAATCAATATTCGCAGCGAAAAATAATAATTCATAGAAGAGTTACGTAGAGAATGAAATCTACTATTATCTATGAATTTAAAAGTTCATCATCAATATTTTATCCCTGTAACATCAATCAATATTCATCTTTGCACTACAAGCCAAAGATATTCATCAGTTGGTCATGTTCATCTCAACACCTGTTCATCTTTGCACTACGGGCCAAAGATATTCATCAGAAATTATTCATCTTTGCACTACAGGCCAAAGATATTCATTAATATCATCATTTAGGACTAAGGATGATGAAAAATATTTTAAAGAAAACGAATCCAGTGAAGCAGAAGAACAAATATTAGGGATTCGTATTACAATTTATCCATGTCCAAAAATACCTTATAAACAATCATAGTGGAGTAAAATTCAAGAATGATCAAAACATGGATACAATCAAAGCTAGTATCCATAATAGATATCTTGGACGAAAAGAAGAAAATTTTATTTTTCAGTGAATAGTTCCGTATACGTGAATAGTGTCGTATACGTGAATAGTAACTCCGACACCAAAAGATAAAAATTTTACAAAAAACATCATCATGCTTCGTGAATAGTACTCGTGAATAGTAACTCCGACATGAAAAAGTTCTAAATTTGATAAAAATTTCCAACCAATATTTTGGCATAATGATATTGAAGAAATAATATCATTTTTGAATAAAATAACATCCCTTACCACGAAAGAATAGTACTTCTGGCTGGACTACCGGATATAGTGCTGAAGGAAACTTGCACCGTATAGCAATACTCAAAGTATAAAAATACTCAAAAATACGCTCGATATTATAGAGAGAGAAAGAGAGAGAAATCTATAGTTTCTGGTGTGATTTTCAATTCTAACCTAAGCACCCTATTTATAGGAAATTGCTTAGAACACCAAAGCAGAAAATTTAATATAATATTAATATATATATTAAAATTCTTATGCACACTTTTCATCAACTGAATTCAGCATTCAACACAAGTAGCCCACCTCACAAAACTTTTAAAAAACGTTTTTCTTATTTAACATAATTAAAACTTTCAAAAATCAATTATTTCGAAATTTCAAAACTTCAATAATTCATAATAAATAGCCCTTTTATCAGAAAATTCAAATCTCGCGAGTTTTTATAGAAAATTCAATTCTCTACAACTTTGCAGAAGAAAGTTTTTCCAAATTTCAAGCAGAAATTAATCGAAATCTATAAACGGACGATTTTACAAGCTATAATCAAATTTCAGTTAAGAAATGGGGTCCACCGACACACAAAACATGTTTTAAACATATTTTGCAATAAAATTACTCTTTCTCCTCATACACTCATATATCTCACATTTATTGTAAAAATATCACCATTATTATATTATTAAAATATAATAATATATTAAAATGAATTATTTTATCAGAAAAAGATAAAATATTAATTTTCAACAATTGTCACATTAAAAATTTTCTCCATCTATATCCACATAAAATCAATATTTTCCTCATCATATAAATTAATAATTAATTATTCACAAATAATATTACAGAATCACAGTACTGGCAACCAGGCCGTTCTTAGGAAAGAGGGGGCTTTCCAATAAGGATCTCTCCTTACTGGCGCGCAATTAGATGACCAAACCTCTCCTTAGACAGAACTTTCTAGACATTGCCAATAATGTTATCTAATAATATTATTCAGATAATATGAATTATTGCTCCGATAATAGAAAATACTGTGTAGTGACAATTATTAAAACAACAGTAATATAAAATATCAACGTAGCAATTATTGAATCAATAAAATAAAATACTGAACAATAATTACTGTAACAATTATTGAGTATTGCCTTCTTACGTAAAAATTAATAATTGGTGCAATACCGTGTGCTACTGTGTAACAACGCGTATTACTATATTTTAACTACCAGGTATTCCAACAGTATTAACGGTAACAACTACGCCGTAATTTATAAACAACTCATTTTTTGTCGTTTTCTTCATCCAATCGCTTTTCGTTATGGGGCCCACACAAGGCTGCGCCGTCATACGAATATTTCCCGACAACAAGAATATTCCACGACCAAACGAATATTCCCCGACAACAATGAATATTTTATAACCACCTACTTATTTTTAAAATATTTACGCATTTTATCCATAACTAACCACATTAATCAAATCAACCCTTACTATTTCAAAATAATAAATAGAGGAATTAAATTTCATTTATTAATAATTTGGGGTCTTACACCGACTAGTACTCGCTACATTCTCGCCTCCTTAGAAGAAAATGGAACAACAAGAAAAAGGGTGAGCTCAACTAGCCCAGTAAAGAATATTATGACTAAGATAATATACAACAAATTATCCTTAGTCTTCAACAGGGAAAAATATAATAGAATACAATAGACAACAAGTTTTAAATCAATATTCGCAGCGAAAAATAATAATTCATAGAAGAGTTACGTAGAGAATGAAATCTACTATTATCTATGAATTTAAAAGTCCATCATCAATATTTTATCCCTGTAACATCAATCAATATTCATCTTTGCACTACAAGCCAAAGATATTCATCAGTTGGTCATGTTCATCTCAACACATGTTCGTCTTTGCACTACGGGCCAAAGATATTCATCAGAAATCATTCATCTTTGCACTACAGGCCAAAGATATTCATTAATATCATCATTTAGGACTGAGGATGATGAAAAATATTTTAAAGAAAACGAATCTAATGAAGCAAAAGAATAAATATTAGGGATTCGTATTACAGTTTATCCATATCCAAAAATACCTTATAAACAATCATAGTTGAGTAAAATTCAAGAATGATCAAAACATGGATACAATCAAAGCTAGTATCCATAATTGATATCTTAGACGAAAAGAAGAAAATTTTATTTTTCAGTAAATAGTGCCGTATTCGTGAATAGTGCCGTATACGTGAATAGTAACTCCGACACCAAAAGATAAAAATTTCACAAAAAACATCATCATGCCTCGTGAATATTACTCGTGAATAGTAACTCATGAATAGTAACTCATGAATAGTAACCCCGACATGATAAAGTTCCAAATTTGATAAAAATTTCCAACCAATATTTCGGCATAATGATATTGAAGAAATAATATCATTTTTGAATAAAATAACATCCCTTACCTCGAAGGAATAGTACTTCTGGCTGGACTACCGGATATAGTGCTGAAGGAAACTTGCACCGTATAGCAATACTCAAAGTATAAAAATACTTACAAAATACGCTCGATATTATAGAGAGAGAAAGAGAGAGAAATCTGTAGCTTCTGGTGTGATTTTCAATTCTAACCTAAGCACCCTATTTATAGAAAATTGCTTAGAACACCAAAGCAGAAAATTTAATATAATATTAATATATATATTAAAATTCTCACGCACACTTTTTATCAACTGAATTCAGCATTCAACACAAGTAGCCCACCTCACAAAACTTTTAAAAAACATTTTTCTTATTTAACATAATTAAAACTTCCAAAAATCAATTATTTCGAAATTTCAAAACTTCAATAATTCATAATAAATAGCCCTTTTATCAGAAAATTCAAATCTCGCGAGTTTTTATAGGAAATTCAATTCTCTACAACTTTGCAGAAGAAAGTTTTTCCAAATTCCAAACAGAAATTGACCGAAATCCATAAACGAACGATTTTACAAGTTATAATCACATTTCAGTTAAGAAATGGGGTCCACCGACACACAAAACATGTTTTAAACATTTTTTACAACAAAAATACTCTTTCTCCTTATACACTCATATATCCCACATTCATTGTAAAAATATCACCATTATTATATTATTATAATATAATAATATATTAAAATGAATTATTTTATCAGAAAAAGATAAAATATTAATTTTTAACAATTGTCACATTAAAAATTTTCTCCATCTATATCCACATAAAATAAATATTTTTCTCATCATATTAATCAATAATTAATTATTCACAAATAATATTACAGAATCACAGTACTGACAACCATGCCGTTCCCAGGAAAGAGAGGTCTTTCCAATAAGGATCTCTCCTTACTGGCGCGTAATTAGATGATCAAACCTCTCCTTAGACAGAACTTTCTAGACATTTCTAATAATGTTATCTAATAATATTATTCAGATAATATGAATTATTGCTCCGATAATAGAAAATACTGAGTAGTGATAATTATTAAAACAACACTAATATAAAATATCAACGCAGCAATTATTGAATCAATAAAATAAAATACTGAACAGTAATTACTGTAACAATTATTGAGTAATGCCTTCTTACGTAAAAATCAATAATTGGTACAATACCGTGTGCTACTGTGTAACAACGCGTATTACTGTGTTTTAACCACCGGGTATTCCAACAGTGTTAACGGTAATAACTACGCCATTATTTATAAACAACTTGTTTTTGTCGTTTTCTTCATCCAATCGCTTTCCGTTTTGGGGCCCACACAAAGCTGCGCCGTCGTACGAATATTCTCCGACAGCAAGAATATTCCACGACCAAGCGAATATTCCCCGACAACAATGAATATTTTATGACCACTTGCTTATTTAAAATATTTGCGCATTTTACCCATAACTAACCACATTAATCAAATCAACCCTTACTATTTCAAAATAATGAATAGAGGAATTAAATTTTATTTATAAATAATTTGGGGTCTTACAACCTCCCCTCCTTATGAAATTTCGTTCTCGAAATTGACATACGTATCTGGTGTTTCGAAAAGATGAGGATACCTCGCTTTCATTTCTGTTTCCAACTCCCAGGTCATTTTCTCAATAGCATGGTTTCTCCACAAAACTTTAACTTGTGGTATGACCTTCGTGTGTAGGACATGCTCCTTCCTATCCAAGATCTTGACAGGTACCACTTCGTACGTTAAGTCTTCGGCTATCTCGTCTGGTTCTAACTCAATAACGTGGTTTGGGTTGTCCACATAATTTCGTAACTTCGATTCGTGAATAACGTTATGAACACGCGTCATACTTGGCTGCAAAGCGAGTCTATAGGCCACAGTTCCTACTCGATCGAGGATTTCAAATGGACCAATAAATCAAAGGTTTGAACCTTCCTCACATCGCCAATTCTCGCTTTTGGAATAACAACTTCTTGCATCTTATTCTTCATATTCATCAACTCCGGTGTGTAGCTTGAGCGATTTTAACTTTATCGATAAAAGTCGATTCTACTCGTATATCATCACATGGGTACCTAGAGTCTTCAACTCTATCTCTATCATTTGTAAGTTATACAAAAATGGGTGTTTGACAATATCGCACTTGTACTCGTATACGATGTTTTACTCAACATGTCAGCTACCACGTTCGCTTTTCTAGGATGGTATGATCGAAATCTTTCAACAGCTCGAGCCAACGTCGGTGTCGCATGTTGAATTCTTGGAAGCTCTTCTCGCATTCCTCGGTCCATTCGAAGTTTGTATCTTTTTGAGTCAGCTGAGTTAATGGAGTAGCGATTCGAGAAAATCCTTTTACGAATCTCCGATAATAACCAGAAAGCTACATATTTCGATTACTGACTTAGGTTGCTCTCAACTGTGACTCATATCCCAATCTTGGATAGCACGTCACAATGACACCTATCAGTTTACTACCATACGAATATAGAGTCCCCTACGGAGAGTCTGGCTTCAATGCATTCCACAAAGGAAGTCACCAGATAGAGGCCTGGGTATAAACTTCTACAGTTGGGTTTTTAACTCCTGAAGTTCAATAGGAGCCATTCGATATGAGATTCAAAGATGATACAAAATTCAATATCACGTGTAGGCCAAGAAATTCTTCAAGAAATACGTCAGGGATTTACTAACAATAGAAATATCATTCAAATCTGACTTATTTTTGTTCAAGTCCATGACATGACTAAGAAAGCTTGACATCCGTTTTTCAATAAACGAATGACTTTACGGCTTGATATGACAGTGATTGACTTCAGTGGTTTGGTTGCTTGAATTTGAATAACAGGTTGCTTAGGAATATGAAAACTAACAACCTTACGAAAGCAATCAATTTTGGCATGATGAGTAGTTAACCAATCGATCCCTAAAATCACATCAAAAGCAAGTATCTTTAAAGAAATAAGGTCAACAGGTAATGTGATGGTGCCAACTTAGATCAAACAAGATTTGTAAACAGTGGATGTAACGAAAGTTTCTCCTAACGGAGTTTCCACAGATAGGTCAAAGTCTAACTTCTCCAGAATAAAGTTTAAATGTTGAGTATAGGAAAGAGAGATAAATGAATGGGTAAAACCGGTATCTAATAAGGTATAGCTTTGATTGATTGTATCCATGTTTTGATCATTTTTGAATTTTACTCCACCATGATTATTTATGAGGTATTTTTAGACATAGAATAGCTGAAATACGAATTCTTAATATTTACTCTTTTGTTTCACTGGATTCGTTTTTTTTAAAATATTTTTTATCATCCTCAGTCTTAAATGATGATATAACTGAATATCTTTGGCCTGTAGTGCAAAGATGAATGATTTCTGATGAATATCTTTGGCCCGTAGTGCAAAGATGAACAGGTGTTGAGATGAACATGACCAACTGATGAATATCTTTGGCTTATAGTGCAAAGATGAATATTGATTGATGTTACAGGGATAAAATATTGATGATGGACTTTTAAATTCATAGATAATAGTAAATTTCATTCTCTATGTAACTTTTCTATGAATTATTATTTTTCGCTGCGAATATTGATTTAAAACTTGTTGTCTATTGTATTCTATTAGATTTTTTCCTGTTGAAGACTAACGATAATTTGTTGTATATTATCTTAGTCATAATATTCTTTACTAGGCTAGTTGAGCTCACCGTTTTCCTTGTTGTTTCATTTTTCTTCTCAGAAGGTGAGAATGTAGCGAGTACTAGTCGGGGTGTGGAATGATGGTTCAAGACAGTTGTTTTAGTAGTACTCACTATTTTGTAAAATAGTGTATAAATAAGTATAATGAGAACTTAATTGAGTATGAATACTGTCTAGATGACAATATTTGTATTTAAACTCACAGTATATGTGTTGTCGTATTTTGCACGACAGTTGTAATAATAAAGTTGTAGTTATTTTCTGTACCATGTATTTGGCGACTCAGAATGGGTTGGATGGATTGGACCTATTTTGGGGGCGTCACAGTTGGTATCAGAGCTTAGGGATATGATCTCTGGAGGAGATCGGGGAATAGAACTAGGAGGGGAGAGACGAGTAAATCCTTCGCTAGTATGTCCTACCTAAGCTTATCTGTTGGTCGGTCATAATATAGGGATATTATGTGATTTGTTAATTTTTTAAATTAACCCTTGTTTTATGGCAGTATTTGAGAATGTCGACTGAGAATGTTAACAGTAGAGTAAATGAGAGGGTGGAGATGCCTATACTCACCAACGAGGAGAACGTGCAACAGGCTGGCAATGTTCCTCCTGTGAATAACACCAATGAGCAGATGATGAACGATGGGATGTTTAGAAGTTTTTTACAGTTCATGCAAAATCAGGCGAGGGAGACTCGTGTACAGAATAAGGGTGAAAATGATAGCAATGCGCGGCTTGTCACAGCCAAGCAGTTCAAAGAGTTGGGACCACCCGAATTTAAGGGAAAGCCGGATCCGATCATGGCGGAAACATGGGTCAAGCAAATTACCAAGATATTCGATGTCTTGGGATGCACGGAGGAACAGAAAGGTTCCATTCGCCACCTTTATGTTCCGCGGTGAGGCAGACTACTGGTGGGAGTCTGTAAACCGTACCCATCCAGCCGCACTCAGCATGTCTTGGGAGACATTTCAGAAACTGTTCAATGACAAGTAGTTTCCTGAAAGTATTCGTCATATGAAGGAGGTAGAGTTTATTAGACTGAAGCAGAATAACATGATGGTGTCCCAGTACGAGGCAAAGTTTGTAAAGTTGTCCAGGTTTGCACCTCATTTGGTGGAGAATGAGGAGCGTATGACGCGGATGTTTCTGAGAGGTTTAAAACCCGGCATACGTCAATATCTCATTTCTCATAAATTTTCTCTCTATTCAGATGTTGTCAACAGGGCTCAATTATGAGAGCGAGATAACGAGTACGGTCAATCGAGGGACCACAACCAGGATCATACCGGTGACAGCAGTCATCAGAACAATGATAACCATCGGAGAAAGAAGAATACGGACAAGAACGGCAACCACTCTGGTGGTAATCATGGCTATGAGAATAAAAAAAGCGAGTCGGGAGGAGATTTTAAAAAGAGGAGATTCAACAATGACAATACGAAGACGTCAGCACCAGCAGTAACTGATTCCAAGGGAGGAGAGCGACCACCGGTCATATGCTATAAGTGCGGAAAAGAAGGACATATCAACCCATAACAGTTTAAGGTATGTTATAACTGTGAAAAGGAAGGACATATCGCTCGAGATTGCACTATAGCGAAACCAAGTCCAACGGGGGTGGTGACTCAAAAAGTTGTCCCAAAAAAGTCAAAGTCAACGGTTCTTGGAAGAGCGTTTTTCGTGACTGGTCAGAATGCGAGGAACCCGAACGAAGTTAGCACGGGTTAGTTAATTATAAATTTTTGCGAAGTCTATACCTTATTAGATACCGGTTCTACCCATTAATTTATCTCTCCTGCTTATACTCAACGTTTAAACTTGATTTCGGAGAAGTTAGACTTTGATCTATCTGTGGAAACTTCGTTAGGAGAAACTTTCGTTACATCCACTGTTTATAAATCTTGTTTGATCCAAGTTGGCACCATCACATTACCTGTTGACCTTATCTCTTTAAAAATACTTACTTTTGATGTGATTTTAGGGATCGATTGGTTAACTACTCATCATGCCAAATTGATTGCTTTTGTAAGGTTGTTAGTTTTTATATTCCTAAGCAACCTGTTATTCAAATTTAAGCAATCAAACCATTGAAGTCAAACTCTTTCATATCAAGCCGTAAAGTCATTCGTTTATTGAAAAACGGATGTCAATCTTTCTTAGCTATGTTATGGACTTGAACAAAAATACGTCAGATTTGAATGATATTTCTATTGTTAGTAAATCCCTGACGTATTTCTTGAAGAATTTCTTGGCCTACGCGTGATATTGAATTTTGTATCGACTTTGAACCCGGTACAAAATCCATTTCTAAAATCTCATATCGAATGACTCCTATTGAATTTCAGGAGTTAAAAACCCAATTATAGAAGTTGATAACTGAGCCTTTATCTGGTGACTTCCTTTGTAGAATGCACCAAAGCCAGACTCTCCGTAGGGGACGCCATATTCATGCGGTAGTAAACTGATAGGTGTCATTGTGACGTGCTATCCAAGATTGGGATATGAGTCACAGTTGAGAGCAACCTAAGTCAGTAATCGAAATACGTAGCTTTCTATGCTTAACTGGTTATTATCGGAGATTCGTAAAAGAATTTTCTCGAATTGCTACTCCATTAACTCAGCTGACTCAAAAAGATACAAACTTCGAATGGACCGAGGAATGCGAGAAGAGCTTCCAAGAATTCAACATGCGACACCGACGTTGGCTCGAGCTGTTGAAAGATTTTGATCATACCATCCAATACCATCCTAGAAAAGCAAACGTGGTAGCTGACGCATTGAGTAGAAGATCATATGCAGGAACGAGTGCGATGATGTCAAGTATACGCGTAGAATCAACTTTAATCGATAAATTTAAAGTTGCTTAAGCCACAGACCCGGAGCTGATGCGTATGAAAAAGAAAGTGCAAGAAGTTGTTATTCTAAAAGCGAGAATTGGCGATGTAAGGAAAGCTCAAACCTTCGATTTATTGGTCCATTTGAAATGCTCGATCGAGTAGGAACTGTGGCCTATAGACTCGCTTTACAGTCAAGTATGACGCGTGTTCATAACGTTTTTCACGTATCGAAGTTACAAAAATATGTGAACGACCCGAACCACGTTATTGAGTTAGAACCGAACGAGATAGCCGAAGACTTAACGTACGAAGAGGTACCTGTCAAGATCTTGGATAGGAAGGAGCATGTCCTACGCACGAAGGTCATACCACAAGTTAAAGTTTTATGGAGGAACCATGTTATTGAAGAAATGACCTGGGAGTTGGAAACGAAAATAAAAGCGAGGTATCCTCATCTTTTCGAAACGTCAGGTACGTACGTCAATTTCGAGGACGAAATTTCATAAGGAGGGGAGATTGTAAGACCCCAAATTATTAATAAATGAAATTTAATTTTCTCTATTTATTATTTTGAAATAATAAGGGTTGATTTGATTAATGTGGTTAGTTATGGGTAAAATGTGCAAATATTTTAAATAAGCAAGTGGTTATAAAATATTCATTGTTGTCGAAGAATATTCGTTTGGTCGTGGAATATTCTTGCTGTCGGGGAATATTCGTACGACGGCGCAGCTTTGTGTGGGCCCCATAACGGAAAGCGATTGGATGAAGAAAACGATAAAAATAAGTTGTTTATAAATAACGGCGTAGTTGTTACCGTTAATACTGTTGGAATACCCGGTGGTTAAAACACAGTAATACGCGTTGTTGCACAGTAGCACACAGTATTGCACCAATTATTGATTCTTACGTAAGAAGGCATTACTCAATAATTGTTACAGTAATTACTGTTTAGTATTTTATTTTATTAATTCAATAATTATTGCGTTGATATTTTAAATTACTGTTATTTTAATAATTGTCACTACACAGTATTTTCTATTATCGGAGCAATAATTCATACTATCTGAATAATATTATTAGATAACATTATTGGCAATGTCTAGAAAGTTCTGTCTAAGGAGAGGTTTGGTCATCTAATTGCGCGCTAGTAAGGAAAGATCCTTATTGGAAAGTCCCATCTTTCCTGGGAACGGCCTGGTTGCCAGTACTGTGATTCTGTAATATTATTTGTGAATAATTAATTATTGATTTATATGATGAGAAAAATATTGATTTTATGTGAATATAGATGGAGAAAATTTTTTAAATGTGACAATTGTTGAAAATTAATATTTTATCTTTTTCTGTTAAAATAATTCATTTAAATATATTATTTTAATAATATATTAATGGTAATATTTTTACAATTAATGTGGGATATATGAGTATATGAGGAGAAAGAGTATTTTTGTTGCATTAAATGATTAACACATGTTTTGTGTGTCGGTGGACTCATTTCTTGACTGAAATTTGATCATAGCTTGTAAAATCGTCCTTTTATGGATTTCGGTTAATTTCTGTTTAGAATTTAGAAAAACTTTCTTCTGCAAAGTTGTAGATAATGGAATTTCCTATGAAAAATAGCATGTTTTGAATTTTTCTGACAAAAGGGCTATTTATTATGAATTATTGAAGTTTCGGAGTTCCAAAATAATTAATTTTTGAAGTTTTAAATATTTTTTTTATAAAAAACATTTTTTTCATTGTTGGGACTCATTAAACATGTGATTAGGTGGCTGAATTCAGATGCTAGGTGTGCGTAAGAATTTTATTTAAAAATAATATTATTATATTAAATTTTCTGCTTTGGTGTTCTAAGCATTTTTCTATAAATAGGGTGGTTAGGTTAGAATTAAAAATCACACCAGAAACACAAGATTTCTCTCTCTTTCTCTCTCTATAATATCGAGCGTATTTTGTGAGTATTTTTATACTTTGAGTTTTGCTATACGGTGCAAGTTTCCTTCAGCACTATATCTAGTAGTCCAGCCAGAAGTACTATTCTTTCGAGGTAAGGGATGTTATTCTATTCAAAAATGATATTATTTCTTCAATATCATTATGCCGAAATATTGGTTAGAAATTTTTATCAAATTTGGAACTTTTTCATGTCAGAGTTACTATTCATGAGTTACTATTCACGAGTTACTATTCACGAGTACTATTCACGAAGCATAATGATGTTTTTGTGAAATTTCTATCTTTTGGTGTCGGAGTTACTATTCACGTATACGGCACTATTCACGTATACGGCACTATTCACCGGAAAATAATTTTTCTTCTTTTTGTCCAAAATATCTATTCTGGATACTAGCTTTGATTGTATCCATGTTTTGATCATTCTTGAATTTTACTCCACCATGATTATTTATGAGGTATTTTTGGACATGAAATAGCTGAAATATGAATCCTTAATATTTACTCTTTTGTTTCACTGGATTCGTTTTTTTTAAAATATTTTTTATCATCCTCAGTCTTAAATGATGATATAACTGAATATCTTTGGCCTGTAGTGCAAAGATGAATGATTTCTGATGAATATCTTTGGCCCGTAGTGCAAAGATGAACAGGTGTTGAGATGAACATGACCAACTGATGAATATCTTTGGCTTATAGTGCAAAGATGAATATTGATTGATGTTACAGGGATAAAATATTGATGATGGACTTTTAAATTCATAAATAATAGTAGATTTCATTCTCTATGTAACTTTTCAATGAATTATTATTTTTCGCTGCGAATATTGATTTAAAACTTGTTGTCTATTGTATTCTATTAGATTTTTCCCTGTTGAAGACTAACGATAATTTGTTGTATATTATCTTAGTCATAATATTCTTTACTGGGCTAGTTGAGCTCACCCTTTTCCTTGTTGTTCCATTTTTCTTCTCAGGAGGCGAGAATGTAGCGAGTACTGGTCGTGGTGTGGAATGATGGTTCAAGACAGTTGTTTTAGTAGACCTCACTATTTTGTAAAATAGTGTATCAATAAGTATAATGAGAACTTAATTGAGTATGAATACTGTCTAGATGACAATATTTGTATTTAAACTCACAGTATATGTGTTGTCGTATTTTGCACGACAGTTGTAATAATAAAGTTGTAGTTATTTTCTGCACCATGTATTTGGCGACTCAGAATGGGTTGGATGGATTGGACCTATTTTGGGGGCGTCACAAAACGAATATTTTATAACAACTTGCCTATTTTGCAAATTTTATAAATATTACCCCCACTATAACATTATATCAATTTTACTCCATAATATTCAAAAATAATATTTATAGAAAATTCATCTTTATTCAAAAAGTTGGGGTTTTACAATCTCCCCTTCTTATGAAATTTCGCCCTCGAAATTAGGGTACGTACCAGGTATGTCGAAGAGGTAAGGATATCTTGATTTCATTTCAGATTCTAACTCCCAAGTCATTTCCTCAACATCGTGGTTTCTCCACAAAACTTTGACTTGAGGTATAACCTTGGTGCGTAGAATATGTTCCTTCGTATCCAAGATTTGAACAGGAACCTCTTCATACGTCAAATCTTCCGCTATTTCATCCGGTTCTAACTCAATAATGTGGTTCGGGTCTTCCATATATTTACATAGCATGGATATGTGAAAAATGTTATGAACACGAGACATACTTGGCGCCAAAGCGAGTCTATAGGCCACAGTTCTTACTCGATCGAGGATTAAAAATGGGCCGATGAATCGAGGATTGAGCTTTCCTCTCTTTTCAAATCTCGTAACTCCTTTCCATGGAGCAACACGTAACAACACATGATCTCCTATATCGAATTCCACGTCCTTTCGATGAAGATCAGCATAACTCTTTTGTCGATCTTGTGAGATTTTTATACGTTGCCGGATCGTTTGAATCTTTTCCGTAGTCATACGTACCAACTCCGGTCCCAACAACGTTGCTTCACCCACCTCATCCCAGCATACTGGAGAACGACATTTTCTTATATACAACGCTTCGAATGGAGCCATGCCAATACTTGCTTGATAACTGTTGTTGTAGGAAAACTCCACCAATGGTAAGAACTTGTCCCAACTTCCCTTGAAATCAAGGACACAGAGCTTTAATAGATCTTCAAGAGTTTGAATAGTCCTCTCTGATAGTCCGTCCGTCTGAGGATGATATGTCGAACTAAATCGTAAATCCGTGCCCATAGCTTTTTGTAAACTAACCCAAAATCGTGAAGTGAATCTTGGGTCTCGATCAGAAACTATGGATACTGGCATACCATGCAGTCTTACAATCTCGTTTATGTACATACGAGTAAGACGTTCAAGTGTATAAGTTTCTCGTATCGGTAAGAAATGAGCATACTTGGTCAATCTATCAACAATGACCCAAATCGCATCTATGCCTTGAGAAACTTTGGGAAGACCGGTAACGATATCCATGGTAATGTGCTCCCACTTCCATTCTGGAATTTCAAGTGATTGCAATGGACCTTTTGGTACTTGATGCTCCGCCTTGACTCGTTGACATGTTAGACACCTTGAAACAAACAGCGTTATCTCTCTCTTCATATTGCTCCACCAAAATGTATGACGAATATCAGGACACATTTTGGTACTCCCAGGATGGATTGCAAACGGTGTGTTATGCGCCTCCATCATGATTTTATACTTTAAATCAGGGTCGTTAGGAACACAAAGTCTGGAGTTGACTCGAAGTATTCCTTCATCATCGATTCTTGCTTCCAGCATAGCACCTTCTTGCACTTTCTTCCTCATACGCATCAGCTCCAGGTATGTAGCTTGAGCAGCTTTAACTTTATCAATTAAAGTCGGTTCTACTCGTATATTCGCCATCATCACATGGGTCCTTGGAGTTTTTAACTATATCTCCATCCTTTGCAAGTCACACAAAATGGGCTTTTGTGTTGTCAATATTGCACTCGTACCCGCATATGATCTTCTACTCAATGCGTCTGCTACCACGTTCACTTTTCCAGGATGGTATTGGATGGTATGATCATAATCTTTCAACAGTTCAAGCCAACGTCGTTGTCGCATGTTGAGTTCCTTTTGAGTGAAGAAATATTTAAGACTTTTAAGATCCGTAAAGATCTCCACCTTCTCCCCATACAAGTAATGCCTCCAAATTTTAAGTGGGAAGACCACAGCTGTAAGACCCCGAATTTTATGAAATAAAAGTATTCAATTTTTCTTATAATTACTATTCAGTAAATGGTTAAATTGATAAAAGTTTAAAGTTATGGATGAAATGTGAAAAATTTTCAAAATAAACAAGTGGATATGAAATAATCACTGTTGTCGGAGAATATTCGTTTGGTCATGGAATATTCTTTCTGTCGGAGAATATTCGTACGACGGCGCAGCTATTTGTGGGCCCAATAACGAAAAACGGTCGGATAAAGATAACGACAAAAATTAAGTTTTTATAATTAACGGCGTAGTTGTTACTGTTAACACTATTGGAATATCCGGTGGTTAAAATACAATAATACGCGTTATTGCACAATAGAACACGGTATTGCACAGTATTTTTGAAATTATTGATTCTTAATTAAGAAGGCACTACTGAATAATTGTCACAGTAGTTACTGTTCAATATTTTATTTTATTGATTCAATAATTGCTGCGTTGATATTTTATATTATTATTGTTTCAATAATTGTTACTGAACAGTATTTTCCATTATCAGATCAATAATTCATATTATTTAAATAATATTATTAGATAACATTATTGGTAATGCCTAGAAAGTTCTGTCTAAGGAGAAGTTTGATCTCCTAATTGCGCGCCGGTAAGGAAAAATCATTATCGGAAAGCCCCCTCTTTCCTGGGAACGGCCTGGTTGTCATTATTGTGATTCTGTAATATTATTTGTGAATAATTAATTATTGATTTATATGATAAGGATATATTTATTTGATGTAAATATAAATAATGGATTTATTTATGTGGTTATAAATGAAGGAATTAATGTTGATGTGTTTTATCAGTATTTTGTCGGATTGGAGGTATTAAAAGATCAAATCGGTGTTCTTAAAGCTCTATTGCGTGTGTTATAATTTTGATCTAACCGTTGGATCATTATAATTTTTGGGTAGGTTATACATATATGAGTTAAGTATATGTCCATAAATTTTGAACCGTTAAAAATTAACGCATGATTTGTTATGAATTTTAAAAGGTGTCGAAACGATGTTTAAAATCATCCGTTTATGAATTTTGGATAGTTTCGATCTATAATTTGGAAAAACTTTCTTCTGCAAAGTTGTAGAGAATTCGATTTCAGTCAGAATGGACATAAAATTCATATTTTTCTGATAAACGGCCTATTTTTTATGAATTATTAAAGTTTCAAAAAATAAAATAATTTTTATTAAATTTGGGTGGGACCCATTTTGGTTGGTGTACAAAAATGTGCTAGAATTGTTTTGTCAAATGTGGTGGCTGGTCATTGATGGCTGGTGTGGTGGCGTAGGAAATGAGAAAATAATAATAATAATATTATATTTTATTAATTTAGTCTCCTTTGGCGTTCTAGCATTTTTCTATAAATAGGTGCTTATGTTAGAATTGAAAATCACACCAGAAACAAGTTTTCTATCTCTCTATATTGTCAAGCATATTCTAGCGAGTATTTAGATGCTTTGAGAGTTGTTATTCAGTGCAAGTTTCTTTTAACCTTATACCGATCAAAAGTACTGCTCTTTTGAGGTTAGGAATTTTAAGGGTTATTATGTTTTTCAGTTCGTACTTCTTCCAACCTTCAGAAAATTCTAGAAAAAATTTAAAATGATATTTTGATGAGTTTTATTGATTGTGTCTAAAAATGGTAATTTTTGGATGTATAGATTAAGAGTTATTGATTTTACGGAAAAAGACTATTTTAAAAATAACTGCTTATAACTCCTTGTGGTTAACTCCAAAATTGATAAAAATTTATTGAAAGTATATCTATATAATATCAGTGTACTCTATGAATTTCGAAATTTTTAGATAAAAGTATAATTTATGATAAATGTCTAATTATTCGGCGGTTTTGGCCATATGAAAAATAGTAAATGAGTTTTAAAAATTCTGAGAAAACTATATGTTCAATATGGGACTATATTCTGCTAAATTCCAAAAAAAAAAATTATTTTTGGAACTGATTTGATATTTTTCATGAAAATAGACTAGTTATGAGTAAATGAATTAAATATGTTATGTAAAGTAAAAAAATTGGAAAATAGGATTTTATGGCTTGAGAATCCTATATGAGGTATATGCAGATTTTTTATGAAGGTTTTTGATTATTGGTGATGAAATCTTATGAGTTTGGCATTTTAGGATGATTAAATGCATTATTTAGTAAAGTGTAAACAATTAAAATAAATTGTTTATAAGCTTAAGAAATATTATTCTTTCAATATCATTATACCGAAATATTGGTATATATTTTATTGTAGAATTTTCACCTTTTTGTGTCGGGTTTACTGTTCATGAGTTACTATTTACGAGTTACTATTCACGAGTTACTATTCATGAGTTACTATTCACGAGTTACTATTCATGACAAAATACCATGACCATTGAATTTATAATTGAATATCTTTATCTTACGTGCAAAGGTGAATTGATCAACATGGTTATAATTATTGTTTATATAATTCTGAAATGATTATATATTTCTTTGAGATATTAATATATTTAGCCTATAGTGCAAATATGAACTGTTGAAAAATATCTTTGGCATGTAGTGCAAAGATGAATTATTGATGAATATCTTTGGCCTGTAGTGCAAAGATGAACTGTTGATGAATATCTTTGGCCTGTAGTGCAAAGATGAATTATTGATGAATATCTTTGGCCTATAGTGCGAAGATGAACTGTTGTTGAATATCTTTGGCCCGTAGTGCAAAGATGGTTTGTTGATGAATATCTTTGGCCGTAGTGCGAAGATGGATTTATTAGCATGATTATGAACAAGAACTGTGATTTGGTGTAACCATGATCTTTGATGTTTCAGGTAAAGACAGGTGATGAAAATATTCTTAGTCCTGGGTGTGAAGAAAAATTTAGAATCACAATTATGATTATGAGTTATTCATATGATTGTGGAAAGGAACTGTTGAGTGATGTTACAGGGATAAAACATTGTTGGTGGATTTTTAACATGGAAAAGATAATAGACTATATGGTCTATTTGACTCTTTTAATGGATTGCTCGTTCCGCTACAACTATGGTTGAAAATTTTTATCATCTCCCGTATGTTCTAAATCTCTAATTTATTATTGATGAAGGCTATTGATAATTTAATTATCTTTAGTCATGATATTTTTACTGAGCTAGTTGTGCTCACCATTTTGCTTCACAATTCCTTTCAGGTAATAAGAGTGTAGCTTGGTCGAGCAAGGGTAACAGGGAAATAGAACGGTGGTATCTAGCTGTGGAGGTTCTCCCGAAGCAGTATAGAAAAGTTCATTTAGTAGTTATATTTGGTGAATCCAATAGGGTAAGGTATACCCAATGTTGGAAGGGTGTTTTGACACTATCATACAAGATGTCTAACGACATACAACCTCGTGTCATCATAAGACAGGGATGTTCTCATCCACTTGCTGAGTATATTTACGAGCACTACCAATATAAACTTAGTGTTTGTTTGAAGTATAATTCTCAATTAGAGATAGTGGAGATAATGATAAGTCAAGAGAAGACTCACCATTGGGAAGAATCTGATAGTAATCTTCTTATTTTTCTTTGGGGTCTATTGGGTCAACCAAGGATAATTCTGTGGCCATATGATATCTATCATAACCTAGATGCATGGCCTCCCATGTACGAAAGTTTCCTTGAGCACTTCCCTAATATTCTAATTTCTAAAACAGTTTTTGACTATACCTTTATATAAGGTGTCATTGTGAGATGCTGTCCACCGATGGGATGAGAGTCACAGTTGATATATATTTGTATCCAAACTCACAGCATATGTGTTGTTGTATTTTGCATGACAATTGTTGTAATAAAGTTGTAGTTATTTTCTGTACCATGTATTTGGTGACTCAGAATGGGTTGGATGGAATGGACCTATTTTGGGGTCACAGTTGGTATCAGAGCTTAGGGATATGGTCTCTGGCGGAGATCGAAGAATATAACTAGGAGGGGAGAGATGAGTAAATTCTTCACTAGTGTGTCCTACCTAAGCTTATTTGTTGGTTAGTCATAATATCGGGATATTATGTGATATGTTAATTTGTTTAATTAACCCTTGGTTTATGACAGTATTTGAGAATGGCTGCTGAAAATGCTAACAATGGAGTGAATGAGACTGTGGGGATACCTCTAATCACTAACCATGATAATGTGATGTCAAACGAAGAAGGAATTAGAGATATTCTTATGGTGAGTGAAGAATTGATAGTTGCACTCGAGCTAGTCGCAGAGGTAGCAGTTGAGAGTGAGGAAGAAGAAGCAGCTGAGAAAAGTTTATTAGAGGTATTATATGATCAAAATGTAGAATTTTAAAATCGTATTCATGAGTTAGAAGAGCGGGCTGAAGAACGACAGGTGGTCGTGGAGCAAAAGGATGCAACAATTCAAGCTTGTGTTACCCGATATGTGATGCTTGAACAGAAGTATTCTTTGGCAGAGTATAAGATGATAAAGATGGAATCTGAGCTGAAAAAAGAAAAAACTGAACGAGTGAGAATAAGTGATGCATGGGCAAAAGCCGCACGACACGGTGGATATTGTGGAAAGAGATGTCTGATCTAAGAAGGCTAAAATAGATGATATGAATTTCTATTTTTGGAAAGCAATTGGGAGAACCCAACATCGAGTTTTGAATTACCTTGTATAGAGCGGTCAACCTGAATCCGATATGGATCGAAGATTGATGATTCAGATCATGAATCAGGAGTACGAAGAGGCAATTGAGGGAGGAATATGTCCTATAGAAAAGTATATTCCAACGGTAGTGATGACACCAAATGCTGCCCCAGACAAGTCAAAGTCGGGTAGTTCGAGGGATGGCGGTTGTCATAACTTTCCAACAAATGAGGAACCAAATGAAGTTATCATGGGAGAGGAGCAATAGAGAAATCATGATGATCTGAGAGGTAGAATCTGAATTGAAAGCAAGATATTCTCAACTCTTCGAAATACCAGGTACGTAAATTTCGGGGACGAAATTTCATAAGGAGGGGAGATTGTAAGACCCCAAATTTTATGAAATAAAAGTATTCAATTTTTCTTATAATTACTATTCAGTAAATGGTTAAAATGATAAAAGTTTAAAGTTATGGGTGAAATGTGGAAAATTTTCAAAATAAGCAAGTGGATATGAAATAATCATTGTTGTCGGAAAATATTCGTTTGGTCGTGGAATATTCTTTCTGTCGGGGAATATTCGTATGACGGCGCAACTATTTGTGGCCCCATAACGAAAAACAGTCGGATAAAGATAACGACAAAAATTGAGTATTTATAATTAACGGCGTAGTTGTTACCGTTAACACTATTGAAATATCCAGTGTTTAAAATACAGTAATACGCGTTATTGCACAATAGCACACGGTATTGCACAGTATTTTTAAAATTATTGATTCTTATTTAAGAAGGCACTACTAAATAATTGTCATAGTAGTTACTGTTCAATATTTTATTTTATTGATTCAATAATTATTGCGTTGATATTTTATATTATTGTTGTTTCAATAATTGTTACTGAATAGTATTTCCCATTATCAGATCAATAATTCATATTATTTGAATAATATTATTAGATAACATTATTGGCAATGTCTAGAAAGTTCTATCTAAGGAGAGGTTGGGTCACCTAATTACGCGCCGGTAAGGAGAAATCTTTATCGGAAAGCCCCCTCTTTCCTGAGAACGGTCTGGTTGTCATTATTGTGATTCTGTAATATTATTTGTGAATAATTAATTATTGATTTATATGATAAGGAAATATTTATTTGATGTAGATATAAATAATGGATTTATTTATGTGGTTATTAATGAAGGAATTAATGTTGAGGTATTTTATCAGTATTTTGTCGGATTGGAGGTATTAAAAGATCAAATCGGTGTTCTTAAAGCTCTATTGCATGAGTTATAATTTTGATCTAACTGTTGGATCATTATAATTTTTGGGTAGGTTATACATATATGAGTTAAGTATATGTCCACAAATTTTGAACCGTTGAAAATTAACGCATGATTTGTTATGAATTTTAAAAGGTGTCGAAACGATGTTTAAAATCATCCGTTTATGAATTTTGGATATTTTCGGTCTAGAATTTGGAAAAATATTCTTCTGCAAAGTTGTAGAGAATTTGATTTCAGTCAGAATGGACATAAAATTCGTATTTTTCTGATAAACGGGCTATTTTCTATGAATTATTGAAGTTTCGAAAAATAAAATGATTTTTATTAAATTTGGGTGGGACCCATTTTGGTTGGTGTACAAAAATGTGCTAGAATTGTTTTGTCAAATGTGGTGGCTGGTCATTGATGGCTGGTGTGGTGGTGTAGGAAATGAGAAAATAATAATAATAATATTATATTTTATTAATTTAGTCTCCTTTGGCGTTCTAGCATTTTCCTATAAATAGGTGCTTATGTTAGAATTGAAAATCACACCAGAAACAAGTTTTCTTTCTCTCTATATTGTCAAGCATATTCTAGCGAGTATTTTGATACTTTGAGAGTTATTATTCAGTGCAAGTTTCTTTCAGCCTTATACCGATCAGAAGTACTGCTCTTTTGAGGTAAGGGATTTTAAGGGTTATTATGTTTTTCAGTTCGTACTTCTTCCGACCTTCAGAAAATTCTAGAAATATTTGAAATGATATTTTGATGAGTTTTATTGATTGTGTCCAAAAATGGTGATTTTTGGATGTATAGATTAAGAGTTATAAATTTTACGGGAAAAGACTATTTTAAAAATAACCGCTTATAACTCCTTGTGGTTAACTCCAAAATTGATGAAATTTTTATTGAAAGTATATCTATGTAATATTAGTGTACTCTGTGAATTTCGAAATTTTTGGATAAAAGTACAATTTATGATAAATGTCTAAATATTTGGCGGTTTTGGCCATATGAAAAATAGTAAATGAGTTTTAAAAATTTTGAGAAAAATATATGTTCAATATGGGACTATATTCTGCTAAATCCCATAAAAAAATATTTTTGGAACTGATTTGGTATTTTTTATGAAAATAGACTAGTTATGAGTAAATGAATTAAATATGTTATGCAAAGTAAGAAAGTTGGAAAATAGGATTTTATGGCTTGAGAATCCTATATGAGGTATATGCAGATTTTTTATGAAGGTTTTTGATTATTGGTGATGAAATCTTATGAGTTTGGCATTTTAGGATGATTAAATGCATTATTTAGTAAAGTGTAAACAATTTAAATAAATTGTTTATAAGCTTAAGAAATATTATTCTTTCAATATCATTATACCAAAATATTGGTATGTATTTTATTGTAGAATTTTTATCTTTTTGTGTCGGGATTACTATTCATGAGTTACTATTTACGAGTTACTATTCACGAGTTACTATTCATGAGTTACTATTCACGAGTTACTATTCACAACAAAATTGGTTTCTTTTTCTAACCAAATTATAGTTGATTTATGAATATTACTCTTGAGATTAAATCCAGATGTTTTGATTGATTTTACTATTATATATGACATTTTTATAATCCTGGTGAAGAAATTTCTCTTTGACTTAAGTGTAAAGATGGGTAGATTTTTTATCAAGACTATGGGTTCTCTTTGGCTAGTAGTGCAAAGTTCTATTATTGACTGGTATGATCATGACCATTGAATTTATAATTGAATATCTTTAGCTTACGTGCAAAGGTGAATTGATCAACATGGTTATAATTATTGTTTATATAATTCTGAAATGATTATATATTTCTTTGAGATATTAATATATTTGGCCTATAGTGCAAATATGAACTGTTGAAAAATATCTTTGGCCTGTAGTGCAAAGATAAATTATTGATGAATATCTTTGACCTGTAGTGCAAAAATGAACTGTTGATGAATATCTTTGGCCTGTAGTGCAAAGATGAATTATTGATGAATATCTTTGGCCTGTAGTGCGAAGATGAACTGTTGTTGAATATCTTTGGGCTATAGTGCAAAGATGGTTTATTGATGAATATCTTTGGCCGTAGTGCGAAGATGGATTTATTAGCATGATTATGAACAGGGACTGTGATTTGGTATAACCATAATCTTTGATGTTTCAGGTAAAGACAGGTGATGAAAATATTCTTAGTCCTGGGTGCGAAAAAAAATTTAGAATCACAATTATGATTATGAGTTATTCATATGATTGTGGAAAGGAACTGTTGAGTGATGTTACAGAGATAAAACATTGTTGGTAGATTATTAACATGGAGAAGATAATAGACTATATGGTCTATTTGACTCTTTTAATAGATTTCTCGTTCCGCTACAACTATGGTTGAAAATTTTAATCATCTACCATATGTTCTAAATCTCTGATTTATTATTGATGAAGGCTATTGATAATTTATGTAACGCCCCCAAAATAGGTATACAACACCCATTCTGAGTCGCCAAAATACATGGTACAGAAACAACTAAATCTTTATTGTTACAACATAAGAACTGTGAGTTTAAATACAAATATTGTCATCTAGAAAATATTCACACTCAAATAAGTCCTCATTACAATTATTGATACATTATTTTACAAAAATGGTGAGGACTACTAAAATAACTTCTAGAACCATCATTCCATACCCCGACTAGTACTCGCTACATTCTCGCCTCCTAAGAAAAATAGAACAAAAAGGAAAAGGGTGAGCTCAACTAGCCCAGTAAAGAATATTATGACTAAGATAATACAGAACAAATTATCGTTAGTCTTCAACAGGGAAAAATCTAATAAAATACAATAGACAACAAGTTTTAAATCAATAACTGCAGCGGAAACAGCAAAACATTAGAAGAGTCAAGTAGGGAATGAGTTCTACTATCTTCTAAGATTTAAAAGTTCATCATCAATATTTTATCCCTGTAACAACAATCAATAACCATCTTTAATCAAATATTCATCTTTGCACTACATGCCAAAGATATTCATTTGTATCACCAGTCGGTCATCTTCATCTCAATACATGTTCAACTTTGCACTACGGGCCAAAGATATTCATCAGTTAATCATTCATCTTTGCACTACAGGCCAAAGATATTCAGTAATATCATCATTTAGGACTGAGGATGATGAAAAATATCTTAAAGAAAACGAATCCAGTGAAATAAAATAACAAATATTAAGGATTCGTATTTCGATTTATCCATGTCCAAAAATACCTTATAATTATTCATAGTGAAGTAAAGTTCAAGAATGATCAAAACATGGATACAATCAAAGCTAGTACCCAGAATAGATATTTTGGACAAAAAAAAGAAAATTTCATTTTTTGGTGAATAGTAACTCGTGAATAGTAACTCATGAATAGTAATCCCGACGTGAAAAGTTCCAAATTTGATAAAAAATTTCAACCAATATTTCGGCATAATGATATTGAAGAAATAATATCATTTTTGAATAAAATAACATCCCTTACTATCCCTTACCTCAAAATTGCAGTATTTCTGACTGGAATGCAAAGCCGAAGGAAACTTGCACTGAATAGCAACTCTCAAAGTATCTAAATACTCACAAAATATGCTTCATAATATAGAGAGAGAAAGAGAGAAAGCTTATGTTTCTGGTGTGATTTTCAATTCTAACTTAGCCCTCTATTTATAAGAAAATGTTAGCACGCCGAAGCAGATTTAACCTGCAACCTGATGGTTTTACCTGCTACTATTCCCACCCACCACATTTGAATAAAAATCTCAGCACATTTCTTCACAAACCAAGAGTGGGGCCCACCAATTCTATAATTTTCCACCAAAATGATTAACTCCGAAAATTCAATAATTTATGAACCAGACATCTCGTAAAATTCATAACAAATCATACGTTCATTTTTAACGGTTCAAAATTTGTGGACATATACTCAACTTATATATGTATAACATATCCAAAAATTACCATGATCCAACGGTCGGATTAAAAATTATAACCCCCGCAATATATCTCAAAAACCCTGATTGATTTCCAATACCTCCATTCCAACAAAAATACAGATAAAATACCTCAACATTAACTCCTTCATTTTTAACCACAAAAATATATCTCTCATTTATATCCACATAAAATAAATATTTCCTTATCATATGAATCAATAATTAATTATTCACAAATAATATTACAGAATCACATTTATGACAACCAGGCCGTTCTCAGGAAAGAGGGGGCTTTCCAATAAGGATTTCTCCTTAGTGGTGCTCAATTAGATGACCAAACCTCTCCTTAGACAGAACTTTCTAGATATTACCAATAATGTTATCTAATAATATTATTCAAATAACATGAATTATTGATCTGATAATGGAGATGATGTGCATCAACAATTATTGAAACAACAATAATATAAAATATCAACGCAGCAATTATTGAATCAATAAAATAAAATATTGAACAGTAATTACTGTGACAATTATTCAGTAGTACCTTCTTACGTAAGAATCAATAATTTCAAAAATACTGTGCAATACCGTGTGCTACTGTGCAATAACGCGTATTACTGTATTTTAACCACCGGGTATTTCAACAGTGTTAACGGTAACAACTACGCCGTTAATTATAAAAACTCAATTTTTGTCGTTATCTTCATCCGACCGTTTCCCGTTATGGGGCCCACAAATAGCTGTGTCGTCGTATGAATATTCCCCGACAGAAAGAATATTCCACAACCAAACGAATATTCCCCGACAACAATGAATATTTTATAACCACTTGCGTATTTTGAAAAGTTTTCACATTTCACCCATAACTTTAACTTTTTATCAATTTAACCATTTACTGAATTGTAATTATAAGAAAAATTCAATACTTTTATTTCATAAAATTCGGGGTCTTACAATTTAATTATCTTTAGTCATGATATTTTTACTGAGCTAGTTGTGCTCACCCTTTTGCTTCACAATTCCTTTCAGGTAATAAGAGTGTAGCTGGGTCGAGCAAGGGTAACAGGGAAATAGAACGGTGGTCTCTAGCTGTGGAGGTTCTCCCGAAGCAGTATAGAAAAGTTCATTTAGCAGTTATATTTGGTGAATCCAATAGGGTAAGGTGTACCCAATGTTGGAAGGGTGTTTTGCCACTATCATACAAGATGTCTAACGACATACAACCTCGTATCATCATAAGACAGGGATGTTCTCATCCACTTGTTGAGTATATTTACGAGCACTATCTATATAATCTTGGTATTTGTTTGAAGTATAATTCTCAATTAGAGACAGTGGAGATAATGATAAGTCAAGAGAAGACTCACCATTGGAAAGAATCTGATAGTAATCTTCTTATTTTTCTTTGGGGTCTATTGGGTCAACCAAGGATAATTCTGTGGCCATATGATATCTATCATAACCTATACGCATGGCCTCCCATGTACGAAGGTTTCCTTGAGCACTTCCCTAAGATTCTAATTTCTAAAACAGTTTTTGACTATACCTTTATGTAATGTGTCATTGTGAGATGCTGTCCACTGATGGGATAAGAGTCACAGTTGATATATATTTGTATCCAAACTCACAGCATATGTGTTGTTGTATTTTGCACGACAATTGTTGTAATAAAGTTATAGTTATTTTCTGTATCATGTATTTGGCGACTCAGAATGGGTTGGATGGAATGGACCTATTTTGGGGTCGTCACAACAGCTGCTAACTCTAGGTCATGAGTAGGATAATTCCTCTCATATTCTTTGAGTTGTCGTGAGGCATAGGCTATGACTTTCCCATGTTGTATGAGAACACATCCTAACCCTTTGCTCGAAGCATCACTGTAGATGACAAATCCCTCTGAACCAGATGGTATTGTCATAACAGGTGCTGAAATGAGTCTCCTCTTGAGTTCTTGAAAATTCTTCTCACATTCCTCGCTCCAACTGAACTTTGTATCTTTCCGAGTCAGCTGAGTTAGTGGAGTAGCGATTCGAGAAAACCCACGAATCTCCGATAATAACCAGCTAAGCCGAGAAAGCTACGTACTTTGGTCACTGATTTAGGTTGTTCCCAGCTTTGAATAGCTTCAATCTTTGCTGGGTCAACAGATATTCCATGACTTGATACCACGTGCCCAAGGAATGCTACTTCCTCAAGCCAGAACTCGCATTTCTTCAACTTGGCATAAAGCTTATATTCACGAAGCTTTTGGAGTACCAGCCTCAAGTGTTGCTCATGATCTTCACGGCTTTTGGAATAAATAAGGATGTCATCAATAAAGACGACCACATATGATCTAAATATTCCTTGAATACTCGGTTCATCATATCCATAAAGGCAGCAAGAGCATTAGTCAATCTAAAGGACATGACTAGAAATTCATAATGCCCGTACCGAGTTCTGAAAGCCGTCTTTGGAATGTCATCGGTTCTAATCTTCAATTGGTGATATCCGGAACGAAGATCAATCTTTGAAAAGAATTTGGCTCCTTGCAACTGGTCAAACAGGTCATCAATACGTGGTAACGGGTACCTATTTTTGATGGTGACATGATTCAACTCCCGATAATCAATACAAAGTCACATACTCCCATCTTTCTTCTTCACGAATAGAACAGGAGCATCCCAAAGAGAAGTACTAGGACGAATAAAGTCAATGTCTAACAATTCCTGCAGTTGGGTCTTTAACTCCTGAAGTTCAATAGGAGCCATTCGATATGGGGCTTTAGAAATAGATTTTGTACCGGGTTCAAGGTCGATAAAAAATTTAATTTCACGCTCTGGGGGTAGGCCAGGAAGTTCTTCAGGGAATACGTCAGAAAATTCATTAACAATAGAAATATTATTCAAAACTGACGTATTTTTGTTTAGATCTGTGACATGAGCTAAGAAAGCTTAACATCCGTTTTTCAAGAAACGAATAGCTTTATGGCTTGAGATGACAGTTATTGATTTTAATGGTTTGGTGGCTTGAATTCGCATAACAGATTGGTTAGGAATATGAAAGCTAACAACCTTACGAAAACAATCTATTTTTGCATGATGAGTAGTTTACCAATCAATCCCTAGAATCACGTCAAATGCAAGTATTTTCAATGAAATAAGATCGACAGGTAATATGAGGGTACCAATTTGAACCAAACAAGACTTATAAACAGTGGATGTAATAAAAGTTTCTCCCAATGGAGTTTCCACAGATAAGTCAAAGTCTAATTTCTTCGGAGTCAAATTTAATCGTTGAGCGCAAGTAGAAGAAATAAAAGAATGGGTAGAACCGGTATCAAATAAGGTATAGACTTCGCTAGAGTTTATGATAAGCTTACCCGTGATGACCTCATTCGGGTTCTTTGATTTTTGGGAGGTCACTACAAATGCTTTTCCTTGCACTACTGGCTTTGACTTTTCTAGAACGGCCTTTGGTGCCTCCATCCTAGCTGAACTTGTCTTCGGTGAACGACAAAATTGGGCTAGGTGACCTTCTTTTTCACAATTATAACATGCTTTGGACTGCATCACGCAGTTTGGACTGATGTGTCCCTCTCCTCTGCATTTGAAGTATATGATAGGTGGTCGTTCTCCTTCCTTAACAATGGGTGTTGGTGCTGACGTCTTTCCATCATTGTTGAATCTCCTCTTCTTGAAATGTCCATTCTTATTATTTTGGCCCTGATTACCACCGAAGTGGTTACCATTTCTGGCATGTTGATTCCCTCCACGCTTGTTGTCACCGCTTCGATGACTGCTCTCACTGGTATTATCATTTTGCCGGCTATTCTCCTTTGATTGCGTTGACTCATTATCGCGCTCTACTAACTGAGCCCTATTTACAACATCTGAATACAAACACAGTTTATGAGAAATAAGATGTTGACGTATCTCAGGTTTCAAACCTCGCAAAAATATTCGCGTCATTCGCTCTTCATTATCCACCAAGTGGGACGCAAACCGGGACAACTCAGCAAATTTAGCCTCATACTTCGACACGGTTATATTATTTTGCTTCAGCTTGATAAACTCCACCTCCTTCATATGACGAATACTCTCGGAAAAGTACTTGTCGTTGAATAGCTCTTGGAACTTCTCCCAAGACATCTTGAGTGCGTCAGGCTGGGTACGTTTTACATATTCTCACCAGTAACCTGCCTCTTCACGCAACATGAAGGTGGCGAAGGGTGTAAGACCCCAACTTATTAATAAATGAAATTAAATTTTCTCTATTTATTATTCTGAAATAGAAAGGGTTGATTTGATTAATGTGGTTAGTTATGGGTAAAATGCGCAAATATTTCAAATAAGCAAGTGGTTATAAAATATTCTTTCTGTCGGGGATTATTCGTACGACGGCGCAGCTATTTGTGGGCCCCATAACGGAATACGATTGGATGAAGATAACGACAAAAATTAAGTTTTTTAACGGCGTAGTTGTTACCGTTAACACTGTTGGAATACCCGGTAGTTAAAATACAGTAATACGCGTGGTTACACAGTAGCACACGGATTACACAGTATTTTGAAATTATTGATTCTTACGAAGGAAGGCACTACTCAATAATTATTACAGTAGTTACTGTTTAATATTTTATTTTATTGATTCAATAATTATTGCATTGATATTTTATATTATTGTTGTTTCAATAATTGTTGCTGCACATTATTTTCCATTATCAGATCAATAATTCATATTATTTGAATAATATTATTAGATAACATTATTGGCAATGTCTAGAAAGTTCTGTCTAAGGAGAGGTTTGGCATCTAATTGCGCGCCAGTAAGGAGAAATTCTTATTGAAAAGCCCCCCTCTTTCCTGGGAACGGCCTGGTTGTCATAAATGTGATTCTGTAATATTATTTGTGAATAATTAATTATTGATTCATATGATAAGAAAATATTTATTCTATGTGGATATAAATGTTGGATATATTTATTGTGGTTAAAAATGAAGGAGTTAATGTTGAGGTGTTTTATCAGTATTTTTATCGGAATGGAGGTATTAAAAATCAAATCAGGGTTTTTGAGAAATATTACGGGGGTTATAATTTTTAATCCGACCGTTGGATCGCGGTAATTTTTGGATATGTTATTTATATATAAGTTGAGTATATGTCCACAAATTTTGAACCGTTAAAAATGAACGTATGATTTGTTATGAATTTTACGAAATGACTGGTTCAGAAATTGTAGAAGTTATAAAATTTGTCATTTTGGTGGAAAATTCTAGAATTGGTGGGCCCCACTCTTGGTTGATGAAGAAATATACTGAGATTTTTATTCAAATGTGGTGGGTGGGAATAGTAGCAGGTAAAGCCATCAGGTTGCAGGTTAAGTCTGCTTCGGCGTGCTAACATTTTCCTATAAATAGAGGGCTAAGTTAGAATTAAAAATCACACCAGAAACAAGTTTTCTCTCTTTCTCTCTCTAGATTATTGAGTGTATTTTGTGAGTATTTAGATACTTTGAGAGTTTTTATTCATCAGAGAAAGTTTCTTTCAACCTTATACCGGTATTCCGACCAGAAGTACAGATATTTTGAGGTAAGGGATATTATTTTCTTCTTAAATGATATTATTTTCTTCAATATCATTATGCTAAAATATTGATATGAGTTTTTATCAAATTTAGAACTTTTTGTGTCGGGGTTACTATTCACGTATACGACACTATTCACGAATACGACACTATTTATCGAAAAATAAAATTTTCCTTTTTTGTCCAAGATGTCTATTATGGTTACTATCCTTGATTGTATCCATGTTTTGATCTTTATTTTTGAATTCTGCTTCACAATTGATTATTATGAAGTATTATTGATCTTGAATAAACTGTTATACGAATCCCTACTATTTGTCCTTCTGTCTCACTGGATTCGTTTTCTTTAAGATATTTTTCATCATCCTCAGTCCTGAATGATGATATTACTGAATATCTTTGGCATGTAGTGCAAAGATGTATGATTACCAGATGAATATCTTTGGCCTGTAGTGCAAAGATGAACAGGTGTTGAGATGAACATGACCGACTAGTGTTACAAATGAATATCTTTGGCCTGTAGTGCAAAGATGAGTATTTGATTCAAGATGTATATTGATTGATGTTACAAGGATAAAATATTGATGATGGACTTCTAAATCTTAGAAGATAGCAGAATTCTTTCTCTACTTGACTCTTCTAATGGTTTGCTATTTTCGCTGCAGTTGTTGATCTAAAACTTGTTGTCGATTATATTCTATCAGATTTTTCCCTGTTGAATACGAATGATAATTTGTTGTATATTATCTTAGTCATAATATTCTTTACTGGGCTAGTTGAGCTCACCCTTTTCTATTTTGTTCCATTTTTCTTCTCAGGAGGTGAGAACATATCAGGATCTAGTCGGGGTATGGAGTGATGGTTCTAGAAAGATGTTTTAGCAGTCCTCACTATTTCTGTAAAATAATGTTTGAATAATTGTAATGAGGACTTATTTGAGTGTGGATATTGTCTAGAAGATAATATTTATATTTAAACTCACAGTATGTGTTGTCGTATTTTGCACGACAATTGTATTATTGAAGTTGTAGTTTGCTTTCTGTACCATATATTTGACGACTCAGAGTGGGTGTTGTATACCTATTTTGGGGGCGTCACAAAGGGAACCTTTTATTCCTCAGAGCATCCCAAGATATCAAATATCCTGGTGATCTGCTTTATCCATGCTTCCTCCTTAAGTGTTTTTGGCTCTCCTATAAACTTCGGTGGTCCCAGCTCCTTGAACTGTTTAGCAGTGACCGTCCGAGAGTTTCCTGTGTTTCCACCTACATTTTGGACAGGAGCCGCTCTCGCCTGATGTTGCATAAATTGCATAAAGCCTCTGAATAGTCCATCATTCATCATTTGGTCAGTGTTGTTGTTTGCATGAGGATTGTCGCCTTCCTAATGCACATTCTCCTGATAATTGATATGTGGAGACTCAACGGTCTCTTGTGCTCCATTGCTATTTTTAACATTCTCGGATGTCATTTTCAGATATTGCCACAAAACAAATGTTCATTAACATATAACATATTATCCATATACTTTGACCGACCAATTAAATACCAAATAAACTTAGGTAGGTCATACTAGCGAAGGAATTTCCCGTCTATCCCCTCCTAGTTCTAGTCTCACATCTTAGCCAGGGATCATATTGGGTATACATCACTCATCTTGGGTCGCCAGATACATGGTACAGAATTCAAATAAAACTTAATTATACAACTGTCGTGTACAATACGACAAAACATAACTGTGAGTTTGAATACAATTATTGTCTACTAGAGATTATACAAACTCAAAAGGAGTCCTCATTACAATTATTGTCACACTATTTAACAGCTATATTCTCATTTTCTGAAGAGAACAGTGAAAGAAAGGTTGAGCTCAACTAGCCCAGTAAGAAATATTATGACTAAGATAATACAAAATAAATTATCATTAGCCTTCAACAGTGTTAAACTGATAAAATATAATAAACATCAAGTTTAACTGCAGCGGAACAAGCAATCCATTAGAAGAGTCAAGTAGAGAATAAAATCTACTATCTTCTATGATTTAAAAGTTTTTTCAACACTGTTATCGATGGGACTCAGCTTAATAAAATAATCTATATCATCGAATCACCCCTGCACTACGGCTAAGGATATTCTTTAGTATCACGACCAAAATTATCCATGCACTACGGGCTAAGAATATTTGTGTATTCATTAATGGTCATGATCATGCCAACAACTGTCCATCAATGGACTACGGGCCAATGAGGACTTTTACCACATTATTTGTAACATTACGGTCATGATTATACCGAATAATCCCTGGTCATAATCATACCAAGTCCATCTATACAATACAGGCCATAGATGACTTTTAACATTTTATAAACATGAGGATGATGACAATGATATAAGAATTCAATAAAACAAGTTCAAGAATTAATTTATCCAAGAATTAACAACGTCCAAATTGTCAATATGATACTGCTTTGTAGAGTAAAATTCAAGAATTCTTAGAAGAATATTTCCATGAAAAGATACTAGATGAAGCGCAAATATCAAAGATATTCAACTAATTTCATGGAGTATAGAAGTCAAAGATTTAACCAACTGAGTATAATAAAGAATGGAATAACAAAAGAAATCACCATGCATGCGATAGACCGCAAAGACAGGTTATTCCAATAGAATAATAAATAATGAAACCAGGTCCGACATAAAACGCACAGACAGGATATTCCAACAGAATAATAATAAAGACGGAACCAGGTCCGGTGTAAAACACACAGACAGGATGTTCCAACAGAATAATAATAAAGACGGAACCAGGTCCGGTGTAAAATACACAGACAGGATGTTCCAACAGAATAATAATAAAGACGGAACCAGGTCCGGTGTAAAACACACAGACAGGATGTTCCAACAGAATAATAGAAGAATGTCACCAAGTATAGGGTAGAGCACGTATACAAGTTATTTCAACAGAGTAATTAATAATGGAATAACAGAAGTTCTCTTCATGAATACAAAAGAAATAATACCCCTTACGAGTACAATAAATAATATCCCTTACCGTAAAAGAAACGTGATATCGGAGTAATAAAGTAGCAGAATACTCTTTTTCTTTCTCTCTATAGTTTCTCTCTCTAGAATTTCAGTAAATTCGTAAAAAAATAATGAAGGAATGAGCTTCTATTTATAGGAAAATGGAATGCATAGTAACTAATCCATGAACGGCCCAGATTGATTTACTTTAATCTGACGGTCCATATTTAAAGAAAAATCTTTTAAATAAAATATAATATATTCTATTTATAGAATAACTTTAATAAAGTATTCTGTTTTATATAAAAAGATGTTTCTGTTTTATTACGTTAATAATACGAATAAAATAAAATTTCATTATCGCTAAATAATTCATATTATTAATTGACAATAATTGAATCAAACTGAGTGACTTCTCACATAAGCATTAATAATCAATACCGTGTGCTACTATGCAACCACACGTATTACTGTACTTTTGCTACAGAGTAGTTCAACAGTATCAACGGTAAAACTTTCGATGTTATTTTTAATAAAATATTTTTATCGTTTTCTCAATTCGACAATAATTCCGTTGTAGGGTCCACCAATGATTGTACCGTCGTACGGATATTTCTTGACAAAAAGAATATTTCCCGACCAAACGAATATTTTATAACAACTTGCTTACTTTACAAAATTTATAAATATTACCCCCACTATAACATTATATCAATTTTACTCCATAATATTCAAAAATAATATTTATAGAAAATTCATCTTTATTCAAAAAGTTGGGGTTCTACATAGTAGAGAATGATAACATATTTTAAACTTTCATTAATTGTACAACTTTTTATAATAAACATGCAAACAAACACACATATAGAACAAAAATGGGTATATATACATTAAGTTTTCATATTAATCAAGAGAACATATTAATTTTTCATGTGTATATAAAACAAACTATTATTGGGCTCGGGTGATGTGCAATGGTTCATAAAAGTCCAAACGGATTGCCTATATCGTGCTCGGTAGGGATGCACAAAAGGCCCGAGGCATGCGGCCTGGCTTGGGCCCGGCCTGGGCCCAGCCTGGTCAAAGCCTGCTTTTTTTAGACAAAAATCTGGTCTGGCTTAGCCTGGGGTCGAGCCTGGCCTAGCCTGGGGTCGAGCCTGGCCTAGCCTGAGACCTTACATGATTTTTTTATCCAATTATTTGTAATTTTTAAACTTTAAATTTATAATTATTCATCAATAAAGTATAAATTTTTACTTATTCATTATTGTAATTTATAAATTATAATACATTAGTTTTAATTAATACATCAATAAAATTTAAAATTTTAATTATTCATTCTTGATTTCTTGTTGATACATTTAATTAATATACATCTTCAATTAATATAACTAGTTAGTATATTTAATATTAGTAATAGGTTAGTTACATAGTTGATTAAATATTAATAATAAGTTTATTTATTGTAAATACTAAATTACTAATATTTAATAATAAAATTTTATTAATATTCTTTGTTACTTTAATGTTAAATATTAACATTAATTAATAGGTCAATAAACTAATTTTTAATATTAAATATTAATAATAAGGTAGTTTCTTGTAAATACTCAAGTTCTTCATTAATTTGGATATGTTAAATTCTTGGGGGGGGTTTATGATTTTGGTTATTTTTTAGGTATTCTGTTGTACCAATTTAAATAAAAATTCCATAAAGTAATTAGAAAACTAACTGGAATTAATACTTGAGATATAACTATGTAAGAGTTTAATGATCATAAATGAAAAGATATATGTGTGTTTAAACTTTATAAAATATATGTCCAACCGATCCTAATACGTACTATAAAAAAATAAAATCGAAACTAACTTTATATTCAAAAAATAAAAGTGTAATCTACAGTATTTAAGTAATCTATAATATTTTTTACGAAGTGCATAGTAGACAATTAGACATATATTTAATAAATCAATTTGTTTTATATTCCAGTTACATCTAAATTATATTTTTTGTAATTTAAGGTGAATATATTTATTTTTGTTCTAATCATTCAACTTATATTGGTGTGTAGTAGAATGTTAAAATAAAATAAATCTCCAAAATCTTGCATCATTTTTACAAAATTTATTAATTTATATTTTATTATTTATATTTTTAATATTTAATATGTAACATTAAAAAAAAGGGACCAGACCAGCCAAGGCCTTGGGCCTTAGGTCTTGGGTCTGGCCTGGCCTGGCCTTGGGTCTTGGCCTGGCCTGGCCTTGAGTCTGGCCTGGCCAGGCCACATCCCAGCGACAAAGGCCTGGCCTGACCTAGAGGCCAAAAGTCAACGACCTGGCCTGGCCTGGTCAAAGCCCAAGGCCTGGCAGACCCAGGCCAGACCAGACCAGGTCGGCCTGTTGTTCATGCCTAGTGCTCGGTGACGCATATTTCGATGACTCCTATCACTTTCTGACTCACGCTCCACCCTTTTTTCTAGAAGCCTCCCCCCTTGCGACGTTGCGAACACCTCTTCGATTTATGAGAAACCATATAATACATACAAAAATATATAGAGACTGACATGCAAATATGAAAAGGCAACCAATTGAAAATATAAACAATTGGTGCTAAAATACAATTATCAAAACATCCAATTCTCATATTCTCATGACAGCTAGTCAATTATGGGATAAGTTTTATTTAGTTTAAATTTTTTAATTAAAATACTATACATATGTAAGACCCCAACTTTTCATAAATAAAATTGAATTTCCTCTATTTTTTATTTTGAAATAGTAAGGGTTGATTTGATTAATATGGTAAGTTATGAGTAAAATTCGCAAATATCTTAAATAAGCCAGTGATTATAAAATATTGTTTTTGTCGGTGAATATTCGTTTGGTCATAGAATATTCTTGCTGTCGGGGAATATTCGTACGATGGCGCAACCTTGTATGGGCCCCATAACGGAAAGCGATTGGATAAAGAAAACGACAAGTATAAATTTTTATAAATAACGGCGTAGTTATTACCGTTAACACTGTTAGAATACCCGGTGGTTAAAACACAGTAATACGCGTGTGACAACCCCAATACAGGTCCATTCCATTCAACCTATTCTGAGTCACCAAATACATAGTGTAACGACCCCAAAACAGGTCCATTCCACCCAACCCATTCTGAGTCGTCAAATACATGGTACAGAAAACATCTACAACTTTATTACAACAATTGTCGTGCAAAATACAACAACACATATGCTGTGAGTTTGGATACAAACATATACCAAATATGACTCATGTTCCAACCGTGGATAGCACCTCACAATGACACCTTACATAAAGGTATAGTCAAAAACTGTTTTAGAAATTAGAATCTTTGGGAAGTGCTCAAGGAAACCTTCGTACATGGGAGGCCACGCGTCTAGGTTATGATAGATATCATATGGCCACAGCATTATCCTTGGTTGACCCAATAGACCCCAAAGAAAAACGAGAAGATTACTATCATATTCTTCCCAATGGTGAGTCTTCTCTTGACTTATCATTATCTCCACTGTCTCTAAATGAGAATTATACTTCAAACAAACACCAAGATTATATAGGTAGTGCCCATAGATATACTCAGCAAGTGGATGAGCACAACCCTGTCTTATGATGACACGAGGTTGTATGTCATTAGACATCTTGTATGATAGTAACAAAACACCCTTCCAACGTTGGGTTCGCTTCACCCTAAATGATTCACCAAATATAACTACTAAATGATGACCAACGTTCTATTCCCTTGTTACCCCTACTCGACCCAGCTACACTCTTATTACCTGAAAGGAAATGTGAAGCAAAAGGGTGAGCACAACTAGCTCAGTAAAGAATATCATGACTAAAGATAATTAAATTATCAATAGCCTTCATCAATAATAAATCAGAGATTTAGAACATATGGTAAATGATAAAAATTTCAACCATAGTTGCAGCGGAACGAGCAATCCATTAGAAGAGTCAAATAGACTATAAAGTCTATTATCTTCTCCATGTTAAAAATCCACCAACAATATTTTATCCATGTAACATCACTCAATAGTTCCTTTCCACAATCATATGAATAACTCATAATCATAATTGTGACTATAAATTTTTCTTCGCACCCAGGACGAAGAATAGTTTCATCACCTGTCTTTACCTGAAACATCAAAGATCATGGTTATACCAAATCACAGTTCCTGTTTATAATCATACTAACAAATCCATCTTTGCACTACGGGCCAAAGATATTCATCAACAAACCATCTTTGCACTACGGGCCAAAGATATTCAACAACAGTTCATCTTTGCACTACAGGCCAAAGATATTCATCAACAGGCCATCTTTGCACTACATGCCAAAGATATTCATCAACAATTCATATTTGCACTACATTGTGAAGCAAAAGGGTGAGCACAACTAGCTCAGTAAAGAATGTCATGACTAAAGATAATTCAATTATCAATAGCCTTCATCAACAATAAATCAGAGATTTAGAGCATATGGTAAATGATAAAAATTTCAACCATAGTTGCAGCGGAACGAGCAATCCATTAGAAGAGTCAAATAGACTATAAAGTCTATTATCTTCTCCATGTTAAAAATCCACCAACAATATTTTATCCATGTAACATCACTCAATAGTTCCTTTCCACAATCATATGAATAACTCATAATCATAATTGTGACTATAAATTTTTCTTCGCACCCAGGACGAAGAATAGTTTCATCACCTGTCTTTACCTGAAACATCAAAGATCATGGTTATACCAAATCACAGTTCCTGTTTATAATCATACTAACAAATCCATCTTTGCACTACGGGCCAAAGATATTCATCAACAAACCATCTTTGCACTACGGGCCAAAGATATTCAACAACAGTTCATCTTTGCACTACAGGCCAAAGATATTCATCAACAGGCCATCTTTGCACTACATGCCAAAGATATTCATCAACAATTCATATTTGCACTACAGGCCAAATATATTCATATCTCAAAGAAATATATAATCATTTCAGAATTTATATAAACAATAATTATAACCATGTTGATCAATTCACCTTTGCACTTAAGCTTAAGATATTCAATTATAAATTCAATGGTCATGATCATACCAGTCACAATTCAACTTTGCACTACTGGCCAAAGAGAACCCATAGTCATAATCATACCAATAATTTACCCATCTTTACACTCAAGCGAAAGAGAATTTCAACATCAAGGTTATAAAAATGTTATATATGATAATAAAAACAATATGATCAACATATAGATTTAATCTCAAGAGTAATATTCATAAATCAACTATAATTTGGTTAGAAAAAGAAACCAATTTTGTCGTGAATAGTAACTCGTGAATAGTAACTCGTAAATAGTAACTCGTGAATAGTAACCCCGACACAAAAGATAGAAATTTCACAATAAAATCCATACCAATATTTTGGTATAATGATATTGAAAAAAATAACATTACTTAAATTTATAAACAATTTATTTTAATTGTTTACACTTTACTAATTAATGCATTTAATCATCATAAAATGCCAACTCTTACAATTTCATCATCAATAACCAAAACCCTCATCAAAAATCTGCATATACCTCATATAGGATTCTCAAGCCATAAAATCCTATTTTTCAATTTTCTTTCTTCACAAAACATATTTAATTCATTTACTCATAACTAGACCATTTTCATGAAAAATACCAAATCAGTTCCAAAAATATTTCTTTTATAGAATTTAGCATAATATAGTCCCATAGTGAACATATATTTTTCTCAGAATTTTTAAAAGTCATTTACTATTTTTCATATGGCCAAAATAGCCGAATATTTAGACATTTATCAAAAATTGTACTTTTATCTAAAAATTCTGAAATTCACAGAGTATACTCCTTTCATATACATGTACTCCCAATAAAAATTTCATCAATTTTGGAGTTAACCACAAGAAATTATAAGTTGTTACTTTTAAAATAGTCTTTTCTCATAAAATTCATAACTCTCAATCTATACATCCAAAAATCACCATTTTTGGACACAATCAAGAAAACTCATCAAAATATCATTTCAAATTTTTCCAGAATTTTTGAAGATCAGAAAAATTACGAAACTGAAAATCATAACAACCCTTAAAATCCCTTAATATCCCTTACTATCCCTTACCTCAAAAGAGCAGTACTTCTGATCGGTATAAGGCTGAAAGAAACTTGCACTGATGAATAGAAACTCACAGAGTATCTAAATACTCACAAAAATACACTCAATAATCTAGAGAGAGAAAGAGAGAAAACTTATGTTTCTGGTGTGATTTTCAATTCTAACTTAGCCCTCTATTTATAGGAAAATTTTGGTAGGTTTGACCTGCAACCTGATGGCTTTACCTGCTACTATTCCCACCCACCACATTTGAAATATAATTCAGCACATTTCTTCACCAACCACAAGTGGGGCCCACCAATTCTAGAATTTTCCACCAAAATGATAAACTCCGAAAATTCAACAATTTCTGAACCAGTCATCTCGTAAAATTCAAAATAAATCATACGTTCATTTTTAACGGTTCAAAATTTGTGGGCATATACTCAACTTATATATGTATAACATATCCAAAAATTACCATGATCCAACGGTCGGATTAAAAATTATAACCCCCGTAAAATATCTCAAAAATCCTGATTTTTAATACCTCCATTCCGACAAAAATACGGATAAAAACCTCAACATTAACTCCTTCATTTTTAACCACAAAAATATATCTCTCATTTATATCCACATAAAATAAATATTTCCTTATCATATGAATCAATAATTAATTATTCACAAATAATATTTATAGAATCACATTTATAACAACCAGGCCGTTCCCAGGAAAGAGGGGACTTTCCAATAAGGATTTCTCCTTACTGGCGCGCAATTAGATGACCAAACCTCTCCTTAGACAGAACTTTCTAGGCATTGCCAATAATGCTATCTAATAATACTATTCAAATAATATGAATTATTGATCTGATAATGGGAAATACTGTGCAGCAACAATTATTGAACAACAATAATACAAAATTTCAACGTAGCAATTATTGAATCAATAAAATAAAATATTGAACAGTAATTACTGTAACAATTATTGAGTAGTGCCTTCTTACGTAAGAATCAATAATTTCAAAAATATTATGCAATACCGTGTGCTACTGTGCAATAACGCGTATTACTGTATTTTAATCACCGGGTATTCCAACAGTGTTAACGGTAACAACTACGCCGTTATTTGTAAAAACTTAAATTTGTCGTTTTCTTCACCCGACAGTTATTCTGTTATGGGGCCCACAAATAGCTGCGCCGTCGTACGAATATTCCCCGACAGAAAGAATATTCCACGACCAAACGAATATTTCTCGACAACAATGAATATTTTATAACCACTTGTGTATTTTGAAAAAAATTTATATATCACCCTTAACTTTAACATTTATCAATTTAACCATTTACTGAATAGAAAAATTGAATAATTTTATTTCATAAAATTCGGGGTCTTACACATAGTACAGAAAATAACTACAACTTTATTACAACAATTGTCGTGCAAAATACAACAACACATATGCTGTGAGTTTGGATACAAATATATACCAAATGTGACTCATGTCCCAATCGTGGACAGCACCTCACAATGATACCTTACATAAAGGTATAGTCAAAAACTGTTTTAAAAATTAGAATATTTAGGAAGTGCTCAAGGAAACCTTCGTACATGGGAGGCCATGCATCTAGGTTATGATAGATATCATATGGCCACAGAATTATCCTTGGTTGACCCAATAGACCCCAAAGAAAAACGAAAAATTTACTATCATATTCTTCCCAATGGTGAGTCTTCTCTTGACTTGTCATTATCTCCACTGTCTCTAATTGAGAATTATACTTCAAACAAACACCAAGATTATATAGGTAGTGCTCGTAAAGATACTCAGCAAGTGGATGAGCACAACCCTGTCTTATGATGACACGAGGTTGTATGTCATTAGACATCTTGTATGATAGTGACAAAACACCCTTTCCACGTTGGGTTCGCCTCACCCTATTTTCTTCACCAAATATAACTATTAAATGATGACCACGGTTCTATTCCCTTGTTACCCCCGCTCGACCCAGCTACACTCTTATTACCTGAAAGGAATTGTGAAACAAAAGGGTGAGCACAACTAGCCCAGTAAAAAATATCATGACTAAAGATAAATAAATTATCAATAGTCTTCATCAGTAATAAATCAGAGATTTAGAACATATGGTAGATGATAAAAATTTCAACCATAGTTGCAGCGTAACGAGCAATCCATTAAAAGAGTCAAATAGACCATAAAGTCTATTATCTCCTTCATGTTAAAAATCCACCAACAATATTTTATCCATGTAACATCACTCAACAGTTTCTTTTCACAATCATATGAATAACTCATAATCATAATTGTGACTCTAAATTTTTCTTCGCACCCAGGACGAAGAATATTTTCATCACCTGGCTTTACCTGAAACATCAAATATCATGGTTATACCAAATCACAGTTCATGTTCATAATCATACTAATAACTTCATCTTTGCACTACGGCCAAAGATATTCATTTGTACCAGTTGGTCATGTTCATCTCAACACCTGTTCATCTTTGCACTACTGGCCAAAGATATTCAACAACATGTCATCTTTACACTACAGGCCAAAGATATTCATCTACAATTCATCTTTGCACTACAGGCCAAAGATATTCATCAACAGTTCATATTTGCACTACAGACCAAATATATTCATATCTCAAAGAAATATATAATCATTTCAGAATTTATATAAACAATAATTATAACCATGTTAATCATTTCACCTTTGCACTTAAGCTAAAGATATTCACTTATAAATTCAATGGTCATGATCATATCAGTCACCAATTCAACTTTGCACAACTGGCCAAAGAGAACCCTAGTCATGATCATACCAATAATCTACCCATCTTTACACTCAAGTGAAAGAGAATATCATCATTAGGGTTATAAAAATGTTATATATGATAATAAAATCTATATAATCAACATATAGATTTAATCTCAAAAGTAATATTCATAAACCAACTATAATTTGGTTAGAAAAAGAAACCAATTTTGTCGTGAATAGTAACTCGACACAAAAAGGTAGAAATTCCACAATAAAATATATACCAATATTTCGGTATAATGATATTGAAAGAATAATATTTCTTAAGCTTATAAACAATTTATTTTAATTGTTTACACTTTACTAAATAATGCATTTAATCATCCTAAAATGCCAAACTCATAAGATTTCATCACCAATAATCAAAAACCCTCATAAAAAATCTGCATATACCTCATATAGGATTCTCAAGCCATAAAATCCTATTTTCTAATTTTTTTTCTTCACAAAACATATTTAATTCATTTACTCATAACTAGACCATTTTCATGAAAAATACCAAATCAGTTCCAAAAATATTTCTTTTCTGAGATTTAGCATAATATAGTCCTATAGTGAACATATATTTTTCTCAGAATTTTTAAAAGTCATTTACTATTTTTCATATGGCCAAAATAGCCGAATATTTAAACATTTATCAAAAATTATACTTTTATCTAAAAATTCTGAAATTTACAGAGTATACTCCTACCATATACATGTACTCCCAATAAAAATTTTATCAATTTTGGAGTTAACCACAAGGAGTTATAAGCGGTAACTTTTTAAATAGTCTTTTTCCCGTAAAATTCATAACTCTTAATCTATACATCCAAAAATCACCATTTTTGGACACTATCAATAAAACTAATCAAAATATCATCTCAAATTTTTTCAGAATTTTTGAAGGTCAGAAAAATTACGAAACTGAAAAACATAACAACCCTTAAAATTCCTTACTATCCCTTACCTCAAAAGAGCAGTACTTCTGATCGGCATAAGGCTGAAGGAAACTTGCACTGATAAATAGAAACTCACAGAGTATCTAAATACTCACAAAATACACTCAATAATCTAGAGCGAGAAAGAGAGAAAACTTATGAATTCTGGTGTGATTTTCAATTCTAACTTAGCCCTCTATTTATAGAAAAATGTTAGCACGCCGAAGCAGACTTAACCTGCAACCTGATGGCTTTACCTGCTACTATTCCCACCCACCATATTTGAATAAAAATCTCAGCACATTTCTTCACCAACCAAGAGTGGGGCCCACCAATTCTAGAATTTTCCACCAAAATGATTAACTCCGAAAATTCAATAATTTCTAAACCAGTCATCTCGTAAAATTCAGAATAAATCATACGTTCATTTTTAACGGTTCAAAATTTGTGGACATATACTCAACTTATATATGTATAACATATCCAAAAATTACCACGATCCAACGGTCGGATTAAAAATTATAACCCCCGCAAAATATCTCAAAAACCCTAATTTGATTTTCAATACCTCCGTTCCGACAAAAATACAGATAAAACACCTCAACATTAACTCCTTCATTTTTAACCACAAAAATATATCCCTCATTTATATCCACATAAAATAAATATTTCCTTATCATATGAATCAATAATTAATTATTCACAAATAATATTACAGAATCACATTTATGACAACCAGACCGTTCCCAGGAAAGAGGGGGCTTTCCAATAAGAATTTCTCCTTACTGGCGCGCAATTAGGTGACCAAACCTCTCCTTAGACAGAACTTTCTAGACATTACCAATAATGTTATCTAATAATATTATTCAAATAATATGAATTATTGATCTGATAATGGAAAATACTGTGCAGTAACAATTATTGAACAACAATAATATAAAATTTTAACGTAGCAATTATTGAATCAATAAAATAAAATATTGAACAGTAATTACTGTAATAATTATTGAGTAGTGCCTTCTTACATAAGAATCAATAATTTCAAAAATACTATGCAATACCGTGTGCTACTGTGCAATAACGCGTATTACTGTATTTTAACCACCGGGTATTCTAACAGTGTTAACGGTAACAACTACGCCGTTATTTGTAAAAACTCAAATTTGTCGTTTTCTTCACCCGACAGTTATTCTGTTATGGGGTCCACAAATGGCTGCGCCGTCGTACGAATATTTCCCGACAGAAAGAATATTCCACGACCAAACGAATATTCCCCGACAACAATGAATATTTTATAACCACTTGTGTATTTTGAAAAAAAAAAATTCATATATCACCCTTAACTTTAACATTTATCAATTTAACCATTTACTGAATAGTAATTATAAGAAAAATTGAATACTTTTATTTCATAAAATTCGAGGTCTTACAACGCGGTGTTGCACCTTAGCACACGGTATTGCACGAATTATTAATTCTTATGTAAAAAGTCTCTACTCAATAATTATTACAGTAATTATTGTTCAATATATTATTTTATTTATTCAATAATTACTACGTTGATATTTTATATTATTATTGTTTCAATAATTGTCACTGCACAGTATTTTTCATTATCGGATCAATAATTCATATTATTTGAATAATATTATTAGATAGCATTATTGACAATGTCTAGAAAGTTCTGTCTAAGGAGAGGTTTGGTAACCTAATTGCGCGCTAGTAAGGAGAAATCCTTATTGAAAAGCCCCCTCTTTCCTGGGAACGACCTGGTTGTCAGTATTGTGATTCTGTAATATTATTTGTGAATAATTAATTATTGATTTATTTGATAAGAAAAATATTCATTTTATGTGGATATAGATGGAGAAAATTTTTAATGTGACAATTGTTAAAAATTGATATTTTATCTCTTCTAATAAAATAATTCATTTAAATATATTATTATATTATAATAATGTAATAATGGTGATATTAATTTTTACAATGAATGTGTGATATATGAATAAATGAGGAAAAAGATTATTTTTGTTGCAATAAATAATAAAAACGTGTTAAACATGTCGGTGAGCCCAATTTTTGACTGAAATTTGATTATAGCATGTGAAATCGTCCGTATGTGGATTTCGGTCAATTTCTGTTTGGAATTTGAAAAAACTTAAAACTACAAAGTTGTAGAGAATTGAATTTCCTATGAAATGAACATAAGATTCAAATTTTTCTGCTAAAAGAGCTATTTATTGTGAATTATTAAAGTTTTGGAATAATTGATTTTTTTTGGAGTTTTAAATGATTTTAAAATGAAAAACATTTTTGGTGATTTTGGCACTTGTGTGGCTGATGTCTTGACCAAAAAAGTAGGCATAGGAATTTAAGAAAAATATATTTATATTTTATTACATTTTCTGTTTTGGTGTTCTAAGTATTTTCCTATAAATAGGGTGCTTAGGTTAGAATTGAAAATCACACTAGAAACTGAAATCTTCTCTCTCTAAATTATCGAGCGTATTCTTGTAAGTATTTTGATACTTTGAGTGTTGCTATACGATGCAAGCGCCTTTCAGCGTTATATCTGATATTCCAGCCAGAAGTACTATTCTTTCGAGGTAAGGGATGTTATTTTCTTTTATAAATGATATTATTCGTTCAATATCATTATGCCGGAATATTGGTAAGATTTTTCTTGTGAAATTCTTGTCTTTTTGTGTCGAGGTTACTATTCACGTATACGGCACTATTCACAGAAAAATTAAATTTTTGTTCTTTATCCAAGTTGTTATTATGATTACTAGCTTTGATTGTATCTATGTTTTGATCTTTATTCTTAAATTTTGCTTCACAATAGTTTATTATAGAGTATTTTTGAACATAGATGATGTGACGCCCCCAAAATAGGTATACAACACCTATTCTGAGTCGTCAAATACATGGTACAAAAAGCAAACTACAACTTCAATAATACAATTGTCGTGCAAAATACGACAACACATACTGTGAGTTTAAATACAAATATTGTCTTCTAGACAATATCCACACTCAAATAAGTCCTCATTACAATTATTCAAACACTTTTTTACAGAAATAGTGAAGACTGCTAAAATATCTTTCTAGAACCATCACTCCATACCCCGACTAGATCCTGCTATGTTCTCACCTCCTGAGAAGAAAAATAGAACAAAAAGGAAAAGGGTGAGCTCAACTAGTCCAGTAAAGAATATTATGACTAAGATAATATACAACAAATTATCATTAGTATTTAACAGGGAAAAATCTGATAGAATATAATCGACAACAAGTTTTAGATCAACAACTGCAGCGGAAACAGCAAACCATTAGAAGAGTCAAGTAGAGAATGAATTATACTATCTTCTAAGATTTAAAAGTCCATCATCAATATTTTATCCCTGTAACATCAATTAATAATCATCTTTAACCAAATATTCATCTTTGCACTACAGGCCAAAGATATTCATTTGTATCATCAGTCAATCATGTTCATCTCAACACCTGTTCATCTTTGCACTACAGGCCAAAGATATTCATCAGGTAATCATACATCTTTGTACTACAGGCCAAAGATATTCAGTAATATCATCATTTAGGACTGAGGATGATGAAAAATATCTTAAAGAAAACGAATCCACTGAGACAGAAGGACAAATATTAGGGATTCGTATAACAGTTTATCCAAGATCAATAATACTTCATAATAATCAATTGTGAAGCAGAATTTAAAAATAAAGATCAAAACATGGATACAATCAAAGATAGTAACCATAATAGACATCTTGGACAAAAAAGAAAAATTTTATTTTTCGGTGAATAGTGCCGTATTCGTGAATAGTGCCGTATACGTGAATAGTAACCCCGACACTAAAAGTTTCAAATTTGATAAAAAATTTATATCAATATTTCAGCATAATGATATTGAAGAAAATAATATCATTTAAAAAGAAAATAATATCCCTTACCTCAAAATATTAGTACTTCTGGTCGGAATACCAGTATAAGGCTGAAAGAAACTTGCTCTTATGAATAGAAACTCTCAAAGTATCTAAATACTCACAAAATACACTCAATAATCTAGAGAGAGAAAGAGAGAAAACTTGTTTCTGGTGTGATTTTCAATTCTAACTTAGCCCTCTATTTATAGAAAAATGTTAGCACGCCGAAGCAGACTTAACCTGCAACCTGATGGCTTTACCTGCTACTATTCAAACCTACCACATTTGAATAAAAATCTCAGCACATTTCTTCACCAACCAAGAGTGGGGTTCACCAATTCTAGAATTTTCCACCAAAATGATAAACTCTGAAAATTCAACAATTTCTGAACCAGTCATCTCGTAAAATTCATAATAAATCATACGTTCATTTTTAACGGTTCAAAATTTGTGGACATATACTCAACTTATATATGTATAACATATCCAAAAATTATCACGATCCAACGGTCGGATTAAAAATTATAACCCCCGCAAAATATCTCAAAAATCCTAATTTTTAATACCTCCATTCCGACAAAAATACTGATAAAAACCTCAATATTAACTCCTTCATTTTTAAACACAAAAATATATCCCTCATTTATATCCACATAAAATAAATATTTCCTTATCATATGAATCAATAATTAATTATTCACAAATAATATTACAGAATCACATTTATGACAACCAGACCGTTCCCAGGAAAGAGGGGGCTTTCCAATAAGAATTTCTCCTTACTGGCGCGCAATTAGATGACCAAACCTCTCCTTAGACAGAACTTTCTAGACATTGCCAATAATGTTATCTAATAATATTATTCAAATAATATGAATTATTGATTTGATAATGAGAAATACTGTGCAGTGACAATTATTGAAACAACAATAATATAAAATATCAATGCAGCAATTATTGAATCAATAAAATAAAATATTGAACAGTAACTACTGTAACAATTATTGAGTAGTGCCTTCCTTCGTAAGAATCAATAATTGGTGCAATACCGTTTGCTACTGTATTTTAACCACCAGGTATTCCAACAGTATTAACGGTAACAACTACGCCGTTAATTATAAACAACTTATATTTGTCGTTTTCTTTATCCAATCGCTTTTCGTTATGAGGCCCACACAAGGCTGTGCCGTCGTACGAATATTCCCCGACAGCAAGAATATTCCACGACCAAACGAATATTCACCGACCAAAAATAAATATTTTATAACCACTTGCTTATTTGAAATATTTACGCATTTTACCCATTACTAACCACATTAATCAAATCAACCCTTTCTATCTCAAAATAATAAATAGAGGAAATTTAATTTCATTTATTAATAAGTTGGGGTCTTACAAATGAACTAAAATACGAGTCCTTAATCCTTATCCTTTTATCTCACTGGATTCATTTTCTTAAAATATTTTTCATCATCCTCATTCCTAAATGATGATATTATTGAATATATTTGACCTGTAGTACAAAGATGAATGATTAACTGATGAATATTTTTGACCGTAGTGCAAAGATGAACAGGTGTTTAGATGAACATGACCAACTGGTGATACAAATGAATATCTTTGGCCGGTAGTGCAAAGATGAATATTTGATTCAAGATGTATATTGATTGATGTTACAGGGATAAAATATTGATGATGGACTTTTAAATATTAGAAGATAGTAGAATTCATTCTCTACTTGACTCTTCTAATGGATTGTTGTTTCCACTGCAGTTGTTGATCTAAAATTTGTTGTCTATTATATTCTATCAGATTTTTCCCTATTGAGAACTAACGATAATTTGTTCTATATTATCTTAGTCTTAATATTCTTTACTAGGCTAGTTGAGCTCACCTTTTTTCCTTTTTGTTCCATTTTTTTTCTCAGGAGGCGAGAATGTAGCGAGTACTAGTCGGGGTATGGAATGATGGTTCTAGAAGTTGTTTTAGTAGTCCTCACTATTTTTGTAAACTAATGTATCAATAATTGTAATGAGGACTTATTTGAGTGTGGATATTGTCTAGAAGACAATATTTGTATTTAAACTCATAGTTTATGTGTTGTCGTATTTTGCACGACAATTATATTAATAAAGTTGTAGTTGTTTCTGTACCATGTTTTGGCGACTCAAAATAGGTGATGTATACCTGTTTTGGGGGCGTCACAACATATGTCCTCATACATGACATTAAAGAGTACAAATGATGAACTTGATGCTCATAATATATCCTTGAGGTTTGTCAAGTTACTCTTTAAAGCAGTTGTATTTTGAATTTAGGACCTCTCAAGTTAGAAGCTGAGATTACATATAATGCTAATGTCTAACGCAGAGAAAACAATAAAGGTTTAGATAGACATATCAATTGTAAGTATGATTATTTGAAACATTAATGCTACATAAAACACATATTTTGACCATCCTTAGTTTGATAGGCATATTATATTATATATTGTTCTATAGTGGCTACAGACTTTTTGGGTTTTCTGTATTGAACTAAGCCTTGAAGCTAGAAAATGCTTGAATTCAAATGCATATCCTTGTTATTATTCAAGTTTCAGATGCAATGTGCTAGTTTATGATGTGTTGGCATGAATTATATAACCTGTGATTTTCTGCAGGAGTTTACCATCACTGGTTATAAGTAGATCCAAAGCAAAATATTCCACAAAAATTGCATATTATGTTTCATGGTCTGCCCGTATAATGTGTGCATCAAAGCATGCCAAGTTTGATCAGCAGCACATGCACAATGATATGTTTGTCCATCTAGAGAAACAACATGTAGGAAGTTAAAGTCAAATAACTCTCCTCAAAAATCAAAAATTAAGATTTAGCCAAACAACAACACTTCATATCTTTTTCGAATTCTAAATTTTGACCACCAAATGAACGTTGATAAATTTTTCCATCTTGATTCCGAGAAAATGGTAACCCATAGTTCTCAAGATCTATAACAACTTTTGGAGCTTCCCTGCACATATATTGAATAACATATCCTGGTCACCTTTAGAAACACAATCGCAAGACATCACAACAGATTTGATTAAATAACTTCCAGAGATGTTAAGTCTCCTTGAACACAAGGGACTAGAGGGGAGGGGTCTGATGTTACCTTGACAACAGATCATACATAAGAAACATTGTTTATGTGCAAATTATTAGGAGTAGAGGAGTGTCCATTCAAAATAAGAGTTCTACCTTTTCATATTAACAAATTCTTTTCTGAATAGGATTTGAGAAGTATCCCAACAATTTCTCCCTCAACTCGAATCCCCAAACACTTCAATTTCATATCTGAATAGGATTCGAGGAGTTTCCCAACAATTTCTCCCTCGACTCGAATCCACAAATAGTTCACCTTCATCTTTATCATTGTCACCATTGTTGTAGTTGCCACCATCATTCACATTATTTGCATTATCCTCGTTATCCACAATATACGCACTAGCTATGTCGTCTGCATCATCTGTATTATCCGCAACATCCACATTTTCTGGGTCATTCCCACCATCTGCATAATCTGCATTATTCGCATCATCTATATAACTTGTCTCATCCGCATCATTAGCCTCATTCGCAACACCCTTGTCTTCATTATCATTATCATCGTTAACGTCATCAACATCTTCATCCCCATCGTCCTCTCCATCTTCATCTAGCGACTGCAATAGTAATCCTCCAAAAGTGCAAAATCTCTTATTCATCAACATCAAGTTGAACACCAACTACTTCAATCTTTATTCTCTTTATTTGTCTCACCAATGCAACTAATTACCCTTCCACCTTGGATTCAACAAACCTAGCTCTGATACCACTTGTTGGGAATTAAGTCAATGCAAACCACACAATAAAATAAAGAGAGATAAAATAACACAAGATTTAATGTGAAAAACCCTTAAAAGAGAAAAATCAGAGGTCAAACTCTAAATCTCTATTATATCAAAATAATGGACTTACAATAATCCTCACAAGTTTTACGCCTTAAAATTTGAGATTCCACAATACCGTGACGACACAACTTTTTACACGGACTAAAAGCTGCAAAACTCTCTCACTCACAATACAACTTTTTTGCACGGAATATAAAAGCTGCAAAAACCATCCCCCTCACACAAACACAAAACCCACACATACCCTCTCTCAACTCCTAGGATGCTATATGACTTTTGATTGTGCTACACTTCAATAACTCAACATAATACTCGATTTATAAAGTACCCCACATAACTCCTCTTTCTATTCAAAATAATACACTTCTAAAATAAAATTACTACTACAAATTAATTTCTTTCTAAAATAATATTTCTATTAAAAATAGAAGTTCTTCCTTTTCATATTAACAAATTCTTTTCTGAATAGGATTCGAAGAGTATCCCAACAATTCTTCCCTCAACTCGAATCCCCAAATAGTACTTTAACTTCATATTTGAATAGGATTCGGGAAGTTTCCCAACACCGTGCACAACAATTTCACTATACAATGTAGCTCCATGTTTAATTCATGCTCAGGGAAACTTGAAGCATTAAAAAACAACCCCAAGATGCAAAATACAAGACAAAAGCAAGAACAAACAGCTGATGTGAACAATTTAATGAAGGTGAAAGTATTACGTTGTTTCTAACAGAAAGAGGTATATAGCATAATTTAATGCCACATACAAATAAGAATCATCAAAAGAAATCATTGCAAGTATATTGGTAGAATAACAAATGCCTATTGAATTCATTGCAAGTATATTAGTATAATAACAAATTTCCACCTGCTTATAAAATTGTAAAAAAATAAGGCATCACCTTAAATTACTTTCTGATATTCGATGAGTATATATCAAACTCCGAAGATTTTTAGCTTCACAAATAAAGAAATTGAAATTGAAATGAAATTTGCAAAATTAAGACAATTTTACTGAGAAATTGTAATCCAGGAAAGTGAAACCAAAGCTTAAAAATATCCCAACTTATACTTTTGTTTGTGTGACAAAGAAGAAAAATTATGATTTCTTAACTTGGTCATTGGAACGGGCATGGACAAAATTGAAGAGGTCTGCTACACTCAAAGCATCTGTAACATATTATATGAAGTTGAGAGGAAGAAGACTTGGAGATTCCATCTTCCCAGTTCGAATAGTATACATATTGATGTTAAATGTATTCTAAGAATTTAGTTGATGTCAAATTCAGCCGTGAATACCTCTTTGAAACCTCTAATTGTTCTACCCTGAGTTCTATGGTGTATATATTGTATACATATTAGTATATCAATGTTTTAAACCTCCATTGTTGCCTCTCCTTTTTTTTAAAGTCCCACATTAGTCCCCCCCCTTCTAACTTGATAGGGTATACAATTATATACACATGTTATTTCAATCTACAAAGTCGTACCATAGATTGCACAACTCTTTTACCCTCTACCACATTCATGAATAATTTTATTCTTTTACCAAAAAGAAAAAAGAGAGTAAATTTTGGACATGGGAATATCAAATTTAGAAGCTTATTTGAGAGGACTCTATATTAAATTTAGAAGCTTACTAAATTCATGGAGTATGTTTAATTAATGCAACTCTATAAGCAACAAGTGCCATCTATATATTTTGTGGAAGTAAACCCACTGAACTTTTTGGTGACTAAAATACATTTTGAAGTAATTAAGGTAGTGTTTGATAAAACCGAGTAATTAAGATCTGAATTGTTAATATATTTTAATAAATTAGATTATCTGAATTTTAAAAATTATTTGATAACTAAAAAGTGTAAAACATCTGAATGACACTATTTTACCATTTTAACCCTCTTGAGTTATTTAAAAAATTTATTTGAATGATCTTAAAATTTGAAATTGAAGGAGTATTGTGACGCCCCCAAAATTAGGTATACATCACCCATCTTGGGTCGTCAGATACATAGTACAGAATACAAATACAATTGATTAATACAACTGTCGTGTACAATACGACAAAACATAAACTGTGAGTTTGAATACAAATATTATCTTCTAGAGAGTATTCATACTCAAAAGGAGTCCTCATTACATTTATTAACACACCATTACATAGAATAGTGAGGACTACTAACTAATACTATCATTCGGACCATCACTCCGTACCCCGACTTGTCCCAGCTACGTTCTCATTTCCTGAAGAGAACAGTGAAAGAAAGGGTGAGCTCAACTAGCCCAGTAAGAAATATTATGACTAAGATAATGCAGAATAAATTATCATTAGCCTTCAACAATGTTAAACTGATAAAATATAATAGACATCAAGTTTAACTGTAGCGGAACAAGCAATCCATTAAAAGAGTCAAGTAGAAAATAAACTCTACTATCTTTTATGATTTAAAAAGTTTTTCAACACTGTGATCGCTGAGACTCAGCTTAATAAAATAATCCACATCATCGAATCACCCCTGCACTACGGCCAAGGATATTCGTGTATTCATTAATGGTCATGATCATGCCAACAACTGTCCATCAATGCACTACGGGCCAATGAGGACTTTTACCACATCATTTGTAACATTACGGTCATGATTATACCGAATAATCCCTGGTCATAATCATACCAAGTCCATCTATGCACTACAGGCCACAGATGACTTTCAACATTTTATAAACATGAGGATGATGACAATGATATAAGAATTCAATAAAACAAGTTCAAGAATTAATTTATCCAGGAATTAACAACGTCCAAATTGTCAACATGATACTGCATTGTGGAGTAAAATTCAAGAATGCTTAGAAGAATATTTTCTTGAAAAGATACTGGATGAAACGCAACTATCAAGGATATTCCACAAATTTCATGGAGTATAGAAGTCAAAACTTAACCAACTGAGTATAATAAAGAATGGAATAACAAAAGAAATCACCATGCATGCGATAGACCGCACAGACAGGTTATTCCAACAGAATAATAAATAATGGAACCAGGTCCGGCGTAAACGCACAGACAGGATATTCCGACAGAATAATAAATAATGGAACCAGGTCCGGTGTAAAACACACAGACAGGATATTCCAACAGAATAATAATAAAACGGAACCAGGTCCGGTGTAAAACACACAGACAGGATGTTCCAACAGAATAATAAACGGAACCAGGTCCGGTGTAAAACACACAGACAGGATGTTCCAACAGAATAATAGAAGAATGTCACCAAGTATAGGGTAGACCGCGTATACTGGTTATTCCAACAGAATAATAACAAATGGAATAACAGAAGTTCTCTTCATGAATATAAAAGAAATAATATTCCCTACCTTAAAAGAACTGGATATTGGAAAAGTGATGTAGCAGAATACTTTTAGTCTCTCTCTCTCTTATTCTCTCTATACTTTCTCTCTCTATAGCTTGAATGAATTCGTGAAAAATAATGAAGCCCTAGGCCTCTATTTATAGAAAAACTGAGGGTGGCTCTTGGTCTTAACGAAGGGTCAAATGACTCTTGGTCTTAACGAAGGGTCAAATGACTCTTGGTAATATTGAAGGGACAACTACTATTGACGAAAGTAATTACTATTGACCAAGGTAAATACTATTGACGAAGGTAATTACTATTGACCAAGGTAAATACTATTGACGAAGGTAATTACTATTGACCAAGGTAAATACTATTGACGAAGGTAATTACTATTGACCAAGGTAAATACTATTGACGACGGTAATTACTATTGACGACGGTAATTACTATTGACGACGGTAATTACTATTGACGAAGAGACTCTTAGATGATGACATATGGCCCCCCATAAAATAACCAAACTTACCACAACGTCTCAATAATATAACATATTATACAGATGATACTATGACAATAATTTAAGAGATATGATGCAGCAATTACTGTAGCAATAATTGAGTATAGCTGAGTGACTTCTCACGTAAGCATCAATAATCAATACCGTGTGCTACTATGCAACCACGCGTATTACTGTACTTTTACTACCGAGTAGTTCAACAGTTTTAACGGTTTTAACGGTAACACCTCAGCCGTTATTTTTATAGAAAGATAATTCTGTCGTTTTCTCAATCCGACAATAATTCCGTTGTGGGGTCCACCAATGATTGTGCCGTCGTACGAATATTCCCCGACAAAAAGAATATTCTCCGACCAAACGAATATTTTATAACAACTTGCTTACTTTGCAAAATTTATAAATATTACCCACAACTATAACATTATATCAAATTAACTCCATAATATTCAAAAATGATATTTATAGAAAATTCATCTTTATTTATAAAAGTTGGGGTCTTACAACCTCCCCTTCTTATGAAATTTCGCCCTCGAAATTAGGGTACGTACCTGGTATGTCGAAGAGGTAAGGATACCTTGATTTCATTTCTGATTCTAACTCCCAAGTCATTTCCTCAACATCGTGGTTTCTCCACAAAACTTTGACTTGAGGTATAACCTTGGAGCGTAGAATATGTTCCTTCTTATCCAAGATTTGAACAGGAACTTCTTCATACGTCAAATCCTCCGCTATTTCGTCCGGTTCTAACTCAATAATGTGGTTCGGGTCTTCCACATATTTGCGTAACATGGATATGTGAAAAACGTTATGAACACGAGACATACTTGGCGGTAAAGCGAGTCTATAAGCCACAGTTCCTACTCGATCGAGGATTAAAAATGGACCGATGAATCGAGGATTTAGCTTTCCTCTCTTTCCAAATCTCGTAACTCCTTTCCATGGAGCAACACGTAAGAACACATGATCTCCTACATCAAATTCCACGTCCTTTCGATGAAGATCAGCATAACTCTTTTGTCGATCTTGTGAGGTTTTTATACGTTGTCGGATCGTTTGAATCTTTTCTGTAGTCATACGTACCAACTCCGGTCCCAACAACGTTGCTTCGCCCACCTCATCCCAGCATACTGGAGAACGACATTTTCTTCCATACAATGCTTCGAATGGAGCCATGCCAATACTTGCTTGATAACTGTTGTTGTAGGAAAACTCCACCAATGGTAAGAACTTGTCCCAACTTCCCTTGAAGTCAAAGACACAGAGTCTTAATAGATCTTCAAGAGTTTGAATAGTCCTCTCTGATTGTCCGTCCGTCTGAGGATGATATGCTGAACTAAATCGTAACTCCGTGCCCATAGCTTTTTGTAAACTAACCCAAAATCGTGAAGTGAATCTTGGGTCTCGATCAGAAACTATGGATACTGGCATACCATGCAGTCTTACAATCTCGTTTATGTACATACGAGCAAGACGTTCAAGTGTATAAGTTTCTCGTATCGGTAAGAAATGAGCAGACTTGGTCAATCTATCAACAATGACCCAAATCGCATCAATACCTTGAGAAACCCTAGGAAGACCGGTAACGAAATCCATGGTAATGTGCTCCCACTTCCATTCTGGAATTTCAAGTGGTTGCAATGGACCTTTTGGTACTTGATGCTCCGCTTTGACTCGTTGACAAGTTAGACACCTTGAGATAAACAACGCTATCTCTCTCTTCATATTGCTCCACCAAAATGTATGACGAAGATCATGATACATTTTGGTACTTCCAGGATGGATTGCAAACGGTGTGTTGTGCGCCTCCATCATGATTTCATACTTTAAATCAGGGTTGTTAGGAACACAAAGTCTGGAGTTGACTCGAAGTATTCCTTCTTCATCGATTCTTGCTTCCGGCATAGAACCTTCTTGCACTTTCTTCCTCATACGCATCAGCTCCAGGTCTGTAGCTTGAGCAGCTTTAACTTTATCGATTAAAGTCGGTTCTACTCGTATATTCGCCATCATCACATGGGTCCCTGGAGTCTTCAACTCTATCTCCATCCTTTGCAAGTCACACAAAATGGGCCTTTGCGTTGTTAATATTGCACTTGTACCCGCATATGATCTTCTACTCAATGCGTCAGCTACCACGTTCGCTTTTCCAGGATGGTATTGAATGGTATGATCATAATCTTTCAACAGTTCAAGCCAACGTCGTTGTCGCATGTTGAGTTCCTTTTGAGTGAAGAAATATTTGAGGCTTTTATGATCCGTAAAGATCTCCACTTTCTCCCCATACAAGTAATGCCTCCAAATTTTAAGTGCAAAGACAACAGCTGCCAACTCTAGATCATGAGTAGGATAATTCCTCTCATATTCCTTGAGTTGTCTTGATGCATAGGCTATGACTTTTCCATGTTGCATGAGAACGCATCCCAACCCTTTGCTCGAAGCATCACTGTAGATGACAAATCCCTCCGAGCCAGATGGTATTGTTAGAACAGGTGCTGAAATGAGTCTCCTCTTGAGTTCTTGAAAACTCTGCTCACATTCTTCGCTCCAACCAAACTTTGTATCTTTCCGAGTCAGCTGAGTTAATGGAGTAGCGATTCGAGAAAATCCTTCCACGAATCTCCGATAATAACCAGCTAAACCAAGAAAGCTACGTACCTCGGTCACTGATTTAGGTTGCTCCCAGCTTTGAATAGCTTCAATCTTTGCCGGGTCAACCGATATTCCACGACTTGATACTACGTGCCCAAGGAATGCTACCTCCTCCAGCCAGAACTCGCATTTCTTCAACTTGGCATAAAGCTTGTATTCACGAAGCTTTTGGAGTACCAGCCTCAAGTGTTGCTCATGATCTTCACGGCTTTTGGAATAAATAAGGATGTCATCAATAAAGACGACCACAAAGTGATCCAAATATTCCTTGAATACCCGGTTCATCATATCCATGAAGGCAGCAGGAGCATTAGTCAATCCAAAGGACATGACTAGGAATTCATAATGCCCGTACCGAGTTCTAAAAGCCGTCTTTGGAATATCCTCAGTTCTAACCTTCAGCTGATGATATCCAGAACGAAGATCGATCTTTGAAAAGAATTGTGCTCCTTGCAACTGGTCAAACAGGTCATCAATACGTGGCAATGGGTACCTGTTTTTGATGGTGACATGATTCAACTCCCGATAATCAATACAAAGTCGCATACTTCCATCTTTCTTCTTCACGAATAGAACAGGAGCACCCCAAGGAGAAGTACTAGGACGAATAAAGCCAATGTCTAACAATTCCTGCAGTTGGATCTTTAACTCCTGAAGTTCAATAGGAGCCATTCGATATGGGGCTTTGGAAATGGGTTTTGTACCGGGTTCAAGGTCGATACAAAATTCAATTTCACGCTCTGGGGGTAGGCCAGGAAGTTCTTCAGGGAATACGTCAGGGAATTTATTAACAATAGAAATATCATTCAAAACTGACGTATTTTTGTTTAGATCTGTGACATGAGCTAAGAAAGCTTGACATCCGTTTTTCAATAAACGAATAGCTTTATGGCTTGAGATGACAGCGATTGATTTTAATGGTTTGGTTGCTTGAATTCGCATAATAGGTCGATTAGGAATATGAAAGCTAACAACCTTACGAAAACAATCAATTTTTGCATAATGAGTAGTTAACCAATCAATCCCTAGAATCACGTCAAATGCAAGTATTTTTAATGAAATCAGATCGATAGGTAATGTGTGGGTACCAACTTGAACCAAACAAGACTTATAAACAGTGGAGGTAATGAAGGTTTCTCCCAACGGAGTTTCCACAGATAAGTCAAAGTCTAATTTCTCCGGAATCAAATTTAATCGATGAGCGCAAGTAGGAGAAATAAAAGAATGGGTTGAACCGGTATCAAATAAAGTATAAACTTCTTTAGAGTTTATGATAAGCTTACCCGTGATGACCTCATTCGGGTTCCTTGCTCTCTGGGAGTTCACAACAAACGCTCTCCCTTGCACAACCGGTTTTGACTTTTCTGGGACGGCTTTTGGTGCCTCCATCCTAGCTGAATTTGTCTTCGGTAAACGACAAAATCGGGCTAAATGACCTTCTCTTCCACAATTATAACATGCTTTGGACGGCATCGCGCAGTTTGGACTGATGTGCCCCTCCCCTCCGCATTTGAAACATATGATAGGTGGTCGTTCTCCTTCCTTAACGACAGGTGCTGGTGCTGACGTCTTTCCATCATTGTTGAATCTCCTCTTCTTGAAATGTCCATTCTTATTGTTTTGGCCCTGATTACCACCGAAGTGGTTACCATTTCTGGCCTGTTGATTCCCTCCACGCTTGTTGTCACCGCTTCGATGACTGCTCTCACTGGTATTATCATTTTGCCGGCTGCTCTCTTTTGGTTGCGTTGTCTCGTTATCGCGCTCCACCAACTGAGCCCTATTTACAACATCTGAATACAAACACAGTTTATGAGAAACAAGATGTTGACGTATCTCCGGCTTCAAACCTCTTAAAAACATCCGCGTCATTCTTTCTTCATTATCCACCAGGTGGGACGCAAACCGGGATAACTCCGCAAATTTTGCCTCGTACTGCGACACGGTCATATTATTCTGCTCCAATTTGATGAACTCCACCTCCTTCATGTGACGAATACTCTCGGGAAAGTATTTGTCGTTAAACAGCTCTTGGAACTTCTCCCAAGACATCTTCAGTGCGGCAGGTTGAGTACGCTTTATCGATTCCCACCAGTAATCTGCCTCTCCTCGCAACATAAAGGCGGCAAAGGGAACCTTTTGCTCCTCGGAGCAACCCAAGACATCAAATATCTTGGTGATCTGCTTTATCCATGTTTCAGCTACAAGTGGTTTGGGTTCTCCCTTAAACTCCGGTGGTCCCAGCTCCTTAAACTGTTTAGCGGTGACCGCCTGAGAGTTTCCAGTATTTCCACCTACGTTGTGGACAGGAGCCGCTTTCACCTGTTGTTGCATGAATTGCATAAAGCCTCTGAACATTTGATCATTCATCATTTGGTCAGTGTTGTTGTTTGCATGAGGATTGACACCTTCCTGATGCACATTATCCTGATTATTGATATGTGGTGAATCAACAGTCGTCTGTGCTCCATTCAACGTTCTCAGATGCCATTTTCAGATACTGCCACAAAATAAAAATTAATTGATATGTCATATATTATCCTTATATTATGACCGACCAATTAAATACCATGTAAATAAACTTAGGTATGTCATACTAGCGAAGGAATTCCCCGTCTCTCCCCTCCTAGTTCTATTCTCACATCTTAGCCAGGGATCATATCCCTAAGCTTTGATACCAACTGTGACGCCCCCAAAATTAGGTATACATCACCCATCTTGGGTCGTCAGATACATAGTACAGAATACAAATACAACTGATTAATACAACTGTCGTGTACAATACGACAAAACATAAACTGTGAGTTTGAATACAAATATTATCTTCTAGAGAGTATTCATACTCAAAAGGAGTCCTCATTACATTTATTAACACACCATTACATAGAATAGTGAGGACTACTAACTAATACTATCATTCGGACCATCACTCCGTACCCCGACTTGTCCCAGCTACGTTCTCATTTCCTGAAGAGAACAGTGAAAGAAAGGGTGAGCTCAACTAGCCCAGTAAGAAATATTATGACTAAGATAATGCAGAATAAATTATCATTAGCCTTCAACAATGTTAAACTGATAAAATATAATAGACATCAAGTTTAACTGTAGCGGAACAAGCAATCCATTAAAAGAGTCAAGTAGAAAATAAACTCTACTATCTTTTATGATTTAAAAAGTTTTTCAACACTGTGATCGCTGAGACTCAGCTTAATAAAATAATCCACATCATCGAATCACCCCTGCACTACGGCCAAGGATATTCGTGTATTCATTAATGGTCATGATCATGCCAACAACTGTCCATCAATGCACTACGGGCCAATGAGGACTTTTACCACATCATTTGTAACATTACGGTCATGATTATACCGAATAATCCCTGGTCATAATCATACCAAGTCCATCTATGCACTACAGGCCACAGATGACTTTCAACATTTTATAAACATGAGGATGATGACAATGATATAAGAATTCAATAAAACAAGTTCAAGAATTAATTTATCCAGGAATTAACAACGTCCAAATTGTCAACATGATACTGCATTGTGGAGTAAAATTCAAGAATGCTTAGAAGAATATTTTCTTGAAAAGATACTGGATGAAACGCAACTATCAAGGATATTCCACAAATTTCATGGAGTATAGAAGTCAAAACTTAACCAACTGAGTATAATAAAGAATGGAATAACAAAAGAAATCACCATGCATGCGATAGACCGCACAGACAGGTTATTCCAACAGAATAATAAATAATGGAACCAGGTCCGGCGTAAACGCACAGACAGGATATTCCGACAGAATAATAAATAATGGAACCAGGTCCGGTGTAAAACACACAGACAGGATATTCCAACAGAATAATAATAAAACGGAACCAGGTCCGGTGTAAAACACACAGACAGGATGTTCCAACAGAATAATAAACGGAACCAGGTCCGGTGTAAAACACACAGACAGGATGTTCCAACAGAATAATAGAAGAATGTCACCAAGTATAGGGTAGACCGCGTATACTGGTTATTCCAACAGAATAATAACAAATGGAATAACAGAAGTTCTCTTCATGAATATAAAAGAAATAATATTCCCTACCTTAAAAGAACTGGATATTGGAAAAGTGATGTAGCAGAATACTTTTAGTCTCTCTCTCTCTTATTCTCTCTATACTTTCTCTCTCTATAGCTTGAATGAATTCGTGAAAAATAATGAAGCCCTAGGCCTCTATTTATAGAAAAACTGAGGGTGGCTCTTGGTCTTAACGAAGGGTCAAATGACTCTTGGTCTTAACGAAGGGTCAAATGACTCTTGGTAATATTGAAGGGACAACTACTATTGACGAAAGTAATTACTATTGACCAAGGTAAATACTATTGACGAAGGTAATTACTATTGACCAAGGTAAATACTATTGACGAAGGTAATTACTATTGACCAAGGTAAATACTATTGACGACGGTAATTACTATTGACGACGGTAATTACTATTGACGACGGTAATTACTATTGACGAAGAGACTCTTAGATGATGACATATGGCCCCCCATAAAATAACCAAACTTACCACAACGTCTCAATAATATAACATATTATACAGATGATACTATGACAATAATTTAAGAGATATGATGCAGCAATTACTGTAGCAATAATTGAGTATAGCTGAGTGACTTCGTAAGCATCAATAATCAATACCGTGTGCTACTATGCAATCACGCGTATTACTGTACTTTTACTACCGAGTAGTTCAACAGTTTTAACGGTTTTAACGGTAACACCTCAGCCGTTATTTTTATAGAAAGATAATTCTGTCGTTTTCTCAATCCGACAATAATTCCGTTGTGGGGTCCACCAATGATTGTGCCGTCGTACGAATATTCCCCGACAAAAAGAATATTCTCCGACCAAACGAATATTTTATAACAACTTGCTTACTTTGCAAAATTTATAAATATTACCCACAACTATAACATTATATCAAATTAACTCCATAATATTCAAAAATGATATTTATAGAAAATTCATCTTTATTTATAAAAGTTGGGGTCTTATAAGTATAATATTTATTGAGGCTATTTGTGTCCATAAATTTTAAATAAACTATTAAGAGACAGCTCTTAATAGTTAAGATTTGAGCTTCTGTCTTATCGATTAAGAGGTATTAAGAGACAAAAAAAATTTACCAAACAAGATTTGTCTCTGACCGAATCAGAGGCAGATGAATTAAAAGACATTCAGACACAAACAAACACCACCTAAATCCACTTGAATAACATTAAATATCCTCGATTTTATTTTTAATAATAATTAAAAAAACTGAAGTGAAAGTATTCATTCTGGTAAAAATAATGTTACTATCACATAAAAAAGAGTCACATAATACTCACATATACACATGTATACTGGTATATGTGAATATTATATGATATTTTTTATGTGATAGTAACATTGTTGTTCTGTTAAATGGAAATAATAACTTGAAAAACTGCATCATTTACCTCTCTCATGAAAAAGTTAACCAATCCTCCTCTGGCCTTGACATCTGCCTTTATCTGACCATAGACTTGATCTAAAAACACAAATCAGTTCTCATATGAGGGAATCTAAAAACTAAACTCAACTTTTTTTTCTTCAAAAAGTCTAATCTACTAAAATATATTAAAATTATAAATTGTTATAAATTGATGTAGGACAATTGATTTTGAAGTTTAAAGAAGAGAGCTTGATAGAAAATTGGGTAAAAGAGATGGTTTGAAGAAACGGGCTGGTTGAAGTTTTATTATTTTATTTGTTTTTTTTTTTGTTTTAGTTGTTATTTGTTTAATAAATGTCTAATTTGGTCTTTTTACTTGAGTTAGGGTTTACAGAGACTATTTAAGCTCTGGGTTATTTGTTTTAGGGATTCATTCATTGAAGTTTTTTAAAATCTACTAATTTTCCCGGTGGATTTCAGTTTTTGTGTTCCTAGAGCTTACCTTAGTAAACTCTTATAAGTCAGTCCTATGTCATAAATGATAAAAAGATTATAATGCAAAAAATTGAAAAGATAAGTAAACTGATATTTTCACACGATTTTTTAATATTTTCACATGAAAAGTGTCGCTATAGATCCTATAGCGACGGTAACAAAATTCAAAGATAGAGAATTTAAGAATTAACCATATTTCCTCAAATCTCTACATGTTTACTTTTTCAGAAGATCATTTTCCTAAATAAGATTGATATAAAAAAGAATGTGTACTTCTCAATTGAAATATTTGGTAATACAATGGATTTATTTTATTTTATTTGTGTAATTACCATAAAAAAATAATCAAAATAATAAACGTAACTCAGTTTGCACATAATCTTATTATTCTCAATCCTTTTCAGTTTCAGTCTCTCTTTCTTATTGATATGAATCCCCAGGGCATGAACTTTGTGCCATTGACAGTACATGATATAACACCAATTACCATAACCTTTTAAGTACGTATTAAGAGGATAAATTATACAACTAAACAATAAAAATAATAATACTTTTTAAACAATTTATAATATTTATTATTATATTGATCAATATGTCAATAAATTTATTTTAATTTTGAGTTTGAACACGTTTTAAATTAATTTTTAAAAAATTAATAATAATTTATATTTTAAAATGAAGAGAGTATGTGTCTTACTATGACAATAACCATTTAAGAATGTTGAAGGTTTGAAGTGCTCACGAATTTCTACAAAATAAATGAACTTGAATTATAAGACCAAAGTCAGTTAGTGGATGACACTCGACTACTGAAATAAAGTGGCATTGTTTTGTACCAATTTTGGTCATTTGTCATATTTTACATAATTTAGATATGCTTAAGTAAATGAAAAAAAAAATTAAATAACATATTTAAGTCAGTGTTAACATCAAGATTCATCTACGTATCTGAATTAACAATTGCGCATCCAATCCTGCATAAAAAGGTTAACAATTGAGGTATTAAGATTTAGTGCTAGAAAAATAATGTGATACCTGGAAATTTTGGTGTAACTTTGTATTTATAGTGTTAGAATCGTAGCTTCGTAGAGTCAAAATCGTTGTAGAAGACATGACACGGGTGATCCCTGTCCTTAAGGCCTTTATCGCCCCCACCACGATTGGTTTGCTAAGGGTTTCAGACGATATATCTTCAGTATATATGTCAAGCCTTGGTGAATTATCTGTGATAGAACACTACTTTGTCGTAGTTGTTTGTTTGTAGAAATATTGGAGAAGATAGAAAAATATATGTGCAAAATTATATATGTAAACTTATGCATATATCTTATCTTATATGTGTATGTATATCAACATATACATATATACATGCATATATATTATAAGTTACATATTATAATTATTAAATTATATTTAACTACACTTATTAGTACTAAATATATAAGTTGCATATTAGTAATAATTACTAGTTAAATAAAATATGAATATTTTTCACTATTTTTCTTTTGTTCCAAAATAAGATTAGACTACAACATTTGTACTAATAGTCTAGTAATAATTACTAGTTAAATAAAATATGAATATTTCTCACTATTTTTCTTTTGTTCCAAAATAAGATTAGACTACAACATTTGTACTAGTAGTCCTTTCTATTAAATGAGACTAGGAAAAATAGTTTTATCAAACAACTTTGCACCTTATTGAATGCCTCACTATAAACACAAATCAAATGAAATTCTCTCCTATTCTCCATGTATAGGACATTAAGTTACACCTTTTATACTTAAATTATGTCTACAAGTGAGTTTTATCAAACTCATATATGACATAATAAGTCACAAAAGTATAAAATAAGGTGCAATATATATTATATGCATATATCTCATCTTATATATATATATATATATATATATATATATATATATATGAGCATATGCATATATACATATATACATGCATATATATTGTAAGTTTGCATATAAGATTTTGCACATGTATTTTTCTATCTTCACCAATATTTCTACAAATAAACAACTATTACAAAGTAGTATTCTATTGAAATTTTCTGTGTATTGTTATAACGAATAATTCACCAAAGCTTGACATATATCTTGGAGGTATATCGTCTGAAACCTTTAGCAAACCAATCGTGGTGGGAGCGATAAAGACCTTAAGACAGGGATCATCCATCTGTGTCATGTTTTCTACAACGATTTTGACTCTACGAAACTATAGTTCTAACATATAATGATCACACTGTGACGCCCCCAAAATTAGGTATACATCACCCATCTTGGGTCGCCAAATACATGGTACTGAATACAAATACAACTTAATAATACAACTGTCGTGTACAATACGACCAAACATAACATGTGAGTTTGAATACAAATATTATCTTCTAGAGAGTATTCATACTCAAAAGGAGTCCTCATTACAATTATTATCACACTATTTCACAGAATAGTGAGGACTACTAATGCTATCCTCCGGACCATCACTCCGTTTTCCGACTCGTCCCAGCTATATTCTCATTTCCTGAAGAGAACGGTGAAAGAAAGGGTGAGCTCAACTAGCCCAGTAAGAAATATTATGACTAAGATAATGCAGAATAAATTATCATTAGCCTTCAAACGTGTTAAACTGATAAAATATAACGAACATCAAGTTTAACTGCAGCGGAACAAGCAATCCATTAAAAGAGTCAAGTAGAAAATAAAATCTACTATCTTCTTTGATTTAAAAGGTTTTTCAACACTGTTATCGCTGGGACTCAGCTTAATAAAATAATTCACATCATTGAATCACCCCTGCACTACGGCCAAGGATATTCGTGTATTCATTAATGGTCATGATCATGCCAACAACTGTCCATCAATGCACTACTGGCCAATGAGGACTTTTACCACATCATTTGTAACATTACGGTCATGATTATACCGAATAATCCCTGGTCATAATCATACCAAGTCCATCTATGCATTGGCCACAAATGACTTTCAACATTTTATAAACATGAGGATGATGACAATGATATAAGAATTCAATAAAACAAGTTCAAGAATTAATTTATCCAAGAATTAACAACGTCCAAATTGTCAACATGATATTGCTTTGTGGAGTAAAATTCAAGAATGCTTAGAAGAATATTTTCATGAAAAGATACTGGATGAAACGCAATTATCAAGGATATTCCACCAATTTCATGGAGTATAGAAGTCAAAACTTAACCAACTGAGTATAATAAAGAATGAAATAACAAAAGAAATCATCATGCATGCGATAGACCGCACAGACAGGTTATTCTAACAGAATAATAAATAATGGAACCAGGTCTGGCGTAAAACGCATAAACAGGATATTCCAATAGAATAATAATAAAGATGGAACCAGGTCCAGCGTAAAACGCACAAACAGGATATTCCAACAGAATAATAATAAAGATGGAACCAGGTTCGGCGTAAAACGCACAGACAAGATATTCCAACAGAATAATAATAAAGACGGAACCAGGTCCGGTGTAAAACACACAGACAGGATGTTTCAACAGAATAATATTAAAGACGGAACCAGGTCTGGTGTAAAACACACAGACAGGATGTTCCAATAGAATAATAAGAAATGGAATAACAACAGTTCTCTTCATGAATAAGAAAGAATAACACCCCTTACCGTTTTAAAGAAGAACTGAAATTACCGTTTTAAAGAAGAACTGAAATAAAGAAGTAGTTAAGTAGCAGAATACTCTTCTTCTTTCTCTCTATAGTTTCTTTCTCTAGAGTTCAGTGAATTCGTAAGAAAATAATGAAGGAATGAGCTTCTATTTATAGGAAAATAGAATGCATAGTAACTAATCCATGAACGGTCCAGATTGATTTACTTTAATCTGACGGTCCATATTTAAAGTAAAAATTTTTAAATAAAATATAATATATTCTAATTATTGCCTAATAAAACAAATAACTTTAATAAAGTATTCTGTTTTATATAAAAAGATTTTATTATGCAAAATACTATGCACAATAGAATATAATATATTCTATTTATAGAATAACTTTAATAAAGTATTCTATTTTATATAAAAAGATGTTTCTGTTTTATTACGTTAATAATACAAATAAAACAAAACTTCATTATCGCTAAATAATTCATATTATTAATTGACAATAATTGAATCAAACTGAGTGACTTCTCACATAAGCATTAATAATCAATACCGTGTGCTACTATGCAACCACACATATTACTGTACTTTTACTACCGAGTAGTTCAACAGTATCAACGGTAAAACTTCCGCCGTCATTTTTAATAAAATATTTTTGTCGTTTTCTCAATCCGACAATAATTCTGTTGTGGGGTTCACCAATGATTGTACCGTCGTACAAATATTCCCCGACTAATCGAATATTCTCCGTAAATAGTAACTCGTGAATAGTAACTCGTAATTAGTAACTCGTGAATAGTAACTCGTGAATAGTACTCTGACACAAAAAGTGTCCCAAATACTCGAGTGAACAATACTAGAGTGAATAGTAATCGGGTATTTTATGACAACTTGTCTACTTTGAAAAATTTTCATATATCACATTTAACTTTAACCTTTTATCAATTTAACCATTTACCAAAATAGAAAAATTGAATACTTTTATTTCATAAAATTCGGGGTTTCACAATCTCCCCTCCTTATGAAATTTCGCCCTCGAAATTTACGTACGTACCTGGTATGACGAAGAGGTGAGCATACCTTGAATACCTTTATCGTTGAAAACATTAAATTTATCTTTGCAATACGGCCAAAGATATTTATTAACAATTCATTTTTGCACTACATGCCAACTGTATAACCAATAATCAACAGTTCATCTTTGCACTACAGGTCAAAGATATAAAACTGTAAAATTAAAAATACTGAGACTCAGCTTAATAGTATCACGACCACGAATTATCCATGCACTACGTGCCAAAGATAATCGTGTTTTCAATTACGGTCATGATTATACCGAATAATCCCTGGTCATAATCATACCAAGTCCATCTATGCACGTAAGCCACAGATGACTTTTACCACATCCATGAATTAATATTTCATTGCTGAGACTCAGCTCAATAATTAATCCACATCATCGAATCATCCCTGCACTACAGGCCAAGGATATTCTTTAGTATCACGACCACGAATTATCCATGCACTACGTGCCAAAGATAATCGTGTTTTCAATTACGGTTATGATTATACCGAACAATCCCTGGTCATAATCATACCAAGTCCATCTATGCACGTAAGCCACATATGATTTTCAACACAATATAAGCATGAGAATAATGATATAAAGAATCAATCAAATGAGATAAAAGATAAATATTAAATATTTATAATATAATTTATCCAGGGTTCAAGAATATCCCAATGTTATCAATCACTTAATAATCTCATAATCTAATATCATTAATATTATAACAATATTTTAGTCACTTCTTAAACTTATAAACAATTTATTTCAATTGTTTATGATTTACCATATAATGCATTTAGTCATTCAAAATGTCATACTCAGAAGATATCATCACCAATGATTAAATTCCTCATCAAAAAATAATAATAATAATATGCATATACTCTATATAGGATTTCCAAACCATAAAATCCTCTTTTCCAACTTTGTTACTTCACATAACATATTTAACTCATATATTCGTAACTAAACTATTTTCTTGAAAAATATCAAATCAGTCCCAAAAATATTTCTTTTCTGAAATTTAGCATAATATAGTCTCATGATGAACATATATTTTTCTCGGAATTTTTAAAATTCATTTACTATTTTTCAAAAATCAATTTCTAATTAATTCCTTAAGAAATTAGCTACCTCAAGTTTAACTTCAAAAATTCCCAAATCATGGCAGAATCTTGCACATGTTAACGTGAACTTCCAGTTTAAATTTCATGGTCATCGGAGTTATAGAACTCCGGTTACAGTATTTTTCGTCGGAAAAACCTAAATATTGAAATGGTCATAACTTGCTCATTTTAGGTCAGAATGAACTCATTTTTGGACACGATGTTCTTTATACCATATACTTTCATGTCCCAAAAGGCCTGAATTTTTCTCACTAATTAAGTGGCCGAAACAACCCTTACAAAAACGTGGCAGCAACTTTTTCACAATTTTCAGTTTCCGCCTCCTTTGTTAAAATCAGTCCATACAAAAATCTATAACACCTTTTTCAGTGAATCCACTTGGATTAGTTAGGTAACTCATAGATCTAACTATATGACTTAACCGCACTCAAAAATTCAAAATATAATAGGAGATATGGTCAATTGAATTTCATATTACGTTTTTCACCAAAATCTGATTTTCAACTCATTGTGATTTCTAAGAAACTTTCATGTTTTCACATACTAACCAATATAAATCATCATAACACTTACTAATACCACGTATACCCATGATTTTCATTAGTCTAATGCTTTTATTATGACTTTCATCATAATCCACGTAACCAGATCCTTTTAGTTGATGAAATATTTGAGGGTTTTAGAAATGGGTTTTGTACTGGGGTCAATACAAAATTCGATTTCATGCTCTAGGGGTAGTTTAAGAAGTCTTCAAGAATACGCCAGAAAATTTATTAATAATAGAAATATCATTTAAAACTGTGACTCTCATCCAAAACTTGGATAGTACGTCACATTGATACCAACTGTGACTTCTATCCTTTAACCTAGATAGCACCTCACAATGATACCTATCAACTCGCCATCTTCTTTCACGATGTCGCCTACAGAAAGTCTGGCCTCGGTGCATTCCACACAAGGAAGTCAATAACGAAAGGTTCGGGGATCTTTACTTATGGCTTGATTTGACAATGATTGACTTTAGTAATTTGGTTACTTGAATTTGCACAACAGGTTGGTTATGAATATGAAATCTAACAACCTTACGAAAAGCATGATGAGTAGTTAACTAATTGATTCCTAAAATTACATCAAAGGCCAGTATTTTCAAAAAATAAGATCGACAAGTAACGTGAAAGTGTTTATTTGAATCAAACAAGATTTAAAAACAGTAGAGGTAACAAAGGCTCCTACTAACGAAGTTTCAACCAATAAGTCAAAGTCTAACGTCTCCGGAGTCAAATTTAAACGTTGAACGCAAGCAAGAGAGATAAAATAATGGGCAGAACCGGTATCTTATAAGGTATAGACTTCGCAATTTATAATTAACTAACCCGTGCTAACTTCGTTCGGGTTACTCGCTTTTTGAGAAGTCACGAAAAATGCTCTTCCTTACACTACCGATTTTGATTTTTCTGGAACGGTCTTTGGTGCCTCCATCCTAGCTGAACTTGTCTTCGGTGAACGAAAAAATCGGGCTAAGTGACCTTCTTTTCCACAATTATAACATGCTTTGAACGGCATCGTGCCGTTTGAACTGATATGTCCCTCCCCTCCGCATTTGAAACATATGATAGGTGGTCGTTCTCCTTCCTTAACAACGGGTGCTGGTGATGACGTCTTTCCATCATTGTTGAATTTCTTCTTCTTGAAATGTCTATTCTCATTGTTTTGGCCCTGATTACCACCGAAGTGGTTACCATTTCTGGCATGTTGATTCCCTTCACGCTTGTTGTCACCGCTTCGATGCCTGCTCTCACTGGTATTATCATTTTACCGGCTGCTCTCTTTTGGTTGCGTTGACTCGTTATCGCGCTCCACTAACTGAGCCCTATTCACAACATCTGAATACAAACATAGTTTATGAGAAATAAGATGTTGACGTATCTCTGGCTTCAAACCTCTTAAAAACATCCGCGTCATTCGCTCTTCATTATCCACCAAGTGGGACGCAAATCGGGACAACTCAGCAAATTTAGCCTCATACTTCGACACGGTCATATTATTTTGCTCCAGCTTGATAAACTCCACCTCCTTCATATGACGAATACTCTTGGGAAAGTACTTATCGTTGAACAGCTCTTGGAACTTCTCCCAAGACATCTTGAGTGCGTCAAGCTGGGTACGTTTTACAGATTTCCACCAGTAATCTGCCTCTTCACGCAACATAAAGGTGGCGAAGGGAACCTTTTGTTCCTCGGAGGATCCCAAGACATCAAATATCTTGGTGATCTACTTTATCCATGCTTCCGTCTTAAGTGGTTTTGGCTCTACTATAAACTCCGGTGGTCCCAGCTCCTTGAACTGCTTAGCGGTGACCGACCGTGGGTTGCCATTATTTTCACCTGCTATATGAACAGAAGCCGCCTTCGCCTGATGTAGCATGAGTTCTAAAAAGCTCCTAAACGTACCGTCGTTCGTCATTTGATCAGTGTTGTTGTTTACAGGAGGATTATCGCCATCCTGTCGCACATTATCCTGATTATTGATCTGTGGAGACTCAACGGTCTCCTGTGCTCCATTGCTTATCTCAACATTTTCGGATGCCATTTTCAAATACTGTCACAAAACAAGAGTTAATTAACATGTCACATATTATCCCTATACACTGACCGACCAATTAAATACCAAATAAACTTAGGTAGGTCATACTAGCGAAAGAATTTCCCATCTCTCCCCTCCTAGTTCTTATCTCACATCTTAGCCATGGATCATATCCCTAAGCTCTGATACCAACTGTGACGCCCCCAAAATTAGGTATGCATCACCCATCTTGGGTCGCCAAATACATGGTACTGAATACAAATACAACTTAATAATACAACTGTCGTGTACAATACGACCAAACATAATCTGTGAGTTTGAATACAAATATTGTCTTCTAGAGAGTATTCATACTCAAAAGGAGTCCTCATTATAATTATTATCACACTATTTTACATAATAGTGAGGACTACTAATGCTATCCTCCGGACCATCACTCCGTTTTCCGACTCATCCCAGCTATATTCTCATTTCCTGAAGAGAACAGTGAAAGAAAGGGTGAGCTCAACTAGCCCAATAAGAAATATTATGACTAAGATAATGCAGAATAAATTATCATTAGCCTTCAACTGTGACGCCCCCAAAATAGGTATACAACACCCATTCTGAGTCGCCAAAATACATGGTACAGAAACAACTACATCTTTATTATTACAACACAAGAACTGTGAGTTTAAATACAAATATTGTCATTTAGACAATATCCACACTCAAATAAGCCCTCATTACAATTATTGATACATTATTTCACAAAAATAGTGAGGACTACTAAAGTAACTTCTAGAACCATCATTCCATACCCCGACTAGTACTCGCTACATTCTCGCCCCCTGAGAAAAATGGAACAAAAAGGAAAAGGGTGAGCTCAACTAGCCCAGTAAAGAACATTATGACTAAGATAATACAGAACAAATTATCGTTAGTCTTCAACAGGAAAAAATCTAATAGAATACAATAGACAACAAGTTTTAAATCAATAACTGCAGCGGAAACAGCAAACCATTAGAAGAGTCAAGTAGAGAATGAGTTCTACTATCTTCTAAGATTTAAAAGTCCATCATCAATATTTTATCCCTGTAACAACAATCAATAACCATCTTTAATCAAATATTCATCTTTGCACTACAGGCCAAAGATATTCATTTGTATCACCAGTCGGTCATGTTCATCTCAACACCTGTTCATCTTTGCACTACGGGCCAAAGATATTCATCAGTGAATCATTCATCTTTGCACTACGGCCAAAGATATTCAGTAATATCATCATTTAGGACTGAGGATGATGAAAAATATCTTAAAAAAAACGAATCCAGTGAAACAAAATAACAATATTAAGGATTCATATTTCGATTTATTCATGTCCAAAAATACCTTATAATTATTCATAGTGAAGTAGAATTCAAGAATGATCAAAACATGGATACAATCAAAGCTAGTACCCAGAATAGATATTTTGGGCGAAAAGAAGAAATTTTATTTTTCGGTGAATAGTAACTCGTGAATAGTAACTCGTGAATAGTAACTCATGAATAGTAACTCATGAATAGTAACCCCGACGTGAAAAGTTCCAAATTTGATAAAAATTTCCAACCAATATTTCGGCATAATGATATTGAAGAAATAATATCATTTTTGAATAAAATAACATCCCTTACCTCGTACAGACAGTACTTCTGGTCGGAATACCGGTATAAGGCTGAAAGACACTTGCTCTGATGAATAGAAACTCTCAAAGTATCTAAATACTCACAAAATACACTCAATAATCTAGAGAGAGAAAGAGAGAAAACTTGTTTCTGGTGTGATTTTCAATTCTAACTTAGCCTTCTATTTATAGGAAAATGTTAGCACGCCGAAGCAGACTTGACCTGCAACCTGATGGCTTTACCTGCTACTATTCTCACCCACCACATTTGAAATATAATTCAGCACATTTCTTCACCAACCACAAGTGGGGCCCACCAATTCTAGAATTTTCCATCAAAATGATAAACTCCGAAAATTCAACAATTTCTGAACCAGTCATCTCGTAAAATTCATAATAAATCATACGTTCATTTTTAACGGTTCAAAATTTGTGGACATATACTCAACTTATATATGTATAACATATCCAAAAATTACCACGATCCAACGGTCGGATTAAAAATTATAACACCCGCAAAATTTCTCAAAAACCCTGATTTGATTTTTAATACCTCCATTCCGACAAAAATACTGATAAAACACCTCAACATTAACTCCTTCATTTTTAACCACAAAAATATATCCCTCATTTATATCCACATAAAATAAATATTTCCTTATCATATGAATCAATAATTAATTATTCACAAATAATATTACAGAATCACATTTATGACAACCAGGCCGTTCCCAGGAAAGAGGGGGCTTTCCAATAAGGATTTCTCCTTACTGGCGCGCAATTAGATGACCAAACCTCTCCTTAGACAAAACTTTCTAGACATTGCCAATAATGTTATCTAATAATATTATTCAAATAATATGAATTATTGATCTGATAATGGGAAATACTGTGTAGTGACAATTATTGAAACAACAGTAATATAAAATATCAACGCAGCAATTATTGAATCAATAAAATAAAATACTGAACAGTAATTACTGTAACCATTATTGAGTAGTGCCTTCTTACGTAAGAATCAATAATTGGTGCAATACAGTGTGATACTGTGTAACAACGCGTATTACTGTGTTTTAACCACCGGGTATTCCAACAGTATTAACGGTAACAACTACGCCGTTATTAATAAAAACATAAACTTGTCGTTTTCTTCATCCAATCGCTTTCCGTTATGGGGCCCACAAAAGACTGCGCCGTCGTACGAATATTCCCCGACAGGAAGAATATTCCACGACCAAACGAATATTCCCCGACAACAATGAATATTTTATAACCACTTGCTTATTTAAAATATTTACGCATTTTACCCATAACTAACCTCATTAATCAATTTAACACTTACTATTTCAAAATAATAAATAGAGTGAATTTAAATTTCATTTATTAATAATTTGGGGTCTTACAACCTCCCCTCCTTATGAAATTTCGTCCTCGAAATTGACGTACGTACCTGGTGTTTCGAAAAGATGAGGATACCTCGCTTTCATTTCCGTTTCCAACTCCCAGGTCATTTCCTCAATAGCATGGTTTCTCCACAAAACTTTAACTTGTGGTATGACCTTCGTGCGTAGGACATGCTCCTTTCTATCCAAGATCTTGACAGGTACCTCTTCGTACGTTAAGTCTTCAGCTATCTCGTCCGGTTCTAACTCAATAACGTGGTCTGGGTCTTTCACATATTTACGTAACACAGATATATGAAAAACATTATGAACACGAGACATACTTGGAGGTAACGCAAGTCTATAGGCCACATTTCCTACTCGGTCAAGAATCTGAAATGGACCAATAAATCGTGGATTGAGCTTTCCTCTCTTCCCAAATCTTGTAACTCCTTTCCATGGAGCCACACGCAACAATACATGATCCCCAATGTCAAATTCCACGTCCTTCCGATGAAGATCCGCATAACTCTTTTGTCGATCCTGTGCCGTTTGTATACGTTGTCGAATCGTTTGGATCTTCTCTGTAGTCATGCGTACCAACTCTGGTCCCAACAATGTTGCTTCACCCACCTCGTCCCAGCATATTGGAGAGCGACACTTTCGTCCATATAATGTTTCAAATGGGGCCACACCTATACTTGCCTGATAACTGTTATTGTAAGAGAATTCCACCAATGGTAGGTACTTATCCCAACTCCCTTTGAAATCTAGGACACAAAGTCTTAATAGATCTTCAAGAGTTTGAATAGTCCTCTCTGATTGTCCGTCCGTTTGAGGATGGTATGCCGAACTAAATCGTAAATCTGTGCCCATAGCTTTTTGCAAGCTAACCCAAAATCTTGAAGTGAATCTTGGGTCACGATCCGAAACTATGGATACTGGCATGCCATGCAGTCTCACAATCTCATCTACGTATATACGAGCAAGACGTTCAAGGGAATAAGTCTCCCGTATCGGCAAGAAATGAGCAGACTTGGTTAATCTATCAACAATAACCCAAATAGCATTTATGCCTTGAGAAACCGTGGGAAGACCCGTAACGAAATCCATGGTAATGTGTTCCCACTTCCATTTCGGAATCTCAAGTGGTTGCAATGGACCCTTTGGTACTTGATGTTCCGCCTTTACACGTTGACAAGTTAAACACCTCGAGATAAACTTTGCAATCTCTCTCTTCATATTATTCCACCAAAATGTATGTCGTAGATCACGATACATTTTGGTACTTCCAGGATGGATTGCAAATGGTGTATTGTGTGCTTCCATCATGATCTTGTACTTCAAATCAGAATTGTTAGGAACACAGACTCTAGAGTGAACTCGAAGTATTCTTTCTTCATCGATTCTTGCTTCTGGAATAGAACCTTCTTGCACTTTCTTCTTCATACGCATCAGCTCTATGTCCGTAGCTTGAGCAGCTTTAACTTTATCGATTAAAGTCGGTTCTACTCGTATATTTGATATCATCATGTGGGTACTTGGAGCCTTCATCTCTATCTCCATCCTTTGCAAGTCATACAAAATGGGCCTTTGTGTTAACAACATTGCACTCGTACCCGCATATGATCTTCTACTCAATGCGTCAGCTACTACGTTTGCTTTTCCAGGATGATATTGGATGGTATGATCGTAATCTTTCAACAGCTCGAGCCAACGTCGCTGCCGCATGTTAAGTTCCTTTTGGGTGAAGAAATATTTAAGGCTTTTATGATCTGTATAGATCTCCACTTTCTCCCCATACAGGTAGTGTCTCCAGATCTTCAACGCGAAAACTACTGCTGCCAACTCCAAATCATGAGTAGGATAATTCCTCTCATATTCTTTGAGTTGTCGCGAGGCATAGGCTATGACTTTCCCATGTTGCATGAGAACACATCCTAACCCTTTGCCTGAAGCATCACTGTAGATAACAAATCCATCCGAACCAGATGGTATTGTCAGAACAGGTGCCGAAATGAGTCTCCTCTTAAGCTCTTGAAAACTCTTCTCGCATTCCTTGCTCCATACGAATTTGATATCTTTCCGAGTCAGCTGAGTTAACGGGGTAGCGATTCGAGAAAACCCTTCCACGAATCTTCGATAATAACCAGCTAAGCCTAGAAAGCTACGTACTTCGGTCACCGTCTTTGGTTGCTCCCAACTTTGTATTGCTTCAATCTTCGCCGGGTCAACAGATACTCCATGTTTTGACACCACGTGCCCTAGGAAAGCTACTTCCTCAAGCCAGAACTCGCATTTCTTCAACTTGGCATATAACTTATTTTCACGCAGCCTTTGGAGTACCAGCTTCAAATGATGCTCATGATCTTCACGGCTTTTGGAATATATGAGGATGTCATCAATAAAGACAACAACGAACTGATCCAAATAATCCTTAAATACTCGGTTCATCATATCCATGAAAGCCGCAGGAGCATTAGTCAATCCAAAAGACATAACTAGGAACTCATAATGCCCGTACCGAGTTCTGAAGGCAGTTTTTGAAATATCCTCAGTTTTAACCTTCAACTGATGATATCCAGAACGAAGATCGATCTTTGAAAAGAACTGTGCTCCTTGTAACTGGTCAAACAGGTCATCAATACGAGGTAGCGGATACCTATTCTTAATAGTGACATGGTTTAATTCCCGGTAATCAATACAAAGTCGCATACTCCCGTCTTTCTTCTTTACAAATAAAACAGGAGCACCCCAAGGAGATGTACTAGGACGAATGAAACCGATGTCCAACAACTCTTGTAGTTGGACCTTTAACTCCTGAAGTTCAATAGGAGCCATTCGATATGGGGTTTTAGAAATGGGCTTTGTACCAGGTTCAAGATCAATAAAGAATTCAATTTCTCGTTCCGGGGGTAGACCGGGAAGTTCTTCAGGAAATACGTCAGGAAAGTCAATAACAACAGGAATATTATTCAAATTTGACGTGTCTTTATTCAAATCCATAACATGGGCTAAGAAAGCTTGACATCCGTTTTTTAATAAACGAATGGCTTTATGGCTTGATATAACAGTGATTGATTTTAATGGCTTAGTTGTTTGAATTCGTACAACAGGTTGGTTAGGAATATGAAAACTAACAACCTTACGAAAACAATCAATTTTGGCATGATGAGTAGTTAGCCAATCAATCCCTAAAATCACATCAAAAGCAAGTATCTTTAAAGAGATAAGGTCAACAGGTAAGGTGATGGTACCAACTTGGATCACACAAGATTTATAAACAGTGGATGTGATGAAAGTTTCTCCTAACGGAGTCTCCACAGATAAATCAAAGTCTAACTTCTCCGGAGTCAAGTTTAAACGTTGAGCACAAGCAGGAGAGATAAAAGAATGGGTAGAACCGGTATCTAATAAGGTATAAACTTCGCATGAATTTATGATTAGCTTACCCGTGATCACCTCGTTTGGGTTCCTCGCATGTTGACCAGTCACGACAAACGCTCTTCCAGGAACCGTTGACTTTATCTTTTCTGGGACAGCTTTTTGAGTCACCATCCCTGCTGGACTTGGTTTTGCTACAGTGCAATCTCGAGCGATATGTCCTTCCTTTTCACAATTATAACATACCTTAAACTGTTGTGGGCAGTTTGGGCTGATATGTCCTTCTTTTCCGCACTTATAGCATATAACCGGTGGTCGTTCTCCTCCCTTGGAACCAATTGCTGTTGGTGCTGACGTCTTCGTATTGTCATTGTTGAATCTCCTCTTTTTAAAATCTCCTCCCGACTCGCTTCTTCTATTTTCATAGCCACGATTACCACCAGAGTGGTTGCCGTTCTTGTCTGTATTTTTCTTTCTCCGCTGGTTATCATTGTTCTGATGACTGCTGTCACCGATATGATCCTGGTTGTGATCCCTCAGTTGACCGTACTCGTTATCTCGCTCTAATAATTGAGCCCTGTTGACAACATCTGAATAGAGAGAAAATTTATGAGAAATGAGATATTGACGTATGCCGGGTTTCAAACCTCTCAGAAACATCCTCGTCATACGTTCCTCATTCTCCACCAAATGAGGTGCAAACCTGGACAACTCTGCAAACTTTGCCTCGTACTGAGATACCGTCATATTATTCTGCTCTAGTCTAATAAACTCTACCTCCTTCATATGACGAATACTTTCAGGAAAGTACTTGTCATTGAACAGTTTTTGAAATGTCTCCCAAGACATGCTGAGTGCGGTTGGATGGGTACGCTTCACAGACTCCCACCAGTAATCTGCCTCGCCACGGAACATAAAGGTGGCGAATGGAACCTTCTGTTCCTCCGTGCATCCCAAGACATCGAATATCTTGGTAATTTGTTTGACCCACGTTTCCGCCATGATCGGATCCGGCTTTCCCTTAAATTCTGGTGGTCCCAATTCTTTGAACTGTTTGGCTGTGACAAACCGTGAATTGCTATCATTTCCTCCTGTATTTTGAACACGAGTCTCCCTTGTCTGGTTTTGCATGAATTGCAAAAAACTTCTAAACATTCCATCGTTCATCATCTGCTCATTGGTGTTGTTCACAGGAGGAACATTGCCAGCCTGTTGCACGTTCTCCTCGTTGGTAAGCACCGGTGTCTCCACGGTCTCATTTACTCCACTATTAACATTCTCAGTCGACATTCTCAAATACTGCCATAAAACAAGGGTTAATTAAATAAATTAACAAATCACATAATACCCCTATATTATGACTGACCAATAAATAAGCTTAGGTAGGACACACTAGCGAAGGATTCGTCTCTCCCCTCCTAGTTCTATTCTCCGATCTCCGCCAGAGATCATATCCCTAAGCTCTGATACCAACTGTGACGCCCCCAAAATAGGTATACAACACCCATTCTGAGTCGCCAAAATACATGGTACAGAAACAACTACATCTTTATTATTACAACACAAGAACTATGAGTTTAAATATAAATATTGTGATTTAGACAAAATCCACACTCAAATAAGCCCTCATTACAATTATTGATACATTATTTCACAAAAAATAGTGAGGACTACTAAAGTAACTTCTAGAACCATCATTCCATACCCCGACTAGTACTCGCTACATTCTCGCCCCCTGAGAAAAATGGAACAAAAAAGAAAAGGGTGAGCTCAACTAGCCCAGTAAAGAACATTATGACTAAGATAATACAGAACAAATTATCGTTAGTCTTCAACAGGGAAAAATCTAATAGAATACAATAGACAACAAGTTTTAAATCAATAACTGCAGCGGAAACAGCAAACCATTAGAAAAGTCAAGTAGAGAATGAGTTCTACTATCTTCTAAGATTTAAAAGTCCATCATCAATATTTTATCCCTGTAACAACAATCAATAACCATCTTTAATCAAATATTCATCTTTGCACTACAGGCCAAAGATATTCATTTGTATCACCAGTCGGTCATGTTCATCTCAACACCTGTTCATCTTTGCACTACGGGCCAAAGATATTCATCAGTGAATCATTCATCTTTGCACTACGGCCAAAGATATTCAGTAATATCATCATTTAGGACTGAGGATGATGAAAAATATCTTAAAGAAAACGAATCCAGTGAAACAAAATAACAATATTAAGGATTCGTATTTCGATTTATTCATGTCCAAAAATACCTTATAATTATTCATAGTGAAGTAGAATTCAAGAATGATCAAAACATGGATACAATCAAAGCTAGTACCCAGAATAGATATTTTGGGCGAAAAGAAGAAATTTTATTTTTCGGTGAATAGTAACTCGTGAATAGTAACTCGTGAATAGTAACTCATGAATAGTAACTCATGAATAGTAACCCCGACGTGAAAAGTTCCAAATTTGATAAAAATTTCCAACCAATATTTCGGCATAATGATATTGAAGAAATAATATCATTTTTGAATAAAATAACATCCCTTACCTCGTACAGACAGTACTTCTGGTCGGAATACCGGTATAAGGCTGAAAGACACTTGCTCTGATGAATAGAAACTCTCAAAGTATCTAAATACTCACAAAATACACTCAATAATCTAGAGAGAGAAAGAGAGAAAACTTGTTTCTGGTGTGATTTTCAATTCTAACTTAGCCTTCTATTTATAGGAAAATGTTAGCACGCCGAAGCAGACTTGACCTGCAACCTGATGGCTTTACCTGCTACTATTCTCACCCACCACATTTGAAATATAATTCAGCACATTTCTTCACCAACCACAAGTGGGGCCCACCAATTCTAGAATTTTCCATCAAAATGATAAACTCCGAAAATTCAACAATTTCTGAACCAGTCATCTCGTAAAATTCATAATAAATCATACGTTCATTTTTAACGGTTCAAAATTTGTGGACATATACTCAACTTATATATGTATAACATATCCAAAAATTACCACGATCCAACGGTCGGATTAAAAATTATAACACCCGCAATATTTCTCAAAAACCCTGATTTGATTTTTAATACCTCCATTCCGATAAAAATACTGATAAAACACCTCAACATTAACTCCTTCATTTTTAACCACAAAAATATATCCCTCATTTATATCCACATAAAATAAATATTTCCTTATCATATGAATCAATAATTAATTATTCACAAATAATATTACAGAATCACATTTATGACAACCAGGCCGTTCCCAGGAAAGAGGGGGCTTTCCAATAAGGATTTCTCCTTACTGGCGCGTAATTAGATGACCAAACCTCTCCTTAGACAAAACTTTCTAGACATTGCCAATAATGTTATCTAATAATATTATTCAAATAGTATGAATTATTGATCTGATAATGGGAAATACTGTGTAGTGACAATTATTGAAACAACAGTAATATAAAATATCAACGCAGCAATTATTGAATCAATAAAATAAAATACTGAACAGTAATTACTGTAACCATTATTGAGTAGTGCCTTCTTACGTAAGAATCAATAATTGGTGCAATACAGTGTGCTACTGTGTAACAACGCGTATTACTGTGTTTTAACCACCGGGTATTCCAACAGTATTAACGGTAACAACTACGCCGTTATTAATAAAAAACATATACTTGTCGTTTTCTTCATCCAATCGCTTTCCGTTATGGGGCCCACAAAAGACTGCGCCGTCGTACGAATATTCCCCGACAGGAAGAATATTCCACGACCAAACGAATATTCCCCGACAACAATGAATATTTTATAACCACTTGCTTATTTAAAATATTTACGCATTTTACCCATAACTAACCTCATTAATCAATTTAACACTTACTATTTCAAAATAATAAATAGAGTGAATTTAAATTTCATTTATTAATAATTTGGGGTCTTACATCAACAGTGTTAAACTGATAAAATATAACGAACATCAAGTTTAACTGCAGCGGAACAAGCAATCCATTAAAAGAGTCAAGTAGAAAATAAAATCTACTATCTTCTATGATTTAAAAGGTTTTTCAACACTGTTATCGCTGGGACTCAGCTTAATAAAATAATTCACATCATTGAATCACCCCTGCACTACGGCCAAGGATATTCGTGTATTCATTAATGGTCATGATCATGCCAAAAACTGTCCATCAATGCACTACTGGCTAATGAGGACTTTTACCACATCATTTGTAACATTACGGTCATGATTATACCGAATAATCCCTGGTCATAATCATACCAAGTCCATCTATGCACTGGCCACAGATGACTTTCAACATTTTATAAACATGAGGATGATGACAATGATATAAGAATTCAATAAAACAAGTTCAAGAATTAATTTATCCAAGAATTAACAACGTCCAAATTGTCAACATGATATTGCTTTGTGGAGTAAAATTCAAGAATGCTTAGAAGAATATTTTCATGAAAAGATACTGGATGAAACGCAATTATCAAGGATATTCCACCAATTTCATGGAGTATAGAAGTCAAAACTTAACCAACTGAGTATAATAAAGAATGAAATAACAAAAGAAATCATCATGCATGCGATAGACCGCACAGACAGGTTATTCCAACAGAATAATAAATAATGGAACCAGGTCCGGCGTAAAACGCACAAACATGATATTCCAACAGAATAATAATAAAGATGGAACCAGGTGCGGCGTAAAACGCACAGACAGGATATTCCAACAGAATAATAATAAAGACGGAACCAGGTCCGGTGTAAAACACACAGACAGGATGTTCCAACAGAATAATAATAAAGACGAAACCAGGTCTGGTGTAAAATACACAGACAGGATGTTCCAACAGAATAATAAGAAATGGAATAACAACAGTTCTCTTCATGAATAAGAAAGAATAACACCCCTTACCGTTTTAAAGAAAAACTGAAATAAAGAAGTAGTTAAGTAGCAGAATACTCTTCTTCTTTCTCTCTATAGTTTCTCTCTCTAGAGTTCAGTGAATTCGTAAGAAAATAATGAAGGAATGAGCTTCTATTTATAGGAAAATAGAATGCATAGTAACTAATCCATGAACGGTCCAGATTGATTTACTTTAATCTTACGGTCCATATTTAAAGCAAAATCTTTTAAATAAAATATAATATATTCTAATTATTGCCTAATAAAACAAACAACTTTAATAAAGTATTCTGTTTTATATAAAAAGATTTTACTATGCAAAATACTATGCACAATAGAATATAATATATTCTATTTATAGAATAACTTTAATAAAGTATTCTGTTTTATATAAAAAGATGTTTCTGTTTTATTACGTTAATAATACAAATAAAACAAAATTTCATTATCGCTAAATAATTCATATTATTAATTAACAATAATTGAATCAAACTGAGTGACTTCTCACATAAGCATTAATAATCAATACCGTGTGCTACTATGCAACCACACATATTACTGTACTTTTACTACTGAGTAGTTCAACAGTATCAACGGTAAAACTTTCGCCGTCATTTTTAATAAAATATTTTTGTCGTTTTCTCAATCCGACAATAATTCTGTTGTGGAGTCCACCAATGATTGTACCGTCGTTCAAATATTCCCCGACTAATCGAATATTCCCCGTGAATAGTAACTCGTGAATAGTAACTCGTGAATAGTAACTCATGAATAGTACTCCGACACAAAAAGTGTCCCAAATACTCGAGTGAACAATACTAGAGTGAATAGTAATCGGGTATTTTATGACAACTTGTCTACTTTGAAAAATTTTCATATATCACATTTAACTTTAACCTTTTATCAATTTAACCATTTACCAAAATAGAAAAATTGAATACTTTTATTTCATAAAATTCGGGGTCTCACACACACCTTCTCCTACATATATGTCCCCCGTATAAAAATAGAATTTCTCATTAGGATGAATATCTTAATGAGATAAAACTGAATCTCTTTAAAGAAAGGAAGTCGGATAATATCCTGACTCTTTCTTTAGTAATCAGAAATTAAATAGAGCAAAAAATCTTAAATTCGTCAAAGTTCTCTAACTGTCCACAACAAATTCTTACGTGAGGAAATTTCCTCCACGTGGAGTATGGTCCACCAAATTATCCGGACTAAATAAACATGCTCCAACAGTCATTTTATTAATATTTTTATTGAGACTCATATTTAAAAAGTGACATTAATATTGTAAAGTTGATAACTAGAGAGTTGGGGATTAGACTACATGTGCCTTTTTGTCACTGAATTAAAAGTATGAGCTAATTTTGGTAATTTCAAATGATTTTTAATTTATTTATTTTTCACAAATATTAATATTTATCTAGAAAACATTTAAATATAATACTACTATATCAAATCTATTTAAAAATAAATCTTACTACATAAAAGAAAATAAGAAAAGAAAATACGCACTCGTGAACTGATCACAAGGGATATTACACCATTACTTATGTGACATAGTTAGCTAAAATAGAAAATTTGCAAGAAATTTAAGAAATAATTTATTTTCGATAAATTGAGTAAGTACGTGTATCAAATCTTATAATAATTAAATTATCGCACCATTATTTTGATTCCTTATCTGAGAAAGCATCATACATTATGTTAAATTAAAATGTGAATATCATTTATAGTTTGATAAATACCAAATTTGATATAAATAATTATTACTAATAGTGAAAACATTATGTCAAATTAAAATGTGAATATCATTTTTAGTTTGATAATTATTACTACTAGCTGATAGCCCGTGCAATGCACGGGCTAGTTTGAAGAATAGATTGAATAATTTGTCAAATATGGGATGAGAATGATATTTTTTTTATATAGACTTTTCAATAACTGAAGACATGAAGATTAACTCTCAATATCTTTTCATATGTTAAAAACAGATCAATAATTAAAGGCTAAAACAATTATATCAGTAATTAAACCAAATGAAATAGATACAGTATCTCAACACCCAAATTAAAAGTTACAGGAAGCAAGGCACATCTCAAATTAGTCAAATTCCTAAAAAATATGGTCTGCCATTATAGAAATCACATAGGTAAGTGTACATAATTACTGCAACTCTTAATATCAATAAAGGTTGTCCACCAAAAATTGAATGTATGATCCCAAAAAAAAGCATTTGAAGCCCTCTGCGCTAAGCTTCCATCTAGATACAAAAAGTGACTTTTCAAAGCCCTCCATCACATCTGCATACTCAAATAAATATGTCAACCCAAGCTGCATCAGTTTTGCAACTTGAAAATTATATTACTATCCTGACCAAAGAAATATAATAAAAATAAATACATAACTAACTCGTGTCTCTAATAAATTGCTCTCCAAAAACAATGAATAAATAAAATCATTTTTGATTTTATCCATCTGGCAAGATAGACAATTGGAGCAAGAATCCTTTTTAATACAGTGATGCTTTTAAGTTCCTAAAAAGTAGGTTACAAATGTGCAGAAAATTAATATCTAAAGGTGATAAATTGCATGTTCAAGTAGAGTGGTGACCAAATTTTTTTCCAAACTTCCAATAAATCTTCAAAGTAAAAAAATATCGTAATTCATAGCTTTGTTAGAGAATAATGCTTCCCTTGTGTGTGTAAACTGTGTGCTTGAAGCTAAACTGAAGTACTTAATCATTTATGTGATAGTGAGGTATGCAGAAAATGAATAAAAATATCATCTTTGCTTTGAAGTTTCTTCAGAACTATCTTCCAAAAATTTGCAAGAAAAAAGAGATAATGTTATGTCTTGTTAGAAAGGTGTGAGAGAACCAAATTTGTAATTGGAGTTTAACGGTAATAAGGAAAACGAGTCATGAAATCTCCTTGACATCTAAAAAGAAAATAAAGGTAAAGAGGAAGTAACAAATATTAATACATACACTACAGAGACAACAGGCTTCAATTTTCTAGAGTCTCTTGGTGATATTCAGGGTCTCCCCACGAAAAATCAAATCTTGCCATTGCCAAAACACGAACCCAAAAACCATTAAATGAGAAGAAGAAAAAAAAGGTCCATATTTCATATCAAAAAGAAAAATAAAGAACATTCTCCTTCCAATCCAACTCAATACCAATTCATCTAACCATATACAATTTAGAATACAATTTTAAACAATTTAATAGAGAATAAACATGATACCTGACATTTCAGCTTTGAGGCAACCAGATATAACATCAACATATCGAGACTTGGGGCCCAAGGACCCGACAATCTTTGTCATGGCAGGAAAGAAACTTTGTACGTACATATACATCGGCATATCAATAATTTCTCAAATCAATCTCAAAATCATAAAGATACATATGAACAGATTCGTTTATATGCAAATTATAGATCCAAGTTAATTTTTTTAAAAGAAGTGAGGAATAAACAAAAACACTCACAGATTTTGAAGTCTCTAATTAAGAGCTTTAAGGTTAAGAGTTTCAAAAGTAATGATAAATATGCCAAAAACAATGAATATTAAAAAAATCACAGGTAAATCATTCATTAAGAGAGCCAAAAAGGGGTCGAACCCAATTACACGCACACTATATAGAGCATAGAAGAACAAAAGGCAATCATATGCCAGAAAGCTAAAGGCCTCACTCTATACACAGAGCATGCCAAAAGATAATTATTATTGGCAGAAAAACAAAGTAAAGAAATAAGAATGTACGCCCAAAATCAAATTAATCATAACCGGTCAAGCGTCAACTTATTTGTTACAACATGTACACATGCAACTCCAAGAAATGATTGCTAAAAGATGTTTCTATGAAAAATATTTTGTATGTTGAGAGTATATACCTGAATGTGAAAGTGAGATCCATTAAAACGTACAATTACACCTGCCAACACAATACAAACCTCCTCGAATGAAGTATCTTCTTTTAGATCTCTCTAAGTTCCACGAACTCTTAATTTAAGAATTCGTTCAGGATAAACAATCTGCAAGAACACAAACTGATTACTAAGTTCCATTCAAATTGTAACTTATCATAACAAAGAAATTTTGCAATAATAGAAACTCTAAAAATATAGAAAAAAGATTTAAGGCAGAGCAAGCATATTTTAGATGCTTAAGTAAATAGGGTTAACAATCCTCCAAATTCAAAGAGACAGATTCATACTTTGCTTCCATTATCACCTAAGGGACATATTTGTGACATAAATGGGACAAAATATAATCAAAACAAAGAGCAATAGAAGGGATATATACTATATCCAGTACCATAAAGGTTATAGAAGGGAGGAAAATTCAAAGAGAAATTTTTTTATGAACACTTCAAACGAAACCCTAACATAGAAAACAATATCATAAAAAGTAAATTACATAGGAAAAAAATTATTAATAATAATAATTACCAAGACAGAAGCAAAAATTTAAAACCTTGCGACTCCAGTCACTTTTGATAATGAGTAGTCACCAGATACAGAACAACATATGAAAAACAAACCAATATTTGAAATCCATACGACATATTGATGCTATATTAAAGAGAGAAAATCTGGAATCTAAATAATCTAGCCAAATTTAGAAAAATTCTTTGTGCTAGGAAGGAAGAAAAGCCATTTATCTTTCAAAACAGAGATTTTTCACTCTCATTCGCAAGAAGGAACATAAAAGGTACCCGAGGAGAGCACTCCAGAAGCCATTGGGACAACGGACAATTGCACAAACAGGTAGAATGCAACTTCTTCCATTGTCATCTCGAAATCATAAATCCTACCAAAACCCTCTCCATTTAATATGATCATATCAATTCTGTTCCAGTTTTTCCATTCCAAGCTTTCCCTTTTGATCTCGATCTCATCCTATTTGTTGAAGATAGCAAATACTTACAAAAATGTAAGATAGCCAAGCATCTTTTTATCAACAATGTTCTTAAGAAAATGTTGACAGCTTTTTAACCCCCAAACAAATGAAAATATCAACTTGTAAAAAGAAAATATTTCTATATGAAAAATACAACATTCTGTTCCAGAGTTTAAGGCATACACAATTTTTGCAATTAATGATCTCGTGACTGGATTGATAATGTAGAAAATAGGATGCATACTAATAATGGTGTGCAATTAATATGGGTTGAGGCAGACCTCCATTATTCAGTCAAGTCTTTAATGGCTGTTGTCATGCCCCTACAAAGAGTCAGTGAATGCATCTTCTTCCTTCCAATTAAGTCAAAAGTCCTTAAGAAAACCCATACAAAAAAGTCTGAATTACATAATTGGCATGGAGAGCAACTCAATGAGCAGATCAATGGAAGGCATTGGCATCATTTTGTTTTGCTCCATTTTGATATTCTCTATACCGATAGCCAACTCCAATGCACTGGACAGAATAAGTGCAAATCAAACCATAAGAGATGGAATTAGTACCATTGAATCAGCTAATGGCGTATTCAAATTGGGATTTTTCAGCCCGGGTAGTTTCTCGCCCTATTAGTTGAAGATAGCAAATACTTACAAAAATGCAAGATACCCAAATCAATAACAAATACAAATCCAAGTCACTACATATGTTTACTGCAATATAATAAGATACCCAAATCAAACTTTCAACCACCGAATTATATAATAATGTTGTCCTGCATGTCCAATTCCACCACTAATGAGTAAAGAAACGACCTTTACATCTAAAATTTGAGCAGAAAATGCATAACTCACAAACCCAATTTACTGAATTAAATAGCAAAAACAAACAAATTCAATAAAAGTACAACCTTCGAGCGCTTATCTCCGCCAAGATCAGTATCTTCGAGGGCCTTTTTCCCAGCAACAATGCAATAACGAATGCAATCGTCGAGCCGCCGATCATTCTTTCCATCAATATACCCTTCCGACGAAAATCCACGAATCTGGCCACCAAATCGAGTTGGGAACATTGAAAATCAGTGAGATGAGGGAAGAAGAGGAAGAAAAAACAACCTTGTTTGTATCTATGGAGGAGGAAAATTGGGTGCAGCCCTGTTTAGACACGATCCGGATGATAGAGAAAGTTGATGCATAAATGACTTGAAGCTAATCACCGGATCCTTTTGTTGGGTTTCTCTAAAGCTGAAATTGAGAGAAGAAGAACAAATTTGACCCGTCTTTCAGAGGATTTTGATGTAGAACGTTGGTTGAATTATTCGTGAGCTGTTATTGGCCCTAATTGGAGGAGAGATTATCAAACGATTTTTCTACAATTGAAGCTCTAGATTCGAAAGAGAGAGATGAGGGTAATTGGAATAAGATTTTTCTGCATCTAATTTTGGAAATACAGAAACGTTAAAGCCATTGGAAAGAATCGCAAAAGTCAGGCGTGGGAAATTGAAAGGAGCGAGAGAAGGGGGAACATGTATGTGGAAGTGAAATAGGGGTGAGGGTAGTGAGGAAGAGTGGGAAATTGAAAGGAGCGAGAGAAGGCGAACATGTATATGGAAGTGAAATAGGGGTGAGGGTAGTGAGGAAGAGGAAGAGAGGATCGGTTCTGTGGATAAGGCTCGATTCCAATTAGCGAGTTAACTCTTATTTTAAATTGAGTTTTAAATTGAGTGAATTGACTCACCCAATTATATAATTGATTTGAAATTAATTTTAAAAGATAGGCTGTAATGTATTTATATATAAGTATTGATTAGTGCAAAAAATATTTGTTTATGAATGATTTTCTATTTTATAGATAGAGTGAGTATCTCATTGTAATATAGGGCCCCACAATAATTTTACTTTAAATTTTCCAAAAATAAGAGGGTTGCATGTGATGTATTTTTTGTTGGATCATACTATCGCTGTCCATAATATATGACGTTTTAGATTATTTTATTTTTTTTAAATTATTTGATATTTTATATAATTTAGGAGAATTAATTATAATTTTTTAAAAAAAATTTCTCACAAAAAAAAATACATACAAGAGAATGACATAAGTATATGATAAAGGGTAATTCTTGTGCACAAACTCTAAAATTAATAGTGTAAACTAACTAAGTCGATCCGAGTATTGAGTTGCTCAGATTTGGTTCATAAAATTTATTGAGTATAAAATAAGATTTGATTGAGACTCATTTAGCTACCGAGTCGAACACGATTCTAAATCAAGCCTGAGTAGTTTGGACTTTTCCAACGAATATGATCCGAATATCAATAGAAAATTATAATTTGATGAGGTTCGAATAATTTATCGAACTTTGAAATGTGTTCATATTTGACTCATTTATATTTTAAGTCTAGTTCGAATCGAACTTTTAATCGAGCGAGTACGAATCGAATCCGAACTATTTGCTCATTTTACGATCTTATCTAAAACTTCATATAATTCAACTTTATACATATATATATATATATATATATATATAATAAAATACAACTAATTTTAATTTTTTTACTCATCTTAATAAATTATTTGAGCTGTCCAAAATTTAAAATAAATTCTACCGTCTATATAATGTCGGAGGCATTGAATACAACTAGTATTATATATAACTCCTACTTGTTAACTCATGATTGGGCTCAAGTGCATCTTTTCCGCCGAAGCCATGTTACCAATTCGTGTGAACATGAAGAAATTAAAATGTTAGTAAATCGTATGACAAAAAGTATGTCCATTTCTTTGCCGACTACACGCTATACCACGTCACTACATATTTGTATTGCAAATTTAGAAATATTACATTAGTCAAAAAAGGAGTCTCAATCAATCTTTTCTAAAATTTCTTATTATGCCACACAAAAACATTTTTCTATATTTAAGATTTATATAATTCTTTTGTTATTGGATTTTTTAATAAAAAAAAATAAAAAGAAGAGATAAATTAAAATTTTAGATACTTTTTTTGTTAAACTTTTTAATCCAAAAATTAACAAATTTAAACGAAAAATTAAATAATATAAGTAAATCTTTTATATTCCCTACATATCCTCTATATTATAAATATAAAACAATAAATATTATAATTAATAGTACTTTTAGATAGTTTACTATATTTATTATTATTGTGACGCCCCCAAAATAGGTATACAACACCCATTTTGAGTCGTCAAATACATGGTACAGAAAGCAAACTACAACTTCAATAATACAAATGTCGTGCAAAATACGACAACACATACTGTGAGTTTAAATACAAATATTGTTTTCTAGACAATATCCACACTCAAATAAATCCTCATTACAATTATTCAAACATTATTTTACAGAAATAGTGAGGACTGCTAAAACATCTTTCTAGAACCATCACTCCATACTCTGACTAGGTCCTGCTATGTTCTCACCTCCTGAGAAGAAAAATGGAACAAAAAGGAAAAGGGTGAGCTCAACTAGCCCAGTAAAGAATATTATGACTAAGATAATATACAAACAAATTATCGTTATTCTTCAACAGGGAAAAATCTGATAGAATATAATCGACAACAAGTTTTAGATCAACAACTGCAGCGGAAACAGCAAACCATTAGAAGAGTCAAGTAGAAAAAGAATTCTACTATCTTCTAAGATTTAAAAGTCCATCATCAATATTTTATCCCTGTAACATCAATTAATAATCATCTTTATCCAAATATTCATCTTTGCACTACAGGCCAAAGATATTCATTTGTATCACCTGTCAGTCATGTTCATCTCAACACCTGTTCATCTTTGCACTACAGGCCAAAGATATTCATCAAGTAATCATACATCTTTGCACTACAGGCCAAAGATATTCATTAATATCATCATTTAGGACTGAGGATGATGAAAAATATCTTAAAGAGAACGAATCCAATGAGACAGAAGGACAAATAGTAGGGATTCGTATAACAGTTTATCCAAGATCAATAATACTTCATAATAATCAATTGTGAAGCAGAATTCAAAAATAAAGATCAAAACATGGATACAATCAAAGATAGTAACCATAATAGACATCTCGGACAAAAAGGAAAAATTTTATTTTTCGGTGAATAGTGCCGTATTCGTGAATAGTGCCGTATACGTGAATAGTGCCGTATACATGAATATTAATCCCGACACAAAAAGTTCCAAATTTGATAAAAACTCATATCAATATTTCAGCATAATGATATTGAAGAAAATAATATCATTTAAGAAGAAAATAATATCCCTTACCTCAAGATATCAGTACTTCTGGTCGGAATACCGGTATAAGGCTGAAAGAAACTTGCTCTGATGAATAGAAACTCTCAAAGTATCTAAATACTCACAAAATACACTCAATAATCTAGAGAGAGAAAGAGAGAAAACTTGTTTCTGGTGTGATTTTTAATTCTAACTTAGCCCTCTATTTATAGGAAAATTTTAGTAGGTTTGACCTGCAACCTGATGGCTTTACCTGCTACTATTCTCACCCACCACATTTGAAATATAATTCAGCACATTTCTTCACCAACCACAAGTGGGGCCCACCAATTCTAGAATTTTCCATCAAAATGATAAACTCCGAAAATTCAACAATTTCTGAACCAGTCATCTCGTAAAATTCATAATAAATCATACGTTCATTTTTAACGGTTCAAAATTTGTGGACATATACTCAACTTATATATGTATAACATATCCAAAAATTACCACGATCCAACGGTCGGATTAAAAATTATAACACCCGCAATATTTCTCAAAAACCCTGATTTGATTTTTAATACCTCCATTCCGATAAAAATACTGATAAAACACCTCAACATTAACTCCTTCATTTTTAACCACAAAAATATATCCCTCATTTATATCCACATAAAATAAATATTTCCTTATCATATGAATCAATAATTAATTATTCACAAATAATATTACAGAATCACATTTATGACAACCAGGCCGTTCCCAGGAAAGAGGGGGCTTTCCAATAAGGATTTCTCCTTACTGGCGCGCAATTAGATGACCAAACCTCTCCTTAGACAGAACTTTCTAGACATTGCCAATAATGTTATCTAATAATATTATTCAAATAATATGAATTATTGATCTGATAATGGAAAATACTGTGCAGCAACAATTATTGAAACAACAATAATATAAAATATCAATGCAACAATTATTGAATCAATAAAATAAAATATTGAACAATAACTACTGTAACAATTATTGAGTAGTGCCTTCTTACGTAAGAATCAATAATTGGTGCAATACCGTGTGCTACTGTATTTTAATCACCGGGTATTCCAACAGTATTAACGGTAACAACTACGCCGTTATTTATAAATAACTTATACTTGTCATTTTCTTCATCCAATCGCTTTCCGTTATGGGGCCCACACAAGGCTGCCGTCGTACGAATATTCCCCGACAGCAAGAATATTCCACGACCAAACGAATATTCCCCGACAAAATGAATATTTTATAACCACTTGCTTATTTTGCAAAATTTGCACATTTCACCCATAACCAAAGTATTATATCAAATTAGCCCCTTATTATTCACAATAATATTTAGAGAAAATTTGATTTTATTCATTAATAAGTTGGGGTCTTACAACCTCCCCTCCTTATGAAATTTCGTCCTCGAAATTGACGTACGTACCTGATGTTTCAAAAAGGTGAGGATACCTCGCTTTCATTTCTGATTCCAACTCCCAGGTCATTTCTTCAATAGCATGGTTTCTCCACAAAACCTTAACTTGTGGTATAACCTTCGTGCGTAGGACATGCTCTTTCCTATCCAAGATCTTAACAGGTACCTCCTCGTACGTTAAATCTTCAGCTATCTCGTCTGGTTCTAACTCAATAATGTGGTTCGGGTCTTTAACATATTTACGAAGCATAGATATGTGAAAAACATTATGAACACGAGACATGCTTGGAGGTAATGCGAGTCTATATGCCACATTTCCTATTCGCTCAAGAATCTCAAATGGACCAACAAATCTTGGATTGAGCTTTCCTCTCTTCCCAAATCTTGTAACTCCCTTCCATGGTGCAACACGTAATAATACATGATCCCCAATATTAAATTCCACGTCCTTCCGATGAAGATCCGCATAACTCTTTTGTCGATCCTGTGCCGTTTGTATACGTTGTCGAATCGTTTGGATCTTCTCTGTAGTAATGCGTACCAACTCTGGTCCCAACAATGTTGCTTCACCCACCTCGTCCCAGCATACTGGAGAACGACATTTTCTTCCATACAACGCCTCGAATGGAGCCACACCTATGCTCGCCTGATAACTGTTGTTGTAGGAGAATTCCACCAATGGTAGGTACTTATCCCAACTCCCTTTGAGATCTAGGACACAAAGTCTTAATAGATCTTCAAGAGTTTGAATAGTCCTCTCTGATTGTCCGTCCGTTTGAGGATGGTATGCCGAACTGAATCGTAAATCCGTGCCCATAGCTTTCTGCAAGCTAACCCAAAATCGTGAAGTGAATCTTGGGTCACGATCCGAAACTATGGATACTGGCATGCCATGCAATCTCACAATCTCGTTCACGTACATACTAGCAAGACGTTCAAGGGAATAAGTCTCACGTATCGGCAAGAAATGAGCGGACTTGGTTAATCTATCAACAATAACCCAAATCGCATCTATGCCTTGAGAAACCTTGGGAAGACCCGTAACAAAATCCATAGTAATGTGTTCCCACTTCCATTTCGGGATCTCAAGTGGTTGCAATGGACCCTTTGGCACTTGATGCTCCGCCTTTACACGTTGACAAGTTAAACACCTCGAGATAAACTCCGCGATCTCTCTTTTCATATTGCTCCACCAAAATGTATGTCGAAGATCGTGATACATTTTGGTACTCCCAGGATGGATTGCAAACGGTGTGTTGTGTGCCTCCATCATTATTCTATGCTTCAAGTCAAAATCGTTAGGAACACAAAGTCTGGAGTTGACTCGAAGTATTCCTTCTTCATCGATTCTTGCTTCTGGAATAGCACCTTCTTGCACTTTCTTCTTCATACGCATCAGCTCCATGTCCGTAGCTTGAGCAGCTTTAACTTTATCGATTAAAGTCGGTTCTACTCGTATATTTGATATCATCATGTGGGTACTTGGAGCCTTCATCTCTATCTCCATCCTTTGTAAGTCATACAAAATGGGCCTTTGTGTTAACAATATTGCACTCGTACCCGCATATGATCTTCTACTCAATGCGTCAGCTACTACGTTTGCTTTTCCAGGATGATATTGGATGGTATGATCGTAATCTTTCAACAGCTCGAGCCAACGTCGCTGCCGCATGTTGAGTTCCTTTTGGGTGAAGAAATATTTGAGGCTTTTATGATCTGTATAGATCTCCACTTTCTCCCCATACAGGTAGTGTCTCCAGATCTTCAACGCAAAAACGACTGCTGCCAACTCCAAATCATGAGTAGGATAATTCCTCTCATATTCTTTGAGTTGTCGTGAGGCATAGGCTATGACTTTCCCATGTTGCATGAGAACACATCCTAACCCTTTGCCTGAAGCATCGCTGTAGATAACAAATCCATCCGAACCAGATGGTATTGTCAGAACAGGTGCCGAAATGAGTCTCCTCTTGAGTTCTTGGAAACTCTTCTCGCATTCCTCACTCCATACAAATTTTGTATCTTTCCGAGTCAGCTGAGTTAACGGAGTAGCGATTCGAGAAAATCCTTCCACAAATCTCCGATAATAACCAGCTAAGCCTAGAAAGCTACGTACTTCGGTTACCGACTTCGGTTGCTCCCAACTTTGTATGGCTTCAATCTTCGCCGGGTCGACAGATACTCCATGTTTTGACACCACGTGCCCAAGGAATGCTACTTCCTCAAGCCAGAACTCGCATTTCTTCAATTTGGCATATAGCTTATTTTCACGAAGCCTTTGCAGTACCAGCTTCAAATGGCGCTCATGATCTTCACGGCTTTTGGAATAGATGAGGATGTCATCAATAAAGACAACAACGAACTGATCCAAATATTCTTTGAATACACGGTTCATCATATCCATGAAGGCAGCAGGAGCATTAGTCAATCCAAAAGACATTACTAAGAATTCATAATGCCCGTACCGAGTTCTGAAGGCAGTCTTTGGAATATCCTCAGTTTTAATCTTCAGCTGATGATATCCAGAACGAAGGTCGATCTTTGAAAAGAATGTGTTCCTTGTAACTGGTCGAACAGGTCATCAATGCGAGGTAGCGGATACCTATTCTTGATAGTGACATGATTCAATTCTCGATAGTCGATACAAAGTCGCATACTCCCGTCTTTCTTCTTTACGAATAAAACAGGAGCACCCCAAGGAGACGTACTAGGACGAATAAAACCGATGTCCAACAACTCCTGTAGTTGGACTTTTAACTCCTGAAGTTCAATAGGAGCCATTCGATATGGAGTTTTAGAAATGGGCTTTGTACCGGGTTCAAGGTCAATAAAGAATTCAACTTCACGTTCTGGGGGTAGACAGGAAGTTCTTCAGGAAATACATCGGGAAATTCTCTAACAATAGAAATATTATTCAAATCTGACTTGTCTTTGTTCAAATCCATTACATGGGCTAAGAAAGCTTGACATCCGTTTTTCAATAAACGAATAGCTTTGTGGCTTGATATGACAGTGACTGATTTTAGTGGTTTAGTAGTTTGAATTCGTATGACAGGTTGGTTAGGAATATGAAAACTAACAACCTTACGAAAACAATCAATTTTAGCATGATGAGTGGTTAACCAATCAATTCCTAAAATCACATCAAAAGCAAGTATCTTTAAAGAGATAAGATCAACAGGTAATGTGATAGTACCAACTTGGATCATGCAAGATTTATAAACTGTAGATGTAACGAAGGTTTCACCCAACGGAGTTTCAACAGATAAGTTAAAGTCCAATTTCTCCGGAGTCAAGTTTAAACGTTGAGCACAAGCAGGAGAGATAAAAGAATGGGTAGAACCGGTATCTAGTAAAGTATAAACTTCGCAAGAATTCAAGATTAGCTTACCCGTGATCACCTCGTTCGGGTTTCTCGCGTTTTGGCCAGTAACGACAAACGCCCTTCCAGGAACCGCTGATTTCGACTTATCCGGGACAGCTTTTGGAGTCACCATCCCCGCTGAACTTGGTTTTGCTACAGAACAATCTCGAGCTATATGACCCTCCTTTCCACAGTTATAACATACCTTGGATTGTTGTGGGCAGTTTGGGCTGATATGTCCCTCTTTCCCACATTTGTAACATACGACCGGTGGTCGTTCTCCTCCCCTAGAAACTGTTGATGTTTGTGCTGACGTCTTCACATTATCATTGTTGTACCTTCTCTTCTTGAAATCTCCTCCCGACTCGCTCCTTCTATTATCACGACCACGATTACCACCAGAGTGGTTACCGCTTTTGTCCGAATATTTTCCTCCCTGCTGGTTTTCATTGCTTCGATGACTGCCGCCACCGGTATGACCCTGGTTGTGGTCCCTCGGTTGCACATACTCATTATCTCGCTCTAATAATTGAGCCCTATTTACAACATCTGAATATAAAGAAAATTTATGAGAGATAAGATATTGTCGAATCTCGGGTTTTAGACCTCTCAGAAACATCCTTGTCATTCGTTCCTCATTTTCGACCAAATGAGGTGCAAACCTGGATAACTCTGCAAACTTCGCCTCGTACTGGGACACCGTCATGTTGTTTTGTTCCAGTCTGATAAACTCTACCTCCTTCATATGACGAATACTTTCAGGAAAGTACTTGTCATTGAACAGTTTTTGAAATGTTTCCCAGGACATGTTGAGTGCGTCAGGCTGGGTACGCTTCACAGACTCCCACCAGTAGTCTGCCTCACCGCGGAACATAAAGGTGGCGAATGGAACCTTCTGTTCCTCCGTGCATCCCAAGACATCGAATATCTTGGTAATTTGCTTGACCCACGTTTCCGCCATGATCGGATCCGGCTTTCCCTTAAATTCTGGTGGTCCCAATTCTTTGAACTGCTTAGCTGTGACAAACCGCGCGTTATCATTTCCACCCGTATTCTGCACACGAGTCTCCCTCGTCTGATTTTGCATGAACTGCAAAAAGCTCCTAAACATTCCATCATTCATCGTTTGCTCGGTAACGTTGTTTACAGGAGGAAAATTGAATTCCTGTTGCACGTTCCCCTGGGTGGTGATCAAAGGTGTCTCCACGGTCTGATTTACTCCATTATTAACGTTCTCAGCTGCCATTCTTAAATACTGCCATAAAACAAGGGTTAATAGTCATGTCATATATTATCCCTATACTCTGACCGACCAAATAAACACCAAATAAACTTAGTCAAGTCATACTAGTGAAGGAATTCCCGTCTCTCCCCTCCTAGTTCTTGTCTCACATCTCAGCCAGGGATCATATCCCTAAGCTTTGATACCAACTGTGACGCCCCCAAAATAGGTATACAACACCCATTCTGAGTCGCCAAATACATGGTACAGAAAGCAAACTACAACTTCAATAATACAAATGTCGTGCAAAATACGACAACACATACTGTGAGTTTAAATACAAATATTGTCTTCTAGACAATATCCACACTCAAATAAATCCTCATTACAATTATTCAAACACTATTTTACAGAAATAGTGAGGACTGCTAAAACATCTTTCTAGAACCATCACTCCATACCCCGACTAGATCCTGCTATGTTCTCACCTCCTGAGAAGAAAAATGGAACAAAAAGGAAAAGGGTGAGCTCAACTAGCCCAGTAAAGAATATTATGACTAAGATAATATACAAACAAATTATCGTTAGTCTTCAACAGGGAAAAATCTGATAGAATATAATCGACAACAAGTTTTAGATCAACAACTGCAGCGGAAACAGCAAACCATTAGAAGAGTCAAGTAGAGAAAGAATTCTACTATCTTCTAAGATTTAAAAGTCCATCATCAATATTTTATCCCTGTAACATCAATTAATAATCATCTTTATCCAAATATTCATCTTTGCACTACAGGCCAAAGATATTCATTTGTATCACCTGTCAGTCATGTTCATCTCAACACCTGTTCATCTTTGCACTACAGGCCAAAGATATTCATCAAGTAATCATACATCTTTGCACTACAGGCCAAAGATATTCATTAATATCATCATTTAGGACTGAGGATGATGAAAAATATCTTAAAGAGAACGAATCCAATGAGACAGAAGGACAAATAGTAGGGATTCGTATAACAGTTTATCCAAGATCAATAATACTTCATAATAATCAATTGTGAAGCAGAATTCAAAAATAAAGATCAAAACATGGATACAATCAAAGATAGTAACCATAATAGACATCTCGGACAAAAAGGAAAAATTTTATTTTTCGGTGAATAGTGCCGTATTCGTGAATAGTGCCGTATACGTGAATAGTGCCGTATACATGAATAGTAATCCCGACACAAAAAGTTCCAAATTTGATAAAAACTCATATCAATATTTCAGCATAATGATATTGAAGAAAATAATATCATTTAAGAAGAAAATAATATCCCTTACCTCAAGATATCAGTACTTCTGGTCGGAATACCGGTATAAGGCTGAAAGAAACTTGCTCTGATGAATAGAAACTCTCAAAGTATCTAAATACTCACAAAATACACTCAATAATCTAGAGAGAGAAAGAGAGAAAACTTGTTTCTGGTGTGATTTTTAATTCTAACTTAGCCCTCTATTTATAGGAAAATTTTAGTAGGTTTGACCTGCAACCTGATGGCTTTACCTGCTACTATTCCCACCCACCACATTTGAAATATAATTCAGCACATTTCTTCACCAACCACAAGTGGGGCCCACCAATTCTAGAATTTTCCATCAAAATGATAAACTCCGAAAATTCAACAATTTCTGAACCAGTCATCTCGTAAAATTCATAATAAATCATACGTTCATTTTTAACGGTTCAAAATTTGTGGACATATACTCAACTTATATATGTATAACATATCCAAAAATTACCACGATCCAACGGTCGGATTAAAAATTATAACACCCGCAATATTTCTCAAAAACCCTGATTTGATTTTTAATACCTCCATTCCGATAAAAATACTGATAAAACACCTCAACATTAACTCCTTCATTTTTAACCACAAAAATATATCCCTCATTTATATCCACATAAAATAAATATTTCCTTATCATATGAATCAATAATTAATTATTCACAAATAATATTACAGAATCACATTTATGACAACCAGGCCGTTCCCAGGAAAGAGGGGGCTTTCCAATAAGGATTTCTCCTTACTGGCGCGCAATTAGATGACCAAACCTCTCCTTAGACAGAACTTTCTAGACATTGCCAATAATGTTATATAATAATATTATTCAAATAATATGAATTATTGATCTGATAATGGAAAATACTGTGCAGCAACAATTATTGAAACAACAATAATATAAAATATCAATGCAACAATTATTGAATCAATAAAATAAAATATTGAACAATAACTACTGTAACAATTATTAAGTAGTGCCTTCTTACGTAAGAATTAATAATTGGTGCAATACCGTGTGCTACTGTATTTTAATCACCGGGTATTCCAACAGTATTAACGGTAACAACTACGCCGTTATTTATAAATAACTTATACTTGTCATTTTCTTCATCCAATCGCTTTCCGTTATGGGGCCCACACAAGGCTGCACCGTCGTACGAATATTCCCCGACAGCAAGAATATTCCACGACCAAACGAATATTCCCCGACAAAATGAATGTTTTATAACCACTTGCTTATTTTACAAAATTTGCACATTTCACCCATAACCAAAGTATTATATCAAATTAGCCCCTTATTATTCACAATAATATTTAGAGAAAATTTGATTTTATTCATTAATAAGTTGGGGTTTTACAATTATATTGCTTAAAATTAAATAAATTGAAACCAATTTAAATTATAAGATTATATTAAATTAATTTTTAAAAAATCAGCAATTATCCTATATTTTAAAATGGAGGGCAGTACTATATATTAGTCGAAAATTTTAACTAAATTTTGTGTCGACTAGGTATAGTGCCATGGTTATAAATAGGTTACAATTTAGGGGTAATTTGTGTACCATACAAAAGTTAACCATTTCTTCAGTAAATTTATCACTTTTTCCATAAGGAAAAATAATTTTACATTAGGAAAAACATCAAACATAAGATTCAAAGTTTAGGGGCAATTTGATAAATGTATCATTTATTTCTATATATGAATACAAATAAAGGAAATTCTTTTTTAAACCCCTAATTTTGAAAATCGATCCAATCTATTATATTTTTCTGTCAACTTTTTTCTAATATATAATACAAAAATTATTTTACAACTATAATATCAGATACGCAAGTATTTGATACAAATATTATTTTATCATAAAATATAATAATTTTATTATTAACTATACATAAATAACAATGCTACTATCACGTAAAAAAAATAGTCACATAATATTCACATACACACACATGCATATTGTGAGCCCCGCTTGACATGTGGGACCCGCAGTATGCTTGTATGTGAGCATTATATGACTTTTTTTTATATGATAGTAACATTATTTATAGATGAAAGGGTATTGACGAGAGTAGTTGTATAAAATTAAATTTGATTAATTAATTAATACAATATCTCGGAGGTGATATCTCTAAATCAGCATTTTATGGGTCGATTGACTCTAAAGGGGGTGTATTCAATTAAAATTTTTAAAGATTTTTTTTTAGTGACAGACTTTTATAGAATTTGTGATATTTTAATGACTTTCACAGACTTTAAAGATTTTTTTAAAATGACTTTTATAGACTCCATAAAATAAGTAACAGACTTTTATAATTTTTTTATCAAGAATGTGATAGACTTTTGTATACTTCTAATATATCTTGTAACTTATATTAATTGTTAATTAGTCCATGTGTACAACCTCTCCCTCTTTTTTCATGAACTAGAGTAAATCTCATTATATTATTGTAGCATGAGATTTTATATATGTTGAAAGCGTTCACATTATTCTACTAATTTCATGATACATTTGGATACTCGGATACTAATAAAATTTTAAAAACTACAGACGCAATAAAAAAAGTAAGCTCACTTTTCATTGAGCTATATATACTTTATGCATATGCGTACGCTTTTTACTAATAATTGATTTTTTTTTATTATTGATTGATTTACTAATATATATATATATATATATATATATATATATATATATATATATATATATATATGTTGATTGTATGATTCTGCCAACCCAATTTTTAATCTTAACTGCAGTTAATTTTGTTTGATTGTGTGAACCTTTTTTATGCGCCTAACTTATATCAAAGCAGTGCGTTTTTTCTTTTTTTATAAGGGAAAGATAACGATTCTGTCAATTTGTCATGTAGGAATACAACCACATGTTACATTATTTCACTATGATACACTAAAGACACTTGAAGACGAATATGGAGGATGTCTCAAAAATTAACAGTGATTTTCTTCATTTAAAATATCAGAAAACTAAAAAAAAAAAAACACATGCACATCATATATTTTCTATTTTCATATATTATAATACATAATCTTTACAATTGATATAAGAGTTTTATGATTTTATCTCACATTTGTTGAACAAATCTCTTTCCTCTTTCTATTGGAAGCTTTCGAACGACTGCTTTTTTTCTCACCAATTCAGATTAGGTCTAGTTATTTGTTTACTTATTAATATATGTTGTTAATATTCTTATAATAAAATTATAATAAATCTAATTATTTTTATAGCCCAAATTTTATCAAATTATTTATCCATCACATATTAATATGTATTAGTCCATATAAAATAAATAACTAATTTGACCCAATAAAAGTCAAAGTCCAATTAATAACTAGTTTTATCTGTCTTTGTATTTATTTAGAAGTCTTTAGAAATATTTAGAGATGATGTAAGCCTTTGGATATGGGTTGATAATTATAATTCTTCTTCTAAAGTCTATCAAACTATACCATTTGATAGAAATATTTAAAATCTATGATTTTTTGAATACCAAAATACATTTATAGACTTTTTAAAAATCTTAGGGGGTGCATTCAATTAAAATTCTTAGACTTTTTTTAAGTGACAGACTTTTATAGAATTTATGGGATTTTAACGACTTTCACAGACTTTAAAAACTTTTTTAAAATAACTTTTATAGACTCCATGAAATAAGTAACATACTTTTATAAACTTTTTATTAAGACTGTGATAGACTTTTGTATACTTCTAATATATCTTGCAACTTATATTAATTGTTAATTAGCCCATGTGTACAACCTCTCCCTCTTTTTTCATGAACTAGAGTAAATATAATTATATTATTGTGACATGAGATTTTATATATGTTGAAAGCGTTCACATTATTCTACTCATTTCATGATACATTTAGATACTCGGATACCAATAAAATATTAAAAATTACAGACGCAATACAAAAATTAAGCTCACTTTTCATTGAGCTATATATACTTTATGCATATGTATACGCTTTTTACTAATAATTGATTGCTTTTATTATTGATTGCTTTATTTGTGTGTGTGTGTGTGTGTGTATATATATATATATATATATATGTTGATTGTGTGATTCTGTCTACCCAATTTTTTATTTTAACTGCTGTTAATTTTATTTGATTGTCTGGACCTTTTTTATGCGCCTAACATATATCAAAGCAGTGTATTTTTTCTTTTTTTATAAGAAAAAGATAACAATTCTGTCAATTTGTCAAGCAGGAATACAACCGTATGTTACATTATTTTACTATGATACACCAAAGACACTTGAAGACGAATATGGAGGATGTCTCAAAAATTAACAGTAATTTTATTCGTTTAAAATGTCAGAAAACTATAAAAAAAACATACACATACACATCATATATTTTCTATTTTTACATATTATAATACATAATTTTTACAATTGATATGAGAGTTTTATGATTTTATCTCACCTTTGTTGAAAAAATCTCTTTTCTCTTTCTATTGAAAACTTACGGCTACTTTTTCTCTCACCAATTCAGATTAGGTCTAGTTATTTGTTTGCTTATTAATATATCTTGTTAATTCTCTTATAATAAAATTATAATAAGTTCAATTATTTTTATGGCCCAAATTTTATCAAATTATTTATCCATCACATATTAATATTTATTAGCCCATATAAAATAAATAACTAATTTGACTCAATAAAAGAAAAAGTCCAATTAATAACTAGTTTTATCTACCTTTGTATTTATTTGAAAGTCTTTAGAAATCTTTAGAGATGAGACAAGACTTTGGATATGGGTTGATAGTTATAATTCTTCTTCTAAAGTCTGTCAAACTCTACTATTTGATAGAAATCTTTAAAATCTATGACTTTTTGAATACCAAAATACTTTTATAGACTTTGTAAAAATCTTAATTCAATACCACCCAATTTTTAAAGACATTAAAAAAGTTATAATTGAATATCACTAAACTTTTATAAACTCTTTAAATGTCTTGATTGAATACAACCAAATTTTAAAAGTTTTTAAAAATTTTAATTGAATACACCCCTTAATATTGGCAAAAGTAATTATTAACGCCAAGATCTTCTCCCACGTCCCAATCACGTAAGACGCTATGATCCTGTACAGTTCAACAAGTCAACACCAAAAGCTTGACGGCCTGACCGTCGGGGGATAACTCCGGCGTGAGAGTCAGTACAGGCGATCACAAGGTTAACAATGGAGGAAAAATATTGACTAGTGTCTGAGGGTGTATGAAATGATAATGTTGTGTGTAGTATTTTGTTACCTCTTTTCCTTTTGTGATCCTTGCCCCATACGTTCCCCAGACCCGGTTCACTGTGCCACCCACTATCTCCTGACACCTCCTCTCCACCCCGGTCATCTCAGCCGAAAGTGTACAGCTTATTTTCCTACCTGCTACCATTGTTACCTCCCGCCGGCAATCGGAGTCCCATCCTCATTAATGCCATGCAGAAAGGTGACAGACATAACAGTCAACAACTGCCTTTTGTCATGATTACCGGTCAAAGATAGGATAAGTAATACCTTACGTAATGGGCCGATCCAATGACTAAGCCCAATAGTGTAGTCAAGTAGCGGGGCCCAATTCATTTGACCTAACATGACCAAAGTGACATAGCCCAAAGGTCAAGCCCATTCGGCCTGGCCCAGTACGAAAAGTATTATGGCCCAACATTGCCCCCCAGTCTTTTATTAAACAGGATGTTTAGTAGAAGACTGTAAATAGTGCGAGTCCATAGGGAGAAGGGATCCAATAAGCGCCGACCCACCTTGGATAACCCATTAAAACCAAAATCGGACGTTACCCCTTCCTCTCCCACATCATTACCTCCAATTAATGCGCCGTCCTCGGTTCTCGTGCAAAATTTGAAAAGACCGCTATAAAAGCCTTTTTTCCCCAATTCTGACGACTTTACCAGCTTAATTTGAATTTGATATACAGTGTTTTCTCCTTATCTCCGATTTCTTTCTCTCCTACAAGATCTCAGTAACAATGGCGGCCCAAGATTCTGACAACTCCACCCCTATTCTTGCTGTTCCGATTTCCATCACTCCTCCTATCCACAAGCCTACTGAGTCAGTTCCAAACCCCAACCCCCAAATCATGGCTAACCCTGCCGGGACATCTTCAAACCCCCTACCCAACCCCTCCGAGTTCTTTGAGAGTGAAAAACAATATCCCCACACCAATATCCCCTCCATCATTACCGAAATCGAGCTGCGCGCCATCAGGAGTCGGTATCAGATTCCGGACACCCATCTGGTGAGGGCTCCGGAATCGCACGAGCGGATGTACCAACGGCCGGATGGGTGGACTGCCGTACCGGTAACTGTTCTAGATAAGGGAGTTAGATTCCCTCTCCACTCCTTCCTCATTACCCTCCTGGGATTTGTCGGAGTAGGATTCGCCCAATTGGTGCCGAATTCATACATTCACATCCTGGCTTTCATAGCATTCTGTTATGAGCTGGGGATACCCCCAACAGTCGATTCCTTCTTCACTCTCTTCTCGGCCGGGAAGTCTCGGGAACGAGGCTTCAAGGTGTTGAGCAAACAGTCTCCCAAGCCCAACGCCAAGTTCTAGAAGCGATCTTTGATGGATACCCCTTCGAGCAACAAGGGGTGGCACAGAGAATGGTTTTTCGTGAAGGGACCTGAAATCCCATCTATCCCGGAATGGACCACCTCCGAAAGAATTTCTGCAGACTTTGGGAACATTCCAGAGGAGCGTGTGAAAGAAATGGCGAGCATACTCGAGAGGATTCCCCTGAAGGAATGGAGCTTCTGACTCCTGAGTAAGCAATCATGGTTATATGACCATAAATTATCTTTGATAAAACTAACATCGATCGATCGAAGGGAATTGGATAAATTCCTTTCGGGTAAATCATCATCATCCCCCACTAACATCCCACAGGAAGAACTTCTGGCTTCGGAGGCCCATGACGCGGAAGTCTTCCATGGATCAGAACCTGCTGAGGAGCCTAACCGACCTCGACAGAAGAAGAGGGCAGTTCGGAAAGTCCGGGCAACTCCTCAAGGATCTCAATCAACTTCTGCAGCGAGCTTGATTGACATGCCTGCGATCGACCGAATGCAGGCTCTTCGGATTAAAAAGAGGAAGACCAAGGTGACTCCTCTGTCCGCCGATGAGCTCCGGGTTCCTTCTGCCGCAGTCGATCCGCCTATCGTCATTCCCGTAGAAATCCATGTTTCAGAAGACGAGCTCGAAAACCCGAACGAGTCTCCTCTTCTGTCTCGTAAAAGGAAGCAGCCTTCCGAGGATCAACCACAACCGCCCCCCGAACCATCAATGCCTTCTCCGACAAGATCCTCCCCCTCCGCCTTCAGACGAGAAGCTGCATCTTCTCCCACTGTGTGGCCGGAGTTCAACGCCAACTTCCCCTTTCAGCTGTTCGACTCCTTTGTTCGGGAGACCGATGATCATCGGTTCGGAAACAGCTCGATTAGGGATTTGATCGAAGAAGGCATGAGCTATCAGGCTAAGGTTAGTTTGTTCAATTTGAGATATTTGGAAATCATTTGTTTCATCTGTTCCTTCTACTAATTCACCGACTTTCTTTAACTGTCTGTAGGCAAATGCTGTCTTCGGGAGACTTCTTCTCCGATACAGAGAGTCCGAAGCCGAAGAAGATACAGCTAGGCGAGAGAAGGCCATTCTGGCTTCGGCTCTGGAAAGGGAGAGAAGGGCCCATGGTGCCACTCTTCTCAATAATGAAGGCCTCCAGAAGGATGTGAATAATTTAAAAGAGAAACTGGAGACAGCCGAGGCCACCCACCAACTGACCGTTACTACGAACATAGACCTGATTCGTCGAAACGAGGTCCTTGTTGGGAAGAACGAGACGATGGTGAAGACCAATAAGAGTCTGGCGGTACAAGTACATGATCTTGAAGCCAGGAATTTGAGACATCTGAAGGAGCGGGCAAAACTCGAAGAGGAGCTCCGTGAACTTCGGGCTCTGAGAGATTTGGGTCCTTCTCTAACCGGAAATCTTCGGAGGGAAGTTCAACAAGAATACCGGAAATCTGCCGAGTTGAACGATGAGATCATCCATGTAAGACCCCAACTTATTAATGAATAAAATCAAATTTTCTCTAAATATTATTGTGAATAATAAGGGGTTAATTTGATATAATACTTTGGTTATGGGTGAAATGTGCAAATTTTGCAAAATAAGCAAGTGGTTATAAAATATTTATTTTTGGTCGGTGAATATTCGGTTGGTCGTGGAATATTCTTGCTGTCGGGGAATATTCGTACGACGACGCAGCCTTGTGTGGGCCCCATAACGGAAAGCGATTGGATGAAGAAAACGACAAGTATAAGTTGTTTATAAATAACGGCGTAGTTGTTACCGTTAATACTGTTGGAATACCCGGTGGTTAAAATACAGTAGCACACGGTATTGCACCAATTATTGATTCTTACGTAAGAAGGCACTACTCAATAATTGTTACAGTAGTTATTATTCAATATTTTATTTTATTGATTCAATAATTGCTGCGTTGATATTTTATATTATTGTTGTTTCAATAATTGTTGCTGCACAGTATTTTCATTTATCAGATCAATAATTCATATTATTTGAATAATATTATTAGATAACATTATTGGCAATGTCTAGAAAGTTCTGTCTAAGGAGAGGTTTGGTCATCTAATTGCGCGCCAGTAAGGAGAAATCCTTATTGGAAAGCCCCCTCTTTCCTGGGAACGGCCTGGTTGTCATAAATGTGATTCTGTAATATTATTTGTGAATAATTAATTATTGATTCATATGATAAGGAAATATTTATTTTATGTGGATATAAATGAGGGATATATTTTTGTGGTTAAAAATGAAGGAGTTAATGTTGAGGTTTTTGTCAGTATTTTTGTCGGAATGGAGGTATTAAAAATCAGGGTTTTTGAGATAGTTTGCGGGGGTTATAATTTTTAATCCGACCGTTGGATCGTGGTAATTTTTGGATATGTTATACATATATAAGTTGAGTATATGTCCACAAATTTTGAACCGTTAAAAATGAACGTATGATTTATTACGAATTTTACAAGATGACTGGTTCAGAAATTGTTGAATTTTCGGAGTTTATCATTTTGGTGGAAAATTCTAGAATTGGTGGGCCCCACTTGTGGTTGGTGAAGAAATGTGCTGAATTATATTTCAAATGTGGTAGGTGGGAATAGTAGCAGGTAAAGCCATCAGGTTGCAGGTCAAACCTACCAAAATTTTCCTATAAATAGAGGGCTAAGTTAGAATTGAAAATTACACCAGAAACAAGTTTTCTCTCTTTCTCTCTCTAGATTATTGAGTGTATTTTGTGAGTATTTAGATACTTTGAGAGTTTCTATTCATCAGAGCAAGTTTCTTTCAGCCTTATACCGGTATTCCGACCAGAAGTACTGATATTTTGAGGTAAGGGATATTATTTTCTTCTTAATGATATTATTTTCTTCAATATCATTATGCTGAAATATTGATATGAGTTTTTATCAAATTTGGAACTTTTTGTGTCGGGGGTTACTATTCACGTATACGGCACTATTCACGTATACGGCACTATTCACGAATACGGCACTATTCACCGAAAAATAAAATTTTCCCTTTTTGTCCAAGATGTCTATTATGGTTACTATCTTTGATTGTATCCATGTTTTGATCTTTATTTTTGAATTCTGCTTCACAATTGATTATTATGAAGTATTATTGATCTTGGATAAACTGTTATACGAATCCCTACTATTTGTCCTTCTGTCTCATTGGATTCGTTCTCTTTAAGATATTTTTCATCATCCTCAGTCCTAAATGATGATATTACTGAATATCTTTGGCCTGTAGTGCAAAGATGTATAATTACTTGATGAATATCTTTGGCCTGTAGTGCAAAGATGAACAGGTGTTGAGATGAACATGACCGACTGATGATACAAATGAATATCTTTGGCCTGTAGTGCAAAGATGAATATTTGGTTAAAGATGATTATTAATTGATGTTACAGGGATAAAATATTGATGATGGACTTTTAAATCTTAGAAGATAGTAGAATTCTTTCTCTACTTGACTCTTCTAATGGTTTGCTGTTTCCGCTGCAGTTGTTGATCTAAAACTTGTTGTCGATTATATTTTATCAGATTTTTCCCTGTTGAAGACTAACGATAATTTGTTGTATATTATCTTAGTCATAATATTCTTTACTGGGCTAGTTGAGCTCACCCTTTTCCTTTTTGTTCCATTTTTCTTCTCAGGAGGTGAGAACATAGCAGGATCTAGTCGGGGTATGGAGTGATGGTTCTAGAAAGATGTATTAGCAGTCCTCACTATTTCTGTAAAATAGTGTTTGAATAATTGTAATGAGGATTTATTTGAGTGTGGATATTGTCTAGAAGACAATATTTGTATTTAAACTCACAGTATGTGTTGTCGTATTTTGCACGACAATTGTATTATTGAAGTTGTAGTTTGCTTTCTGTACCATGTATTTGGCGACTCAGAATGGGTGTTGTATACCTATTCTGGGGGCGTCACAGTTGGTATCAGAGCTTAGGGATATGATCCCTGGCTGAGATGTGAGACAAGAACTAGGAGGGGAGAGACGGGGAATTCCTTCGCTAGTATGACCTGACTAAGTTTATTTGGTGTTTATTTGGTCGGTCAGAGTATAGGGATAATATATGACATGACTATTAACCCTTGTTTTATGGCAGTATTTAAGAATGGCAGCTGAGAACGTTAATAATGGAGTAAATCAGACCGTGGAGACACCTTTGATCACTACCCAGGGGAACGTGCAACAGGAAGGCAATATTCCTCCTGTAAACAACGTTACCGAGCAAACGATGAATGATGGAATGTTTAGGAGCTTTTTGCAGTTCATGCAAAATCAGACGAGGGAGACTCGTGTGCAGAATACGGGTGGAAATGATAACAACGCGCGGTTTGTCACAGCTAAGCAGTTCAAAGAATTGGGACCACCAGAATTTAAGGGAAAGCCGGATCCGATCATGGCGGAAACGTGGGTCAAGCAAATTACCAAGATATTTGATGTCTTGGGATGCACGGAGGAACAGAAGGTTCCATTCGCCACATTTATGTTCCGCGGTGAGGCAGACTACTGGTGGGAGTCTGTGAAGCGTACCCAGCCTGACGCACTCAACATGTCCTGGGAAACATTTCAAAAACTGTTCAATGACAAGTACTTTCCTGAAAGTATTCGTCATATGAAGGAGGTTGAGTTTATTAGACTGGAACAAAACAACATGACGGTGTCCCAGTACGAGGCGAAGTTTGCAGAGTTATCCAGGTTTGCACCTCATTTGGTCGAAAATGAGGAACGAATGACGCGGATGTTTCTGAGAGGTTTAAAACCTGAGATTCGTCAATATCTTATCTCTCATAAATTTTCTCTATATTCAGATGTTGTCAACAGGGCCCAATTATTAGAGAGAGATAATGAGTATACTCAACCGAGGGACCACAACCAGGGTCATACCGGTGACAGCAATCATCAGAGCGATGATAACCAACGAGGAGGGAAAAATACGAACAAAGGCGGTAACCACTCGGTGGTCATCGTGGCCATGATAATAGGAGAGGTGAGTCAAGTGGAAATTTCAGAAAGAGGAGATTCAACAATGACGGGAAGACATCAGCAGCAGCACCAGCACCAACAACAAATTTTAGGGGAGGAGAACGACCACCAGTTAGATGTTACAAATGCGGGAAAGAGGGACATATCAGCCCAAACTGTCCACAACAATCCAAGGTGTGTTACAACTGTGGGAAGGAAGGCCACATCGCTCGAGATTGTACTATAGCAAAACCAAGTTCAGCGGGAGTGGTGACTCCAAGGGCTGTCCCGGATAAGTCGAAATCAGCGGTTCCTGGAAGAGCGTTTGTCGTAACTGGCCAAAACGTGAGAAACCCGAACGAGGTGATCACGGGTAAGCTAATCTTGAATTCTTGCGAAGTTTATACTTTACTAGATACCGGTTCTACCCATTCTTTTATCTCTCCTGCTTGTGCTCAACGTTTAAACTTGACTCCGGAGAAATTGGACTTTAACTTATCTGTTGAAACTCCGTTGGGTGAAACCTTCGTTACATCTACAGTTTATAAATCTTGCATGATCCAAGTTGGCACTATCACATTACCTGTTGATCTTATCTCTTTAAAGATACTTGCTTTTGATGTGATTTTAGGAATTGATTGGTTAACCACTCATCATGCTAAAATTGATTGTTTTCGTAAGGTTGTTAGTTTTCATATTCCTAACCAACCTGTCATACGAATTCAAACTACTAAACCACTAAAATCAGTCACTGTCATATCAAGCCACAAAGCTATTCGTTTATTGAAAAACGGATGTCAAGCTTTCTTAGCCCATGTTATGGATTTGAACAAAGACAAGTCAGATTTGAATAATATTTCTATTGTTAGAGAATTTTCCGATGTATTTCCTGAAGAACTTCCCGGTCTACCCCCGGAACGAGAAATTGAATTCTTTATTGACCTTGAACCCGGTACAAAGCCCATTTCTAAAACCCCATATCGAATGGCTCCTATTGAACTTCAGGAGTTAAAAGTCCAACTACAGGAGTTGTTGGACATCGGTTTTATTCGTCCTAGTACGTCTCCTTGGGGTGCTCCTGTTTTATTCGTAAAGAAGAAAGACGGGAGTATGCGACTTTGTATTGACTATCGAGAATTGAACCATGTCACCATCAAGAATAGGTATCCGCTACCTCGCATTGATGACCTGTTTGACCAGTTGCAAGGAGCACAATTCTTTTCAAAGATCGATCTTCGTTCTGGATATCATCAGCTGAAGATTAAAACTGAGGATATTCCAAAGACTGCCTTCAGAACTCGGTACGGGCATTATGAATTCTTAGTAATGTCTTTTGGATTGACTAATGCTCCTGCTGCCTTCATGGATATGATGAACCGTGTATTCAAAGAATATTTGGATCAGTTCGTTGTTGTCTTTATTGATGACATCCTCATCTATTCCAAAAGCCGTGAAGATCATGAGCGCCATTTGAAGCTGGTACTGCAAAGGCTTCGTGAAAACAAGCTATATGCCAAACTGAAGAAATGCGAGTTCTGGCTTGAGGAAGTAGCATTCCTTGGGCACGTGGTGTCAAAACATGGAGTATCTGTCGACCCGGCGAAGATTGAAGCCATACAAAGTTGGGAGCAACCGAAGTCGGTAACCGAAGTACGTAGCTTTCTGGGCTTAGCTGGTTATTATCGGAGATTTGTGGAAGGATTTTCTCGAATCGCTACTCCGTTAACTCAGCTGACTCGGAAAGATACAAAATTCGTATGGAGTGAGGAATGCGAGAAGAGTTTCCAAGAACTCAAGAGGAGACTCATTTCGGCACCTGTTTTGACAATACCATCTGGTTCGGATGGATTTGTTATCTACAGCGATGCTTCAGGCAAAGGGTTAGGATGTGTTCTCATGCAACATGGGAAAGTCATAGCCTATGCCTCACGACAACTCAAAGAATATGAGAGGAATTATCCTACTCATGATTTGGAGTTGGCAGCAGTCGTTTTTGCGTTGAAGATCTGGAGACACTACCTGTATGGGGAGAAAGTGGAGATCTATACAGATCATAAAAGCCTCAAATATTTCTTCACCCAAAAGGAACTCAACATGCGGCAACGACGTTGGCTTGAGCTGTTGAAAGATTACGATCATACCATCCAATACCATCCTGGAAAAGCAAACGTAGTAGCTGACGCATTGAGTAGAAGATCATATGCGGGTACGAGTGCAATGTTTTTAACACAAAGGCCCATTTTGTATGACTTGCAAAGGATGGAGATAGAGATGAAGGCTCCAAGTACCCACATGATGATATCAAATATACGAGTAGAACCGACTTTAATCGATAAAGTTAAAGCTGCTCAAGCTACGGACATAGAGCTGATGCGTATGAAGAAGAAAGTGCAAGAAGGTGCTATTCCAGAAGCAAGAATCGATGAAGAAGGAATACTTCGAGTCAACTCCAGACTTTGTGTTCCTAACGATTTTGACTTGAAGCATAGAATAATGATGGAGGCACACAACACACCGTTTGCAATCCATCCTGGGAGTACCAAAATGTATCACGATCTTCGACATACATTTTGGTGGAGCAATATGAAAAGAGAGATCGCGGAGTTTATCTCGAGGTGTTTAACTTGTCAACGTGTAAAAGCGGAGCATCAAGTACCAAAGGGTCCATTGCAACCACTTGAGATTCCGAAATGGAAGTGGGAACACATTACTATGGATTTTGTTACAGGTCTTCCCAAGGTTTCTCAAGGCATAGATGCGATTTGGGTTATTGTTGATAGATTAACCAAGTCCGCTCATTTCTTGCCGATACGTGAGACTTATTCCCTTGAACGTCTTGCTAGTATGTACGTGAACGAGATTGTGAGATTGCATGGCATGCCAGTATCCATAGTTTCGGATCGTGACCCAAGATTCACTTCACGATTTTGGGTTAGCTTGCAGAAAGCTATGGGCACGGATTTACGATTCAGTTCAGCATACCATCCTCAAACGGACGGACAATCAGAGAGGACTATTCAAACTCTTGAAGATCTATTAAGACTTTGTGTCTTAGATCTCAAAGGGAGTTGGGATAAGTACCTACCATTGGTGGAATTCTCCTACAACAACAGTTATCAGGCGAGCATAGGTATGGCTCCATTTGAGGCGTTGTATGGAAGAAAATGTCGTTCTCCAGTATGCTGGGACGAGGTGGGTGAAGCAACATTGTTGGGACCAGAATTGGTACGCATTACTACAGAGAAGATCCAAACGATTCGACAACGTATACAAACGGCACAGGATCGACAAAAGAGTTATGCGGATCTTCATCGGAAGGACGTGGAATTTAATATTGGGGATCATGTATTGTTACGTGTTGCACCATGGAAGGGAGTTACAAGATTTGGGAAGAGAGGAAAGCTCAATCCAAGATTTGTTGGTCCATTTGAGATTCTTGAGCGAATAGGAAATGTGGCATATAGACTCGCATTACCTCCAAGCATGTCTCGTGTTCATAATGTTTTTCACATATCTATGCTTCGTAAATATGTTAAAGACCCGAACCACATTATTGAGTTAGAACCAGACGAGATAGCTGAAGATTTAACGTACGAGGAGGTACCTGTTAAGATCTTGGATAGGAAAGAGCATGTCCTACGCACGAAGGTTATACCACAAGTTAAGGTTTTGTGGAGAAACCATGCTATTGAAGAAATGACCTGGGAGTTGGAATCAGAAATGAAAGCGAGGTATCCTCACCTTTTTGAAACATCAGGTACGTACGTCAATTTCGAGGACGAAATTTCATAAGGAGGGGAGGTTGTAAGACCCCAACTTATTAATGAATAAAATCAAATTTTCTCTAAATATTATTGTGAATAATAAGGGGTTAATTTGATATAATACTTTGGTTATGGGTGAAATGTGCAAATTTTGCAAAATAAGCAAGTGGTTATAAAATATTTATTTTTGGTCGGTGAATATTCGGTTGGTCGTGGAATATTCTTGCTGTCGGGGAATATTCGTACGACGACGCAGCCTTGTGTGGGCCCCATAACGGAAAGCGATTGGATGAAGAAAACGACAAGTATAAGTTGTTTATAAATAACGGCGTAGTTGTTACCGTTAATACTGTTGGAATACCCGGTGGTTAAAATACAGTAGCACACGGTATTGCACCAATTATTGATTCTTACGTAAGAAGGCACTACTCAATAATTGTTACAGTAGTTATTATTCAATATTTTATTTTATTGATTCAATAATTGCTGCGTTGATATTTTATATTATTGTTGTTTCAATAATTGTTGCTGCACAGTATTTTCATTTATCAGATCAATAATTCATATTATTTGAATAATATTATTAGATAACATTATTGGCAATGTCTAGAAAGTTCTGTCTAAGGAGAGGTTTGGTCATCTAATTGCGCGCCAGTAAGGAGAAATCCTTATTGGAAAGCCCCCTCTTTCCTGGGAACGGCCTGGTTGTCATAAATGTGATTCTGTAATATTATTTGTGAATAATTAATTATTGATTCATATGATAAGGAAATATTTATTTTATGTGGATATAAATGAGGGATATATTTTTGTGGTTAAAAATGAAGGAGTTAATGTTGAGGTTTTTGTCAGTATTTTTGTCGGAATGGAGGTATTAAAAATCAGGGTTTTTGAGATAGTTTGCGGGGGTTATAATTTTTAATCCGACCGTTGGATCGTGGTAATTTTTGGATATGTTATACATATATAAGTTGAGTATATGTCCACAAATTTTGAACCGTTAAAAATGAACGTATGATTTATTACGAATTTTACAAGATGACTGGTTCAGAAATTGTTGAATTTTCGGAGTTTATCATTTTGGTGGAAAATTCTAGAATTGGTGGGCCCCACTTGTGGTTGGTGAAGAAATGTGCTGAATTATATTTCAAATGTGGTAGGTGGGAATAGTAGCAGGTAAAGCCATCAGGTTGCAGGTCAAACCTACCAAAATTTTCCTATAAATAGAGGGCTAAGTTAGAATTGAAAATCACACCAGAAACAAGTTTTCTCTCTTTCTCTCTCTAGATTATTGAGTGTATTTTGTGAGTATTTAGATACTTTGAGAGTTTCTATTCATCAGAGCAAGTTTCTTTCAGCCTTATACCGGTATTCCGACCAGAAGTACTGATATTTTGAGGTAAGGGATATTATTTTCTTCTTAATGATATTATTTTCTTCAATATCATTATGCTGAAATATTGATATGAGTTTTTATCAAATTTGGAACTTTTTGTGTCGGGGGTTACTATTCACGTATACGGCACTATTCACGTATACGGCACTATTCACGAATACGGCACTATTCACCGAAAAATAAAATTTTCCCTTTTTGTCCAAGATGTCTATTATGGTTACTATCTTTGATTGTATCCATGTTTTGATCTTTATTTTTGAATTCTGCTTCACAATTGATTATTATGAAGTATTATTGATCTTGGATAAACTGTTATACGAATCCCTACTATTTGTCCTTCTGTCTCATTGGATTCGTTCTCTTTAAGATATTTTTCATCATCCTCAGTCCTAAATGATGATATTACTGAATATCTTTGGCCTGTAGTGCAAAGATGTATAATTACTTGATGAATATCTTTGGCCTGTAGTGCAAAGATGAACAGGTGTTGAGATGAACATGACCGACTGATGATACAAATGAATATCTTTGGCCTGTAGTGCAAAGATGAATATTTGGTTAAAGATGATTATTAATTGATGTTACAGGGATAAAATATTGATGATGGACTTTTAAATCTTAGAAGATAGTAGAATTCTTTCTCTACTTGACTCTTCTAATGGTTTGCTGTTTCCGCTGCAGTTGTTGATCTAAAACTTGTTGTCGATTATATTTTATCAGATTTTTCCCTGTTGAAGACTAACGATAATTTGTTGTATATTATCTTAGTCATAATATTCTTTACTGGGCTAGTTGAGCTCACCCTTTTCCTTTTTGTTCCATTTTTCTTCTCAGGAGGTGAGAACATAGCAGGATCTAGTCGGGGTATGGAGTGATGGTTCTAGAAAGATGTATTAGCAGTCCTCACTATTTCTGTAAAATAGTGTTTGAATAATTGTAATAAGGATTTATTTGAGTGTGGATATTGTCTAGAAGACAATATTTGTATTTAAACTCACAGTATGTGTTGTCGTATTTTGCACGACAATTGTATTATTGAAGTTGTAGTTTGCTTTCTGTACCATGTATTTGGCGACTCAGAATGGGTGTTGTATACCTATTCTGGGGGCGTCACAATCCAGATGTTCTCGGATGGGTACGACGAATGCCGAAGCAAAGACAAGGCAAGACTTGTCGCCGCCAAGGTTGACCCGACCATCCTGGATTCTTCGGAAGACGAAGCTGATCCCTAAAGATGATTCTCTTTTCCCTTAGCTGTTAGGATTCTTGTAAAGCTTCTATTTTATAAATAGCATTATGTAAATAAAATATCAGCATTATTCCTTATGACTTCGGTGTATTTACTATTTATTAACACTTCAATATCGATCCAATCTTAAAAAATATGTGTAAGCTCCTTCGCGGACTTAACTTAAACTGTTAATTAACAACTAGGCAAGTCGTATAACAGATAAGACGAAGTTAAAGAACGTGGCATTCCGAACTCAACACATAGAAAAATTTAGGCAACAATAACAAAGTAAAGGAATACTTATTCGTTACCAGAGTGTGAGGTAGATACCGTGAGGGGCCTGACGAAGTCTGAATGACGACACTTGCCTACCCTGAAGGGCCTGACAAGGTCCTAAGGAACACCTACCGATGTGGCTACCATCGTATGGTCAGCGAGTCCTCCCGAACCTCCTTACACCGATGACGTTCGCCTACCACGAAGGGCCTGACGAAGCCATAAGGACCACCTGCCAATGAGGCTACCATCGAATGGTCAGCGAGTCCGCCCGAACCTCCTTACACCAATGACGTTTGCCTACCACGAAGCCATAAGGACCACCTGCCAATGAGGCTACCATCGAATGGTCAGCGAGTCCGCCCGAACCTCCTTACACCGATGATACTAACAACAACGAAGACAAGATTTGCTTGAAAAGAAAGGAATTTTTATTGATAATGACTTGAAACCATTTACAGACTTCCGGTGTACTGGCAATGTAGCTACTGAAAATATTTTCGAAGCCTGCCTGCATGCCAAGTATTCTTGATTTCTGATCCGTCCAGAGCCTTCAACCGATAAGTCCCCGGCATCGGTACTTCTATGACTTCATATGGCCCTTCCCAATTCGGCATCAACTTTCCCACATTATGAGGCGTAGACGCTTCGGCTTCTCTAAGAACGAAATCCCCTACTTCGAACCTGCGAAGCTTTACCCCTTTGTTATAATGTTTAGCCACTCTTCGCTGATAGGCTGCAAGTTTGACCAAGGCTGCTTCCCTGACTTCTTCAAGTAAATCAAGGTTGGCTTTCAGCCTTTCATCGTTGTATATTTCTCTGAACTGACTAACTCGAAGACTTGGAGATCCAATTTCAACTGGGACCAAGGCATCAGTACCGTAGGCCAGTCTGAAAGGTGAATCCCCCGTTGTAGTCCTCGGAGTAGTCCGATAAGCCCATAATACGCTGAGCAGCTCTTCCGGCCATCTTCCTTTGGCTTCATCCAATCTGCGCTTGATCCCGTTTAGAAGTGTTCTGTTAGTCACCCCGACCTGCCCATTTAACTGTGGATGAGCCACTGAAGTCTTCCTGTGCTGGACTCCCAGTTCCTTCAGAAATCCTTCAAATCTTGATCCCACAAACTGGCGTCCGTTGTCTGATATCACCACTTGAGGGATCCCGAAGCGAAACACTACGGATTCTTTCATAAATTTCAGACACTCCTGTTCCGTTATCAGCCGGAGTGGTTTCGCCTCGACCCATTTGGTCATATAATCAATAGCGACGATGACGAAACTGACCTGCCCTTTAGCTTTCGGTAACGGACCCAGTATATCAACCCCCCAGACAGCGAAGGGTATAGGAGATAGAATCGAGTATAGCTCTTCCGATGGCTGGTGTGGGATCGGACTGTTGAGCTGCCACTTCTCGCACTTCTTGACGTATTCAGTTGCTTCCTTGAAGATCGTTGGTCAGTAGTATCCCTGCCGAAAAACTTTGTATGCCAGCGACTTAGCAGCCATATGGTCGCCACAGATGCCCTCGTGAACTTCCCGAAGAGCATAATCGGCTTCGGACGGAGTCAAACACTTTAGCAGTGGAGACGAGAAGGCCCTTCGGAACAGATCCCCATCTATCAGAACGAAATTAGCACTCTTGTACTTGATTTTCTTGGCCAGCATCTGATCCGAAGGTAGAACACCATCTGCCAGATATTCTAGGTATGGGGTCAACCAACAGTTGGTTCGATCAACGCACATTACCGATTCATGATGAACACTAGGATGTTACAGAATTTCCAAGTAGACTGATCCATCAAAAACGTTAACATCCGTAGTGGCTAATTTGGAGAGTGCATCGGCAATGGAATTGCCATCACGTTCGACCCCCTGGAATTCGTAGAACTGGAAATACTGAAGCCATTCTTTCAATTCCGCCAAATACTTGATCATTCGATGACCTCGGGCTTCGTATTCCCCGGAGACTTGTTTAACGACTAACTGAGAGTCGCTGAAGATAACTATTCTTTGCACTTCGAGACTTTTAGCTAGTCGCAATCCCGCCAACACTGCCTCGTACTCTGCTTCATTGTTCGTCGCTTTAAACTGAAATCTGATGGCCTGTTGCACCTTGAATCCCTCCGGAATAGTTAGAATAATCTCTGCTCCGCTGACGTCTGCGGTAGAAGACCCATCTGCATACAGCGTCCACGAACTCTGTTTCTGCTGGAGAGCCACAACTATGATGTCAGATCCTCCAGCTTCTGCTACAGCCTCATCAGCTTCAGAAAATGAACACTCGACCACAAAATCAGCCAAGGCCTGCCCCTTGATGGCAGTTCGGGGATGATATTCAACGAAGAACTGAGACAACTCCATCGTCCATGCAGCTAATCTCCCCGATACCTCAGGTTTGCCCATAATTTTCTTCAAAGGCTGATCTGTGTATACTATTACCAACCTACCCTGGAAGTACTGCCTAAGCTTTCTACTAGCAGTTATTAAAGCAAAAGCAAAAGCAAACTTTTCAATATTTGGGTACCTTGTTTCGGCATCCCAAAGGACGTGGCTTACATAATAAACCGGGTGCTGCTTACCCCCAACTTCTCGCACCAAGACTGCTCCTACTGCCAACGAACTAGCTGCTAAGTACAAATATAAAGGCTCAGCAGGAGCGGGCTTCACCAACAAAGGCGCCGAAGATAAGCAGGACTTGATGCTCTGGAAGGCGTCTTCACATTCCGAAGTCCATTGGAACGTCTTGGCATTCTTCGGCCCTTTCAACGTGTCAAAAAACGGCAAACACCTTTCTGCCGATTTGGACATAAACCTCCTCAAAGCTGCAATCCTTCCAGTCAGACGCTGAACGTCTTTAAACGACTGAGGAGTCTTCATGTCCAAGATCGCTTTAATCTTCTCTTGATTGGCTTCAATTCCCCTCTGACTGACCAGGTAACCCAGAAATTTGCCAGCCCCTAATCCGAAGGTGCATTTGGCAGGATTCAGTCTCAATTTGTGATGACGGACTGTCTGAAAGCATTCCTCCAGGTCATCCAGATGTTTGTGCACCAACATGCTCTTAACAATCATGTCATCCACATATACTTCCATATTCTTGCCCAACTGACGCCTGAAAATAAAGTTCATCATCCTTTGGTAAGTGGCCCCAGCGTTGATGAGGCCGAAGGTCATTTTCTTGTAGGCGTATACCGACCGATGCGTAATGAATGCTGTCTTTGGTATATCCTCTTTACACATGGAGATTTGATGATAGCCAGAGAATGCATCCATGAAGCTTAACAAGGCATACCCCGAAGTTGCATCGATGAGCTGGTCAATGCGGGGTAATGGATAGAAGTCCTTCGGACAAGCTTTATTAAGGTCTGTGTAGTCAATGCAGACCCGCCATTTCCCGTTCTGCTTCTAGACCAGTACCACGTTTGCCATCCATTGCGGATAGTCGATCTCGAAGATGAAGTCAGCAGCTAGCAGCTTCGCAATCTCTTCATCGATGATTCTCTGGCGCTCGGGCGCGAAGATCCTCCTCTTTTGCCGAACTGGCTTCTTCGACGGGTCCACTTCTAGCCGATGCTCAGCGATATCCCTGCTCACTCCCGGCATGTCCTGAGGCTCCCAGGCGAAGATGTCAACATAGCACTGCAGGAGTTCAATGAGGTTCTTTCTGAGAGGTTCTGGTAGACCCGAACCTATTTTCACCGTCTTGTTAGCCTTGCCCGGGATGAGCTCTATCTCTTCTGTCTCTTCGGCTGGCATGACCAACGGTTCTGAGCTGCTTTCCGTGAAGGGTTCGATCTCTATCGCCATGGTCTGTTTTTGCTTCGACACTCCTACTCCCGAAGTGATCACGACATTTCTATAACATCTTCTGGCCAGATCTAGATCTCCTTTTACCTCCCCAACCTCATGAGCCGTAGGAAATTTGATTTTGAAATGAGGGATAGAGGTTACAGCTTGTAAAGCAATCAAAGTGGGTCTCCCCAAAATAGCATTATAAGCAGAATCTACATTCACAACATAAAATTTGCAAATGATTTCTACCTGTTGGGGGGCCGTTCCGAAGATAACCGGCAGTTCAATGGTTCCAGCCACTTTGATCGGATCGTTGTTGAAGCCGTATAAAGGGGCCTCCTGTCCGATCTCCATCTTCTGCCCATCAAGATGCATCCTCTGATAAGCATGAGCATATAAGATATCCACAGAAGACCCGTTGTCGATCATCATGCGCTTCATGTCCACCGAACCCACTTGTGCTGTCACGATCAATGATCCCTCATGTGGTTCGATGGTTTCCGAAGGGTAATCCTCATCGGTAAAGGAAATTACAGTACCCGGGAAGGGTCTGTCGGGCTTCGGGAGGGTACCCGCCACTGACATGACCGAATCCAGATAGCTTCGGCGCTTCTTCCCAACAAGCTTACCCGAAGTGCCCCCAGTGATGACATCAATTACTTGCCTTGCGGGCGGTTCGGGAGCGGGGAACATTTGCTGAACTGGTTGGGCTGCCTGAACAGGTCCTCTACTCTGCTGCTGGTTCGTTCGGGCAGCCACATAATGAACTAACGCCCCGTCCTGCACCTTTCTCTCGATAAAATCTTTCAGGCTAGCACAGTCGTTCGTATCGTGACCCGAGACTTGATGATAGTCACAATACTTATGAGAATTCCCTTTTCCGGGCTTAAAGTTATCTCGAGGTGGTTCGAAAATAGGTTGATTCTTGATCTGCTCTAAGATAACAGCCCTGTCGGCGTTGAGCGCCGTATATGTCCTGTTTACCCTCTGAGCGGGAGCGGACGAGCGTTCTCCACCCTGCCTCCAATTATTATTGTATTTCTTTGATTTGCCGTCGCGACGGCCTCTATCTCCTTCATTTCTACTCTGGTCACCCTCTGCTATGTCCCGACCTGTCTCTTTAAGTCGCTCTGAAGAGGGATGCTTGAGGCTATTCATGGCCTCTTCTACCACAATATAGCCTTCTGCTTTGTCGAAGGCTTCCGCGAGACTCTTCGGGTGGTGAAACATCAACTTCTTCACCAACTTTTCCGATTTGACCAGATCTAAACCATTCTGAAACAGTCCCACGGCTTGTAGATCATTCAGATCTGTCACTTGGCCGACTGCTTCACGAAATCGCTTCACATATTGGCCCAAAGACTCATTCGAGAACTGCCGAACCTGAGCCAGTGAGCCAGTTGGTTTTCCTCTTCTTCTGTTGCTCCCGAAGCGGGCGTGGAACTTACTGCACATATCCGCCCAGGATGAAATCGAATCTGAAGGCAAAGTCCCCATCCACTGTCTGGCATCCTTTCGAAGTGTCGTGACAAAAGTATGACACTTAACAGCATCGCTAAAGTCATAATAATTCATCAGTCGGTCGAACGCCTGACTGTGGTCGTAGGGATCCCCCGATCCGTCATAACTTTCAATGTGAGGCAACCTCTTGGTGGGGTCAGCCTTTTCTCTCAGAATCTCCGCGGAAAAAGGGGATGCCTTCTTTCCCGAAGTCTCCTTCACTTTCTGTACTTCGGCAAGCTGCCTCCGAAGCTCCTTCACCTCCTTCACCAGATATTCCACGCCCTCGGGTTGGGACGATGTTTCTTTTTTCGGTGACCCTTCCCTCTTCTGGGTGGACCGGTGCTTTACAATAGAACCCCTAACTTTCGAGGGACTTTTTTGATGATGATGGTCCACAGAGCGGAGTGCCCTCGGTGGACTTTCGGGTGTACGGCCTCTAGATCTGCTTCGTCTCAGTACCCGGCTGCCGTGGTGGGAATGCGCAACAATGAGCGCCCCCTTAGTATTCTCCGGAGTACGTTCTCTGGATCGACCTCTTCGTTCGCTTCGACCCAGCTCCTTATAACCGACAGGGTGATGTGCCCTCTTCGATCTTTGAGGAGTAGGGCTTCTGGACCTTCTTCTTTCTCGAGGTCGATCCTGATGTTCACGCTCGGAATGAGCAGGCTCATTCCCACTCCGATGCCCCCGTTCTTCAGACTGGACATAGCTGGAAGCTTCGTCCCTCAACTCGCCCATTCGAGACATCTGTTCAGCTATATCCCGTCGTTGTTTCACAAGTGCCTCCATGGCCCTATCAGCTTCATCTGCCATTTTAGACAAGCGGGCAGCCTTTTCGTCTTGGTCGTCCCGGTATCGAGTTCTAGGCGAGGTGCCTTCTACTCGTTTCCGGCCATGACCGGACCCTTTCTTCGCTGTAAAAATTAGCTGTCGCTTGGCTTTGCTCACAGCTCTCGGACGAGAATCTCCATGCGATCGTTTGGACGCCGTGCTGGCATGAACACTTAGTGCAGGTCCCAAACGGTCCTTCACAGATACTCGCGGTACCGATTCACTGGCAGCCCTCGACTGCCCCTCAGGTATAGGTGTCCTACTCTTTCCCATGAACACCGACGTAAAACGAACAAGGTTTGTGATTGAAAAATATTCAGGACACTAGACCCCCCTCCTTCTAGCGCCAATGTTAACGCCAAGATCTTCTCCCACGTCCCAATCACGTAAGACGCTATGATCCTGCACAGTTCAACAAGTCAACACCAAAAGCTTGACGGCCTGACCGTCGAGGGATAGCTCCGGCGTGAGAGTCAGTACAGGCGATCACAAGGTTAACAATGGAGGAAAAATATTGACTAGTGTCTGAGGGTGTATGAAATGATAATGCTGTGTGTAGTGTTTTGTTACCTCTTTTCCTTTTGTGATCCTTGCCCCATACGTTTTCCAGACCCTGTTCACTATGCCACCCACTATCTCCTGACACCTCCTCTCCACCCGGTCATCTCAGCCGAAAGTGTACAGCTTATTTTCCTATCTGCTACCACTGTTACCTCCCGCCGGTAATCGGAGTCCCATCCTCATTAATGTCATACAGAAAGGTGGCAGACATAACAGTCAACAGCTGCCTTTTGTCATGATTACCGGTCAAAGATAGGATAAGTAATACTTTACGTAATGGGCCGATCCAATGACTAAGCCCAATAGTGTAGTCAAGTAGTGGGACCCAATTCATTTGACCCAATATGACCAAAGTGATATAGCCCAAAGGTCAAGCCCATTCGGCCTGGCCCAGTACGAAAAGTATTATGGCCCAACAGTAATAATTTAGGCAAAAAGAGAAAAAAAAAATGAAAATTGAAATGTGTTTATTTGATTGAGGTGTCTCTCCAGCCACCGTTCACGCCTAAAATAACATGGCAGCGGAGAAATGTCCGCAATTACATACCTTTCTCTATTCAATTCAAAACGTACACACGAAGAAGAGCAGAGTAGAGAGGGACCTGGTCCAATACACCCAGTCCTCTCTTTAATAATCTGCTTCGTGGGTTTAACTCAAAATATAGTCTTCGATTCTCCGATCAATACACTGTATTGAACTCGTCGTCTTCATTTTTTATTCGAAGCCAACTTTGCGTGCCCCTTTGCTTTTCATAGATCTTGCAGAGCATTTATATGAGCGTTATATATAGGTTTGGTGATTTTCTATCTACCCTTTAACTGAATTTTATCATTATTGATTTTAGGTACTTTTTTTCTGCAAATTCTTAGCATTTTGATCTGTTTCGTTCGTCTTGAGGGGCTCATCCCCTGTTTGTCATGTGTTCTTCTAACTATCTTTGCAAAAAAATAAAAAAATAGTATGTGGGGTTTTATAGTTAATGGGTCATTATTTATTCTTAAAATGAAATTTTTGATTGGTATATGTAAATGGGTCTTATTTTAGATCTTGGAAATTAATTATTTTTATTTGGTTTCCTTGTTGAGACTGATTGGGTTTCTTAATTTTCACTTTTTTGTTTATATATTTGAATTATTGTTTATGTGGTAATTGTGGTGTTTGTTATTTTTATCTTCTCCTTTTTAAAGGCGCGTTTCTCCTAATTTATTTGTTTTGAATGCTTTTATATTAGCATACTAGTTTTTTAAATCAGCCTCTCTGATTGCTGGTTTCTGGATGTTGATTTAGTTTTTGGGGTTATTTATTTCCTGTGATTTTGTTCGTAATTTTAGGATTTTAAATTTTTACCTCCCACTTGCTATAGGGCCCATTTTTGGTTTGTTTCTTTTTTCTTGTTCAATTTTGCCTTTTCTTCTGACTCATTTTCTTTATTTTCCTTTTGGGGTTTACTAATAGTTGGTTTATGCTTTTATTGCAGCAAATTTCATCAAATTTGCAGCCAACAAGGGATATTATTGATCATTGATCTGAAAGAGTGATTTTGTTATAGCATTTATTCTCCAAATGCTAAATTTAAATAGGTCAAGAACTCAGACAAGGACTAATCGATCTATGTCTTTAGGAGGTAAGTTATCATTGCGTTTTGTTTCGACAGCTGGGTTTGTGCTGCTTTAATCTTTAATAGGGTCGTGTGTAAGGCTGCAATGTTGTTGCGCCATTTGGTCTTAATTTGAATTATTTTATTGGATGGGTTGAAGCATGGAAATTGATTGTTTATTCCTTTATCTTTCTCAATTGGTGCACCTATCCTCGCAAATATTTGCATCTGCTGCAACAAGCCAACAATGTATTTGACTGAATTGCTATGTCATTAGCTGTAGCAAGTGCATTGAAGAAACAGCTGCAGCTAGTGATCATGTTGCTCTTAACTATAAAATTTAGCTCTTTGTTTTTTATTTTCGTTTTTCTGGCTATGTCAGGAATTACTTCATTTTAATCTTATCAGGTTTACAAACTTGTGATTTCATTTGATAATGAATTTGTTCCTTTTGCATGTAGGCATGGACTATGTTGATCCGAAGAAGAAGAGCAATTTTATAGGAAAGATTCTTTTGGCTGCTGTCTTAACAGCATTATGCATTCTTGTGCTTAAACAATCTCCAAGTTTCAACTCTCCAAGCGCAGTAACTCCCTGATCCCTTTATTCCTTTAGTACCCTGCTATTGATAATTTGATATCTCAAGTAAAGAAAATACATTCAAAATACCATGATTTGCAATCAATATCATTTACACCTATTAAAAGAAACAGAATCTATTTTATTTCTATGCAAACACAGCATTTTAATCAGATGCATCTTCTTGCTTTTGTAAAGTTCATAGGGCGCTTATATTTTTTGTTTCCGGTGTAGACATACAGAAGTCCGTAGATTCCTCACTTTTCCCCCCTTTTCTTCACTTTTTACCTTGTTGGGGTTTCTTTTAGTTTCTCAGTAATAATAAGGTTTTTCAAAGTATCAAATTTCACTTGCCTAATGTGCCAAGGGGTTAAATTACATTGTTATCTTCCTTCAGCCAAGTATGAACTCAGCAAGTAGATTTTAGAAATAGCCAAGCAGTTGAAAATTGAAGGGGGACTCTTTGCATTTCTTTGTTTATGGAGGCTCCACAATCCACATGTCTTCAGATGTAATGTAGGTTTAGATTTTGGAAGTTTTAGTCATAATTTTGTGTCAAAATTCAGTGCAACATGCATGATAAAACAATGTGTGATATCCATGTTAGTTTTTCATAGTTAATTGGTTGTGCATGCCTGCATAAGAGAGGAGGGTGCGCCATATTGGCTTATGCTATAATATGGTAGAATATTTTAAAATTCTAATTCTCAAGTCTTGTAATGATGTTTATACCCCATCTCATTTTCTGTGGCTATTTCAAACTTGCACTTAGTTCAAGGAGAAAAAGTTGGAACATTTATCCCACAATTGCCCCTCCCTTTAATATATGATGCTGGGTTTCATAAGTTTTTCTTTCGGATTTGGAATAAGGTTATATAGTCTAGTGAACCTCTAGTCCAAACAAAGTACATTGGTTTTCTAAAAGTGCAACAATTTGTAATGTTCCAAATCGGAAAGGGAACCACATAAAAATGAGACGGAGGGAGTATGAATTATGAAAATTGACAAAGTATACAACAAATTTGGTTTCAATTTGTTGCTTAAGAAAGAAAAGGACAACAAATTGGTGTTACTTAATAATTTTTTTCTAGATTAATGAAGTATTGATGCCAATAGTTTTCTGCATGTTGGCCACAATTGAACATTATTTTTGAAAACTGTTTGGGATAAACTCTGTTGTACAATCAACATTTCTTGGATTCCCCCCCCCTCTATTTTTCTCTTGGTTCTTTTGATATATAAGGGGACATTTTTTATATACTATCGACGGGAACACTTAAAACACCAAAATTGTTCTTTATTTATGTTCTCATCCGTTCACTTGCCAGGACACACATTGTTCATGGTTTGTATTGATGTGTTTTTGTTCCTTATTTACTTATGTTACTGTTTGGTAGCCAATAAGATTCAGGAAACAAAAATATAAACTTGAATATTGTGATTATGTTTGTACTGGAATAGATATTATCTTATGCTATGTTTTCTTCTCATTTCTGATGGCTTTTTAATAACTACATCAGACATGCCTTCACATCCAATTCTGATATTTCGCTTTCTCCTCTCCTTTTTTCTCCCTAGTTCTCTCGTCATGAAGCAGGGATTACGCATGTTCTAGTAACAGGAGGTGCTGGCTATATTGGTTCTCATGCTGCACTACGGCTTTTGAAAGATTTATACCGTGTAACTATAGTGGTATGTTTCTTTCTGAGCAGCACTAATAATTTGCATTACATACCTATGATTTGTATGAGATCGTAAAAGAAGTGATTTCTTTTTTTTTTTTGACAGGACAATCTCTCTCGGGGAAACCTAGGTGCCATCAAAGTTCTACAAAACCTATTTCCAGAACCTGGGAGACTTCAATTTATATATGCCGACTTGGGAGATGCTAAGGCTGTATCCAGAGGATAATTTACTTTTACCGTGGACAATATATTAATTAGTGTCTAAATGGTCTTGCACTATACATCTTGTTTCCTTGATTGATATTTTAGGTGAACAAAATATTTTCAGAAAATGCTTTTGATGCTGTGATACATTTTGCGGCTGTAGCATATGTTGGCGAGAGCACCCTTGATCCTCTTAAGTAAGTAATTATTAAAACCTTAATACAAGTCCTTTAAAACTGTAAACGCATATATATGATGCTGATCCCATATGAATTGTTGTAAACTTATTAATTGGGAATCCTGACATGTCAAAAATAAGATTGCATGAAGTCTTTGAACCTTGATTAATTCTTCTTGATTTGAAAATGAGTTGCCAATGTCTTAATGTCTCTACCCTTCAAAGTCGATGAAGATCAAGCTCTACTTTATTTTGCGATTAAAGTTCTTTATGTCACAATTTTAGTTCTTTTTAAGTGGTTTTGGAGAGATTCCCAAGTCTTCCTTTCTCTCAAATTACTTGCATGAAGATAAGTAACAGGAAGAATAAAAACCTTCAAGAAATGTTCTTTATAGGTCATAGTAAGCACCTCATTTATTATATTTTACTGTAAATGGTACATACATTGCTCTAGTCTTACTCTATTTCACAAAATTCCTTCCCTCCCCAGGTGAGAATTTCAAAGATTTTATGTTGGGATTTCAGGCAGCAACTTTTGGAATTATTAGCAGCCTATTAAATTTCAACCAAGACAGTTTTGTTTCTGGTTCATTCATGATGCATAATACCTATATTCCACATTTTATAGTGCATATCAGCATATGTATGTGTGTGTGATTCTTTCTTTGGAAAATATATTGATTTTGTTATGATAGGTTTATAAACTATTTGAACAATATATAAACAATTTAACTATTTGGAAAACTGAGGCAATCTTCTTATAGAATCCTAATCCATCTTTAGTTATCATAAGGCTTTACACTATCTTTTTGTTACTTCTGATCATTTGGACTTGGATTTGTAGAATTGCGACCTATATTCTTCTTTTCTGATGCATTTATTAACTTTATTTATATGACAATACAGGTATTATCATAATATTACATCAAATACCCTGGTGGTGTTGGAGGCTATGGCAGCACATGGCGTGACAACTCTGATATATTCAAGTACGTGTGCAACCTATGGGGAGCCTGAAAAGATGCCAATCACAGAAGAAACTCCTCAGGTGAGTTTTTAATACCATTTCTGCTCATGGAGATTCAATACAATGATTTTTATCTATGTGAAGCAGTTAAAACTCAGAATTGGCGTGCAACAACTTATTTTTATGTGATTGGAGTTGTATGACAAAACAGTTCATTTTTTCTTTTGCATGTGCAGCTTCCAATTAATCCATATGGAAAAGCCAAGAAAATGGCAGAAGATATCATCTTGGATTTCCATAAGAACTCGAACATGGCTGTCATGATCTTAAGGTAGACCTATAAATATGTTATTGTTATCTTCAAGACCCCATGGTCATTTTATCATTCCCAGTTACTATCATTGGTAAGTTTGCAAAAAGCCAGAAACTAAAAGCAGGCTCTCCATATAAATAGCAAGCCTTGACCGAAGGCCACCACTATTAATGTTCCGAGTCTGATTACAGCCTATAAGTGCATGGTCAATAGTATACTTATTATATGCATTATGTGTTATTTGTTAATACCTGATGTTATTAAATTTCCAGCCTTTGCAGTTTTACTAGGCTATCAAATTACTTTCACATGTTTGCCTGTTCAGAGTTGTATATACTACAGGAATCTTGAAGGCTTCATTTTTCAAATTCTGAAAAGCTATCTCTACCCTAAATTTTCTATGCCCTAGGCTTTTTAGCTGCTAATTTCATTGTCTGAATCTGAGGTTCTGCTTCTGCTTCCTTAAATTTAGCAAGTTCATACCTGGTTCTTATCCGTCCGCAAAGAAGTGGTTATTAATTATTTCATGAAATTGAGAGGCGAAACAAAAAGTGTGTTTGACTTCTAAAGGATACATGTTTCAAAAGTTGATGTTTCTATATTCTTCGTTGAGTATTGTAGCTGTAGTAGCTCTACCCACTTTACGTAAATATAAGTAAACTATTTGCACAAGACTAGTATCTGTTGAGATCCACTCAAACCTCCTTCTAAAAAACTTATTGTGAAGAATGGATTTCTGGTATAAATGCTCACGACTAATTATGCTTCTAGGTATCCAGTAATTATTCAAAGAATTTACTCATTTTATTTTTCCTTGACATATCAGATACTTCAATGTAATTGGATCAGATCCAGAGGGAAGACTTGGAGAAGCTCCCAGACCAGAACTACGTGAGCATGGACGGATATCAGGTGCTTGCTTTGATGCAGCTCGTGGTATTATTCCTGGACTTAAGGTATTTCTTTCTTTTTTTTAGTTTTCGTTTTTTTGTTGTTACAGTGCTGCAGAATTGAATACTTAAAATTCAAATAAATTGATTCTGTCTTTCTAGAAAATCATATGGAAACCCCACCAGCTTTCTATTGGTACAAAAAGATCTACCAAGGAAATTAGTTCTAGAAAACTAGTCTCAGACTGCAAGTTAGTTAAGCTAACTTCCATCTCCATACAGGTTAGAGGAACAGATTATAAAACTGCAGATGGCACTTGCATACGGGACTACATTGATGTTACTGATCTGGTTGATGCTCACGTGAAAGCCCTTGAAAAGGCAGAACCTCGAAAAGTTGGAATCTATAATGTTGGAACTGGAAGAGGTAGGTTTGCATACTGTCTTTTTTATCTTCAGAGCGAGATTCAATCCCCTAGATATACACATCAGTCGTCAATATTCTTGTTTTGGGTATCCTATATCAGGTAGATCAGTGAAGGAGTTTGTCGAGGCTTGTAAGAAGGCAACCGAAGTATCTATCAAAGTTGACTTCCTTGCCCGTCGGCCAGGTGACTATGCTGAAGTGTTAGCCGACCCCACAAAGATCTTCCGTGAGCTAAACTGGACCGCGCGATACACTGATCTTCAAGAAAGTTTGCAGGTGGCATGGAGATGGCAAAAATCACATCATAACGGTTACGGCCCGGCAGGTGGGATGGAGATGGCAAAAATCACATCGTAAAGGTTACGGCCTGGCTAGTTTGGTAAACATCTTCATAATACAGTTTAGTGGAATACTAGGTTGACCCCCCAATGCAGAGCCTGATTTTGCCTCAATTCTATTACTAATCTCTTAGAATAAGGGTTTTGAAGGGTAGGGGTTTTGATATAGTTCTCACATAATATCTAATTATATCTATTAAATTATTAATATTATTGTAATTATACGGGTTAGAGGGTTTAGGAGACTTACCATATGGAATTCTGACACGTAATTAGTTTAATAATAATAATAATACCATTCAGGTATAGCTTTACTATTGCCTCAACTTTCTTTCTTTTTTTATGACTTTATGTGGGAGCAGAACTGCCTGCCTGCCAGTTCTTGGTTCTATTGTTTTTTTGTTGCTAAATTTGTAAGATCTTGGTTCTATTCTATAATGCCTTTCAATTCATTTATATTTCCTTTAGGCTTGACTTTATTAAGGTAATGTGTAGTGGGGTACAAGGATTTGGAATATATATATATATATATAAAATAAAAATGACACCGAAGGGAAATAATTCAACATATTAATTCAATTTAATATAAAACTCAGACAGTAGAGTATATTAATAGATACTTTGATAAATCAAAAACAACCCTAATCAGTCACAAATGTCTGTCTATAGTCAATTTTCAAACAAGCCAAAATGGGGCTGGATCAAACTTCTTCAAATCCCCTGGAAATATTTGCTTAATACTTCCATTCTTCAAATCAAAAACACCCATATCATGACCTCCATACATATCATTCTCATTCAGATTCATCCGATCCCAATAATCATCGGTAAAATAAATCGAATTCCCTTTAATTTCTTGGAAGTCCAGAGCTGAAACAGACTTGGACTGATTTCCACCCACGAACAAAGCAGCTTCGTCTCCCAAAGATTCAATTCTCCCCCATTTTTTCCTGCCAGAATCAAGCCTGTAAACATAGAATCTCTTTGTCATGTAGGCGCAATCCAAGTGCGAGTAAACTTCGTCATCAAGAAGCCCTCCTTCATTCACAACTTCACCATCTTCCCTAACAAATTCTCCAATAATCCTCACAACAAGAAGAAGATCGCCTCGAGATTCGACTAAATAGGACCTACTAGTATAACGATCTTCAAAACACTCTCCAAGTTCCACCAATTTATCCGAAAAAGAAACCTCAATCTTCCCCATCTTCACAGGGACTAGACTTGTGAAATCCCAAATTTCAACAGAAGAAACATCAGATAATGCAAATAAATAATTTTCTCTGCATATTATATCGTCGTACGATCCATTTGAACCTTCAAGATCAGTCCACTTGGTGTCACCATGCATCAAGAATGCAATCTTGGAGAAAATAGTACCATGAATGATCACAACTCCAAACTTTTTTCCATAACAAATGGGGTCCCAAGTTAGAATAGCTTTAGTAATCCCATCCAAACATGAAGGCAGATTCATCTTCCGAATTTCGATTTGAAAGGGATTGAAGACAAATAAAGCTCCTTCTCTTTTGTCCAAAATTATCAAACACCCTTGTGAAGATCCAATGCAATTATGATCATAACCCCACAAGTTATTCAACTCGTAATGGCCTAATTTCTCTTCAAGATTGAAAAAACAACACCCATTATTGCTATTTTCATCATCATAGTATTCTCGGTGATCTGTAGGAACCATTAATAATGGTGGTTGAAGCTGTGAAAAAGAAGAGAAGAGACGAGATTTTGAAACAGAGGATTCCCAAGAACGGCAGACGTGTTTGAGACGGAACATGTCAAGAAAGGACACTCTCTTTAGGACGGATTCTAAAAGATCGGTGGGAAGTTTGGTCCAATTTGATGAAGGTGATGAAAGTAGTCTTCTTTTTTTGGTGGACATTTTTATGAAAAGAAGAGGGTTTAAGGGGTTTAATTCAGAAGGGTTTATCAAGAAGCCCTATAGATGATATTGAACTGGGGATCTATAGGCTATAGTATTACATATATATATATATATATATATATGGTGGCCATTAGGGTATATGTCCTAGTTCGTACAGGATTAGGAGGGTATATGACGGTCCTAGTTCGAACAGGACTAGGAAATTACCTTGAACTTGAAGAGAAGATTAATCTATCTCCAAGTAAGCTGGCTATGGTCTTTTTTCCTATTCTTTTAATATATATATATATATATATATATATATATATATATATATATATATATATATATATATATATACACACACACACACACACACACACAGATTTATACTATTTTATAAATAAATAATTTATGTATTTTCTTCTTAACTAAGAGCCCGTTTTGGGGAGCTTTAATTTAGATGGACTAAAAACACTTTCAAGTTAAAAATAAAAATATTTCAGTTTTTGATAACTCTCCGAAGATTTGAGTTGAAAAACACTTTTAGCTGAAACAAAAAATATGTAATTTTAATTGAAACACGTTTGATAAAGTACAAAATTATTTAAAATAAAATAAAATTTCACATCATACAATTATTGAGACGAGAAATGATATATATGGTCGCTAAATTAGTGTCAATACTCGATACAAACAAAACCAAATAAAGAGTAAATAGGCATCATTAAACACATTTTCTCCACCACCATAGAGTAAATAATCACATGTTACGGCTCATATTATGAAGTAGTTGAAGGTTGTGTTTGATAAAATTGAGTAATTAAGATCTGAATGGTTAATAAATTAGATCATTTAATCCGAGTAAAATAACATATATGAATTTTTTTAAAAAAAGTTGTTTGATAACTAAAAAGTATAAAATATTTGAATGACTTTTAAATTTAAAAAGTTTCAAATTGACTTTTCAAAAATTAATAATGATCTTAAAATTTGGAATGGAGAGAATACAATATTTATATAGGCTCTATACATTTAAAATTTTCATTAAGAGACATCTTTTAATGATTTAAATTTATGTCTTCCTTTTATCGATTAGGAGACGATAAGATGCAAATAAAATTTTATCAAATAATTTTATTCTCTTATTAAATCAGATATAAAATTGTTAAGAGGTATTAAGAGATAAACAAATATCATCCAAAAGTGTACCCAAAAAAAAAAGTTGTATATTCCTTCACTTACTTGAACCTTAAGCTGCTGGCCTAACATGAGGATACTTGAACAAAAGTCAACTCTTTCATATGTTTTCTCCAATCCCCATCACAGAATCTAAAAAATAAAAATACAAAAATATAAAAAAAATTCCTTCCAGAGAGGCAAAGTAACTTAGAGCTCCTATTCCTATATATTCTCTCCTTTTTGTGCCACACTCCATTACACATCTACTTTGTTCCTTTTTTATCTTTAGAAGAAGAATGGGTATGGTTGTAGTGATCTCCCTGCCATTGATTCTGCTTTCTTTACTTGTTGGATTTGGGTGTTACTTCCTGGGAAGAGCTAATGGCCGGCGAGACGTCGTCAGCGCAAGTGCTCAAGTTTTTGGAGTGCCAACACCACCACCCGGAAGCTCTGCTCCGGCTCCTGCTCAGGCTCCAGATTCTTCACCACCTCCTTTCCATTTCAAACCTGCCAGCGAATCGGAAAATATATGATTATCATCATAAATAAATAAGGCTGCTTCTTCTATATTATTATGTCTAGCTGCTCTGTTATGTAAATTTTGTTTGGGTGTAAATTGGTGATATTGTGAAATGAACAAAGGTGATTTTAAGATATATATGGTTTAAGTTGTGTTGCGTGTGGGTCTTCACCCATGAGATATAATTCAAGATAGAAAAGAATTGATTTTCTTTGTGAGCAAGTAAATAGGTTTACTTGATATTAATCCAATTAGAAATTGGGTTAATGAAAGCAATATTAGAATTGGAGATTCCATGAAAGAAATCCAAGTTGAAATAAAAAAGGATTTACTTGTTAGATTGGTTGGTGACCAAGACAAGGAGATGTTATTCTTAATTTGATTACGAGAATAAATTGTTTCTAATCCATAATAAGAATGGATTAGGAAGAGTACTATAAATAAGGCTGTGAGGGAGTCTTATTTGATACATGAGAAAAGCTTGATAGTAAGAAGATGCCAAAATAATAAATTGTGAGAATTACAGTTTTTGTTCGTGGGTATCCGCCGCCATCTCCGTTCAATTGAAAGTCTGAAGACTTTATTGCTTGGGGTGTTTTTGAGTGGTAAAGTTAATTTGATTTCTCAACCTAATTAAAGGTAAAGTTGTATTCGCTAAATTTATTGTGTAACCTCAAGTTTTAGGGCATAATGTAAGACCCTAATTTTTATAAATAAAGATGAATTTTTTATAAATATCATTTTTGAATATTATGGAGTTAATTTGATATAATGTTATAGTTGTGGGTAATATTTATAAATTTTACAAAGTACGCAAGTTGTTATATAATATTCGATTGGTCGGGGAATATTCGTTTTAACAGGGAATATTCGTACAACGGCACAATCATTGGTGGACCCCACAACAGAATTATTGTCGGATTGAGAAAACGATAAAAATATTTTATTAAAAATAACGGCGAAAGTTTTACCATTGATACTGTTGAACTACTCGGTAGTAAAAGTACAGTAACACGTGTGGTTGCATAGTATGTAAGACCCCAACTTTTATAAATAAAGATGAATTTTCTATAAATATCATTTTTGAATATTATGGAGTTAATCTGATATAATATTATAGTTGTGGGTAATATTTATAAATTTTGTAAAGTACGCAAGTTGTTATATAATATTCGATTGGTCGGGAAATATTCGTTTTAACAGAGAATATTCGTACAACGACACAATCATTGGTGGACCCCACAACGGAATTATTGTCGGAATGAGAAAACGACAAAAATATTTTATTAAAAATAACGGCGGAAGTTTTACCATTGATACTGTTGAACTACTCGGTAGTAAAAGTACAGTAATACGTGTGGTTGCATAGTAGCACACGGTATTGATTATTAATGCTTATGTGAGAAGTCACTCAGTTTGATTCAATTATTAATATGAATTATTTAGCGATAATGAAGTTTTGTTTTATTCGTATTATTAACGTAATAAAACAGAAACATCTTTTTATATAAAACAGAATACTTTATTAAAGTTATTCTATAAATAGAATATATTATATTTTATTTAAAAGATTTTTCTTTAAATATGGACCGTCAGATTAAATTAATCAATCTGGACCGTTCATGGATTAGTTACTATGCATTCTATTTTTCTATAAATAACAACTCATTCCTTCATTATTTCTTACGAATTCACTGAAGTCTAGAGAGAGAAACTATAGAGAGAGAAGAAAAGTATTCTGCTACTTAACTTCTTCCTTATTTCAGTTTTTCTTTAAAATGGTAAGGGGTGTTATTCTTCCTTATTCATGAAGAGAACTGTTGTTATTCCATTTCTTATTATTCTGTTGGAATAACCTGTATACGCGGTCTACCCTATACTTGGTGACATTCTTCTATTATTCTGTTTGAACATCCTGTCTGTGTGTTTTACACCGGACCTGGTTCCGTTTTTATTATTATTCTGTTGGAACATCCTTTCTGTGTGTTTTACACCGGACCTGGTTCCACCTTGTTATTATTCTGTTGGAACATTCTGTCTGTGTGTTTTACACCGGACCTGGTTCCATTATTTATTATTCTGTTGGAATATCCTGTCTGTGCGTTTACGCCGGACCTGGTTCCATTATTTATTATTCTGTTAGAATAACCTGTCTGTGCGGTCTATCACATGTCGGGTGATTTCTTTTGTTATTCCATTCTTTATTATACTCAGTTGGTTAAATTTTAACTTCTATACTCCATGAAATTAGTGGAATATCCTTGATAATTGCGTTTCATCCAGTATCTTTTCATGAAAATATTATTCCAAGTATTCTTAAATTTTACTCCACAAAGCAGTATCATGTTGACAATTTGGACGTTGTTAATTCTTGGATAAATTAATTCTTGAACTTATTTTATTGAATTCTTATATCATTGTCATCATCCTCATGTTTATAAAATGTTGAAAGTCATCTGTGGCCTGTAGTGCATATATGAACTTGGTATGATTATGACCAGGGATTATTCGGTATAATTATGACCGTAATGTTACAAATGATGTGGTAAAAGTCCTCATTAGCCCGTAGTGCATTGAGGGACAGTTGTTGGCATGATCATGACCATTAATGAATACACGAATATCCTTGGCCGTAGTGCAGGGGTGATTCAATGATGTTGATTATTTTATTAAGCTGAGTAACAGCGATAACAGTGTCGAAAAACCTTTTAAATCATAGAAGATAGTAGATTTTATTTTCTACTTGACTCTTTTAATGGATTGCTTGTTCCGCTGCAGTTAAACTTGATGTTCATTATATTTTATCAGTTTAACACTGTTGAAGGCTAATGATAATTTATTCTTCATTATCTTAGTCATAATATTTCTTACTGGGCTAGTTAAGCTCACTCTTTCTTTCACTGTTCTCTTCAGAAAATGAAAATATAGCTGGGACGAGTCGGGGAACAGAGTGATGGACTATATGATAATATTAGTAGTCCTCACTATTCTATTAAATAGTGTGACAATAATTGTAATGAGGACTCCTTTTGAGTTTGTATAGTCTCTAGTAGACAATAATTGTATTCAAACTCACAGTTATGTTTTGTCGTATTGTACACGACAATTGTATTAGTAAGTTATATTTGTATTCTTTACCATGTATCTGACGACCTAAGATGGGTGATGTATTCCTAATTTTGGGGGTGTCACATAGTAGCACACGGTATTGATTATTAATGCTTATGTGAGAAGTCACTCAGTTTGATTCAATTATTGTCAGTTAATAATATGAATTATTTAGCGATAATGACATTTTATTTTATTCGTATTATTAACGTAATAAAATAGAAACATCTTTTTATATAAAACAGAATATTTTATTAAAGTTATTCTATAAATAGAATATATTATATTTTATTTAAAAGATTTTTCTTTAAATATGGACCGTCAGATTAAAGTAAATCAATCTGGACCGTTCATGGATTAGTTACTATGCAGTCCATTCTTCTATAAATAGCAGATCATTCCTTCATTATTTCTTACGAATTCACTGAACTCTAGAGAGAGAAACTATATAGAGAGAGAAGAAAAATATTCTGCTACTTAACTACTTCCTTATTTCAGTTCTTCTTTAAAACGGTAAGGGGTGTTATTCTTTTTTATTCATGAAGAGAACTTTTGTTATTCCATTTCTTATTATTCTATTGGAATAACCTGTATACGCGGTCTACCATATACTTGGTGACATTCTTCTATTATTCTGTTGGAACATCCTGTCTGTGTGTTTTACACCGGACCTAGTTCTATTTTTATTATTATTCTGTTGGAACATCTTGTCTGTGTGTTTTACACCGGACCTGGTTCCGTCTTGTTATTATTCTGTTGGAACATCCTGTCTGTGTGTTTTACACCGGACCTGGTTCCATTTTTATTATTATTCTGTTGGAACATCCTGTCTGTGTGTTTTACACCGGACCTGGTTCTGTCTTGTTATTATTCTGTTGGAACATCCTGTCTGTGTGTTTTACACCGGACCTGGTTCCATTATTTATTATTCTGTCGAAATATCCTGTCTGTGCGTTTACGCCGGACCTGGTTCCATTATTTATTATTCTGTCGGAATATCCTATCTGTGCATTTACGCCGGACCTGGTTCCATTATTTATTATTCTGTTAGAATAACCTGTCTGTGCAGTCTATCGCATGTCGGGTGATTTCTTTTGTTATTCCATTCTTTATTATACTCAGTTGGTTAAGTTTTAACTTCTATACTCCATGAAATTAGTAGAATATCCTTGATAATTGCGTTTCATCCAGTATCTTTTTATAAAAATATTATTCTAAGCATTCTTGAATTTTACTCCACAAAGCAGTATCATGTTGACAATTTGGACGTTGTTAATTCTTGTATAAATTAATTCTTGAACTTGTTTTATTGAATTCTTATATCATTGTCATCATCCTCATGTTTATAAAATGTTGAAAGTCATCTGTGGCCTATAGTGCATAGATGGACTTGGTATGATTATGACCAGGGATTATTCGGTATAATCATGACCGTAATGTTACAAATGATGTGGTAAAAGTCCTCATTGGCCCGTAGTGCATTGATGGACAGTTGTTGGCATGATCATGACCATTAATGAATACACAAATATTCTTGGCCCGTAATGCATGGATAATTGTTGTCGTGATACTAAAGAATATCCTTGGCCGTAGTGCAGGGGTGATTCGATGATGTGGATTATTTTGTTAAGCTGAGTCCCGGCGATAACAGTGTTGAAAAACCTTTTAAATCATAGAAGATAGTAGATTTTATTCTCTACTTGACTCTTTTAATGGATTGCTTGTTCCGCTGCAGTTAAACTTGATGTTCGTTATATTTTATCAGTTTAACACTGTTGAAGGCTAATGATAATTTATTCTGCATTATCTTAGTCATAATATTTCTTACTGGGCTAGTTGAGCTCACCCTTTCTTTCACTGTTCTCTTCAGGAAATGAGAATATAGCTGGGACGAGTCGGGGAACGGAGTGATGGACCAGATGATAGTATTAGTAGTCCTCACTATTCTGTTAAATAGTGTGACAATAATTGTAATGAAGACTCCTTTTGAGTTTGTATAGTCTCTAGTAGACAATATTTGTATTCAAACTCACAGTTATGTTTTGTCGTATTGTACACGACAGTTGTATTAGTAAGTTATATTTGTATTCTGTACCATGTATCTGACGACCCAAGATGGGTTATATATACCAAATTTTAGGGGCGTCACACATAAAACTTGAGAGGATTATTGTAAGCTCATTATTAGTGATATAGTGGAGATTCGGAGTTTGACCCGTGGTTTTTACCTCTTAATTTTAGAATATTTTCCACGTCAAATTGGTGTCTTGCTTGTGGATGGTTATTTGTTATTTTTGTTCTCATAAATGATTTTATTGATTTCATATTTAATTGCACAAAGACGGAAAAGTACTTCCTGGATATAGATTATTTTTAACGTCTTTTTCCCAACAATGGTATCAAGAGCTTGGTTATTTTTGTGATTTTTTTGTGCGAATTAAATGGAGGATTGGACAACAGGTTGCATGATTAATCTCAAGGCTACAAATTATGCAATTTGGAAGCCAAGAATAGAGGATTTACTTTACTGCAAGGATTTGTACGAGCCACTTGAGAACAATGGAGTTAAGCCCACAAACAAGAGTGACGCGCAGTGGAACAAGATGAACAGGAAGACTATTGGTCTGATCAGATCGTGGATTGATCAAAGTGTGTTTCATCATGTTGCCACGGAAACTAAAGCCTATGCTCTCTGGCAGAAATTGGAGTCCATGTATGAAAGGAAGACAGCGCAAAATAAAGCTTTTTTGATTAGAAAGCTTGTGAATTCTAAATTCAAAGATGGAAACTTCGTTGCAGAACACTTGAGTGATTTTCAGAGTTTGATAAATCAGTTGAATACGATGAAGATGGTCATTGACGATGAGATGCAGGCTTTGTTGTTGTTGAGGTCTTTGCCTGATAGCTGGGAGACGCTGGTTGTATCGTTGAGTAACTCCGCTCCTAATGGCAAGCTGACTATGGATACAGTTAAGGATAGTTTGTTTAACGAGGAACAGAGGCGAAGAGATACTATGGTGATTAGCGCTGAGTCACAAGTTTTTGTCGCACAGAGTAGGGGCAAAAACAAAGGGAGAAACTCTCCTGAAGATGACAAATCCAGGGAAAGGTCAAGAGATAGAAAAGAAGTAATTTGTTTTCACTGTCAGAAGCCGGGTCACATAAGACAAGAGTGCAGATTTTTTAAGAAGGAGCAATCTACGGATAAAGATTCAATTGTGTATCTATCCGACGTTGATGTAGCTATTGTTTGTGATGATAAACCCAAGTGTCATGTTAATGATTGGATTATTGATTCGGGTGCTTCGTTCCATGCTACTTCGCGTGGTGAAATCTTCGCATCCTACAATAGTGGTAATTTTGGCCATGTACGGATGGGAAACGGAAGTGCATCCAAGATTATAGGCATTGGAGATATTTATTTGGAAACTAACTGTGACGCCCCCAAAATTAGGTATACATCACCCATCTTGGGTCGTCAGATACATAGTACAGAATACAAATACAACTTGTAAGACCCCAACTTATTAATGAATAAAATCAAATTTTCTCTAAATATTATTGTGAATAATAAGGGGCTAATTTGATATAATACTTTGGTTATGAGTGAAATGTGCAAATTTTGCAAAATAAGCAAGTGGTTATAAAATATTTATTTTGGTCGGTGAATATTCGGTTGGTCGTGGAATATTCTTGCTGTCGGGGAATATTCGTACGACGACGCAGCCTTGTGTGGGCCCCATAACGAAAAGCGATTGGATGAAGAAAACGACAAGTATAAGTTATTTATAAATAACGGCGTAGTTGTTACCGTTAATACTGTTGGAATACCCGGTGGTTAAAATACAGTAGCACACGGTATTGCACCAATTATTGATTCTTACGTAAGAAGGCACTACTCAATAATTGTTACAGTAGTTATTGTTCAATATTTTATTTTATTGATTCAATAATTGTTGCATTGATTTTTTATATTATTGTTGTTTCAATAATTGTTGCTGCACAGTATTTTCCATTATCAGATCAATAATTCATATTATTTGAATAATATTATTAGATAACATTATTGGCAATGTCTAGAAAGTTCTGTCTAAGGAGAGGTTTGGTCATCTAATTGCGCGCCAGTAAGGAGAAATCCTTATTGGAAAGCCCCCTCTTTCCTGGGAACGGCCTGGTTGTCATAAATGTGATTCTGTAATATTATTTGTGAATAATTAATTATTGATTCATATGATAAGGAAATATTTATTTTATGTGGATATAAATGAGGGATATATTTTTGTGGTTAAAAATGAAGGAGTTAATGTTGAGGTTTTTATCGTATTTTTGTCGGAATGGAGGTATTAAAAATCAGGGTTTTTGAGATATTTTGCGGGGGTTATAATTTTTAATCCGACCGTTGGATCGTGGTAATTTTTGGATATGTTATACATATATAAGTTGAGTATATGTCCACAAATTTTGAACCGTTAAAAATGAACGTATGATTTATTATGAATTTTACGAGATGACTGGTTCAGAAATTGTTGAATTTTCGGAGTTTATCATTTTGATGGAAAATTCTAGAATTGGTGGGCCCCACTTGTGGTTGGTGAAGAAATGTGCTGAATTATATTTCAAATGTGGTGGGTGGGAATAGTAGCAGGTAAAGCCATCAGGTTGCAGGTCAAACCTACCAAAATTTTCCTATAAATAGAGGGCTAAGTTAGAATTGAAAATCACACCAGAAACAAGTTTTCTCTCTTTCTCTCTCTAGATTATTGAGTGTATTTTGTGAGTATTTAGATACTTTGAGAGTTTCTATTCATCAGAGCAAGTTTCTTTCAGCCTTATACCGGTATTCCGACCAGAAGTACTGATATTTTGAGGTAAGGGATATTATTTTCTTCTTAATGATATTATTTTCTTCAATATCATTATGCTGAAATATTGATATGAGTTTTTATCAAATTTGGAACTTTTTGTGTCGGGGTTACTATTCACGTATACGGCACTATTCACGTATACGGCACTATTCACGAATACGGCACTATTCACCGAAAAATAAAATTTTTCCTTTTTGTCCAAGATGTCTATTATGGTTACTATCTTTGATTGTATCCATGTTTTGATCTTTATTTTTGAATTCTGCTTCACAATTGATTATTATGAAGTATTATTGATCTTGGATAAACTGTTATACGAATCCCTACTATTTGTCCTTCTGTCTCATTGGATTCGTTCTCTTTAAGATATTTTTCATCATCCTCAGTCCTAAATGATGATATTACTGAATATCTTTGGCCTGTAGTGCAAAGATGTATAATTACTTGATGAATATCTTTGGCCTGTAGTGCAAAGATGAACAGGTGTTGAGATGAACATGACCGACTGATGATACAAATGAATATCTTTGGCCTGTAGTGCAAAGATGAATATTTGGTTAAAGATGATTATTAATTGATGTTACAGGGATAAAATATTGATGATGGACTTTTAAATCTTAGAAGATAGTAGAATTCTTTCTCTACTTGACTCTTCTAATGATTTGTTGTTTCCGCTGTAGTTGTTGATCTAAAAGTTGTTGTCGATTATATTTTATCAGATTTTTTTCCTGTTGAAGACTATCGATAATTTGTTGTATATTATCTTAGTCATAATATTCTTTACTGGGCTAGTTGAGCTCACCCTTTTCTTTTTTGTTCCATTTTTCTTCTCAGGAGGTGAGAACATAGCAGGATCTAGTCGGGGTATGGAGTGATGGTTCTAGAAAGATTTATTAGCAGTCCTCACTATTTCTGTAAAATAGTGTTTGAATAATTGTAATGAGGATTTATTTGAGTGTGGATATTGTCTAGAAGACAATATTTGTATTTAAACTCACAGTATGTGTTGTCGTATTTTGCACGACAATTGTATTATTGAAGTTGTAGTTTGCTTTCTGTACCATGTATTTGGCGACTCAGAATGGGTGTTGTATACCTATTTTGGGGGCGTCACAGTTGGTATCAGAGCTTAGGGATATGATCCCTGGCTGAGATGTGAGACAAGAACTAGGAGGGGAGAGACGGGGAATTCCTTCGCTAGTATGACCTGACTAAGTTTATTTGGTGTCTATTTGGTCGGTCAGAGTATAGGGATAATATATGACATGACTATTAACCCTTGTTTTATGGCAGTATTTAAGAATGGCAGCTGAGAACGTTAATAATGGAGTAAATCAGACCGTGGAGACACCTTTGATCACTACCCAGGGGAACGTGCAACAGGAAGGCAATATTCCTCCTGTAAACAACGTTACCGAGCAAACGATGAATGATGGAATGTTTAGGAGTTTTTTGCAGTTCATGCAAAATCAGACGAGGGAGACTCGTGTGCAGAATACGGGTGGAAATGATAACAACGCGCGGTTTGTCACAGCTAAGCAGTTCAAAGAATTGGGACCACCAGAATTTAAGGGAAAGCCGGATCCGATCATGGCGGAAACGTGGGTCAAGCAAATTACCAAGATATTCGATGTCTTTGGATGCACGGAGGAACAAAAGGTTCCATTCGCCACCTTTATGTTCCGCGGTGAGGCAGACTACTGGTGGGAGTCTGTGAAGCGTACCCAGCCTGACGCACTCAACATGTCCTGGGAAACATTTCAAAAACTGTTCAATGACAAGTACTTTCCTGAAAGTATTCGTCATATGAAGGAGGTAGAGTTTATCAGACTGGAACAAAACAACATGACGGTGTCCCAGTACGAGGCGAAGTTTGCAGAGTTATCAAGGTTTGCACCTCATTTGGTCGAAAATGAGGAACGAATGACAAGGATGTTTCTGAGAGGTCTAAAACCCGAGATTCGACAATATCTTATCTCTCATAAATTTTCTTTATATTCAGATGTTGTAAATAGGGCTCAATTATTAGAGCGAGATAATGAGTATGTGCAACCGAGGGACCACAACCAGGGTCATACCGGTGGCGGCAGTCATCGAAGCAATAAAAACCAGCAGGGAGGAAAACATTTGGACAAAAGCGGTAACCACTCTGGTGGTAATCGTGGTCGTGATAATAGAAGGAGCGAGTCGGGAGGAGATTTCAAGAAGAGAAGGTACAACAATGATAATATGAAGACGTCAGCACAAACATCAACTGTTTCTAGGGGAGGAGAACGACCACCGGTCGTATGTTACAAATGTGGGAAAGAGGGACATATCAGCCCAAACTGCCCACAACAATCCAAGGTATGTTATAACTGTGGAAAGGAGGGTCATATAGCTCGAGAGTGTTCTGTAGCAAAATCAAGTTTAGCGGGAATGGTGACTCCAAAAGTTGTCCCGGATAAGTCAAAGTCAACGGTTCCTGGAAGAGCGTTTTTCGTGACTGGTCAAATACGAGGAACCCGAACGAAGTTAGCACGGGTTAGTTAATTATAAATTTTTGAGAAGTTTATACCTTATTAGATACCGATTCTACCCATTCATTTATCTCTCCTACTTGTGCTCAACGTTTAAACTTGACTCCGGAGAAATTAGACTTTGATTTATCTATGGAAACTCCGTTAGGAGAAACTTTCGTTACATCCACTATTTATAAATCTTGCATGATCCAAGTTGGCACTATCACATTACCTGTTGATCTTATCTCTTTAAAGATACTTGCTTTTGATGTGATTTTAGGAATTGATTGGTTAACCACTCATCATGCAAAATTGATTGCTTTCGTAAGGTTGTTAGTTTTCATATTCCTAAGCAACCTGTTATTCAAATTCAAGCAACCAAACCATTGAAGTCAAACTCTTTCATATCAAGCCGTAAAGTCATTCGTTTATTGAAAAACGGATGTCAAGCTTTCTTAGCTATGTTATGGACTTGAACAAAAATACGTCAGATTTGAATGATATTTCTATTGTTAGTAAATCCCTGACGTATTTTCTGAAGAATTTCTTGGCCTACGCGTGATATTGAATTTTGTATCATCTTTGAATCTGGTACGAAACTCACTTCTAAAATCTCATATCGAATGGCTCCTATTGAACTTCAGGAGTTAAAAACCTAACTGTAGAAGTTTGTACCCGAGCCTTTATCTGGTGACTTCCTTTGTGGAATGCACTGAATCCAGACTCTCCGTAGGGGACTCCATATTCGTGCGGTAGTAAACTGATAGGTGTCATTGTGACGTGCTATCCAAGATTGGGATATGAGTCACAGTTGAAAGCAAACCTAAGTCAGTAATCGAAATACGTAGCTTTCTAGGCTTAGCTGATTACTATCGGAGATTTGTGGAATGATTTTCTCGAATCGCTACTCCGTTAACTCAGCTGACTCGAAAAGATATAAAATTCGTATGGAGTGAGGAATGCGAGAAGAGTTTCCAAGAACTCAAGAGGAGACTCATTTCGGCACCTGTTCTGACAATACCATCTGGTTCGGATGGATTTGTTATCTACAGCGATGCTTCAGGCAAAGGGTTAGGATGTGTTCTCATGCAACATGGGAAAGTCATAGCCTATGCCTCACGACAACTCAAAGAATATGAGAGGAATTATCCTACTCATGATTTGGAGTTGGCAGCAGTCGTTTTTGCGTTGAAGATCTGGAGGTATTACCTGTTTGGAGAGAAAGTGGAGATCTATACAGATCATAAAAGCCTCAAATATTTTTTCACCCAAAAGGAACTCAACATGCGGCAGCGACGTTGGCTCGAGCTGTTGAAAGATTACGATCATACCATCCAATATCATCCTGAAAAAGCAAACGTAGTAGCTGACGCATTGAGTAGAAGATCATATGCGGGTACGAGTGCAATGCTGTTAATACAAAGGCCCATTTTGTATGACTTACAAAGGATGGAGATAGAGATGAAGGCTCCAAGTACCCACATGATGATATCAAATATACGAGTAGAACCGACTTTAATCGATAAAGTTAAAGCTGCTCAAGCTACGGACATGGAGCTGATGCGTATGAAGAAGAAAGTGCAAGAAGGTGCTATTCCAGAAGCAAGAATCGATGAAGAAGGAATACTTCGAGTCAACTCCAGACTTTGTGTTCCTAACGATTTTGACTTGAAGCATAGAATAATGATGGAGGCACACAACACACCGTTTGCAATCCATCCTGGGAGTACCAAAATGTATCACGATCTTCGACATACATTTTGGTGGAGCAATATGAAAAGAGAGATCGCGGAGTTTATCTCGAGATGTTTAACTTGTCAACGTGTAAAAGCGGAGCATCAAGTACCAAAGGGTCCATTGCAACCACTTGAGATTTCAAAATGGAAGTGGAAACACATTACTATGGATTTTGTTACGGGTCTTCCCAAGGTTTCTCAAGGCATAGATGCGATTTGGGTTATTGTTGATAGATTAACCAAGTCCGCTCATTTCTTGCCGATACGTGAGACTTATTCCCTTGAACGTCTTGCTAGTATGTACGTGAACGAGATTGTGAGATTGCATGGCATGCCAGTATCCATAGTTTCGGATCGTGACCCAAGATTCACTTCACGATTTTGGGTTAGCTTGCAGAAAGCTATGGGCACGGATTTACGATTCAGTTCGGCATACCATCCTCAAACGGACGGACAATCAGAGAGGACTATTCAAACTCTTGAAGATCTATTAAGACTTTGTGTCCTAGATCTCAAAGGGAGTTGGGATAAGTACCTACCATTGGTGGAATTCTCCTACAACAACAGTTATCAGGCGAGCATAGGTGTGGCTCCATTTGAGGCGTTGTATGGAAGAAAATGTCGTTCTCCAGTATGCTGGGACGAGGTGGGTGAAGCAACATTGTTGGGACCAGAGTTGGTACGCATTACTACAGAGAAGATCCAAACGATTCGACAACGTATACAAACGGCACAGGATCGACAAAAGAGTTATGCGGATCTTCATCGGAAGGACGTGGAATTTAATATTGGGGATCATGTATTGTTACGTGTTGCACCATGGAAGGGAGTTACAAGATTTGGGAAGAGAGGAAAGCTCAATCCAAGATTTGTTGGTCCATTTGAGATTCTTGAGCGAATAGACTCGCATTACCTCCAAGCATGTCTCGTGTTCATAATGTTTTTCACATATCTATGCTTCGTAAATATGTTAAAGACCCGAACCACATTATTGAGTTAGAACCAGACGAGATAGCTGAAGATTTAACGTACGAGGAGGTACCTGTTAAGATCTTGGATAGGAAAGAGCATGTCCTACGCACGAAGGTTATACCACAAGTTAAGGTTTTGTGGAGAAACCATGCTATTGAAGAAATGACCTGGGAGTTGGAATCAGAAATGAAAGCGAGGTATCCTCACCTTTTTGAAACATCAGGTACGTACGTCAATTTCGAGGACGAAATTTTATAAGGAGGGGAGGTTGTAAGACCCCAACTTATTAATGAATAAAATCAAATTTTCTCTAAATATTATTGTGAATAATAAGGGGCTAATTTGATATAATACTTTGGTTATGGGTGAAATGTGCAAATTTTGCAAAATAAGCAAGTGGTTATAAAATATTTATTTTGGTCGGTGAATATTCGGTTGGTCGTGGAATATTCTTGCTGTCGGGGAATATTCGTACGACGACGCAGCCTTGTGTGGGCCCCATAACGGAAAGCGATTGGATGAAGAAAACGACAAGTATAAGTTATTTATAAATAACGGCGTAGTTGTTACCGTTAATACTGTTGGAATACCCGGTGGTTAAAATACAGTAGCACACGGTATTGCACCAATTATTGATTCTTACGTAAGAAGGCACTACTCAATAATTGTTACAGTAGTTATTGTTCAATATTTTATTTTATTGATTCAATAATTGTTGCATTGATATTTTATATTATTGTTGTTTCAATAATTGTTGCTGCACAGTATTTTCCATTATCAGATCAATAATTCATATTATTTGAATAATATTATTAGATAACATTATTGGCAATGTCTAGAAAGTTCTGTCTAAGGAGAGGTTTGGTCATCTAATTGCGCGCCAGTAAGGAGAAATCCTTATTGGAAAGCCCCCTCTTTCCTGGGAACGGCCTGGTTGTCATAAATGTGATTCTGTAATATTATTTGTGAATAATTAATTATTGATTCATATGATAAGGAAATATTTATTTTATGTGGATATAAATGAGGGATATATTTTTGTGGTTAAAAATGAAGGAGTTAATGTTGAGGTTTTTATCCGTATTTTTGTCGGAATGGAGGTATTAAAAATCAGGGTTTTTGAGATATTTTGCGGGGGTTATAATTTTTAATCCGACCGTTGGATCGTGGTAATTTTTGGATATGTTATACATATATAAGTTGAGTATATGTCCTCAAATTTTGAACCGTTAAAAATGAACGTATGATTTATTATGAATTTTACGAGATGACTGGTTCAGAAATTGTTGAATTTTCGGAGTTTATCATTTTGATGGAAAATTCTAGAATTGGTGGGCCCCACTTGTGGTTGGTGAAGAAATGTGCTGAATTATATTTCAAATGTGGTGGGTGGGAATAGTAGCAGGTAAAGCCATCAGGTTGCAGGTCAAACCTACCAAAATTTTCCTATAAATAGAGGGCTAAGTTAGAATTGAAAATCACACCAGAAACAAGTTTTCTCTCTTTCTCTCTCTAGATTATTGAGTGTATTTTGTGAGTATTTAGATACTTTGAGAGTTTCTATTCATCAGAGCAAGTTTCTTTCAGCCTTATACCGGTATTCCGACCAGAAGTACTGATATTTTGAGATAAGGGATATTATTTTCTTCTTAATGATATTATTTTCTTCAATATCATTATGCTGAAATATTGATATGAGTTTTTATCAAATTTGGAACTTTTTGTGTCGGGGGTTACTATTCACGTATACGGCACTATTCACGTATACGGCACTATTCACGAATACGACACTATTCACCGAAAAATAAAATTTTTCCTTTTTGTCCAAGATGTCTATTATGGTTACTATCTTTGATTGTATCCATGTTTTGATCTTTATTTTTGAATTCTGCTTCACAATTGATTATTATGAAGTATTATTGATCTTGGATAAACTGTTATACGAATCCCTACTATTTGTCCTTCTGTCTCATTGGATTCGTTCTCTTTAAGATATTTTTCATCATCCTCAGTCCTAAATGATGATATTACTGAATATCTTTGGCCTGTAGTGCAAAGATGTATAATTACTTGATGAATATCTTTGGCCTGTAGTGCAAAGATGAACAGGTGTTGAGATGAACATGACCGACTGATGATACAAATGAATATCTTTGGCCTGTAGTGCAAAGATGAATATTTGGTTAAAGATGATTATTAATTGATGTTACAGGGATAAAATATTGATGATGGACTTTTAAATCTTAGAAGATAGTAGAATTCTTTCTCTACTTGACTCTTCTAATGGTTTGCTGTTTCCGCTGCAGTTGTTGATCTAAAACTTGTTGTCGATTATATTTTATCAGATTTTTTCCCTGTTGAAGACTATCGATAATTTGTTGTATATTATCTTAGTCATAATATTCTTTACTGGGCTAGTTGAGCTCACCCTTTTCCTTTTTGTTCCATTTTTCTTCTCAGGAGGTGAGAACATAGCAGGATCTAGTCGGGGTATGGAGTGATGGTTCTAGAAAGATGAATTAGTAGTCCTCACTATTTCTATAAAATAGTGTTTGAATAATTGTAATGAGGATTTATTTGAGTGTGAATATTGTCTAGAAGACAATATTTGTATTTAAACTCACAGTATGTGTTGTCGTATTTTGCATGACAATTGTATTATTGAAGTTGTAGTTTGCTTTCTGTACCATGTATTTGGCGACTCAGAATGGGTGTTGTATACCTATTTTGGGGGCGTCACACAACTTACTAATACAACTGTTATGTACAATACGACAAAACATAAACTGTGAGTTTGAATACAAATATTATCTTCTAGAGAGTATTCATACTCAAAAGGAGTCCTCATTACATTTATTAACACACTATTACATAGAATAGTGAGGACTACTAACTAATACTATCATTCAGACCATCACTCCGTTCCCCGACTTGTCCCAGCTACGTTCTCATTTCCTGAAGAGAACATTGACAGAAAGGGTGAGCTCAACTAGCCCAGTAAGAAATATTATGACTAAGATAATGCAGAATAAATTATTATTAGCCTTCAACAATGTTAAACTGATAAAATATAATAGACATCAAGTTTAACTGCAGCGGAATAAGCAATCCATTAAAAGAGTCAAGTAGAAAATAAACTCTACTATCTTTTATGATTTAAAAGGTTTTTCAACACTGTTATCGTTGGGACTCAGCTTAATAAAATAATCCACATCATCGAATCACCCCTGCACTACGGCCAAAGATATTCGTGTATTCATTAATGGTTATGATCATGCCAACAACTGTCCATCAATGCACTACGGGCCAATGAGGACTTTTACCACATCATTTGTAACATTACGGTCACGATTATACCGAATAATCCCTGATCATAATCATACCAAGTCCATCTATGCATTACAGGCCACAGATGACTTTCAATATTTTATAAACATGACGAAGATGACAATGATATAAGAATTCAATAAAACAAGTTCAAAAATTAATTTATCCAAGAATTAATAACATCCAAATTGTCAACATGATACTGCTTTGTGGAGTAAAATTCAAGAATGCTTAGAAGAATATTTTCATGAAAAGATACTGGATGAAACGCAATTATCAAGGATATTCCACAAATTTCATGGAGTATAGAAGTCAAAACTTAACCAACTGAGTATAATAAAGAATGGAATAACAAAAGAAATCACCATGCATGCGATAGACCGCACAGACAGGTTATTCTAACAGAATAATAAATAATGGAACCAGGTCCGGCGTAAACGCACAGACAGGATATTCCGACAGAATAATAAATAATGGAACCAGGTCCGGTGTAAAATACACAGACAGGATGTTCCAACAGAATAATAACAAGACGGAATCAGGTCCGGTGTAAAACACACAGACAGGATGTTCCAACAGAATAATAATAAAAACGGAACCAGGTCCGGTGTAAAACACACAGACAGGATGTTTCAACAGAATAATAGAAGAATGTCACCAAGTATAGGGTAGACAGCGTATACAGGTTATTCCAACAGAATAATAAATAATGAAATAACAACAGTTCTCTTCATGAATAAGAAAGAATAACACCCCTTACCGTTTTAAAGAAGAGTTGAAATAAGAAAGTAGTTAAGTAGCAGAATACTCTTCTTCTCTCTCTCTATAGTTTCTCTCTATAGTTTCTCTCTCTAGAGTTCAGTGAATTCGTAAGAAATAATGAAGGAATGAGCTGCTATTTATAGAAAAATAGAATGCATAGTAACTAATCCATGAACGGTCCAGATTGATTACTTTAATCTGACGGTCCATATTTAAATAAAAAATCTTTTAAATAAAATATAATATATTCTATTTACAGAATAACTTTAATAAAATATTCTGTTTTATATAAAAAGATGTTTCTATTTTATTACGTTAATAATACGAATAAAATAAAATGTCATTATCGCTAAATAATTCATATTATTAACTGACAATAATTGAATCAAACTGAGTGACTTCTCACATAATCATTAATAATCAATACCGTGTGCTACTATGCAACCACACGTATTACTGTACTTTTACTACCGAGTAGTTCAACAGTATCAATGGTAAAACTTCCGCCGTTAGTTTTAATAAAATATTTTTGTCGTTTTCTCAATCGGATAATAATTTCGTTGTGGGGTCCACCAATGATTGTGCCGTTGTACGAATATTTCCTATTAAAACGAATATTCTCCGACCAATCGAATATTATATAACAACTTGCGTACTTTGTAAAATTTATAAATATTACCCACAACTATAACATTATATCAAATTAACTCCATAATATTTAAAAATGATATTTATAAAAAATTCATCTTTATTTATAAAAGTTAGGGTCTTACACTAACAGTGATTGCAGGTTGATGCTGAGAGAAGTCAGACATGTTCCGGATATTCGTTTTAATTTGATCTCTGCTGGTAAGCTTGATGAGAATGGTTATAAAAGTTACTTTGATGAAGGTCAGTAGAAGCTCACCAAAGGGTCTCTAGTGATGACTAGAGGTAAGAAGGTAAACACTCTTTATACGATGCGGGCGCATGTGAGAGGTGTTGAAGATGGGAGAGTTAGGCAGAAAAAGATGTGGTACAAAGCCATGCGAAATGAGAGAAAAACCTTGCATGAGAACCACGAGAGAAAAGCTCTTCGCTTTAAATGGGTACCAAAAGTGAAGAAGGAAAGTTATAGCTCGCAACCAGGGTACAAAGCGGTTGTGAATGAATTTGACAAACAAAAATCTGTCAAGTTTGAGTTAGATCCTTCCATTGAGAAGAAACATGCCGATGAGACAAAGCCGGAAAATTCTAAGAAACTTGAGTTGAGCCAAGAATTCGTTGGAATTGCCTCCGAGTAAGGAGTTGTGGTTGGTGATCCCTCCTCTCATGGGTTCAGAGGGGGAGATTGTTAGGTGTGGGTCCTCACCCATGAGATATAATCCAAAATAGAAAAGAATTGATTTTCTTTGTGAGCAAGTAAATGAGTTTACTTGATATTAATCCAATTAAAAATTGGGTTAATGGAAGCAATATTGAAATTAGAGATTCCATGAAAAGAATCCAAGTTGAAATAAAAAAGAATTTACTTGTTAGATTGGTTGGTGACCAAGACAAGAACATATGTTGATGTTTAATTTCTTAGACGTGTATAAAGAGAAAAGGAAATGAATATATTTAGAACTATATATATCATTTTCTAAATCAAAATAGTTCCAATTTTGCAAGTAGCTAGAATTAAAGGAGCAAAACAATTCTAAAAACTAGAACCATTTTCAGATCAAGTGGCTTGCTCCTTAAAAAAAATATCAATCTGATATTATATGCCTCAAAACAAACACGACTGGATTAAATCTTTCCACTAGTTCCAGCAGTGACAAACTCTTGACTTTTAGCTAGGCTGGTAAATGCAGCCCAACCTCTAGAGAGCTTAGCGTCAATTTTGTGTGTGATCATATTCACATTCCATGATTTCTTGTTTGATTTGACTTGCACGTTAAGATTATTTCATTTCTTTTCTTCTCTTGGTAGGATATTTTCTTATATGAATAAAAGCATTAAATATCGTTTGATCATCAAGATTTTGACTTTATTACAATAAAATATTAAATCTTATAAAATAAAATAAAACATATTAATTTAACAAACTAATATAATAAAAAAGATAAAATTAAATATAATAAAATATATGAATTACGTGTCTATCGCTAACCACTCTCATTTCTTGATTCCCTCTCAAAGCTAGAGTCCCATTCACTTTTTTTTTCTTTATTAATATTATTCTTACTAAATTTTAACATTAGCCAAATTTATAAAATTTAAAGATATGATTTTTAGTTACGCGGCTTACGCCTAACTTATTTATCTTTAATTTAATACTCCTATATTAATAGCATAATAAGGGACCCACAAAGGTATACCTGGCAAACGGGCGGGTCGGGCCGGGCCAACGGCGGACCGGGCCAAAAAGGCCCGGGTGTTGGTAGGCTGGAAATGGCCGGCCCGTGGCCCGTGGCGGGCGGGCCGGGCTGGCCCGCGGGCTTCGGCCATTAATTTTTTTTTTTTTTTTGCAAACTCTTTGTTACACCAAAAATAATAATAATAAATATTAAAAATAATAAAATAATTAATAATAAACAATAATACAAACAAACACGATTAATTAATTACATACATTAACTACATATCTCAATTAATTAAAATTGTAATAGTATTATAAATTAGTATTATTAATTAATTTTTAATTATAGTTAAAATATATTGAAGATTACATTAAAAACAAATAGTTATTGTAGCTCAGTTGGTTTGAACTCTTATTTATTTACTTACAAGTCTTGTGTTCAAGCCTCACAACCTAACACTTTATTTAAAAAAAAAAATAAAAAATTTGTTGGCGGGCGGGCCGGGCGCCCGCGGGCCGGGCCAAAAACGGGCCGGGCCAAAAAGGCCCGGGTTTTCATGGGCTTAAAAACAGTGGCCCAAAGCCCGGGTTTTGGCGGGCGGGCCGGCCCGGCCCGCGGGCTTTGGGCCTGTTTGCCAGGTCTACACAAAAGATCTAAAATTTATTGATTTCGGATCCCATATATACAAGTTCGTTGAGCGTAATTAAGGGTGACATAGCCAAACACTAAATAAATAATAGAAATAATTACAAAAATTGAATTTATATAATTTTATAACTATAAAATTGAATTTATATAATTTTATAATTACAGAAATTCATAAAGTTGGAAAAACTTATTAAGTAGTCACAATATTTTATAAAATAGAATAATGACAGTTATCCCTAAAACACATTAAAGCATTCTTTAAATACTAAACAATAAGCTGAAAATCCTAATTGCGAAAAAAATATCTAAATTACGAAATAATCCAAATAAATTCAAAATTGATAAAAACTTCAAAAGCCCCAAACACTTCTTTGCAGGCCTTTCTTGGTCTTTTAATGTGTCCTCATAAGCGGTGAGTGTCGTAAGATTCGTTATAAGTTTTGATTTGATATATTACAGGTCTCGTAATTTTAAACGGATTAAAAATTATAATAAAAACAGTATCAATACCTAAATTTTCTTTCTTTCCTTCCTTACCTTGACCGTGCCAAAGGGATTTGTTAAATCTTCAGTAAGAAAGGAGAGGGGATGATGAAAAGGAGCAGTAGCAACCACAACCCTTCCTCTAACAATAAGTCTACAGTGACTGGCATCTTCCGACCGGGGTAGTGACCGACCAGAATTTTTTATTTTATTTTTTTGCTTTTGACTACCAAATAATTAATGTGATTTATTGAAACTGAAATTTTCACGAAGACAGATCGAAGAGGAAAAATTGATGGGAAAATTAAAGGGAGTTGTTAGAATTGTAGCAAGTTAGGTCGCATGAAAATTAACTACAAGGAAGCTAATGGTGGTGATAAAGGAAAGCATTAGAGTGGGTCAAGTATATAATGATATGCATCCACATTTATAGATGATTCTAGGGATTGAGTTATAGACTATGTTGCTTCTTTTCAATGTACTTCTATGAGAGATTATTTTCATGGTTATGTTATTGGAGATTTTGGGAGCATACCCGTTGATATTGGGGAGAAATGTAATGTAAGAGGGTGCTTGAGATTGTTTATAAGTAGTCAAACTTGCTTATAAGCAATTTTAAGAAATAAAAAGTGTTTGATAAATTAATTTTAAAACTGCTTATAATCACTTTTTATGAGAATAATCAGAAGCTCTAATTTGGAGTTTTTGATTATTTGTCAAATCTAATAAAATTTGACCACATATATTACTAACCTATCCCTATTTAATTTAGTAATTCCATTTGTTACCCGTCTACTTCTCAAAACATTCATTTTTAATAATTTGCACTTGAAATAAGTTATTAGCAAAAAAAAAATTATACTAAAAGCAAAAGCAATAATCAAAATCACTAATTACATTTTTTAAGCAATCCCAAATATACAATACCCAACACAAACAAATAACAACTACACGCTGCTATTGTGTACATGGCTGGAAAACGAAACAATTCCACCTTACACTTGTGAGGTATAATCAAGGCAAATGATAAATAGGCTTATCCCTTTGACACAGCAGCTTCTTATACATAAGCAGCTTCTTGTACATAAGCAATATCTCATCAGACTCCCCGACCACCTAAGAAATAAGAATAGAAAACCAAGCCAACAACTGCCTCATGCATAAATTATGGTCCAAAAACTCTTCCAATAAAAATTTACAGACTGTAAGACATTACATATCTGAAATTCAGCTTTTCCCTTACAAATAAGATGATAGCTACCAATTAAATTACAGAAAGCCAAAGAGTACATTTTTTTTCCTTTAATCTTTAAAGAACATTATTAATAATAGAGAGAATCTACACAATTTAATTAAAATTAACAAGGCAAACATATTAGACAATTTTCTTTACTTGATCATCTTGATTAGCCTAGTTTTGTAAGCTTTCAAAACCATAACAAATGCCAGTAGAAATGGCCATCCATGACATGATGAGTTAATCGTACGATGCAAATGAATGGTGGCAGTTTGCTTACAATAGATGCTAAACTATGTCAGCTTCAACATCGATGAAATCAGACACTCGATGCTCAGGTTCAACAATCATATTACATGCTTTAATATAGCATTAGCAAAAGCATTTATTTACGTCCAACATAGACAGGCATTTACAAAGAATGATACCAGAATCTAATGGGAAGGAGGTCTGTCACTGGGCGCAAGGCATCGACGACGACGAGAGGTCTAATTGTTATATTTGGGACAATACGACCGTCCATGGCATCAACATGAATCCAATCACAACCTACAACATCTACTACTTTTACCTAAATATAAACAATATTAAGAATAAATCTATGAATTCTATAAAAATCCAAAAATGGTATATTAGGATATTGATTCACCAAAAGCAGATAGCGACGTGAAAATTATATTTACTAGAGAACCCGTGAATGTAAAGCTGAATAGTACAGACCATGCAAACAATAACATCATCAATATTTACTTCAACCAATTATTTTAAACCTATAGAAAATTAATAAAGATCATTTTGTTCTCAAAGTTGAAAATGGTAGTAAAGCTCAAAATGAAGAGTAGAACCTGACTTTGCAAAATTAGCAGATAGAATAGATGGAGAAACAATGATGTCACTCTTGGAGAATTAACCAACCCGAGAAATTGCCTTCACCACAGTTTGTCTCTTGGATTAATACATAGAGAACATGATAAATATCTATCTGTATTATAGATAAATTGCAAAACTTTCTTGATGTGTAAAACATATCAATGCTATGGACAATGTGTACTAGCTGATTTATAAAATAAGCAAAAATTAGACAATACTATTTATATATTAGCTTCTAGAGCCCAGGCACATATCAAGGCTAAGCAGATTACAAAACGGGCTTTACGTCCAGGGCGAAGCTCTGCAATTCTAGAGAATGACAGGTCTTTGAAAGCAGAAAAGAAACTCAATTCAGAGTATCCTCACTTCAAAGTTGTTCTGTGCAAAGCTTATGTCATTAATGGAACTCTGGTATGGCCACAAAGTTTTGCATTTTCTCATCTCTTAATTAGGTCATATTGGAAAGTATTTTTGAAAGAATATATCTATGTACACACCCAAAGCGTACATCCAAAGATACACCCAAGTGTAAAATGATAGTGAAATATGGAGAAAGAAAGTGTTGTGGAGAAAAGAGATAGAAATATTGTACTTACACTTGAAATTTGAGTGCGTCTTTGTATGTACCAATTTGGGTGTGTACATGGGTATACTTTTTGAAATTCTAAGTTGAAATTTTTATCTTTTATTTAGTGATTTCGAAAATTGGAGATTCTATAAGTGTGAAAAGCGCATATTTTTTTTATAGAATAAGTCTCTTATGAAACCTCAGGAGTAAGACAAATAAGCCTTACAAGACCGATGTTAGCATGATGAATAAGAGAATTTAGCCTTGTGAGGTCTAAGAGACAGATTCCCCGAGGAACCTTTGTAAAGGATCCTGCATTATTTGAGACACATTCTACCAATTTTTTTAATTTCTATTTCTATTTTTAGCAAGTTTCCCACCAAATAATCTGTATGACATCCCTCCAAAATAAGTACTCCCTCTCCCCAAATAAAAAGGTGCCATTTTCTTTGTAAATTAGAAAGAAAATGTTACTCTTTTTTGGACAGGACGAGTAGTATTTGTGCGAAAAGAAATTTCCATCAGATCAATGGCATAATTATTAGGGGGGATTGTGTGATGAATGCTGGGAGGATCATGTATACGAGAGGAGATTGTTTGCATTTAGTGATACCCGGTAGCTTTTACAAATGAAAGCACTATTCATACTTGACTTAATACAAGTAGAAACTTAAATTTCAGATGATGCAACTTAGAGTGAAAAAGAATTTTGGTCCCAAGGGGGGGGGGTGTTATTTGTCAGTTGGTCTTCCTTTTTTAGAGTTTGCTATGATTATTCTTGTTTAGAAAGGTTTGTAATGCTTGTATATGGACTTCCAACTCTTCTTGCAGAATATACCAATGATCTTCGCAAAAAAGTATATGAGAAGGGGTGAGAGCTATTTAAGGAATTCTGATATTAAGCTTCGAATTTCAAACAGGTTGTGGACTATACAGTTCAGAACCTACTTATCACAATCGTTTAAGTTTTCTTCAGGTTGGTTTGTATTTGCAAGGGAAAATTGTTTGCGAAAAGGGAGATGTTTGTGTCTTTGAGTTGACTAATAGGGATGATCGATCTTGAGTTTGAAGTTTCTACTATTAGGGACCTTAACTGACTGGTACTTGTCCTTCCTAGGCCTTTGCTAAATAAAGATTCAGCACATACATAGCTATCAATTGGGCATCTAGTTTTGCACAAAGAAGTATTAATTTTATTATCTTGAAAAGTATAGCCTCTTGTTCTAGTTCGGACTTTTGCCCCTTGCTAGCTTTTACGGACTCTGTTACAATGTGAACGATAGTCTGTCTTTTTCTTATTACAATTGAAAAGTTTTCTATGTATGCTAATTTTTCTCGGTTGCTTAGGCTATAAGCACAAACTCGTGTCTAGTATAATTTTTATTTTATTTTTTCCTTTTTCTGCTCTGGACTTGATTTTTTCGTGTGGCTATGACATGCTATAATCCTTTGTTCATAACATGACAACTAGTAAGATAATCAACTCTTATGTCATTTGTAGCAGTTCAGAAATTGTTTGATTCTGATGAGCAAAACTTTCTTCGCCAAATAATTGAACAGACTATCCAAAAGTCCTTAACATTTCTAATTTCCTCGTTATTATTACATTCTGCATATGATGAAATATTTGTAAAAATAACTACTAAGGGAAAGAAAATAGGATTTTCTGATACTAAAGGAAGTAGCATATCCCCTCACACAAAATACTATTGATTATCCGCAAAAATATCCAGAAAAGGAGATAAATAGGGGGAGAAAACAAGAAAGAACCAGTGTTCTAAAAATCCCCGCCTAGGCCCCTCCTTGGCGCCCCGCCTAGGCGCTAGGCCCCCCTGACGCCTCACTTAGGCCCAATGAGGCAAAAAAATCCCTCCAAAAAATTAGGTAGGGCCTAGACGGAGAGTTTTTTTTTAATTTTAATAACTACCCAAACCAGATTTTTGATATATTTATTTTTCTAATGATTTACCATATTCATAATACAGGTTGTAGTATATCAAATCACAACAAGAAGTGAACAATATCAAGTCAAAATGGATAATTTTATTATAGTTGTAATTTTTTGAACTTGTACCATCTTCAAATTATATAAATGATGATACATTTGTAATATTTGTTTAATTCAATATAATTCTTAAATTTATGTTTAGTTTCTTAAGTTTTAATATTGAATTAAAATTTTGAAATTTGAAATTTTATTATTTAATAGCAATCTTGTTTATGAATAAAACTAATACGTTAAAATTATGTTTGAACTTTGAACAATTGAATGTTTGTGTTTGAACTTTGACATTAACAATATGGATATGTGTTTGAACTTTAAGCAAAAGCTTTTATTATCTTTATTATAGATTGTTTTGCTTTATATTATTATTTTGTTTGGATAAATGTAAGATAAAATATTAAAATTGACTTAAAATAAAAAATTCCGCCTAGGCCCCCCTCGGCCTTCCGTCTAGCGCCTTTTAGAACATTGAAAAGAACAAATATGAGGGAATGGGAAAAATGATCACAAGAACTCGACACAAATAAACCCTAGTGATAATGTAGTCGGATCGGAAGTCCTTTCAGTGGTGTCGGTACCATATCACCACTAATCTTTTCATAAGGAAATAACACCTCCCACTTGTACTTTACCACATTGTGAAGGAAAGTGAGTATTATTAACATAGCATACTCTTTTCCCGGGCAGAATCTTGGTCCACCTCCAAATGGAACATATGTATATGGAGGAGGCAGTATATATATATATATAAGAAGCGCAAAAGTCAAATGAAACTCGCAGATAGTACAAAAGTAAAAACAACCAAGTATAGTACTCTAGTGGGATAAATTGCTAAACAATTAATCAGAAGTTGTCCATGTGAGGCTAGCGCAGGCAGTTGCTAGACAGTAGACACTACTTGTCCTGTTCGGTTGCTCCAAACATGCTGGCCTAACCTCAACCTGAACACAGAAGCTTAATCCCAGGTTCCCAACCCTGAAAAGTATGGAAAATACTCGGCAAACTTACAACTGCTGATTCAATTCTCAATAAAATGAGGCAAGTTAACTCCTTTCGTTCCAAAATTAGTGTATAATCATGCCACTACCAATACATAAATTTCTAATTAATGCTAGGGATAAATTTGAAAAAAATAAATAAATTCTTAAAGGTAATCGTTTTACAAATGCATCTCTAATAGTTAATGAAGCCAGCATATTCAATGTTTTGTCTCCGTTTGTTCTTCACGTCTATTTCTTGAACTTGCACAATGTTCAAACAAAGAGGTGAGGTGTTTCAAGAAAGTATATATGAACAACCCCCCCCCACCCCCACCCCCCAAAACCCACAAAACACAACCGGCCACCACCCTTCTAAATATGATGTAATATGTTCTTGATGTACCCACCCAAAAAAAATCAAAAAATTTAAAATATCAGCCTAGTATTCAACCCTGTTTTGGGCTACATAGTACAAAGACAAGGGAAAAGCATCTCTCTATTCATTTTCCAAGTTACAATCCATACTACACAGAAAAGGAAACAAACAATCAAATGAAACATAAAAAATTTCTCATAGAGATATGTGATCGCAAATAATATGTTCCGTCTTCTTATTACACATTAAAGACATACTTTACATATAGTTCTAAGCAGAATGCACTGTTACCTGCATGAACAACCAAAGGTTCAGTAGTCTGCCTCGCAGTTCCGCTGCTATTGAAGTCCACTCACCTCACTCTTTACTGTATTATCAACAATGTGCACCCCATCTTCTGTAGCAATCACTACTGTGCATCTGCAATTACTAACTAATTAAAAGGAAAAGAAATAGCAGCATTTATCAGGCATACACGTAACAAACATTAAAATTCCTCCATAAATCAATAAGTTAGTTTCCTTAACCTTATCATCTATTATTTGATGAATAGTCCACTGTAACAATTCAGGACAGCCTGCAACATATGGACCAGGCCTTGTAGGTAGCTACCTAAGTGGTTTCTTTGTTTCTGCAGACTAATCTATGTCATTTGTTTCACTAATGTGCTGTATCTTTTCTTCTAAAATTATCAGCTAGGAAAATGAAGTGAAATCATTAGTAATCTATAGAAGCTTATTCCTCAAAGATTTTATTTAATATGTAAATATTAAGCACATACAAAAAAAATATTATCTATATGAAATCAGAGGGGAGAAACAATTAATAAAGATATGAACTAACGGGGTTTTAGCGAAGACTCCATGTTCGACAACCCCATCAATTTTGTCAAGGCTTTCTGCTACATCAACTGCAAGGAAAGATCCCTAATAAATATTTGGAAGCATGGGCAACAAGATCTGAGATAAAGTGACATGGAAGTAAAAACTATACCAAGGTTTACAATAGGAGATGTAAATATGACATCAAGAACATTATGCCCTTCTCTGGTGACAAGCGGAAAGTCGCCACCTAGTGGATCTGCATACCCTATGGATGGTCTCCTCCACACCTTCATTTACAGAAGGAGAATTTTTAGAGTACAAATTTATCTCGAGTACAGAACTACTGGCCAATCATGTCTCACCAACTTTGACTTGAAATTCAGATACAAATTAGAAATTGATTTGATTTTTGTAAATTATGCATAATTCATGCCTTCTAAAACTTGAAATGTTGTTTGTCGCAAGTTTTTAAGGACTTTAAAATGAATCCAGTTATTAACCATCTGATGAAAGATATATTTTTACATTTGAAAACTAAATTGCAGATTAATTTGGTTTGGGGGAGATATTACTAGAACATAGTTGAAACAAATCTGCATATATGAAAGGCGGAAGCTAGCATATCTCTAGGCAGAAAAAATAAGATTTCCATAATAAAATGTCATCTGACTGATCATATGTAAACTCTTTCTGAGGTGAAATTTTTTTCCAAATATTTAGTTGATGTGGCAGCTTACACCAGATGCACTCAACCAGAAGTAATCAAAATGTTTTTTTTTGTTATTACTATTGACATTTACTTGTTTTTAAATAAAACATGCTCTATCATACTACTATTTATTTTGAACTAAAAAAAAACACAAAAACGGGCAGAACCCGGGAGACAGAAAAAATTGGAATGTTATAAAAGCTTGGCTTTTATTTAGTCTTCTCTCCTTAGTTTGGAGAGTGTTTTAAGTTTGGCTTTTATTTAGCCTTCTCTCCTTAGTTTGGAGAGACAAGATACCTAGTCTTCTGCGTATGATAAAAAGAATTTCATTGTACTGATACCACAACATATCACCTCAGCATCACCTAGGAACAGGTCCTCAATCTCCTCTGCAGTTTCAAACCAGTTCAACTGAAATGTAACTTTCAAATGTCAAGCTGAGGCATTATTCACTTATTCCGGTAATTGTTACAACATAAATATTAAATAGCAAATGATGTGCACAACTTACAGGATTAATTAAAACTGGGATTGAGCCATCTAAATTATTTTTGTACTGCTTGCCCATGATCATGAAGACAAGTTCCACTGCCGCTTTTAAAATAGTCTACAAGAGCAAGTAGGCAACTAATCATTATTTGGTTCAAACTTCAAACAAGAACAAAGAAAATATGCAATAATGTAAGGAACTAAGGATTACAAAAAAAAAATCAATGTAAAGAGTAGCTAAACTACTTCAATGGTTTTTGTGGTCCAGGGTCCGAAAAGTCAGATAAAGCATCAATGCATTTACTTCGAATGTACAAGAAAATAGTTAAGACGGACAAACTAGGCATTCTGAGTTGTAATATTTTTTGTACTAAAGTTGGGTCTAAAATGTTTTCTAGAAAGAGGAACACAAACACTTTTTTCATACCTTCTCCTGAATGATAGACTCCTCACTCTTACGCCCAATGACCGCAGCAAGTGTTTTTTCTTCAACAATGTCAGCATCATTAAATGCAAAGTCGATCTATAAATGGAAAATCAAAGTCTTTATTTGTACAAATTCAGTTTTAATGGAAGATCAAACTGATTGATGAATTGTAAATTTCATGTAAAACAACCGTCCAAAAGAATTCTTAGAAAAAGGAAAAATGAACAAATTCAAAAATGTATACATTTCATTCATCTATAGTTCCCACTTCCCACAAAAATCATCCGTTCATATTCATTAGCAGAAAAGTTATTTTTTTCAATGCCCAAAGGAAAGATTATCTAGGCTATTTCTCTTTAATCTTTTTGCAACTTAACAAAAAAGTAATTCCATAAGGTATTTATTGAATCTGCTTCAAAATTAAGGCACAAACGGAAAACATCCAAAACACATAATACTCACAGACCCCAGTTAAAATTCAACCAAGTAACTTGAAACTTAGAATTTGTGCACACTTGAGAACTATCTTCATACTGATCCAAAAGTATCCCTGCCTTTGCTGCTTCACTTGCACTGCCAACAGATCTGCACCGTATCAATGCTCATTACACATCTGAGTTTAGAAAGTACAAACTGAAAACTGAAAACTGAAAACAAAAAAAAAGAGACATGGAAAGGAAAAAAACATAAACAAAAATAAAGCAAAAAAAAAATCAAATGAATCAAATCACACCTAAACAGCATATTCAATAACTGCAGTACTACACTTTTGTGAGACAAAGGAACCATAGGCACGGGAGTATGCATGATGCATGATCCTAAAACCTTTACAGACAAGGATAAATAAGAGTTTGTCTTAAGAAAGAGCAGCTGAATAGGACGGATTTTTTTTTCGTATCAGAAGTTTATGTTGTATGGTAGAAATAGGCTATGAAGTACAGATTGTGATGCCATTCATTATTATTTTAATCATGAAATCTAGGAAGAGTTGCGTTAAAGATTGTAAAGTCAATTATCTATTTCGCCTATGGCAATCACAGAATTCAGAAGTCAAACCACCATATATGGACACAGACTTGGAGTTGCTCGTTTTTCATGAATGCAGTATCATTCAGTTTTTCTTCGAGCAAGCAGTCAATCACTTGATAGGTGACAACAACTCAAGGAAACCTGGCTTCATTTTCTGGATGGTCAGTGGAGGCACTTGTAATGACAATCAGTTATAAGGATACAGAAGAATATATACTCACGTGGGAATCCCAACTATATCTTTTATTTTACCAGCACGAAGTTGCTGTCCCAGATATTGTATTGCCAAAAGAGAAGCGTGGCCAGACCCTAAGCCAATAACCATGCCACTTCTAATGTATGTGTCCACCTAGAAAAGTAAACCAAATTTGAAATATAGGCCCATAAAATATTAAGATAATTTAATAAAACTAGAGCATACTAAATGGTATAAAATTTAGTCAGTGATAAGATACATATAAAATTTTGTCTTCACAAACATATTCATTAAGTCTCCGAGCACGGTTTCTATGTGCACAACTTCTTTCTACTTCCTTCCTCCAATTTCTCAACTCTATTTTATCAGTTCGTAAGGAAGCCCCTGACTGGGGGGATAATTACATAATGTAGCTTAGAAAAAAATGATGATTTAGTTGGTGAGGTTGATAACTTTGTTACAAAATAATCACACGTGAATTATGTAAACATTGATTCAAAGAGTTTGGGAAAGAAAACTTCATAGAGGCGTCCAGAACTATAGGCGTCCGGGACTATATCGTAAACATCAAGACATGCTTTCATTAGTATAACAATCTCAAATAGAAATATACCGATACTTTTAAGAGAACATACAAATATTTTGAAGTAGATAACAAAAGGTCTGCAGAAACATTGTTCTAAAATGTGTAGTTTCCTATTATACACTACAGTTGTGAACTAATACAGATCAATTTCTCTTCACGAATCTGAAGGCTGTTGAAGTCTCTAAGATTGTGGGGTTGAATACAGATGGACTGTTTATAAAGATGATCCTATGTATAGCTTAGGACTAAACCATTCAGCAGTTCCAATAACTATGATTAGGATTCTTACCAAAAATAAAATTCTCTACTTTTCAATTGCTTTTACTAAGTACACATACTAGATAAGGAACACGAAAGAAGAGGGGAAGCCAATTTTCTACCAGGTCTCTACTAGCTTCATACATTTGGAAGGCTAGTGTTCCCTAGAAAATTAAGGCTTTTGTGTGGTTTTGATTTCTCGATCATATGGTTTCTTATTATTGCCGCAGAGATGGAGCCTTATGGGGACTTACCTCTGGACTAGTGTTTCATGTTTCTCCACATGTGCTTTGATGAGGAGGTTCTGGAACCTTCCATTTGAGATCTTTTGAATTAGCGTGGGTGTGTCCTTTGTCAGTTGATAGCTTACTGTGTCAAGTTTTGGGGGATTGGTAGAGAAGGGATGGGAAGATCGTTGACGATGTGCTCACTTGGCTATTTGGTGGTGCATTTGGGTAGAACAAAATAAGGATTATTAGTAATAAATCTCCTCGTCGGCCTGCCCCCTTTTTGTGGAATAAAGTCTTTTCTTAATCTATTTGGGCATAACATTTACAGTGTCTGTAGGAGTATTTGTTTCGTAACTCCACAGGAATTGGAGGCCTGTCATTTACTAGGACTTTGATTTTGTTCCCACTTTTGTATCACTTTGTCCTCATTTTTTAGAAACACTACCAATGCTTGCATATTCAAGTTCAAAACAAAGCTTTTGACTACAAAGAGCCACTCGATTATGAAACATTATGAAGGTGAGGCTTGAAATTTCTCATTTTTAAGCAAGTAATCTTCTAAGCAACAGCATAGGTAATTTAGGAGAGACCATATAAATAACAAAAGAGAAACCTCAACTCTACAGTCTATAAGATTGAGACATTCACTCACTCAGTATAACAACTGGGACACTCCAAAAGACTCAAGTTGCATTCTAAGTACCTAGTAAACATCCAACTTACCACAGGGGTACTATTAATATAGCAGTAAACCAAGTTGAACTGCAATATAATTTTATAAAAATTAAACTTGTAGGCTATAGCCATGAATGTAACATAGCAACAAACTACATAGTAAAAATTATCATGTGGTTTGAAAAATGTACTTCATTTAGAATTACCAAAAGATAGGATAGGATCCCCTCCATTACACCTTCCACCCAATTTTCCCCACCAATACATATTTAGCAACACAAATATTACTTTTAGCTACATTATCAACGACACAATTATTTACAACGAATTTTATTGTGTCCCTAAATTTAATATCTGTAAGGTATATGTGTATTGGGGAAAATAGGGTGGAAGGTGTAACAAATGATGGCAACTTTAGAGTTTATAAGCCAAAAAATAATGGGAATACAGTGCTGTAAAGGTTAAAATGAATTTAACACAAATTAGAGAATAGATTTTCAAGAGTGGGAAAAATTATTACAGTGTGCTTGGCTGCTTGAAGAAGGTCAGCATTGTTGTTAGTGAGACTTGAGTGCGTGATCAAATTACAACAATTCTTTCTTGTTCTTGTTGCTGTTGAGGCCAAACCCTTTTGCTGATTCAATTGGAAATGCAGGTTTATGTAGGATGAGGAGAAGGAAAGAATTGAGGAAGCCATTTTCTCTCTTGTCACTCTTTCTCTGTTTTAGAGGATATAAGAGGAGGATGTTAAAGAGCAGAGAGACCAGCCCAGTCTAATTTTAGGCCCAAATACAGTTTTATTTTGGGTGTGAGTGTTTTATTTAGATGTAAATATGGATTGATACTCTGAATTTTTAATTTTTTTCACATAGTTGTCTTTTTAATTTTTTTTAATTAAGTGATTAAAATTTTAATTTTTTATTACTTTGGGGATTGTCTCCTCAATTTTTTTGATTAGGGGATTAAATTTTTAATTTTTTTCACTTTGAGAATTGTCTTCTCAATTTTTTCAATTAGGAGATTAAATTTTTAATTTTTTATGATTACGTCTATTGATAGTGACGCATCAGAAAATTGTCGACATTGCAGCGACACGTGACTAAAAAAATACTTGTGTAATATTGAGTCTCATTTTAACATTTATTCAATTAATTTTTTGTACCAAAAAAAGTAAATATAAGACCATTATTAATTTTGTTAAGTAAATTTAATAATAATTTTACCCTTTTTGCTTTAAAAATTAATTATATTAATTATTGATGATTATGAAATAAACTTAAAGTTTAGGGTATTAATATATATTTAGGCCTTAATTTTTTATACCAAAAATGGTAAAATTGTCATTTTATTGATTAATGATGATTATGAAATAACAAGATTTTAATTAGTAGTACATTTATACATTTTAAAATATTTATCATTATATTGATTATTAATGATTTTTTTAAGCTGAGTTTGGAATGTATTAAATTTACTTTTTAAAAAATTAATAATGGTCTTATATTTACCCTTTATGTATAAAAATTAATGAAATAAATATTAAAATGAGACTCAATATTACACATAAGTATTTTTTAGCCACATGTCGCTGACACGTCATCAATTTCTTACGTGATACTATCAATTAGACGTAATTTAAAAAAATTAAGAGTTTAATCTCTTAATTGGAAAGACAATCCCCAATATAAAAAAAAAATTTAAAATTTCAAGATATTAATCCATAGGCCCTTTATTTAATATTTTTATAAGTATGTAAATAAAATTTTGAAAAAATTAACAAAAGTTTGTTATTTCTTAACTTTAGTACAAGTCATTTTAATGTAAGTTAATTTGACCTAGTATAAATTTTAAAGGTTGACATAGTCTGTGATGTTCCCAAAATAGATCCACACAACCCATTTTAAGTTATCAAAATACATGGTACATAATTTAAATACAAACTTCATTTATACAACTGTCGTGCAAAATATGACAATACATAAGTTGAGTGTTTGAATACAAATATTACACCGTACATAATACGACAATATCCATACTCAAATTAAGTCTTCATTATAATTATTATCACACTATTTTATAACATAATGAAGACTGCTATAGTGACTATCTCGGGCCGTCACTCCATTTTCCGACTAATCTCAGCTATATTCTCATTTTCTGAAGAGAACAATGAAATAAAATAGCGAGCTCAACTAGCCCAATAAAGAATATTATGACTAAGATAATGTAGAACAAATTATCCTTAGTCCTCAACAGGGAAAAATCTGATAGAATACAATAAACAACAAGTTTTAGATCAACAACTACAGCGAAAATAACAATTCATTAGAATAGTCAAGTAGAACATGATGTTTACTATCTTCTATGATTTAAAAGTTCATCATCAATATTTTATCCATATAACACCAATCAATAATTATTTTCAATCAACGAATTATCTATACACTACGGACCAAAGATAATCGTTTGTATCATCAGTGGTCATGATCATGCCAAACACCTGTCCATCTATGCACTATGGGCCAAAGAGGACTTTCACCACAAATCTTTATTTGTAATATTAAAGGTCATGATTATACCAATACACAATTCCTGGTCATAAGCATACCAATCAACAATCCATTTTTGCACTATGAGCCAAAGATGACTTTCAACACAATATAAGTATGAGGATGAATGATATAAAAAATCAATCAAGTGAGATTAAGGATAAATATTAGAAATTTATAATTTAATTTTTCCAGAGTTCAAGAATGTCCAAATTGTCAACATGATAACTAATTGTGGAGTTAAATTTAAGAATGATATTCATGTATCAAAAATAATTTGGACAGAAAAGAAACCAATTTTATCGTAAATAGTACCCCGAATAAAAATATTAAAATTTAATAAGAAAGTTCAGACCAATATTCCAATGAAATGATATTAGATGAAGTATAAACTATTAAGGTTATTCTACTAATTTTAGGGATTTTTAACATTTAACAATAAGGTTAAGGAAACAAACAATAAATTTGTACTATAAATGGAGAAAAATATAAAAGAAAACGATATCCATTGACGAGTACAAAAGAAATGATATCTCATACGAGTATGAAAGAATATACGAAATTGCAAATAAATTTTCACCAGTTATGCGGTAATCTGCGTAGACAGATCATTTCCACAACTAAATAAAGAATGAATACGAATGGTTATTCACTAGGCATGCGGTAATCCGCGTAAACAAGTTATTCCCACAGATTAATAAGGAATATAATGACAACCCTTATGAGTATGAAGAAAATAACATCATTTACCTTAATAAAATACTAAACACTGCACTAGTCTAGTAGCAGAACTTTGTGTTGGTGGTGTGTGATTACTTCTCGAATGTGAGACCCCAATGTAACGCCCCCAAAATAGGTTCATTCCATCCAACCTATTTTGAGTCGCCAAATACATGGTATAGAAAATAACTACAACTTTATTACAACAATTGTCGTGCAAAATACAACAACACATATGCTGTGAGTTTGGATACAAATATATACCAATTGTGACTCATGTCCCAACCGTGGACAACACCTCACAGTGGCACCTTACATAAAGGTATAATCAAAGACTGTTTTAGAAATTAGAATATTTGGGAAGTGCTCAAGGAAACCTTCGTACATGGGAGGCCATGCGTCTAGGTTATGATAGATATCACATGGCCACAGGATTATCCTTGGTTGACCGGATAGACCCCAAAGAAAAATGAGAAGATTACTATTATATTCTTCCCAATGGTGAGTCTTCTCTTGACTTATCATTATCTCCACTATCTTTAATCGTGAATTATACTTCAAACAAACACCAAGATTATATAGGTAGTGCTCGTAGATATACTCAGCAAGTGGATGAGCACATCCCTGTCTTATGATGATATGAGGTTGTATGTCATTAGACATCTTGTATGATAGTGGCAAAACACCCTTCCAACGTTGGGTACGCCTTACACTATTGGATTCACCAAATATAACTACTAAACGAACTTTTTATATTGCTTAGGGAGAACTCCACAGCTAGAGACCGTCGTTCTATTCCCGTGTTACCCCCGCTCGACCCAGCTACACTCTTATTACCTGAAAGGAATTGTGAAGTAAAAGGGTGAGCACAACTAGCTCAGTAAAGAATATCATAACTAAAGATAATTAAATTATCAATAGCCTTCATCAGTAATAAATCAGAGATTTAGAACATATGGTAGATGATAAAAATTTTAACCATAGTTGCAGCGGAACGAGCAATCCATTAGAAGAGTCAAATAGACAATAAAGTCTATTATCTTCTCCATGTTAAAAACCCACTAACAATATTTTATCCCTTTAACATCAATCAACAATTCTGGTCCACAATCATAAGAATAACTCATAATCATAATTGTAGTTTTAAATTTTTCTTCGCACTCACGACGAAGAATATTTTCATCACCTGTCTTTACCTGAAACATCAAAGATCATGGTTATACCAAATCACAGTTCCTGTTCATAATCATGCTAATAAATCCATCTTCGCACTACGGCCAAAGATATTCATCAACAAACCATCTTTGCACTACGGGCCAAAGATATTCAACAACAGTTCATCTTCGCACTACAGACCAAAAATATTCATCAATAATTCATCTTTGCACTACAGGCCAGAGATATTCATCAACAGTTCATCTTTGCACTATAGGCCAAATATATTAATATCTCAAAGAAATATATAATCATTTCAGAATTATATAAACAATAATTATAACCATATTGATCAATTCACCTTTACAGTTAAGCTAAAGATATTCAGTTATAAATTCAATGGTCATGATCATACCAGTCAACAATTCAACTTTGCACTACTAGCCAAAGAGAACCCATAGTCATGATCATACCAACAATCCACCCATCTTTACACTCAAGTGAAAGAGAATTTCAACATCAGGGTTATAAAAATGTTATATATGATAATGAAAACAATATGATCAAAATATAGATTTAATTTCAAGAGTAATATTCATAAATCAACTATAATTTGGTTAAAAAAAGAAACCAATTTTATCATGAATAGTAACTCGTGAATAGTAACTCAAGAATAGTAACTTCGTGAATAGTAACTCATGAATAGTAACTCGTGAATAGTAAACCTAACACAAAAAGGTAGAAATTCCACAATAAAATTTATACCAATATTTCGGTATAATGATACTGAAATAACATTTCTTAAACTTATAAATAATTTATTTTAATTGTTTACACTTTACTAAATAATGCATTTAATCATTCTCAAATTCCAAACTCATAAGGTTTCATCACCAATAACCAAAACCCTCATCAAAAATCTGCATATACCTCATATAGGATTCTCAAGCTATAAAATCCTATTTTTCAATTTTCTTACTTCACATAACATATTTAATTTATTTACTCATAACTAGTCTATTTTCTTGAAAAATACCAAATCAGTTCCAAAAATATTTTTTTTCTGAGATTTAGTAGAATATAGTCTCATATTGAACATATATTTTTCTCAGAATTTTTAAAATTCATTTACTATTTTTCATATGGCCAAAATAGCCGAATATTTAGACATTTATCATAAATTGTAATTTTATCCAAAAATTCTGAAATTCATAGAGTACACTGATATTATATAGATATACTTCCAAAATAAATTTTATCAATTTTAGAGTTAACCACAAGGAGTTATAAGCGGTTACTTTTCAAGTAGTCTTTTCCCGTAAAATTCATAACTCTTAATCTATACATCCAAAAATCGCCATTTTTGGACACAATCAATAAAACTCATCAAAATATCATTTCAAATTTTTTCATAATTTTCTGAAGGTCAGAAGAAGTACGAACTGAAAAATATAATAACCCTTAAAATCCCTTACTATCCCTTACCTCAAGAGTGCAGTATTTCTGACTGGATATCGGATATGACGCTGAAGGAAACTTGCACTGATGAATAGCAACTCACCAAGTATCTAAATACTCATAAAATACACTCAATAATCTAGAGAGAGAAAGAGAAAAAATTTGTTTCTGGTGTGATTTTCAATTGTAACTTAGCCCTCTATTTATAGAAAAATGTTAGCACGCCGAAGCAGACTTAACCAGTAACCTGATGGCTTTACCTGCTACTATTCCCACCCACCATATTTAAATAAAAATCTCAGCACATTTCTTCACCAACCAAGAGTGGGGCCCACCAATTCTAGAATTTTCCACCAAAATGATTAACTCCAAAAATTCAATAATTTCTGAACCAGTCATCTCGTAAAATTCATAACAAATCATACGTTCATTTTTAACGGTTCAAAATTTATGGACATATACTCAACTTATATATGTATAACATATCCAAAAATTACCACGATCCAACGGTCGGATTAAAAATTATAACCCCCACAAAATATCTCAAAAACTCTGATTTTTAATACCTTCATTCCGATAAAAATACGGATAAAAACCTCAACATTAACTCCTTCATTTTTAACCACAAAAATATATTCCTCATTTATATCCACATAAAATAAATATTTCCTTATCATATGAATCAATAATTAATTATTCACAAATAATATTACAGAATCACATTTATGACAACCAGGCCGTTCCCAAGAAAGAGGGAGCTTTCCAATAAGAATTTCTCCTTACTGGCGCACAATTAGATAACAAAACCTCTCCTTAGACAGAACTTTCTAGACATTGCCAATAATGTTATCTAATAATATTATTCAAATAATATGAATTATTGATCTGATAATGGGAAATACTGTGCAGTGACAATTATTGAACAACAATAATATAAAATTTCAACGTTACAATTATTAAATTAATAAAATAAAATATTGAACAGTAATTACTGAGTAGTGCCTTCTTACGTAAGAATCAATAATTTCAAAAATACTGTGCAATACCGTGTGCAATAACGCGTATTACTGTATTTTAACCTCCGGGTATTTCAACAGTGTTAACAGTAACAACTACGTCGTTATTTGTAAAAACTCAAATTTGTCGTTTTCTTCATCCGACAGTTATTCTGTTATGGGGCCCACAAATGGCTGCGCAGTCGTACGAATATTCCCCGACAGAAAGAATATTCCACGACCAAACGAATATTCCCCGACAACAATGAATATTTTATAACCACTTGCGTATTTTTGAAAAAAATTCATATATCACCCTTAACTTTAACTTTTTATCAATTTAACCATTTACTGAATAGTAATTATAAATAAAATTGAATACTTTTATTTCATAAAATTCGGGGTCTTACACTCAAATTTTATGAATAAATATTTAAATTTCTCGAAATATTTTTTTTAGTATTATGGTGTGAATTTGATATAATGTTATAGTTGCGGGTAATATTTATAAATTTTACAAAGTAAGCAAGTGGTTATATAATATTCGATTGGTCGGGAAATATTCGTTTTAACAGGAAGTATTCGTACGACGGCATAATCATTAGTGGACCCCACAACTAAGTATTGTCGTAGTTAGAAAACGACAAAATTATCTTTCTATAAAAATAACGACGGAAGTTTTACCGTTATTTGTTGAAACACTCGGTGTTAAAAGTACAGTAATACACGTGGTTGCATAGTAACACACGGTATTGACTATTGATGCTTAAGCGATAAGTCACTCAGTTTTGTTTTATTAATATTATTAATGTAATAAAATAGAAAAACTTTTTATATAAAACAGGATACTTTTATAAAGTTATTCTATAAATAGAATATATTATATTCTATTATGCATAGTATTTTGCATAGTAAATTTTTTATATATAAAACAGAATACTTTTCTAAAGTTATTCTATAAATAGAATATATTATATTTTATTATGCATAGTGTTGCATAGTGCCTGCATAGTATTTTGTATAGTAAATTTTTTTTATATAAAACAGAATACTTTTATAAAGTTATTCGTTTTATTAGATTATAAATAAAATGTGACGCCCCCAAAATAGGTATACAACACCCATTCTGAGTCGCCAAATACATGGTACAGAAAGCAAACTACAACTTCAATAATACAATTGTCGTGCAAAATATGACAACACATACTGTGAGTTTAAATACAAATATTGTCTTCTAGACAATATCCACACTCAAATAAGTCCTCAATACAATTATTCAAACACTATTTTACAGAAATAGTGAGGACTGCTAAAACATCTTTCTAGAACCATCACTCCATATCCCGACTAGATCCTGCTATGTTCTCACCTCCTGAGAAGAAAAATGGAACAAAAAGGAAAAGGGTGAGCTCAACTAGCCCAGTAAAGAATATTATGACTAAGATAATATACAACAAATTATCATTAGTATTCAACAGGGAAAAATCTGATAGAATATAATCGACAACAAGTTTTAGATCAACAACTGCAGCGGAAACAGCAAACCATTAGAAGAGTCAAGTAGAGAAAGAATTCTACTATCTTCTAAGATTTAAAAGTCCATCATCAATATTTTATCCCTGTAACAGCGATTAATAATCATCTTTAACCAAATATTTATCTTTGCACTACAGGCCAAAGATATTCATTTGTATCACCAGTCGGTCATGTTCATCTCAATACCTGTTCATCTTTGCACTACAGGCCAAAGATATTCATCAAGTAATCATACATCTTTGCACTACAGGCCAAATATATTCAGTAATATCATCATTTAGGACTGAGGATGATGAAAAATATCTTAAAGATAACGAATCCAGTGAGACAGAAGGACATATAGTAGGGATTCGTATAACAGTTTATCCAAGATCAATAATACTTCATAATAATCAATTGTGAAGCAGAATTTAAAAATAAAGATCAAAATATGGATACAATCAAAGATAGTAACCATAATAGACATCTTGGACAAAAAGAAAAAATTTTATTTTTCGGTGAATAGTGCCGTATTCGTGAATAGTGCCGTATACGTGAATAGTAACGTACACGTGAATAGTAATCCCGACACAAAAAGTTCCAAATTTGATAAAAACTCATGTTAATATTTCAGCATAATGATATTGAAGAAAATAATATCATTTAAGAAGAAAATAATATCCCTTACCTCAAAATATCAGTACTTCTGGTCGGAACACCGGTATAAGGCTGAAAGAAACTTGCACTGATAAATAGAAACTCTCAAAGTATCTAAATACTCACAAAATACACTCAATAATCTAGAGAGAGAAAGAGAGAAAACTTGTTTCAGGTGTGATTTTCAATTCTAACTTAGCCCTCTATTTATAGGAAAATTTTAGTAGGCTTGACCTGCACCTGATGGCTTTACCTGCTACTATTCCCACCCACCATATTTGAAATATAATTCAGCACATTTCTTCACCAACCAAGAGTGGGGCCCACCAATTCTAGAATTTTCCATCAAAATGATAAACTCCAAAAATTCAATAATTTCTGAACCAGTCATCTCGTAAAATTCATAATAAATCATACGTTCATTTTTAACGGTTCAAAATTTGTGGACATATACTCAACTTATATATGTATAACATATCCAAAAATTACCACGATCCAACGGTCGGATTAAAAATTATAACCCCCACAAAATATCTCAAAAACTCTGATTTTTAATACCTTCATTCCGACAAAAATACGGATAAAAACCTCAACATTAACTCCTTCATTTTTAACCACAAAAATATATTCCTCATTTATATCCACATAAAATAAATATTTCCTTATCATATGAATCAATAATTAATTATTCACAAATAATATTACAGAATCACATTTATGACAACCAGGCCGTTCCCAGGAAAGAGGGGGCTTTCCAATAAGAATTTCTCCTTACTGGCGCGCAATTAGATAACCAAACCTCTCCTTAGACAGAACTTTCTAGACATTGCCAATAATGTTATCTAATAATATTATTCAAATAATATGAATTATTGATCTGATAATGGAAAATACTGTGCAGCAACAATTATTGAAACAATAATAATATAAAATATCAACGCAGCAATTATTGAATCAATAAAATAAAATATTGAACAATAACTACTGTAACAATTATTGAGTAGTGCCTTCTTACGTAAGAATCAATAATTGGTGCAATACCGTGTGCTATTGTATTTTAACCACCGGGTATTCCAACAGTATTAACGGTAACAACTACGCCGTTATTTATAAATAACTTATACTTGTCGTTTTATTCATCCAATCGCTTTCCGTTATGGGGCCCACACAAGGCTGCGCCGTCGTACGAATATTCCCCGACAGCAAGAATATTCCACGACCAAACGAATATTCCCCGACAAAATGAATATTTTATAAACACTTGCTTATTTTGCAAAATTTGCATATTTCACCCATAACCAAAGTATTATTTCAAATTAACCCCTTATTATTCACAATAATATTTAGAGAAAATTTGATTTTATTCATTAATAAGTTGGGGTCTTACAACCTCCCCTCCTTATGAAATTTCGTCCTCGAAATTGACGTACGTACCTGATGTTTCAAAAAGGTGAGGATACCTCGCTTTCATTTCTGATTCTAACTCCCAGGTCATTTCTTTAATAGCATGGTTTCTCCACAAAACCTTAACTTGTGGTGTAACCTTCGTGCGTAGGACATGCTCTTTCCTATCCAAGATCTTAACAGGTACCTCCTCGTACGTTAAATCTTCAGCTATCTCGTCTGGTTCTAACTCAATAATGTGGTTCGGGTCTTTAACATATTTACGAAGCATATATATGTGAAAAATATTATGAACACGAGACATGCTTGGAGGTAATGCGAGTCTATATGCCACATTTCCTATTCGCTCAAGAATCTCAAATGGACCAACAAATCTTGGATTGAGCTTTTCTCTCTTCCCAAATCTTGTAACTCCCTTCCATGGTGCAACACGTAACAATACATGATCCCCAATATTAAATTTCACGTCCTTCCGATGAAGATCCGCATAACTCTTTCGTCGATCCTGTGCCGTTTGTATACGTTGTCGAATCGTTTGGATCTTCTCTGTAGTAATGCGTACCAACTCTGGTCCCAACAATGTTGCTTCACCCACCTCGTCCCAACATACTGGAGAACGACATTTTCTTCCATACAACGCCTCGAATGGAGCCACACCTATGCTCGCCTGATAACTGTTGTTGTAGGAGAATTCCACCAATGGTAGGTACTTATCCCAACTCCCTTTGAGATCTAGGACACAAAGTCTTAATAGATCTTCAAGAGTTTGAATAGTCCTCTCTGATTGTCCGTCTGTTTGAGGATGGTATGCCGAACTGAATCGTAAATCCGTGCCCATAGCTTTCTGCAAGCTAACCCAAAATCGTGAAGTGAATCTTGGGTCACGATCCGAAACTATGGATACTGGCATGCCATGCAATCTCACAATCTCGTTCACGTACATATTAGCAAGACGTTCAAGGGAATAAGTCTCACGTATCGGCAAGAAATGAGCGGACTTGGTTAATCTATCAACAATAACCCAAATCGCATCTATGCCTTGAGAAACCTTGGGAAGACCCGTAACAAAATCCATAGTAATGTGTTCCCACTTCCATTTCAGAATCTCAAGTGGTTGCAATGGACCCTTTGGTACTTGATGCTCCGCTTTTACACGTTGACAAGTTAAACATCTCGAGATAAACTCCGCGATCTCTCTTTTCATATTGCTCCACCAAAATGTATGTCGAAGATCGTGATACATTTTGGTACTCCCAGGATGGATTGCAAACGGTGTGTTGTGTGCCTCCATCATTATTCTATGCTTCAAGTCAAAATCGTTAGGAACACAAAGTCTGGAGTTGACTCGAAGTATTCCTTTTTCATCGATTCTTGCTTCTGGAATAGCACCTTCTTGCACTTTCTTCTTCATACGCATCAGCTCTATGTCCGTAGCTTGAGCAGCTTTAACTTTATCGATTAAAGTCGGTTCTACTCGTATATTTAATATTATCATGTGGGTACTTTGAGCCTTCATCTCTATCTCCATCCTTTGCAAGTCATACAAAATGAGCCTTTGTGTTAACAACATTGCACTCGTACCCGCGTATGATCTTCTACTCAATGCGTCAGCTACTACGTTTGCTTTTCTAGGATGATATTGGATGGTATGATCGTAATCTTTCAACAGCTCGAGCCAACGTCGCTGCCGCATGTTGAGTTTCTTTTGGGTGAAGAAATATTTGAGGCTTTTATGATCCGTATAGATCTCCACTTTCTCCCCATACAGGTAGTGTCTTCAAATCTTCAACGCGAAAACGACTGCTGCCAACTCCAAATCATGAGTAGGATAATTCCTCTCATATTCTTTGAGTTGTCGCGAGGCATAGGCTATGACTTTCCCATGTTGCATGAGAACACATCCTAACCCTTTGCCTGAAGCATCGCTATAGATAACAAATCCATCCGAACCAGATGGTATTGTCAGAACATGTGCCGAAATGAGTCTCCTCTTGAGTTCTTGGAAACTCTTCTCGCATTCCTCACTCCATACGAATTTTGTATCTTTTCGAGTCAGCTGAGTTAATGGAATAGCGATTCGAGAATATCCTTCAACGAATCTCCGATAATAACCAACTAAGCCTAGAAAGCTACATATTTCGATTACCGACTTAGATTGCTCTCAACTGTGACTCATATCCCAACCTTGGATAGCACGTCACAATGACACCTATCAGTTTACTATCGTACGAATATGGCGTCCCCTACGGAGAGTCTGGCTTTAGTGCATTCCACAAAGGAAGTCACCAGATAGGGGCTCGGGTACAAACTTCTACAGTTAGGTTTTTAACTCCTGAAGTTCAATAGGAGCTATTCGATATGAGATTTTAGAAGTGAGTTTTGTACCAGATTCAAAGATGATACAAAATTCAATATCACGCGTAGGCCAAGAAATTCTTCAGGAAATACGTCAGGGATTTACTAACAATAGAAATATCATTCAAATCTGACGTATTTTTTTGTTCAAGTCCATAACATAGCTAAAAAAGCTTGACATCCGTTTTTCAATAAACGAATAACTTTACGGCTTGATATGAAAGAGTTTGACTTCAATGGTTTGGTTGCTTGAATTTGAATAACAGGTTGCTTAGGAATATGAAAACTAACAACCTTACAAAAGCAATCAATTTGGCATAATGAGTAGTTAACCAATCAATTCTTAAAATCACATCAAAAGCAAGTATCTTTAAAGAGATAAGGTCAACAGGTAATGTGATTGTGCCAACTTGGATTAAGCAAGATTTATAAATTGTAGATGTAACGAAAGTTTCTCCTAACGGAGTCTCCACAGATAGGTCAAAGTCTAATTTCTCCGGAGTCAAGTTTAAACGTTGAGCACAAGCAGGAGAGATAAATGAATGGGTAGAACCGGTATCTAATAAGGTATAGACTTCGTAAAAATTTATAATTAACTAACCCGTGCTAACTTCGTTCGGGTTCCTCGCATTTTGACCATTCACGAAATACGCTCTTCCAGGAACCGTTGACTTTGACTTTTCTGGGATAACTTTTGGAGTCACCATCCCCGCTGAACTTGGTTTTGCTACAGAACACTCTCGAGCTATATGACCCTCCTTTCCACAGTTATAACATACCTTGGATTGTTGTGGGCAGTTTAGGCTTATATGTCCCTCTTTCCCACATTTGTAACATACGACCGGTGGTCGTTCTCCTCCCCTAGAAACAGTTGATGTTTGTGCTGACGTCTTCACGTTATCATTGTTGTACCTTCTCTTCTTGAAATCTCCTCCCGACTCGCTCCTTCTATTATCACGACCACGATTACCACCAGAGTGGTTACCGCTTTTATCCGAATGTTTTCCTCCCTGCTGGTTTTCATTGCTTCGATGACTGCCGCCACCGGTATGACCCTGGTTGTGGTCCCTCGGTTGCACATACTCATTATCTCGCTCTAATAATTGAGCCCTGTTTACAACATCTGAATATAAAGAAAATTTATGAGAGATAAGATATTACCGAATCTCGGGTTTTAAACCTCTCGGAAACATCCTTGTCATTCGTTCCTCATTTTCGACCAAATGAGGTGCAAACCTGGATAACTCTGCAAACTTCACCTCGTACTGGGACACCGTCATGTTGTTTTGTTCCAGTCTGATAAACTCCACCTCCTTCATATGACGAATACTTTCAGGAAAGTACTTGTCATTGAACAGTTTTTAAAATGTTTCCTAGGACATGTTGAGTGCGTCAGGCTGGGTACGCTTCATAGACTCCCACCAGTAGTCTGCCTCACAGCGAAACATAAAAGTGGCGAATGGAACCTTCTGTTCCTCCATGCATCCCAAGACATCGAATATCTTGGTAATTTACTTGACCCACGTTTCCGCCATGATCGGATCCGGCTTTCCCTTAAATTCTGGTGGTCCCAATTCTTTGAACTGCTTAGCTGTGACAAACCGCGCGTTGTTATCATTTCCACCCGTATTCTGCACACGAGTTTCCCTCGTCTGATTTTGCATGAACTGCAAAAAGCTCCTAAACATTCCATCATTCATCGTTTGCTCGGTAACGTTGTTTACAGGAGGAATATTGCCTTCCTGTTGCACGTTCCCCTGGGTGGTGATCAAAAGTGTCTCTACTGTCTGATTTACTCCATTATTAACGTTCTCAGCTGCCATTCTTAAATACTGCCATAAAACAAGGGTTAATATTCATGTCATATATTATCCCTATACTCTGACCGACCAAATAAACACCAAATAAACTTAGTCAGGTCATACTAGCGAAGGAATTCCCCGTCTCTCCCCTCCTAGTTCTTGTCTCACATCTCAGCCAGGGATCATATCCCTAAGCTCTGATACCAACTGTGACGCCCCCAAAATAGGTATACAACACCCATTCTGAGTCGCCAAATATATGGTACAGAAAGTAAACTACAACTTCAATAATACAATTGTCGTGCAAAATACGACAACACATACTGTGAGTTTAAATACAAATATTGTCTTCTAGACAATATCCACACTCAAATAAGTCCTCAATACAATTATTCAAACACTATTTTATAGAAATAGTGAGGACTGCTAAAACATCTTTCTAGAACCATCACTCCATACCCCGACTAGATCCTGCTATGTTCTCACCTCCTGAGAAGAAAAATGGAACAAAAAGGAAAAGGGTGAGCTCAACTAGCCCAGTAAAGAATATTATGACTAAGATAATATACAACAAATTATCATTAGTATTCAACAGGGAAAAATATGATAGAATATAATCGACAACAAGTTTTAGATCAACAACTGCAGCGGAAACAGCAAACCATTAGAAGAGTCAAGTAGAGAAAGAATTCTACTATCTTCTAAGATTTAAAAGTCCATCATCAATATTTTATCCCTGTAACATCGATTAATAATCATCTTTAACCAAATATTCATCTTTGCACTACAGGCCAAAGATTTTCATTTGTATCACCAGTCGGTCATGTTCATCTCAACACCTGTTCATCTTTGCAGTACAGGCCAAAGATATTCATCAAGTAATCATACATCTTTGCACTACAGGCCAAAGATATTCAGTAATATCATCATTTAGGACTGAGGATGATGAAAAATATCTTAAAGATAACGAATCCAGTGAGACAGAAGGACAAATAGTAGGGATTCGTATAACAGTTTATCCAAGATCAATAATACTTCATAATAATCAATTGTGAAGCAGAATTCAAAAATAAAGATCAAAACATGGATACAATCAAAGATAGTAACCATAATAGACATCTTGGACAAAAAGAGAAAATTTTATTTTTCGGTGAATAGTGCTGTATTCGTGAATAGTGCCGTATACGTGAATAGTAACGTACACGTGAATAGTAACTCCGACACAAAAAGTTTTAAATTTGATAAAAACTCATGTTAATATTTCAGCATAATGATATTGAAGAAAATAATATCATTTAAGAAGAAAATAATATCCCTTACCTCAAAATATCAGTACTTCTGGTCGGAATACCGGTATAAGGCTGAAAGAAACTTGCACTGATGAATAGAAACTCTCAAAGTATCTAAATACTCACAAATTACACTCAATAATCTAGAGAGAGAAAGAGAGAAAACTTGTTTCATGTGTGATTTTCAATTCTAACTTAACCCTCTATTTATAGGAAAATTTTAGTAGGCTTGACCTGCAACCTGATGGCTTTACCTGCTACTATTCCCACCCACCACATTTGAAATATAATTTAGCACATTTCTTCACCAACCAAGAGTGGGGCCCACCAATTCTAGAATTTTCCATCAAAATGATAAACTCCGAAAATTCAACAATTTCTGAACCAGTCATCTCGTAAAATTCATAATAAATCATACGTTCATTTTTAACGGTTCAAAATTTGTGGACATATACTCAACTTATATATGTATAACATATCCAAAAATTACCACGATCCAACGGTCAGATTAAAAATTATAACCCCCGCAAAATATCTCAAAAACCCTGATTTTTAATACCTCCATTCCGACAAAAATACGGATAAAAACGTCAACATTAACTCCTTCATTTTTAACCACAAAAATATATTCCTCATTTATATCCACATAAAATAAATATTTCCTTATCATTTGAATCAATAATTAATTATTCACAAATAATATTACAGAATCACATTTATGACAACCAGGCCGTTCCCAGGAAAGAGGGGGCTTTCCAATAAGAATTTCTCCTTACTGGCACGCAATTAGATGACCAAACCTCTCCTTAGACAGAACTTTCTAGACATTGCCAATAATGTTATCTAATAATATTATTCAAATAATATGAATTATTGATCTGATAATAGAAAATACTGTGCAGCAACAATTATTGAAACAACAATAATATAAAATATCAACGCAGCAATTATTGAATCAATAAAATAAAATATTGAACAATAACTACTGTAACAATTATTGAGTAGTGCCTTCTTACGTAAGAATCAATAATTGGTGCAATACCGTGTGCTACTGTATTTTAACCACCGGGTATTCCAACAGTATTAATGGTAACAACTACGCCGTTATTTATAAACAACTTATACTTGTCGTTTTCTTTATCCAATCGATTTCCGTTATGGGGCCCACACAAGGCTGCGCCGTCGTACGAATATTCCACGACCAAATTAATATTTTCCGACAAAATGAATATTTTATAAACACTTGCTTATTTTGCAAAATTTACACATTTTACCCATAACCAAAGTATTATATCAAATTAACCCCTTATTATTCACAATAATATTTAGAGAAAATTTAATTTTATTCATTAATAAGTTGGGGTCTTACATAAAATATATTATATTTTATTTAAAAGATTTTTTTTAAATATGGACCGTTCGATTAAAAGTAAATCAATCTGGATCGTTCATGAATTAGTTACTATGCAATCCATTCTTCTATAAATAGAAGATCATTCCTTCATTATTTTTTACGAATTCACTGAAACTCTAGAGAGAGAAACTATAGAGAGAAAGAAGAAAAGTGTTCTGCTACTTTACTACTCCTATATTCAGTACTCTTCTTTCTAAGGTAAGGGATATTATTTGTTGTACTCGTAAGGGGTATTATTTCTTTCGTATTCATAAAGAGAACTTCTGTTATTCCATTCTTTATTATTATGTTGGAATAACCTGTATACGCGGTCTACCCTATACTTGGTGAAATTCTTCTGTTATTCCATTCTTTATTATTATGTTGGAATAACCTGTTGATGCGAAGTACTGCATACATGGTGAAATTATTCTATTATTTCGTTCTTTATTATTCTGTCGGAATATCCTGTCGGTGCGTATTACGCCTGACCTGGTTCCATTATTTATTATTCCGTTCTTTATTATTTTGTTAGAATATCCTGTCCGTGCGTTTACGCCGGACCTGGTTCTATTATTTATTATTCTGTCGGAATATCCTGTCTGTGCGTTTTACGCCGGACCTAGTTCCATTATTTATTATTCTGTTGGGAATAACATGTATGTGCAGTCTTTCGCACGCATGGTGAATCCTTCTGTTATTCCATTCTTTATTATTCTGTTAGAATAACCTGTCTATGTGGATTACCACATGCATGGTGAATAATCCTTTGTATTCATTCCTTATTAAATTGTGGAAATGATCTGTATACGTGGATTACCGCATGGTGGACGAAAATCCATTTGTAGTTTTATATATTCTATTATACTCAGTTGGTTAAAGTTTTAGCTTCTATACTCCATGAAATTTGTGGAATATCCTTGATATTTGCGCTTCATCAAGGTATCTTTTCATGGAAATATTCTTCTGAGCATTCTTAAATTTTACTCTACAAAGAAGTATCATGTTGATAATTTGGACGTTATTGGTTCCTGGATAAATTAATTCTTGAACTTGTTTTATTGAATTATTATGTCATTGTCATCATCCTTATGTTTATATTATGTTGAAAGTCATCTGTGGCCTGTAGTGCATAGATGGACTTGGTATGATTATGACCAGTAATTATTCGGTATAATCATAACCGTAATGTTATAAATGATATGGTAAAAGTTATCTTTGGCCTGTAGTGCATAGATGGACTTGGTGTGATTATGACCAGGGATTATTCGGTATAATCATGACCGTAATGTGATGAATGATGTGGTAAAAATCCTCATTGGCCGTAGTGCATTGATGGATAATTTTTGGTATGATTATGACTATGGATTCTCTTCGGCCAAGGGTGCAAAGATGAATTATTTTATGGCATGATCAGGACCGTTGATGAAAACACGATTATCTTTGGCCCGTAGTGCATGGATAATTTATGGTCGTGATACTAAAGAATATCCTTAGCCTGTAGTGCAGGGATGATTTGATGATGTAGATTAATTATTGAGCTGAGTCTCAGTAATAAAATATTAATTCATGGATGTGATAATAATGAATATCTTTGGCCGTAGTGCAAAGATGATTTAATTAGTATGATTATGAGCAGAAATTATGATTTGGTATAACCATGAATTTTGATGTTTCAGGTGAAGATAGGTGATGAAAATTATCTTCGTCCTGGGTGCGAAAAGGAATTCAGAATCACAATTATGATTATGAGTTATTCATATGATTATGGACAGGAATTGTTGATTGATGTTATAGGGATAAAACATTATAGGTGGACTTTTAACATGGAGAAGATAATAGACCTGATGGTCTATTTTACTCTTTTAATGGATTGGTCGTTCCGCTGCAACTATGGTTGAAAAGTTTTATCATCTACCATATATTCTAAATCTCTGAGTTATTATTGATGAAAGCTATTGATAATGTAATTATCTTTAGTCATGATATTCTTTATTAGGCTAGTTGTGCTCACCCCTTTGCTTCACAATTCCTTTCAGGTAATAAAAGAGTAGCTGGGTCGTGCGAGGTATTAAGAGGATTAGAACGGTGGTCTCTAGCTGTGAAGGTTCTCCCTAAACAATATAGAAAAGTTCATTTAGTAGTTATATTTGGTGAATCCAATAGGGTGAGGGGAACCTAACTTTGAAAAGTTGTTTTGCCACTATCATACAAGATGTCTAATGATATACAACTTCGTGTTATCATAAGACAGGATTATGCACATCCACTTGCTAAGTATATCTACGAGCACTTTATATATGATCTTGGAGTTTATTTGAAATATAATTTTCACTTGGAGACAACGGAGATAATTATATGTCAAGAGAAGACTCACCATTGGAAAGAAGATGATAGTAATCTTCTCGTTTTTCTTTAGGGTCTATTGGGTCAACCAAGGATAATTCTGTGGACATATGATATCTCATAATCTTTACGTATGGCCTCCCATGTACGAAGGTTTTCTTGAGAACTTCCCAAAGATTTTAATTTCTAAAATAATTATTGGCTGTACCTTTATGTAAGGTAACATTGTAAGGTCTTGTGGTCAAGGCACCACGAGAGTATTATATATATTTGTGTTAAAACTCACAACTTATCTGTTGTCGTGCTCTGCACGATAGTTCAACAGTTGTATAAATGAAGTTTGTATTTGATTTTTATAGTATGATATATGGCGACTCAGAATGGGTCGTGTGGACCTATTTTGGGGGCGTCACAAATAGTATCAGAGCTTAGGGATATGGTCGCTGGCGGAGATATGAGTCTAGAACTAAGAGGAGAGAGACGAGTAATATACTTCGCTAGTGTGTGACTTACCTAAGCTGAAAATTTTACTTGATAAGTTAACAAATTGTGATATGTCAATTAACCTTTGTTTTGAAGATATATTCTAGAATGATATCTGAAATACAGGAGATGAGCAATGGGAAAATCATGATACATAAGAAATAACCGGAAAGGTACAATCCGAAAAGAAAGTAAGGTATTCTCATCTCTTCGAATACCAGGTATGTACGTAAATTTCGAGGGCGAAATTTCATAAGGAGGGGAGATTGTGAGACCCCAAATTTTATGAATAAAGATTTAAATTTCTCAAAATATTTTTTTTAGTATTATGGTGTGGATTTGATATAATGTTATAGTTGCGGGTAATATTTACAAATTTTGCAAAGTAAGCAAGTGGTTATATAATATTCGATTGGACGGGAAATATTCGTTTTAATAGAGAATATTCGTACGAGGACACAATCATTGGTGGTCCCCACAACGGAAGTATTGTCGTAATTAGAAAATGACAAAATTATATTTTTATAAAAATAACGGCGGAAGTTTTACCGTTAACTGTTGAAACAGTCGGTGTTAAAAGTAAAGTAATACGCGTGGTTGCATAGTAGCACACGGTATTGACTATTGATGCATAAGTGATAAGTCACTCAGTTTTGTTTTATTGATATTATTAATGTAATAAAACAGAAAAACTTTTTATATAAAACAGAATACTTTTATAAAGTTATTCTATAAATAGAATATATTATATTCTATTATGCATAGTATTTTGTATAGTAAATTTTTTTTATATAAAACAGAATACTTTTATAAAGTTATTCTATAAATAGAATATATTATATTTTATTATGCATAGTGTTGCATAGTGCCTGCATAGTATTTTACATAGTAAAATCTTTTTATATAAAACATAATACTTTTATAAAGTTATTTATTTTATTATATTATAAATAGAATATATTATATTTTATTTAAAAGATTTTGTTTTAAATATGGATCGTCCGATTAAAAGTTAATCAATCTGGACCGTTCATGAATTAGTTACTATGCAGTCCATTCTTTTATAAATAGAAGCTCATTCCTTCATTATTTCTTACGAATTCACTAAAACTCCAGATAGAGAAACTATAGAGAGAAAGAAGAAAAGTGTTCTGCTACTTCACTACTCCTATATCCAGTACTTTTCTTTCTAAGGTAAGGGATATTATTTGTTGTACTCGTAAGGGATATTATTTCTTTCGTATTCACGAAAAGAACTTCTGTTATTCCATTCTTTATTATTATGTTGGAATAGCCTGTATACGCGGTCTACCCTATACTTGGTAAAAAATTTTTGTTATTCTATTCTTTATTATTATGTTGGAATAACCTGTTTATGCGAAGTACCGCATACATGGTGAAATTATTCTATTATTTCGTTCTTTATTATTCTGTCGGAATATCCTGTCGGTGCATATTACACCTGACCTGGTTCCATTATTTATTATTTCGTTCTTTATTATTTTGTCGGAATATCCTGTCTGTGCGTTTACGCCGGACCTGGTTCTATTATTTATTATTTTGTCGAAATATTCTGGCTGTGCGTCTTACGTCGGACCTGGTTCTATTATTTATTATTCTGTTGGGAATAACCTGTATGTGCAGTCTATCGCACGCATGGTGAATCCTTCTGTTTTTCCATTCTTTATTATTCTGTTGGAATAACAAGTCTATGTAGATTATCACATGAATGGTGAATAATCCTTTGTATTCATTCCTTATTAAATTGTGGAAGTGATCTGTATACGTGGATTACTACATGGCGGACGAAAATCCATTTACAGTTTTATATATTCTATTATACTCAGTTGGTTAAAGTTTTAGCTTCTATACTCCATGAAATTTGTGGAATATTCTTGATATTTGTGCTTCATCAAGTATCTTTTCATGAAAATATTCTTCTGAGCATTCTTAAATTTTACTCTACAAAGAAGTATTATGTTGACAATTTGGACGTTATTGGTTCTTGGATAAATTAATTCTTGAACTTGTTTTATTGAATTATTATGTCATTGTCATCGTCCTTATGTATATATTATGTTGAAAGTCATCTGTGGCCTGTAGTGCATAGATGGACTTGGTATGATTATGACCAGGGATTATTCGGTATAATCATGATCGTAATGTTACAAATGATGTGGTAAAAGTCATCTTTGACCCGTAGTGCGTAGATGAACTTGGTGTGATTATGACCAGGGATTATTCGGTATAATCATGACTGTAATGTGATGAATGATGTAGTAAAAATCTTCATTGGCCGTAGTGCATTGATGGACAATTTTTGGTATGATTATGACTATGGATTCTCTTCGGCCAAGGGTGCAAATATGAATTATTTTAAGGTATGATCAGGACCGTTGATAAAAACACGATTATCTTTGGCCCGTAGTGCATGGATAATTCGTGGTCGTGATACTAAAGAATATCTTTGGCCTGTAGTGCAGGGATGATTCGATGATGTGGATTAATTATTGAGCTGAGTCTCAGCAATGAAATATTAATTCATGGATGTGATAAGAATGAATATCTTTGGTCGTAGTGCAAAGATGATTTAATTAGTATGATTATGAGCAGAAATTGTGATTTGGTATAACCATAATTTTTGATATTTCAGGTGAAGATAGGTGATGAAAATTATCTTCGTCCTGGGTACGAAAAGGAATTCAGAATTAGAATTATAATTATAAGTTATTCATATGATTGCGGACAGGAATTATTGATTGATGTTACAGGGATAAAACATTATAGGTGGATTTTTAACATGGAGAAGATAATATACCTGATGGTCTATTTGACTCTTTTAATAGATTTCTCGTTTCGCTGCAACTATGGTTGAAAAGTTTTATCATCTACCATATGTTCTAAATCTCTGAGTTATTATTGATGAAAGCTATTGATAATGTAATTATCTTTAGTCATGATATTCTTTATTGGGCTAGTTGTGCTCACCTTTTTGCTTCACAATTTATTTCGGGTAATAAAAAAGTAGCTGGGTCGAGCGGGGTATTAAGAGGATTAGAACGGTTGTCTCTAGCTGTGGAGGTTCTCCATAAACAGTATAGAAAAGTTCATTTAGTAGTTATATTTGGTGAATCCAATAGGGTGAGGGGAACTCAACTTTAAAAAGGTGTTTTGCCACTATCATACAAGATGTCTAATGATATACAACTTCATCTTATTATAAGACAGGGTTATGCACATCCACTTGCTGAGTATATCTACGAGCACTACCTACAATTATCATGCAAAATACGACAACACATGAAGTGTGAGTTTAAATACAAATATTGTCTCCTAGACAATATTCACACTCAAATAAGTTCTCATTACAATTATTGAAATACTATTTTACAAAATAGTGAGGACTGCTAATACAACTGACTGGAAACATCACTCCACACCCCGACTAGTTCCCACTATATTCTCGCCTCCTGAGAAAAATGGAACAAAAAAGAAAAGGGTGAGCTCAACTAGCCCAGTAAAGAATATTATGACTAAGATAATATACAACAAATTATCATTAGTCTTCAACATGGAAAAATCTGACAAAATATAATAGACAACAAGTTTAAAATCAACAACTGCAGCAGAAACATCAATCCATTTGAAGAGTCAAGTAGAGAATAAATTCTACTATCTTCTAATATTTAAAAGTTCATCATCAATATTTTATCCCTGTAACAACAATCAATATACATCTTGAATCAAATATTCATCTTTGCACTACAGGCCAAAGATATTCATTTGTATCACCAGTTGGTCATGTTCATCTAAACACCTGTTCATCTTTGCACTACGGGCCAAATATATTCATTAGTTAATCATTCATCTTTGCACTACGGGCCAAAGATATTCAGTAATATCATCATTTAGGACTGAGGATGATGAAAAATATTTTACAGAAATGAATACAGTGAGATAAAAGGACAAAAATTAAGAATTCGTACTTTAGATAATCCAAATTTAAAAACGCTCCATAATATACTATAGTGGAGTAAAATTCAAGAATGAAGATCAAAACATGGATACAATCAAATATAGTAACCATAATAGACATCTTGGACAAAGAAGAGAATAATTCATTTTTTCCTGTGAATAGTGTCGTATTCGTGAATAGTGCCGTATACGTGAATAGTAACTGCAACACAAAAAGGTAAAAATTTCACAATAAAATTCATATCAATATTTCGGCATAATGATATTGAAGAAAATAATATCATTTACGAAGAAAATAGCATCCCTTACCTCAAAAGAACAGTACTTCCGGCTGAAATATCAGGTATAAGGCTGAAGGAAACTTGTACTGAATAGCAACTCTCAAAGTATCTAAATACTCACAAAAATACGCTCGATAATATAGAAATAGAAAGAGAGAAAACTTATTTCTAGTGTGATTTTTAATTCTAACTAAGCACCCTATTTATAGGAAAATGCTTAGAACGCCAAAACAGACTAACCTGCTACCTGATGGCTTTACTTGCTACTATTCACGCCCACCACTTTTGAAATAAAATTTTAGCACATTTCTCACCAACCAAAAGTGGGGCCCACCCATTTTAGAAATTTCTAAAATATTTTAAATTTAAACAATAATCAGCAACTTCAATAATTCATAATAAATAGCCCTTTTATCAGAAAAATTCAAGTCTCGTGACTATTCTATAGAAAATTTAATTCTCTACAATTTTGTAGAAGAAAATTTTTTCAATTTTCAATCAGAAAATGTCAAAAATCCATATACGGATGATTTTTTTAATACATTCATTTAGACAAAATATTGATAAAACACCTCAGCATTAAATCCTTCATTTATATCCACATAAAATAAATATTTTCTTATCATATAAATCAATAATTAATTATTCACAAATAATATTACAGAATCACAATAATGACAACCAGGTCGTTCCCAGGAAAGAGGGGGCTTTTCGATAAGGATTTTTCCTTACTGGCGCGCAATTAGGCGACCAAACCTCTCCTTAGACAGAACTTTCTTAGACATTGCCAATAATGTTATCTAATAATATTATTCAAATAATATGAATTATTGATCTGATAATGAAAAATACTGTGCAGTGACAATTATTAAAACAACAATAATATAAAATATCAACGTAACAATTATTGAATCAATAAAATAAAATATTGAACAGTAATTACAGTAACAATTATTGAGTAGTGCCTTCTCACGTAAAGATCAATAATTTAACAATACTATGTAATACTGTATGCTACTGTGCACCCATGCGTATTACTGAATTTTAACCATCGGGTATTCTAACAGTGTTAACGGTAACAACTGCGCCGATATTTATAAAAACTCAAATTTGTCATTTTTATCATCCGACCATTTTTCGTTATGGGGCCCACAAATGACTGCGCCATCGTACAAATATTCCCCGACAGCAAGAATATTCCACGACCAAACGAATATTCTCCGACAACAATAAATATTTTATAGCCACTTGCTTATTTTGCAAAATTTACACATTTCACCCATAACCAAAGAATTATATCAAATTAACACTTTATTATTCAAAATAATAATTAGAGGAAATTCGATTTTATTTATAAAAAGTTGGGGTCTTACAACCTCCCATCCTTATGAAATTTCGTCCTCGAAATTGACATACGTACCTGGTGTTTCAAAAAGGTGAGGGTATCTCGCTTTTATTTTCGATTCCAACTCCCAAGTCATTTCCTCAATAGCATGGTTCCTCCACAAAACCTTAACTTGTGGTATAACCTTGGTGCGCAGGACATGCTTTTTCTTATCCAAGATCTTAACAGGTACCTCCTCCTATATTAAATCTTCGGCTATCTCGTTTGGTTCTAACTCAATAATGTGGCTCAGGTCTTTCACATATTTACGAAGCATAGATATGTGAAAAATATTATGAACACGAGACATGCTTGGAGATAATGCGAGTCTATATGTCACATTTCTTATTCGGTCAAGAATATCAAATGGACCAACAAATCGTGGATTGAGCTTTTCTCTTTTCCCGAATCTTGTAACTCCCTTCCATGGAGCAATACGTAACAATATATGATCCCCAATATTAAATTCCACGTCTTTCCGATGAAGATCCGCATAACTCTTTTGTCGATCATGTGCCGTTTGTATACGTTGTCGGATCATTTAGATCTTCTCTGTAGTCATACGTACCAATTCTGGTCCCAACAATGTTGCTTCACCCACCTCGTCCCAGCATACTGGAGAATGACGTTTTCTTCCACACAACGCCTCGAATGGAGTCATGCCTATACTTGTTTGATAACTGTTGTTGTAGGAGAATTCCACAAATGGTAAGTACTTATCCCAACTCCCTTTGAAATCTAGGACACAGAGTCTTAATAGATCTTCAAGAGTTTGAATAGTCTTTTCTAATTGTCCGTCCGTTTGAGGATGGTATGCCGAACTGAATCGTAAATCCGTGCCCATAGCTTTCTGCATGCTAACCCAAAATCGTGAAGTAAATCTTGGGCCACGATCCGAAACTATGGATACTGGCATGCCATGCAATCTCACAATCTCATTCACGTACATACGAGTAAGACGTTCAAGGGAATAAGTCTCCCGTATAGGCAAGAAATGAGCAGACTTTGGCCTGTGTTCCCACTTCCATTTCGGAATCTCAAGTGGTTGCAATGGACCCTTCGGCACTTGATGCTCCGCCTTTACACGTTGACAAGTTAAACACCTCGAGATAAACTCCGCGATCTCTCTCTTCATATTGCTTGTAACGACCCCAAAATAGGTCCATTCCATCCAACCCATTCCGAGTCGTCAAATACATGGTACAGAAAACAACTACAACTCTATTACAACAATTGTCGTACAAAATACAACAACACATATGCTGTGAGTTTGAATACAAATATATACCAAATGTGACACATATCCTAACCGTGGACAGCACCTCACAATGACACCTTACCTAAAAGTATAGTCAAAAACTATTTTAAAAATTAGAATCTTTAGAAAGTGCTCAAGGAAAACTTTCGTACATGGGAGGCCATGCTTCTAGGTTATGATAGATATCATATGGCCACAGAATTATCCTTGGTTGACCCAATAGACCCCAAAAAAAAAGAGAAGATTACTATCATATCCTTCCCAATGGTGAGTCTTCTCTTGACTTATCATTATCTCCACTGTATCTAACTGAGAATTATACTTCAAACAAACACCAAGATTATATAGGTAGTACTTGTAGATATACTCGGCAAGCGGATGTGCACAATCCTATCTTATGATGACACGAGGTTGTATGTCGTTAGACATCTTGTATGATAGTGGCAAAAATATCCTTCCAACGTTGGATACACCTTACCCTATTGGATTCACCAAATAAAACTACTAAATGAACTTTTCTATACTGCTTCGGGAGAACCTCCACAGCTAGAGACCACCGTTCTATTTCTCCGTTACCCTCGCTCGACCCAGCTACACTCTTATTACCTGAAAGGAATTGTGAAGCAAAAGGGTAAGCACAACTAGCTCAGTAAAGAATATCATGACTAAAGATAATTAAATTATCAATAGCCTTTATCAATAATAAATCAGAGATTTAGAACATATGGTAAATGATAGAAATTTTAACCATAGTTACAGTGGAACGAGCAATCCATTAGAAGAGTCAAATAGACCATAAAGTCTATTATCTCCTCCATGTTAAAAATCCACCAACAATGTTTTATCCATGTAACATCACTCAGCAGTTCCTTTCCACAATCATATGAATAACTCATAATCATAATTGTGACTCTAAATTTTTCCTCGCACCTAGGACGAAGAATATTTTCATCACCTGTCTTTACCTGAAACATCAAAGATCATGGTTATACCAAATCACAGTTCCTATTCATAATCATACTAATAACTTCATCTTTGCACTACGGCCAAAGATATTCATTTGTACCAGTTGGTCATGTTCATCTCAACACCTGTTCATCTTTGCACTACTGGCCAAAGATATTCAACAACATGTCATCTTTCCACTACAGGCCAAAGATATTCATCAACAATTCATCTTTGCACTACGGCCAAAGATATTCATTTGTATCACCAGTTGGTCATGTTCATCTCAACATCTGTTCATCTTTGTACTACTAGCCAAAAATATTCAACAATATGTCATCTTTGCACTACGGGCCAAAGATATTCATCAACAATTCATCTTTGCACTACATGCCAAAGATATTCATCAACAATTCATCTTTGCACTACAGGCCAAAGATATTCCTAAACAGTTTATATTTGCACTACGGCCAAATATATTCATCAACAGTTCATATTTGCACTACAGGCTAAATATATTAATATCTCAAAGAAATATATAATCATTTCAGAATTTATATAAACAATAATTATAGCCATGTTGATCAATTCACCTTTGCACTTAAGCAAAAGATATTCACTTATAAATTCAATGGTCATGATCATACCAGTCAACAATTTAACTTTGCACTACTGGCCAAAGAGAACCCATAGTCATGATCATACCAAAAATCTACCCATCTTTACACTCAAGTCAAAGAGAAATATCATCATTAGGGTTATAAAAATGTTATATATATGATAATAAAATCAATATAATCAACATATAGATTTAATCTCAAGAGTAATATTTATAAATCAACTATAATTTGGTCAGAAAAAGAAACCAATTTTGTCGTGAATAATAACTCGTGAATTGTAACTCATGAATAGTAACTCGTGAATAGTAACTCATGAATAGTAAACCCGATACAAAAAGGTAGAAATTCCACAATAAAATACATACCAATATCTCGGTATAATGACATTGAAAGAATAATATTTCTTAAGCTTATAAACAATTTATTTTAATTGTTTACACTTTACAAAATAATACATTTAATCATCCTAAAATGTCAAACTCATAAGATTTTATTATCAATAACCAAAACCCTCATCAAAAATCTGCATATACCTCATATAGGATTCTCAAGCCATAAAATTCTATTTTTCAATTTTCTTACTTCACATAACATATTTAATTCATTTACTCATAACTAGTCCATTTTCATGGAAAATACCAAATCAGTTCCAAAAATATTTCTTTTCTGGGATTTAGCAGAATATAGTCCCATATTGAACATATATTTTTCTCAAAATTTTTAAAACTCGTTTACTATTTTTCATATGGCCAAAACAGCCGAATATTTAGACATTTATCATAAATTGTAATTTTATCCAAAAATTCCGAAATTCACAGAGTACACTGATCTTATATAGATATACTTCCAATAAAAATTTTATCAATTTTAGAGTTAACCACAAGGAGTTATAAGCGGTTACTTTTAAAATAGTCTTTTCCCGTAAAATTCATAATTCTTAATCTATACATCCAAAAATCACCATTTTTGGACACAATCAATAAAACTCATCAAAATATCATTTCAAATTTTTCCAGAATTTTCTGAAGGTCAGAAGAATTACGAACTGAAAAACATAATAACCCTTAAAATCTCATACTATCCCTTACCTTAAAAGAGCAGCACTTCTGACTGGATATCGGATATGACGCTGAAGGAAACTTGCACTGATGAATAGCAACTCACCAAGTATCTAAATACTCATAAAATACACTCAATAATCTAGAGAGAAAAAGAGAGAAAGCTTATGAATTCTGGTGTGATTTTCAATTCTAACTTAGCCCTCTATTTATAGAAAAATGTTAGCACGCCAAAGCAGACTTAACATGCAACCTGATGGCTTTACCTGCTACTATTCCCACCCACCACATTTGAATAAAAATCTCAGCACATTTCTTCACCAACCAAGAGTGGGGCCCACCAATTCTAGAATTTTCTACCAAAATGATTAACTCCGAAAATTCAACAATTGCTGAACCAGTCATCTCGTAAAATTCATAACAAATCATACGTTCATTTTTAATGGTTCAAAATTTGTGAACATATACTCAACTTATATATGTATAACATATCCAAATATTACCACGATCCAACGGTCGGATTAAAAATTATAACCCTCGCAAAATATCTCAAAAACCCTAATCTAATTTTCAATACATCCGTTCTGACAAAAATACAGATAAAATACCTCAACATTAACTCCTTCATTTTTAACCACAAAAATATATCCTTCATTTATATCCACATAAAATAAATATTTCCTTATCATATGAATCAATAATTAATTATTCACAGATAATATTACATAATCACATTTATGACAATCAGGCCGTTCCCAAGAAAGAGGGGGCTTTCCAATAAGAATTTCTCCTTACTGGCGCGCAATTAGATAACCAAACCTCTCCTTAGACAGAACTTTCTAGACATTACCAATAATGCTATCTAATAATATTATTCAAATAATATGAATTATTGATTTGATAATGGAAATGATGTGCAGCAACAATTATTGAAACAACAATAATATAAAATATCAACGCAGCAATTATTGAATCAATAACATAAAATATTGAACAGTAATTACTGTGACAATTATTGAGTAGTGCCTTCTTACGTAAGAATCAATAATTCAACAATACTGTGCAATACCGTGTGCTACTGTGCAACCACGCATATTACTGTATTTTAACCACCGGGTATTCCAACAGTGTTAACGGTAACAACTACGCCGTTTATTTATAAAAACTCAATTTTTTGTCGTTATCTTCATCCGATCGTTTTCCGTTATGGGGCCCACAAATAGCTACACCGTCGTACGAATATTCTCCGACAGAGAGAATATTCCACGACTAAACGAATATTCCCCGACAACAATGAATATTTTATAACCACTTGCGTATTTTGAAAAAAAATTCATATATCACCCTTAACTTTAACTTTTATCAATTTAACCATTTACTGAATAGGAAAATTGAATACTTTTATTTCATAAAATTCGGGGTCTTACATTACTCCACCAAAATGTATGTCGAAGATCATGATATATTTTGGTACTCCCAGAATGGATTACAAACGGTGTGTTGTGTGCCTCCATCATGATTCTATGCTTAAAGTCAGAATCGTTAGGAACATAAAGTCTGGAGTTGACTCGAAGTATTCTTTCTTCATCGATTCTTGCTTCTGGAATAATACCTTCTTGCACTTTCTTTTTCATACGCATCAGCTCCAAGTCCATAGTTTGAGCAACTTTAACTTTATCGATTAAAGTCGGTTTCTACTCGTATGTTTGATATCATCACGTGGGTACTTGGAGCCTTAACTCTATCTCCATCCTTTGCAAGTCATACAAAATCGGCCTTTGCGTTGACAATATCGCACTCGTACCCGCATATGATATTCTACTCAATGCGTCAGCTACTACGTTCACTTTTCCAGAATGGTATTGGATGGTATTATCGTAATCTTTCAACGGCTCAAGCCAACGTCGTTGTCACATGTTGAGTTCCTTTTGGGTGAAGAAATATTTAAGGCTCTTATGATCCGTTTAAATCTTCACTTTCTCTCCATGCAGGTAGTGTCTCCTGATCTTCAATGCGAAAATGACTGCTGCCAACTCCAGATCATGAGTAGGATAATTCCCCTCATATTCTTTGAGTTATCACGAGGCATAGGCTATGACTTTTTCATGTTGCATGAGAACACATCCTAACCCTTTGCCTGAAGAATCGCTGTAAATAACAAATCCATCCGAACCAGATGGCATTGTCAAAACAGGTGCCGAAATGAGTCTCCTCTTGAGCTCTTGGAAACTCTTCTCGCATTCCTCGTTACATACGAATTTTGTATCTTTTCGAGTCAGCTGAGTTAACGGGGTAACGATTCTAGAAAATCCTTCTACGAATCTCCAATAATAACTAGCTAAGCCCAGAAAGCTACGTACTTCAGTCACCGACTTCGGTTGCTCCCAACTTTGTATTGCTTCTATCTTCGTTGGGTCAACAGATACTCCATATTTTGACACCACGTGCCCAAGGAATGCTACTTCCTCAAGCCAGAACTCGCATTTCTTCAGCTTGACATATAGCTTGTCGTCACGAAGCCTTTGCAGTACCAGCTTCAAATGGTACTCATGATCTTCACGGCGTTTGGAATAGATGAGGATGTCATCAATAAAGACAACAACGAACTGATCCAAATATTCTTTGAATACACGGTTCATCATATCCATGAAAGCAGCAAGAGTATTAGTCAATCCAAAAGACATGACTAAGAATTCATAATGCCGGTACCGAGTTCTAAAGGCAGTCTTCGGAATATCCTTAGTTTTAATCTTCAGCTGATGATATCCAGAACGAAGATCGATCTTTGAAAAGAATTGTGCTCCTTGCAACTGGTCGAACAGGTTATCAATGCGAGGTAGCGGATACCTATTCTTGATGGTGACATGGTTTAATTCCCGGTAGTCAATACAAAGTCGCATACTCCCGTCTTTCTTCTTTATGAATAAAATAGGAGCACCCCAAGGAGATGTACTAGAACGAATGAAACCGATGTCCAACAACTCATGTAGTTAGACCTTTAACTCCTGAAGTTCAATAGGAGCCATTCGATATGGGGTTTTAGAAATGGGCTTTGTACCAGGTTCAAGGTCAATAAAGAATTCAACTTCACGTTCACGTTCTGGGGGTAGATCGGGAAGTTCTTCAGGAAATTCACTAACAATAGAAATATTATTCAAATCTGACGTGTTTTTGTTCAAGTCCGTGACATGGGCTAAGAAAGCTTGACATCCGTTTTTCAATAAACGAATAGCTTTATGGCTTGATATGACAGTGATTGACTTTAGTGGTTTGGTTGCTTGAATTCGCATAACAGGTTGGTTAGGAATATGAAAACTAACAACCTTACGAAAATAATCAATTTTGGCATGATGAATAGTTAACCAATCAATTCCTAAAATCACATCAAATACAAGTATTTTCAAAGAAATAAGATCGACAGGTAACGTGACGGTACCAACTTGGATCAAGCAAGATTTATAAACAGTAGATGTAATGAAAGTTTCTCCTAACAGAGTCTCAACAGATAAGTTAAAGTCTAATTTCTCCGGAGTCAAGTTCAAACGTTGAGCACAAGCAGGAGAGATAAAAGAATGGGTAGAACCGGTATCTAATAAGGTATAAACTTCGCAAGAGTTTATGATTAGCTTACCTGTGATCACCTCGTTCGGGTTTCTGGCGTTTTGGCCAGTCACGACAAACGTTCTTCCAGGAACCGCTGACTTTGACTTGTCCAGAACAGCCTTCGAAGTCACCATTCCCGTTGGACCTGGTTTCGCAACAAGACAATCTCTAGCTATATGACCTTCCTTTCCACAGTTATAACACACCTTAGATTGTTGCGGGCAGTTTGGGCTGATGTGTCCTTCTTTCCCGTATTTATAACAAATGACTGGTGCTCGTTCTCCTCCCCTAAAAACAGTTGGTGCTGACGTCTTTACGCTATCATTGTTGTACCTTCTCTTTTTGAAATCTCTCTCCGACTTGCTTCTTCAACTATCATGGCCACGATTACTACCAGAGTGGTTACCGCTTTTGTTCGAATGTTTTCCTCCCCGCTGGTTTAATTTTCATTGCTCCGATGACTGCTGCCACCGGTATGACCCTGGTTGTGGTCCCTCGGTTGAACATACTCATTATCTCACTCTAATAATTGAGCCCTATTTACAACATCTGAATATAAAGAAAATTTATGAGAGATAAGATATTGCCGAATCTCGAATTTTAGACCTCTCAAAAACATCCGTGTCATACGTTCCTCATTCTTTACCAAATGAGGTACAAACCTGAATAATTCTGCGAACTTCGCCTCGTACTGGGACACCGTCATGTTATTTTATTCCAGTCTAATAAACTCTACCTCCTTCATATGACGAATACTTTCAAGAAAATACTTATCATTAAACAGTTTCTGAAATGTTTCCCAGGACATATTGAGTGCGGCTGGCTGGGTACGCTTCACAGATTCCCACCAGTAGTCTACCACATCACGGAACATAAAGGTGGCGAATGGAACCTTCTGTTCCTCCGTGCATCCCAAGACATCAAATATCTTGGTAATTTATTTAACCCACATCTCCGCCTTGATTGGATCCGGCTTTCCCGCAAATTCTGGTGGTCCCAACTCTTTGAACTGCTTGGCTGTGACAAGTCACGCGTTGCTATCATTTCCACCCGTATTTTATACACGAGTCTCTCTCGTTTGATTTTGCATGAACTGCAAAAAGTTTTTAAACATTCCATCATTCATCATTTGTTCGGTAGTGTTGTTTACAGGAGGAATATAGCCTTCCTATTGCATGTTCCCCTGATTGGTGATTAAAGGTGTTTCCACGGTCTCATACGCTCCATTATTAACGTTCTCAGCTGACATTCTTAAATACTGTCATAAAACAAAGGTTAATTAAACAAATTAACATATCACATAATATCCCTATATTATGATCGACCAACAAATAAGCTTAGGTAGGACACACTAGCGAAAGATTTACTCGTCTCTCCCCTCCTAGTCCTATTCCCCGATCTCTGCTAGAGACCATATCCCTAAGCTCTAATACCAACTATGACGCCCCCAAAATAGGTATACATCACCTATTCTGAGTCGCCAAATACATGGTACAGAAACAACTACAACATCATTACTACAATTATCGTGCAAAATACGACAACACATGAACTGTGAGTTTAAATATAAATATTGTCTTATAGACAATATCCACACTCAAATAAGTCCTCATTACAATTATTGAAATACTATTTTACAAAATAGTGAGGACTGTTAACACAACTGACTGGAAACATCATTCCACACCCCGACTAGTTCCCACTATATTCTCGCCTCCTGAAAAAAATGAAACAAAAAGGAAAAGGGTGAGCTCAACTAGCCCAGTAAAGGATATTATGACTAAGATAATATACAACAAATTATCATTAGTCTTCAACATGGAAAAATCTGATAAAATATAATAGACAACAAGTTTTAAATCAACAACTGCAGCAGAAACATCAATCCATTAGAAGAGTCAAGTAGATAATGAATTCTACTATCTTCTAAGATTTAAAAGTCCATCATCAATATTTTATCCCTGTAACAACAATCAATATACATCTTGAATCAAACATTTTTCTTTGTATTACAGGCCAAAGATATTCATTTGTATCACCAGTTGGTCATGTTCATCTAAACACCTGTTCATCTTTGCACTACGGGCCAAAGATATTCATCAGTTAATCATTCATCTTTGCACTACAGGCCGAGAATATTCAGTAATATCATCATTTAGGACTGCGGATGATGAAAAATATTTTAAAGAAATGAATACATTGAGATAAAAGGACAAAAATTAGGAATTCGTACTTTAGATAATCCAAATTTAAAAACGCTCCATAATATACCATAGTGGAGTAAAATTCAAGAATAAAGATCAAAATATGGATACAATCAAATATAGTAACCATAATAGACATCTTGGATAAAGAAGAGAAAAATTTATTTTTTTTGTGAATAGTGTCGTATTCGTGAATAGTGCCGTATACGTGAATAGTAACTCCGACACAAAAAGGTAAAAATTGCACAATAAAATTCATATCAATATTTCGGCATAATGATATTGAAAAAAATAATATCATTTACGAAAAAAATAACATCCCTTACCTCAAAAAAACAGTACTTCCAGCTGAAATATCAGGTATAAAGATGAAGAAAACTTGTACTGAATAACAACTCTCAAAATATCTAAATACTCACAAAAATACGCTCGATAATATAGAAAAAGAAAGAGAGAAAACTTATTTCTGGTGTGATTTTTAATTCTAACTAAGCACTCTATTTATAGGAAAAAGCTTAGAACGCCAAAACAGACTAACCTGCTACCTGATGGCTTTACCTGCTACTATTCACGCCCACCATTTTTGGAATAAAATTTTAGCACATTTCTCACCAACCAAAAGTGGGGCCCACCCATTCTAGAAATTTCTAAAATATTTTAAATTTAAACAATAATCAGCAACTTCAATAATTCATAATAAATAGCCCTTTTATCAGAAAAATTCGAGTCTCGTGACTATTCCATAAAAAATTTAATTCTCTACAATTTTTTAGAAGAAAGTTTTTCCAATTTTCAATCAGAAAATGTCAGAAATCCACATACGGATGATTTTTTTAATACCTTCATTTCGACAAAATACTGATAAAACACCTCAGCATTAAATCCTTCATTTATGTCCACATAAAATAAATATTTTCTTATCATATAAATCAATAATTAATTATTCACAAATAATATTACAGAATCACAATTATGACAACCAGATCGTTCCTAGGAAAGAGGGGGCTTTTCGATAAGGATTTTTCCTTACTGGCGCGCAATTAGGCGACCAAACCTCTCCTTAGACAGAACTTCCTTAGACATTGCCAATAATGCTATCTAATAATATTATTCAAATAATATGAATTATTGATCTGATAATGAAAAATACTGTGCAGTGACAATTATTGAAACAACAATAATATAAAATATCAACGTAGCAATTATTGAATCAATAAAATAAAATATTGAACAGTAATTACAGTAACAATTATTGAATAGTGCCTTCTCACGTAAGGATCAATAATTTAATAATACTATGCAATACCGTGTGCTACTGTGCACCCACGCGTATTACTGTATTTTAACCACCGGGTATTCTAACAGTGTTAACGGTAACAACTGTGCCGATATTTATAAAAACTCAAACTTATCGTTTTCATCATCCGACCGTTTTTTGTTATGGGGCCCACAAATGACTGCGACATCGTACAAATATTTTCCGACAGCAAGAATATTCCACGACCAAACGAATATTCTCCGACAACAATGAATATTATATAGCCACTTGCTTAGTTTGTAAAATTTACATATTTCACCCATAACCAAAGTATTATATCAAATTAACACTTTATTATTCAAAATAATAATTAGAGGAAATTCAATTTTATTTATAAAAAGTTGGGGTCTTACAAACATTTTACTATTCAAAATAATATGTAGAGAAAATTAAATCTTAATTCATAAAAGTTGGTGTCTTACATAAAAGTTGGTGTCTTACATAGTCTCACATCACTATTCAAGCGTAGTTGAATATTTAATATATAAAGGTGAGTTAAAAATCTACTGCCTTTCTCTCTCCAAATATATGGCTTAAGTGACAAAAAAAAGTTGTCATAAAAACATGTTTAATCTACATTAAGCCAACTAGATAAAATTTTATATTAACTAATTTACTTTTAGTTATATTACATCTCTATTAAAAATTTATCTTCATTGCATGCTATTTTTTGGATCTTTCTTCAACCCTTATTATCTATATTCGGACTCTTATACTCTATTTCTGAGTTTTGAACAGAAAAAATAAAAATAAAAAACTTGAATTAGGACATAAAAGAAAAGAATAGAAAACTTAAAGTTTTTCTTTGTGTTGTTTATGAGTTTTTAATAGAAAAGAATAGAAAATTTAAATTTTTTCTTTTCTTGCGTTTTTGAGTTCTAATGAAAAGAAAATAAAAATATCACTTTTACAAATTTACCCTTATATTAATTATAACCATTGAACCATGAATAAAAATATGCAAGATAAATTTAATCAAAGAAAAAAATTTCATAATCAAATACAAATATCCAAATAAATGTTAAATAAAAATTACTTCTACAAAGTCATTGTCATACCATACCCAAAAGTCATCAAATATAATCTGTATTATTAATACTAACGGAGATTATTCATCAAATTCTTCAAGAAATTCAATCTCCTCTCTAATGGTAATCCAAACACTACTCGTGCCTTGTCTTAATTTTCTAGTAACCATAGATAGGCTTCATCGATTTTTTTCTCATCGAAATTCATTTCAGTAAGTCCTTTAAAGATATCATTTGCAGAATAGACTCACACAAATGAATTGATAAATTCTTTGTAACGACCCCAAAATAGGTCCATTCCATCCAACCTATTCTGAGTCGCCAAATACATGGTACAGAAAACAACTACAACTTTATTACAACAATTTTCGTGTAAAATACAACAACACATATGCTGTGAGTTTGGATACAAATATATACTAAATGTGACTCATGTTCCAACCGTGGACATCACCTCACAATAATACCTTACATAAAGGTATAGTCAAAAACTGCTTTAGAAATTAGAATCTTTGGGAAGTGCTCAAGGAAACCTTCGTACATGGGAGGCCACGCGTCTAGGTTATGATAGATATCATATGGCCACAGAATTATTCTTGGTTGACCCAATAGACCCCAAAGAAAAACGAGAAGATTACTATCATATTCTTCCCAATGGTGAGTCTTCTCTTGACTTATCATTATCTCCACTGTATCTAACTGAGAATTATACTTCAAACAAACACCAAGATTATATAGGTAGTGCTTGTAGATATACTCGGCAAGCGGATGTGCACAATCATGTCTTATGATGACACGAGGATATATGTCATTAGACATCTTGTATGATAGTGACAAAACACCCTTCCAACGTTGGGTTCGCCTCACCCTATTTTCTTCACCAAATATAACTACTAAATGATGACCACCGTTCTATTTTCCCGTTACCCTCGCTCGACCCAGCTACACTCTTATTACCTGAAAGGAATTATGAAGCAAAAGAGTGAGCACAACTAGCTTAGTAAAGTATATCATGACTAAAGATAAATAAATTATCAATAGTCTTCATCAGTAATAAATCAGAGATTTAGAACATATGGTAGATGATAAAAATTTCAACCATAGTTGCAGCGGAACGAGCAATCCATTAGAAGAGTCAAATAGACTATAAAGTCTATTATCTTCTCCATGTTAAAAATCCACCAACAATATTTTATCCCTGTAACATCAATCAACAGTTCTGGTCCACAATCATATAAATAACTCATAATCATAACTGTAGTTCTAAATTCCTCTTCTCATCCAGGACGAAGATAATTTTCATCACCTATCTTTACCTGAAACATCAAATATCATGGTTACTACACCAAATCATATTTCCTGTTCATAATCATACTAATAACTTCATCTTTGCACTACGGCCAAAGATATTCATTTGTATCATCAGTTGGTCATGTTTATCTCAACATCTGTTCATCTTTGCACTACTGGCCAAAGATATTCAATAACATGTCATCTTTGCACTACGGGCCAAAAATATTCATCAACAATTCATCTTTACACTACAGGTCAAAGATATTCATCAATATTTCATCTTTGCACTACAGGCCAAATGTAACGACCCCAAAATAGGTCCATTCCATCCAACCCATTCTGAGTCGTCAAATACATGGTACAGAAAATAACTACAACTTTATTACAACAATTGTCGTGCAAAATACAACAACACATATGCTGTGAGTTTGGATACAAATATATACCAAATGTGACTCATGTTCCAACCGTGGACATCACCTCACAATAACACCTTACATAAAGGTATAGTCAAAAACTGTTTTGGAAATTAGAATCTTTGGGAAGTGCTTCAGGAAACCTTCGTACATAGGAGGCCACGCGTCTAGGTTATGATAGATATCATATGGCCACAGAATTATCCTTGGTTGACCCAATAGACCCCAAAGAAAAACGAGAAGGTTACTATCATATTCTTCCCAATGGTGAGTCTTCTCTTGACTTATCATTATCTCCACTTTCTCTAATTGAGAATTATACTTCAAACAAACACCAAGATTATATAGGTAGTGCTCGTATATATACTCAGCAAGTGGATGAGCACAACCCTGTCTTATGATGACACGAGGTTGTATGTCGTTAGACATCTTGTATGATAGTGGCAAACCACCCTTTCAACGTTGGGTATATACTCAACTTATATATGTATAACATATCCAAAAATTACCACGATCCAACGGTCGGATTAAAAATTATAACCCCCGCAAAATATCTCAAAAATCCTGATTTTTAATACCTCCATTCCGACAAAAATACGGATAAAAACCTCAACATTAACTCCTTCATTTTTAACCACAAAAATATATCCCTCGTTTATATTCACATAAAATAAATATTTCCTTATCATATGAATCAATAATTAATTATTCACAAATAATATTACAGAATCACATTTATGACAACCAGGCCGTTCCCAGGAAAGAGGGGGCTTTCCAATAAGGATTTCTCCTTACTGGCGCGCAATTAGATGACCAAACCTCTCCTTAGACAGAACTTTCTAGACATTGCCAATAATGCTATCTAATATTACTATTCAAATAATATGAATTATTGATCTAATAATGGGAAATACTGTGCAGCAACAATTATTGAACAACAATAATACAAAATTTCAACGTAGCAATTATTGAATCAATAAAATAAAATATTGAACAGTAATTACTGTAACAATTATTGAGTAGTGCCTTCTTACGTAAGAATCAATAATTTCAAAAATACTGTGCAATACCGTGTGCTACTGTGTAATAACGCGTATTACTGTATTTTAATCACCGGGTATTCCAACAGTGTTAATGGTAACAACTACGCCGTTATTTGTAAAAACTCAAATTTGTCGTTTTCTTCACCCGACAGTTATTCGTTATGGGGCCCACAAATGGCTGCGCCGTCGTACGAATATTCCCCGACAGAAAGAATATTCCACGACCAAACGAATATTCCCCGACAACAATGATTATTTTATAACCACTTGCTTATTTTGAAAAAAAATCATATTTCACTCATAACTTTAAACTTTTATCAATTTAACCATTTACTGAATAGTAATTATAAGAAAAATTGAATACTTTTATTTCATAAAATTCGGGGTCTTACAATCTCCCCTCCTTATGAAATTTCGTCCTCGAAATTTACGTACCTGGTATTTCAAAGAGTTGAGAATACCTTGCTTTCATTTCAGATTCCATCTTCCCTATCATCATGATTTCTCCATTGCTCATCTCCTGTATTTCAGATATCATTCTAGAATACAGCTTCAAAATAAGGGTTAATTGAACAAATTAACATATCACATAATATCCCGATATTATGACTGACTAACAAATAAGCTTAGGCAGGACACACTAGCGAACGATTTACTCATCTCTCCCCTCATAGTTATATTCCCCGATCTCCGCCAGAGATCATGTCCCTAAGCTCTGATACCAAATGTGACGACCCCAAAATAGGTCCATTCCATCCAACCCATTCTGAGTCGTCAAATACATGGTACAGAAAATAACTACAACTTTATTACAACAATTGTCGTGCAAAATACAACAACACATATGCTGTGAGTTTGGATACAAATATATACCAAATGTGACTCATGTTCCAACCGTGGACATCACCTCACAATAACACCTTACATAAAGGTATAGTCAAAAACTGTTTTGGAAATTAGAATCTTTGGAAAGTGCTTCAGGAAACCTTCGTACATAGGAGGCCACGCGTCTAGGTTATGATAGATATCATATGGCCACAGAATTATCCTTGGTTGACCCAATAGACCCCAAAGAAAAACGAGAAGGTTACTATCATATTCTTTCCAATGGTGAGTCTTCTCTTGACTTATCATTATCTCCACTATCTCTAATTGAGAATTATACTTCAAACAAACACCAAGATTATATAGGTAGTGCTCGTATATATACTCAGCAAGTGGATGAGCACAACCCTGTCTTATGATGACACGAGGTTGTATGTCGTTAGACATCTTGTATGATAGTGGCAAACCACCCTTCCAACGTTGGGTACACCTTACCCTATTGGATTCACCAAATAAAACTACTAAATAAACTTTTCTATACTGCTTCGAGAGAACATCCACAGCTAGAGACCACCGTTCTATTTCCCCGTTACCCTCGCTCGACCCAGCTACACTCTTATTACCTGAAAGGAATTGTGAAGCAAAAGGGTGAGCACAACTAGCTCAGTAAAGAATATCATGACTAAAGATAATTAAATTATCAATAGCCTTCATCAATAATAAATCAGAGATTTAGAACATATGGTAAATGATAAAAATTTCAACCATAGTTGCAGCGGAACATGCAATCCATTAGAAGAGTCAAATAGACTATAAAGTCTATTATCTTCTCCATGTTAAAAATCTACAAACAATATTTTATCCATGTAACATCACTCAACAGTTCCTTTTCACAATCATATGAATAACTCATAATCATAATTGTGACTATAAATTTTTCTTCGCACCCAGGACGAAGAATATTTTCATCACCTGTCTTTACCTGAAACATCAAAGATCATGGTTATACCAAATCACAATTCCTGTTTATAATCATACTAACAAATCCATCTTTGCACTACGGGCCAAAGATATTCATCAACAAACCATCTTTGCACTACGGACCAAAGATATTCATCAACAAACCATCTTTACACTACGGGCCAAAGATATTCAACAACAGTTCATCTTTACACTACAGGCCAAAGATATTCATCAACAGGCCATCTTTGCACTACATGCCAAAGATATTCATCAACAATTCATATTTGCACTACAGGCCAAATATATTCATATCTCAAAGAAATATATAATCATTTCAGAATTTATATAAACAATAATTATAACCATGTTGATCAATTCACCTTTGCACTTAAGCTTAAGATATTCAATTATAAATTCAATGGTCATGATCATACCAGTCACAATTCAACTTTGCACTACAGGCCAAAGAGAACCCTAGTCATGATCATACCAATAATCTACCCATCTTTACACTCCAGTGAAAGAGAATTTCAACATCAGGGTTATAAAAATGTTATATATGATGATAAAAATAATATGATCAACATATAGTTTTAATCTCAAGAGTAATATTCGTAACTCATGAATAGTAACCCCGACACAAAAGATAGAAATTCTACAATAAAATTCATACCAATATTTCGGTATAATGATATTGAAAGAATAACATTACTTAAATTTATAAATAATTTATTTTAATTATTTACACTTTACTAATTAATGCATTTAATCATCATAAAATGCCAACTTTTACAATTTCATCATCAATAACTAAAACCCTCATCAAAAATCTGCATATACCTCATATAGGATTCTCAAGCCATAAAATCCTATTTTTTAATTTTCTTTCTTCACAAAACATATTTAATTCATTTACTCATAACTAGACTATTTTCATGAAAAATACCAAATCAGTTCCAAAAATATTTCTTTTCTGGGATTTAGCATAATATAGTCCCATAGTGAACATATATTTTTCTCAGAATTTTTAAAAGTCATTTACTATTTTTCATATGGCCAAAATAGTCGAATATTTAGACATTTATCAAAAGTTGTACTTTTGTCTAAAAATTCTGAAATTTAAAGAGTATACTTCTATCATATACATGTACTCCCAATAAAAATTTCATCAATTTTGGAGTTAACCACAAGGAATTATAAGCTGTTACTTTTAAAATAGTATTTTCTCATAAAATTCATAACTCTCAATCTATACATCCAAAAATCACCATTTTTGGACACAATCAATAAAACTCATCAAAATATCATTTCAAATTTTTCCAGAATTTTTGAAGTTCAGAAAAATTACGAAACTGAAAATCATAACAACCCTTAAAATCCCTTACTATCCCTTACCTCAAAAGAGCAGTACTTCTGGCTGGATATCGGATATGATGCTGAAGGAAACTTGCACTGAATAGCAACTCTCAAAGTATCTAAATACTCACAAAATATGCTTCATAATATAGAGAGAGAAAGAGAGAAAACTTATGTTTCTGGTGTGATTTTCAATTCTAACTTAGCCCTCTATTTATAGGAAAATTTTGGTAGGTTTGACCTGTAACCTGATGGCTTTACCTGCTACTATTCCCACCCACCACATTTGAAATATAATTCAGCACATTTCTTCACCAACCACAAGTGGGGCCCACCAATTCTAGAATTTTCCACCAAAATGATAAACTCCGAAAATTCAATAATTTCTGAACCAGTCATCTCGTAAAATTCATAATAAATCATACGTTCATTTTTAACGGTTCAAAATTTGTGGGCATATACTCAACTTATATATGTATAACATATCCAAAAATTACCACGATCCAACGGTCGGATTAAAAATTATAACCCCCGCAAAATATCTCAAAAACCCTGATTTTTAATACCTCCATTCCGACAAAAATACGGATAAAAACCTCAACATTAACTCCTTTATTTTTAACCACAAAAATATATCCCTCGTTTATATCCACATAAAATAAATATTTCCTTATCATATGAATCAATAATTAATTATTCATAAATAATATTACAGAATCACATTTATGACAACCAGGCCGTTCCCAGGAAAGAGGGGGCTTTCCAATAAGGATTTCTCCTTACTGGCGCGCAATTAGATGACCAAACCTCTCCTTAGACAGAACTTTCTAGACATTGCCAATAATGCTATCTAATATTACTATTCAAATAATATGAATTATTGATCTAATAATGGGAAATACTGTGCAGCAACAATTATTGAACAACAATAATACAAAATTTCAACGTAGCAATTATTGAATCAATAAAATAAAATATTGAACAGTAATTACTGTAACAATTATTGAGTAGTGCCTTCTTACGTAAGAATCAATAATTTCAAAAATACTGTGCAATACCGTGTGCTACTGTGCAATAACGCGTATTACTGTATTTTAATCACCGGGTATTCCAACAGTGTTAACGGTAACAACTACGCCGTTATTTGTAAAAACTCAAATTTGTTGTTTTCTTCACCTGACAGTTATTCGTTATGGGGCCCACAAATGGCTGCGCCGTCGTACGAATATTCCCCGACAGAAAGAATATTCCACGACCAAACGAATATTCCCCGACAACAATGATTATTTTATAACCACTTGCTTATTTTGAAAAAAAATCATATTTCACTCATAACTTTAAACTTTTATCAATTTAACCATTTACTGAATAGTAATTATAAGAAAAATTGAATACTTTTATTTCATAAAATTCGGGGTCTTACACCAAAGATATTAATATCTCAAAGAAATATATAATCATTTCAGAATTTATATAAACAATAATTATAACCATATTGATCAATTCACCTTTGCACTTAAGCTAAAGATATTCACTTATAAATTCAATGGTCATGATCATACCAATCAACGATTCAACTTTGCACTACTGGCCAAAGATAACCCATAGTCATGATCATACCAAAAATCTACCCATCTTTACACTCAAGTCAAAGAGAAATATCATCATTAGGGTTATAAAAATGTTATATATAATAATAAAAATAATATGATCAACATCTAGTTTTAATCTCAAGAGTAATATTCGTAAATCAACTATAATTTGGTTAGAAAAAGAAACCAATTTTTATCGTGAATAGTAACTCATAAATAGTAAACCCGACACAAAAAGGTAGAAATTCTATAATAAAATCCATACCAGTATTTCGGTATAATGATATTGAAAGAATAATATTTCTCAAGCTTATAAATAATTTATTTAAATTGTTTACACTTTACTAAATAATACATTTAATCATTCTAAAATACCAAACTCATAAGATTTTATCACCAATATTCAAAACCCTCATCAAAAATCTGCATATACCTCATATAGAATTCTCAAAGTCATAGAATCCTATTTTCTAATTTTCTTACTTCACAAAACATATTTAATTCATTTACTCATAACTAGACTATTTTCATGAAAAATACCAAATCAGTTCCAAAAATATTTCTTTTCTGAGATTTAGTATAATATAGTCCCATAGTGAACATATATTTTTCTCAGAATTTTTAAAAGTCATTTACTATTTTTCATATGGCCAAAATAGCCGAATATTTAGACATTTATCAAAAATTATACTTTTATCTAAAAATTCTGAAATTCACAGAGTATACTCCTATCATATACATGTACTCCCAATAAAAATTTCATCAATTTTGGAGTTAACCACAAGGAATTATAAGCGGTTACTTTTAAAATAGTTTTTTCTCATAAAATTCATAACTCTCAATCTATACATCCAAAAATCACAGCGATCACAGTGTTGAAAAATCTTTTAAATCATAAAAGATAGTAGAGTTTATTTTCTATTCGACTCTTTTAATGGATTGCTTATTCCGCTACAGTTAAACTTGATGTCTATTATATTTTATCAGTTTAACATTGTTGAAGGCTAATGATAATTTATTCTGCATTATCTTAGTCATAATATTTCTTACTGGGCTAGTTGAGCTCACCCTTTCTTTCACTGTTCTCTTCAGGAAATGAGAACGTAGCTGGGGCAAGTTGGGGAACGGAGTGATGGTCCGAATGATAGTATTAGTTAGTAGTCCTCACTATTCTATGTAATGGTGTGTTAATAAATGTAACGAGGACTCTTTTTGAGTATGAATACTCTCTAGAAGATAATATTTGTATTCAAACTCACAGTTTATGTTTTGTCGTATTGTACACGACAGTTGTATTAGTAAGTTGTATTTGTATTCTGTACTATGTATCTGACGACCCAAGATGGGTGATGTATACCTAATTTTGGGGGCCGTCACAGTTGGTATCAGAGCTTAGGGATATGATCCCTGGCTAAGATGTGAGAATAGAACTAGGAGGGGAGAGACGGAAAATTCCTTCGCTAGTATGACCTACCTAAGTTTATTTGCATGGTATTTAATTGGTCGGTCATAATATAGGGATAAAATATGACATATCAATTAATTTTTATTTTGTGGCAGTATCTGGAAATAACATCTGAGAATGTTGAGAATAGCAATGGAGCACAGGCGACTGTTGATTTACCACATATCAATAATCAGGATAATGTGCATCAGGAAGGTGACAATCCTCATGCAAACAACAACACTGACCAAATGATGAATGATCAAATGTTCAGAGGCTTTATGCAATTCATGCAACAACAGGTGAAAGCGGCTCCTATCCACAACGTAGGTGGAAATACTGGAAACTCTCTGGCGGTTACCGCTAAACAGTTTAAGGAGCTGGGACCACCGGAGTTTAAGGGAGAACCCAAACCACTTGTAGCTGAAACATGGATAAAGCAGATCACCAAGATATTTGATGTCTTGGGTTGCTCCGAGGAGCAAAAGGTTCCCTTTGCCGCCTTTATGTTGCGAGGATAGGCAGATTACTGGTGGGAATCGATAAAGCGTACTCAACCTGCCGCACTGAAGATGACCTGGGAGAAGTTCCAAGAGCTGTTTAACGACAAATACTTTCCCGAGAGTATTCGTCACATGAAGGAGGTGGAGTTCATCAAATTGGAGCAGAATAATATGACCGTGTCGCAGTACGAGACAAAATTTGCGGAGTTATCCCGGTTTGCGTCCCACCTGGTGGATAATGAAGAAAGAATGACGTGGATGTTTTTAAGAGGTTTGAAGCCGGAGATACGTCAACAACTTATTTCTCATAAACTGTGTTTGTATTCAGATGTTGTAAATAGGGCTCAGTTGGTGGAGCGCGATAACGAGACAACGCAACCAAAAGAGAGCAAGGAACCCGAATGAGGTCATCACGGGTAAGCTTATCATAAACTCTAACGAAATCTATACTTTATTTGATACCGGTTCTACCCATTCTTTTATTCTCCTACTTGCGATCATCGATTAAATTTGATTCCGGAGAAATTAGACTTTAACTTAGCAGTTGAAACTCCATTGGGAGAAACCTTCATTACATCCACGGTTTATAAGTCTTGTTTGGTTCAAGTTGGTACCCACACATTACCTGTCGATCTGATTTCATTAAAAATACTTGCATTTGACGTGATTCTAGGGATTGATTGGTTAACTACTCATCATGCAAAAATTGATTGTTTTCGTAAGGTTGTTAGCTTTCATATTCCTAATCGACCTATTATGCGAATTCAAGCAACCAAACCATTAAAATCAATCGCTGTCATCTCAAGCCATAAAGCTATTCGTTTATTAAAAAATGGATGTCAAGCTTTCTTAGCTCATGTCACAGATCTAAACAAAAATACGTTAGCTTTGAATGATATTTCTGTTGTTAATAAATTTCCTGACGTATTTCCCGAAGAACTTCCTGGCCTACCCCCAGAGCGTGAAATTGAATTTTGTATCGACCTTGAACCCGGTACAAAACTCATTTCCAAAGCCCCATATCGAATGGCTCCTATTGAACTTCAGGAGTTAAAGACTCAAGTGCAGGAATTGTTAGACATTGGTTTTATTCGTCCTAGTACTTCTCCTTGGGGTGCTCCTGTTCTGTTCGTGAAGAAGAAAGATGGGAGTATGCGACTTTGTATTGATTATCGGGAGTTGAATCATGTCACCATCAAAAATAGGTACCCATTGCCACGTATTGATGACCTGTTTGACCAGTTGCAAGGAGCACAATTCTTTTCAAAGATCGATCTTCGTTCTGGATATCATCAGCTGAAGGTTAGAACTGAGGATATTCCAAAGACTGCCTTCAGAACTCGGTATGGGTATTATGAATTCTTAGTTATGTCTTTTGGATTGACTAATGCTCCTGCTGCCTTCATGGATATGATGAACAGGGTATTCAAGGAATATTTGGATCACTTTGTAGTCGTCTTTATCGATGACATCCTTGTTTATTCCAAAAGCCGTGAAGATCATGAGCAACACTTGAGGATGGTACTCCAAAAGCTTCGTGAATACAAACTTTATGCCAAGTTGAAGAAATGCGAGTTCTGGCTGGAAGAGGTAGCATTCATTGGGCACGTAGTATCAAGTCGTGGAATATCTGTTGACCCGGCAAAGATTGAAGCAATTCAAAGCTGGGAGCAACCTAAATCAGTAACCGAAGTACGTAGCTTTCTCGGTCTAGCTGGTTATTATCGGAGATTCGTGGAGGGATTTTCTCGAATCGCTACTCCATTAACTCAGCTGACTCGGAAAGATACAAAGTTCGGTTGGAACGAAGAGTGTGAGCAGAGTTTTCAAGAACTCAAGAGGAGACTCATTTCAGCACCTGTTCTAACAATACCATCTGGCTCGGAGGGATTTGTCATCTACAGTGATGCTTCGAGCAAAGGGTTGGGATGTGTTCTCATGCAATATGGAAAAGTCATAGCCTATGCATCAAGACAACTCAAGGAATATGAGAGGAATTATCCTACTCATGATCTAGAGTTGGCAGCTGTTGTCTTTGCACTTAAAATTTGGAGGCATTACTTGTATGGGGAGAGGGTGGAGATCTTTACGGATCATAAAAGCCTTAAATATTTCTTCACTCAAAAGGAACTCAACATGCGACAACGACGTTGGCTTGAACTGTTGAAAGATTATGATCATACCATTCAATACCATCCTGGAAAAGCGAACGTGGTAGCTGACGCATTGAGTAGAAGACCATATGCAAGTACGAGTGCGATATTGTCAACACAAAGACCCATTTTGTGTGATTTGCAAAGGATGGAGATAGAGTTAAAGACTCCAGGGACCCATGTGATGATGGTGAATATACGAGTAGAACCGACTTTAATCGATAAAGTTAAAGCTGCTCAAGCTACAGACCTGGAGCTGATGCGTATAAGAAAGAAAGTGCAAGAAGGTACTATGCCGGAAGCAAGAATCGATGAAGAATGAATACTTCGAGTCAACTCCAGACTTTGTGTTCCTAAAAACCCTGATTTAAAGTATGAAATCATGATGGAGGCGCACAACACACCGTTTGCAATCCATCCTGGAAGTACCAAAATGTATCATGATCTTCGTCATACATTTTGGTGGAGTAACATGAAGAGAGAGATAGCGTTGTTTATCTCAAGGTGTCTAACTTGTCAACGAGTCAAAGCGGAGCATCAAGTACCAAAAGGTCCATTGCAATCACTTGAAATTCCAGAATGGAAGTGGGAGCACATTACCATGGATTTCGTTACCGGTCTTCCTAGGGTTTCTCAAGGTATTGATGCGATTTGGGTCATTGTTGATAGATTGACCAAGTCTGCTCATTTCTTACCGATACGAGAAACTTATATACTTGAACGTCTTGCTCGTATGTACATAAACGAGATTGTAAGACTGCATGGTATGACAGTATCCATAGTTTCTGATCGTGACCCAAGATTCACTTCACGATTTTGGGTTAGTTTATAAAAAGCTATGGGCACAGATTTATGATTTAGTTCGGCATATCATCCTCAGACGGACGGACAATCAGAGAGGACTATTCAAACTCTAGAAGATTTATTAAGACTCTGTGTCTTTGACTTCAAGGGAAGTTGGGACAAGTTCTTGCCATTGGTGGAGTTTTCCTACAACAACAGTTATCAAGCAAGTATTGGCATGGCTCCATTCGAAGCAATGTATGGAAGAAAATGTCGTTCTCCAGTATGCTGGGATGAGGTGGGTGAAGCAACGTTGTTGGGACCGGAGTTGGTACGTATGACTACAAAAAAGATTTAAACGATCCGACAACGTATAAAAACCTCACAAGATCGACAAAAGAGTTATGCTGATCTTCATCGAAAGGACGTGAAATTTGATGTAGGAGATCATGTGTTCTTACGTGTTGCTCCATGGAAAGGAGTTACGAGATTTGGAAAGAGAGGAAAGCTCAATCCTCGATTCATCGGTCCATTTTTAATCCTCGATCGAGTAGGAACTGTGGCTTATAGACTCGCTTTACCGCCAAGTATGTCTCGTGTTCATAACGTTTTTCACATATCCATGTTACGCAAATATGTGGAAGACCCGAACCACATTATTGAGTTAGAACCGGACGAAATAGCGGAAGATTTGACGTATGAAGAAGTTCCTGTTCAAATCTTGGATAAGAAGGAACATATTCTACGCTCCAAGGTTATACCTCAAGTCAAAGTTTTGTGGAGAAACCACGATGTTGAGGAAATGACTTGGGAGTTAGAATCTGAAATGAAATCAAGGTATCCTTACCTCTTCGACATACCAGGTACGTACCCTAATTTCGAGGGCGAAATTTCATAAGAAGGGAAGGTTGTAAGACCCCAAATTTTATAAATAAAGATGAATTTTCTATAAATATCATTTTTGAATATTATGGAGTTAATTTGATATAATGTTATAGTTGTGGGTAATATTTATAAATTTTGTAAAGTACGCAAGTTGTTATATAATATTCGATTGGTCGGAGAATATTCGTTTTAACAGGGAATATTCGTACAACGACACAATCATTTGTGGACCCCACAACGAAATTATTGTCGGATTGAAAGAAACGACAAAAATATTTTATTAAAAATAACGGCGAAAATTTTACCATTGTTACTGTTGAACTACTCGGTAGTAAAAGTACAGTAATACGTGTGGTTGCATAGTAGCACACGGTATTGATTATTAATGCTTATGTGAGAAGTCACTCAGTTTGATTCAATTATTGTCAGTTAATAATATGAATTATTTAGCGATAATGACATTTTGTTTTATTCGTATTATTAACGTAATAAAATAGAAACATCTTTTTATATAAAACAGAATACTTTATTAAAGTTATTCTATAAATAGAATATATTATATTTTATTTAAAAGATTTTTCTTTAAATATGGACCGTCAGATTAAAGTAATCAATCTGGACCGTTCATGGATTAGTTACTATGCATTCTATTTTTCTATAAATAGCAGCTCATTCCTTCATTATTTCTTACGAATTCACTGAACTCTAGAGAGAGAAACTATAGAGAGAGAGAGAAGAAGAGTATTCTGCTACTTAACTACTTCCTTATTTTAGCTCGTCTTTAAAACGGTAAGGGGTGTTATTTTTTCTTATTCATGAAGAGAACTGTTGTTATTCCATTTCTTATTATTCTGTTGGAATAACCTGTATACGCGGATATACCCTATACTTGGTGATATTCTTCTATTATTCTGTTGGAACATCCTGTCTGTGTGTTTTACACCGGACCTGGTTCTGTTTTTATTATTATTCTGTTGGAACATCCTGTCTGTGTGTTTTACACCGGACCTGGTTCCGTTTTTATTATTATTCTGTTGGAACATCCTGTCTGTGTGTTTTACACCGGACCTGGTTCCGTCTTGTTATTATTCTGTCGGAATATCCTGTCTGTGCGTTTACGCCGGACCTGGTTCTATTATTTATTATTCTGTTGGAATAACCTGTCTGTGCGGTCTATCGCATGCATGGTGATTTCTTTTGTTATTCCATTCTTTATTATACTCAGTTGGTTAAGTTTTGACTTCTATACTCCATGAAATTTGTGGAATATCCTTGATAATTGCGTTTCATCCAGTATCTTTCATGAAAATATTCTCCTGATCATTCTTGAATTTTACTCCACAAAGCAGTATCATGTTGACAATTTGGACGTTGTTAATTCTTGGATAAATTAATTCTTGAACTTGTTTTATTGAATTCTTATATCATTGTCATCATCCTCATGTTTATATTCTGTTGAAAGTCATCTATGGCCTGTAGTGCATAGATGGACTTGGTATGATTATGACCAGGGATTATTCGGTATAATCATGACCGTAATGTTACAAATGATGTGATAAAAGTCCTCATTGGCCCGTAGTGCATTGATGGACAGTTGTTGGCATGATCATGACCATTAATGAATATACGAATATCCTTGGCTGTAGTGCAGGGGTGATTCGATGATGTGGATTATTTTATTAAGCCGAGTCTCAGCGATCACAGTGTTGGAAAATCTTTTAAATCATAAAAGATAGTAGAGTTTATTTTCTATTTGACTCTTTTAATGGATTGCTTATTCCGCTACAGTTAAACTTGATGTCTATTGTATTTTATCAGTTTAACATTGTTGAAGGCTAATGATAATTTATTCTGCATTATCTTAGTCATAATATTTCTTACTGGGCTAGTTGAGCTCAACCTTTCTTTCACTTTTCTCTTCAGGAAATGAGAACGTAGCTGGGGCAAGTCGGGGAACGGAGTGATGGTCCGAATGATAGTATTAGTTAGTAGTCCTCACTATTCTATGTAATGGTGTGTTAATAAATGTAACGAGGACTCTTTTTGAGTATGAATACTCTCTAGAAGATAATATTTGTATTCAAACTCACAGTTTATGTTTTGTCATATTGTACACGACAGTTGTATTAGTAAGTTATATTTGTATTCTGTACTATGTATCTGACGACCCAAGATGGGTGATGTATACCTAATTTTGGGGGGCGTCACATGCGCTGTCGTACGAATATTCTCCGATAGAAAGAATATTCTACGACCAAACGAATATTCCCCGACAACAATGATTGTTTTATAACCACTTGCTTATTTTGAAAAAAATTCATATTTCATCCTTAACTTTAACATTTATCAATTTAACCATTTACTGAATAGTAATTATAAGAAAAATTGAATACTTTTATTTCATAAAATTCGGGGTCTTACATTCTTCTCCCTATTTTTCAAATGTCTCCCCTTGCTTTTCCAATATGGTAGCTAATTTATCAATCACATTAGTTAATTTACCTTCATCATTAGAATGTTTTGCCTCTTTCTTTTTTTCTTTTGAAGTACGTACACTACATTTAGGCATGAGTTTTACCGAAAGAGGAGACAGATCTGGCCAAAAAGTTACCGAAGAGGGGGAGATTGGGATGCTAGAGTGCCGACAAGAAAAATCTGGAAATGAATTTGTTCAGTTACACTGTTGCAGAGAGCTTGGGCTTGAACCGAAAAAGAGAACTTATTTGCGACAAGTTATTCGCATCTATACTTTTCTCTTTATCAGATTAGGTTTAGTAGATAAAAATAAATTGAGGATATGAGTTGTAATTTAAAATTTATTATATTAAAAATTGAGGATAATATGAAAGTTATAAAAATATTATTTATGTCAATTTCTTTTACGTCCAAATCAGGTCAATTTTGGACAGAAAACTTTGGCAGAAAAAAGTGGCCAAGTTTCTATCCATTTCTTTTCTTTTCCGTTTATTAAAAAACTCAGAAACATAATAATTGGAAAGAAACTTAAATTTTTCGTCTATTTCTTTTCTTTTCTGTCCATTTTAATACTCAGAAACAGAGCGTTAACCTTTATATTAATAAAAGTGAGTCATATCAATAAATTAAGTTGTCATCAATTTTCATTTTAATAATTAAATATCATTTTTAGCTTAGTCATTGTTAGTCATCATTGTTTTTAAACACTTTAATCAAAACCTTATTTTGGTTTACAAATTGTTTAAATAAGTAGTTTTGAAACACCCTCTGAATCATAAAATAATTACATTAAGGAGGTGTTTGATAAAATTAAATAAAATAATTCTGAATGTTTAAGTAATCTGAATGAGCTGAATGAAACAGAATTCTGAATATTGAATAAAAAAAATTATTTGATAATTAATATGTTTGAAACATCTGAATAATAGATTTTTATTATTTTACCCCTTTGAAATAATTCAAAATTATTATAAATTTATTTAATATTACTTAATATAGTAGTTGATATTGTAAAAAAATTAAATATAAAATACTTTATTCAGCTAAAAAAATTATATTTGACCATTCAGCCTAAAAATATGACCGATTCAACAATTCAGATAATTTTTATTCAAAATAAACGTACTAAATGACTGACCAATTCAGTCATTCAACTTTAAACAAACTCTCCTTCAAGTCTTATTATTGGAGTTAGAGGTGAACAATTCGGTTATAACCGAACCGAATAGCCTATTATGTTATAACCGAAAATCGAAATATACACATTTTTGATATCCGAATAAATAACCGAATTTAGAGATAACCGAATTACCGAATGATAAATTCGATTATTCGGTTAATAACTGAAATGAAGGCTTCCATAATTAACATAACATCATTACAATTTACAACAATCAGTCAATCAACACTAAACAGCAAAAGCAACCAATGCCCAGTATATGATTAAAATTAACAAAATGAAATAATATTCACAAAGGAGACTATTTTTTTAATAAAACAGAGTGTTAACGCCAAGATATTTGATGACGTCCCAATCACGTAAGACGTCCTAATCCTGCACAGAAAACACGATCAACACCAAAAGCTCGACGGCTGGACCGTCGGGGGATAGCTCCGGCGTGAGAGTCAATACAGGTGTTCAAGGTTTAACAATGGAGGATGTAAAAATGTCTAGTGTGTTAAGCTAGATAGAAAGTGTATGCGTACCTTTTGTTAGGAGACCCTCTTCCTTGGTTATACTCTCATACTCGGTTTTTTGTGCCACCAACCACGATCTGACACAGCCCCCTGCTTCTCTCTGGTCTTAGCCGTGTGCATGCAGGTTGTCACCTTTTTTCTACTGTTTCTGCCGCCGGCCGGATAAAATCCCATCCACATTAATGATCTGCAGACTTTTGGTCAACTGCTCTCCTTTTTCATCATTACCAGTCAAGGTCTTAGATATTAAAAGATTTTATGGACCGGCCGCTTGATCCAGCCCAATGTTTAAGGAGAGACAATAAAGACAGGGTAAAGGTTAAGCCCAATGGCTAGAAGACTTAATAGTAAAGGTTCACTAGGCTAAGTAAATGGGGAGGCCCAATCCGTCCGGCCCAGTAGGGGAAATATCGGGACCCAACATTGCCCCCTAGTTTTTTATTAAATAGAATATTCAATAAAGAACTATAAGCGGCCACTAGTTTCGTGAAGGGGCCTGAAACTCCGTCTATCCCAGAATGGACCACTTCCGAGCGGATTTCTGCAGACTTCGGGGACATTCCAGAGGAGCGCGTTAGAGAAATGGCGAGCATTCTTGAGAGGATTCCCCTGAAGGAGTGGAGCTTCGGGCTCTTGAGCAAACAAGCCTGATTATATGACCATAAACTTTCTTTGATAAAACCATCATTGACCGAGCGAAGGGAATTGGATGAATTCCTTTCGGGTAAAACACCATCATCCCCCGCCGACATCCCACAGGAAGAACTTGCTGCGGAGCCCAGCCGGCCTCGTCATAAGAAGAGGGCAGTTCGGAAAATTCGGGCAAACCCCCAAGGATTTCAATCAGCTTCTGCAGCGAGTTTGATTGATATGCCTGCGAACGAGCGAATGCAAGCTCTTCGGATTAAGAAGAGGAAGACCATGGTGACTCCTCTGTCTGCCGATGAGCTTCGGGTTCCTCCTCCTGCAGCCGATCCGCCTACCATTATCCCTACGGAGATCCACGTTTCAGAAGACGAGCTCGAAGACCCGACCGAGTCTCTTCTTCTGTCTCGTAAAAGGAAGCAGCCTTCCGAGGATCAACCACCACCGCCTCCCGAACCATCAGTGCCTTCCCCGACAAGATCCTCCCCCTTCGCCTTCAGGCGAGAAGCTGCATCTTCTCCCACTGTGTGGCCGGAGTTCAATGCCAACTTCCCCTTCCAGCTGTTTGAATCCTTCGTCCGGGAGACAGACGATCACCGGTTCGGGAACAGCTCGATCAGGGATCTAATCGAAGAGGGCATGAGCTACCAGGCTAAGGTGAGTTTGTTCAGTTTGAAATATTTGAAAATCATCTGTTTTATCTGTTCCTTCTACTAATTTACCGACTTTCTTTACCCGTCTGTAGGCAAATGCTGTCTTCGAGAGACTTCTTCCCCGATACAGAGAGTCCGAAGCCGAAGAAAATGCGGCTAGGCGGGAGAAGGCTAGTCTGGCTTCGGCTCTGGAAAGGGAGAGAAGGGCCCACGGTGCTACTCTCCTTAATAATGAAGGCCTCCAGAAAGACGTGAATAATTTAAAAGAGAGGTTGGAGACAGCCGAGGCCACCCATCAGATAACTGTTTCTACTAACATAGACTTGGTTCGTCGAAACGAGGTCCTTGTTGGGAAGAATGAGACGATAGTAAAGACCAATAAAAGCCTGGCGGTGCAAGTACATGAACTCGAAGCTAGGGACTTGAGACATCTGAAGGAGCGGGCAAAACTTGACGAGGAGCTCCGTGAACTTCGGGCCTTGAGGGATTTGGGTCCCCCTCTAACCGGAGATCTTCGGAGGGAAATTCAACAGGAATACCGAAAATCAGCCGAGTTGAACGAGGAGATCATCCAAATGTTCTCGGATGGATACGATGAATGCCGAAGCAAAGACAAGACAAGACTTGTCGCTTCCAAGGTTGACCCGACCATTCTGGACTCTTCGGAAGGCGAAGCTGACCCCTGAAGATTATTCTCTTTTCCCTTAGCTGTAGGATTCTTGTAAAGCTTCTATCGTTTTGTAAACATCATTATGTAAATAAAATATCAGTATTATCCTTTATGACTTCGGTTTTTTCACTGTTTACCAACACTTCAATATGGATTTAATTTAAAAAATGTACAAGCTCCTCCGTGGACTTAACTTTAAACTGTTAATCAACAACTAAGCAAGTCGTATAACAGATAAGATGAAGCTAAATAACGTGGCATTCCGAACTCAACACTTAGAAAAATTTAGGCAATAATAACAAAGTAAAGGAATACTTATTCGTTACCAAAGTGTGAGGTAGGTGCCGTGAGGGATCTGACGAAGTCTGAATGACGATACTTGCCTACCCCGAAGGGCCTGGCAAGGTCCTCAGGATCACCTGCCGATGAGGCTACCATCGAATGGTTGGCGAGTCCGCCCGAGCCTCCTTACACCGGTGACCATCGAATTTACCACCCTTGGTGGAAAACAATATAGGATCCAGGATTTGACTACCACGCGGGGTATCAAATAATTTGGCTGCCATCGAATGGCCAGCGAGTCCTACCATACCTCCTTACTTCGGTGACCATTAATTTTACCACCCTTGGTAAAAAATAATATAGGATCCAGGATTTGACTACCACGTGGGGTATCAAATAATTTGGCTGCCATCAAATGGCCAGCGAGTCCTACCATACCTCCTTACTTCGGTGACCATTGATTTTACCACCCTTGGTAAAAAACAATATAGGATCCAGGATTTGACTACCACGCGGGGTATCAAATAAATTGGCTGCCATCGAATGGCCAGCGAGTCCTACCATACCTCCTTACTCCACTGTGACATTGGGACAAATGCGAAGATCAGTTGTGAAAAAAGTGACTTTTTATTGATGATGAACGGTTATGTACAGACTCCTAGTGGACTGACTTGGTTTCTACTGAAAGTACTTTCGGAGCCTGCCTGCGTGCCATGTGTTCTGAATTTTGGATCCATCCAAAGCCTTCAGCCGATATGTCCCGGGCTTTGGTACTTCGGCCACTTCATACGGTCCTTCCCAGTTCAGCATCAACTTCCCAGTGTTCTGCGGTGTAGACGCTTCGGCCTCTCTGAGAACGAGGTCTCCCACCTCGAATCTTCGGAGCTTTACCCCTTTGTTGTAATGCTTGGCAACTCTCCTCTGGTAGGCTGTTAACTTGATCAAAGCCACTTCTCTGACTTCCTCTAATAGGTCCAAGTTGGCCTTTAGTCCCTCGTCATTGTAGATCTCTCTGAACTGACTAACTCGAAGACTTGGAGATCCAATCTCAACTGGGACTAAGGCATCAGTGCCGTAGGCGAGTCTCCTGTTGTTGTCCTCGGCGTAGTCCTGTAGGCCCACAACACGCTGAGCAGCTCTTCTGGCCATCTTCCTTTAGCTTCGTCCAATCTGCGCTTGATTCCATTCAGCAGCGTCCTGTTGGTCACTTCGACTTGTCCGTTAGACTGAGGATGAGCTACCGAAGTCTTCCTGTGCTGGACTCCTAGTTCCCTCAGAAATCCTTCAAATTTAGATCCCACAAACTGGCGTCCGTTATCTGATATAACCACTTGAGGGATCCCGAAGCGAAACACTACGGATTCTTTCATAAATTTCAGACACTCCTGCTCCGTTATCAGCCGAAGTGGTTTCGCCTCGACCCATTTGGTCATATAATCAATGGCGACGATGACGAAGCTGACCTGCCCTTTAGCCTTCGGTAATGGACCCAATATATCAACCCCCCAGACAGCGAAGGGTATAGGAGATAGAATCGAGTATAGCTCTTCCGGTGGCTGATGTGGGATCGGACTGTTGAGCTGATATTTATCACATTTTTTCACGTATTCCATAGCTTCCTTGAAAATCGTTGGCCAGTAGTACCCCTGCCGAAGAACTTTGTATGCCAGCGACTTAGCCGCCATGTGATCACCGCAGATGCCCTCATGAACTTCCCGAAGGGCGTACTCTGCTTCGGACGGGACCAGACACTTCAATAATGGTGACGAAAATGCCCTCCGATAAAGATCTCCATCAATAAGAACGAAGTTGGCACTTTTGTACTTGACCTTTTTTGCTAACATCTGATCCGAAGGAAGGACGCCATCTGCCAAATAATTGATGTAAGGAGTCATCCAGCAGTCAGATCGCTCGATACACATCATCGAGTCATGTTGAGTACTCGGCTGCTGTAGGACCTCCAAATAGACTGATCCATTGAAAACGACGGCATCTGTAGTGGCCAACTTTGATAAGGCATCGGCAATGGAATTACCGTTACGCTCTATGGCTTGAAATTCGTGAGAAGCAAAGTATCGAAGCCTGTCTTTCAACTCTGCCAAATACCTGATCATCCTCGTCCCACGGGCTTCATATTCTCCTGATAATTGCTTGACGACCAGCTGAGAGTCACTATAAATGATCAACTTCTGGACTTCTAGGCTTTTCGCCAGCCGAACCCCAGCTAGAACGGCTTCATACTCGGCCTCGTTGTTAGTCGCTTTAAACCCGAATCTAATGGCTTGTTGTACCTTGAACCCCTCCGGACTGGTCAGAATAATTCCTGCTCCACTGACATTTACCGTGGAAGACCCATCTACATACAGTGTCCATGCATTCTGACCGTGTTGAAGAAGTGTAACAGTTCGATCAGATGTCCCCGCTTCCTGTAACTCGGCATCTGCTTCGGTGAAGGAACATTCTACCACAAAATCGGCCAAAGCTTGTCCCTTGATAGCGGTTCGGGGATGGTACTCAAGGAAAAACTAGGACAATTCCATGGTCCATGCTGCAAATCTCCCCGAAACCTCCGGTTTACCCATTACCTTCTTCAGTGGTTGATCTGTGTAGATGATCAGGAGCCTACCCTGAAAGTACTGTCGAAGCTTTCGGCTAGCAATTACTAAAGCAAAGGCAATTTTTTTAATATTTGGATACCTGGTTTCGGCGTTTCGCAGGACGTGACTGACGTAATAGACCTGGTACTGCTTTCCACTGATCTCCCGAATCAGCACCGCTCCAACGGCTAAGGAACTCGCTGCAAGATAGAGATACAAGGTCTCTTTAAGGGTGGGTTTTACCAATAGGGGGCAGAGGACAAATAGGTCTTTATGCCTTGGAAGGCTTCTTCACAGGGCGAAGTCCATTGGAAAGTCTTCGCATTCTTCGGCCCCCTCAGTGTGTCGAAGAATGGTAGACACCTTTCTGCGGATCTGGACATGAACCTCCTCAGAGCTGCAATCCTACCGGTTAGAGGTTGGACGTCTTTAAACGATTGAGGAGTCTTCATGTCAAGGACGGCCTGAATTTTCTCTGGATTGGCTTCGATGCCCCTCTGACTGACTAGATACCCCAAGAACTTTCCCGCACCGAGGCCGAAGGTACACTTTACGGGATTAAGCCTCAATTTGTGATGTCGGACAGTCTGAAAATATTCCTCCAGATCATCCAAATGTTTCTGAATCTGCATGCTTTTAACGATCATGTCGTCCACATAAACCTCCATATTCTTTCCCAGCTGCTTGTGGAAGACAAAATTCATCATTCTTTGGTAGGTTGCTCCAGCATTTATATGGCCAAAGGTCATCTTCTTATAGGCGTATACTGAGCGGTGTGTAATGAATGCTGTCTTCGGGATATCTTCCCTGCACATGGATATTTGATGATAACCTGAAAAAGCATCCATAAAGCTTAGTAGAGCATATCCTGAAGTCGCATCAATAAGTTGATCAATATGGGGCAAAGGATAAAAGTCCTTCGGACAAGCTTTATTTAGGTCGGTGTAATCAATGCAAACTCGCCACTTCTGGTTCTGCTTCTGCACCAATACTACATTGGCCATCCACTGTGGGTAGTCGATCTCAAAAATAAAATCAGCGGCCAACAGCTTGGCGATCTCTTCGTCAATTATCTTCTGTCGCTCGGGTGCGAAGATCCGTCTCTTTTGCCGAACAGGCTTCTTCGAGGGATCTACCCCCAATCGGTGCTCAGCGACCTTTCTGCTAATCCCAGGCATGTCCTTTGGTTCCCATGCAAAAATGTCTGCATAGCAGCGAAGGAGTTCCGTAAGATTTGTCCGAAAAGGTTCTGGTAGACCCAAACCGATTTTCACTGTCTTGTCTGCTTTCCCAAGGATCAACTCAATCTCCTCCGTCTCCCCTGCAGGTGTTACCAATGGCTCAGAACTGCCTTCCGTGAAGGGCTCAATCTCGATTGCCAGGGTTTGTTTCTGCTTGCTGACCCCTACCCCTGAAGAGATGCACGCATTCCGATAACAGCGTCGGGCTAGATCCAAGTCTCCAGCCACCTCTCCGACCCCGTGCGCTGTAGGGAACTTGATTTTAAAATGGGGGATAGAAGTCACGGCTTGGAGAGCCGTCAGCGTAGGTCTTCCCAGTATGGCGTTGTAAGCCGAATCTACATGCACAACATAGAATTTACACATTATTTCTGTCTGTTGCGGGGCTGTGCCGAAGACCATCGGGAGCTCGATAGTGCCAGAAACTTTGACCGGATCGTTGCTGAAGCCATACAGAGGAGCCTCCTGCCCAACTTCCATTTTTCGCCCTTCAAGATGCATTCTTTGATATGCGTGGGCGTACAGAATATCCACTGAAGACCCGTTATCTATCATCATACGTTTCATGTCCACCGAGCCTACTTGCGCGGTGATCACTAACGCCCCCTCATGTGGATCAATGGGGTCCAAAGGATAGTCTGCATCCGTAAAGGATATAATAGTTCCGGGAAAATGTCTATCCATCTTTGGAGAGGCACCTGATATGGACATAACCGAATCCAGATACCCCCTTCTCTTTCTTCCTACCAATTTCCCCGACGTTCCCCCTGTTATTACGTCAATGACATGCCTTGGTGGTGGGTTCGGGGCGGGCTATACAGGAGGATTCGTTTGAACTGTCTGAACGGTGCGGTCGGCACTTTGTTGGTTCTTTTCGGCCACATATTGGACTAACAGACCGCTCTGGATCTTTCTTTCCACGAAATCCTTCAGATTACAACATTCGTTGGTGCCATGGCCTGCAGCTTGATGATATTTACAATATTTTCGAGAGTTGCCCTGCCCTGTCCTATAATTGTCCCTCGGTGGCTCAAAGAACGGCTGGTTCCGGATTTGGTCTAGAATCACTGACCTGTCTGTGTTCAGTTTGGTATAAACCTTGTTCACCTTCGGGGCGGAAACAGGCGGACGAGCATCTCTTTGTCGCCATGAGTTGTTGAACTTCTTGGAACGGCTCTCCGATCTATCATTATACCCCCCCGTCTTCTTCTGATCAAGATGGGTTTTAGGGACATCTGCCTCCTTCACCTGCTCCGAAGAGGAACGTCTCAAGCTACTCATGGCCTCCTCCACAACGATATAACCTTCTGCCTTATCGAATGCCTCTGCCAGGCTCTTCGGATGATTGAACATCAGCTTCCTCACCAGCTTCTCCGACCTCACTAAGTCCAAACCGTTCTGAAATAATCCCACAGCTTAGAGATCGTTCAAATCAGATACCTGACCAACGGCCTCTCAGAACCGTTTCACATACTGACCCAAAGATTCGTTGGTGTACTGCCTGACCTGTGCCAGGGAGCCCGTGGGCTTCCCTCTCCTTCGGTTACTCCCAAAACGAGCGTGAAACTTGTCACAGAGTTCAGACCATGATGAAATTGAATCTGCTGGTAAAGTCCTCATCCACTGCCTCGCATCCTTTCTCAATGTCGTAACGAACATGTGACATTTAGCAGTGTCAGTGAAATCATAGTAGTCCATTAACCGGTCGAATGCTTGGCTATGGTCGTAAGGATCTCCCGAACCGTCGTAACTTTTCATGTGAGGCAACTTCTTAGAGGTGTCCTGTGACGCCCCCAAAATAGGTATACAACACCCATTCTGAGTCGCCAAATACATGGTACAGAAAGCAAACTACAACTTCAATAATACAAATGTCGTGCAAAATACGACAACACATACTGTGAGTTTAAATACAAATATTGTCTTCTAGACAATATCCACACTCAAATAAATCCTCATTACAATTATTCAAACACTATTTTACAGAAATAGTGAGGACTGCTAAAACATCTTTCTAGAACCATCACTCCATACCCCGACTAGATCCTGCTATGTTCTCACCTCCTGAGAAGAAAAATGGAACAAAAAGGAAAAAGGGTGAGCTCAACTAGCCCAGTAAAGAATATTATGACTAAGATAATATATAAACAAATTATCGTTAGTCTTCAACAGGGAAAAATCTGATAGAATATAATCGACAACAAGTTTTAGATCAACAACTGCAGCGGAAACAGCAAACCATTAGAAGAGTCAAGTAGAGAAAGAATTCTACTATCTTCTAAGATTTAAAAGTCTATCATCAATATTTTATCCCTGTAACATCAATTAATAATCATCTTTATCCAAATATTCATCTTTGCACTACAGGCCAAAGATATTCATTTGTATCACCTGTCAGTCATGTTCATCTCAACACCTGTTCATCTTTGCACTACAGGCCAAAGATATTCATCAAGTAATCATACATCTTTGCACTACAGGCCAAAGATATTCATTAATATCATCATTTAGGACTGAGGATGATGAAAAGTATCTTAAAGAGAACGAATCCAATGAGACAGAAGGACAAATAGTAGGGATTCGTATAACAGTTTATCCAAGATCAATGATACTTCATAATAATCAATTGTGAAGCAGAATTCAAAAATAAAGATCAAAACATGGATACAATCAAAGATAGTAACCATAATAGACATCTTGGACAAAAAGGAAAAATTTTATTTTTCGGTGAATAGTGCCGTATTCGTGAATAGTGTCGTATACATGAATAGTAACCCCGACACAAAAAGTTCCAAATTTGATAAAAACTCATATCAATATTTCAGCATAATGATATTGAAGAAAATAATATCATTTAAGAAGAAAATAATATCCCTTACCTCAAGATATCAGTACTTCTGGTCGGAATACCGGTATAAGGCTGAAAGAAACTTGCTCTGATGAATAGAAACTCTCAAAGTATCTAAATACTCACAAAATACACTCAATAATCTAGAGAGAGAGAGAGAAAACTTGTTTCTGGTGTGATTTTCAATTCTAACTTAGCCCTCTATTTATAGGAAAATTTTAGTAGGTTTGACCTGCAACCTGATGGCTTTACCTGCTACTATTCCCACCCACCACATTTGAAATATAATTCAGCACATTTCTTCACCAACCACAAGTGGGGCCCACCAATTCTAGAATTTTCCATCAAAATGATAAACTCCGAAAATTCAACAATTTCTGAACCAGTCATCTCGTAAAATTCATAATAAATCATACGTTCATTTTTAACGGTTCAAAATTTGTGGACATATACTCAACTTATATATGTATAACATATCCAAAAATTACCACGATCCAACGGTCGGATTAAAAATTATAACACCCGCAATATTTCTCAAAAACCCTGATTTGATTTTTAATACCTCCATTCCGATAAAAATACTGATAAAACACCTCAACATTAACTCCTTCATTTTTAACCACAAAAATATATCCCTCATTTATATCCACATAAAATAAATATTTCCTTATCATATGAATCAATAATTAATTATTCACAAATAATATTACAGAATCACATTTATGACAACCAGGCCGTTCCCAGGAAAGAGGGGGCTTTCCAATAAGGATTTCTCCTTACTGGCGCGCAATTAGATGACCAAACCTCTCCTTAGACAGAACTTTCTAGACATTGCCAATAATGTTATCTAATAATATTATTCAAATAATATGAATTATTGATCTGATAATGGAAAATACTGTGCAGCAACAATTATTGAAACAACAATAATATAAAATATCAACGCAGCAATTATTGAATCAATAAAATAAAATATTGAATAATAACTACTGTAACAATTATTGAGTAGTGCCTTCTTACGTAAGAATCAATAATTGGTGCAATACCGTGTGCTACTGTATTTTAACCACCGGGTATTCCAACAGTATTAACGGTAACAACTACGCCGTTATTTATAAACAACTTATACTTGTCGTTTTCTTCATCCAATCGCTTTCCGTTATGGGGCCCACACAAGGCTGCGCCGTCGTACGAATATTCCCCGACAGCAAGAATATTCCACGACCAAACGAATATTCCCCGACAAAATGAATATTTTATAACCACTTGCTTATTTTGCAAAATTTGCACATTTCACCCATAACCAAAGTATTATATCAAATTAACCCCTTATTATTCACAATAATATTTAGAGAAAATTTGATTTTATTCATTAATAAGTTGGGGTCTTACAACCTCCCCTCCTTATGAAATTTCGTCCTCGAAATTGACGTACGTACCTGATGTTTCAAAAAGGTGAGGATACCTCGCTTTCATTTCTGATTCCAACTCCCAGGTCATTTCTTCAATAGCATGGTTTCTCCACAAAACCTTAACTTGTGGTATAACCTTCGTGCGTAGGACATGCTCTTTCCTATCCAAGATCTTAACAGGTACCTCCTCGTACGTTAAATCTTCAGCTATCTCGTCTGGTTCTAACTCAATAATGTGGTTCGGGTCTTTAACATATTTACGAAGCATAGATATGTGAAAAACATTATGAACACGAGACATGCTTGGAGGTAATGCGAGTCTATATGCCACATTTCCTATTCGCTCAAGAATCTCAAATGGACCAACAAATCTTGGATTGAGCTTTCCTCTCTTCCCAAATCTTGTAACTCCCTTCCATGGTGCAACACGTAACAATACATGATCCCCAATATTAAATTCCACGTCCTTCCGATGAAGATCCGCATAACTCTTTTGTCGATCCTGTGCCGTTTGTATACGTTGTCGAATCGTTTGGATCTTCTCTGTAGTAATGCGTACCAATTCTGGTCCCAACAATGTTGCTTCACCCACCTCGTCCCAGCATACTGGAGAACGACATTTTCTTCCATACAACGCCTCGAATGGAGCCACACCTATGCTCGCCTGATAACTGTTGTTGTAGGAGAATTCCACCAATGGTAGGTACTTATCCCAACTCCCTTTGAGATCTAGGACACAAAGTCTTAATAGATCTTCAAGAGTTTGAATAGTCCTCTCTGATTGTCCGTCCGTTTGAGGATGGTATGCCGAACTGAATCGTAAATCCGTGCCCATAGCTTTCTGCAAGCTAACCCAAAATCGTGAAGTGAATCTTGGGTCACGATCCGAAACTATGGATACTGGCATGCCATGCAATCTCACAATCTCGTTCACGTACATACTAGCAAGACGTTCAAGGGAATAAGTCTCACGTATCGGCAAGAAATGAGCGGACTTGGTTAATCTATCAACAATAACCCAAATCGCATCTATGCCTTGAGAAACCTTGGGAAGACCCGTAACAAAATCCATAGTAATGTGTTCCCACTTCCATTTCGGGATCTCAAGTGGTTGCAATGGACCCTTTGGCACTTGATGCTCCGCCTTTACACGTTGACAAGTTAAACACCTCGAGATAAACTCCGCGATCTCTCTTTTCATATTGCTCCACCAAAATGTATGTCGAAGATCGTGATACATTTTGGTACTCCCAGGATGGATTGCAAACGGTGTGTTGTGTGCCTCCATCATTATTCTATGCTTCAAGTCAAAATCGTTAGGAACACAAAGTCTGGAGTTGACTCGAAGTATTCCTTCTTCATCGATTCTTGCTTCTGGAATAGCACCTTCTTGCACTTTCTTCTTCATACGCATCAGCTCCATGTCCGTAGCTTGAGCAGCTTTAACTTTATCGATTAAAGTCGGTTCTACTCGTATATTTGATATCATCATGTGGGTACTTGGAGCCTTCATCTCTATCTCCATCCTTTGCAAGTCATACAAAATGGGCCTTTGTGTTAACAACATTGCACTCGTACCCGCATATGATCTTCTACTCAATGCGTCAGCTACTACGTTTGCTTTTCCAGGATGATATTGGATGGTATGATCGTAATCTTTCAACAGCTCGAGCCAACGTCGCTGCCGCATGTTGAGTTCCTTTTGGGTGAAGAAATATTTGAGGCTTTTATGATCTGTATAGATCTCCACTTTCTCCCCATACAGGTAGTGTCTCCAGATCTTCAACGCAAAAACGACTGCTGCCAACTCCAAATCATGAGTAGGATAATTCCTCTCATATTCTTTGAGTTGTCGTGAGGCATAGGCTATGACTTTCCCATGTTGCATGAGAACACATCCTAACCCTTTGCCTGAAGCATCGCTGTAGATAACAAATCCATCCGAACCAGATGGTATTGTCAGAACAGGTGCCGAAATGAGTCTCCTCTTGAGTTCTTGGAAACTCTTCTCGCATTCCTCACTCCATACGAATTTTGTATCTTTCCGAGTCAGCTGAGTTAACGGAGTAGCGATTCGAGAAAATCCTTCCACAAATCTCCGATAATAACCAGCTAAGCCCAGAAAGCTACGTACTTCGGTTACCGACTTCGGTTGCTCCCAACTTTGTATGGCTTCAATCTTCGCCGGGTCGACAGATACTCCATGTTTTGACACCACGTGCCCAAGGAATGCTACTTCCTCAAGCCAGAACTCGCATTTCTTCAATTTGGCATATAGCTTATTTTCACGAAGCCTTTGCAGTACCAGCTTCAAATGGCGCTCATGATCTTCACGGCTTTTGGAATAGATGAGGATGTCATCAATAAAGACAACAACGAACTGATCCAAATATTCTTTGAATACACGGTTCATCATATCCATGAAGGCAGCAGGAGCATTAGTCAATCCAAAAGACATTACTAAGAATTCATAATGCCCGTACCGAGTTCTGAAGGCAGTCTTTGGAATATCCTCAGTTTTAATCTTCAGCTGATGATATCCAGAACGAAGATCGATCTTTGAAAAGAATTGTGCTCCTTGTAACTGGTCAAACAGGTCATCAATGCGAGGTAGCGGATACCTATTCTTGATAGTGACATGATTCAATTCTCGATAGTCGATACAAAGTCGCATACTCCCGTCTTTCTTCTTTACGAATAAAACAGGAGCACCCCAAGGAGACGTACTAGGACGAATAAAACCGATGTCCAACAACTCCTGTAGTTGGACTTTTAACTCCTGAAGTTCAATAGGAGCCATTCGATATGGAGTTTTAGAAATGGGCTTTGTACCGGGTTCAAGGTCAATAAAGAATTCAACTTCACGTTCTGGGGGTAGACCAGGAAGTTCTTCAGGAAATACATCGGGAAATTCTCTAACAATAGAAATATTATTCAAATCTGACTTGTCTTTGTTCAAATCCATAACATGGGCTAAGAAAGCTTGACATCCGTTTTTCAATAAACGAATAGCTTTGTGGCTTGATATGACAGTGACTGATTTTAGTGGTTTAGTAGTTTGAATTCGTATGACAGGTTGGTTAGGAATATGAAAACTAACAACCTTACGAAAACAATCAATTTTAGCATGATGAGTGGTTAACCAATCAATTCCTAAAATCACATCAAAAGCAAGTATCTTTAAAGAGATAAGATCAACAGGTAATGTGATAGTGCCAACTTGGATCATGCAAGATTTATAAACTGTAGATGTAACGAAGGTTTCACCCAACGGAGTTTCAACAGATAAGTTAAAGTCCAATTTCTCCGGAGTCAAGTTTAAACGTTGAGCACAAGCAGGAGAGATAAAAGAATGGGTAGAACCGGTATCTAGTAAAGTATAAACTTCGCAAGAATTCAAGATTAGCTTACCCGTGATCACCTCGTTCGGGTTTCTCGCGTTTTGGCCAGTAACGACAAACGCCCTTCCAGGAACCGCTGATTTCGACTTATCCGGGACAGCTTTTGGAGTCACCATCCCCGCTGAACTTGGTTTTGCTACAGAACACTCTCGAGCTATATGACCCTCCTTTCCACAGTTATAACATACCTTGGATTGTTGTGGGCAGTTTGGGCTGATATGTCCCTCTTTCCCACATTTGTAACATACGACCGGTGGTCGTTCTCCTCCCCTAGAAACAGTTGATGTTTGTGCTGACGTCTTCACGTTATCATTGTTGTACCTTCTCTTCTTGAAATCTCCTCCCGACTCGCTCCTTCTATTATCACGACCACGATTACCACCAGAGTGGTTACCGCTTTTGTCCGAATATTTTCCTCCCTGCTGGTTTTCATTGCTTCGATGACTGCCGCCACCGGTATGACCCTGGTTGTGGTCCCTCGGTTGCACATACTCATTATCTCGCTCTAATAATTGAGCCCTGTTTACAACATCTGAATATAAAGAAAATTTATGAGAGATAAGATATTGTCGAATCTCGGGTTTTAGACCTCTCAGAAACATCCTTGTCATTCGTTCCTCATTTTCGACCAAATGAGGTGCAAACCTGGATAACTCTGCAAACTTCGCCTCGTACTGGGACACCGTCATGTTGTTTTGTTCCAGTCTGATAAACTCAACCTCCTTCATATGACGAATACTTTCAGGAAAGTACTTGTCATTGAACAGTTTTTGAAATGTTTCCCAGGACATGTTGAGTGCGTCAGGCTGGGTACGCTTCACAGACTCCCACCAGTAGTCTGCCTCACCGCGGAACATAAAGGTGGCGAATGGAACCTTCTGTTCCTCCGTGCATCCCAAGACATCGAATATCTTGGTAATTTGCTTGACCCACGTTTCCGCCATGATCGGATCCGGCTTTCCCTTAAATTCTGGTGGTCCCAATTCTTTGAACTGCTTAGCTGTGACAAACCGCGCGTTATCATTTCCACCCGTATTCTGCACACGAGTCTCCCTCGTCTGATTTTGCATGAACTGCAAAAAGCTCCTAAACATTCCATCATTCATCGTTTGCTCGGTAACGTTGTTTACAGGAGGAATATTGCCTTCCTGTTGCACGTTCCCCTGGGTGGTGATCAAAGGTGTCTCCACGGTCTGATTTACTCCATTATTAACGTTCTCAGCTGCCATTCTTAAATACTGCCATAAAACAAGGGTTAATAGTCATGTCATATATTATCCCTATACTCTGACCGACCAAATAAACACCAAATAAACTTAGTCAGGTCATACTAGCGAAGGAATTCCCCGTCTCTCCCCTCCTAGTTCTTGTCTCACATCTCAGCCAGGGATCATATCCCTAAGCTCTGATACCAACTGTGACGCCCCCAAAATAGGTATACAACACCCATTCTGAGTCGCCAAATACATGGTACAGAAAGCAAACTACAACTTCAATAATACAATTGTCGTGCAAAATACGACAACACATACTGTGAGTTTAAATACAAATATTGTCTTCTAGACAATATCCACACTCAAATAAATCCTCATTACAATTATTCAAACACTATTTTACAGAAATAGTGAGGACTGCTAAAACATCTTTCTAGAACCATCACTCCATACCCCGACTAGATCCTGCTATGTTCTCACCTCCTGAGAAGAAAAATGGAACAAAAAGGAAAAGGGTGAGCTCAACTAGCCCAGTAAAGAATATTATGACTAAGATAATATACAACAAATTATCGTTAGTCTTCAACAGGGAAAAATCTGATAGAATATAATCGACAACAAGTTTTAGATCAACAACTGCAGCGGAAACAGCAAACCATTAGAAGAGTCAAGTAGAGAAAGAATTCTACTATCTTCTAAGATTTAAAAGTCCATCATCAATATTTTATCCCTGTAACATCAATTAATAATCATCTTTATCCAAATATTCATCTTTGCACTACAGGCCAAAGATATTCATTTGTATCACCTGTCAGTCATGTTCATCTCAACACCTGTTCATCTTTGCACTACAGGCCAAAGATATTCATCAAGTAATCATACATCTTTGCACTACAGGCCAAAGATATTCATTAATATCATCATTTAGGACTGAGGATGATGAAAAATATCTTAAAGAGAACGAATCCAATGAGACAGAAGGACAAATAGTAGGGATTCGTATAACAGTTTATCCAAGATCAATAATACTTCATAATAATCAATTGTGAAGCAGAATTCAAAAATAAAGATCAAAACATGGATACAATCAAAGATAGTAACCATAATAGACATCTTGGACAAAAAGGAAAAATTTTATTTTTCGGTGAATAGTGCCGTATTCGTGAATAGTGCCGTATACGTGAATAGTAACCCCGACACAAAAAGTTCCAAATTTGATAAAAACTCATATCAATATTTCAGCATAATGATATTGAAGAAAATAATATCATTTAAGAAGAAAATAATATCCCTTACCTCAAAATATCAGTACTTCTGGTCGGAATACCGGTATAAGGCTGAAAGAAACTTGCTCTGATGAATAGAAACTCTCAAAGTATCTAAATACTCACAAAATACACTCAATAATCTAGAGAGAGAGAGAAAACTTGTTTCTGGTGTGATTTTCAATTCTAACTTAGCCCTCTATTTATAGGAAAATTTTAGTAGGTTTGACCTGCAACCTGATGGCTTTACCTGCTACTATTCCCACCCACCACATTTGAAATATAATTCAGCACATTTCTTCACCAACCACAAGTGGGGCCCACCAATTCTAGAATTTTCCATCAAAATGATAAACTCCGAAAATTCAACAATTTCTGAACCAGTCATCTCGTAAAATTCATAATAAATCATACGTTCATTTTTAACGGTTCAAAATTTGTGGACATATACTCAACTTATATATGTATAACATATTCAAAAATTACCACGATCCAACGGTCGGATTAAAAATTATAACACCCGCAATATTTCTCAAAAACCCTGATTTGATTTTTAATACCTCCATTCCGACAAAAATACTGATAAAAACCTCAACATTAACTCCTTCATTTTTAACCACAAAAATATATCCCTCATTTATATCCACATAAAATAAATATTTCCTTATCATATGAATCAATAATTAATTATTCACAAATAATATTACAGAATCACATTTATGACAACCAGGCCGTTCCCAGGAAAGAGGGGGCTTTCCAATAAGGATTTCTCCTTACTGGCGCGCAATTAGATGACCAAACCTCTCCTTAGACAGAACTTTCTAGACATTGCCAATAATGTTATCTAATAATATTATTCAAATAATATGAATTATTGATCTGATAATGGAAAATACTGTGCAGCAACAATTATTGAAACAACAATAATATAAAATATCAACGCAGCAATTATTGAATCAATAAAATAAAATATTGAATAATAACTACTGTAACAATTATTGAGTAGTGCCTTCTTACGTAAGAATCAATAATTGGTGCAATACCGTGTGCTACTGTATTTTAACCACCGGGTATTCCAACAGTATTAACGGTAACAACTACGCCGTTATTTATAAACAACTTATACTTGTCGTTTTCTTCATCCAATCGCTTTTCGTTATGGGGCCCACACAAGGCTGCGCCGTCGTACGAATATTCCCCGACAGCAAGAATATTCCACGACCAAACGAATATTCCCCGACAAAATGAATATTTTATAACCATTTGCTTATTTTGCAAAATTTGCACATTTCACCCATAACCAAAGTATTATATCAAATTAACCCCTTATTATTCACAATAATATTTAGAGAAAATTTGATTTTATTCATTAATAAGTTGGGGTCTTACATGTCCGCCTTCTCTTTAAGAATATCCGAGGAAAATGGGGATGCTTTCTTTCCCGGAGTATCCTTTACTTGCTGGACCTCGGATAACTGCTTCTGAAGAGCCTTCAGCTCTTTTACGAGGTATTCTACTCCTTCTGGCTGTGACGACACCCCCTTCTCCGACGGCTCTCTCCTTTTTTGAGTAGATCGGTCGTTAACCATAATACCCCCAATCTTCGAAGGACCCTCACGACGGCGGTCCTCTGAGCGAAGCACCCGACTTTCGGGTGTAAGGCCCCGAGATCTGCTTTGCCCCTGGGTCCGACGACTATGGTGAGAGTGCGCGACAATGAGTGCCCTCTTCATGCTTTCTGGAGTTCGTTCTCTGGACCGGCCTTTCCTATCACTTCGGATCTGCCCCATGGTGACGTCACGACGGAGTGCTTCCTTCGATCTTCGAGGAGCGGGGCTCCTCGATCTTTTTCTCTCCCGATGCTGGCTTTGAATCCCATGTTCTGAATGAACCGGTTCTTTCCCGCTGCGATGCACATGCCTTTCGGACTGGACATAACTGGACGCTTCATCCCTCAACTCTTCCATCCGGGACATCTGCTCGGCTATATCCCGCCTCTGCTTCATGAGTGACTCCATGGCCCTATCTGCCTCTTCTGCCATCTTAGCCAATCGGGAGGTCTTCTCGTCGTGGTCTAGCTATTTCTGGCCGCGACCGGACTCTTTATCCGTCGTGAAGATTAACTTTCTCTTAGCTTTGCCCACGGCCCTTGGACGAGAATCTCCATGCGACCGCTTGGAGGCTGTGCTAGCATGAGTACTTAGTGTGGGCCCCAAACGATCTCTAACAGAAACTCGTGGTGGTGAATCACCAACAGTCATCGGTTGTCCCTCAGGCGTGTCTGCTCTGCTCTTCCCCATCCTTGAGAGCGTGGAACAAATGAATATTTGTGATTGAAAGCTCTGGAACACTAGAACTCAGCCCTCCTTCTAGCGCCAATGTTAACGCCAAGATATTTGATGACGTCCCAATCACGTAAGACGTCCTAATCCTGCACAGAAAACACGATCAACACCAAAAGCTTGACGGCTAGACCGTCGGGGGATAGCTCCGGCGTGAGAGTCAATACAGGTGTTCAAGGTTTAACAATGGAGGATGTAAAAATGTCTAGTGTGTTGAGCTAGATAGAAAGTGTATGCGTACCTTTTGTTAGGAGACCCCCTTCCTTGGTTATACTCTCATACTCGGTTTTTTGTGCCACCAGCCACGATCTGACACAGCCCCCTGCTTCTCTCTGGTCTTAGCCGTGTGCATGCAGGTTGTCACCTTTTTTCTACTGTTTCTGCCGCCGGCCGGATAAAATCCCATCCACATTAATGATCTGCAGACTTTTGGTCAACTGCTCTCCTTTTTCATCATTATCAGTCAAGGTCTTAGATATTAAAAGATTTTATGGACCGGCCGCTTGATCCAGCCCAATGTTTAAGGAGAGACAATAAAGACAGGGTAAAGGTTAAGCCCAATGGCTAGAAGACTTAATAGTAAAGGTCCACTAGGCTAAGTAAATGGGGAGGCCCAATCCGTCCGGCCCAGTAAGGGAAATATCAGGACCCAACACAGAGTATCAGTAACATAACCAATTCACAATCCTTGAGAAATACACGAGAAATACAAATCCCACAACAAATTAACAATTACCCACATCCACTTGTTCTAAAAAAATAATCAAATAAAGAAAAACCAACCAAATACAGATTGAAATCACCCACCAAATCCCCTAAAAAGAGGAGCAGGGGAACCCAAGAAGGGCCTTTTTCCTCCATACCCATTAATGACGGTACTTGATGGAACAGAGTAAAGTAAATAATCCGTCGGAAAAGATAGAAACTTCAATAAAATTGGGGAGTTAACGTCGAAGCGGAGACATTATTTGGGGACTGGGGTTTTGCCTTTGGGGTTAGGGGCTTAGGGCACTAGGGCAGAGAGTGGGAGATGAGGGCTAAGGGTATCCAGATCTAAGAGATGATGTATCGATTTGGGTTTTGGCTTTTGAGTAAAGATTTGAGAGATCTACAGATGTCAGATGAGACTTGAGATATGAGAGATCGGAGATGATTTGGGTTAAGTAGTGAGAGTCTGAGAGAGAGAGAGACGGTCGGTTAGTAGAGATGAGAGATCGGAGATTATTTGGGTTGAGTAGTGAGAGTCAGAGAGAGAGAGACGATTAGTAGAGATTAGAGATAGAGAGTGAGAATGTGAGATATTGAGATCTGAGATGAGAGTTTTAATTTTTAAGCCTTACTTTGTTTTATTTTTAATTCGGTTATTCGGGTAACCGAATAACAAAAAATTAAAAACTAAACCCAAACCCGAAAACTGGAAATTAAATTGAATATAACCGAATTATAAAAAATATCCGAATAATCGAAAAAAATTCGATTAAAAAAATTCGATTCAATTCTGTATTTCGATTTTATTCGTTTTTTGCTCAATCTTAATCGGAATATACGGCTGACTATCACAAAAATAAAACTTTTGAGTGGACTAATAAAGTTGTCTAGGCCAAGCAAATATAACTCATAACTTCTGGCAATACTTAAAAAAGTGGCATAGGAATTGCATTTTTATAATATAGCCACAACTATTATGTCACGGATACGTGAATGTGCCCTAATGTTCTCATGTAAATGACATCGATTAAATTTGAGTTTTCAATGTAATCTCTACTATTCAATTATATTATTTTGGGGGAGGAAGAATTATATTTAACTCTTGAGTTTGTGTCATAAATTTTCTTCATCTTTTATTATAATTCCGTCCTTTTTAATTTTTATTTTTTCTATTCTATCTCTGGAATTTAATAAAACTCATGTTATATCTTTGCGGTAATGGCACAAACTTTGTCCTAAAATAGTCACGAGAGCCCTCAACCTCCAAAATTATTTTGCGTGTCTAATCTGAGCATACGCCAAATAAAAGTTGATGAAAATATGTCCCTCACTATCTCGAGTACAAACCTAGTACTTCGTTTGTATTGTAAGAATCAAAGTGAGAATGGAACGACTAATTCTTGTGGAATAAAAAAAATTGTGTTTGGTTGCTCCATTGGAATGAAATGAATAATTTTTATTCTTATCAAATTTGTGAATTTTATTTCTTGAGAGACAGTATGGAATGACTCATTCAAATTTGAAATGAAATAAATTATTTCACTTACTATTTTATTTCTTATTTTATTTTATTTATTTATTAATTTTATTCCTCCGATCTAAACGTAGCATGCGTATATTTCGTTAACTTTAATTTGCCGATGTGCTTTAGCCTTTGAGGGAAGGTAATAATACAAAATCCAAGAGAAAGTGATTCTCTAATGATTTTTATTTGGAATCAGGTTCCCCTTAACGCTTCTCTAATGATTTGCCAGTGGAGTAACCACAACATGAGACGGGCCACCATGTTTTAAAAGAAAAAGGTATAGAACACATTCTCAATGATGATGGCCTCCTACAATTTCCTCTAATTTTGCGGCTCACATGGAGCTTTACTAAAGTGGGAATTGGGCCTTTACTTAAATTGGTGGGCCTAAATATGTTCCATCTGACCCCGCTAGTTGTCTCTGTAAATTCGGAGATCTTGAATTCAACTCTCATAGGTGCCACGATTGCATGCAGATTTAGGCATGTTTCGAGTTTTGTTCAGAGAAGGGAGACTGACTGATCACAAGGCCAAGAACTCTTCTTAGCAGCAAAAAAAAATATTCTTTCCATCTTCTCAAGAAATTACTTTTATGGAAATATAAACAAGCTGAGTTGAATCGAATATTTTTTTTTGCAATAATACTATGATTGAAAAATTTATTTATTTTTTTAAATATTTATGATGTGTATGACTTTGATTGGTTACAATTACTCAATCCACCCATTATAATGAATCATCCACTAATTAAATTTTGACACATAACTTTGTAAACTACTTTTTGTATGAGTTTTTTTTGTAAGTGTAATATGACTTCTTCTTTTTTAGTATTGTTTAGGTGACAAAGTAATTTTATAAAAAAAATAACTTACAATATGATGTGACAGAGTATAATTAATTGATGATTTATGTACGGGTGAATCTAATGATAATAACCGGTCACAATCAACCATATTATTATATATATATATATATATATATATATATATATATATATATATATATCTTTTGTAATCATTCCTTTTTCACTAAAATATTATTAATATGACATATAACTACAGTGAAGGATGTTAACCGTAATTGAGTATTAAGTATATTTATATTGAACTTGATTAGAACAAATTAATAACTCGATAACTCGCAAATTACTTAAGCTACACTTTAATAGAGTCGAACTCAATTACAATAAATATAATACAAGTTTTCATATTACAAAAAATAATAACATTTGTAATATTAATATATTTAGTATAAACATATTATTTGTATATGTCATTAACCGGATACTGTCTGATCATGTTGGGTCGAGCACATATACGATTGAGTTCGCAATCAAGTTTCAAGATGCGGGCGACTTCAAGTTGAGTTAAGTCAACAAAACGGATAAATAAATAAATTTTTATATGAAATCTTGATAAATACTCCCAAACAAGCCCGTGCCCGTGCCCGTGCCCGTGCCCGTGCCCGTGCTTTTATATTATGTATACGAAGAGAAGAGGTTGACATGGGCGGATCCAGTTTAAAAGGTCAGTGAGGTCAAAATTAAAAATAAAATTTATTAAGAATAAAAATTAATTTAATAAATTGAATTACAAAATAAAATAATTCTCAAATATTGTTTATAATAATATTTTTCGAGGTTTTATTGCTTGAAATTGTTGCATGATAGCTTCATTTTTAATAGTTACAAAAATACAATATTTCAATAACATTTACGTGTCTTCTTCCAATTCCTCTGCCTCTTCATATATATATATATATATTAATATATTCACAAATTTTAAGGTTTAGTGGATCAAAATAAGTAGAATACTACAATTATATTAGTACACTACTATCATGTTACTGAAAAAAGAATATGTTATTATCTTGTTAATATGATAAATAAATATTTTAATATACTTTAAAATATTTAAATTTGATTAAGTGACTGGTGGATTGTTCAACAACAACCGACAATATTATTGGGAGAAAATAAATATAATGATATTGATCTCGAATTTTATACTATTACTACTAATGAAATGACACATGTCTACATAATATTGGAATATTTACTAGGCACTATTTTTTTTATATATAAAATTCGGGTAAATTATAGAAACTCTAAACGAAATATTTCATAATTTTTAGTAACTGTAACTCCTCTATTTCTACCTTCTTGATATTCAGGAGAAGTAAATTGATCAAGACAATAAAATACTGAAATTCTTATAGTAGTATTTTATTTTAACAATATAGTAGTATATTATTATTTTTCAGTAACATAATAATAGTGTACTAATATAACTGTAGTACTCTACTTATTTTGTTTCACCATGCTTTAAAATTTATGAATATATTAATAATTGTAGTATATATATAATATGAAGAGGTGAAAATCCAGTGGGGGCAGGTGCCCCCCCTGCCCTAGCCTTAGGTCCGCCCATGGAGGTTGATACATTATTAATTCTTAGATTTGGATCGATTATCGAATCAGAAAAGTTATCGGATAGATGGGTAACTGGTTCAACCAGTGGTTGAATCGTTATTGAACCAATGACGTTATAAATATTCAAAAATATATATTATTAATAATTAATAAAATTTTAAAAAATCTCATTTTTTATGAACTAAAACATAATAAAGTTGAGTTATAATATTCTTAAAAATAATTAATTTTAATATTAAAAAATTAATACAAAAAATAAAATAAAAAATTAGTTCATTAGTTCGACCAATGGTCAATCAGTTCAATTTAAATTTTGATCAAAATAATTTAATTAGGTCAAATCAGACTAGACATAGAACTAATTGAATCGGTCGGTCCAGGCTAGGTATGAAAACAATGTACATCACAATGGGGTTACCATTGTATCACACATCAGACATACTAGCAAGAAAAAATTGTACTTTATGTACAATAATAATAATAAGCAGTGGCGAAGTCGCATACAACCTTGCGGGGTTAATCGATTTTACTGGGAAAAAAATTACTTTATAATGTAAGATAAATTTTAAAAAATTTAAGTATTATATAAATTGATTCTATTAAAATTTTATAAATTTTCAATTATATGGGGTCAAATTAAAAATTTATAACTTTGTCAATCAAATTTTAACCACATATGACTCATATCCTCTCAATATATATATATATATATATATATATATATATATATATATATATATATATATATATACAGAAAGGATCAAGAGCATAACTCTTAAATAGCATAATGCCTTAAATAGCATAATTTTATCAAAACGACGCCGTTTTATAGGACGCGGTGGCATTTTTGTAAATACCATGCCACCGCGTATTTACAAAAATGCCACCGCGTCCCTATAAAACGGCGTCGTTTTGACAAAATTCTGCTACTTAAGGCATTCTGCTATTTAAGAATTCTGCTCTTGATCCTTCCTATATATATATATATATATATATATATATATATTAAACTAAATAATAATCTAATTTATAATATTTTTAAAAATAAATAATAAATTATTTACTTATGAACACTTGTGATTAAAAAAATCGATTATGAGTCAATATAGTGTATATATATATATAATATTATTACTTATTATAATTTTATTGTAATATATATGTGACGCCCCCAAAATTAGGTATACATCACCCATCTTGGGTCGTCAGATACATAGTACAGAATACAAATACAACTTACTAATACAACTGTCGTGTACAATACGACAAAACATAAACTGTGAGTTTGAATACAGATATTATCTTCTAGAGAGTATTCATACTCAAAAAGAGTCCTCATTATATTTATTAACACACTATTAAATAGAATAGTGAGGACTACTAACTAATACTATCATTCGAACCATCACTTCGTTCCCCGACTTACCCCAGCTACGTTCTCATTTCCTGAAGAGAACAGTGAAAGAAAGGGTGAGCTCAACTAGCCCAGTAAGAAATATTATGACTAAGATAATGCAGAATAAATTATCATTAGCCTTCAACAATGTTAAACTGATAAAATATAATAGACATCAAGTTTAACTGCAGCGGAACAAGCAATCCATTAAAAGAGTCAAGTAGAAAATAAACTCTACTATCTTTTATGATTTAAAAGATTTTTAACACTGCTATCGCTGAGACTCAGCTTAATAAATAATTCACATCATCCCTGCACTACGGCCAAGGATATTCGTTAGGGTCACGACCACAAATTCCATGCACTACGGGCCAAGGATATTTGTGTATTCATCAATGGTCATGATCATGCCAACAACTGTCCATCAATGCACTACGGGCCAATGAGGACTTTTATCACATCATTTGTAACATTACGGTCATGATTATACCGAATAATCCCTGATCATAATCGTACCAAGTCCATCTATGCACTACAAGACACAGATGACTTTCAACAGAATATAAACATGAGGATGATGACAATGATATAAGAATTCAATAAAACAAGTTCAAGAATTAATTTATCCAAGAATTAACAACGTCCAAATTGTCAACATGATACTGCTTTGTGGAGTAAAATTCAAGAATGATCAGGAGAATATTTTCATGAATAGATACTAGATGAAGCGCAAATGTCAAGGATATTCCACTATTTTCATGGAGAATAGAAGTCAAAGTTTTAATCAACTAAATATAATAAAGAATGGAATAACAAAAGAAATCACCATGCAGGCGATAGACCGCACAGACAGGTTATTCTTAACAGAATAATAAATAATGGAACCAGGTCCGGCGTAAACGCACAGACAGGATATTCCGACAGAATAATAAATAATGGAACCAGGTCCGGCGTAAAAGCACAGACAGGATATTCCGACAGAATAATAAATAATGGAACCAGGTCCGGTGTAAAACACACAGACAGGATGTTCCAACAGAATAATAATAAGACGGAACCAGGTCCGGTGTAAAACACACAGACAGGATGTTCCAACAGAATAATAGGAGAATGTCACCAAGTATAGGGTAGGCCGCGTATACAGGTTATTCCAACAGAATAATAAGAAATAGAATAACAACAATTCTCTTCATGAATAAGAAAGAATAACACCCCTTACCGTAAAAGAACTGGATATAAGAGTAGTGAAGTAGCAGAAAACTTTTCTTCTATCTCTATATAGTCTCTCTCTATAGTTTCTCTCTCTAGAGTTCAGTGAATTCGTAAGAAAATAATGAAGAATGAGCTTCTATTTATAGGAAAATGGAATGCATAGTAACTAATCCATGAACGGTCCAGATTGATTACTTTAATCTGACGATCCATATTTAAAGAAAAATCTTTTAAATAAAATATAATATATTCTATTTATAGAATAACTTTAATAAAGTATTCTGTTTTATATAAAAAGATGTTTCTGTTTTATTACGTTAATAATACGAATAAAACAAAACGTCATTATCGCTAAATAATTCATATTATTAACTGACAATAATGGAATCAAACTGAGTGACTTCTCACATAAGCATTAATAATTAATACCGTGTGCTACTATGCAACCACACATATTACTGTACTTTTACTACCGAGTAGTTCAACAGTATCAACGGTAAAACTTCCGCCGTTATTTTCATAAAGTATTTTTGTCGTTTTTCTCAATCCGACAATAATTCCATTGTGGGGTCCACCAATAATTGTACCGTCGTACGGATATTCCCCGACAAAAAGAATATTCTCCGACCAATCGAATATAATATGACAACTTGCATACTTTGCAAAATTTATAAATATTACCCATAAGTATTATATCAAATCCACACAATAATATAAAAAAAATTATTTCGAAAAAAATTAAATATTTATTCATAAAAACTGGGGTTTCACAATCTCCCCTCCTTATGGAATTTCGCCCTCGAAATTTACGTACGTACTTTGTAAGACCCCAACTTATTAATGAATAAAATCAAATTTTCTCTAAATATTATTGTGAATAATAAGGGGGTTAATTTGATATAATTCTTTGGTTATGGGTGAAATGTGCAAATTTTGCAAAATAAGCAAGTGGTTATAAAATATTTATTTTTGGTCGGTGAATATTCGGTTGGTCGTGGAATATTCTTGCTGTCGGGGAATATTCGTACGACGACGCAGCCTTGTGTGGGCCCCATAACGGAAAGCGATTGGATGAAGAAAACGACAAGTATAAGTTGTTTATAAATAACGGCGTAGTTGTTACCGTTAATACTGTTGGAATACCCGGTGGTTAAAATACAGTAGCACACGGTATTGCACCAATTATTGATTCTTACGTAAGAAGGCACTACTCAATAATTGTTACAGTAGTTATGTTCAATATTTTATTTTATTGATTCAATAATTGCTGCGTTGATATTTTATATTATTGTTGTTTCAATAATTGTTGCTGCACAGTATTTTCCATTATCAGATCAATAATTCATATTATTTGAATAATATTATTAGATAACATTATTGGCAATGTCTAGAAAGTTCTGTCTAAGGAGAGGTTTGGTCATCTAATTGCGCGCCAGTAAGGAGAAATCCTTATTGGAAAGCCCCCTCTTTCCTGGGAACGGCCTGGTTGTCATAAATGTGATTCTGTAATATTATTTGTGAATAATTAATTATTGATTCATATGATAAGGAAATATTTATTTTATGTGGATATAAATGAGGGATATATTTTTGTGGTTAAAAATGAAGGAGTTAATGTTGAGGTTTTTATCAGTATTTTTGTCGGAATGGAGGTATTAAAAATCAGGGTTTTTGAGATATTTTGCGGGGGTTATAATTTTTAATCCGACCGTTGGATCGTGGTAATTTTTGGATATGTTATACATATATAAGTTGAGTATATGTCCACAAATTTTGAACCGTTAAAAATGAACGTATGATTTATTATGAATTTTACAAGATGACTGGTTCAGAAATTGTTGAATTTTCGGAGTTTATCATTTTGATGGAAAATTCTAGAATTGGTGGGCCCCACTTGTGGTTGGTGAAGAAATGTGCTGAATTATATTTCAAATGTGGTGGGTGGGAATAGTAGCAGGTAAAGCCATCAGGTTGCAGGTCAAACCTACCAAAATTTTCCTATAAATAGAGGGCTAAGTTAGAATTGAAAATCACACCAGAAACAAGTTTTCTCTCTTTCTCTCTCTAGATTATTGAGTGTATTTTGTGAGTATTTAGATACTTTGAGAGTTTCTATTCATCAGAGCAAGTTTCTTTCAGCCTTATACCGGTATTCCGACCAGAAGTACTGATATTTTGAGGTAAGGGATATTATTTTCTTCTTAATGATATTATTTTCTTCAATATCATTATGCTGAAATATTGATATGAGTTTTTATCAAATTTGGAACTTTTTGTGTCGGGGGTTACTATTCACGTATACGGCACTATTCACGTATACGGCACTATTCACGAATACGGCACTATTCACCGAAAAATAAAATTTTTCCTTTTTGTCCAAGATGTCTATTATGGTTACTATCTTTGATTGTATCCATGTTTTGATCTTTATTTTTGAATTCTGCTTCACAATTGATTATTATGAAGTATTATTGATCTTGGATAAACTGTTATACGAATCCCTACTATTTGTCCTTCTGTCTCATTGGATTCGTTCTCTTTAAGATATTTTTCATCATCCTCAGTCCTAAATGATGATATTACTGAATATCTTTGGCCTGTAGTGCAAAGATGTATAATTACTTGATGAATATCTTTGGCCTGTAGTGCAAAGATGAACAGGTGTTGAGATGAACATGACCGACTGATGATACAAATGAATATCTTTGGCCTGTAGTGCAAAGATGAATATTTGGTTAAAGATGATTATTAATTGATGTTACAGGGATAAAATATTGATGATGGACTTTTAAATCTTAGAAGATAGTAGAATTCTTTCTCTACTTGACTCTTCTAATGGTTTGCTGTTTCCGCTGCAGTTGTTGATCTAAAACTTGTTGTCGATTATATTTTATCAGATTTTTCCCTGTTGAAGACTAACGATAATTTGTTGTATATTATCTTAGTCATAATATTCTTTACTGGGCTAGTTGAGCTCACCCTTTTCCTTTTTGTTCCATTTTTCTTCTCAGGAGGTGAGAACATAGCAGGATCTAGTCGGGGTATGGAGTGATGGTTCTAGAAAGATGTATTAGCAGTCCTCACTATTTCTGTAAAATAGTGTTTGAATAATTGTAATGAGGATTTATTTGAGTGTGGATATTGTCTAGAAGACAATATTTGTATTTAAACTCACAGTATGTGTTGTCGTATTTTGCACGACAATTGTATTATTGAAGTTGTAGTTTGCTTTCTGTACCATGTATTTGGCGACTCAGAATGGGTGTTGTATACCTATTCTGGGGGCGTCACAGTTGGTATCAGAGCTTAGGGATATGATCCCTGGCTGAGATGTGAGACAAGAACTAGGAGGGGAGAGACGGGGAATTCCTTCGCTAGTATGACCTGACTAAGTTTATTTGGTGTTTATTTGGTCGGTCAGAGTATAGGGATAATATATGACATGACTATTAACCCTTGTTTTATGGCAGTATTTAAGAATGGCAGCTGAGAACGTTAATAATGGAGTAAATCAGACCGTGGAGACACCTTTGATCACTACCCAGGGGAACGTGCAACAGGAAGGCAATATTCCTCCTGTAAACAACGTTACCGAGCAAACGATGAATGATGGAATGTTTAGGAGCTTTTTGCAGTTCATGCAAAATCAGACGAGGGAGACTCGTGTGCAGAATACGGGTGGAAATGATAACAACGCGCGGTTTGTCACAGCTAAGCAGTTCAAAGAATTGGGACCACCAGAATTTAAGGGAAAGCCGGATCCGATCATGGCGGAAACGTGGGTCAAGCAAATTACCAAGATATTTGATGTCTTGGGATGCACGGAGGAACAGAAGGTTCCATTCGCCACATTTATGTTCCGCGGTGAGGCAGACTACTGGTGGGAGTCTGTGAAGCGTACCCAGCCTGACGCACTCAACATGTCCTGGGAAACATTTCAAAAACTGTTCAATGACAAGTACTTTCCTGAAAGTATTCGTCATATGAAGGAGGTTGAGTTTATTAGACTGGAACAAAACAACATGACGGTGTCCCAGTACGAGGCGAAGTTTGCAGAGTTATCCAGGTTTGCACCTCATTTGGTCGAAAATGAGGAACGAATGACAAGGATGTTTCTGAGAGGTTTAAAACCCGAGATTCGTCAATATCTTATCTCTCATAAATTTTCTTTATATTCAGATGTTGTAAACAGGGCTCAATTATTAGAGCGAGATAATGAGTATACTCAACCGAGGGACCACAACCAGGGTCATACCGGTGGCAGCAATCATCAGAGCGATGATAACCAACGAGGAGGGAAAAATTCGAACAAAAGCGGTAACCACTCTGGTGGTAATCGTGGCCGTGATAATAGGAGAGGTGAGTCAAGTGGAAATTTCAGAAGAGGAGATTCAACAATGACGGGAAGACATCAGCACCAGCACCAGCACCAACAACAAATTTTAGGGGAGGAGAACGACCGCCAGTTAGATGTTACAAATGTGGGAAAGAGGGACATATCAGCCCAAACTGTCCACAACAATCCAAGGTATGTTACAACTGTGGAAAGGAAGGTCATATAGCTCGAGATTGTTCTGTAGCAAAACCAAGTTCAGGGGATGGTGACTCCAAGGGCTGTCCCGGATAAGTCGAAATCAGCGGTTCCTGGAAGAGCGTTTGTCGTAACTGGCCAAAACGCGAGAAACCCGAACGAGGTGATCACGGGTAAGCTAATCTTGAATTCTTGCGAAGTTTATACTTTACTAGATACCGGTTCTACCCATTCTTTTATCTCTCCTGCTTGTGCTCAACGTTTAAACTTGACTCCGGAGAAATTGGACTTTAACTTATCTGTTGAAACTCCGTTGGGTGAAACCTTCGTTACATCTACAGTTTATAAATCTTGCATGATCCAAGTTGGCACTATCACATTACCTGTTGATCTTATCTCTTTAAAGATACTTGCTTTTGATGTGATTTTAGGAATTGATTGGTTAACCACTCATCATGCTAAAATTGATTGTTTTCGTAAGGTTGTTAGTTTTCATATTCCTAACCAACCTGTCATACGAATTCAAACTACTAAACCACTAAAATCAGTCACTGTCATATCAAGCCACAAAGCTATTCGTTTATTGAAAAACGGATGTCAAGCTTTCTTAGCCCATGTTATGGATTTGAACAAAGACAAGTCAGATTTGAATAATATTTCTATTGTTAGAGAATTTTCCGATGTATTTCCTGAAGAACTTCCCGGTCTACCCCCGGAACGAGAAATTGAATTCTTTATTGACCTTGAACCCGGTACAAAGCCCATTTCTAAAACCCCATATCGAATGGCTCCTATTGAACTTCAGGAGTTAAAAGTCCAACTACAGGAGTTGTTGGACATCGGTTTTATTCGTCCTAGTACGTCTCCTTGGGGTGCTCCTGTTTTATTCGTAAAGAAGAAAGACGGGAGTATGCGACTTTGTATTGACTATCGAGAATTGAACCATGTCACCATCAAGAATAGGTATCCGCTACCTCGCATTGATGACCTGTTTGACCAGTTGCAAGGAGCACAATTCTTTTCAAAGATCGATCTTCGTTCTGGATATCATCAGCTGAAGATTAAAACTGAGGATATTCCAAAGACTGCCTTCAGAACTCGGTACGGGCATTATGAATTCTTAGTAATGTCTTTTGGATTGACTAATGCTCCTGCTGCCTTCATGGATATGATGAACCGTGTATTCAAAGAATATTTGGATCAGTTCGTTGTTGTCTTTATTGATGACATCCTCATCTATTCCAAAAGCCGTGAAGATCATGAGCGCCATTTGAAGCTGGTACTGCAAAGGCTTCGTGAAAACAAGCTATATGCCAAACTGAAGAAATGCGAGTTCTGGCTTGAGGAAGTAGCATTCCTTGGGCACGTGGTGTCAAAACATGGAGTATCTGTCGACCCGGCGAAGATTGAAGCCATACAAAGTTGGGAGCAACCGAAGTCGGTAACCGAAGTACGTAGCTTTCTGGGCTTAGCTGGTTATTATCGGAGATTTGTGGAAGGATTTTCTCGAATCGCTACTCCGTTAACTCAGCTGACTCGGAAAGATACAAAATTCGTATGGAGTGAGGAATGCGAGAAGAGTTTCCAAGAACTCAAGAGGAGACTCATTTCGGCACCTGTTTTGACAATACCATCTGGTTCGGATGGATTTGTTATCTACAGCGATGCTTCAGGCAAAGGGTTAGGATGTGTTCTCATGCAACATGGGAAAGTCATAGCCTATGCCTCACGACAACTCAAAGAATATGAGAGGAATTATCCTACTCATGATTTGGAGTTGGCAGCAGTCGTTTTTGCGTTGAAGATCTGGAGACACTACCTGTATGGGGAGAAAGTGGAGATCTATACAGATCATAAAAGCCTCAAATATTTCTTCACCCAAAAGGAACTCAACATGCGGCAACGACGTTGGCTTGAGCTGTTGAAAGATTACGATCATACCATCCAATACCATCCTGGAAAAGCAAACGTAGTAGCTGACGCATTGAGTAGAAGATCATATGCGGGTACGAGTGCAATGTTTTTAACACAAAGGCCCATTTTGTATGACTTGCAAAGGATGGAGATAGAGATGAAGGCTCCAAGTACCCACATGATGATATCAAATATACGAGTAGAACCGACTTTAATCGATAAAGTTAAAGCTGCTCAAGCTACGGATATAGAGCTGATGCGTATGAAGAAGAAAGTGCAAGAAGGTGCTATTCCAGAAGCAAGAATCGATGAAGAAGGAATACTTCGAGTCAACTCCAGACTTTGTGTTCCTAACGATTTTGACTTGAAGCATAGAATAATGATGGAGGCACACAACACACCGTTTGCAATCCATCCTGGGAGTACCAAAATGTATCACGATCTTCGACATACATTTTGGTGGAGCAATATGAAAAGAGAGATCGCGGAGTTTATCTCGAGGTGTTTAACTTGTCAACGTGTAAAGGCGGAGCATCAAGTACCAAAGGGTCCATTGCAACCACTTGAGATCCCGAAATGGAAGTGGGAACACATTACTATGGATTTTGTTACAGGTCTTCCCAAGGTTTCTCAAGGCATAGATGCGATTTGGGTTATTGTTGATAGATTAACCAAGTCCGCTCATTTCTTGCCGATACGTGAGACTTATTCCCTTGAACGTCTTGCTAGTATGTACGTGAACGAGATTGTGAGATTGCATGGCATGCCAGTATCCATAGTTTCGGATCGTGACCCAAGATTCACTTCACGATTTTGGGTTAGCTTGCAGAAAGCTATGGGCACGGATTTACGATTCAGTTCAGCATACCATCCTCAAACGGACGGACAATCAGAGAGGACTATTCAAACTCTTGAAGATCTATTAAGACTTTGTGTCTTAGATCTCAAAGGGAGTTGGGATAAGTACCTACCATTGGTGGAATTCTCCTACAACAACAGTTATCAGGCGAGCATAGGTATGGCTCCATTTGAGGCGTTGTATGGAAGAAAATGTCGTTCTCCAGTATGCTGGGACGAGGTGGGTGAAGCAACATTGTTGGGACCAGAATTGGTACGCATTACTACAGAGAAGATCCAAACGATTCGACAACGTATACAAACGGCACAGGATCGACAAAAGAGTTATGCGGATCTTCATCGGAAGGACGTGGAATTTAATATTGGGGATCATGTATTGTTACGTGTTGCACCATGGAAGGGAGTTACAAGATTTGGGAAGAGAGGAAAGCTCAATCCAAGATTTGTTGGTCCATTTGAGATTCTTGAGCGAATAGGAAATGTGGCATATAGACTCGCATTACCTCCAAGCATGTCTCGTGTTCATAATGTTTTTCACATATCTATGCTTCGTAAATATGTTAAAGACCCGAACCACATTATTGAGTTAGAACCAGACGAGATAGCTGAAGATTTAACGTACGAGGAGGTACCTGTTAAGATCTTGGATAGGAAAGAGCATGTCCTACGCACGAAGGTTATACCACAAGTTAAGGTTTTGTGGAGAAACCATGCTATTGAAGAAATGACCTGGGAGTTGGAATCAGAAATGAAAGCGAGGTATCCTCACCTTTTTGAAACATCAGGTACGTACGTCAATTTCGAGGACGAAATTTCATAAGGAGGGGAGGTTGTAAGACCCCAACTTATTAATGAATAAAATCAAATTTTCTCTAAATATTATTGTGAATAATAAGGGGTTAATTTGATATAATACTTTGGTTATGGGTGAAATGTGCAAATTTTGCAAAATAAGCAAGTGGTTATAAAATATTTATTTTTGGTCGGTGAATATTCGGTTGGTCGTGGAATATTCTTGCTGTCGGGGAATATTCGTACGACGACGCAGCCTTGTGTGGGCCCCATAACGGAAAGCGATTGGATGAAGAAAACGACAAGTATAAGTTGTTTATAAATAACGGCGTAGTTGTTACCGTTAATACTGTTGGAATACCCGGTGGTTAAAATACAGTAGCACACGGTATTGCACCAATTATTGATTCTTACGTAAGAAGGCACTACTCAATAATTGTTACAGTATTATTGTTCAATATTTTATTTTATTGATTCAATAATTGCTGCGTTGATATTTTATATTATTGTTGTTTCAATAATTGTTGCTGCACAGTATTTTCCATTATCAGATCAATAATTCATATTATTTGAATAATATTATTAGATAACATTATTGGCAATGTCTAGAAAGTTCTGTCTAAGGAGAGGTTTGGTCATCTAATTGCGCGCCAGTAAGGAGAAATCCTTATTGGAAAGCCCCCTCTTTCCTGGGAACGGCCTGGTTGTCATAAATGTGATTCTGTAATATTATTTGTGAATAATTAATTATTGATTCATATGATAAGGAAATATTTATTTTATGTGGATATAAATGAGGGATATATTTTTGTGGTTAAAAATGAAGGAGTTAATGTTGAGGTTTTTATCAGTATTTTTGTCGGAATGGAGGTATTAAAAATCAGGGTTTTTGAGATATTTTGCGGGGGTTATAATTTTTAATCCGACCGTTGGATCGTGGTAATTTTTGGATATGTTATACATATATAAGTTGAGTATATGTCCACAAATTTTGAACCGTTAAAAATGAACGTATGATTTATTATGAATTTTACAAGATGACTGGTTCAGAAATTGTTGAATTTTCGGAGTTTATCATTTTGATGGAAAATTCTAGAATTGGTGGGCCCCACTTGTGGTTGGTGAAGAAATGTGCTGAATTATATTTCAAATGTGGTGGGTGGGAATAGTAGCAGGTAAAGCCATCAGGTTGCAGGTCAAACCTACCAAAATTTTCCTATAAATAGAGGGCTAAGTTAGAATTGAAAATCACACCAGAAACAAGTTTTCTCTCTTTCTCTCTCTAGATTATTGAGTGTATTTTGTGAGTATTTAGATACTTTGAGAGTTTCTATTCATCAGAGCAAGTTTCTTTCAGCCTTATACCGGTATTCCGACCAGAAGTACTGATATTTTGAGGTAAGGGATATTATTTTCTTCTTAATGATATTATTTTCTTCAATATCATTATGCTGAAATATTGATATGAGTTTTTATCAAATTTGGAACTTTTTGTGTCGGGGGTTACTATTCACGTATACGGCACTATTCACGTATACGGCACTATTCACGAATACGGCACTATTCACCGAAAAATAAAATTTTCCCTTTTTGTCCAAGATGTCTATTATGGTTACTATCTTTGATTGTATCCATGTTTTGATCTTTATTTTTGAATTCTGCTTCACAATTGATTATTATGAAGTATTATTGATCTTGGATAAACTGTTATACGAATCCCTACTATTTGTCCTTCTGTCTCATTGGATTCGTTCTCTTTAAGATATTTTTCATCATCCTCAGTCCTAAATGATGATATTACTGAATATCTTTGGCCTGTAGTGCAAAGATGTATAATTACTTGATGAATATCTTTGGCCTGTAGTGCAAAGATGAACAGGTGTTGAGATGAACATGACCGACTGATGATACAAATGAATATCTTTGGCCTGTAGTGCAAAGATGAATATTTGGTTAAAGATGATTATTAATTGATGTTACAGGGATAAAATATTGATGATGGACTTTTAAATCTTAGAAGATAGTAGAATTCTTTCTCTACTTGACTCTTCTAATGGTTTGCTGTTTCCGCTGCAGTTGTTGATCTAAAACTTGTTGTCGATTATATTTTATCAGATTTTTCCCTGTTGAAGACTAACGATAATTTGTTGTATATTATCTTAGTCATAATATTCTTTACTGGGCTAGTTGAGCTCACCCTTTTCCTTTTTGTTCCATTTTTCTTCTCAGGAGGTGAGAACATAGCAGGATCTAGTCGGGGTATGGAGTGATGGTTCTAGAAAGATGTATTAGCAGTCCTCACTATTTCTGTAAAATAGTGTTTGAATAATTGTAATGAGGATTTATTTGAGTGTGGATATTGTCTAGAAGACAATATTTGTATTTAAACTCACAGTATGTGTTGTCGTATTTTGCACGACAATTGTATTATTGAAGTTGTAGTTTGCTTTCTGTACCATGTATTTGGCGACTCAGAATGGGTGTTGTATACCTATTCTGGGGGCGTCACATACTTGGTATGCCGAACATAGAAATTTACGTACGTACTTGGTATGCCGAACATGTGAGGATACCTTGACTTCACTTCAAATTCTAACTCTTGAGGTATAACCTTTAAGCATCGAATATGATCCTTCTTATCCAAGATGTTAACACGTATCTCCTCATACGTTAAATCTTTCGCTATTTCGTCCGGTTCTAAATTAATAATGCGGTTTCGGGTCGTCCACATATTTACGTAACATCGATACGAAAAAAAAAATGTTCTGAACACGGAACATACTTGGCGGTAAAACGAGTCTATAGGCCACAGTTCCTACTTCATCTAGGATTTCAAATGGGCCAATTAAATCGAGAGTTGAGATTTCCTCTCTTTGTCGATTCTTGCTTCTAGAATAACGCCCTCTTGAACCTTCTTCTTCACATTTATCAGCTCTTAGTATGTAGCTTGAGCGGCTTTAACTTTATCAATTAAAGTCGATTTTAATCGTATATTCGTTATCTTCACGTGGGTTCGAATATTCGTACTTGTAACCGTATACGATCTTCTACACAACGCGTCAGCTACCACGTTCACTTTTCCACGATGTTATTGAATGGTACGATCGTAATCTTCAACAGCTCGAGCCAACGTCTTTGGCGCATAATACGTTCGTTTTAGTTGAAGAAATATTTGAGGGTTTAAGAAATGGGTTTTGTACTGGGGTCAATACAAAATTCAATTTTACGCTCTGGGGTAGGCTAAGAAGTCTTCAAGAATACGTCAAGAAATTTAATAACAATAGAAATATCGTTCAAAACTGTGACCCTCATCCAAGACTTGGATAACACGTCACATTGATACCTATCAACTTGCCATCGTCATTTACAACGTCTCCTACGGAAAGTCTAGCTTCGGTGCATTCCACACCAGGAAGTCAACAACGAAAGGAACGGGGATTTTTACTTATGGCTTGATATGACAATGATTGACTTTAGTGATTTGGTTACTTGAATTCGCATAATAGGTTGGTTAGGAATATGAAAGCTAACAACCTTACGAAAAGCATGATGAGCAGTTAACCAATCGTTTCAAAAAATCACATCAATGCAAGTATTTTTAAAGAGATAAGATCAATAGGTAACGTGAAAGTGTTGATTTGAACAAGATTTATAAATAGTGGAGGTAACAAAGGTTTCTCCTAACGAAATTTCAACAGAAAAATCAAAGTCTAATTTCTCCGGAGTTAAGTTCAAATATTGAACACAACTAGGTGAAATAAAAGAGTGAGTAGAACCGGTATCTAACACGGTATAGACTTCGCAAGAGTTTATGACTAACATACCCGTGATAATTTTATTCAGGTTCCTCGTCACGAAAAAAAAACGCTCTCTCTTAAACTACTGGCTTTGGCTTTTCTGGGACGGTCTTTGGTGCCTCCATCCTATCTGAACTTGTCTTCTGTGAACGACAAAATCGGGCTAAGTGACCTTCTCTTCCACAATTATAGCATGCTTTGGATGACATCGCGCAGTTTGGACTGATGTGTCCCTCCCCTCCGCATTTGAAGCATATGATAGGTGGTCGTTCTCCTTCCTTAGCAACGGGTGCTGGTGCTGACGTCTTTCCATCATTGTTGAATTTCCTCTTCTTGAAATGACCATTCTTATTATTTTGACCATGATTACCATTGAAGTGGTTACTATTTCTGGCATGTTGATTCCCTCCATGCTTATTGTCACCGCTTTGATAACTGTTATCACCAGTATTATCATTTTTCCGGCTGCTCTCTTTTGGTTGCGTTGACTCGTTATCGCGCTCCACTAACTGAGCCCTATTCACAACATCTGAATATAAACACAGTTTATGAGAAATAAGATATTGACGTATCTCCGGTTTCAAACCTCTTAAAAACATCCGCGTCATTCTCTCTTCATTATCCACCAAGTGGGACGCAAACCGGGACAATTCGGCAAACTTGGCTTCGTACTGCGACACGGTCATGTTGTTTTGCTCCAACTTGATAAATTTCACCTCCTTCATGTGACGAATACTTTCGGGAAAGTACTTGTCATTGAACAGTTCTTGGAACTTCTCCCAAGACATCTTGAGTGCGTCAGGCTGGGTACGTTTTACAGATTCCCACCAGTAATCTGCCTCTTCACGCAACATAAAAGTGGCAAAGGGAACCTTTTGCTCCTCGGAGCATCCCAAGACATCAAATATCTTGGTGATCTGCTTTAACCACGTCTCCGCCTTAAGTGGTTCTGGCTTTCCCAAAAACTCCGGTGGTCCTAGCTCCTTGAATTGCTTAGCGGTGATCAACTGTGGGTTGTCATTGTTTCCTCCTTCATTTTGGATAGGAGCCGCTCTCGCCCGTTGTTGCATGAATTCCTCCTTGAACTGCTTAGCGGTGACCGTCCGAGAGTTATTTTGTTGTTGCATGAATTGCATAAAGTCTCTGACCATCCCATCATTCACCATTTCATCGGTGTTATTATTTTCATGAGGATTATTGTCCTCTGGTTGCACATTACCCTGAGCATTGATCGTTGGTGATTCAATGGTCTCATGTGCTTCATTGTTTATCTCAATATTTTCGGATGCCATTTGCAAATACTGCAACAAAACAAGGGTTAATTAACATATAACATATTATCCATATACTTTGACCGACCAATTAAATACCAAATAAACTTAGGTAGGTCATACTAGCGAAGGAATTCTCCGTCTCTCCCCTCCTAGTTCTATTCTCACATCCTAGCCAGGGATCATATCCCTAAGCTCTGATACCAACTGTGACGCCCCAAAAATTAGGTATACATCACCCATCTTGGGTCGTCAGATACATAGTACAGAATACAAATACAACTTACTAATACAACTGTCGTGTACAATACGACAAAACATAAACTGTGAGTTTGAATACAGATATTATCTTCTAGAGAGTATTCATACTCAAAAGGAGTCCTCATTACATTTATTAACACACTATTAAATAGAATAGTGAGGACTACTAACTAATACTATCATTCGAACCATCACTTCGTTCCCCGACTTACCCCAGCTACGTTCTCATTTCCTGAAGAGAACAGTGAAAGAAAGGGTGAGCTCAACTAGCCCAGTAAGAAATATTATGACTAAGATAATGCAGAATAAATTATCATTAGCCTTCAACAATGTTAAACTGATAAAATATAATAGACATCAAGTTTAACTGCAGCGGAACAAGCAATCCATTAAAAGAGTCAAGTAGAAAATAAACTCTACTATCTTTTATGATTTAAAAGATTTTTCAACACTGCTATCGCTGAGACTCAGCTTAATAAATAATTCACATCATCCCTGCACTACGGCCAAGGATATTCGTTAGGGTCACGACCACAAATTCCATGCACTACGGGCCAAGGATATTTGTGTATTCATCAATGGTCATGATCATGCCAACAACTGTCCATCAATGCACTACGGGCCAATGACGACTTTTATCACATCATTTGTAACATTACGGTCATGATTATACCGAATAATCCCTGATCATAATCATACCAAGTCCATCTATGCACTACAAGCCACAGATGACTTTCAACAGAATATAAACATGAGGATGATGACAATGATATAAGAATTCAATAAAACAAGTTCAAGAATTAATTTATCCAAGAATTAACAACGTCCAAATTGTCAACATGATACTGCTTTGTGGAGTAAAATTCAAGAATGATCAGGAGAATATTTTCATGAATAGATACTAGATGAAGCGCAAATGTCAAGGATATTCCACTATTTTCATGGAGAATAGAAGTCAAAGTTTTAATCAACTAAATATAATAAAGAATGGAATAACAAAAGAAATCACCATGCAGGCGATAGACCGCACAGACAGGTTATTCTTAACAGAATAATAAATAATGGAACCAGGTCCGGCGTAAACGCACAGACAGGATATTCCGACAGAATAATAAATAATGGAACCAGGTCCGGCGTAAAAGCACAGACAGGATATTCCGACAGAATAATAAATAATGGAACCAGGTCCGGTGTAAAACACACAGACAGGATGTTCCAACAGAATAATAATAAGACGGAACCAGGTCCGGTGTAAAACACACAGACAGGATGTTCCAACAGAATAATAATAAAAACGAAACCAGGTCCGGTGTAAAACACACAGACAGGATGTTCCAACAGAATAATAGGAGAATGTCACCAAGTATAGGGTAGACCGCGTATACAGGTTATTCCAACAAAATAATAAGAAATGGAATAACAACAGTTCTCTTCATGAATAAGAAAGAATAACACCCCTTACCGTAAAAGAACTGGATATAAGAGTAGTGAAGTAGCAGAAAACTTTTCTTCTATCTCTATATAGTCTCTCTCTATAGTTTCTCTCTCTAGAGTTCAGTGAATTCGTAAGAAAATAATGAAGGAATGAGCTTCTATTTATAGGAAAATGGAATGCATAGTAACTAATCCATGAACGGTCCAGATTGATTACTTTAATCTGACGATCCATATTTAAAGAAAAATCTTTTAAATAAAATATAATATATTCTATTTATAGAATAACTTTAATAAAGTATTCTGTTTTATATAAAAAGACGTTTCTGTTTTATTACGTTAATAATACGAATAAAACAAAACGTCATTATCGCTAAATAATTCATATTATTAACTGACAATAATGGAATCAAACTGAGTGACTTCTCACATAAGCATTAATAATTAATACCGTGTGCTACTATGCAACCACACGTATTACTGTACTTTTACTACCGAGTAGTTCAATAGTATCAACGGTAAAACTTCCGCCGTTATTTTCATAAAGTATTTTTGTCGTTTTCTTAATCCGACAATAATTCCATTGTGGGGTCCACCAATAATTATACCGTCGTACGGATATTCCCCGACAAAAAGAATATTCTCCGACCAATCGAATATAATATGACAACTTGCATACTTTGCAAAATTTATAAATATTACCCATAACTATTATATCAAATCCACACAATAATATAAAAAAAATTATTTCGAGAAAAATTAAATATTTATTCATAAAAACTGGGGTTTCACAATATATATACGGTAAGGATCAAGAGCATCCACCTTAAAGAGCAACCAGAGCATCCACCTTAAAGAGCAACCAGAGCATCCACCTCAAAACAACGTAATTTTAGAGGGACGCGGTGATATTTTTGTAAATACGTAAGGGACGCGGTGGTATTTTTGTAAATACAATGCCATCGCGTATTTACAAAAATGTCACCGCGTCCCTCCAAAACTACGTCGTTTTGATAAGTGGATGTTATTTAAGGTCTGATTGCTCTTTAAATGGATGCTCTTGAACCTTACCGTGTGTGTATATATATATATATATATATATATATATATATATATATATATACCGAAAATATAAAGTATTAAAAAAATTTGGTCCCCCGTCAAATTATTTATAATTTAATAATAATTTCGACCTAACAGACAGTTTGTGACTTCGCCACTGATAACAAGGTGGCACTTGATAAAGTTGATAGTAATATTATTATAATATATCTTGTCATTTAGTGATTACTAATGTATTATTATTATATATCAATATACGTGTTCATGAACAACTTTTTGTCTATATACTTAATTTTTTGCAGTTATTAGTATTTTTGTATTTATATTGGAGCCCCACTTTGTTTGGCCCAACTCTGAACTTTTGTGCTCTATCCTTCAGCTTTTTTTTTTTTTTTATTTATTGTAAAGCTTGTATAATTGTATTCTCACTTTTAAAGTATGAAATTTAACACTGGTGTTCATAAAATATAATAATTGATGGACTCTTACGCTCTGTTTCTGAGTTTTGAACAGAAAAGAAAAGAATAAAAAACTTAAATTATAACAGAAAAAAAGAATAGAAAACTTGAAGTTTTCCTTTGTGTTGTTTCTGAGTTTTTAATAGAAAATGATAGAAAATTTAAAATTGAGGACATGAGTTGTAATTTAAAATTTATTATATTAACAATTGAGGATAATATGGGAATTATAAAAATATTACTTATTCCAATTTCTTTTCCGTCCAAATCAGACCAATTTTAGACAGAAAACTTTGGCAGGAAAAGTGGGCAAATTTTCTATCTATTTGTTTTCTTTTCCGTTTAAAAAACTCAGAAATATAAGAATTGGAAAGAAAACTTAAATTTTTCGTCCATTTCTTTTCTTTTATGTCTATTTTAAAACTTAGAAACAGAGCGTTAATGTTGATTATATAATTCATGTGTACTTGCACTAAATATTCTTATAAACCAAGGGATTAAAAAGTTGAATTTCTTGAGCAGGCAATAATTATCTCAATCTTATACCTTATTGTATGTTAATTGGTTACACCTTATCTCTGATTTGAAGTGTTTAGTGCATTTGAAGTCAAAACGTCGATTAAAAGTAATTTATTTAACTCATACTTGGTGGCAAGGGTGGTCATTTGATCACCCTTTAATTAGTAAAAATTTTAACTAGTAAGGATATCATGGTAAAGTATGACGACCCTTAAAAAAATAAAGATAAAAGTACTCACACTTTTACAATTTTGGAGTCTCAAATTAATTACTTATAATTTGTACAAAATTCAATTGTAATCTTAATTCAAAAAAATTTGGTATGCCCTATCTTCAATTTCAATTAAAATGATAAATTGTAACTATGTTGATGTTTCTTTTGTATGAAATTCAATTTGTCTCAAATTCTTCTTTAGATTTCAATTACCCCTAAATTTTAGGGATTTATCCTCTTATTTTTATTTTTTGAAACCCTCACCTTTTAAGAAATATAATATAATTCATAATTAAGTACACTCACAAACAAGCTTCACATAAAAAAGAAAAATAAATTTACTTAAGTGAGAATCAAGCATAATACCTAAAGATCTCAGTACTCTAACTTAACCACTAGACTAAAATCTCATCAACCGAGTTTCTCCTCTTCTAGTTTGAGACTAGTGAGTTCATTAGATTTACTGATCAATTATTGAGTATATTTATCTTAAATTATTTTAATTTGTATAATATATAGTATGTATTATATATGGTGTGTATTTTCTTAGGAGTTGGACTTTTTTTCTCTAATTGTAATTGATGATTTTTTTGTGTATGTTTGGTTTTTTTAATAGCATGCAAACAAATATTTATGTTACGAATCCGGAGACTAGTAAACGTCCTCGATCTAATGATAACTTAAATTTGAAAATGATGTATTTGATACTATTAAAAGTGAGTTGATTGTAAAAATAATTTAAGAAATTGATCCTAGAAAAATAATTTTATAATGATTTTAATATATTTTTAATGAACTATATATTTGGTGAATTATATTAATTATTATTACTATTATTTTTTTCAATTATTTGTAGTTATAAGGATGAACAATCCTTAATAAAAATCTTAGATATGCCACTGAACGCACCTGCAGTGGATTTGGATAAACGCTACAAACGCTAATAATCAAACAAATCCTAAGGAGGAGCACATGAACCGAAACAAATTGGATAAAAAAAGTGTATTTCCACCTGCATTTAGAGTACTAACCACACCATTGCCCCCAAAAGACTCCTAAATGGCCTAATGATCCAAATCCAATCTCTCTTCTCATACATAATAAACACATAAACAGAGGAAGTCAAGACACTGCTCTAAACAAGTTAAGCCAGTAAACAACACACCAAGGTCAATTTTTATTTTTTTGCTCCTTATCCAAGAAGAAGAAGAAGAAAAATATCAGTTTTTGCTCTCCCAATATTCCTAGAAAAAGAAATAAGAACGTTGGAAAGAATGGCCTACCACAATTCAAAATCCATTTAAAAGGGCCGAAAGAGATTATTGACCCCATCCCATATTCCTATTAGCCCAACCTCATTCTCTCTCTCCAGTTTCCAAGGCCCCACCAAACCGCACCTCTCCCCAGTGACCAACATTAACAAATCTTTATGTATTCGTTAATGTTTTTAATTTTTTTCTTGGGGTATGATCTGTATCTTTGTTCTCTGTCCCCATTTGTACTTTAGTTGTGTCTGTTTTATTCTTTTCCCAATTTCTTCAAATTTTCATATGCCAACGAGAGGAAGAAGACATTTTAGACACCCTGAAAAATACCCAGCAGTCAAGAAAACAGTATAGAACCAAAACCCAACCGTTTCAATTTCTCATCCAAATTTTTTTTTAATTTTTTTTTCTTACAGTAATATTAACCAAAACGTTCATGTGCACACCACCCAAGAAAGTTGCAAGCCATCTTCCTTCCTCCAGCTACATTGATACAGAATAATATATAATGCTTCTACCTTTTCTCTTTCTTACGAACAAAACCCCATTGCTGAATGCCCCCCATATTTAGTTCTTAACCTTGGAGGTTTAATGGGGGGTTTTAGCATTTTTTTTTTCTTTACATCGAGGTTTAGGCTTAGCTAGTCTTTTATTTTTATGGGTTTGCTTTTGGGTCTGCTAAAACCTTATAGTTTCTGGGTATTTAAGGAACTTCTTGAAGAAGAAGTATGAGCTTGGAAATGGGGGAAACTGGTTCTTTTCTTTAGAAGTTGAAGAGTTTTGTTCTCCCTTCATTATTTTTGTTCTCTACCGGGTGACTGGCTCGGTGATTGTTTTCTGGGAAATTTTGGATTATTTTTCTTGCAAAATGGAGGGTATTTATGGTTTGCAATTAATTGTGGTGCTATTTTTGGGGATGTCAGTGGGGTGGACTTGGTGTCAGTATAATAATGCAAATGTTACTACTGTGTATATTGTTACTCTGAAGCAGGCCCCTGCTGCTCATTACAATGGTGAACTGATAGTGAAGAATAAACCTTTCAAACATGATGGTTCTAAGAGGAAGAATAGACTTGATAAGACATTGCAAAGGTATAATTTTTATTGCTTCTTTCTCCAAATTTGTGGCTATTATTATGATGGTCATATACCCAGCAAGTCAGCAACTCATGAAAGGCTTTATTGTTTTTACTAAATGATATTCTGCTTGTCCAACTTTCTCTTTTATGTTACTCCTTGTAAAATTCATGAGATTAGTATGTATAGACTTGGGGCGGTTGAATTGGGATCTTGATGTTCATGTTAGGTTGTCTATAAACTATTTCCTATTTTTCTTGGGCAAAATTTTGTCTTTATGGCTTAGTTGTGAAATTTAGTTGTTCCATTGATAGTTTTACTTGTGTTTGACTGGTGATGTTTCTGCTCCTAAACCATGAAAGGATCTTTGATTCTTAAGTTGTTCCTTTTTATTGGGTTTCCTGTGATATTAACATTTGCGTCTAATAGATGTTTATAGTTCGTGTTCTTTCATATTTTTGTCTCCACGGTAGAGTTTCCTTTTATATATGTTCTTATTACAATGATTCCAGTACATGCACCCAATTTACAGTAAATAGGTCATATAGTTAACTTGTTATTGCCCACTTCACCTAACATAAATAATTATGTTTAACTTTTATGCTGTTTTCTGTTTCAATTTTCTACTTTCCCCTTTCTACCTCCAATTTTATTTATTTCTTTTTCAATTAGTTTCCAATTCCATGAAATTTATTTTTACATTATCCTCTTACTATTATTTGTCTGATTCAGCAATGTCTCGAGAACAGATCGGTATCATGGTCATAATATTGCCCGATTTCATGATTCTATATTGAGAAAGGTTTTAAAAGGGGAGAACTATCTGAAACTTTATAGCTACCATTATTTGATCAATGGATTTGCTGTTCTCGTTAGCCCTCCACAGGTACAATCTCTTTAATGTGCACTGCTTCTTGTTCAATCTTCACCATCGTAGGATATGTGATGGCAGTGCTTTGATACTAGGCCATTTTTATTTCATTGCCAGTTTATACAAATAAAGTTCTCTGATCCCATCTTGGAGGATTCAATATTCAAAATTTTCCCATTATTAGTTACTATTATTCATCTTTTAATGCTGGTCAATGTGAAGGCACAGAAGCTCTCAAAGAGGAGAGAAGTGGCAAATGTGGTATTGGATTTTTCGGTTAGAACTGCAACCACTCACACTCCACAATTCTTGGGTCTACCTCAAGGGGCATGGCCCAAAGAGGGTGGATTTGAGACTGCTGGAGAAGGAATAGTAATTGGGTTTATCGACACTGGAATTGATCCAACACACCCCAGCTTCTCTGATAATATTGCTGAAAATTCATATCCAGTTCCAGAGCACTTCTCTGGCATCTGTGAAGTTACTCGGGATTTCCCATCTGGTTCATGCAACAAAAAGCTTATTGGTGCCCGCCATTTTGCTGCATCCGCTATAACCCGAGGAATATTTAATGCAACTCAGGACTACGCGTCACCTTTTGATGGCGATGGCCATGGGACGTGAGTAATTCCTTTAATCTGGCTATGATTCTGTTTCTGAAGAAAAGAAGTTTAGTGTTGTAGCTATTGGTTCTTACTCTGTCTTCGCTGATGAAAGCTTTTTGTTTGCCCAATCTTGTTTATGAAAGCATTACCATAAATAATAGTGTTTCCATCATTGATTTTCACATGTGATAGCTGATCCATACGCCAAAAGATAGAAAATATAAAGCAATTTTAAGGATTTACTGGAGTAATATGTGTGTGTGTGTGTATATTTATAATAAAGTAACAGTAAAAAAAATGAACTAAAAAGAGTACTATTTCTGACCTCTTCTTATTTATGCACTGTTGCTAGTAGCAGAATGATGTTTGGAGATCATAAAAGATATATGCAGTGCTTTGACTAAGCTTCCTTAAATATAAGTGTAAGAGAACCAATAAGCTTCATTTTGTATGACACTATTGAAAAACTAACTTTTGTGTTTTGATTATTATGAATCTAATATTAAACCACAATTTATTTCTTGTTGCCTACTAATTATACAGTGACCTAATAGTAAATTTCTTTTAAATAAATAATAACAGGCACACAGCTTCAACTGCAGCAGGGAACCATGGGATACCTGTGGTAGTAGCTGGGCATCACTTTGGAAATGCCAGTGGTATGGCTCCTCGTTCACAGTAAGTTATCTGGACTCTTTTTTCTGTGTCTTCCTCTAGTTTGTTCTTCAATTATTATTCATCTGTCAAATACTGTCCTTGACACTGGAATACAATACATGAATGAAAAATAGAGCACAATCAAACATCTGTAATATCATGTATGCCCCTCCTCTTTTCTGGGATTAACTAAAAACATAATTTGTCCTTATAAACTGAACCCCATGTGTAATGGAGAAATTAGGAGTAATGGTTATAGTAGGAGAATTGTAAACACAAGAAACTGCATCAAAGTTTCCTTTTCAAAAAATAAAAGTAAAATAAAATAATGTTACCGTGTTCAAACCTAAAGTAACTTGTCCTTTGCTGTCAAACTTCTATGAAACTTTTATGCTGCTCAAGTTATTTCTATGTTCATTTATTGACTAGTTGTCATTTTTTTTTATAGTATTGCTGTATACAAGGCGCTGTACAAGAGCTTCGGAGGCTTTGCTGCTGATGTTGTCGCTGCCATAGACCAGGTATATAGGGCTTAATTTACGTTATAGAAGTTCAGGTGGTTCACAACGTACTCCTCTATGATTTCCATTGATTCTGATTCCTGGCACATTCAATTGTATTTTCCTACGTGGGTTTGATTGTGCCACCTCATTTCAAGGTACCCCTTGTTCTCTTTGCCACATCTTAATTTTAAATATCATCCAGCATGGGAAAAACACAGATAGTTGGAACTCTTACTTGATGCAAATAGTATCACTAGCTGGTATGTTTTACTCCATATCCACCAATTACATCACGAGTCTGGGTGAGGTCTTACTAGTTACCGACTTACTGTCTTGGGCAGAGAATATTGTCATAAAATGAAGAAAGGGATGTTCTTAAAATTGAACGGAAGTACAGGATAGTAGAAGATTTCAAATCAAGGTCAAAGTACAACCCTGCCTAGAGTGGGTGAATCTTTGTCTTAGCTGAGCAAAATTTGTATATTCCTTTTGCGGAATACCAGATCCACATTATTAATCTTATTAGAGAAGGGAAGTGAGTAAATTCGGTTAATTGTCAAATCTTGACTATCTAAATGAAAACAAATATACGCTACATTAGAAACCAAGTTTGATCTTTAGTCTTCCAGTTTCAAGATTCCATGTCAAAACAGCCCTAATCAAACTCTTTGCCTCTTTTAGAGAGAGGGTTTTCCTTGAGAAGGAAGTGCAGAGGTAGAATTTTGACAGGGTTTTGTAGACTTCCTTTAAGGTTGCTACTGTGAGTGGAATACGATTTGCTCCAGTTTTACTGCTTCTCAAATATAAAAAAGGCATCTAACAATTGATATATAGGATCATTTAGTCCATTGTAATTGACTTCAGGAATGTGGGAGTTGAAAAGCAGATTTGAGAGCAAGAATAGCTGCTTCGATGTTACCTAATTATATATGAAAGTTTGGGTTTAGTTTTGTATATGGTTGCCCTTGTGATTTACTTCATAACTGGGCATAGAAATAAATTAGTCAATATACACAGAAGGTGTTGGTTGATTCAAATAAGTTTTGTCCTACACGTCTAGTACTGGGTCCTAGTTAGTCATATTTTTGAAGCTGAGTTGTACTACCCCTTGATGGCTGGAGTTAGTACCTGGAACCGAATGGCCATTACTTGGAGACCCTTTTCTTTGTGACGATGCTTCTGCCTCCTCGTTTTATTGTTGTAATAAACTAATTTTTTTGTGTAGCCTGTATGCATGTCCTAATACATAAGGCAATTCCCGTGAACAGTGGCGATCATTTATTCTTTACCCACTTCTTTCTGACTATTTAACAATCCCACATTGATTGCCTTTGTTGAACCAAAATACTATTTTAATAAATGAGCCAAGTTGTATGATTTTTTGAAAGGCATTACATGCTTATTATTCCTGCTGTGAAATTGCATAATATCCTATAGATTACAGCTATTCTAACTAGTAGATAACCACTTACATGACATGGTTTTGACTTGATAATCGATTGAATCCACAGGCAGCTCAGGATGGAGTAGACATAATAAGCTTGTCAATCACTCCCAACAGGCGCCCTCCTGGCATCGCAACTTTCTTTAATCCAATTGATATGGCCTTGCTGTCGGCGGTAAAAGCTGGTATTTTTGCTGTACAAGCAGCAGGGAATACTGGCCCATCACCTAGGAGTATTTCTTCTTTCAGCCCATGGATCTTCACTGTTGGTGCTGCTGCCCATGACAGGGTCTATAGTAACTCTATAGTCCTCGGAAACAACATAACCATTCCTGGAGTAGGACTAGCATGTAAGTTGTAATCATCTTTTTTGTTTACTATTTTTTAATGATTAACATGCAAAAAGTGGGGAAATGAAAGATGCAAAACTTTAAATTATTCCGTTATTTGTTTTTATGCTAGCTCATTTTTTACGCCATTTGTCGTCACTATCTGCTTTGTTGTAGAAACTAATGGTGGTGAATGTCAACTTGTGTTTCCTTGTTTGCCTGTCATTATAGTGATACAAGTATGCGACTAATTTATATGTATTTTTCTTTGTTCAGCTGGAACGGATAATGATTCCATGTACACAATGGTTTCTGCAATTCATGCTTTGAATGACACAACAGCTGCAAATGATATGTATGCGAGTGAATGCCAGGACCCCGCTAGTTTGAATCGGGATATCATCCAAGGGAATCTCTTAATCTGTAGCTACTCAATCCGGTTTGTGCTTGGGCTGTCCACCATCAAACAGGCCTTAGACACAGCCAGAAACCTCAGTGCAGCTGGTGTTGTTTTCTACATGGATCCTTTCGTCATTGGTTTTCAGATAAATCCGATTCCAATGAAATTGCCTGGCATTATAATTCCAACTCCCGAGGATTCCAAGGTTAGTGTATGCATGCAGAATCTCTTTAAGACTTTCCTTTTCTAAAATTTGAATTGCTTTGAGATCAAGAGTGATTTTGCTCTCTCACAATTTATCTATGTACTGATGTTTGCATAATCTACTCTGCAGATCTTACTCCAATACTACAATTCTTCCTTGGAGAGATATGGAGTTACACAGAAGATTGTTAAATTTGGGGCTGTTGCATGCATTTCAGGTGGAGTAAAGGCGAATTTCAGCCGTTCTGCTCCAAAAATCATGTATTATTCTGCTAGAGGACCAGATCCAGAAGACAGTTTTCTTGATGATGCTGACATACTGAAACCTAACCTGGTCGCTCCAGGAAATTTTATATGGGCTGCATGGAGTTCTCGTGGCACCGACTCAATTGAATTCCTTGGTAAGCTGAGACAAACAAATGAAAATGTAATCTAATGTGTCGGCACTACTATTTATCTCTAACAATTTCTGAACGATCAATTAATTTACCATAGTAATCTCGTAGGGGAGAACTTTGCAATGATGTCTGGGACAAGCATGGCTGCTCCTCATGTTGCGGGACTTGCAGCCTTAATTAAGAAGAAATTTCCCAGTTTCGGTCCTTCAGCTATAGGATCGGCATTATCAACAACAGCTTCTTTACACGAGAAGAATGGTGGTCCCATAATGGCCCAACGTGCTTATGCCAACCCAGATTTGAATCAGTCTCCTGCAACACCCTTTGACATGGGGAGTGGTTTTGTGAATGCAACTGCAGCACTAGATCCAGGACTTATTTTAGATTTGGGTAAGCCGTTCTGCTTAATACAATGACCTTCGGTATTAATGTTCATTAATAGTCGAATCTCAAATATAATTATTTTGGATTAGGATCCCCGCCATTACACCTATCATTCAATTTCCCCTAATACACATTCAACAATACAAATATTGCTTTTAGTGACGGTTTTAGTGACAATTATTAGCCACAGATTTTATTTGCTGCTGTTTCTATGGTGTCTCTTAGTGCAATATTTGTGTTGCTAAATGTGTATTGGAGGAAATTGGATGAAAGGTATAATGGAGGGGATCAGGATCCCCCAACTGTTGTTTATTTGTTACTGAACTTGTTTGTTCATTTTATTTTTTCTTCCTTATTTTTTTATTTGGTAATTACAGCTTATGATGACTATATGTCATTCCTCTGTGGCATAAATGGATCAGCACCCATAGTTCTAAATTACACCGGTCACAGCTGTGGAATATCCACCGTGAACGGTATAGACCTAAACTTACCTTCAATCACAATAGCGAAACTAAACCAGTCTAGGATGGTCCAAAGAACAGTTATCAACGTTGCCGGAAACGAGACGTACGGTGTAGGCTGGAGTGCTCCTTTCGGAGTTTCACTAAAGGTGGAACCGACTCACTTTTACATTGCTAGTGGGGAAAAACAAGTCTTGAATGTGTTTGTTTATGCCACAATGAGCAGCTCTATCGCAAGTTATGGAAGAATCGGACTCTTTGGGAGTCGAGGGCACATTGTTAACTTTCCTGTATCAGTAATTGTCAAAATTTCATATAACACTACTAACAGCTGAGGAATCCCTCCGGGTTTGTTCTGTTTTTTCTTTCTGCTTGTTTGCTGAGTGTCCTCCAATCTTGTAATTTTGTTGGGAAGAAGAATGACCAATTTTTTGATTCATTGTATGTAAATGTTTGAAACATCTTTCTGTGTAGATATATTGTCTATAGATTAATCATAAATAACTGCAATTTTAGTCTCTCTCAAATTCAATATTTTTAACCCCATGATATTGATGTGTGTTTCTTATGATCATTTGATTTTGAGCTCAGGTTTAGCTACCCCAAATGTACCAAGAGAAAACTCTGTTTTTCTTCTTCTCTCTTATCTACCTAGAGGCTAGAATGTCTTTTCTTTTGGTTGTAAAACTAAAGTCCATCTTCCTAAATTTTACAAAATCTATCTGGCATATATAATTGTTGCCTTTTCAAAGTCAAATTCGTTAAAAATTGTGAAACAATATATTCTATAAGGAGCAGTATTTTTTAGATATTTTTTTCCGTTTTTCTTACTTGAGAAAATAAAGATTAAGAATGCAATTCATTAGAAAAAAAATTTAGACAAATAATTTAGTATTTAATGTGAGGATAATATTTGAAACTAGTCGTTTGAATTATTTGTTCAGAAACAAATTATAGTCCGCTTTTTTAGCGAACCGAAAGGAACGAACCAAAATAAATCGGCTTTTTTTTCTGTAACATAAAAAACCGTCGCTATAGTCGGTTAAATCTAAGGTGATGGTTCGAACCGTCGCTATATCTCAAAAAACCGTCGCTATAGCCCAGCTCATATTTAGTTCGTTTTTTTGGTTGATTGGAGAAAATTTTCATATATATATATATATATATATATATATATATATAGTCCGCTTCTCCAGCGAACTGGAAGGTGCGAACTAAGAACGAACCGGCTATAACGACGGTTTTTTCTGTCGCTATAGTATAGAAAGCCGATTTTTTATGTTATAGCTACGGAAAAAATGTGGCTATAGCCGGTTTGTTTTTAGTTCGCTCCCTCCAGTTTGTTGGGAGAGAGCCGGACAATGTATATATATAGGCAATGATTCATAGCAGAGAATTATAAATGGGCAAATATCATCTATACCATCCATAACAATTATGAAGGGCTATGATTAAAAAATAGTAATACTAGCTGATGGGATTAAAATTTTTACTGCCCAATTATGCCCCCATCAATGAGTCATAGGAGGAAGAAAATTAATCTGTCCGCTAGAAGGAGGAAAGAAAATTAATCTGTCTGCTAGAAACAAGGAAAAGGCCAAATCACACGAGGAAAAGTAATGTTAAAAAGGAAACATTAACTCAAATGTGAATTAAGCATGCATATAAGTATGTATAAAAATGGAAAAAGAATTGCAAAATGAAAGTGGACAAACCCGTTGAAGCTTTTCTCGATTTCTTGGGTGAGAGCGGTGAGATAAGCAGAGCTTTGAGGCATTAAATTAATTACGTGGCATTCTGTTGTTGATCTGACTATCCGATTACAGAGCATTTGAAATAAATATTACAAAACCCTAACCCTAACTTTAATGAAATCCCTAATTCCACACCTTCAAACTCCTATGGCTCTGCACATATATATTTATATATGATTGTATGTATGTATTGTGTTCTTGCGAAGAATTTTAATTTTAAATTTTTTTTTTAAAATTTGGTTTTATAAAGACAAGATTACGGCTGGAGGAAGATGACTCAATAACTTGGTAGTGGAATGACTCGTTGACGACTGTTGATGGGTGTGAAGGCCCCAAAATAGCTATACATCATCCATTTTGAGTCGTCAAAAATATGGTACAGAAATAACTACAACTTTATTAATACGACAACACATAAACTGTGAGTTAAAATACAAATATTGTCTTCTAGACAATATCCACACTCAAATAAGTCATCATTACATTTATTAATACACTATTTTATAAAATAGTGAGGACTATAATAACAACTGCCTTGGAACATCACTCCACACCCCAACTACTTCCCGCTATATTCTCGCTTCCTGAAAAGAAAAATGGAACAAAAAGGAAAAACGGTGATCTCAACTAGCCCAGTAAAAAATATTATGACTAAGATAATATAGAACAAATTATCGTTAGTCCTCAACAGAAAAAAAATTGATATAATATAATAGACAACAAATTTTAGATCAACAACTGCATCGGAAACAGTAATCCATTAGAAGAGTTAAGTAGAGAATGAATTCTACTATCTTCTAAGATTTAAAAGTTCATCATCAATATTTTATCCCTGTAACATCAATCAATACACATCTTGAATCAAATATTCATCTTTGCACTACAGGCCAAAGATATTCATTTGTATCACCAGTTGGTCATGTTCATCTAAACACCTGTTCATCTTTGCACTACGTGCCAAAGATATTCATCAGTTAATCATTCATCTTTGCACTACAGGCCGAGAATATTCAGTAATATCATCATTTAGGACTGAGGATGATGAAAAATATTTTAAAGAAAACGAATCTAGTGAGACAAAAGGACAAATATTAGGGATTCCTACTTCAGTTTATCCATGTTCAAAAACACCCCATCATATACCATAGTGGAGTAAAATTCAAGAATAAAGATCAAAACATGGATACAATCAAAGATAATAACAAAAATAGATATCTGAGACAAAGAAGAGAAAATTTTATTTTTCGGTGAATAGTGCCGTATACGTGAATAGTAACTCCGACACAAAAAGACAAAAATTTCACAAGAAAAATTTTACCAATATTTCGGCATAATGATATTGAAAGAAATAATATCATTTAAAAAAAATAACATCCCTTACCTCAAAAAGACAGTACTTCTGACTAGAATACTGGATATAGTGCTGAAGGAACTTGCACCGTATAGCAATACTCAAAGTATCAAAATGCTCACAAAAATACGCTTGATATTATAGAGAGAAAAAACTTTAGTTTCTGGTGTGATTTTCAATACTAACCTAAGCACTCTATTTATAAGAAAATGCTTAGAACACCAAAGCAAAAATTTTAATATAATATTAATATAAATAAAAAATTTTCATGCCCACCTAAGACCAACTGAATTCAGCATGTTTATAATATCTGTGGGGCCCACCCAATTACAAAAAACGTATTTATTAAAAAAAATATTTAAAACTTCAAAAATTAATTATTTCGAAACTTCAATAATTTATAATAAATAGTCCTTTTATCAGAAAAATTTGAATCTTATGTCCATTCTATAGGAAATTCAATTCTCTACAACTTTGTAAGTTTAAGTTTTTCCAAATTTTAAATAGAAATTGACCGAAATCCACATACGAACGATTTTACAGGCTATAATCAAATTTCAGTCAAAAATTAGGGTCCATCAACACACAAAACATGTGTTAAACATTTTTTGTAACAAAAATACTCTTCCTCCTCATTTATTCATATATCACACATTCATTCCCCGACAGCAAGAATATTCCACGACAAAACGAATATTCACCGATAAAAATGAATATTTTATAACATTTTGCTTATTTAAAATATTTACGCATTTTACCCATAACTAACCACATTAATCAAATCAACCCCTACTATTTCAAAATAATAAATAGAGGAAATTCAATTTTATTTATAAAAAGTTGGGGTCTTACAACAACCTCTCCTTCTTATGAAATTTCGTCCTCGAAATTGACGTACGTACCTGGTATTTCGAAAAGGTGAGGATACCTCGCTTTCATTTCCGCTTTTAACTCCCAGATCATTTCCTCAATAGCATGGTTTCTCCACAAAACTTTGACTTGTGGTATGACCTTTGTGCATAGGACATGATCCTTCCTATTCAAGATTTTGACAGGTACCTCCTCGTACGTTAAGTCTTCGGCTTTTTCGTCTGGTTCTAACTCAATAATGTGGTTTGGATCTTTCACATATTTACGAAGCACAGATATGTGAAAAATATTATGAACATGAGACATGCTTGGAGGTAACGCAAGTCTATAGGCCACATTTCCTACTCGGTCAAGAATTTGAAATGGACCAATAAATCGTGGATTGAGCTTTCCTCTCTTCTCAAATCTTTTAACTTCGTTCCATGGAGTAACTCGCAACAATACATGATCCCCAATACTAAATTTCACGTCCTTTCTATGAAGATCCGCATAACTCTTTTGTCGATCCTGTGCCGTTTGTATACGTTGTCGAATTATTTGGATCTTTTCTGTAGTCAAACGTACCAACTCTGGTCCCAATAATGTTGTTTCACCCACCTCATCTCAACATACTGGAGAGCGACACTTTCGTCCATACAATACTTTGAATGGAGCCACACCTATACTTGTCTGATAACTGTTATTGTAAGAGAACTCCATCAATGGTAAATACTTATCCCAACTCCCTTTGAAGTCTAGAACACAGAGTCTTAATAGATCTTCAAGAGTTTGAATAGTCCTCTCTGATTGTCCTTTCGTTTGAGGATGGTATGCCTAACTGAATCGTAAATCCGTGCCCATAGCTTTCTGCAAGCTAACCTAAAATCGTGAAGTGAATCTTGGGTCACGATCCGAAACTATGGATACTGGCATGCCATGCAATCTCACAATCTCATTTACGTACATACGAGCAAGACGTTCAAGGGAATAAGTCTCCCGTATCGGCAAGAAATGAGCAAACTTGGTTAATCTGTGACGCCCCCAAAATAGGTATTCATCACCCATCTTGAGTCGCCAAATACATGATACAGAATATAAATACAAACATAATTATACAACCGTCGTGTAATATACGACAATACATAAACTGAGAGTTTTAATAGGAATATTGTCATCTAGACAATATCCACACTCAAAGGAGTCCTCATTACATTTATTGTCACACTATTTAACAGAATAGTGAGGATATTACTAATGCTATCATCTGGACCGTCACTCATTTTCCCGACTCGTCTCAACTATATTCTCATTTCCTGAAGAGAACAGTGAAAGAAAGGGTGAGCTCAACTAGCCCAGTAAGAAATATTATGACTAAGATAATGCAGAATAAATTACCAATTCAACAATATTAAACTGATAAAATACAATAGACATCAAGTTTAACTACAACGAAATAAACAATCTATTAGAAAGGTTAAGTAGAACATGATATATACTATATATCTTCTATGATTTAAAATATTTTCATCAATTTTTATCGCTGAGACTTAGCTTAATAAATAAACCACATCATCTAATCATCCCTGTATTACGGGCCAAGGATATTCATTAAATCATCAATAGTCATGACTATACCGAATAATCCCTTGTCATAATCATACCAAAAACTGTTCATCAATGCATTACAGGCCACTAAGGACTTTTATCACATCATTTATAACATTACATGTCATGATTATACCGAATGATCCCTGGTTATAATCATATTAAGTCCATCTATGCACATAAGCCAAAGATAACTTTCATTACAATATAAGCATGAAGATGATGACAATGACATAATAATTCAATAAAACAAGTTCAAGAATAAATTTTAAAGATTAATAAGTTAATTTATCCTGAACTCAATAACGTCCAAATTGTCAACATGATACTACTTTGTGGAGTAAAATTCAAGAATGCTCAAAAGAATATTTCCACGAAAAGATACTAGATGAAACGCAAATATCCAGGATATTCTACTAATTTGAAGGAATATAAAAGCTAAAACTTTAACCAACTGAGTATAATAGAAAGTATGAAACTGCAAATAGATTTTCACCCACCATGCGGTAATCCACGTATACAGACCATTTCCACAATTTAATAAGCAATGAATACAAATGATCATTCACCATGCATGTGGTAATCCATATAGACAGATTATTCCAACAGAATAATAAAGAATGGAATAACAGAAGGATTCACCATGCGTGCGATAGACTGCACAGACAGGTTATTCCCAACAGAATAATAAATAATGGAACCAGGTCATGCGTAACACACAGACATGATATTCTGACAGAATAATAAATAATGGAACCAGGTCCGGCGTAAACGCACAGACAGGATATTCCGATAAAAAAATAAAGAACGGAATAATAGAATAATTTCACCATGTATGCGGTACTTCGCGTAAATAGGTTATTCCAACAGAATAATAAGGAATGGAATAACAGAAGAATTTCACCATGTATGCGGTACTTCGCATATACAGATTATTCCAACATAATAATAAAGAATGGAATAACAGAAGTTCTCTTTATGAATACGAAAGAAATAATACCCCTTACCTTAGAAGAAACTAGATATTAGAAAAGTGAAGTAGCAGAATACTTTTCTTCTTTCTCTCTATAGTTTCTCTCTCTAGAGGTTCAGTGAATTCGTAAAAAATAATGAAGGAATGAGTTTCTATTTATAGAAGAACTGAAAGTGGCTCTTGGTCTTAACGAAGGGTCAAAATGACTCTTGGTAATATTGAAGAGACAACTACTATTTGCGAAGGGGCAATTAACCCTTGGAAAACCGAAGGGACAAATAACTCTTGAAAAACTGAAGGGACAAATAACTCTTAGAAAACTGAAGAGACAAATAACTTTTAAAAAACTGAAGAGACAAATAACTCTTGGAAAACTGAAGGGACAAGTTACTATTAAAACTTTAAATCAACGATCCATATTGATTTACTATTATAATTTCAACCAACGGTCTGAAAATTAGCACATCTCTTCATAGAATAATATTGTACCCAAAATAATTTGGACCGAAAAGAAATATATTTTTCGGGAAAATAGTATCCCGTGAATAGTAACTCGTGAATAGTAACTCGTGAATAGTACTCCGACACGAAAAGTGCTCCGAATACCTGATTGAACAATATAACATCCAGAAATCAATTATTATCGAAATAAATATCGATTTTCACTAGCACAAATAACTTCAACACAATGAAACTATCAAATTCATCTTTAATCAACACGAACTTATTCATCATTAATATTATAACTCACAATATTTAACAACTAGGTCGTTCCCAGGAAAAAGAGGGATTTCCAATAAGGATTTCTCCCTATTGGCGCGCAATTAGATTATCTAACCTCTCCTTGACAGAACTTCTAAACATGGTCAATATTACAAATAATAATATGAATAACTTTGTCGTCCCAATTATTGATTTAATAATATAACATATTATACAGAACTGTGACAATAATTGAATCAATAACATGAGATATATGATGCAGCAATTACTGTAACAATAATTGAGTATTACTGAGTGTGTAAGACCCCAAATTTTATGAAATAAAAGTATTCAATTTTTCTTATAATTACTATTCAGTAAATGGTTAAATTGATAAAAGTTAAAGTTAAGGGTGATATATGATTTTTTTTTTCAAAATACGCAAATGGTTATAAAATATTCATTGTTGTCGGGAAATATTCGTTTAGTCGTGGAATATTCTTTCTGTCGGGGAATATTCGTACGACGGCGCAGCCATTTGTGGGCCCCATAACAGAATAACTGTCGGATGAAAAAAACGATAAATTTGAGTTTTTATAAATAAAGGCGTAGTTGTTACCGTTAACACTGTTAGAATACCTGGTGCTTAAAATACAGTAATACGCATAGTTATACAATAGCACACGATATTGCACAGTATTTTTTTCAATTAATGATTCTTACATGAGAAGGCACTACTCAATAATTGTTACAGTAATTTCTGTTCAATATTTTATTTTATTGAATCAATAATTGATGCGTTGATATTTTATATTATTATTTTTTTAATAATTATCACTGCATAATATCTCTATTATCAGATTAATAATTCATATTATTTGAATAATATTATTAGATAACATTTTTGGCAATGTCTAGAAAGTTCTATCAAGGAGATGTTTGGTCACCTAATTGCGCGCCAGTAAGGAGAAATCCTTATCGAAAAGTCCTCTCTTTCCTGGAAACTGTCTGGTTGTCATTATTGTGATTCTGTAATATTATTTGTGAATAATTAATTATTGATCTATATGATAATGAAAAATTTATTTGATGTGGATATAAATGATAGATTTATTTATGTGGTTATAAATGAAGGAATTAATATTGAGGTATTTTATCAGTATTTTGTCGGATTGGAAGTATTAAAAGATCAAATCAGTGTTCTTACAGTTTATTGTGTGAGTTATAATTTTTAATCTGACCGTTAGATCGTTGTGATTTTTGGATATGTTATACATATATAAGTTGAGTATATGTTCACAAATTTTGAACCGTTAAAAATGAACGAATGATTTTTTATGAATTATAAGAGGCGGCTGATTCGGAAATTAGGTTTATAAATAATTTTGGCGAAAAATTCTAGAAATGGGTGGGCCCTACTTTTGGTTGTTGGGGAAGATGGCTGATTTTTGGTGGGTAGAATAGTAGCAAGTAAAGCCATCAGGTAGCAGGTCTAGTCTGCTTCGGCGTGCTAACATTTTTCTATAAATAGAGGGCTAAGTTAGAATTGAAAATCACACCAGAATTCATAAGTTTTCTCTCTTTTTCTCTCTAGATTATCGAGTGTATTTTGTGAGTATTTAGATACTTGGTGAGTTGCTATTCATCAGTACAAGTTTCTTTCAGCGTTATATCCGATATCTAGTCAGAAGTGCTGCTCTTTTGAGGTAAGACATAGTAAGGGATTTTAAGGGTTGTTATGTTTTTCAGTTTCGTAATTTTTCTGACCTTCAAAAATTTTAGAAAAATTTAAAATGATAATTTGATGAGTTTTTTTGATTGTGTCTAAAAATGGCGATTTTTGGATGTATAGATTAAGAGTTGTGAATTTTATGAGAAAAGACTATTTTAAAAGTAACCGCTTATAACTCCTTGTGGTTAACTCTAAAATTGGTGAAATTTTTATTGGGAGTAAATGTATATTATAGATTATTCTCTATAAATTTTGAAATTTTTGGATAAAAGTATAATTTTTGATAAATATCTAAATATTCGGTTGTTTTGGCCATATGAAAAATAGTAAATGATTTTTAAAAATTATGAGAAAAATATATGTTCAATATGGGACTATATTCTACTAAATCTCATAAAAAAAATTTGTTTGTACTGATTTGGTATTTTTCATGAAAATAGACTAGTTATGAGTAAATTAATTAAATATGTTATGTGAAGTAAAAAAATTGGAAAATATGATTTTATGGCTTGAGAATCCTATATGAGGTATATACAGATTTTTGATGAGAGTTTTGGTTATTGGTGATGAAATCTTATGAGTTTAGAATTTTAGGATGATTAAATGCATTATTTAGTAAAGTGTAAACAATTAAAATAAATTATTTATAAGTTTAAGAAATGTTATTTTCATATCATTATACCGAAATATTGGTATGAATTTTATTGTGGAATTTCTATATTTTTGTGTCGGGTTTACTATTCATGAGTTACTATTCACGAGTTACTATTCACGAAGTTACTATTCATGGATTACTATTCATGAGTTACTATTCATGACAAAATTGGTTTCTTTTTCTAACAAAATTATAGTTGATTTATGAATATTACTCTTGAGATTAAATCTAGATGTTTTGATTATATTGATTTTACTATTATATATAACATTTTTATAACCCTAATGATGATATTTCTCTTTGACTTGAGTGTAAAGATGGGTAGATTTTTGATATGATCATGACTATGGGTTCTCTTTGGCCAGTAGTGCAAAGTTAAATTGTTGACTGGTATGATCATGACCATTGAATTTATAATTGAATATCTTTAGCTTAAGCGCAAAGGTGAAATGATCGACATGGTTATAATTATTGTTTATATAAATTCTGAAATGATTATATATTTCTTTGAGATATTAATATATTTGGCCTATAGTGCAAATATGAACTGTTGATGAATATATTTGGCCTGTAGTGTAAATATGAACTGTTGAGGAATATCTTTGGCCTGTAGTGCAAACATGAATTGTTGATAAATATCTTTGGCCCGTAGTGCAAAGATGACCTGTTGTTGAATATCTTTGGCCAGTAGTGTAAAGATGAACTGGTGACGAATATTTTTGGCCGTAGTGCAAAGATGAAGTTATTAGTATGATTATGAACAAGAACCGTGATTTGATATAACCATGATCTTTGATGTTTCAGGTAAAGACATGTGATGAAAATTATCTTCATCCTGCGTGCGAAGAGGAATTTAGAATCACAATTATGATTATGAGTTATTCATATGATTGTGAACTAGAACTGTTGATTGATGTTACAGGGATAAATTATTGTTCGTGGATTTTTAACTTGGAGAAGATAATAGACTTTATGGTCTATTTGACTCTTCTAATGGATTTCTCGTTCCGCTGCAACTATGGTTGAAATTTTTTATCATCTACCATATGTTATAAATCTCTGATTTATTACTGTTGAAGGCTATTGATAATTTCTTTATCTTTAATCATGATATTCTTTAATGGGCTATTTGTGCTCACCCTTTTGCTTCATAATTCCTTTCAGGTAATACGAGTGTAGCTGGGTCGAGTGGGGGTAACAGGGGAATAGAACGGTGGTCATCATTTAGTAGTTATATTTGATGAATCCAATAGGGTGAGGCGAACCCAACGTTGAAAGGGTGTTTTGCCATTGATGTCTAATGTCATACAACCTCGTGTCATTATAAGACAGGGTTGTGCACATCCACTTGCTGAGTATATTTATGAGCACAACCTATATAATCTTGGTGTTTGTTTGAAGTATAATTCACGATTAGAGACAGTGGAGATAATGATATGTCAAGAGAAGATTCACCATTAGAAAGAATATGATAGTAATCTTCTTGTTTTTTTTGGGGTCTATTAGGTCAACCAAGGATAATTCTGTGGACATATGATATCTATCATAACCCGGAAGCATGGCCTCCCATGTATGAATGTTTTCTTGAGCACTTCCCAAAGATTCTAATGTCTAAAACAGTATTTGATTATACCTTTATGTAGGTATCACTGTGAGGTGCTGTCCACTGATGGGACATTTGTCACATTACGGTTGGGACACGAGTCACAGTTGGTATATATTTATATCCAAACTCACAGTATATGTGTTATTTTATTTTGTACGATAATTGTTGTAATAAAGTTGTAGTTGTTTTCTGTACCATGTATTTGGCGACTCAGAATAGGTTGGGTGAAATAAACCTATTTTGGGGTTGTCACAGAGTGACTTCTTACGTAAGCATTAATAATCAATACCGTGTGCTACTATGCAACCACGCGTATTACTGTACTTTTACTACCGAGTAGTTCAACAATTTTAACGGTAACACTTTCGTCGTTATTTTTATAAAAAGATAATTCTATCATTTTCTTACTATGACAATACTTTCGTTGTGGGGTCCACCAATGATTATGTCGTCTTACGGATATTGCCCGATAAAAAGAATATTCTCCGACTAATCGAATATTATATAACAACTTGCATACTTTGTAAAATTTATAAAAACTACCCATAACTATAACACTATTTAAAATCTACACCATAATATTAAAAAAATATTTCGAAAAATTTAAATATTTATTCATTAAATTTGGTGTCTCATAATCTCCCCTCCTTAAAAAATTTCGCCCTCGAAATTTACGTACGTACCTGGTATGCCAAAGAGATGAGGATACCTTGACTTTATTTCAGATTATAACTCTTGAGGTATAACCTTTGAGTGTTGAATACGATCCTTCTTATCCAAGATTTTAACATGTATCTTCTCATACGTTAAATCTTCTGCTATCTCGTTTAATTCTAATTCAATAATGTAGTTCGGGTTGTCCACATATTTATATAACATCGATACGTGAAAAAGAACGTTATGAACACGCGACAAACTTGGCGGTAAAGCGAGTCTATAGGCTACAGTTCCTATTTCATCGAGGATTTCAAATGGGCCAATTAAATCGAGGGTTGAGATTTTCTCTCTTCGTTGATTCTTGCTTCTAGAATAACGCCCTCTTGAACCTTCTTCTTCAAATTCATCATATTCGAGTGTGTAGCTTGAGTGGCTTTAACTTTATCGATTAAAGTCAATTCTACTCGTATATTCGTTGTCTTCACGTGGGTCCCTAGAGTCTTTAACTCTATCTTCATCATTTGTAAGTTGTACGAAATGGGTTTTTGTGTTAACAACATTGCATTTGTAAACGCATACGATCTTCTACTCAACGCGTCAGCTACCACGTTCGCTCTTCCACGATGATATTGCATGGTACGATCGTAATCTTCAACAGCTCGAGCCAACGTCTTTGGCGCATAATATGTTCGTTCGGTTGAAGAAATATTTAAGGGTTTTAGAAATGGGTTTTGTACTGGGGTCAATACAAAATTCGATTTCACGCTCTAAATAGACTAGGAAGTCTTTAGGGATACTTCAGGAAATTTATTAACAATAGAAATATTATTCAAAACTGTGAGTCTCATCCAAAACTTGGATAACACATCACTTTGATACCTATCAACTTGCCACCGTTATTCACGGCATCCCCTACGGATAGTCTGGCTTCGGTGCATTCCACACAAGGAAGTCAACAACGAAAGGATCGGGGCTTTTTACTTATGGCTTGATATAACAATGATTGACTTTAGTGGTTTGGTTGCTTGAATTCACATAATAGGTTGGTTAGGAATATGAAAGCTAACAACCTTACGAAAAGAATGATGAGTAGTTAACCAATCGATTCCTAAAATCACATTAAAAGCAAGTATTTTCAAAGAGATAAGATCGACAGGTAACGTGAAAGTGTCGATTTGAATCAAATAAGATTTATAAACAGTGGAGGTAATGAAAGTTTTTCCTAACGGAGTTTCAACCGATAAGTCAAAGTCTAATTTCTCCGGAGTCAAATTTAAACGTTGAGCGCAAGCAAGAGAGATAAAAGAATGGGTAGAACCGGTATCTAATAAGATATAGACTTCGTAAAAATTTATAATTAACTAATCCGTGCTAACTTCGTTCGAGTTACTCGCTTTTTGATAAGTCACGAAAAACGTTTTTTCTGAAACCACCGACTTTGTTTTGTCCGTATCCGCCTTTGGTGCCACCGTCCCAGCTGGACTTGATTATACACAAATATATTATCCCTATACTTTGACCGACCAATTAAATGCCAAATAAACTTAGGTAGGTCATACTAGCGAAAGAATTCTCCGTCTCTCCCCTCCTAGTTCTTGTCTCACATCTCAGCTAGGGATCATATCCCTAAGCTTTGATACCAACTGTGACGCCCCCAAAATAGGTATTCATCACCCATCTTAAGTCGCCAAATATATGGTACAAAATATAAATACAAACTTAATTATACAACCGTCGTGTAATATACGACAATACATAAACTGAGAGTTTTAATAGGAATATTGTCATCTAGACAATATCCACACTCAAATGAGTCCTCATTATATTTATTGTCACACTATTTAACAGAATAATGAGGACTACTAATGCTATCATCTGTACCGTCACTCCTTTCCCCAAGTCGTCCCAGCTATATTCTCATTTCCTGAAGAGAACAATGAAAGAAAGGGTGAGCTCAACTAGCCCAGTAAGAAATATTATGACTAAGATAATGCAGAATAAATTATCAATAGTCTTCAACAATGTTAAACTGATAAAATACAATAGACATCAAGTTTAACTACAGCGGAATAAGCAATCTATTATAAGGGTCAAGTAGAGCATGATATCTACTATCTTCTATGATTTAAAATATTTTCATCAATTTTTATCGCTGAGACTCAGCTTAATAAATAAACCACATCATCTAATCATCCATGTATTACGGGCGAAGGATATTCATTAAATCATCAACGGTCATGACTATATCGAATAATCCCTGGTCATAATCATACCAAAAACTGTCCATCAATGCATTATAGGCCACTGAGGACTTTTACCACATCATTTATAACATTACAGGTCATGATTATACCAAATGATCCCTGGTCATAATCATACTAAGTCCATCTATGCACGTAAGCCAAAGATGACTTTCATTACAATATAAGCATGAAGATGATGACAATGACATAATAATTCAATAAAACAAGTTCAAGAATAAATTTTAAAGATTAATAAGTTAATTTATCCTGAACTCAATAACGTCCAAATTGTCAACATGATACTGCTTTGTGGAGTAAAATTCAAGAATGCTCAAAAGAATATTTTCACGAAAAGATACTGGATGAAACGTAAATATCCAGGATATTCCACTAATTTCAAGGAATATAGAAGCCAAAACTTTAACCAACTGAGTATAATAGAATGTATGAAACTGTAAATCGATTTTCACCCGCCATGCGGTAATCCACGTATAAAGATCATTTTCACAATTTAATAAGGAATGAATACAAATGATTATTCATCATGCATGTGGTAATCCACATAGACAGGTTATTCGAACAGAATAATAAATAATAAAATAACAGAAGGATTCACCATGCATGCGATAGACTGCACAGACAGGTTACTCCCAAAAGAATAATAAATAATAGAACCAGGTCATGCGTAACGCACATACAGGATATTCTGACAGAATAATAAATAATGGAACCAGGTCCGGCGTAAATGCACAGATAGGATATTCCGACAGAATAATAAATAATGGAATCAGGTTCGGCGTAAACGCATAGACAGGATATTCCGACAGAAAAATAAAGAACAGAATAATAGAAGAATTTCACCATGTATGCGGTACTTCGCATAAACAGGTTATTCCAACAGAATAATAAGGAATGGAATAACAGAAGAATTTCACCATGTATGCGGTACTTCGCATATACAGGTTATTCCAACATAATAATAAAGAATGGAATAACAGAAGTTCTCTTCATGAATACGAAAGAAATAATACCCCTTACCTTAGAAGAAACTGGATATTGAAAAAGTGAAGTAGCAGAATACTTTTTTTCTTTCTCTTTATAGTTTCTCTCTCTAGAGGTTAAGTGAATTCGTAAGAAATAATGAAGGAATGAGCTTCTATTTATAGAAGAACTGAAAGTGGCTCTTGGTCTTAACGAAGGGTCAAAATGACTTTTGGTAATATTGAAGAGACAACTACTATTTGTGAAGAGGCAATTAACTCTTGAAAAACCGAAGGGACAAATAACTCTTGGAAAACTGAAGGGACAAATAACTCTTGAAAAACTGAAGGGACAAGTTACTATTAAAATTTTAAATCAACGATCCATATTGATTTACTATTTTAATTCCAACCAACGGTTTGAAAATTAGCACATCTCCTCATAGAATAATATTGTATCCAAAATGATTTGGACCGAAAAGAAATATATTTTTCGGGTGAATAGTACCCCGTGAATAGTACTCCGATACGAAAAGTACTCCGAATACTCGATTAAACAATATAACCTCCAGACATCAATTATTATCGAAATAAATATCGATTTCCACTAACACAAATAATTTTAACATAATGGAACTATCAAATTCATCTTTAATCAAAACGAACTTATTCATCATTAATATTATAACTCACAATATTTAACAACCAGGTCGTTCCCAAGAAAGAGGGGGGCTTTCCAATAAGGATTTCTCCCTATTGGCGCGCAATTAGATTATCTAACCTCTCCTTGACAGAACTTCTAGACATTGTCAATATTACAAATAATAATATGAATAACTTTGTCGTCTCAATTATTGATTTAATAATATAACATATTATACAGATGCTACTGTGACAATAATTGAATTAATAATATGAGAGATATGATGCAGCAATTACTGTAGCAATAATTGAGTATTACTAAGTGACTTCTTACGTAAGCATCAATAATCAATACCGTGTGCTACTATGCAGCCACGCGTATTACTGTACTTTTACTACCGAGTAGTTCAACAGTTTTAAAGGTAACACTTTCGCTGTTATTTTTATAAAAAGATAATTCTTTCGTTTTCTTACTACGATAATACTTCCGTTGTGGGGTCCATCAATGATTATGCCATCGTACGGATATTACCCGATAAAAAAAATATTTTCCGACCAAATGAATATTATATATCAACTTGCATACTTTGCAAAATTTATAAATACTACCCACAACTATAACACTATCTCAAATCTACACCATAATATTTAAAAAATATTTCGAGAAATTTAAATCTTTATTCATAAAATTTGGGGTCTCACATAATCTATCAACAATAACCCAAATCGCATCTACGCCTTGAGAAACCTTGGGAAGACCCGTAACGAAATCTATGGTAACGTGTTCCCACTTCTATTTCGGAATCTCAAGTGGTTGCAATGGATCCTTTGGCACTTGATGCTCCGCCTTTACACGTTGACAAGTTAAACACCTCGAGATAGACTTTGCGGTCTCTCTTTTCATATTGTTCCACCAAAATGTATGTCGAAGATCACGATATATTTTGGTACTTCCAAGGTGAATTGCAAACGGTGTATTGTGTGCCTCCATCATGATCTTGTTCTTCAAATCAGAATCATTAGGAACACAAAGTCTGGAGTGGACTTGAAGTATTCCTTCTTCATCGATTCTTGCTTCCGGAATAGCACCTTCTTGCACTTTCTTCTTCATACGCATCAGCTCCGGGTCTGTGGCTTGACCAACTTTAACTTTATCGATTAAAGTTGGTTCTATGCGTATACTTGACATCATCGCATGGGTCCCCGAAGTCTTGAATTCTATCTTCATCTTTTGTAAATCACACAAAATGGGCCTTTGTGTTGACAACATCACACTCGTTCCCGCATATGATCTTCTACTCAATGCGTCAGCTACCACGTTCGCTTTTCTAGGATGGTATTGAATGGTATGGTCGTAATCTTTCAACAGCTCGAGCCAATGTCGTTGCCGCATATTAAGTTCTTTTTGGGTGAAGAAATATTATGATCCGAATATATCTCCACTTTCTCCCCGTATAAATAGTGCCTCCAGATTTTTAACGCGAAAACAACTGCTGCCAACTCTAGATCATGAGTAGGATAATTTCTCTCATATTCTTTGAGTTGTCGCGAGGCATAGGCTATGACCATCCCATGTTGCATGAGAACACATCCTAACCCTTTGCCTGAAGCATCGCTGTAGATAATAAATCCATCCGAACCAGATGGTATTGTCAGAACAAGTGCCAAAATGAGTCTCCTCTTAAGCTCTTGAAAACTCTTTTCGCATTCCTCGCTCCATACGAATTTTGTATCTTTCCGAGTCAGTTGAGTTAACAGAGTAGCGATTCGAGAAAATCTTTCCACGAATCTCCGATAATAACCAGCTAAACCCAGAAAGCTACGTACTTCGGTTCCTCCCAACTTTGTATTGCTTCAATCTTCGCCGGATCAACAAATACTCCATGTTTTGACACCACGCGCCCAAGGAATGCTACTTCCTCAAGTCAGAACTCGCATTTCTTCAGTTTAGCATATAGCTTGTTATCACGAAGCCTTTGAAGTACTAACTTCAAATGGTGTTCATGATCTTCACGACTTTTAGAATAGATGAGGATATCATCAATAAAAATAACAACAAACTGATCCAAATATTCTTTAAATACTCGGTTCATCATATCCATGAAAGCCGCAGGAGCATTAGTCAATCCAAAAGACATGACTAGGAATTCATAATGCCTGTACCGAGTTCTGAAGGCAATCTTCGGAATATCCTCAGTTTTAATCTTTAGCTGATAATATCCAGAACGAAGATCGATCTTTGAAAAGAATTGTGCTCCTTACAACTGATCAAACAGGTCATCAATGCGAGGTAGCGGATACCTATTCTTGATGGTGACATGGTTCAATTCCCGATAGTCGATACAAAGTCGCATACTCCCGTCTTTCTTCTTTACGAATAAAACAGGAGCAGCCCAAGGAGATGTACTAAGACGAATGAAATCGATGTCCAATAACTCCTGTAGTTGGACCTTTAACTCCTGAAGTTCAATAGGAGCCATTCGATATGGGGTTTTAGAAATGGGCTTTGTACCAGGTTTAAGATCAATAAAGAATTCAACTTCACGTTCTGGGGTAGACCGGAAAGTTCTTTAAGAAATACGTTAGGAAATTCACTAATAACAGAAATATTATTCAAATCTGACGTGTTTTTGTTCAAGTCCATGACATGGGCTAAGAAAGCTTGACATCCGTTTTTTAATAAACGAATGGCCTTATGGCTTGATGTGACACTGATTGACTTTAATGGTTTGGTTGCTTGAATTCGGATAATAGGTTGGTTAGGAATATGAAAACTAATAACCTTATGAAAACAATCAATTCTGGCATGAAGAGTAGTTAACCAATCAATCCCTAAAATCACATCAAAAGCAAGTATGTTTAAAGAGATAAGATCCACAGGTAATGTGATGGTGCCAACTTGGATCAAGCAAGATTTATAAACAGTGGATGTAATGAAAGTTTCTCCTAACGGAGTCTCCACAGATAAATCAAAGTCTAATTTCTCCGGAGTCAAGTTTAAACGTTGAGCACAAGCAGGAGAGAAAAATGAATGGGTAGAACCGGTATCTAATAAGGTATAAACTTCGCAAGAATTTATGATTAGCTTACTCGTAATCACCTTATTTGGGTTCCTCGCATTTTGGTCAGTCACGACACACCCTCTTCCAAGAACTACTGACTTTGATTTGTCTGAGACAGCCTTTGGAGTCACCATCCCCGCTAGACTTGATTTCGCTACAGTATAATCTCGAGCGATATGTCCTTCCTTTCCATAATTATAACATACCTTGAACTGTTGTGGACAATTTGGGCTGATGTGTCCCTCTTTTCCACATTTATAGCATATGATCGGTGGTCGTTCTCCTCCCTTCGAAACAGTTGATACTGGTGCTGACGTCTTCACATTGTCATTATTGAATCTCTTTTTTTTGAAATTTCCACTTGACACGCCTCTTTTGTCTGCATTTTTGTCTGCATTTTTGCCTCCTCGTTGGTTATCATTGCTCCGATGACTGCTGTCACCAGTATGACCCTGGTTGTGGTCCCTCGGTTGAACATACTCATTATCTCGCTCTAATAATTGAGCATTGTTTACAACATCTGATTATAAAGAAAATTTATGAGAGATAAGATATTGTCAAATCTCGGGTTTTAGACCTCTCAGAAATATCCGTGTCATTTGTTCCTCATTCTCTACCAAATAAGGTGCAAACCTGGATAACTCTGCGAACTTCGCCTTGTACTGGGACACCGTCATGTTATTTTGTTCCAGTCTGATAAACTCCACCTCCTTCATATGACGAATACTTTCAGGAAAGTACTTGTCATTGAACAGTTTCTGAAATATTTCTTAAGACATGCTGAGTGCGGCTAGCTGGGTACGCTTCACAGATTCTCACCAGTAATCTGCCTCACCACGGAACATAAAGGTGGCGAATGGAACCTTATGTTCCTCCGTGCATCCCAAGACATCGAATATCTTGGTAATTTGCTTGACCCACGTTTTCGCCTTAATCGGGTCCGGCTTGTCCCAACTCTTTGAACTGCTTGGCTGTGACAAACCGCGCGTTGCTATCATTTCCACCCGTATTTTTTACACGAGTCTCCCTCGTCTGATTTTGCATGAACTGCAAAAAGCTTCTAAACATCCCAGCGTTCATCGTCTGATCAGTGGTGTTGTTTATAGGAGGAACATTGTCGTCCCGTTGCACGTTCTCTTGATTGGTGATTAAAGGTGTCTCCACGGTCTCACTTACTCTGTTGTTAACATTCTCAGTTACCATTCTCAAAAACTGGAATAAAACAAGGGTTAATTAAAGAAATTAACATATCACATAATATTCCTATATTCTGACCAATCAACAAATAAGCTTAGGTATGACACACTAGCGAAGGATTTACTCGTCTCTCCCCTCCTAGTTCTATTCCCCGATCTCCGCCAGAGACCATATCCCTAAGCTCTGATACCAACTGTGACGCCCCCAAAATAGGTATACATCACCCATTCCGAATCGCCAAAAACATGGTACAGAAATAACTACAACTTTATTAATACAACAACACATAAACTGTGAGTTAAAATATAAATATTATCTTCTAGACAATATCCACACTAAAAAATAAGTCCTCATAATAATTATTGATACACTATTTTACAAAATTGTGATGACTATAATAACAACTGCATTGGAACATCACTCCACACCCCGACTACTTCCCGCTATATTCTCGCTTTCTGAGAAGAAAAATAGTACAAAAAAGAAAAAAGGTGAGCTCAACTAGCCTAGTAAAGAATATTATGACTAAGATAATAAAGAACAAATTATCGTTAGTCCTCAACAGGAAAAAATCTGAGAGAATATAATAGATAATAAATTTTAGATCAACAACTGCAGCGGAAACAGTAATCCATTAGAAGAGTTAAGCAGAGAATGATTATACTATCTTCTAAGATTTAAAAGTCCATCATCAATAATTTATTCCTGTAAAGTCAATCATCAATATTTTATTCCTGTAACATCAATTAATATACATCTTGAATCAAATATTCATCTTTGCACTACAGGCCAAAGATATTCATTTGTATCACCAGTTGGTCATGTTCATCTAAACACCTGTTCATCTTTGCACTACGGGCCAAAGATATTCATCTGTTAATCATTCATCTTTGCACTACAGGCCGAGAATATTCAGTAATATCATCATTTAGGACTGAGGATGATGAAAATATTTTAAAAAAAACGAATCTAGTGAGACAAAAGGACAAATATTAGGGATTCCTACTTCAGTTTATCCATGTTCAAAAACACCCCATCATATACCATAGTGGAGTAAAATTCAAGAATAAAGATCAAAACATGGACACAATCAAAGATAATAATAAAAATAGACATCTGAGACAAAGAAGAGAAAATTTTATTTTTCAGTGAATAGTGTCGTATTCGTGAATAGTGTCGTATACGTGAATAGTAACCCCGACACAAAAAGACAAGAATTTCACAAGAGAAATCTTACCAATATTCCGACATAATGATATTGAAAGAAATAATATCATTTAAAAAAAATAATATCTCTTACCTCAAAAAAACAGTACTTCTGACTGGAATACTGGATATAGTGTTGTAGGAACTTGCACCGTATAATAATACTCAAAGTATCAAAATACTCACAAAAATACGCTCGATATTATAGAGAGAGAAAACTTTAGTTTTTGGTGTGATTTTCAATTCTAACCTAAACACCTTATTTATAGGAAAATGCTTAGAACACCAAAGCAGAAAATTTAATCTAATATTAATATAAATAAAATTTTTCACGCCCACCTAAGACCAACTGAATTCAACATGTTTATAACATCTGTGGGGCCCACCCAATTACAAAAAATGTTTTTATGAAAAAAAATATTTAAAACTTCAAAAATCAATTATTCCGGAACTTCAATAATTCATAATAAATAGCCCTTTTTAAAAAAAAATCAAATCTTATGTCTATTCCATAGGAAATTCAATTCTCAACAACTTTGTAAGTTTAAGTTTTTTTTAAATTCTAAATAGAAAATGACCGAAATTCACATACAGACGATTTTACAGGCTATAATTAAATTTCAGTCAAAAATTGGGGTCCATCAACACATAAAATATGTGTTAAATATTTTTTGTAACAAAAATACTCTTCCTCCTCATTTATTCATATATCACACATCCATTGTAAAAATATCACCATTATTATATTATTATAATATAATAATATAGTAAATAAATTATTTTATCAGGAAAGATAAAATATCAATTTTTAACAGTTGTCACTTTTCTAAAAATTCCTCCATTTATATCTACATAAGTAAATATTTTCTTTATCATATAAATCAATAATTAATTATTCATAAATAATATTACAGAATCACAATACTGACAATCAGGTCGTTCCCAGGAAAGAGGGGACTTTCTAATAAGGATTTCTCCTCACTGGCGGACAATTAGGTGACCAAACCTTTCTTTAGACAAAACTTTCTAGACATTGCCAATAATGCTATCTAATAATATTATTAAAATAATATAATTTATTGATCTGATAATGGAAATACTGTGCAGTGACAATTATTGAAACTACAATAATATAAAATATTAACGTAGCAATTATTGAATCAATAAAATAAAATATTGAACAGTAATTACTGCAACAATTATTTAGTAGTGCCTTCTTACGTAAGAATCAATGATTGGTGCAATATCGTGTGTTACTTTGCAACACCGCGTATTACTGTGTTTTAATCACCGGGTATTCCAACAGTGTTAACGGTAACAACTACGCCGTTATTTATAAAAACTTGTACTTGTCGTTTTCTTCATCTAATCGCTTTCCGTTATGGGGCCCACACAAGGCTGCGCCGTCGTACGAATATTCTCCGACAGGAAGAATATTCCACAACCAAACGAATATTCACCGACAAAAATGAATATTTTATAACCACTTGCTTATTTAAAATATTTACACATTTTACCCATAACTAGCCACATTAATCAAATCAACCCTTACTATTTCAAAATAATAAATAGAGGAAATTCAATTTCATTTATAAAAAGTTGAAGTCTTACAACGGGGGCATAATTGGGCATTAAAAATTTAATCCCATCCGCTAGTACTTCTAGCGGATGGCGAAAATTATTTTTTTTGTCGTAGCCCTTCATAATTGCTATGGATGGTATACAGAGCCGGCCCTGGGCAAGGGCCAACAGGGCAACCGCCCAGGGCCCACAGTTAAGGGGGTCTAAATTTTTTATAAGTTTATGTATTTATGTGTATAAAAAAAATAAAATAATAAAAAGATTAGCGATATTATGTATTGAAAATGATATGTTAGAAAATATTAAATATGATAGTATAATTGATGATTTTGCATCTAAAAGTGCAACAAGAAGACATTTTAAATGATGTTTTGTGGTTTAGATTTCATTGGACAAAATTAAAAAAATACACACTGTAGTTGGTAGGTTTTACTGATTACACTATTAATCTTTTAATTTTTCAAATTATACCACTAAACTAATTATTATTTTGAAATTGAGTCATTCCGTTAAAAAAAAAATAAACGGACGTTAATTTTTTTTATTTACAAAACTAATGAATTACTCACTGTAGTTCGCACATTTTACTGATTACACTATTGAACTTTTAATTTTTCAAATTACCCCATCAAACTAATTAAAAATAAGTATTTTAAATATTTTTAAAAATAATTATTATTTTAAGTAAAAAATATTAGAAACTTTTTTTTCTTCATAAAATGAGTAGAGTTTCATAAAATATAGATTCAAAAAAATTAAAGTGATTTTAAATTAAATTAATGTCTATTTAATTTTTTAACAGAATGACCCATTCTTAATATTAGAAATTTTTTAAAAAAAACTAAAAATAGAAATTAAAATAAAAAAACAGTAAAAGATAAATAAAAAAACTGATTCAATTTTTTCAAAAAAAAATTAATAATTTTTATAAATAAATATTATTTTCAAGAAAAAAATTGGAAAATTCTTCATATTTTAAAAAAAAATGAGTAAAATTTTATAAAATATAGATTCAAAAAAATAAACTTTATTTTCAAAAGAAAAAAAAAAGATTTTTTTTTAAAAATCAGTAAAGTTTCATAAAACTTTAATTTTTTTAAATCTTTATTTTATGAAACTTTACTCATTTTATGAAAAAAAATTAAAGTTTCTAATATTTTTTACTGAAAATAATAATTATTTTTAAAAATATTTAAAATAATTATTTTTTAATTAGTTTAATGGGGTAATCTGAAAAATTAAAAATTCAATGGTGTAATCAGTAAAACGTGTCAACTACAGTAAGTAATTCATTAGTTTTGTAGATAAAAAATTAGCGTCCGTTTATTTTTTTAACGGAATAACCCAATTTCAAAATAATAATTAATTTAGTGGGGTAATTTAAAAAATTAAAAGTTCAATTGTGTAATCAATAAAATTGTCAACTACAGTGGGTGTTTCATTAGTTTTACCGATTTCATTAATATTTTTATTTTGTAGGTACATGTGATGATTCTTTGCTTTGATGTCATTTTAAAGTGTTCTTCCTTATCTTTTGTAAATTCTTATAATTTTAATAAAAATAATTAATTGATAATTTATTTATTTATTTATTTAATTTGTATAAAGTGGCACACTTAAAAAATTTGTCCTGGGCCTTAAAAAACCCAGGACCGGCTCTGATGGTATAGATGGTATTTGTTTATTTCTAATCCATAACAAATAAATGATATGAATCATTACCCTATATATATATATATATATATATATATATATATATATATATATATATATATATATATATATATATATATATATATGTATATATATAAATATAAATATATATTATACTCGAATTATGGATCTGAAACTAGTCGTTTCAACTATATGTTTAGAAACAAATTAAACTCCACAAAATATACGAAATGATCTTTATGATCCCATAAGAATATCTTCCTTTCTATGTTTTCTTCTGCCAAATTTCTTCCTTTATTATTTCTTATCTTCATATCAATTAATTTACTACTACTAAAAGAAAATTATATATAACAAGTTTAATTATTCTGATTCTTGAAAATGTGGCACAATAAATAATTATGATGCATGCAAATGAATTAAACAGATTTTGTGTGAGATGAGATCGAAATGGCCGTTACAATATATATATTTTTAATGAGCAATTAATTCTATAATTCCTATGTAGTATATAAATTCCCATGTATCAAACCCATAATTTGCATCATCATCATCATCATCATCATCTCTCTCTCTCTCTCTCTCTCTGCACACATAAAATGGTTTCTATGTTTTTACCAGCTAAAATGATTATGAAAGTCATGTTCTTGTTGAGCTTGGTTATGGCACCAGGCATCCTCACATCTTTTGGAGAGGCCCGTCAACTTGTTGAAAAATCAAAGGTTGGGGGTGAAAATGAAAAAAGACAGACTTTTGTGGAGTATAGTGAAATTAAGGAAAACAAGGATTTAGATGGTGTGAAGACTTTGCCGAAGACTTTTACAAATATCCCATCTGTACCTCCGTTGCCACAAATTCCTAATCTTCCATTTCCATTTCCAATTCCTCCCTTTCCATTTCCAATCCCACCAATTTCCTTTCCAATTCCAATCCCACCAATTTCATTTCCAATTCCAATTCCACCAATTTCATTTCCAATTCCAATTCCACCAATTTCATTTCCATTTCCACTTCCACTTCCACCTCCAATTCCTGCACTTCCCCCGCTTCCAGATTCCCCCTCGGCTCCTTCTAATTGATAAGTAGGATGAAGAAGCAAAGATCTTTAATTCTATGGACTCTTTTGGAAATTCCTATTTTTTCTTTCCTTTTTTTGGTCAAAAAAATAGTTAGGTGCCTTAATATTGTTTAGTTTTTATGTCTATGTATGTTTGTGTTTTCTGTACCCTCTAGGGTTTATTATGATAAATAAAGTACACAAAGTAGCTTTTACTACTAGCTTTATCGCAATTTATGTGGTTTGTTCTGCCAATAAGATAATTACGAATTATTTCAACCCAATAATTCATATTACAAACTAATTAAAAAGCATTTATTTAGTAAAAAAAATCTTATTTTAAAAGTTAAAATAAATTCACATCACAATTTTAGTTTTAAATTTTTTTTATGTATACATATATATTTTATTATACTATATTACATGTCAAGAAAAATTAAACAATATGTAAAATCATCAAGACTTGTACTAAATAATTAATATATAGTACTAAAATAAATGAATCTGAATTATTACCAAAAATTATACTCTTAATGTCCAAATAAAATTAAAAATTATTCAAAAAAATTAAAAATTAACTCAATTAATTTTTTAAATATTAAGGACAACTAGGTTGTGCTTGGCATTAATTAGCAAATTAACCAGTAACTAAATAAATAGAGGAGTATTTGTTACAACGTGCGAATTACAGGGGAAATAGTTTATATCATGCATAACTCAATTATTGACATTGATATACATTGACAAAAAATATTCTTTTTTACAATATAAGCTAGCTATAAAGAGAATAGTTAATTGAATCTTGGGCATAAAACAATATTATTGCAGAATGAATCCCTCAAGTTTCAATTATTGACAAGAGACAGAAATACAACCAATAAAAAAGGTTTTGATTTATGAAGAAGTGGGCTTTCATGCATTTTCAAATCTTGATGGTAGTATATTATTGTTGTTATCAATTGTTTTATGCACTGGGATAATCACCTTTTTTATATATATATATATTGCTATGCTATAAATTAGATACTTGGTGTATTTTTCTTTAATTTGATTTCATGTTACCCTACTTTTGCAATATGGACATGATTTGTAGATTATTACTCCCTCAGTGTCACATTAAATGTTCAGTTTTGATTTCTTTGATTAAATTTACCATTTTTAAAATTATTTTTTGATAAAATTTAGGTGAAAAGATTATAAGCATAAGAAACTAGATAGATGTCTCTTATTTTGATCTAATAAATTATTCTCCCTTCTTGCGGAGTTTGTTTTCCTCTTTTGTATTACTTGTTTTTTTTCTCTCTTTTATGAGGAGATTTCACTATCATCTATCGAGAGATTTTGCTTTCTCCGTTTGAGAGATTCTTTGTTCGTGAAACTTTTTCAGTTCATAAATTGTTGAAGATGTATTATTTTGATTTGGACGTGGTGTTTTCATTGCTGCTTGTTATTCCGTTGTCAAGCTGAAAAATGGTTCGGATCTGCGTACTTTATTATTATTTTGGGGATAGGACTGAATTTCAGAAGTTTATTTGGTGTCCACTAAAGTTATTGTTACGATTAACCATTTTTCTTGATTATCTGATATTTTATTTGAAAGATTTACTTTTTGAGCTTGTTTTTCGTAATCCTTTCATGCATCTTTTGTAACAAATTACATTTTTAATATATTTCAAGAAATTGTGTTGGTGGAATGATGTATTTGGGGAAGATGAAGAGGAGAGTACTGATGCTTTTACATAATGATAAATTTGGAGAAGATAAGGAGCAGAATGGGGGTTGTTATTACTTATTTTTAGAAGGAATTACTATTTTAACATATATTTTTGACATGAGCATACAGTGAATTTCATTCTTATGTGAGATTATACGAAATAATTATCCTTTTTAGAATTATCACAGGAAGATCGAAGAAACAGAGGAAGTTTATGTATTATGGGTAAAATTGTCAAAAAAATATTGATTGCCCTACGACCATTCTTATTCTTATTACCCTGTTAATACCAATGCCCTTTTAAAATTAATTAATTTGACCCAAAAAAATGAGACAAGAGACTAGTCTAAGATTGATGGGCCTGATGACAGCCCGTGCACTTGAAGTAAGCCTAATTTGGAAGTAATATAAAAATAATGCTACAATCACATAAAAAAGTTACATAATATTTACATACATATATCAGGTTTTACATGTCAGACGAGGATCCACAATATGCATGTGTGATAGTAATATTATTGGTAATATAATACTCCCTCAGTTTTAAAATATAAATAAGACAATTATTTTAAAAATAATATATGACATTTTCACATTCAAAATTAGAGTCTTTCCACACGGATCGGAAGATAGACTAGAAAATTGGACCTTGAGTCCTATTTTCCACTTTTCATTCTTTTTTCTCTTTCTCACCCTCTCCACTTTTGACTCCTTTTTTTATGTTTCTTTCTCACTTTATCCATTCAACAAATTTCCCTTCTCTATTGTTTCTTTCTCTTTTCTCTCTCTCTCTCTCTTTTTTACTCTATCAAAACTTTTTTAGAAAATAAAATTGAGTTGAATTTCTTTTTACCTTATGATAATACCTCATGATAATGTGCATGTCTATCATTTATATTATATTTTCTTATTGTCAACGAGATTTTATTTTATTTTCTTATTTAATGTTAATCCATTAAATTTATTTTTTTACTTATTTCAATTATTTTTCAAAAAAATTAAAAAAAATTAGCACGTTGACTAACTTTTTTTGAAAAACAATTTAAATAAGTAAAAAAATAGCATATGATTGCCAAGTATCTTAATTGATTTTTAATGTAACAAGAACATTTAATGTGAGAAATATTATTTGGACAACAATTAATTAAATTGAGGAGCTAGCTAGTATTTTACTACTTGTGAATTGGGATATATCGCTAATAAAGGTGTATTTTTAGTTGAGAAAATTTCTATCATCTTAATTTGACTTAAATATATGATTGATCAATTAAGCATTTTAATATGTAAAACAATTATCACATGCAAAATTTATGAAAGGAATTACATTAACATGCAAAATATATACAACATTTATCACATGCATGTGTAAAACATTTAATTAGCACTATTTAAAATCAATAATTTTAGTATCATCTGAAGCAAAAGATCATGTAAGCCCTAATTAAAGACCAAATGATCAAATCATGATATATAACTAATTTCTTCTTCTTCTTCTTCTTCTTATTTTTTTTCTTTTTTTTTTTTGGGGTTGGTTGGGGTTGGGGTTGGGGTGGGGGTGGGGGCCCTAATTAAATAATGCAATGGATGTCAAGATGCAATATATACCTGAAAAGATAAGCTTCTTTTTCTTGAATATAAGTCCAATTCACTGGTGGGCTGCACACCACAATTGAATGAAATTTCATTAACAGCTAGGATAGGATATAGGATTGATGAGGAGAATTTCATTATTAAAAGTGCTTCCACCAAAAAATCACTAATTGTTTGCTTCTCCTACAAGTGCTTAAAGCCAAAACCTGGCCTCTACTCACTTCTGTATATACCTGATCGATTTACTAGATATATATATATATATACTGACAGTAAATAATAATTTATTTACATGAGGCAATTAAGGCAGCTGGGCCATGCCAATTAAAGTGTACAAAACTTTGTTTTGCTGATCACCAAAGTGTAGAAAACTTATCTAAACTATTAGTAATTAGATGTACAAATGATACGTGAAATGACTCTTTGAAATATTTTCCTATTCCACGTGGTGGCATGGCCCTTCAGTAATTCCAATTCCTATATAAAGCTCATGCATGCCATGTAGAATCTAATGCATAATCTCTCTCTTTCTTTCTCTCTCACACACAAACACACACACACATACACACGTTATGGGTTCTCAGCATTCAGCTAAAATGATTTTTAGTTTCATGTTCTTCTTAAGCTTGGTTATGGCCAGCACTCTCATATCTTTTGGTGAGGCCCGTCAACTTAATGAAAAACCAAAAGTTGGGGAAGAAAATGTAAATGCAGAAAAGGTGGAGGAGCATAATAGAAATAAAACAAAGGAGAATAAGTTGGGTGATCAACATAATTTTTTTGGGAATTTTCCGACTTTGCCACTTGTCCTTCCACTTCCGCTTCCACTTCCGCTTCCACTTCCAACGATTCCAGGACTTCCAAATCTTCCACCTCTACCAAATTTACCATTTGTCCCTCCACTTCCAACAATTCCATTATTACCCCCAATACCAGGACTTCTTCCACCTTTACCAAACTTACCACCTTTACCAAACTTACCATTTGTCCCTCCACTTCCAACAATTCCGTTATTACCCCCAGTACCAGGACTTCTTCCACCTTTACCAAACTTACCACTTGTCCCTCCACTTCCAACAATTCCATTTTTACCCCCAGTGCCAGGACTTCCACAAAATGTTCCGCCTTTACCAACCTTACCATTTGTCCCTCCACTTCCACCAATTCCATTTTTACCCCCAGTACCAGGACTTCCACAAAATGTTCCGCCTTTACCAACCTTACCATTTGTTCCTCCACTTCCAAAAATTCCATTTTTACCCCCAATAAATGTTCCACCTTTACCAACTTTACCATTTGTCCCTCCACTTCCAAGAATTCCATTTTTTCCCCCAGCACCAAGACTTCCTTAGTTGCCAGTTGCCACGTCCAATTCCACATATCCCTGGAGTTCCCCCATTTCCACTCACCTTGCCTTTCCTCATTCCACCTCCTAAAAAATAGAAGAGGCAATGCATGATATTTAAAATTAATTCCTATTTATGTTTGTAGTTAAATTTGGTCCTCCATTTAATAGTATTTTTTTATTCTCTTCCTCTTAATTCTCTTCTTTTTCTTTTTCTTTGGGAAAGATTGACAGGTACCATGCAAGGTTAGCTGAATGCTTTCCAGCTCTATGTTTGTTTTACTTTGTGTGATTTTTGTGTTTGTTGTGATCAATAAAACGAAATATTGTAGTAAGTTTCTTAATTGTATGTCAATTGGTTTATTAATTCTGTCTATTTTTCTACATAATTAGCTATTGTGATCTTGTGTTGGATTAATTTTATACATTGAATATTCATGAAAAATAACCTGATTAATGTGATTGTTGAAATAATCTGAAAAATTGTGTGGATTCTTCTAGAAGACAAATAAATAGAAAATTTAATTGGATTCATTTATTTGGGCACACTTTTGCCATAATATCCTAAAGGAAATCATGGTTAAATTATAAAATGGTCTCAAAGTCTAATATATAAATACATCAACCTCTTTACTTTAAAATCAATTGACTATGAGAAGAGTTAGCCCAACTTATTATATACTAGACATACGTGTGTGTTGAGGGTTACATGTGAACCTAATGAATATGAAACCCCACAGAAAGATAAGCAAACCCAGAAGAACCTAGTCACAAGACAAATTCACCTTGATAAATATGAAACTCTACACAAGATAAGGAAACCCAAAAGAACCTAGTTACAAGACAAGCCCAGAAAAAATCTAATAAACCACGGATAACTATTGACTCAATTGATAAGTGATACTAGTTAAGAAATGAGTAAGTGGTACTAGTTAAGAAATGAATAATTTTTGACCCTTAATAAATGGACTGCAAGAATGAAGGATAACAAGAGTGTTTAATTAGGCCCAAAGATAACCCGATCTGATACCATGCTAGATTTAAAGAGACTCATTATAAAGAACTCATTGTTAGATTGCATTTTTTGGTTGTAAGAAAATTAAGGATTCACATTTTATAAGAGAACGAGAAGGGTTGGTGCAAAGCGTAGCTGACAATTACTTGAAACTTTTAAAATTAAAATTTTAATATAAATTTATTATATTTTTTAAAATAACAAATTAATATGATCATTAGTACGTAGTACTTTTTCAGTTATTTTACAGTAATATATTGTTTTTTGTATTAGCATTAAACAAATTGTGCACTTTAAAAATAAAACTTTGTACATCAAATCTAAAAAGTAAGTGTACCTTTAATTTTAAAATGAAAAGAGTGTTTGACTATTTCTTACAATGATAATTACGGAGGTAGTTGACCTTTTTCTTTTTCTTTGAAAAAATCCATCAAGTTGAGGTGAAAAATAAGGACTTGAGCAACTTGACAATTTTTCATAATTATAGAAAGAAAATATAATTAATTAATTTCATGATGAACTAATTGAGTTTCTAATAAATAAATATCATGCATTAATCTTTCATTATTAGTTTATTGGGTAGCTTGACTAACAGTTACAAGATTAAATTTCTAAAGAGCTAGAGAAATTAGATAGAGTAATTAATTAAGAGACTTGAAAATATATTTCAAGTAACCTAGCTAATTAAACTAATATTGCACCATATATTAATCATCATATATATATATATATGATCATCTTTATTAGCTAGGGCGCCTAGCTAGCTAGCTAGCTAGCTCATATATAATTTTCATGGCTCTCCTTCAGTAGGTGGTGGTGAGCCTGGCTGGTGCTGGTTCTTCTTCGGCCCCGGTAGAGGTTGATCAGATGGAACTGAGGGCTTGCTTGGCAGATTAGGGTCATCGGTCGATATTGGTGGAAACTTGGGAGGAATAATTGGCATGGGCTTTTTGGGAAATATTGGAAACTTAGGCTTAAATTTTCCGAAAGGTGAAGGAAAAAATCCAGGGTTTAAAAAAGTTGGAAATGAAGGCAACAGCGACTCCGTTGGCATGGACTTGTTTCCAACCAACGGCTTTGGAAAAAAGGGCTGATCATTTGGCCATGAATTATGATCCGATGATAAATATTGCGCCGAAATCGGACGAGAAGCCGACGAGATGTCGAAGCTGCAAAGGACGAAGAGGATAAGGAGGAGAAAGTGAAGGAAAATGTGTTTAGTAGTACTAGCCATAGAGAGAGATTAATTAATTAGAATTTGGTTGGACTGTTGGAGAGATGGGAATAATGAAAAATGCATGGGGATAGCTAGGGTTTTATACGTGAGTTTAGACTAGGCAGGCGTGCATGGAATGCATGCATGGTTGCATGACAAGTCGTGCGTTTAACCTAATTAATACGCACTTGAATTTGGTAGAGGGTTCATGGGGTTAGATAGATGGTGTGAGATCGATTTGGGTGAGTTTTAGTTACTCCCTTCGTACCTTAATATAAGTCGTTTTAGAGAAGTGTTTTTGTCCCTTAATATAAGTCGTTTGAAAATTTCAAGTAAGTATTAATTGTTAAGTTTCTAATATTACTCCAAGTATATATATTAAATATAACTTTGATTCTCTTACTATTTTTTGTTCAATAAATAACATTTTATTTTTTTAATACAAGGACAATATAGACAATTGATATTATATTTAATGTTATATAATTATTTTTTTAATACTTGTGCACAATTCTAAAACGACGGAAGGAGTATTAATTAAGTCGGACGACCTTGATCAATTGCTCTTCATTCTTCATGATCTGTCCTAAAATGAAAGACCATTGCTATCCTTTTTAGGAGAGAGGATTATATATAGTTAAGAATTCAATTTGTCAAAGTTTTTTTTTTTTTTTCAAAGTTTATCTCATTTCTTTTTGCTTATATAGTATAAAATGACTAAATATATATTCTCAGGTTTATCATTTCGAGCCCATTATTCATTTAACAAACACCTTTTTTTTTTGGTGAGTTTCCATTATGATTTATGCATGTACCTCATAATCGATCGATAAAATATGAATTTGATAATCGGATATCTACTTAGTAGTGGAATGGATCGCATCACATCACTTGTAGGGACTAAGGTCACGTTTGGATGTCATGGTACTACTTAGAGATTGACTTCAAATATGTGAGACAAAATTTCAGTGGGACATAATAGTATATATTTACCATCTTTATCACACAAAAAAAATTAGAGATATTTTTTTTAAGTCCGTTTTAAAATTAAATTTATATTTTTATAAGAAGACTATAATGTATTTTTAGTTTGTCATTACTTTTATATTATCATTTTTAATATCGCATCGTGCACTACAACTAAATTCTTAGTCAATACTGAAACTATACTTGGAAACGTAAAATTATTTTTAAAAATCGTCGTTTTATAAATATATACCTAATTTTGGAACGGAGGGAGTATATTTACAGCTAATCTCTCTCTCTCTCTCTCTCTCTCTCTCTCTATATATATATATATATATATATATATATATATATATAAACTGGAAAAATGAGAAATTTTGTCAACACCACCTTTGGTTTCATGAAAAAATGATATATTAGTTTCTAAAAACTGATAAATGAGTTTCATGATTAGCCGCCAGCCCCGACAATTTCACATGGCTACTGTTAACATGACTATTTCATAAAAAATTATATACTCGTCTATTTTCACAAAAATCCTAATTTATTTTCTATTAAGCATAAATATTATTCTGTCAGCATAAATATTACTCTGACATTATTAACTAAAACTAATTCATAACCACTGTATTATAGGCTATCCTCTAGACCGGCATTTGTTCAAACAAACACATCCCAATAAAAGTGACTTCAATCGAACTAATTATTCTGAATCCCATTTTCAGGAAAGGTAAAAGAACTTGAAACTAAAATGCCATGTATTTCATAAAAACTAAGAACAAAATTCTGGACAAATAGCCTACTTAATTTGTGGGTGATTAATGATGCAAAATTAGGACTAACATCTACAATATGAGCATCATTTTCGCAGCTCAAGCTTAGAATCTCTCCTCTTTATAGTGATTTTTGAAAGAATGAGGCCTATAAATAAGAAGAAAAAAAACTGAAAAAAGAATGATGAGACCTCAACAAAATCTTTGTTATTTACATGTTCTTCAGATCTCTTCGGTCAATGTTGTAGCTCCGCTCTCCATTCAGGTCCTCCAGACTCGCTGCACAATATTCTATGCATTATTTCCAGTTCTTCGGTATTTGCTTTCTTCAACAATCCTGGCAATACAGTCATAAGCTCCTCGTCAAGTGAATCACAAGGTTTTATTATTAAATTTTCCTGTTCCTATTCCCGCCTTGTCAATTTGATACCGAATATTGTTGCCTTTGTTTCCCCTTCGGAGAAATTTGATCCTAAAGGGTACTTGTTAGCATCTTTAGACTTGCCTTAAGTCACTGTCTGTTCATGGCTGTTATTGATAAACTCCTCCATTAAAAACTTGTTGTTCCAGTATTCCGAGAAGTGATGGTCTGGATCAAGAGCTTCAATAGCCTGAAAACGCTCTTGTTAGCAGAGGTTTTACAACATTCAAACTTAAGAAACTCATTTCAGGAAAAATGAATCTAGTTCTGCTTTCAATGCCCAAAAGAATGGAAAACAGACTTGACACAAACCATCAAGAGAACCATGCTAGACTGCAATAAAAAAACTAGACATATCTGTGAGCTTAAATTCCTAATCCCTCTCCCTGCCCCATTTTTCTCTTCCTCTCAAGAGGGAAAGTTAAAATTACTACACCTAAGAAACTAAGATGCCAAAAAATTTGTTTTGACCACCTATGTTGCATGGACTCGAATGGAGTGTCTGATCAGACACGATATTTCAAAGAGTCCAACACGGGTACTCCTCAATTTTGCTAATTTTTTACACTAAAATAAAGTGTCCAGTATTTATACCTTATGGCCTTATTCGAGTGTCAAGTGTCGAGTGTCGGACATGTGTACTCCATCTTTTGAAGGAACTCTTCGCCTGGTTTTAAGCTTCTTGGGTTGAGAAAGTTTCTAATATATAAAGTTATGTTAAGAAAATTAGCTTTTTCCTAAATTACTACTTGAGAAAGCCAGAACACAATTACTATAACTTTCGGTGAAGACTCAAATAAGCCAAAACACAATTACTTAAGACTTCACCGTGTAAACTCACCCCCACTTTGCCTGAGCATGTTACGACAAACCCACAAGAATATTTGATATCATCTACATATAGCTTTCATTGCCTACGTTTTGTCCTAGCATACAAACAGTTGAGTGAAGTTGATTACCTGAATAATGGATGGGGATTGGAACCCAAACATTTCAAGGCCGTTGATGCCTTGTGGAAAACGCAAAGGGGGAAACACTTTCCCTAGGCTTTGGAGCATTGTGATCTCTTGATTTAGTCTATGCATCACCATTTCCCAGCATTTCTGGGCTGAGACATCAGTAAAGCTCTCATTCGGAGAATCCTCTAGTGTAACCTGAGTTAGTTAATATCATTGAGCGAGACAAATGTCAGGATAACACTACATGGGGAAAAATAAGAATTACAATCTTTGGGTAATATAAATATATGCTTTCTGCAAGTAAAAAGACGTCTGTTAAAACTTCTCCAAAACTTCTCCACCCCAGGTGAGAAGATTTTCAGTACCCACATTTCTTTTTTCTCATTCAATTCTATGCTTAAACAGGACATGTCTATCAACAAAAAGATATTTAAAAAACAAAAAATGGATAAAAAAAGTGAGTATGAATTACAAGTGCTTTAGTGAAAAAATAATATTACTGCAATATCTGTTCTTAGTGTATCACAACAGTCACCGAAACATTAATGCAGTCCTCGTGTTTTCTTAGAAAAGCAAAAGAATCATAAGACATGAATGATAAATGATTTTGCCAATGAATAAAACTTATTAGAAGAATGGAAATTCATCTGAAAGCAAATCATAAAGTGTGGACAGTTCATCAGTAATGCCGTATGCATATAAAAATTTCAAAGAGCCATCCAATTTAATCCTGTACGGTATATTGCAGCTTCAACAAGTGCATTAGTTCATGTTTTGCAGAAGCTCTTTAACTATTATCAAGGCCTCATTTTTATTTTCTTTTTTTGGACAAATTGTAGATTAATACCATACCTTAAATAAAGGCCCAAGAAACCCAGCATCCAGAATTTCTGATATATAGCTACTCATTTCAGTTGGATTGAGCACATTAAAGAACTTGACACGGCTTCTAAATCCTGCAAAAGTAAGCTAATATGAAGATCAAATACATGAAGAATACCTAAATTTAGAAGTAAAAGTTAAACTGAATAGCAAAGATTCTGAAAAGCAGGAAGTCATCCTATGGCAGCATACCTTTAGGGAATATCATCTGCTTATTGCACCATAGCTTTCCAAAAACTGCAGATCCAATATTTACAGGATCAACATCAAAGCTAAACTTTTGTAAGGAACAACTTTGGCTAGCCTGAGATACCTTCACATCTGCGTTGTCTAGGACTTCAGTTTTCTCCAAGCTATTTAATGGAACACCTGAATCTGGATGTCGAACCAAAAGATCAAACCCAAACAACTTATTACCATCAAAAGTACAACAATCCACAACATCCATTGAACAGGAAAGATGATTTTTGTCAGACAGAACATGGGAAACGGAGGAACCAGAGTCACTACCAAGCTGCATGACCTCAGTTTCTCTTTGTGAATCTGACCTGTTAATAGCTGCTTGCACACACATGTTATCACAGGTCTCATCCCCATTTACAATGGTATTGTTATCACATCCATCAGATATTTGCTGCAACCCGCTACCATGTTCATCGGACATGCTATCAAGATTCAAATCAATAGAACATGTATGCCTTAACAAATTATCATCAGCCTTGCCAAGAATTTCTTTTTCGTGCTCATCTGCCATGTTCTGAGATGTACATAGTTTGGTAGTGCCTTGCTTGACTGACTGAAGTACTTCTGAATGTAAAGGCCAATAACTGCAAGGCTCATTAGCATATATGGTTTCTTCTGTTTTTGGAGAGCAAGATGGACCATCCTTTTGCTTGAAACAGCTGATTCCAGAAGTTGCCTCCAGATCCAGTTTAGCAGAATCAATGTCTTCACCATTTACAGGACCCAATCCTAGATCTTCTGAGGCCCATGATTGTACAGCATCCAATTTCCCTTCCAGTGCTTCAACTAATGTGTTTAATTCATCCATGGTGTAGCGGAGAAGGACAAATCTGTCATCTTGTTCACAATCGCAGAGAAGATTTGCATGTTTAAGACATGCAAAACGGTCTGAGGAGCACTTGCAGCAAGCAACGGACATATGTAAATCATAGAAGCATGAAAAACACTCTCTCTCATTAGTCAAACTGAAATCCCTTTCCATCTTTTGAGGCTCTAAATGGGTTGGAAGATGCTCAATTCTTTTCTTTTCTATTTCAACCCTTGTCTGAAAGAAAATGAAAATTCCTTAACAAGAAACCAAATGAAAAAAAAAAGAAAAGAAAAAGAAACCAGATGAGTGCATAATAAAATTTCCATGATAAAGCATAGAAGCAGGTATACAAACACGAACAAATGAATGCATGCGTATCTAAACCAGTGTGCATATATTAAAACTCTATTTTGCATATTTGCACATGCAAGGAAAAATACATATATATTCATGTATCCACACATAAATTTACATAAATATATAATGCGAAATACAGACACACATATATTTAAACATAATACTTTTTATATCAATCACCTTAACTGACTTGGTTAGTATTCCGTCCTTCCCACATACACTTTTCCAACTCAAATTTTTTGGATTCTCAATTTTAAGAACAGAAAGCTCCCAAAGTGCTCGAATGGCTTCCCTTGCTGATTCTAATAGCAATTTGTCGTGAGACAGCGATGTCTTGCGGTGTTGCTCACTGTAGAGCTCCACTGCACTTTGCCCATGCTCTAACCAATCAACTGGGGCAACATTGACAGCCTCTGCACAATTGAAGCCACAATTGAATCCTGCATGGTATGCCCTTGGGAAGGTAAGAACGAACTCCCCGGAATGCTGAACAACTCGATGCACTGGCACACCCTCAGACTTTAGGACCGAAGGAGACAGCTGAGTAACCTGTCACAGGACGGAGATTATAATTGTATACAGCTATGAATATCAACTAGATTAAATCATAACAAGATGTTTGGTGTTACCCATTTTGAAGCTATATATCACACTTGCGTTGGTGAGAAAATTATTTTCCCACTACAATATACAGAACCACCCCATCACACCTACCGCTACCCATAAGTCCTCAAACAATTTTTCTTGGAAGTAAATAGCCATAACCACTAAAAAAATTCAATATATATATAGATATCACAAAATCTCGAAAAAGAAAGTGAACAAACATTGTGGGCTAGTAACAAGTATGATGCATAGACATAAAAAAAAATATGAAAGTCAAAATTCCATAACTTGGTGATATTGTACCATTATTGTGATCGAGACCAAGTGACCTTGACCATGGTGAGTTTTGTTCCTAAGAGATAAGCGCATAACAACGAGAAAGGAGTCTATAACATGGTTGAAGTAAAAGCAACCTCCCTAAGTATTAATTTTAGTCAAGTACAAAAGATATATTTGGATATTAAAACCAGTGTTTCACATTCCTAAATAAATCAATATGCATACTTGTGTGTCCATGAGCAAGAAAACCTATTGCACAACTCATTCAGTGGAATCTGATTATAGAGATTTAATAGATCATAAACACAATTAAGTGTGAGATATAAAAGTGATTGGCCATAATATAATCATCGTACTAGAAATAAAAACTCACGAGTTCATGAAGTAAACCCGGTTGTTCCTCAAATAAATCTGGAAGGTGCTTTCTCATTGCAGCCTCTAAAGAAGAAGCATGGGTTCCAGGCACGCCATACCATATTTTTGGATCTCCCCAATGTAGATAGTTTAATGAGTAAAGGTGGTGGTCCTCTACATGCTTTTCCAAGGGAAAAAGGAAAAGAGACAACAAAAGAGAACCACATGTCAGTCACAAACTCCAATAGACAACTGATTATCTGTTTTTACAACACAAACACACAGAATATACCGTTCCATATAAATAGATGGAGCGGTCACGATGAGCCTGAGTAGAATTTAACTCTTGAATTACTAAGCATTCCATAAATCCGTGTTACTGTGGTAACTTAGAAAACCAGTAAAACAGAAAAAGTGAAGACTATTTCACCGAATTTGGTAAGATCTAATATAACTAGCTTCCTCTTAATTATATACATAAAATTACTTGTATTACAGCAAAGCATTTAATTTATTTACTCGTGTTCTTAAAGAATATGCTTCCTTTCACTTCTTAATTCCATCTAGTATATTTACTACTTAAATTTAACTTCTAGATATCAATTTGTTGGCATTCAGAGTCTGTTTTTCTTTTTTTTTTAAATGACAAAAATGGTTAAGAGTTCATAATATTTACCCAGCAAAATGATGAGAAACACATTCCAACATAAAGCCATGGCACTAGAACTCCGGAGATATCACATCCTTCGAAACAAAGTACGGAACCTGGAAGACGGGGGAAGTTATTCAAATTCCAGCCTGAAGACACGTATTGATCTGATTCACATTCAGATAGCAATGGTGACACCTTGGGGAACCCACTCCCAAATACTCCGGTTTCCAAATCAGCTCCATAGTATACCTAAAATATCAAATATGAACATCATTTATAAGGCATGTAAAGGGCAGATAAAATACATGTAAGGAACAGTAATAATCAATTATAAATTACCTCGACTTCATCCGTTGGTTGTTCAATGATTCGCCAGTATTCACCTTCGATATCTTCAATGGAGGGTTCTCGTATCTGCTTTTTCCCAGTCGCACTCTCATCAATAATTCCTTCTTCCTCCGCATCCTTCATCCCAAAATAACACTCTTTGAAGTTGCAGGAAATTTTCTGAAAGTCCTCAAATGTATAATCTGATCCAGTCTGGAAACCAAATTTCTCCTCCGCGTCAGAAGAAATATTTAGTTTTGAAGCTTCAGAACCAGGACGTTTCCTTTTGTAGGCCATCTTTGATTGTCTCCTTCGTTTACGCTTCCGGCCTCTTTTTTTCTTCATGGGCTCCCTATTTTGAAGCAGGTCAACTTGCTGAATTCGCGTCGAGAATTTAGCATTTTCCCATATACTCTTGTCTTTAAGAGAACAGGGTGGATTCCAGGAAGGAGGAGGTATTATTCTACATATACCATATGCTTCGGCAATTGGGCGTATCCTTGCTATGTAACCAAGGGTATTTTGAAATTCCTAATAAATAAACAGTTGGGCTAAGACGGTCATCTAATCGATATTACATTAATCTTAATTTCGTTTCTAAATCGAAAAATAAACAAAAAATTAAAATACCTCATCAGAAGGGTAAAATACAGGAGCTTCATCAATAACTGGCCTGCATGCCTCATCCGGATTCCATCTAGTTAATATCTATTACAACACACAGAAACAACCTCACATGATGAGTATCAAGAAAGTACAGTGTTAAAAATTATTGTTGCATACTCTTTGAACAATTTCGAATAAGGAATTCGTATAAACATAAGTTCCTCAACACGTGAAGCATTCACTATCTTAACATAAAACCATTTAAATAAGAGCAAACATGAAAGGTTGGTATATGTTATTCGACAACTAAATTTACAGATACCCCAGGTTTGTACCTTTTGTCTTCTAGGACTACCTGAGCACTCATGGCTGTTATCATTTTTCTGGGCATGCCTGAAAGATTGATCCTGCAAATAAGTGAATAATATTTCAAATTCTTTGCTTTTACTTATGGATTTTCCAAGTGTGTAACTTTGTAACACAAACTTATGCAGGTGAACCATTAAATGCAAGTGAAAAGTGCAAAAGTAAAACTTCACAAGAGTTTTAAATTTCAAGTACCGATTTGGAGGGCTAAGATAATTGGAGGATACGAGAAATCAACAATCAATTTAAAGGACATATCAAACAAGTTTTAACAAAGTGGTTAAGGCAGGTAAGATATCCTTGCAAAGAGCATAATAACATTTTACCAATGTTCTAAAAGGCGCTAGGCGGGGAGGCAGGCGGCCAGGGGGAGCCTAGCTCCTAGGCGGGATTTTTTATTTTAAGCAAATTTTAATATTTTATCTTATATTTATCCAAACAAAACAATAATATAAAGCAAAACAATCTATAATAAAGATAATAAAAGTATTTGCTTAAAGTTCAAATACACATCCATATTGGTAATGTTGAAATTCAAACACAAACATGCAATTGTTCAAAGTTCAAACATATTTTTAACGTATTAGTTTTATTCATAAACAAGATTGCTATTAAATAATAAAATTTAAAATTTCAAGAATTTAATTCAATATTAAAACTTAAGAAGCCAAACATAAATTTAACTAAATATTACAAATGTATCATCATTTATATAATTAGAAGTTGGTACAAGTTCAAAAAATTACAACTATAATAAAATTATCCATTTTGACTTGATATTGTTTGTTTCTTGTTGTGATTTGATATGTTACAACCTGTATTATGAATATGGTAAATCATTAGAAAAATAAATATATCAAGATTTGGTTTTGGTAATTATTAAAATAAATAAAAAAACTCTTCGCCTAGACCCCACCTAAGCACCGCCTAATTTTCTGGAGGAATTTTTTTGCCGCCTTAGGCCTAAGTGAGGCGCCAGGGGGTCCTAATGCCTAGGCGAGGTGCCAAGGGGGGCCTAGGGCCTAGGGCCTAGGGGGGCGCCAAGGGGGGCCTAGGCGGACCTAGGCGGGTATTTTTAGAACACTGCATTTTACAAGTAATTTTTAAAGAAGATAGCAGGTAAAACATATTAACAATATTCAAGTTAAGAATGAGAACCATTAAACACTTTGTAAAATGTAAAGCAGATTGGAAATAGAAAAAAAAATCCACAGGAGAAAATGGAGCATATAATGTGAAATAAACCAACTTTAACGAGATTGAAGAGAAAGAGATTAGGAGTAAACAGTAAAAATTAAATATAAAGAAAAGAGAAAAAGTAACAATATCAAAAAACATAAACCTTCATCTTCTTTTGTCTACGTCTGAGTAACGGTTTAACTTTTTTTTCATCAGAATGATTAACCGCAATATCCATCTCCATAGGTTTCTGATCAGTGGTTGTATCCATGACAAAACTGCCTGGAAGGCTGAAACATAAGAAAAAGGTATTAGAACTTTGTCCTCGACTCCTCGGTACAAAGCATATCAAAGAGAAAAATTCACAAGTTGAGAATACAGGATCCAATCAAGTGAAACAGTTGTTTTTACAATCTATGAAATTTAAATTTCAACTGCAACACACCACTTGAAAAGGGGAAAGAAAATTTTACAAAAAAGAAATATAAACAAATGATACTAACGTTGAAACATAGAGGAATATTCTTAAGGATTATAGAAGAGGAAAGTAACAGCAAAGAGACAGGATATATGTCATATTGGATAGTTGACACTACCACTGTCCCAAGTTAAGAAACTATTTGTTTAGAAGATACCACAATAGATAACACACCAGATATAAGACACATGATGCAGTAAATTAACAACAATCTTATCAAAGATTATGAGGGAGGCTTTTGTTGGCTAGTAACTACTAGTCATTATAAAGGTTTCCACGTCATTTAATATGTATGCAACAGTCGTGACTCATACTTGGAGGAGAGTAAAATACCCCTGGTTCATTCTGGGAGAAATTTTTTTAAAGTAAATTTAAAGTGTTTCTAATAAGATAATGCAAGTAAATTAAAGCTGAAATTACAGATACCCACAAAAGGCATATCAAATCTGGAATTATCTCTAAAATCAATGCTATCTCAGATTATTGTTATTTTGAGATTTGCAAGTTTTATGTGGTTTGTCTTCTGTAATGCCAGGGGTCTCAAATGAAGTGGTGCTAAATAAGACAAATGGTACTTTATGACATAGCCAATAAATAAATGTAATGATACCATGTCATTTGAGAAACTATTTGATACAAAAAAATTGAGACCAGTAGCATTATCCCTTGAGTTTAGGTAATGAAGGCAATTGACATAGGTTACATGTGGCAAGATTTAATTTGGGAAATAAAAGGTGCTATTGAGTACTGACTACGTTGCAACATATAGGACTCATTAGATAGAATTAACTCAAAACAACAGGATCCCCTTATATGCTATGGATGGTCATGTTAGAAGCTCAAAAATACTCTTTTGCCTTCCATTAGCCAAAATTGTTAGTACTTGGACACTCTAAAACCTGTTTAGCCATCTAGCTTGCTTTAGATACTGCAAATAAGGGGGCATTCGTAAAGGTTGTCGAAAAATCACACTTTCTATGGCTAAGGCATGGGGAACAACAATAGCATAGCACATGATAACCATTTAAAAAACATTAGGTCATCAATACTTCCAGCTATTTTTCATATGTTTTCCTTATTAAAAATCTGAAACCATCCAAGTGATACAACTAAATCAACAAGAGTCATTAAGGACACGAAGGAGAAGAATCAGCTAGCTAAATGTAAGAAGACGACACAGCTCCGACAAATAGGGTCAGTTATATTTCATTATCAAATAGTTTTCATAAAGCAAATGGTGTTCAAAGATCAATAGCATTTCCTTGAGTAAGCAATGGTTATTCTTTCACAGACACAATTATCCGAAGAAACATGATATCTAAAATATTATATTCCTAGAACAATAACTTCGACATTAAAACAAAATCAGAGAGAAACAGATTCAGATCTGCAGATACATTCTAAGGTAGGTACTATCCCCTCTTATGTAACCAATTTTACAATTTTATCATCTCTGCCCATTAAATTGGGAAAACTGAACACAACGAGGAATATTTTCGCCCGAACAATATGCCTTTTATGGAGCACATGCACATTACAAATTTGGGTAAACATGAGAGAACAATTTTACAGATTAATGATAGAAACAATAGAAATTTCACAATTGTGTAATGATTCACAAGCAAATAAAATTATAGGCAAATTTCTGTAAACAAGTAAGGATTCATACACACAAATTGGTGAGAACAGAAACAATTATAGAAATCTAACCTCTTTGGTGGCGAAACTCTCTGTTGCCAATAAGAACTAATTTACTGATAGAACAGGTTGTTAAACCTAATCTGCAAAAATAAAACCCTTTTACTGACCCACCCAATTCAAGGGCAGACCCCAAATCACCAAAGATTGAAACTTTATGAACAATTCTTTCCACAACACCTTCCCACAAAACAAAAAGAAGAAAATAAACAAAACAAAACAAAACTGCTATATTCAACCTGAATTGCTACAACAAGAATCTTAAACTCCCATGTAAACAGTTTCAACTTTTTTCTTTTTTAAAGAAACAAAATCAACCCCTAGAATATAAAATTTACTCAAAGAAACAACCAATAAAGACCCAAATTTGCATTTATCTAATCAAACCCTATTCCCAAATACATTTTTGAATAGAATAATTCAACACGCCATGATATTCACTCACAAATGAATCTTTACCCATAAGAAAAGGGAAAGGTTAAAAAGACCAAAGTAAAAATTAAAAAACATATACCAAAAAAATAGATAGCTAAATGTCAATGAATATGAACAGAACAGTACAAAAATTGGAAGAAGAAAAAAAACCCAAATATCATATAATTTCATGGATTTAATATTATATGATGCATAAAGTAAGAGAATTACCTCAAGAGAAGCTAAAAATTCCACGTTGAAGTTGGGGTTTATTTTCTTTGAAATTAAATAATGAGTTTTTTATTTAAGAAACAAAGGAGTATAATAATAATAATAATAATAATAATAATAATAATAATAATAATAAGGTGGGGATAAGTGGATAACTGATAAGGACTAAGAAGTTGGATCTTGAGAGAAAATAGGAGAGAGAAAGAGATTTACAATTTTAGAAGGAGAAGGAAGAGATTTTAGAGAGAGAAAGTAAGTCAACTTAGAAGAGGTTATAAGAGGTAGTACATTTTTTTATTTATTGTTTATTTTATTTTTTTACAATTACTACAAGTATAAATTTTTTACGGTTGTACTTTTTTATAATGATTTCTTTCTTACTGAAAATAATACTGTTATTACATAAAAAAATAATTACATAATGTTTACATATACATGTATTATAATACCCGGTAAAAAAAATAATAAAATAAATAAATAATATTTAAATCTATATTTTAATTGGGTTTTTCTTATATTGGGTCAAATTGTATTTAATTTGTGTGAACTATAATAAGTATGTGATTATATTAATTTGGGCTTTTATACTAATTGGGTCTAAATTGTATTTGGGTAATATTAAAATCCTATTAAAATTAGTAGACACAATAAGATATATAAATAAACAAGTAAAACCTAATCCTACTTTCTTATACGAATCAAAAAAAAAAAAAAGGGTAGCGACTAAGAGAACGAAACAAGAGCCGCAAGAGATCAACCCATATTCAATTGCTAAGAATTTTTCGGTAAGTGATGACAGTCATGATAGTTTATATATATATATATATATATATATATATATATATATATATATATATATATATATAGTTTGGTTGCTTTATATATATAGAGTTTGATTGCAGGATTGTTAGTTTTTTTTTATATGAAGTAAAATGAGTACTTTGTTTAATAGATATTATCTTTTTGTAATATATAGATCTCTCGTGTATCAAGTACTGATACCCTTTTTTTGGTACTAATATTTATATGAATTGATGATTGCCTTTTTTCAAAAAAAAAAAAACACGTTAATAGCATGAAGGCTATTGTAGTGTTGTATTATAGTAAGAATTATATATATACATCAAGTTGATTAATTTCCTAGCATGATTCTATTATCTTATTTATATATATATAAATGCTTCGTGGGTGCAGGCTTGCATCACTGCTGCAGGTGTTGATTATTTTCACTATGAAATTGTATACAGAGTTATAAATCAATTGAAGTTTATATATTAATTTGAATTAATTAATTTTGTGGACATAGTTATAAAAGTTTTAATAATAAATTTAATAGTATTATGTAATTAATGATTGGATTGTAATAAAATCTTATTAAATTATTTAAATTGAGCGGAAGGAATTTAAAGAGTTATATTTGGAATATAAATTTTGGAGTATTAATAATTGATATAAAGCGATGATTAAAGGCATATTAAATAGATTATGAATTATTTTAAAATTATTAGTTTGGATTATTTTTAATTTGAGGTAAATATGTTTAGGTGGTGAATAACGTTTCGTATTTGATATCGTTGGCATTTGAGGGTAACATTTTGTGGAGTGTGCTATAAATGGTTTGGAAGTATCAGGTACGGATTCCATACTCTTTCAGCGATACTCTTGTTAAATTTTATTTGTTCATTTGTTTCCTTATTTCGAATTATGTTATGATTTCACATAATTATTTCATGTGAAATAAATATATTAGTTTCATTTTGGAGTTGATACACATGACTCGTATTTGTATTATTTGAATTAAGATATCATGTTTAGTATTTATTTTTGATAATTGTAGAGCGGTACATGTTGCTACCTTCTTTTTAAGACTATAATTTGATTTGGTTCAACATGTACATATAAAACCATTTTGTTGGTATTATGTCGCATGTGTTGTGACATGATATTTTTGTTAGAATATACCGTAGGGTATACTTGAGCTATAACCACCAGTGGGGGTACCACAGGCATGTCGTCTTGGCACGAGAGACATGACACTCTCCGTGACGGTGTGATTAGTCCACGGCGTCTCCGTTTTGGGCTCCGAAAGAAGTGGGCCATTTGGTGTTTTGTTGTGGGAGGCGTACGGGTTAACTCTAGATTTCTGTTCTGCGGATTGGTGATGTTGTGCCAAACATACCTATCCGATTTGCATACATTTGGATTCGCGGTCCAATGTGTGATTGCCTGTGTGGCATTATTTTAACTTGCCTGTGTGGCATTGTTTTGATGTGCCTGTGTGGCATTGTTTTGGTTGCTTATGTGGCATCATTTGATTTACCTGTGTGGCATTATTTTGACTTGCATGTGTGGCAAGGTATATTTCTGAGCTCATTCGATATGAAATCACTCCAGCCATTTGTTTCAGCCTATTATTTTATTGGATTAGTTTTGCTTATTTTTGTTCAGTTCAAGTCATTGAGTTAGTTACTTCAGTTCGTTATTTCTTTATTCTCTTATTGGTGTCGTCAATTACGTTGATTCAGATATATTCATTACGTTAATTCAGATATATTCCATTCAGATCTTTAGATATTATATTTTCGTTCGTATTTGCACTTGAGGCTTTGTTCAGTATTTTGTCTCACTTATTTTCGTATATCACTTGTATATCTTTTGTATATCTGTATCCGTATTGGGCAATTGGTTCATGCTGTGTTTTTCTTCCGGCAGGTTTGCAGGGTGATTCAGGGCTATTGTGATGAGATTTTTGCCTTTGACCATTTAGGTTAATTCAAATTTTAAGTTTTGATTATTTTGATTCTAGTTGGAGAATTGTATTTAGTACGCTATTAATGGATCACCACTATTAATATTTTGAGATTATTAGTGCTCTATTTTTTTTTTTGAGGTTTGTTGTGCTTTGCACGTGACCTCCCTTTCCTTTTCGAGAATGGGGTGTTACATGTATATTGTCGATTTCATATCAGGCGGGAACTCACAATATATATGTATATATATAAATATTATATGACTCTTTTTTATGTAATAGTAGTATTGGTGTTTTTATTTCTTTGGAATGTACTATCCCAGTCCCTAGGATAGGATAGGAGTACTATATTTTTATTTTCTGGTTACTAGATTTGTTGTCGATTTTATTGGGAAAGGGCAAAATAGGAAAGTCAGGTCGGATTTGTATCCCTACACCATTTCTGATTGAAAAATATTTATTATCAAAGCTATATTAATTTCTATAGAAATAAATGAAAATTATTTGTAACATTTATAATTCCTTTTTTGTAATGTCATGACATTTATTCGATTGATATGTGGAATGATTTTAGTAAAAAAAAATTAAAATTAAAATAAAGCATTATTTTTTTCCCTCGAAAACAATCAATTCATTACTATTTATGTTATTTCTTTTATTTTAAACTTAGAAGGTAACAATCTTGTTTTACAAAATGATCTTAGCATAATTAATGGACTAAATTAGATCGTATTTAACTTTCATAAGATGTTAACTTTAATTTTGAAAGTGAGCACTACTGTCCTTGACCAGCAGTTGCGAAGTCAGAATTTTGATTTAACGGGGTCAAAAAATTGTGATCCTATAAATAATTTGGTGGGTGTTCGGGGCTGCGTTGTCGAGCCAATTTTTTTAAATAATTTTGTGCTTTCTGTCCGGTTGCAACATGTATTTGGTTACAATATTGTTAATATAACATGTAATAAAATTATATATATATATATATATATATATATATATATATATGTAAGACCCCAACTTTTATAAATAAAGATGAATTTTCTATAAATATCATTTTTGAATATTATGGAGTTAATTTGATATAATGTTATAGTTGTGGGTAATATTTATAAATTTTGCAAAGTAAGCAAGTTGTTATAAAATATTCGTTTGGTCAGAGAATATTCTTTTTGTCGGGGAATATTCGTACGACGGCACAATCATTGGTGGACCCCACAACGGAATTATTGTCGGATTGAGAAAACGACAGAATTATCTTTCTATAAAAAAATAACGGCTGAGGTGTTACCGTTAAAACCGTTAAAACTGTTGAACTACTCGGTAGTAAAAGTACAGTAATACGCGTGGTTGCATAGTAGCACACGGTATTGATTATTGATGCTTACGTGAGAAGTCACTCAGCTATACTCAATTATTGCTACAGTAATTGCTGCATCATATCTCTTAAATTATTGTCATAGTATCATCTGTATAATATGTTATATTATTAAATCAATAATTGAGACGTTGTGGTAAGTTTGGTTATTTTATGGGGGGCCATATGTCATCATCTAAGAGTCTCTTCGTCAATAGTAATTATCGTCGTCAATAGTAATTACCGTCGTCAATAGTATTTATCTTGGTCAATAGTAATTACCTTCGTCAATAGTATTTACCTTGGTCAATAGTAATTACCTTCGTCAATAGTATTTACCTTGGTCAATAGTAATTACCTTCGTCAATTGTATTTACCTTGGTCAATAGTAATTACTTTCGTCAATAGTAGTTGTCCCTTCAATATTACCAAGAGTCATTTGACCCTTCGTTAAGACCAAGAGTCATTTGACCCTTCGTTAAGACCAAGAGCCACCCTCAGTTTTTCTATAAATAGAGGCCTAGGGCTTCATTATTTTTCACGAATTCATTCAAGCTATAGAGAGAGAAAGTATAGAGAGAATAAGAGAGAGAGAGAATAAAAGTATTCTGCTACATCACTTTTCCAATATCCAGTTCTTTTAAGGTAGGGAATATTATTTCATGAAGAGAACTTCTGTTATTCCATTCGTTATTATTCTGTTGGAATAACCAGTATACGCGGTCTACCCTATACTTGGTGACATTCCTCTATTATTCTGTTGGAACATCCTGTCTGTGTGTTTTACACCGGACCTGGTTCCGTTTATTATTCTGTTGGAACATCCTGTCTGTGTGTTTTACACCGGACCTGGTTCCGTTTTTATTATTATTCTGTTGGAACATCCTGTCTGTGTGTTTTACACCGGACCTGGTTCCATTATTTATTATTCTGTCGGAATATCCTGTCTGTGCGTTTACGCCGGACCTGGTTCCATTATTTATTATTCTGTTGGAATAACCTGTCTGTGCGGTCTATCGCATGCATGGTGATTTCTTTTGTTATTCCATTCTTTATTATACTCAGTTGGTTAAGTTTTGACTTCTATACTCCATGAAATTTGTAGAATATCCTTGATAGTTGCGTTTCATCCAGTATCTTTTCAAGAAAATATTCTTCTAAGCATTCTTGAATTTTACTCCACAATGCAGTATCATGTTGACAATTTGGACGTTGTTAATTCCTGGATAAATTAATTCTTGAACTTGTTTTATTGAATTCTTATATCATTGTCATCATCCTCATGTTTATAAAATGTTAAAAGTCATCTGTGGCCTGTAGTGCATAGATGGACTTGGTATGATTATGACCAGGGATTATTCGGTATAATCATGACCGTAATGTTACAAATGATGTGGTAAAAGTCCTCATTGGCCCGTAGTGCATTGATGGACAGTTGTTGGCATGATCATGACCATTAATGAATACACGAATATCATTGGCCGTAGTGCAGGGGTGATTCGATGATGTGGATTATTTTATTAAGCTGAGTCTCAGCGATCACAGTGTTGAAAAACCTTTTAAATCATAAAAGATAGTAGAGTTTATTTTCTACTTGACTCTTTTAATGGATTGCTTGTTCCGCTGCAGTTAAACTTGATGTCTATTATATTTTATCAGTTTAACATTGTTGAAGGCTAATGATAATTTATTCTGCATTATCTTAGTCATAATATTTCTTACTGGGCTAGTTGAGCTCACCCTTTCTTTCACTGTTCTCTTCAGGAAATGAGAACGTAGCTGGGGCAAGTCGGGGAACGGAGTGATGGTCTGAAGAATAGTATTAGTTAGTAGTCCTCACTATTCTATATAATGGTGTGTTAATAAATGTAATGAGGACTCCTTTTGAGTATGAATACTCTCTAGAAGATAATATTTGTATTCAAACTCACAGTTTATGTTTTGTCGTATTGTACACGACAGTTGTATTATTAAGTTGTATTTGTATTCTGTACTATGTATCTGACGACTCAAGATGGGTGATGTATACCTATTTTTGGGGGCGTCACAGTTGGTATCAGAGCTTAGGGATATGATCCCTGGCTAAGATGTGAGAATAGAACTAGGAGGGGAGAGACGAGGAATTCCTTCGCTAGTACGACATACCTAAGTTTATTTGCATGGTATTTAATTGGTCGGTCATAATATAAGGATAATATATGACATATCAATTAATTTTTATTTTGTGGCAGTATCTGAAAATGGCATCTGAGAACGTTGAGAATAGCAATGGAGCACAGACGACTGTTGATTCACCACATATCAATAATCAGGATAATGTGCATCAGGAAGGTGTCAATCCTCATGCAAACAACAACACTGACCAAATGATGAATGATCAAATGTTCAGAGGCTTTATGCAATTCATGCAACAACAGGTGAAAGCGGCTCCTGTCCACAACGTAGGTGGAAATACTGGAAACTCTCTGGCGGTCACCGCTAAACAGTTTAAGGAGCTGGGACCACCGGAGTTTAAGGGAGAACCCAAACCACTTGTAGCTGAAACATGGATAAAGCAGATCACCAAGATATTTGATGTCTTGGGTTGCTCCGAGGAGCAAAAGGTTCCCTTTGCCGCCTTTATGTTGCGAGGAGAGGCAGATTACTGGTGGGAATCGATAAAGCGTACTCAACCTGCCGCACTGAAGATGTCCTGGGAGAAGTTCCAAGAGCTGTTTAACGACAAATACTTTCCCGAGAGTATTCGTCACATGAAGGAGGTGGAGTTCATCAAATTGGAGCAGAATAATATGACCGTGTTGCAGTACGAGGCAAAATTTGCGGAGTTATCCCGGTTTGCGTCCCACCTGGTGGATAATGAAGAAAGAATGACGCGGATGTTTTTAAGAGGTTTGAAGCCGGAGATACGTCAACATCTTGTTTCTCATAAACTGTGTTTGTATTCAGATGTTGTAAATAGGGCTCAGTTGGTGGAGCGCGATAACGAGACAACGCAACCAAAAGAGAGCAGCCGGCAAAATGATAATACCAGTGAGAGCAGTCATCGAAGCGGTGACAACAAGCGTGGAGGGAATCAACAGGCCAGAAATGGTAACCACTTCGGTGGTAATCAGGGCCAAAACAATAAGAATGGACATTTCAAGAAGAGGAGATTCAACAATGATGGAAAGACGTCAGCACCAGCACCTGTCGTTAAGGAAGGAGAACGACCACCTATCATATGTTTCAAATGCGGAGGGGAGGGGCACATCAGTCCAAACTGCGCGATGCCGTCCAAAGCATGTTATAATTGTGGAAGAGAAGGTCATTTAGCCCGATTTTGTCGTTTACCGAAGACAAATTCAGCTAGGATGGAGGCACCAAAAGCCGTCCCAGAAAAGTCAAAACCGGTTGTGCAAGGGAGAGCGTTTGTTGTGAACTCCCAGAGAGCAAGGAACCCGAATGAGGTCATCACGGGTAAGCTTATTATAAACTCTAAAGAAGTTTATACTTTATTTGATACCGGTTCAACCCATTCTTTTATTTCTCCTACTTGCGCTCATCGATTAAATTTGATTCCGGAGAAATTAGACTTTGACTTATCTGTGGAAACTCCGTTGGGAGAAACCTTCATTACCTCCACTGTTTATAAGTCTTGTTTGATTCAAGTTGGTACCCACACATTACCTATCGATCTGATTTCATTAAAAATACTTGCATTTGACGTGATTCTAGGGATTGATTGGTTAACTACTCATTATGCAAAAATTGATTGTTTTCGTAAGGTTGTTAGCTTTCATATTCCTAATCGACCTATTATGCGAATTCAAGCAACCAAACCATTAAAATCAATCGCTGTCATCTCAAGTCATAAAGCTATTCGTTTATTGAAAAACGGATGTCAAGCTTTCTTAGCTCATGTCACAGATCTAAACAAAAATACGTCAGTTTTGAATGATATTTCTATTGTTAATAAATTCCCTGACGTATTCCCTGAAGAACTTCCTGGCCTACCCCCAGAGCGTGAAATTGAATTTTGTATCGACCTTGAACCCGGTACAAAACCCATTTCCAAAGCCCCATATCGAATGGCTCCTATTGAACTTCAGGAGTTAAAGATCCAACTGCAGGAATTGTTAGACATTGGCTTTATTCGTCCTAGTACTTCTCCTTGGGGAGCTCCTGTTCTATTCGTGAAGAAGAAAGATGGAAGTATGCGACTTTGTATTGATTATCGGGAGTTGAATCATGTCACCATCAAAAACAGGTACCCATTGCCACGTATTGATGACCTGTTTGACCAGTTGCAAGGAGCACAATTCTTTTCAAAGATCGATCTTCGTTCTGGATATCATCAGCTGAAGGTTAGAACTGAGGATATTCCAAAGACGGCTTTTAGAACTCGGTATGGGCATTATGAATTCTTAGTTATGTCCTTTGGATTGACTAATGCTCCTGCTGCCTTCATGGATATGATGAACCGGGTATTCAAGGAATATTTGGATCATTTTGTGGTCGTCTTTATTGATGACATCCTTATTTATTCCAAAAGCCGTGAAGATCATGAGCAACACTTGAGGCTGGTACTCCAAAAGCTTCGTGAATACAAGCTTTATGCCAAGTTGAAGAAATGCGAGTTCTGGCTGGAGGAGGTAGCATTCCTTGGGCACGTAGTATCAAGTCGTGGAATATCGGTTGACCCGGCAAAGATTGAAGCTATTCAAAGCTGGGAGCAACCTAAATCAGTGACCGAGGTACGTAGCTTTCTTGGTTTAGCTGGTTATTATCGGAGATTCGTGGAAGGATTTTCTCGAATCGCTACTCCATTAACTCAGCTGACTCGGAAAGATACAAAGTTTGGTTGGAGCGAAGAATGTGAGCAGAGTTTTCAAGAACTCAAGAGGAGACTCATTTCAGCACCTGTTCTAACAATACCATCTGGCTCGGAGGGATTTGTCATCTACAGTGATGCTTCGAGCAAAGGGTTGGGATGCGTTCTCATGCAACATGGAAAAGTCATAGCCTATGCATCAAGACAACTCAAGGAATATGAGAGGAATTATCCTACTCATGATCTAGAGTTGGCAGCTGTTGTCTTTGCACTTAAAATTTGGAGGCATTACTTGTATGGGGAGAAAGTGGAGATCTTTACGGATCATAAAAGCCTCAAATATTTCTTCACTCAAAAGGAACTCAACATGCGACAACGACGTTGGCTTGAACTGTTGAAAGATTATGATCATACCATTCAATACCATCCTGGAAAAGCGAACGTGGTAGCTGACGCATTGAGTAGAAGATCATATGCGGGTACAAGTGCAATATTAACAACGCAAAGGCCCATTTTGTGTGACTTGCAAAGGATGGAGATAGAGTTGAAGACTCCAGGGACCCATGTGATGATGGCGAATATACGAGTAGAACCGACTTTAATCGATAAAGTTAAAGCTGCTCAAGCTACAGACCTGGAGCTGATGCGTATGAGGAAGAAAGTGCAAGAAGGTTCTATGCCGGAAGCAAGAATCGATGAAGAAGGAATACTTCGAGTCAACTCCAGACTTTGTGTTCCTAACAACCCTGATTTAAAGTATGAAATCATGATGGAGGCGCACAACACACCGTTTGCAATCCATCCTGGAAGTACCAAAATGTATCATGATCTTCGTCATACATTTTGGTGGAGCAATATGAAGAGAGAGATAGCGTTGTTTATCTCAAGGTGTCTAACTTGTCAACGAGTCAAAGCGGAGCATCAAGTACCAAAAGGTCCATTGCAACCACTTGAAATTCCAGAATGGAAGTGGGAGCACATTACCATGGATTTCGTTACCGGTCTTCCTAGGGTTTCTCAAGGTATTGATGCGATTTGGGTCATTGTTGATAGATTGACCAAGTCTGCTCATTTCTTACCGATACGAGAAACTTATACACTTGAACGTCTTGCTCGTATGTACATAAACGAGATTGTAAGACTGCATGGTATGCCAGTATCCATAATTTTTGATCGAGACCCAAGATTCACTTCACGATTTTGGGTTAGTTTACAAAAAGCTATGGGCACGGAGTTACGATTTAGTTCAGCATATCATCCTCAGACGGACGGACAATCAGAGAGGACTATTCAAACTCTTGAAGATCTATTAAGACTCTGTGTCTTTGACTTCAAGGGAAGTTGGGACAAGTTCTTACCATTGGTGGAGTTTTCCTACAACAACAGTTATCAAGCAAGTATTGGCATGGCTCCATTCGAAGCATTGTATGGAAGAAAATGTCGTTCTCCAGTATGCTGGGATGAGGTGGGCGAAGCAACGTTGTTGGGACCGGAGTTGGTACGTATGACTACAGAAAAGATTCAAACGATCCGACAACGTATAAAAACCTCACAAGATCGACAAAAGAGTTATGCTGATCTTCATCGAAAGGACGTGGAATTTGATGTAGGAGATCATGTGTTCTTACGTGTTGCTCCATGGAAAGGAGTTACGAGATTTGGAAAGAGAGGAAAGCTAAATCCTCGATTCATCGGTCCATTTTTAATCCTCGATCGAGTAGGAACTGTGGCTTATAGACTCGCTTTACCGCCAAGTATGTCTCGTGTTCATAACGTTTTCCACATATCCATGTTACGCAAATATGTGGAAGACCCGAACCACATTATTGAGTTAGAACCGGACGAAATAGCGGAGGATTTGACGTATGAAGAAGTTCCTGTTCAAATCTTGGATAAGAAGGAACATATTCTACGCTCCAAGGTTATACCTCAAGTTAAAGTTTTGTGGAGAAACCACGATGTTGAGGAAATGACTTGGGAGTTAGAATCAGAAATGAAATCAAGGTATCCTTACCTCTTCGACATACCAGGTACGTACCCTAATTTCGAGGGCGAAATTTCATAAGAAGGGGAGGTTGTAAGACCCCAACTTTTATAAATAAAGATGAATTTTCTATAAATATCATTTTTGAATATTATGGAGTTAATTTGATATAATGTTATAGTTGTGGGTAATATTTATAAATTTTGCAAAGTAAGCAAGTTGTTATAAAATATTCGTTTGGTCGGATAATATTCTTTTTGTCGGGGAATATTCGTACGACGGCACAATCATTGGTGGACCCCACAACGGAATTATTGTCGGATTGAGAAAACGACAGAATTATCTTTCTATAAAAAATAACGGCTGAGGTGTTACCGTTAAAACCGTTAAAACTGTTGAACTACTCGGTAGTAAAAGTACAGTAATACGCGTGGTTGCATAGTAGCACACGGTATTGATTATTGATGCTTACGTGAGAAGTCACTCAGCTATACTCAATTATTGCTACAGTAATTGCTGCATCATATCTCTTAAATTATTGTCATAGTATCATCTGTATAATATGTTATATTATTAAATCAATAATTGAGACGTTGTGGTAAGTTTGGTTATTTTATGGGGGGCCATATGTCATCATCTAAGAGTCTCTTCGTCAATAGTAATTATCGTCGTCAATAGTAATTACCGTCGTCAATAGTATTTATCTTGGTCAATAGTAATTACCTTCGTCAATAGTATTTACCTTGGTCAATAGTAATTACCTTCGTCAATAGTATTTACCTTGGTCAATAGTAATTACCTTCGTCAATTGTATTTACCTTGGTCAATAGTAATTACTTTCGTCAATAGTAGTTGTCCCTTCAATATTACCAAGAGTCATTTGACCCTTCGTTAAGACCAAGAGTCATTTGACCCTTCGTTAAGACCAAGAGCCACCCTCAGTTTTTCTATAAATAGAGGCCTAGGGCTTCATTATTTTTCACGAATTCATTCAAGCTATAGAGAGAGAAAGTATAGAGAGAATAAGAGAGAGAGAGAATAAAAGTATTCTGCTACATCACTTTTCCAATATCCAGTTCTTTTAAGGTAGGGAATATTATTTCATGAAGAGAACTTCTGTTATTCCATTCGTTATTATTCTGTTGGAATAACCAGTATACGCGGTCTACCCTATACTTGGTGACATTCCTCTATTATTCTGTTGGAACATCCTGTCTGTGTGTTTTACACCGGACCTGGTTCCGTTTATTATTCTGTTGGAACATCCTGTCTGTGTGTTTTACACCGGACCTGGTTCCGTTTTTATTATTATTCTGTTGGAACATCCTGTCTGTGTGTTTTACACCGGACCTGGTTCCATTATTTATTATTCTGTCGGAATATCCTGTCTGTGCGTTTACGCCGGACCTGGTTCCATTATTTATTATTCTGTTGGAATAACCTGTCTGTGCGGTCTATCGCATGCATGGTGATTTCTTTTGTTATTCCATTCTTTATTATACTCAGTTGGTTAAGTTTTGACTTCTATACTCCATGAAATTTGTGGAATATCCTTGATAGTTGCGTTTCATCCAGTATCTTTTCAAGAAAATATTCTTCTAAGCATTCTTGAATTTTACTCCACAATGCAGTATCATGTTGACAATTTGGACGTTGTTAATTCCTGGATAAATTAATTCTTGAACTTGTTTTATTGAATTCTTATATCATTGTCATCATCCTCATGTTTATAAAATGTTAAAAGTCATCTGTTGCCTGTAGTGCATAGATGGACTTGGTATGATTATGACCAGGGATTATTCGGTATAATCATGACCGTAATGTTACAAATGATGTGGTAAAAGTCCTCATTGGCCCGTAGTGCATTGATGGACAGTTGTTGGCATGATCATGACCATTAATGAATACACGAATATCCTTGGCCGTAGTGCAGGGGTGATTCGATGATGTGGATTATTTTATTAAGCTGAGTCTCAGCGATCACAGTGTTGAAAAACCTTTTAAATCATAAAAGATAGTAGAGTTTATTTTCTACTTGACTCTTTTAATGGATTGCTTGTTCCGCTGCAGCTAAACTTGATGTCTATTATATTTTATCAGTTTAACATTGTTGAAGGCTAATGATAATTTATTCTGCATTATCTTAGTCATAATATTTCTTACTGGGCTAGTTGAGCTCACCCTTTCTTTCACTGTTCTCTTCAGGAAATGAGAACGTAGCTGGGGCAAGTCGGGGAACGGAGTGATGGTCTGAAGAATAGTATTAGTTAGTAGTCCTCACTATTCTATATAATGGTGTGTTAATAAATGTAATGAGGACTCCTTTTGAGTATGAATACTCTCTAGAAGATAATATTTGTATTCAAACTCACAGTTTATGTTTTGTCGTATTGTACACGACAGTTGTATTATTAAGTTGTATTTGTATTCTGTACTATGTATCTGACGACTCAAGATGGGTGATGTATACCTATTTTTGGGGGCGTCACAATATATATATATATATATATATATATATATACACACACACACACACACACGCATCCCTTATTGACCCCTAATACTCCTTTATAATCACAATTTTGTTAATAAATATTTAAATTCTTTATGTTATGAAAATAATCTAAATTAGATTATTATTTATTTTAAAAATATTAGAGGAAGATGCATACATAAAGGAGTAGAAGTAATATGAAATTGAGAAAGTTATAAAAATTTCAATTTGACCCCGTATATTAAAAAATTTATAAAATTTTAGTGAGGTCAATTTGTTCATTACACTAAGTTTTTTTCTAAATTTATCATATATCATAAAATAAATTTTTTTCAGTGGGGTTAAATAGCATTTCTCCTTAAATAACACTTTTTTATTAAAATTACGTCGTTTTATAGTGGCCGCGGGTGATATTTTTGTAAATAAAAAGAAAACAAGTTGGACCACTCTCTTTTAAGCCACTCTAAAACGACGTAATTTTAATAAAGGAGTGTTATTTAAGGAGGAATGCTATTTAAGAGGAATGCTCTTGATCCTTGCTCTCTCTTTCCCTATATATATATATATATATATATATATATATATATATATATATATATTCGTCGCTATAGCATAGAAAGCTAATTTTTTATGTTTTAGCGACGGAAAAAATCGTCGTTATAGCCGGTTTGCTCCCTCCAGTTCGCGGGAGAGAGCCAAACTATATATATATATATATATATATATATATATATATATATATGTATATATATATATATAAAGTACCGATCTCCTGCGGACCAAAATCACGGACTAAGAAACGGACTAAGGAAAAAAATAAACGCGCGGGTCTAAAAAAGGAGAAAACAGAAACGGGCGGGTCTCAAATTAAAAAGAAAGAAGTATCTCTCTCACTTTTTCCTCTCTCTCCTTTAGCGTTTCTGTTTTCTTCCTCTCACAGAAAAGAAACGCGAAGGCAAATCGGAAGGCAAGAAGTGTATTGGTGATTTTGTGCTCTGTTCTGTTGCAAATCGGAAGCGGAGGTTCCTACAAACAGAATCGGAAGGTAAAGATTGCTACTTAATTTTGTAATTTCTGTTTTGGGCTTTATTTTGATACAAAGATCTAGGGTTTATTTTGCTATAAAGATCTAGGGTTTGTTTTGGGAGAAAGTGTATTGGTGATTTTGTGCTCTGTTATTAATACACCTTCAACGACCCTAAATTGATTATTAACAGAAGAACATATATTAGAGGAAGAGAGATACAACTCAACTTCTGCATCATCTTCTCTATCAGATGTCTGAAAAACTGAGACTTTCAATGTTCTACTCATTTGTATGACCCCTGTTCTTTTTGATTTGCTTCCTTTATTTACATGAAGCCAAAAGCTAACTGCCAAGGGCTCACTTTTTGTAAGGCGGCAAAAACTAAGACTTGTGTTTAGCTTAAATTGGAGTAAAATATATATATCATTTTCAATAGCTGCATGGAAATATGTGTTTTTTCTCCTTAATTTGTCTTCTGTTGGTGCTCTGTTCTGTGACACCCCTAAATCCGGATACTTAAATTTTCATATGATTTGGTGTTCACTATTCAAACATCATATGTCTATCTACCCATAATAAATGAAAACGTAAATAGCTAGAATAAATCCTCTCCTTAAGGAGTTACATCATCTGAATTAAATACAAATGTCCCAGGTCATACTAACCTTAAATTCTTAACTGCGGAAACATAAACAATTTATAGTCTTACACAACATCAACATAAGTCTTAGCACATAAATTCAACATCACATAAAACAACAAGTCTTCATCACTTGTTAATCTTGCACTTGCCTTTGCTAGAAGAAGACTCGTCGGTTCTTTCGTTCTTAACTGTAATGTTATTATTACGCAAGAGTGAGCACGATTGCCCACAAGTATAATAATGAAATAATAATATAATAACATGCGAGTGAATCAAGGACTTCTGAAATAAAACTCAACTTTTGAATCAAGAATAAATAACAAGAATCAAAAGATTTCTGAGGGTCATAAGACCTTGAACTATGTCATAGGTTATCAAATGTTATACTTGAAACCTTTAACAGTCATAAGACTATGGACTCTTCTACTCGTACTTAGGGGGATCAGCCCTTAGTACCATAATGTGCACAATATCTTAACGCTAAAGCATAAGTAATCCCTATACAGGGTTGTTCATCTCAGTTTGACATTAGAGTCCGCACCAAAGGAAGTTTGGTTTGGATAAATCAATAAGGGTTCTGAAATTTAGAGCGTTCATCAATTATGGACTAGTTGAACCAATAAGGATTCGCTAGTCTAACAAGGTTTTACAATAAATGATATTTAAATTGAATAACAATCTCAAGAGGTATACAATAGAACAATTATTGTATAACTGAATCATACTTTGAAAAGATAAATAATCTTTAATATAACAAATTGAACTTGATTAAAAATAATGAGAATTTACTTGACGAAATTTATAAACTTGAATAATGATAACAAGTAAGGTTAGGAAACTTGCCTCGTGCGTAGATTACACGTTAATTATAGACGTTCCTTGATTTAATCCTACATACCATTCATATTCACAATACTAGTTAATTATAATGTAACTAATCATCACAAGTTCATTCTTTTTGTCTAACTTGGATTATGACTATACTTAGTCAATTTATCAAACTTATTGTCATACAATTTACACCTCACGAATAATAAGCTGACTATGCATTCAATAATTTAATTCACACTTAAATGCATTATTGACATGTTAAGAATCTATTTTAACATCTCATTATACTTCTAACATATTTTTATGTTCATTAATTTAGGTTAATATCTCATTCATGGACTTGAACACTTTAAAATTTTAGTTTCAGAACATTTTGGAGAGTGGCGCTGCGGCGTCACTGTTGTGCTTATTCTCGGCGCTGTGGCCTGACTCTTGGCGCTGCGACGCAGTTATTAAGGCACGGGACTGGCACCGCGACGCGACGAACCAGTAACAGTTCTGCAATTCGTGAAAAATTGCAGAACATGGCCAAAACCTCCAATTAATTTATTTTTATACGAAATTACACATTCCTAAACACTGTAATACACATATAATCATTACTTAACCCTTCTAGCATGATTTTAACAAGTTAAAACATATAATTTGCAAAATCAACACATGTAATTTACTGTTCTTGGTGTTTTTGAAAGTTTTGAATACAAAACGTGAAAATCAACACTACGAGTTCGTTATAACACCGAATCCGTTCATTTAAAGTTTGGTCTCTTTGTTTTAATATACATAATCCTTTACAAGCTTAAATTTATATGACGTATTAAATTTGTTGCGTAAGGCCATATGACCATATTTTCATACTTTGTAATTTTGTAGCAACAATATATGACGTATTTTCATGAAACTGATGATATGGTTTATACAATACATATAATAAAACACGATATGATGACATCTTAACACATACATAAACCCATAATCCCTACCCTTTTCAATTACAGAAGTTTTAACAAAACTTTAAGCTATTTTCATGAAAAACTTAAACAATGTGACGCCCCCAAAATTAGGTATACATCACTCATCTTGGGTCGTCAGATACATAGTACAGAATACAAATACAACTTACTAATACAACTGTCGTGTACAATACGACAAAACATAAACTGTGAGTTTGAATATAGATATTATCTTCTAGAGAGTATTCATACTCAAAAGGAGTCCTCATTACATTTATTAACACACTATTAAATAGAATAGTGAGGACTACTAACTAATACTATCATTCGAACCATCACTCCGTTCCCCGACTTGCCCCAGCTACGTTCTCATTTCCTGAAGAGAACAGTGAAAGAAAGGGTGAGCTCAACTAGCCCAGTAAGAAATATTATGACTAAGATAATGCAGAATAAATTATCATTAGCCTTCAACAATGTTAAACTGATAAAATATAATAGACATCAAGTTTAACTGCAGCGGAACAAGCAATCCATTAAAAGAGTCAAGTAGAAAATAAACTCTACTATCTTTTATGATTTAAAAGGTTTTTCAACACTGCTATCGCTGAGACTCAGCTTAATAAATAATTCACATCATCCCTGCACTACGGCCAAGGATATTCGTTAGGGTCACGACCACAAATTCCATGCACTACGGGCCAAGGATATTTGTGTATTCATCAATGGTCATGATCATGCCAACAACTGTCCATCAATGCACTACGGGCCAATGAGGACTTTTACCACATCATTTGTAACATTACGGTCATGATTATACCGAATAATCCCTGGTCATAATCATACCAAGTCCATCTATGCACTACAGGCCACAGATGACTTTCAACATTTTATAAACATGAGGATGATGACAATGATATAAGAATTCAATAAAACAAGTTCAAGAATTAATTTATCCAAGAATTAACAACGTCCAAATTGTCAACATGATACTGCTTTGTGGAGTAAAATTCAAGAATACTTAGAAAAATATTTTCATGAAAAGATACTGGATGAACCGCAATTATCAAGGATATTTCACTAATTTCATGGAGTATAGAAATCAAAACTTAACCAATTGAGTATAATAAAGAATGGAATAACAAAAGAAATCACCATGCATGCGATAGACCGCACAGACAGGTTATTCCAACAGAATAATAAATAATGGAACCAGGTCCGGCGTAAACGCACAGACAGGATATTCCGACAGAATAATAAATAATGGAACCAGGTCTGGTGTAAAACACACAGACAGGATATTCCGACAGAATAATAAATAATGGAACCAGGTCCGGTGTAAAACACACAGACAGGATATTCCAACAGAATAATAACAAGACGGAACCAGGTCCGGTGTAAAACACACAGACAGGATGTTCCAACAGAATAATAATAAAAACGGAACCAGGTCCGGTGTAAAACACACAGACAGGATGTTCCAACAGAATAATAGAAGAATGTCACCAAGTATAGGGTAGACCACGTATACAGGTTATTCCAACAGAATAATAAGAAATGGAATAACAACAGTTCTCTTCATGAATAAGAAAGAATAACACCCCTTACCGTAAAAGAACTGGATATAAGAGTAGTGAAGTAGCAGAAAACTTTTATTCTATCTCTATATAGTCTCTCTTTATAGCTTCTCTCTCTAGAGTTCAGTGAATTCGTAAGAAAATAATGAAGAAATGAGCTTCTATTTATAGGAAAATAGAATGCATAGTAACTAATCCATGAACGGTCCAGATTGATTACTTTAATCTGACGGTCCATATTTAAAGAAAAATCTTTTAAATAAAATATAATATATTCTATTTATAGAATAACTTTAATAAAGTATTCTGTTTTATATAAAAAGATGTTTCTGTTTTATTACGTTAATAATACGAATAAAACAAAACGTCATTATCGCTAAATAATTCATATTATTAACTGACAATAATGGAATCAAACTGAGTGACTTCTCACATAAGCATTAATAATTAATATCGTGTGCTACTATGCAACCACACGTATTACTGTACTTTTACTACCGAGTAGTTTAACAGTATCAACGGTAAAACTTCCGCCGTTATTTTCATAAAGTATTTTTGTCGTTTTCTCAATCCGACAATAATTCCATTGTGGTGGTCCACCAATAATTATACCGTCGTACGGATATTCTCCGACAAAAAGAATATTCTCCGACCAATCGAATATAATATGACAACTTGCATACTTTGTAAAATTTATAAATACTACCCATAACTATTATATCAAATCCACACAATAATATAAAAAAAATTATTTCGAGAAAAATTAAATATTTATTCATAAAAACTGGGGTTTCACAAACAACGTAAATAAAAATTGGGTTGGAAAAATTACCCAAAGCGTACAGTGTAGATTAGTAGGAATGATTCTTTCTCCTTTTTCAGACACTTCTTAAATCAAACAACTCTCAAGTTTCTCTTTGACAATTCTCAATCTCTCTCTAATTATTTTTCTAGACTTAGCAAAGAATGAAAACAAAGAAGACGTATTAATTTTATAAAAGAAACTGAGCGCAGAGTGGTGGTCAGTTACCCAGTAATGGTTAACTGCTCTTAACCTCCACTAAGGCCTCGTTTGGCAAGCCTTAAATGGCTCAAAACCATTTAATTTAATAAATCCTTTATACCATAGTTTAATAATGTCACACCCATTTATACAATAACTCAAATATATTATTTAATTTAATTTGAATAAAATATAATAATTTTTCATTAATTCACATAGTCATATAATTAATTTTCTCATTAATTATAAAATAATATTAGGCTTATTAAATATTTCTTTTAATTCAATAAACTCACATAATTACATACTTTGAATAATAAAATTCTCCACATTAATTTAATAAATATAACACATTTAATTAAATTAATCTATCACAATTGCATCAATTAATTATTTAATCTAATAATTAAATCATTGAAATATTTATTTAATTCAATAAATATTAAAATTAAATTACAAAATCTCGTTTGTCACATCTTTCCCTCCTAAAAGGATTCTGTCTTTAGAATCACGACTCAATATATTCGACCCGTTACATTCTCCCCCCTTACAAAGATTCTGTCCCCAGAATCGCTTACACATAATTTAAGTAAATAAATGAGGGTAATTCTTCATCATATTCTCTTCGAGTTCTCACGTAGCTTCTTCAGCATTGTGGTTCCTCCAAATTACCTTAACAGAAGGTATTACTTTATTTCTGAGTACTTGTTCTTTTCTGTCGACAATCTGAACAGGAATTTCTTCGTAAGATAAGTCTTTTTCAAAATGTAGGGGTTCGTATTCAATTACATGCTTGTAATCGGGTTTGTAGGGTCGTAATACAGAAACATGGAAGACGTTGTGGACATTCTCGAGTGCTGGAGGTAAGGCTACCTCATACGCAACTTCTCCGATTCTTCGTAGTACTTCAAATGGTCCAATGAATCTTGGGCTTAATTTCCCTTTCTTTCTGAACCTGATCTTACCCTTCCAAGGAGAGACATTCAAGAATACATAACTACCCGATTCAAACTCAATATTTTTACGGTGTGGATCGGCGTATTTCTTCTGCCTATCTTGAGCTGCTACCAGTCTTGTTCGGATCACTTGAACTATTTTGGCTGTTTGCTGCACTAATTTCGGGCCTAGTAATTGTCTTTCGCCAACTTTATCCCAGTATAGCGGAGTTCTGCACTTTCTGCCATATAACGCTTCATAAGGCGGCATGCCAATACTAGCGTGGTAACTGTTGTTGTAGCCGAACTCTACGAGCGGTAGGTGATCATCCCAATTACCTTTAAAATCCATTACACAATCTCTTAACATATCTTCTAATGTCTGAATCATTCTTTCACTCTGCCCATCGGTCTGAGGGTGATAAGCCGTACTCATCCTCAACTGCGTACCCATGCATTCCTGAAGACGTTTCTAGAAGTTCGATGTAAAGCGCGGATCCCTATCGGAAACAATTGACACCGGAACTCCGTGTCGCGAAACAATCTCCTTCATATATAACCTCGCTAACTGATCTAAGTTGAATCTGATTTTGATCGGAAGGAAGTGTGCGAATTTCGTCAGTCGGTCAACGATAACCCATACTACGTCATAGCCTTTCTGAGTCGTCGGAAGGCCAACCACGAAGTCCATTGTAATATGTTCCCATTTCCTTTCTAGGATCTCCAACGGTTGTAGCAATCCACTCGGTCTCTGATGTTCTGCTTTCACTTTCTGACAGGTCAGACACTTGGCAACACATTCCGCAATATCACGTTTCAGATTTGGCCACCAGAAATGTTGTCGAAGATCTTGATACATCTTGGTACTGCCAGGGTGATTCGAATATCGTGAGCTATGAGCCTCGCTCAAAATGTCTTCCTTAATCTCTGTTACTGGCGGTACCCAAATTCTGTTCTCGAATCTTAGTATTCCTTCCTTATCCATCTTGAATCTTGGTTCAGTTCCTTCGGATATCTTCTTTTTCACCTTTTTACATTCTTCGTCCTGAAGTTGAGCCTCCTTAACTTTATCCAGTAGGGTTGTACCAGATTGCATTTGAAACAGCTTTTCATCAATTTCCTTAGGATACTTCACTTCTAATTCTAACTTCTCCATGGCCGAAATTAACTCCTTCTGAGCAGTCAACATCATCAACTTCTCCCTACCCTTTCTACTTAAGGCGTCTGCAATCACGTTTGCCTTACCCGGATGGTATAAAATCTCATAATCGTAGTCCTTAATTAATTCCAACCACCTTCTTTGGCGCATATTCAATTCTTTCTGTGTAAAAATATATTTCAGACTTTTGTGGTCTGTATATATTTCACACTTCTCCCCATAGAGATAGTGCCTGTGACGCCCCCAAAATAGGTATACATCACTCATCTTGAGTCGCCAAATACATGGTACAAAATTTAAATACAACTTAATTATACAACAATCGTGTAAAATACGACAAAACATAATCTAAGAGTTTTAATAAGAATATTGTCATCTAGACAATATCCACACTCAATGGAGTCCTCATTACATTTATTGTCACACTATTTAACAGAATAGTGAGGACTACTAATGATATCATCTGGACCGTCACTCCGTTCCCCTACTAGTCTCGACTACGTTCTCATTTCCTGAAGAGAACAGTGAAAGAAAGGCTGAGCTCAACCAGCCCAGTAAGAAATATTATGACTATGATAATGCAGAAGAAATTTTCATTAGCCTTCAACAATGTTAAACTGATAGAATATAATAGACAACAAGTTTAACTGCAGCGGAACAAGCAATCCATTATAAGAGTCAAGTAGAGCAAAAAATCTACTATCTTCTATGATTTAAAAAGCTTTTCATCAACTTTATTGTTGAGACTCAGCTTAATAAATAAAATTGAATCCTCCCTGCATCACGGCCAAGGATATTCATGTAATCATCAATGGTCATGATTATACCGAATAATCCTTGGTCATAATCATACCAACAACTGTCCATCAATGAACTACAGGCCAATGAGGACTTTTACCACATCATTCGTCACATTACGGTCATGATTATACCGAATAATCCATGGTCATAATCATACCAAGTCCATCTATGCACGTAAGCCAAAAACGACTTTAATCACAATATAAGCATGAGGATGATGACAATTTAATAAAACAAGTTCAAGATAAATTTTAAAGATTTATAATTTTAATTTATCCAGAAATCAATAACATCCAAATTGTCAACATGATACTGCTTTGTGGAGTAAAATTCAAGAATGCTCAGAAAAATATTTCCATAAAAAGATACTGGATGAAACGCAAATATCTAGAATATTCTACTAATTTCATGGAGTATAGAAACCAAAACTTTAACCAGCTGAGTATAATAGAAGATATGAAACCGCAAATGGATTTTTGCCCGTCATGCGGTAATCCACGTAGACAGATCATTTTCACAATTTAATAAGGAATGAATACGAAGGATCATTCACCATGCATGTGGTAATCCACATAGACAGGTTATTCCAACAGAATAATAAAGAATGGAATAACAGAAGAATTCACCATGCATGCGGTAGTCCGCGTAGACAAGGTTATTCCAACATAATAATAAAGAATAGAACCAGGTCATGCGTAATCCGCACAGACTGGATATTCCAACAGAATAATAAAGAATAGAACCAGGTTATGCGTAATCCGCACAGATAGGATATTCCAACAAAATAATAAAGAACGAAATAACAACAGAATTCACCAAGCATGCGATAGACCGCACAGACAGGTTATTTCAACAGAATAATAAAAAATAGAATAACAAAAGAATTTCACCATGTATGCTGTACTTCGCATAGACCAGTTATTCCAACAGAATAATAAAAAATAGAATAACAACCCTTACGAGTATTGAAAGAAAATAACTCTCTTCATGAATACGAAAGAAATAATAACCCTTACCTTAGAAAAATTGGATACTGAAATGGTGAGGTAGCAGACTTCTCTTCTTCTTTCTCTCTATAATAATTGCTCTATAACTTTTGTGAATTGGTGAGAAATGAAGGAAGAATGAGCTTCTATTTATAGAAAAATATAGTTTCGATAATTGCACGTTTTGGGGCTCGAAATATTACAGTATAATACCTTCCTCTTTTTCTTCATTTTTAATTTAGTCCTGCAAATATTATCAAACTTGCACCACCTCCCCTAATAGTAAATAATGTGAATCAATAGTTCAATCATGTGACTCAATAGTTATAATCATATGAAAATACGAATTACAGTATAGTATCTTCAACTATACCTCTATTTTTAACTTAGTCATGCAAGTATTATCAATCTTGCACCACCACCCCTAATAGTACAAGAATGTGAATCAATAGTACACACATGTGAACAAATAGTTATAATCATGTGAATTAATAGCAATTAATTGCTCATTTATCCGATTAATTACCCGATTAGTCAGTATAACTTCCAGACATCAATTAATATCGAAATAAATGTCGATTTTCACTAACACTAATAATTTCAACACAATGGAACTATCAATTTCATCTTTAATCAACACAAACTTATTCATCATTAATATCATAACTCACAATATTTAACAACCAGATCATTCCCAGGAAAGAGGGGACTTTCCGATAAGGATTTTTCCTTATTGGCGCGCAATTAGGTGACCAAATCTCTCTTTGACAGAACTTTCTAGACATTATTAATATTGTAAATAATAATATGAATAACTTTGTCGTCTCAATTATTGATTTAATAATATAACATATTATGCAGATGATACTGTGACAATAATTAAATCAATAATATGAGAGATATGATGCAGCAATTACTGTAGCAGTAATTGAGTATAACTAAGTGACTTCTCACGTAAGCATCAATAATTAATACCGTGTACTACTATGCAACCACGCGTATTACTATACTTTTACTACCGGGTAGTTCAACAGTTTTAACAGTAACACTTTCGCCGTTATTTTTATAAAAAGATAATTCTGTCTATTTCTAACTACGACAATACTTCCGTTGTGGGGTCCACCAATAATTGTGCGTCATACGAATATTTCCTGACCAATCGAATATTATATAACCACTTGCTTACTTTGTAAAATCTGTAAATATTACCCACAACTATAACATTATATCAAATCCACACCATAATATTCAAAAATATATTTCGAGAAAATTATTCTTTATTCATAAAAGTTGGGGTCTTACAGTGCCTCCAGATTTTTAACGCAAAAACCACTGCAGCTAACTCCACGTCGTGGGTTGGATATCCCTTCTCGTAATCTTTCAATTGTCGTGACGCATACACAATGACTCTGTCATTTTGCATAAGCACATAGCCAAGTCCTTTATGCGACGCATCACTATAAGCACATAGCCAAGTCCTGTACTCAACCTCTTCTTCAATTCCTGAAAGCTTTCCTCACACTTCTCCGTCCAAACAAATTTCACAGCTTTTCGATTCAAATTCGTTAATGGAGTTGCGATCTTGGAAAAGTTTTGATTGAATCTTCTGTAATATCCTGCCAATTCAAGAAAACTTCGTACTTTCGATAGCGTCCTCGGTTGATCCCAGTTAATCACGGCTTCGACTTTGGATGGATCTACCAAAATTCCATTTTTATCGATCACGTGCCCAAGAAATTGTACCCGCTCGATCCAAAATTCGCATACACTAATCTTCTTTATATACAGAGATTTCTATGTTAAACATTAATCACTAACAATTATACCTTCTTTACATCATAAAATTGTATCATTACAATCATGCTAAAACCTTTTAAAAATATAACCAAAAAGAAAACCAAAAAAAAGAGATATAAATCACAATGATAGACTTTTCTAGATAACCCAAAATTAAAATCAAAAAGAAAATTAAAACAGAGTTTTCTTTTTTGGAGAGCCCTAATTTATAAATCAAAGTTTTCTTTTTTTTGGAAAAAGTTGAGTATTTCCCATCCAGTTATCTTACATAATTGCAATAGCTAAATTGATAATTTCTCTTTTTTTTTTTCTAAATTGGTAATTTCAATCTCAACATAGACTTAAAATCATAAAAAATATTGTAGTGGTTTCGTTTATATTTTCATTGAAATAAAATGACCTCAAAAACTAACCATTCTATAAACTCATACTAGTAATTCAAAAGTAATCAACAATACATTATCAAAAATAGGTGCCTATCCATCCTCCTGGATATACTGAAAAAAATTATATAAAGGATATGATGTGGTCAATTAAAACACATTGCAATCATTGGAAAAAAGCAAACCACAAATTGTTCACTGTTAATAAGCACTTTCTGGGTTCTGAAATTTGGATTATTTGAGGATGATTTTTGCACCCAAGTGAACACTTCCCGAATGAAGCTAGTGATAGTAGTGAGAGATGAGTGATGCGACATATATACCATGCCTGACGAAGCATAACTTATGGCTAACAAACATATGCAAACCCTAAATTTCTTATGCTAAGCAATTATCTCCATCAAATGAATACTGTTAAGGAGCTTTACCTTCGCCGAGAGAGAGAGAGAGTCAGAACTCGCCGGAAATGGTGTCAATTTGGTCGGATTTGAAACGACTTCGCTGGTTCGGCGGGTTGATAGAGAGAGAAGAGTTAGAGAGAGACAAATGTGATATACTCTAAGTTGCTGTTGGGTTTTTTTGTTTATATCCCCAACCCATTTTTCACACCCCACCCGCAAAATTGCAACCCGCATGTTTTTTTTCTTTGGTCCGTTGCTAGTCCGTGAGTAAGGTCCGTCTAAGATCCTTGCTATATATATATATATATATATATATATATATATATATATATATATATATATATATATACACACTTGTCATATTATTGTAGTAACAAAAGTCGACATTAATAAAAAACATTATTATTTCCTCAAACTTTTTTTTTAAAATTTATTAATTTTTTTCATTTTAGCACCCCCTGCAAGAAATTGAGAGTCAAATCTATTATATATACTAAATCACAGTACATGACATAAGATATTGACACATGTCCTTTTATAAATTTAATACATGTCCATTCTAATTAATGCTTCTTATTGCATTTGACAAAAATACCATTGACAATTACTTAGGATATTATATACTGATCACCTTATTTTATAGATATTATCAACAACCACATTATTTTAGGATCCATTAATTAGGTAACTCTCTTAGACAACAACTAGATTGGATCAATTTAAACACGAGAGGACCAACTTGCTTTTTATGAAAAATTAGTTTTAATTATTTGAAAAGTAAATTTTCTTTAATATTAGACTTTTATTTATTTTACCTACTTTTCATGTGCCTAATAAATTTATTCTATGATTATTTAATTACTTTCATAGTTTCATGCAATTAAAAATTATTTTCAAATTCATTTTAAAACTTCAATCTATTAGCTTCCAAAATTTCTTTCAATTATTTGAATCACGCTAATCTATTATCTATTATATATACTAAATCACAGTACATGACACAATATATTGACACATATTCTTCTATAAATTTAACACACGTTCATCCTAATTAATGCTTCTTATTGCCTTTGACAAAAATACCCTTGACAATTACTTAGGATATTATATACTGATCATCTTATTTTATGGATATTATCAACAGCCACATTATTTTAGGATCCATTAATTAGATAACTCTCTTAGGCAACAACCATATTAGATCAATTTAAACACGATAGGACCAACTTGCTTTTTATGAAAAAATAGTTTTAATTATTTGAAAAGTAAATTTCCTTTAATATTAGACTTTTATTTATTTTAACTACTTTTCATGTGCCTAATAAATTTATTATATGATTAATTAATTACTTTCATAGTTCCATACAATTAAAAATTATTTCCATATTCATTTTAAAACTTCAATCTATTAGTTTTCAAAAATTCTTCCAATTATTTGAACCACGCTAATTGATTCTAAAGATATGAAAATTTATTTACTTAACCAATTTATGGAAAATTCAATCAATTAATAAATTATGGAGTACTTAAATAATATTGGTTAGATATATGAAAGATAATAAATCTTTTAAAAACTTATTTTCTAACCAACTCCATCAATTATTGGAAGTACTAAAAATCAACATTTTAAAATATTTTCGCATTTATTATTTGGCAAAACTAATGATTTGGTCATCGAAGTTGGCACGTTTTATTGAATACCAGATTGAACTTTTAATTTTTCAAATTAATTCACTGAACTAATTTTTATTTTCAAATTGGGTCATTCTGTTAAAAAAAGTTGACAGACGTTAATTTTTTATCTACGTGGCGCTGACATGGCAAAAAAAATAAAAAATATTGCTTATGCGGCAAAAAAAAACCAAAAACATATTTTAAAAATAAAAAAGTTAACATTTTAAAAATAACAAAAACATAATAAAATAAAACAAAAATAAAAAAATCAAAATATCTTTTCTTCTTCAACTAAAAAGATTTAACCATCTTGATTATTTGGCAAAAAATAGAATTTTTTTAAAAAACATAATTCATTTAAAAAATAGAATTTTTTTAAAAATAGACTTTTTAAAAAAAATATAATTTTTTTTAAAAACAGATTTTTTTTAAAAATAGAAATTTTTTAAAAACAGATTTTTTTAAAAAACAATTTTTTTTAAAACAGAATTTTTTTAAAAATAGAATTTTTTTTAAAAACAGAATTTTTTAAAAACAGAATTCTATAAAAAAATATAATTTTTTAAAAAACAGATTTTTTTAAAAAAATAGAATTTTTTTTAAAAACAGAATTTTTAAAACAACGAAACTTTTTTAAAAACATAATTTTTTTAAAAACAAATTTTTTTTTAAAAATAGAATTCTGTTTTTTTAAAAATTCTATTTTTAAAAAAAATATGTTTTAAAAAAAGTTCCGTTTTTTTAAAAAAATTTGTTTTTAAAAAAAGTATATTTTTAAAAAAGTATGTTTTTAAAAAAATTCTGTTTTTTTTTTAAAATCTATTTTTAAAAAAAAATCTATTTTTTAAAAAAAGCTCCTTTTTAAAAAAATTCTGTTTTTTTTAAAAGTCTGTTTTAAAAAAATTTCTATTTAAAAAAAATATATTTTTAAAAAAATTCTTTTTTTTACCAAATAATCAAGATGGTTAAATCTTTTTAGTTGAAGAAAAAATATATTTTGATTTTTTTGTTTTTGTTTTATTTTATTGTGTTTTTGTTATTTTTAAAATGTTAATTTTTTTATTTTTAAAATCTGTTTTTGATTTTTTTTGCCACATAAGCAATATTTTTATTTTTTTGTCACGTCTGCGCCACGTAGATAAAAAATTCACGTCTGTCAACTTTTTTTAACGGAATGACCCAATTTGAAAATAAAAATTAGTTCAGTGAATTAATTTAAAAAATTAAAAGTTTAATCGGGTATTCTATAAAACGTGTCAACTTCGATGACCAAATCATTAGTTTTGCCTTTATTATTTTATTCTTTGTGCCAATTACGCGACCAACACTTTTTCATCCAATTGAATCATGCTACTTAAAAATAAATCTTTGAAGGATTCAATCAACAAAGTAATCGACAACTTTTTATAATTTTTATGGAATATAACATTCAATCAGTTTATTACAAATTAATTTATTCCAATAAAGAAGTCATGGTTCTTAAGGAAATGATTCAAACAGAATTCACTAAATAATAGGAACTTTCAATATGGAATGAAATGAATAAAAAATTAATCTCTTTTAACAACTCGGATGGACAACTCATTACCATTTCATTAACCGCTTCTTAAATCATGAAATATGATCTATTAATTAATTAGACAAATTGCAAATTGAATTGGGCAGTTTGAAAATAAACTTAGGCTCAATTAAGATTTTGATATTTTCATGTTTATTTTAATATACCAATTAAATAATTTCATATTATGAGACATTAAGGTCCAGATTTTTCATTATATTTTCATATTAAATTTGAAAGTACAATTACTTTATTTCATAATTATTTAACCACTTCCATAAGTATGACCATGCAATGCAATATCCTAGAGTCTTGATTGAGAAATCAATTACCTATTATCTATTATCTATTATATATACTAAATCACAGTACATGACACAATAATTGACATCTGTCATTCTACAAAATCAACACATGTCCATACTAATTAATGCTCCTTATTGCCCTTGACAAAAATACACATCTAAAATAATAACTGAAATTGTAAAAAACCTAAATTCAATCCCCTAATTATCCCCTAAATCTGGATAGGTATTCTTCATTTATTGCATTCTATTATATGGATTGTGGCTTTGCATGATTTGTTAAGTACTAACATCCGGTAAATCATTTTCATCACCATTAATATATTTTTTTGGCATTATGATAATACTATGAGTGTCTATACAATTGTCAAAAATTGACAAAAAAACTAATGAGGCAATGTGTTCGTTTTTTAACTATAACATTGTGTTATGTATGACACAGTGCTATACTGCTATATTTTTGGACATGGTGTTTGTTTGACATGAAGATCCAACATAATTATTAATTCTCGTGCTTTTCAGTTTTCGCATGTAACATGTGCTTTCCCTTCATGTCTGAGGACCGAAAGTAAGATATTTTTTCGCTGTTTTTCATTTCGTTTGGACGTTAGAATTCTGGTGCAAGTAAGCGTATACGAGACATAGACTCTTCAAAATGCATCAAGTACATGTATCAGATATTTGAGGCTTGGTGAGGTTTGTGTAATGTGTAACATACTTCAAATATACCACTAGCAATCATATCAGTATAATAATTCGATGGCATTGTGCATGACACTTTCTAAATATTTGTTAGTGCTTTATAATGAAAGAGTTACCCATTTTTAACTATATTAGTTACATTATAAATATTTTTATCAAGACATTATATATATATATATATATATATATATATATATATATATATATACACACACACACACACACACACACACACACACACACAACTGTTATGTAATATTCTGGGGTTTAGTGATCAAATTAATTATATGCTTGGATATGTATTTGCGTACAAATTTTTTATGCAACACTATATAACATATGCTATTAAAATTTGATAATTACACAACAATCTACCATCTTCTTATTATATTTTAATTTATTAATTGCATGTATAAATTTATTATTAATAAAATGAATAATCCCGCCGCAAAGCGCGGGTTTGTATCTAGTATATACTACATCACAGTACATGACACAATATATTTACACATGTCCTTCTATAAATTTAACACATGTCCATCCTAATTAATGCTTCTTATTGCATTTGATAAAAATACCCTTGACAATTACTTAGGATATTATATACTGATCACCTTATTTTATGGATATTATCAACAGCCACATTATTTTAGGATCCATTAATTAGATAACTCTCTTAGGTAACAACCAGATTGGATCAATTTAAACACGATAGGGCCAACTTGTTTTTTATGAAAAATTAGTTTTAATTATTTGAAAAGTAAATTTCCTTTAATATTAAACTTTTATTTATTTTACCTACTTTTCATGTGCCTAATAAATTTAATCTATGATTAATTAATTACTTTCATAGTTCCATGCAATTAAAAATTATTACCATATTCATTTTAAAACTTCAATCTATTAGATTCCAAAAATTCTTCCAATCTATTATCTATTATATATACTAAATCACAGTACATGTCACAATATATTGACACGTGTCCATCTATAAATTTAGCACATGTCCATCCTAATTAATGCTTCTTATTGCCTTTGATAAAAATACCATTGACAATTACTTAGGATATTATATACTGATCACCTTATTTTATGGATATTATCAACAACCACATTATTTTAAGATCCATTAATTAGATAACTCTCTTAGGCAACAACCAGATTGGATCAATTTAATCACGATAGGGCCAACTTGCTTTTTATGAAAAATTAGTTTTAATTATTTGAAAAGTAAATTTCCTTTAATATTAGACTTTTATTTATTTTACATACTTTTCATGTGCTTAATAAATTTATTCTATGATTAATTAATTACTTTCATAGTTCCATGCAATTAAAAATTATTTTCATATTCATTTTAAAACTTCAATCTATTAGCTTCCAAAAATTCTTTCAATCTATTATATATACTAAATCACAGTACATGACACCATATATTAACATATGTCCTTCTACAAATTCAACACCTGTCCATCTTAAATAATTTTAATTATGTCCCAATAATCTTAATTATATCATATCCTTTTTAAAATTATGAAAAAATAATAACAAACTAATTATCTTAATTATATCCTATTATTTTTAAATTATGGATAAATAATAACAAACCAAGTAGAATTTAATCTCTTCAACAACCAATGAACAAAATTTTATATGGATAAAACTTCCTAACTGAATTAGAGTTTGAAATAATGTTAATGATCACCTGACCTAATCCTCATGCATATACATACATATATATACGTATATTAATTAGGCTAATTATTTATTCTCATAAGTGAATAGCAACCATGACTTCTTCTTCTTCATGGTCAATTTTCCTCTTCTTTTCCGTTTTGTCTCTCTGTCTTTCTTCTATTAAATACACACATTATTATTTACAGGTTACAGCTATATGCAGGAGTGTGAAACATAACCCAGAAGCAGGTGGAATTATTTCATTGGTTTGCCTATTTTCTAAATTTTTAGATATTATGTGCTAAAATTTGAGATTATTGCATTTGCATTTAGTTGCTGATATGCGGAATAATGTTTGCAATTGATTTGATTGATCTGATATTTGTGTTGTCAATCGTGTTTAATTGAAAATTTTGGTGGGTTTTCGATTGGAAAGTTTGTGTTTAGATTAGAGCTATTCACGTTTCTTATATCAACAGTAAGGAACTTGGTTTATTTCTTAATTTGATTATTTAGTATCTTCATTTTAAGTCACATAAATAAGTATGTTTGATCAGATTTAAGGGTTTAATAAGATTAAGGATATTAAAGCTTTGAAAGTGTTAATTTTCCTTACAGAATTTTTGGGATCAATGTCCTACTTCGCACTTGTTGCAGGACAGAGCAATATGATTTTGTCAATGTTTATTTAGCTTGATTCAAGCTTCCCTCACACATTTCGCAGTAAAACTTTTGTAGTAAGCGTGATTGTTTACTTCACAAAACAAAAATATATACTTTCCCTTTTATTAATTGATTATAAAATGCTGCTACCTACTAGCACCAGGATTTGAAATATGTATATTCATTTGTTTTTCTATGTAAAATTTGATCATCGCACAATAATATACTATTTTTTTATTATATTTTAATTTATTAATTGTACGCACACATTTATTATTAAAAATTTGAATAATCTCGCCGCAACGCGGTGGTTTGTATCTAGTTAATTTTACTAATTTTCAATTTTATACAATTATAAATGTACTTTCAATTCTAATTCTAAAACTTGGTATTGAGTTTCCAAAGATGCTTTTGAGTTTTGACATTAATATGTAATGTAAGCACACATTTATAATATGTTGATCCATATATAATATATATGATGATGATACATACATACATATATATATATATACATACATCAATTAAGGAAGTGTATTACAATTAATTAACAGATTTTGGAATTTGAAGCTTGAAGATGGAAATGATGGTGATAATGATCAAGAATAAAAGGCCAACGAAAGAGGCGAGCATTGCGGCGGATCCATGGTCGCAAAAGGTGTCGAATTTGTCACAAATTTTGTTCCACCTTGCATGTGAGTTACCTTTCCTCCCTAGCTCACCCATGAAAGCTGCTGCAGTTGCTCCACCGGATACTAGAGCCACCATCGTCTACTCCGACCAAATAAATTAATTAATTAAACATGCATGCATGCGACATATATATATATATATATATATATATATATATATATATATATATATATGATTTTGACGAATGAGTGATAATATATAATTACCCAATTGTCAATTAGAATGAATTCACAAAATTGTTAAGTTTTGATATGATCAATTTGAGGAAAGTTTTGATATTTGAAATAGAAAATTTGAGTTTGCAATCATGTTCTCTTCTAGAGTGAAGAGAGTTTGAAATTCAAAATTTGTTGAGAGGAACTGATTTTAAGTTGGATGTTTCAACATGGTATATATCATAGAACAAGATATATACTTGAAGAGTCCCCTATTTTAGTCATTTTAAGTTGAATGTTTCAATAATATATTTCATTTTTTAATTTCTTTCAAAAATACTCTTACAAAATAAAATAGAGTCGGGTTTAGTGAAATTAAAAAAAAAAGAAGGTAAATCTCATCATATTGTCTTTATTTTCTAACCATTTAATACTTCTTCTCTTTTTGCCATGGATTGTTAAGCTCACGTTTCTTCAATGTTAAAATACTACTCCTATGACTTTTGTTACAAAATTCAGTCCTTCTATACTGACGGGAATTTCAATTGGTCTAGTGACCGGTTCAATTTTTTTTTAAAGTTTTTTTGTTTCGACTCTCAAAAAATGTATAGTATTTTTTTTAACTGAAATTTTTACAGAATTCAGAGATTTAGGTATAATTTGGATACATATAAAAAGTACATACTGTACAATACTGTTTTTTATATGTATCCAAATTACACCAAAATCACTGAATTTTGTAAAAATCTAAATTTGAAAAAATACTATACATTTTTTTGGCGTCAAAGCAAAAAAAAAAATATATATTTTGGACCGGTCCCTAGACCGGTTGGAATTTCCGGCCCCCCTAGGATAATTGTACAAAATTTGATTTTAAAACATCTATATATACAGTTGTAGGTGGCAGCTGGGAGCATTTGAATTTGATACTTACAATGTCTAAAATTGGAACTATGGCAAAACGGAGTCCCTTGAAGTCAAACTTGTGTCCGACAAATTCCACAGCTAACATCAACAAGTTATGGAAACTGGCAATGCTATTAGCTATCACGAAATACCTGCATGTTGATATCAATTTCCACTTAAGTAGAAGTAGAGATAATGTCTTTGCAATGCTAGTTAGGGTTAATATATATATATATATATATATATATATATATATATATATATATATATATAGTGATGGATGATTCGATTAATAACTCGCTCCATTTTAAAATTATAGATATATTTTTAGTCTGTTCTGAAATTAGAGATATACGCTGTAATGTGGCACGACATTCCAAAATCATTAATGCATTAACAGAGTAATTAATGTACTAGAAAGGAAATTAAAAAAAAACTTACACGAATGCTGGGGTGTGTTGGAACTTAGCAGTGAGAGTGGCTTTAATTGGGGTGCTTCCGATGGTGGCAACCACAAAAGTATTGGTCTCTTTGTTAAGTGCCATTACAATTGTTGCCGCTGCTGTGGCTATAAATGCAAGAAACCTCAATAATGGAACCACAAATCCCTTTGCCTTTCTCACCACCCCAACTTCTTTTTTCTCTCCACTTTCTACAGCCATGATGTGTGTGTAAATGAAAGAGGAATGGATGAATTACTATATGGTACTACTGTTAATCTGTAGGAATCATTCATTAATTCCTACTTTTATATATATATATATATATATATGTGTGTGTGTGTGTGTGTGTGTGTGTGTGTGTGTGTGTGTGTGTCTATTTTGTTAAGTCAAGTAAGAAAAGTGTATGCGTTGTGGGTTTATGTGTGTGATTTCTTTGGGGAGTCTAACCAACCAACCACTTAATTTTCCATGTCCTTGTATAATTAATTAATTTGGTGTTGGTTGCTGAGAAAAAGTAAGGTCTCAGATGCTGATGAAATAAGGTGAGAGATAGATAGACAGGTGGAATTGGGTAGACAAATCTTCAATAAGTAAATTATTATACAAATGGATTCACCACCACAATAAATAAAAGTAAAAATTATGAACAATAATTCAGGTTTACTTTCTTTTAATATTTGTGGTGCTATATAATTAATTTACATTGGGTACTGTTAATTAAATTTTTCTCGAAAACCTAAGTCGGTCAATTCTTGTCCGGAATGAACCATCTCATTCGAGAAAAAATTGTCGTAACCCTTATTGGTTACTTCTAATTATAATTTAGATGAATCGAATATATATCACTATTATACTTTAAACAAAAGTTAAAGCTATTTTTCTTTCTTAAAAAAAATAGAAGAGTTTCTTTTAAAGTTATTTAGGAATGTATTTTTAATTTTGGGACAATAATAAGAACAACTAGGCACAATTCCTTAGAAAAACCTGAAACCTTCTAACTCGACCTGTTTCCCAAACAGACAAAAATACAATACACTTTGTAACTTCTTTTTTTCTTCTTTACGGGAAAAGTATAACATCAAAAGTTAGTACCCCGCCAAAATCTCGCCGGCTGCAAATGTAAAATAAAATATGGCTTGGGTAAAAATAAAACATCAATGGCGACGACTACAAATTCGGGTTTATACAACTCAATTTGAGTCATTAAAATACATACTACATATACAAATTCTCCTATTTAAAATTATTACAATGTCATAATATATTCACACCAAAAACCTCACTACAAAAATTCTAACAATACCTTACATATAAGTATAGTCAATAACTGATTTAGGAATTAAAATCTTTGAAAAATGATCAAGAAAACTTTCGTACATTGGAGGTCATGCTTCTAAGTTATAATAAATAACATAGGAACAAATAATTAGTCTTGGTTGACCTGTTAGTCCCAAAAAGAAACACGAGTAGATTATTGTCTTGTTCATTCCATTGGTGTGTATCTTTTTGTTATATAATTATCTACATAATGTTAAACTGAAGATTATCATATTGTGACACCCCCAAAATAGGTCTACACAACTCATTCTGAGTCACCAAATATATGGTACATAATCCAAATACAAACTTCCAATATACAACTATTAACTGTCGTGCAAAATACGACAACACATATACTGTGATTTTTAATACAAATATTATCCGTAGACAATATTATCCACACACTCAAATAAAGCCTTCATTACAATTATTGTCACACTATTTCACAATATAGTGAAGACTTTTCTAATATCTATCCCGGACCATTACTCCACTCTCAGACTAGTTTCAGCTACACTTTCATTTCTTGAGAAGAATAATGGAACAAAAAGAAAAATGACGAGTTCAATTAGCCCAGTAAATAATATTATGTGTGACGGCCCTAAAATAGGTATACAACACCCATTCTGAGTCGCCAAATACATGGTACAAAAAATAAACTACAACTTCAATAATACAATTGTCGTGAAAAATACGACAACACATACTGTGAGTTTAAATACAAATATTATCTTCTAGACAATATCTACACTCAAATAAGTCCTCATTACAATTATTCAAACACTATTTTACAGAAATAGTGAGAACTGCTAAAACATCTTTTCAGAATCATCACTCCATACCACGACTAGATCCTGCTATGTTCTCACCTCCTAAAAAGAAAAATAGAACAAAAAGGAAAAGGGTGAGCTCAACTAGCCCAGTAAAGAATATCATGACTAAGATAATATACAACAAATTATCATTAGTATTCAACAGGAAAAAATCTGATAGAATATAATCGACAACAAGTTTTAGATCAACAACTGCAGCGGAAACAGCAAACCATTAGAAGAGTCAAGTAGAGAATGAATTCTACTATCTTCTAAGATTTAAAAGTCCATCATCAATATTTTATCCCTATAACATCAATTAATAATCATCTTTAACCAAATATTCATCTTTGCACTACAAGCCAAAGATATTCATTTGTATCACCAGTCGGTCATGTTCATCTCAACACATGTTCATATTTGCACTACAGCCAAAAGATATTCATCAGGTAATCATACATCTTTACAATACAGGCCAAAGATATTCAGTAATATCATCATTTAGGACTGAGGATGATGAAAAATATCTTAAAAAAAACGAATCCAGTGAGATAGGAGGACAAATAGTAGGGATTCGTATAACAGTTTATCCAAGATCAATAATACTTCATAATAATCAATTGTGAAGCAGAATTCAAAAATAAAGATCAAAATATGGATACAATCAAAGATAATAACCATAATAGATATCTTGGACAAAAAGGGAAAATTTTATTTTTCGGTGAATATTGCAGTATTCATGAATAGTGCAGTATTCGTGAATAGTGTCGTATACGTGAATAGTAATTCCGACACAAAAAGTTTCAAATTTGATAAAAAAACTCATATCAATATTTCAGCATAATGATACTGAAGAAAATATCATTTAAGAAGAAGAAAATATCCCTTACCTCAAAATATCAGTACTTCTGGTCGGAATACCGGTATAAGGCTGAAAGAAACTTGCTCTGATGAATAGAAACTCTCAAAGTATCTAAATACTCACAAAATACACTCAATAATCTAGAGAGAGAAAGAGAGAAAACTTGTTTCTAGTGTGATTTTTAATTCTAACTTAGCCCTCTATTTATAGGAAAATGTTAGCACGCCGAAGCAGACTTAACCTGCAACCTGATGGCTTTACCTGCTACTATTCAAGCCTACCACATTTGAATAAAAATCTCAGCACATTTCTTCACCAACCAAGAGCGGGGCCCACCAATTCTAGAATTTTCCACCAAAATGATAAACTCCGAAAATTTAACAATTTCTAAACCAGTCATCTCGTAAAATTCATAATAAATCATACGTTCATTTTTAACGGTTCAAAATTTGTGGACATATACTCAACTTATATATGTATAACATATCCAAAAATTACCACGATCCAACGATCGGATTAAAAATTATAACCCCCGCAAAATATCTCAAAAACCCTGATTTTTAATACCTCCATTTCGACAAAAATACTGATAAAAACCTCAACATTAACTCATTCGTTTTTAACCACAAAAATATATCCCTCATTTATATCCACATAAAATAAATATTTCCTTATCATATGAATCAATAAGTAATTATTCACAAATAATATTACAGAATCACATTTTGGACAACCAGACCGTTCCCAGGAAAGAGGGGGCTTTCCAATAAGAATTTCTCTTTACTGGCGCGCAATTAGATGACCAAACCTCTCCTTAGACAGAACTTTTTAGACATTGTCAATAATGTTATCTAATAATATTATTCAAATAATATGAATTATTGATCTGATAATGGGAAATACTGTGCAGTGACAATTATTGAAGCAACAATAATATAAAATATCAATGCAGCAATTATTGAATCAATAAAATAAAATATTGAACAGTAACTACTGTAACAATTATTGAGTAGTGCCTTCCTTCGTAAGAATCAATAATTGGTACAATACCGTGTGCTACTGTATTTTAACCACTAGGTATTCCAACAGTATTAACGGTAACAACTACGCCGTTAATTATAAACAACTTATACTTGTCGTTTTCTTCATCCAATCGTTTTCCGTTATGGGGCCAACACAAGGCTGCGCCGTCGTACGAATATTCCCCGACAGTAAGAATATTCCACGACCAAACGAATATTCACCGACCAAAATGAATATTTTATAACCACTTGCTTATTTAAAATATTTGTGCATTTTACCCATAACTAACCACATTAATCAAATCAACCATTTCTATTTCAAAATAATAAATAGAGGAAATTTAATTTCATTTATTAATAAGTTGGGGTCTTACAACCTCCCCTCCTTATAAAATTTCGTCCTCGAAATTGACGTACGTACCTGGTGTTTCGAAAAGGTGAGGATACCTCGCTTTTATTTCTGATTCCAACTCCCAGGTCAATTCTTCAATAGTATGGTTTCTCCACAAAACCTTAACTTGTGGTATAACCTTCGTGCGTAGAACATGCTCTTTCCTATCCAATATCTTAACATGTACCTCCTCGTATGTTAAATCTTCGGCTATCTCGTCCGGTTCTAACTCAATTATGTGGTTCGGATCTTTCACATATTTACGAAGCACAGATATGTAAAAAACATTATGAACACGAGACATGCTTGGAGGTAATGCGAGTCTATAGGCCACATTTCCTATTCGGTCAAGAATCTCAAATGGACCGACAAATAGTGGATTGAGCTTTCCTCTTTTCCTAAATCTTGTAACTCCTTTCCATGGTGCAACACGTAACAATACATGATCCCCAATATTAAATTCCACGTACTTCCGATGAAGATTCGCATAACTCTTTTGTCGATCCTGTGCCGTTTGTATACGTTGTTGAATCGTTTGGATCTTCTCTGTAGTCATGCATACCAACTCTGGTCCCAATAACGTTACTTCACCCACCTCGTCCCAACATACTGGAGAACGATACTTTCTTCCATACAACGCCTCGAATGGAGCCACACCTATACTTGCCTGATAACTGTTGTTGTAGGAGAATTCCACCAGTGGCAAGTACTTATCCCAACTTCCTTTGAAATCTAGAACACAGAGTCTTAATAGATCTTCAAGGGTTTGAATAGTTCTCTCTGATTGCCCGTCCGTTTGAGGATGGTATGCTGAACTAAATCGTAAATCCGTGCGCATAGCTTTCTGCAAGCTAACCCAAAATCGTGAAGTGAATCTTGGGTCACGATCCGAAACTATGGATACTGGCATACCATGCAATCTCACAATCTCATTCACGTACATACTACCAAGACATTCAAGGGAATAAGTCTCACGTATAAGCAAGAAATGGGCAGACTTGGTTAATCTATCAACAATGACCCAAATCGCATCTATGCCTTGAGAAACCTTGGGAAGACTTGTAACGAAATCCATGGTAATATGTTCCCACTTCCATTTTGGGATCTCAAGTGGTTGCAATGGACCCTTTGGCACTTGATGCTCCGCCTTTACACGTTGACAAGTTAAACACCTCGAGATAAACTCCGCGATCTCTCTTTTCATATTGCTCCACCAAAATGTATGTCGAAGATCGTGATATATTTTGGTACTCCCAGGATGGATTGCAAACGGTGTGTTGTGTGCCTCCATCATTATTCTATGCTTCAAGTCAAAATCGTTAGGAACACAAAGTCTGGAGTTGACTCGAAGTATTCCTTCTTCATCGATTCTTGCTTCTGGAATAGCACCTTCTTGCACTTTCTTCTTCATACGCATCAGCTCTATGTCCGTAGCTTGAGCGGCTTTAACTTTATCAATTAAAGTCGGTTCTACTCGTATATTTGATATCATCATGTGGGTACTTGGAGCCTTCATCTCTATCTCCATCCTTTGCAAATCATACAAAATGGGCCTTTGTGTTAACACCATTGCACTCGTACCCGCGTATGATCTTCTACTCAATGCGTCAGCTACTACGTTTGCTTTTCCAGGATGATATTGGATGGTATGATCGTAATCTTTCAACAGCTCAAGCCAACGTCGTTGCCGCATGTTGAGTTCCTTTTGGGTGAAGAAATATTTGAGGCTTTTATGATCCGTATAGATCTCCACTTTCTCCCCATGCAGGTAGTGTCTCCAACTCTTCAACGCAAAAATGACTACTGCCAACTCCAAATCATGAGTAGGATAATTTCTCTCATATTCTTTGAGTTGTCGCGAGGCATAGGCTATGACTTTCCCATGTTGCATGAGAACACATCCTAACCCTTTGCCTGAAGCATCGCTGTAGATAACAAATCCATCCGAACCAGATGGTATTGTCAGAACAGGTGCCAAAATGAGTCTCCTCTTGAGTTCTTGAAAACTCTTCTAACAATCCTCGCTCCAACCGAATTTTGTATCCTTCCGAGTCAGCTGAGTTAACAGAGTAGTGATTCTAGAAAATCCTTCCACGAATCTCCGATAATACCCAGCTAAGCCCAGAAAGCTACGTACTTCGGTTACCGACTTCGGTTGCTCTCAACTTTGTATGACTTCAATCTTCGCCGGGTCGACAGATACTCCATGTTTTGACACCACGTGTTCAAGGAATGCTACTTCCTCAAGCCAGAACTCGCATTTCTTCAATTTGGCATATAGCTTGTTTTCACGAAGTCTTTGCAGTACCAGCTTTAAATGGCGCTCATGATCTTCACAGTTTTTGGAATAGATGAGGATGTCATCAATAAAGAAAACAACGAACTGATCTAAATATTCTTTGAATACACGGTTCATCATATCCATGAAAGCAGCAGGAGCATTAGTCAATCTAAAAGACATGACTAAGAATTCATAATGCCCGTACCGAGTTCTGAAGGCAGTCTTTGGAATATCCTCAGTTTTAATCTTCAGCTGATGATATCCAGAACGAAGATCGATCTTTGAAAAGAATTGTGCTCCTTGCAACTGGTCAAACAGGTCATCAATGCGAGGTAGCGGATACCTATTCTTGATGGTGACATGGTTCAATTCCCTATAGTCGATACAAAGTCGCATACTCCCGTCTTTCTTCTTTACGAATAAAACAGGAGCACCCCAAGGAGATGTACTAGAACGAATAAAACTGATGTCTAATAACTCCTGTAATTGGACTTTTAACTCCTGAAGGTCAATAGGAGCCATTCTATATGGGGTTTTAGAAATGGGCTTTGTACCGGGTTCAAGGTCAATAAAGAATTCAACTTCACGTTCTGGGGGTAGACCAGGAAGTTCTTTAGGAAATACATCGGAAAATTCTCTAACAATAGAAATATTATTCAAATCTGACTTGTCTTTGTTCAAATCCATAACATGGGCTAAGAAAGCTTGACATCCGTTTTTCAATAAACGAATAGCTTTGTGGCTTGATATGACAGTGACTGATTTTAGTGGTTTAGTAGTTTGAATTCGTATGACAGGTTGGTTAGGAATATAAAAACTAACAACCTTACGAAAATAATCAATTTTAGCATTATGAGTGGTTAACCAATCAATTTCTAAAATCACATCAAAAGCAAGTATCTTTAAAGAGATAAGAATAACAGGTAATGTGATAGTGCCAACTTGGATCATGCAAGATTTATAAACTGTAGATGTAACGAAGGTTTCACCCAACGGAGTTTCAACAGATAAGTCAAAGTCCAATTTCTCCAGAGTCATGTTTAAACATTGAGCACAAGCAGGAGAGATAAAAGAATGGGTAGAACCGGTATCTAATAAGGTATAAACTTCGCAAGAGTTTATGATTAGCTTACCCGTGATCACCTCGTTCGGGTTCCTCACGTTTTGGTCAGTCACGACAAACGCTCTTCCAGGAACCGCTGATTTCAACTTATCCGGGACTGCCCTAGGAGTCACCATCCCCGTTGAACTTGGTTTTGCTACAGAACAATCCCGAGCGATGTGGCCTTCCTTTCCACAGTTGTAACATACCTTGGATTGTTGTGGACAGTTTGGGCTGATATGTCCCTCTTTCCCACATTTGTAACATCTAACTGGCGGTCGTTCTCCTCCCCTAGAATTTGTTGTTGGTGCTGGTGCAGCTGCTGATGTCTTCCCGTCATTGTTGAATCTCCTCTTTCTGAAATTTTCACTTGACTCACCTCTCCTATTATCATGGCCACGATGACCACCCAAGTGTTTACCGCATTTGTTCGTATTTTTCCCTCCTCGTTGGTTATCATCGCTCTGATGACTGCTGTCATCGGTATGACCCTGGTTGTGGTCCCTCGGTTGCACATACTCATTATCTCGCTCTAATAATTGAGCCCTGTTTACAACATCTGAATATAAAGAAAATTTATGAGATAAGATATTGTCGAATCTCGGGTTTTAGACCTCTTAGAAACATCCTTGTCATTCGTTCCTCATTTTCGACCAAATAAGGTGCAAACCTGGATAACTCTGCAAACTTCGCCTCGTACTGGTACACCGTCATGTTAATTTGTTTCAGTCTGATAAACTCCACCTCCTTTATATGACGAATACTTTCAGGAAAGTACTTGTCATTGAACAGTTTCTGAAATGTTTCCCAGGACATGTTGAGTGCGTCATGTGACAACCCCAAAATAGGTCCATTCCATCCAACCTATTCTGAGTCGCCAAATACATGGTACAGAAAACAACTACAACTTTATTACAACAATTGTCGTGCAAAATACAATAACACATATGCTGTGAGTTTGGATACAAATATATACCAAATGTGACTCATGTTCCAATCGTGGACATCACCTCACAATGACACCTTACATAAAGGTATAGTCAAAAACTGTTTTAGAAATTAGAATCTTTGGGAAGTGCTTAAGGAAACCTTCGTACATGGGAGGCCATGCTTCTAGGTTGTGATAGATATCATATGGCCACAGAATTATCCTTGGTTTACCCAATAGACCCCAAAGAAAAACGAGAAGATTACTATCATATTCTTCCCAATGGTGAGTCTTCTCTTGACTTATCATTATTTCCACTGTCTCTAATTGAGAATTATACTTTAAACAAACACCAAGATTATATAGGTAGTGCTCGTATATATACTCAGCAAGTGGATGAGCACATCCCTGTCTTATGATGACACGAGGTTGTATGTCGTTAGACATCTTGTATGATAGTGGCAAACCACCCTTCCAACGTTGGGTACACCTTACCCTATTGGATTCACCAAATATAACTACTAAATGAACTTTTCTATACTGCTTCGGGAGAACATCCACAGCTAGAGACCACCGTACTATTTCCCCGTTACCCTCGCTCGACCCAGCTACACTCTTATTACCTGAAAGGAATTGTGAAGCAAAAGGGTGAGCACAACTAGCTCAGTAAAGAATATCATGACTAAAGATAACTAAATTATCAATAGCCTTCATCAATAATAAATCAGAGATTTAGAACATATGGTAAATGATAAAAATTTCAACCATAGTTGCAGCGGAACGAGCAATCCATTAGAAGAGTCAAATAGACTATAAAGTCTATTATCTTCTCCATGTTAAAAATCCATCAACAATGTTTTATCCCTGTAACATCAATCAACAATTCTGGTCCACAATCATATGAATAACTCATAATCATAATTGTAGTTCTAAATTTCTCTTCTCATCTAGGACGAAGATAATTTTCATCACCTGAAACATCAAACATCATGGTTATACCAAATCACAGTTCCTGTTCATAATCATACTAATAACTTCATCTTTGCACTACGGGCCAAAGATATTCATCAACAAGTCATCTTTGCACTACAGGCCAAAGATATTCATCAACAGTTCATCTTTGCATTACTGGCCAAAGATATTCATCTACAATTCATCTTTACACTACAGGCCAAAGATATTCCTCAACAATTAATATTTGCACTACAGGCCAAATATATTCATATCTCAAAGAAATATATAATCATTTCAGAATTTATATACACCATAATTATAACCATGTTAATCAATTCATCTTTACACTTAAGCTAAAGATATTCAATTGTAAATTCAATGGTCATGATCATACCAGTCACAATTCAACTTTGCACTACAGGCCAAAGAGAACCCTAGTCATGATCATACCAATAATCTACCCATCTTTACACTCCAGTGAAAGAGAAATTCAACATCAGGGTTATAAAAATGTTATATATGATAATAAAATCAATATAATCAACATATAGATTTAATCTCAAGAGTAATATTCGTAAATCAACTATAATTTGGTTAGTAAAAGAAACCAATTTTGTCGTGAATAGTAACTCGTAAATAGTAACTCATGAATAGTAACTCGTGAATAGTAACTCATGAATAGTAACTCGTGAATAGTAACACCGACTCAAAAAGGTAGAAATTCCACAATAAAATTCATACCAATACTTCGGTATAATGATATTGAAAGAATAACATTTCTTAAGCTTATAAACAATTTATTTAAATTGTTTACACTTTACTAATTAATGCATTTAATCATCATAAAATGTCAACTCTTAAGATTTCATCATCAATAACCAAAACCCTCATCAAAAATCTGCATATACCTCATATAGGATTCTCAAGCCATAAAATTCTATTTTCTAATTTTCTTTCTTCATAAAACATATTTAATTCATTTACTCATAACTAGACAATTTTCATAAAAAATACCAAATCAGTTCCAAAAATATTTCTTTTCTGGGATTTAGCATAATATAGTCCCATAGTGAACATATATTTTTCTCAGAATTTTTAAAAGTCATTTACTATTTTTCATATGGCCAAAATAGCCGAATATTTAGACATTTATCAAAAATTGTACTTTTGTCTAAAAATTCTGAAATTTACAGAGTACACTTCTATCATATACATGTACTCCCAATAAAAATTTCATCAATTTTGGAGTTAACCACAAGAAATTATAAGCAGTTACTTTTAAAATAGTCTTTTCTCATAAAATTCATAACTCTCAATCTATACATCCAAAAATCACCATTTTTGGACACAATCAAGAAAACTCATCAAAATATCATTTTAAATTTTTCCAGAATTTTTGAAGTTCAGAAAAAGTACGAAACTGAAAAACATAACAACCCTTAATATCCCTTACTATCCTTTACTATCCCTTACCTCAAAAGAGCAGTACTTCTGACCGGTATAAGGCTGAAAGAAACTTGCACTGATGAATAGCAACTCACCAAGTATCTAAATACTCACAAAATACACTCAATAATCTAGAGAGAGAAAGAGAGAAAGCTTATGTTTCTGGTGTGATTTTCAATTCTAACTTAGCCCTCTATTTATAGGAAAATTTTGGTAGGTTTGACCTGCAACCTGATGGCTTTACCTGCTACTATTCCCACCCACCACATTTGAAATATAATTCAACACATTTCTTCACCAACCACAAGTGGGGCCCACCAATTCTAGAATTTTCCACCAAAATGATAAACTCCAAAAATTCAACAATTTCTGAACTAGTCATCTCGTAAAATTCATAATAAATCATACGTTCATTTTTAACGGTTCAAAATTTGTGGGCATATACTCAACTTATATATGTATAACATATCCAAAAATTACCACGATCCAACGGTCGGATTAAAAATTATAACCCCCGCAAAATATCTCAAAAACCCTGATTTTTAATACCTCCATTCCGACAAAAATACTGATAAAAACCTCAACATTAACTCCTTCATTTTTAACCACAAAAATATATCCCTCATTTATATCCACATAATATAAATATTTCCTTATCATATGAATCAATAATTAATTATTCACAAATAATATTACAGAATCACATTTATGACAACCAGACCGTTCCCAGGAAAGAGGGGGATTTCCAATAAGAATTTCTCCTTACTGGCGCGCAATTAGATGACCAAACCTCTCCTTAGACAGAACTTTCTAGAAATTGCCAATAATGCTATCTAATAATATTATTCAAATAATATGAATTATTGATCTGATAATAGAAAATACTGTGCAGCAACAATTATTGAAACAATAATAATATAAAATATCAACGCAGCAATTATTGAATCAATAAAATAAAATATTGAACAGTAATTACTGTAACAATTATTGAGTAGTGCCTTCTTACGTAAGAATCAATAATTTCAAAAATACTGTGCAATACCGTGTGCTACTGTGCAATAACGCGTATTACTGTATTTTAACCACCGGGTATTCCAACAGTGTTAACGGTAACAACTACGCCGTTATTTGTAAAAACTCAAATTTGTCGTTTTCTTCATCCAACAGTTATTCGTTATGGGGCCCACAAATAGCTGCGCCGTCGTACGAATATTCCCCGACAGAAAGAATATTCCACGACCAAACGAATATTCCCCGACAACAATGATTATTTTATAACCACTTGTTTATTTTGAACAATTTTCACATTTCACCCATAACTTTAATTTTTTTTTTTATCAATTTAACCATTTACTAAATTGTAATTATAAGAAAAATTGAATACTTTTATTTCATAAAATTCGGGGTCTTACACGTCAGGCTGGGTACGCTTCACAGACTCCCACCAGTAGTTTGCCTCACCGCGGAACATAAAGGTGGCGAATGGAACCTTCTATTCCTCCGTGCATCCCAAGATATCGAATATCTTGGTAATTTGCTTGACCCACGTTTCTGCCATGATCGGATCCGGCTTTCCCTTAAATTCGGGTGGTCCTAATTTTTTGAACTACTTGGCTGTGACAAACCGCGCATTGTTATCATTTCCACACGTATTCTGCACACGAGTTTCTCTCGTCTGATTTTGCATGAACTGCAAAAAGCTCCTAAACATTCCATCATTTATAGTTTGCTCGTTGTTTATAGGAGGAATATTGCCTTCCTGTTGCACGTTCCCCAGGGTGGTGATCAAAGGTGTCTCCACGGTCTGATTTACTCCATTATTAACGTTCTCAACTGCCATTCTTAAATACTGCCATAAAACAAGGGTTAATAGTCATGTCATATATTATCCCTATATTCTGACCGACCAAATAAACACCAAATAAACTTAGTCAGGTCATACTAGCGAAGGAATTTCCCGTCTCTCCCCTCCTAGTTCTTGTCTCACATCTTAGCTAGGGATCATATCTCTAAGCTCTGATACCAACTATGACGCCCCCAAAATAGGTATACAACACCCATTCTGAGTCGCCAAATACATGGTACAAAAAGTAAACTACAACTTTAATAATACAATTGTCGTGAAAAATACGACAACACATACTGTGAGTTTAAATACAAATATTGTCTTCTAGACAATATCCACACTCAAATAAGTCCTCATTATAATTATTCAAACACTATTTTACAGAAAAAGTGAGGACTACTAAAATATCTTTCTAGAACCATCACTCCATACCACGACTAGATCCTGCTATGTTCTCACCTCCTAAGAAGAAAAATGGAACAAAAAAGAAAAGGGTGAGCTCAACTAGCCCAGTAAAGAATATTATGACTAAAATAATATACAACAAATTATCATTAGTATTCAACAGGAAAAAATCTGATAGAATATAATCGACAACAAGTTTTAGATCAACAACTGCAGCGGAAACAGCAAACCATTAGAAGAGTCAAGTAGAGAATGAACTCTACTATCTTCTAAGATTTAAAAGTCCATCATCAATATTTTATCCTTGTAACATCAATTAATAATCATCTTTAACCAAATATTCATCTTTGCACTACAGGCCAAAGATATTCATTTGTATCACCAGTCGGTCATGTTCATCTCAACACCTGTTCATATTTGCACTACAGGCCAAAGATATTTATCAGGTAATCATACATCTTTGCAATACAGGCCAAAGATATTCAGTAATATCATCATTTAGGACTTAGGATGATGAAAAATATCTTAAAGAAAACGAATCCAGTGAGACAGGAGGACAAATAGTAAGGATTCGTATAACAGTTTATCCAAGATCAATAATACTTCATAATAATCAATTGTGAAGCAGAATTCAAAAATAAAGATCAAAACATGGATACAATCAAAGATAGTAACCATAATAGATATCTTGGACTAAAAGGGAAAATTTTATTTTTCAGTGAATAGTGCAGTATTCGTGAATAGTGCCGTATACGTGAATAGTAATTCCGACACAAAAAGTTTTAAATTTGATAAAAAAACTCATATCAATATTTCAGCATAATGATATTGAAGAAAATATCATTTAAGAAGAAGAAAATATCCCTTACCTCAAAATATCAGTACTTCTGGTCGGAATACCGGTATAAGGCTGAAAGAAACTTGCTCTGATGAATAGAAACTCTCAAAGTATCTAAATACTCACAAAATACACTCAATAATCTAGAGAGAGAAAGAGAGAAAACTTGTTTCTGGTGTGATTTTTAATTCTAACTTAGCCCTCTATTTATAGGAAAATGTTAGCACGCCGAAGCAGACTTAACCTGCAACCTGATGGCTTTACCTGCTACTATTCAAGCCTACCACATTTGAATAAAAATCTCAGCACATTTTCTTCACCAACCAAAAGTGGGGCCCACCAATTCTAGAATTTTCCACCAAAATGATAAACTCCGAAAATTCAACAATTTCTAAACCAGTAATCTCGTAAAATTCATAATAAATCATACGTTCATTTTTAATGGTTCAAAATTTATGGACATATACTCAACTTATATATGTATAACATATCCAAAAATTACCACGATCTAACGGTCGGATTAAAAATTATAACCCCCGCAAAATATCTCAAAAACCCTGATTTCTAATTTCTCCTTACTGGCGTGTAATTAGATGACCAAACCTCTCCTTAGACAGAACTTTCTAGACATTGTCAATAATGTTATCTAATAATATTATTCAAATAATATGAATTATTGATCTGATAATAGAAAATACTGTGCAGTGATAATTATTGAAACAACAATAATATAAAATATCAATGCAGCAATTATTGAAACAATAAAATAAAATATTGAACGGTAACTACTGTAACAATTATTGAGTAGTGCCTTCTTTCGTAAGAATCAATAATTGGTGCAATACCGTGTGCTACTGTATTTTAACCACCAGGTATTCAAACAGTATTAACGGTAACAACTACGCCGTTAATTATAAACAACTTATACTTGTCGTTTTCTTCATCCAGTCGTTTTCTGTTATGGGGCCCACACAAGACTGCGCCGTCGTACGAATATTCCCCGACAGTAAGAATATTCCACGACCAAACGAATATTCACCGACCAAAATGAATATTTTATAACCACTTGCTTATTTGAAATATTTGCGCATTTTACCCATAACTAACCACATTAATCAAATCAACCCTTTCTATTTCAAAATAATAAATAGAGGAAATTTAATTTCATTTATTAATAAGTTGGGGTCTTACATTATGACTAAGATAATGAGGAATAAATATATTATCTTTAGCCTTCAACAATGATAAATCTGATAAAATATAATGGACAACAAGTTTTAGCTCAACAACTACAGCGAAAATAACAATCCATTAGCAGAGTCAAGTAGAGCATGATATCTACTATATTCTAAGACTTAAAAGTTCATCATCAATATTTTTTTCCTGTAACACCAGTAAATAATTATTTTCAATCAACAAATTATCTATGCACTACGGGTGAAAGATGTGACGCCCCCAAAATAGGTATACATCACCTATTCTGAGTCGCCAAATACATGGTACAGAAATAACTACAACATCATTACTATAAGTATCGTGCAAAATACGACAACACATAAACTGTGAGTTTAAATACAAATATTATCTTCTAGACAATATTCACACTCAAATAAGTCCTCATTACAATTATTGAAACACTATTTTATAAAATAGTGAGGACTACTAACACAACTGCCTGGAAACACCACTCCACACCCCGACTAGTTCTCGCTATATTCTCACCTCCTGAGAAAAATAGAACAAAAAAGAAAAGGGTGAGCTCAACTAGCCCAGTAAAGAATATTATAACTAAGATAATATACAACAAATTATCATTAGTCTTCATTTAGGGAAAAAATCTGATAAAATATAATAGACAACAAGTTTTAGATCAACAACTGCAGCGAAAACAACAATCCATTAAAAGAGTCATGTAGAGAATAAATTCTACTATCTTCTAAGATTTAAAAGTCCATCATTAATATTTTATCCCTATAACATCAATCAATATACATCTTGAATCAAATATTCATCTTTGCACTACATGCTAAAGATATTCATTTGTATCGCCAGTTGGTCATGTTCATCTAAACACCTGTTCATCTTCGCACTACAGGCCAAAGATATTCATTAGTTAATCATTCATCTTTGCATTACAGGTCAAAGATATTCAGTAGTATCATCATTTAGGACTGAGGATGATGAAAAATATCTTAAAGAAAACGAATCCAGTGAAACAAAAGAACAAATATTAAGAATTCATACTACAGTTTATTCAAGTTTAAAAATACTCCATAATAATCAATTGTGGAGCAAAATTCAAAAATAAAGATCAAAATATGGATACAATCAAAGATAGTAACCATAATAGACATCTTGGACAAAGAAATTTTTTTTTATTTTTATGTGAATAGTGTTGTATTCGTGAATAGTGTCGTATACGTGAATAGTAACCTCGACACAAAAATGTAGAAATTTTACAATAAAATTCATATCAATATTTCAGCATAATGATATTGAAGAAAAAAATATTATTTATGAAAAAAATAACATATTTTACCTCAAAATAACAGTACTTCTTATCGGAATATCGGATATAAGGCTGTAGAAAATTTACACTGAATAGTAATTCTCAAAGTATCTAAATACTCACAAAATACGCTCGATAATATGAGAGAGAAAACTTGTTTCTGGTATGATTTTCAATTCTAACTAAGCACCCTATTTATAAAAAAATGCTAGAACGCCAAAGGAGATTAAATAATAAAATAATATTATTTCTTTTTCTTTCTTCTACGCATGCTAAGTTGGACAATCAAGACCGGCTACCTTTGAACAAAATTTTCAACACATGTTTTCAAAAAAATAAAAGTGGGTTCCACCCATAATTTAAATAAAAATATCTAATTTTCGAAACTTTAATAATTCATAATAAATAACCCTTTTTTCATAAAAATACGAATTTTATGTCTATTCCATAGGAAATCGAATTCTCTACAACTTTGTAGCTTTAAGTTTTTCTAAATTCCAAACAAAAAATGTCCGAAATTTATATACGGACGATTTTTAATACCTCCATTCCAACAAAATACTGATAAAATACCTCATCATTAATTCCTTTATTTATATCCACATAAAATAAATATATCCATCGTCATTTACATCCACATGAAATAAATATTTCCTTATCATATAAATCAATAATTAATTATTCATAAATAATATTACAGAATCACAATTATGACAACCAGGTCTTTTCGATAAAGATTTCTCCTTACTGGCGCACAATTAAGTGACCAAACCTCTCCTTAGACAGAACTTCCTTAGACATTGCCAATAATGTTATCGAATAATATTATTCAAATAATATGAATTATTGATCTGATAATGGAGATACTGTGCAGTGACAATTATTGAAATAACAATAATATAAAATATCAACGTAACAATTATTGAATCAATAAAATCAAATATTGAACAGTAATTACTGTAACAGTTATTGAGTAGTGCCTTCTTACGTAAGAATCAATAATTCAAAATATTGTGCAATACCGTGTGCTACTGTGCAACCACGCGTATTACTGTATTTTAACCATCGAGTATTTCAATAGTGTTAACAGGAACAACTGCGTCGTTATTGGTAAAAACTTAAACTTGTCATTTTCTTTCATCCGACCATTTTTTATTATGGGGCCCACAAATGGCTGTGTCATCGTACGAATATTCCCTGACAGCAAAAATATTCCACAACCAAACGAATATTCCTCGACAACAATGAATATTTTATAACCACTTGCTTATTTTGCAAAATTTACACATTTCACCCATAACCAAAGCATTCACTCACTACTACAAAACAGTAAATAGACAACACTTAAAAGATGACGTTTTTATAAAAAAATATTGTGGTATTTTTTTTTACAATGTTTTTTAACAAAACGTTGTAGATAGATATAAAAAAACGTTATGTATTTATAAGGACAATTTTTGATTTTAAATAGATAACGTTTTTTTTAAAAAACGTTATTTTGTAAAAAACACGAAGCAACAAAAAAAACACGGAAGTAAATTTGAAATTAAAATAAAACGCTAACTTTCGTGTAGCCCAAAACCCTAGCTTCTCTTCTCTCTCACTCCCTACCTCCACAACCATCAGAAATAGTCGCCGCCGCTGCTCGCCCCCTAGTTTCGATTTCCCTTGAATCCGACATGGCCATCGACGGCCCCGCCTGTTACTGAACTCTGTAGAGCACTTTCTACCATAGTTAAACCGTAACAGTTTCAAAAAAATTTCGTTTTGTTTTACCCCCAAATTGTTCTCCATCATTTAGCCAATTTTCGAATCTTGGTCCTGGTCATTAGTTCATTCAGAGCCATGAATACAGGTGATTTCCTTAGCATTCATCCCTCGAAGCTCAAATTTCCATTGTAAGTCTTATTCTTTATTTCTATTTAAATTCTTTAGCTTTGTGTTTGGTTGACTAGAAAATTTGGGGAAGAAGATGGAAAATGTAAGAACTTTTTCAATATTTCTAGTGTTGTAATTTTTCCACGGTTTTAGCTTGTATAGGTAACCAAATTAAATCTATAAAGATCTGAAGGTTAAATATGAATAATATGATCTTACTTTCTTTTCTTTTGCTGAATTTTTTTTGGCAACTAAACTAGAAGATATGCCATTCTATATATTGTTTTGGCTAAATTTATTATATTTAAGGTGGGTATTGATTTTCTTATCTTTTTATTTAATGGGTTCGTTTGCATTTGTGGTGGAAAGTTAAGGTGAGGAAGCAGAGTTCATGTTCTATGCAATTGACTAACAAGACTGACGAATATATTGCCTTCAAGGTAGGTGTTAGCAATAAGTTAATATATTTGATTGCAAATGTGTGATTGTATTTAATTTTTTATGAATTGAGTTGTAACTGAAAAGGTTAAGACAACAAACCCGAAGAAGTATTGTGTCCGACCCAACTTTGGGATTGTCTTGCCAGGCTTATCTTGCAGTGTTACAGGTAAAATTCTGTTAAATTCTTAAAAGAAACTACTTGTTTTAGTTGACTTATGTGGAAATTAAGCTGCTCAAGAGTTAAATTTGATTACTTGTTACATTTGCTTGTGCGTTTTAATAGTTACAATGCAAGGCCCAAAAGAGATACCGCCTGATATGCAGTGCAAGGACAAATTTCTACTCCAGAGTGTTATTGCACCTAATGCCGCCACAAATAAGGACATAAGCCCAGCACTGGTTGGTCATATTTTTTTCATGGATTTCTGTTTAGTCAAGATAGTGTTCAGGTTATTTTTAATTGGGTCTCAGTTGCTATGTTGATTTATTTTGTAGTTTAATAAGGAGGATGGGAAGGTTATTGAGGAAGTTAAATTGAGGGTTGTGTACATTCCTGCTAATCCCCCATCACCTGTTCCTGAAGGATCTGAAGAAGGGTCTTCGCCCAGGGCATCTGTTGTTGAGGATGGAAACCAAAATGCTCCATTGCTTGATGTTGTAAGTGATGCTCTTGGTTTTCCTTTTCCATGAAATTGAGTTATGAAAGGTATTATGCTTAATTTGTGTTTATTCTATTTCAAATATCAGTTGACAAGATCTTTGGATGAAACAAAAGAGAAGGCTTCGTCTACAGAGGTGAACAATCTTCTCTCTTTCTTTCTTCCTCCCCTACACGCAAAAAAGAAGAAGAAAAAGAGTAGACATGATTTTTAGCTCTTCTTTTCAAGCCAATGCTAGTGCTTGGGATCAGTATTGGAGCCTCATTCAATATTATTTTTGCTGACTGCATTTCTTACTTTTGTGTTTTACTTGACAGAAAGGGGTAGGTCATATCTCTCGCAGCCCTAATGAAGCTATCAGCTCACCTGCAATTGCTTCGGTCTTAGGGGAGTCACTTCGTCCTACTTCAGTGACAACTGTCCAAGTTAATTCAGCTGGTATGGTTGCAAATTATGCAATTCATTCCTGCTCCAAGAGGGATCAACAGATTGCATCACGTACAGGACATGCATGGTTTTGTTCAATTTCAACTTACATTTTGATATCTGTTTTTATTTCTAGTCACATCTTCTCACACTAAAAATAGTACCTTAGTACAGAGTACATGCATATCGGTGTGTAACCTCGCTAGGTAAGGTTCTTAGTTGTTTCTAAACTGTACTTCACTAAATGGGCTTATGTGTGTATATTACTTCACTAAATGGCCATACTGCCTGGTACTACCTGTAGTCATAAGTTAACTTGGACATGAAAGTGCAGGGGGGGATTGCAAGACCATGATGTTTGTACAGATCAGCCCAAGTGTGGCAGACTCAGGGGAAACCATTTGCTCATTAAAGTTTGCTAGTCGTGTGCGAGGAGTTGAGCATGGGCCTGCTCGAAAACAGGCAGACTTCACTGAGCTTTTCAAGTACAAGCAACTGGTATTTTTCTCTTATTATGAGCAAGTTTATTGCATAGCATGCTAATGTCATTATGAACTCTGAATATCATGTCTAACTTTTGAAATTCTGACAGATTGTGGAGATCCTTAAAGATCGCCCATCTTAGTTTCGTGACTACTGGAGCCTTGAAATTTTCACTATGTTTCCTGCTGGAAATGGAGGAACGATTGAACTTCTTTATACACAGGTTAACAATAGTTGTTAGATTTTTTGTATTCTTCTAATGTTCTACATCGAATGTTTTTACTCTCCATATATTCTATTACTTGTATAGATTATGTTCACAGTATATGTTGTACTTATAGCACTGTATGCAAGATGAATTTGAAGAAATTATCCTTTTTACAATTGTAGGAGAGACTCCACCGTGTATGTTGATGTATGCTTCAGAGAATTTGAAGAAATTATCCTTTTTACAATTTGTTGGCAATGGCTGGCTACGATATTATAAATTTGTAGTAATTTATATTGAAAAGTGAATTTGAGACGTATATATGGATAGTTTGGTATATATTTTGTGGATGTAGCAATTTAAAACTGTAAACGAATGATATTATTGGGATGTATTTTGAATGGTTGATATATTTTGTCTTTAAATTTAAATGAGAATTTAGACCTTTTAGCTATATATCATGGCATTAGCATATTGCAGGTGCATTGGTAATGTAGGTGAACTACAACCTTTTTTTTTCTTTTCTTTTTTTATCTACAACATTTTAAAAATGTTGTGGAATCATACTTTCTACAACATTTTTAGCCAGAAAATGTGTTGGAATCATACTTTCTACAACGTTTTCAAGCATATGCTAATTTATGAAAAACAAATCTACAACATTTTTTTCTTAAAAAACGTTGTCTAATGTGCTTAACTACAACGTTTTAAAAACATTGTGTAAGGGTGTCAAATAGATGACACCCTTAACAACGCAGAAAAGACGTTGTGGTTTCATTCAGCAAAACGTCGTGGTTAAGAGTGTCATCTATTTGACACCCTTACACAACGTTTTTAAAACGTTGTAGTTAAGCACATTAGATAACGTTTTTTAAGAAAAAAATGTTGTAGATTTGTTTTTCATAAATTAGCATATGCTTGAAAACATTGTAGAAGGTATGATTCCACAACGTTTTCTGGATAAAAATGTTGTAGTTTAATATATCAGACAACGTTTAGGCATATTTACACAACGTTTTTAAAATGTTGTAGATTAAAAAAAAAGAAAAAAAAAGGTTGTGGTTCACCTATATTACCAATGCACCTGCAATATGCTAATGCCTGAAAGATTAACATATTGTAACCTGAAAGATTAAAAGAGTTGTAACTTCAATCATTTATCAAAGATTTCAAGGAATCCAACCACACACAATTCTATAGTTTCTTCAAAGTATGACAAGATATTAGCAAATAGAGGAAAATTTCAAGAATTCCAGAAAAACAGATATACATAAATTGGGAGAAAGGTATAGAGCCTCTCTATTTTAAGTATTTGCATATAATGACAAGTTAGAAAGCTTCTATACTCTACAGTAACCCCTTATACAATTTGTTGGCAGAACATGAAAAGAGTAAATGCAATGCTGCTTTTGCATTTTGTTGACGCATAAAATGCCACAAGATATGAGAAGGAAAAATAACAAACATTTTGTATAAATAAATTAGGAACCAACTTTGATTTTCTTGGGTTTAGATAACTCAATTTGAGTCATCAAAATACATACTACATACACAAATTCTCCTATTTAAAATTATTACAATGTCATATATATATATGTACAATAGTATTCACACCAAAAACCTCACTACGAAAATTCTAACAATACCTTACATATAAGTATAGTCAATAATTGATTTAGGAATTAAAATCTTTGAAAAATGATCAAAAAAACTTTCGTACATTGGAGGTCATGCTTCTAGGCTATAATAAATATCATAGAAACGAATAATTAGTCTTGGTTGACCCGTTAGTCCCAAATAGAAACACGAGTAGATTATTGTCTTGTTCATTCCATTGGTGTGTATATTTTTGTTATATAATTATCTATATTATGTCAAACTGAGGATTATAATCCAACAATACTCCCATATTGTGACACCCCAAAATAGGTTTACACAACTCATTCTGAGTTGTCTATATGGTACGTAATCCAAATATAAACTTCCTATATACAACTATTAACTGTCATGCAAAATACAACAACACATATACTGTGAGTTTTAATACAAATATTGTCCGTAGACAATACTATCCACACACTCAAATAAAGCCTTCGTTACAATTATTGTCACATTATTTCACAATATAGTGAAGACTTCTCTAATATCTATCTCGGACCATTACTCCACTCCCAGACTAGTTTCAGCTACAGTTTCATTTCCTGAGAAGAATAATGGAACAAAAAGAAAAATGGTGAGTTCAACTAGCCCAGTAAAGAATATTATAACTAAGATAATGAGGAATAAATATATTATCTTTAGCCTTCAACAATGATAAATCTGATAAAATATAATGGACAACAAGTTTTAGATCAACAACTGTAGCGAAAATAGCAATCCATTAGCAGAGTCATGTAGAGTATGATGTCTACAATCTTCTATGACTTAAAAGTTCATCATCAATATTTTTTTCCTGTAACACCAATAAATAATTATTTCCAATCAACAAATTATCTATGCACTACGGGTGAAAGATATGGTCATGATCATGCCAAACACCTGTCCATCTATGCATTACGGGCCAAAGAGGACTTTCACCACACACTTTTATCTATAACATTAAAGGTTATGATTATACCAATACACAATTCATTGTCATAATCGTACTAATCAACAGTTCATCTTTGTACTACGGGCCAAAGATGACTTTCACCACAATATAAGCATGAGGATGATAACTATGATATAAAGAATGTATCAAGTGAGATCGAGGATAAATATTAGAGATTTATAATTAAATTTATTCAGAGTTTAATAATGTCCAAATTGTCAACATGATCACCAATTGTGGAGTAAAATTCAAGAATGATATTTAAGATTCAAATTTTAAAGATAATTTGGATAAAAAAAAAAGAAATTAAATTCTGTCGTGAATAGTACCCCAACATGAATAGTACCCCGGATGAATAGATTAAAATTTAATAAGAAAGTTCAGACCAATATTCTAATGAAATTATATTAGATAAAGTACAAACTATTAAGGATATTCTACTAATTTCAAGAATTTTTACCATTTAACAATAAGGTTATGAAAACAAACAATAATTTTGTACCATAAATGGAGAAAAATATGAAATAAAACGATATCCCTTGACGAGTATAAAAGAAATGATATCCCATAGAAGTACGAAAGAATATACAAAACTGTAAATGGATTTTCACGCGTCATGCGGTAATTGATCCGTGTAGACAGATCAATTCCATAACTTAATGAAGAATAAATACGAAGGGTTATTCAGGTACCAGGCATACGGTAATCTGCGTAGACAGGTTATTCCCACAGATTAATAAGGAATAGAATGACAACCCTAATGAGTGTGAAGAAAATAACATCTTTTACCTTAGTAGGAAACTAAATCTGACTGGTATAGCGGAGATTATCTTGAGAAAATCTTGCATTATTTGCTACACTCAAAGTATCTGTATACTCAAAAGAAATATGCACAATATTATAGAAGAAGAATTCTCTGATTCTGGTGTGATTTTTATTTTTTAACTAAGCAACCTATTTATAAGAGAATGGCAGGACACTATTTAAAATCTTTATGGACGAACTGAAGAGAATTCACGGGCTTCGTCTTATTTTTCAAATTTTTATTATGCAACACTATGTAATAAAATATTATAATAAAAGAAAAAATTATATATAATATAATATAATATATTCTATTTATATTCTAATAAAACAAATAACTTTATATATATTATAAAAAAAAATTTGTTTTATATAAAAAGTTTTCTGTTTTAATTATTACTATTATAACAACAATAAAACAAAATTGAGATAACTTTCTACCGACGGTTTGACAAATTGGCACATGGGGGTCCATGGAATAATAAATCAAACTTACAACAAACTCTTTATGACAAACCCCTCTATTTATCAAAATTGAATAAATATCTCCCGCAAATCTCTTATCTTTAATCAACACATTTTTAATCTTTTAACAATTATTCATCTTTAATATTATAACTCATAATATTGACAATTAGATCATTCCCAAGAAAAAAGGGGCTTTTCGATAAAGATTTCTCCTTACTGGCGCGCAATTAAATAACCTAACCCCTTTACTCGATAGAAATTCTAGACATTGTGATCAATAATGCTAATAATAATATGAGTAACTGTGTCATGTCAATTATTAATTTAATAATATAAAATATTATGCAGATGTTACTGTAACAATTATTGAATCAATAATATGAGATACTATGCAATAACTACTGTGACAATTATTGAATAAAATACTGAGTGACTTCTTACGTAAGAATCAATAATTAAAGATATTGTGCAATACCGTGTGCTACTGTGCAACAACGTGTATTACTGTACTTTTATCACCAGGTATTTTAACAGTTTAATGGTAAAAATTTTGCCATTATTTTTATAAAAAAGTTATTTCTATCGCTTTCTATTTTTGACAGTTATTCCGTTGTAGGGTCCACCAATGATTGCGCCGTCGTACGAATATTCCCCAACAAAAAGAATATTCCCCGACCAAACTAATATTTTATGATAACTTGCTTACTTTGTAAAATTAGCACATATCACCCATAATTATAGCATTTATTAAATTATCACTTTACTATTTAGAATATTATTCAGAGAAAATTAAATATTTATTCATAAAATTTGGGATCTTACACATATTATATAGATAATGCTCGAAAATATAGTCAGAAAGCGGATACGCACCACTATATCTTATGGTAAACGATTTTTGTATGTGGTTGGACATCTTGCATGATAGAACATTTTCTTATTGACTAAGAAATAGAAAACAACAGGAGATATATACTAAAGTAAATTTGTTAACGCCGAAATATGTCTGTTCGGCAAATCACTAAACAGCGAACCTAAAACTTTAAATTCTTAGTACAATTATTGTCACATTATTTTACGATGTATTGATAACTACATCGAGCCATCACTCTATTTGTAAGATCCCAAATTTTATGAAATAAAATTATTCAATTTTTCTTATAATTATTATTTGGTAAATGGTTAAATTGATAAAAGTTTAAAGTTATGGGTGAAATATGCAAATTTTACAAAATACGCAAGTGGCTATAAAATATTCATTGTTGTCGGGGAATATTCGTTTGGTCGTGGAATATTCTTTTTGTCGGGAATATCCGTACGACGACGCAATCATTTGTGGGCCCCATAACAGAATAACTGTCGGATGAAGATAACGACAAAATTAAATTTTTATAAATAGCGGCGTAATTGTTACCGTTAACACTGTTGGAATACCTGGTGGTTAAAGTACAGTAATACGCGTGTTTGCACAGTAGCACACGATTTTACATAGTATTTTTAAATTATTGATCCTTACGTAAGAAGGCACTACTGAATAATTGTCACAGTAATTATTGTTTAATATTTTATTTTATTGATTCAATAATTGATGTGTTGATATTTTATATTATTATTGTTTCAATAATTGTTACTGCACATCATCTCCATTATCAGATCAATAATTCATATTATTTGAATAATATTATTGATAGCATTATTGACAATGTCTAGAAAGTTCTGTCTAAGGAGAGGTTTGGTCATCTAATTGTGCGCCGGTAAGGAGAAATCCTTCTTGGAAAGCCCCCTCTTTCCTGGGAACGGCCTGGTTGCCAGTACTGTGATTCTGTAATATTATTTGTGAATACTTAATTATTGATTCATATGATAAGAAAATATTTATTTTATGTGGATATAAATGAGGGATATATTTTTGTGGTTATAAATGAAGGAATTAATGTTGAGGTGTTTTATCAGTATTTTGTCGGATTGGAGATATTAAAAGATCAAATCGGTGTTCTTAAAGCTCTATTGCGTGAGTAATATTTTTTAATCCGACCGTTGGATCGTTTTGATTTTTGGATATGTTATACATATATAAGTTGAGTATATATTCACAAATTTTGAACCGTTAAAAATGAACGAATGATTTGTTATGAATTTTAAGAGGTGACTGATTCGAAAATTAGGTTTATAAATGATTTTGGTAGAAAATTTTAGAATTGGTGGGCCCCACTCTTGGTTGGTGAATAAATGTACTGAGATTTTTATTCAAATGTGGTGGGTGAGAATAGTAGCAGGTAAAGCCATCAGGTTGCAGGTTAAGTCTGCTTCGGCGTGCTAACATTTTCCTATAAATAGAGGGATAAGTTAGAATTGAAAATCACACCAGAAACATAAGCTTTCTCTCTTTTTCACTCTAGATTATTGAGTGTATTTTGTGAGTATTTAGATACTTGATGAGTTGATATTCATCAGTGCAAGTTTCCTTCAGCGTTATATCCGATATCCAGTCAGAAGTGCTGTTCTTTTGAGGTAAGGGATAGCAAGGGATAGTAAGGGATAGTACGGGGTGCTATATTCTTTATAATGATGTTATTCTTTCAATATCATTATACTGAAATAATGGGTATGGATTTTATTATGAAATTTCTACCTTTTTGAGTCGGGGTTACTATTCACGTATACAGTACTATTCACGTATACAGCACTATTCATGAAAATGGCACTATTTACATGACATTATTTACATATACGGTATTATGTATGAATACAGAGTACTATTCACGAGTTACTATTCATGAGTTACTATTCACGAGTTACTATTCATGAGTTACTATTCACGAGTTACTATTCACGACAAAATTGGTTTCTTTTTCTAACCAAATTATAGTTGATTTATGAATATTACTCTTGACATTTAATCTATATGTTGATCATATTATTTTTATTATCATATATAATATTTTTATAACCTTGATGTTGAAATTCTCTTTCACTTGAGTGTAAAGATGGGTAGATTATTGGTATGATCAAGACTATGGGTTCTTTTTGGCCAGTAGTGCAAAGTTGAATTGTGTCTGGTATGATCATGACCATTGAATTGGTAATTGAATATCTTTAGCTTAAGTGCAAAGGTGAATTGATCAACATGGTTATAATTATTGTTTATATATATTCTAAAATAATTATATATTTCTTTGAGATATGAATATATTTGGCCTGTAGTGCAAATATGAACTGTTGAGGAATATCTTTTGTGACGCCCCCAAAATAGGTATACAACACCCATTCTGAGTCGCAAAATACATGGTACAAAAAGCAAACTACAACTTCAATAATACAATTGTCGTGCAAAATACGACAACACATACTGTGAGATTAAATACAAATATTGTCTGCTAAATAATATCCACACTCAAATAAGTCCTTATTACAATTATTTAAATACTATTTTACAGAAATAGTGAGGACTGCTAAAACATCTTTCTAGAACCATCACTCCATACCCCGACTAGATCCTGCTATGTTCTCACCTCCTGAGAAGAAAAATGGAACAAAAAGGAAAAGGGTGAGCTCAACTAGCCCAGTAAAGAATATTATGACTAAGATAATATACAACAAATTATCATTAGTATTCAACAGGAAAAAATCTGATAGAATATAATCGACAACAAGTTTTAGATCAACAACTGCAGCGGAAACAGCAAACCATTAGAAGAGTCAAGTAGAGAATGAATTCTACTATCTTCTAAGATTTAAAAGTCCATCATCAATATTTTATCCCTGTAACATCAATTAATAATCATCTTTATACAAATATTCATCTTTGCACTATAGGCCAAAGATATTCATTTGTATCACCTGTCAATCATGTTCATCTCAACACCTGTTCATCTTTGCACTACAGGCCAAAGATATTCATCAAGTAATCATACATCTTTGCACTACAGGCCAAAGATATTCAGTAATATCATCATTTAGGACTGAGGATGATGAAAAATATCTTAAAGAGAACGAATCTAGTGAGACAGAAGGACAAATAGTAGGGATTCGTATAACAGTTTATCCAAGATTAATAATACTTCATAATAATCAATTGTGAAGCAGAATTCAAAAATAAAGATCAAAACATGGATACAATCAAAGATAGTAACCATAATAGACATCTTGGATAAAAAGGAAAAATTTTATTTTTCGGTGAATAGTGCTGTATTCGTGAATAGTGCCGTATACGTGAATAGTGCCGTATACGTGAATAGTAATCCCGACACAAAAAGTTTCAAATTTGATAAAAAACTCATATTAATATTTCAGCATAATGATATTAAAGAAAATAATATCATTAAGAAGAAAATAATATCCTTTACCTCAAAATATCAGTACTTCTGGTCGGAATACCGGTATAAGGCTGAAAGAAACTTGCTCTAATGAATAGAAACTCTCAAAGTATCTAAATACTCACAAAATACACTCAATAATCTAGAGAGAGAAAGAGAGAAAACTTGTTTCTAGTGTGCTTTTTAATTCTAACTTAGCCCTCTATTTATAGGAAAATATTAGCACGCCGAAGCAGACTTAACCTGCAACCTGATGGCTTTACCTGCTACTATTCAAGCTTACCATATTTGAATAAAAATCTCAGCACATTTCTTCACCAACTAAGAGTGGGGCCCACCAATTCTAAAATTTTTTACCAAAATGATAAACTCCGAAAATTCAACAATTTCTAAACCAGTCATCTTGTAAAATTCATAATAAATCATACGTTCATTTTTAACGGTTCAAAATTTGTGGACATATACTCAACTTATATATGTATAACATATCTAAAAATTACCACGATCCAACGGTCGGATTAAAAATTATAACCCCCGCAAAATATCTCAAAAACCCTGATTTTTAATACCTCAATTCCGACAAAAATACTGATAAAAACCTCAACATTAACTCCTTCATTTTTAACCACAAAAATATATCCTTCATTTATATCCACATAAAATAAATATTTCCTTATCATATGAATCAATAATTAATTATTCACAAATAATATTACAGAATCATATTTATGACAACCAGGCCGTTCCCAGGAAAGAGGGGGCTTTCCAATAAGGATTTCTCCTTACTGGTGCGCAATTAGATGATCAAACCTCTCCTTAGACAGAACTTTCTAGACATTGACAATAATGTTATCTAATAATATTATTCAAATAATATGAATTATTGATCTGATAAAGGAAAATACTGTGCAGCAACAATTATTGAAACAACAATAATATAAAATATCAATGCAACAATTATTGAATCAATAAAATAAAATATTGAACAATAACTACTGTAACAATTATTGAGTAGTGCCTTCTTTTATAAGAATCAATAATTGGTGCAATACCGTGTGCTACTGTATTTTAACCACCGGGTATTCCAACAGTATTAACGGTAACAACTACGCCGTTATTTATAAACAACTTATACTTGTCGTTTTCTTCATCCAATCACTTTCCGTTATGGGGCCCACACAAGGATGCACCGTCGTACGAATATTCCCCGACAGCAAAAATATTCCATGACCAAACGAATATTCCCCGACAAAATGAATATTTTATAACCACTTGCTTATTTTGTAAAATTTGCGCATTTCACCCATAACCAAAGTATTATATTAAATTAACCCCTTATTATTCACAATAATATTTAGAGAAAATTTGATTTTATTCATTAATAAGCTGGGGTTTTACAACCTCCCCTCCTTATGAAATTTCATCCTCGAAATTGACGTACGTACCTGATATTTCGAAAAGGTGAGGATACCTCGCTTTCATTTCTGATTCCAACTCCCAGGTCATTTCTTCAATAGCATGATTTCTCCACAAAACCTTAACTTGTGGTATAACCTTTGTGCATAGGACATGCTCTTTCCTATCCAAGATCTTAACAGGTACCTCCTCGTACGTTAAATCTTCAGCTATCTCGTCTGGTTCTAACTCAATAATGTGGTTCGGGTCTTTAACATATTTACGAAGCATAGATATGCGAAAATTATTATGAACACGACACATGTTTGGAGGTAATGCGAGTCTATATGCCATATTTCCTATTCGCTCAAGGATCTCAAATGGACCAACAAATCTTGGATTGAGCTTTCCTCTCTTCCCAAATCTTGTAACTCCCTTCCATGGTGCAACACGTAACAATACATGATCCCCAATATTAAATTCCACGTCCTTCCGATGAAGATCCGCATAACTCTTTTGTTGATCCTGTGCCGTTTGTATACGTTGTCGAATTGTTTGGATCTTCTCTGTAGTCATGCATACCAACTCTGGTCCCAACAATGTTGCTTCACCCACCTCGTCCCAGCATACTGGAAAACGACATTTTCTTCCATACAACGCCTCGAATGGAGCCACACCTATGCTCGCCTGATAACTGTTGTTGTAGGAGAATTCCACCAATGGTAGGTACTTATCCCAACTCCCTTTGAGATCTAGGACACAAAGTCTTAATAGATCTTCAAGAGTTTGAATAGTCCTCTCTGATCGTCCGTCCGTTTGAGGATGGTATGCCGAACTGAATCATAAATCCGTGCACATAGCTTTCTGCAAGCTAACCCAAAATCGTGAAGTGAATCTTGGGTCACGATCCGAAACTATGGATACTGGCATGCCATGCAATCTCACAATCTCGTTCACATACATACTAGCAAGACGTTCAAGGGAATAAGTCTCACGTATCGGTAAGAAATGAGCAGACTTGGTTAATCTATCAACAATAACCCAAATCGCATATATGCCTTGAGAAACCTTGGGAAGACCTGTAACGAAATCCATGGTAATGTGTTCCGACTTCCATTTCGGGATCTCAAGTGGTTGCAATGGACCCTTTGGCACTTGATGCTCCGCCTTTACATGTTGACAAGTTAAACACCTCGAGATAAACTCCGCGATCTCTCTTTTCATATTGCTCCACCAAAATGTATGTTGAAGATCGTGATACATTTTGGTACTCCCAAGATGGATTGCAAACGGTGTGTTGTGTGCCTCCATCATTATTCTATGCTTCAAGTCAAAATCGTTAGGAACACAAAGTCTGGAGTTGACTCGAAGTATTCCTTCTTCATCGATTCTTGCTTCTGGAATAGCACCTTCTTGCACTTTCTTCTTCATACGCATCAACTCTATGTCCGTAGCTTGAGCAGCTTTAACGTTATCGATTAAAGTCTATTTTACTCGTATATCATCACGTGGGTCCCTAGAGTCATTAACTCTATCTCTATCATTTATAAATTATACAAAATAAGTCTTTGTGTTCAACAATATCGCACTCGTACTCGCGTACAATCTTCTACTCAACGCATCAGCTACCACATTCGCTTTTCTAGGATGGTATGGTCAGAACAGGTTCCGAATGAGTCGCCTCTTGAGCTATTGGAAAATCTTCTCGCATTCCTCGCTCCATACGAATTTTGTATCTTTCTGAGTCAGCTAAGTTAACGGAGTAGCGATTCGAGAAAATCCTTCCACGAATCTCCGATAGTAACCAGCTAAGCCCAGAAAGCTACGTACTTCGGTCACCAACTTCGGTTGCTCTCAATTGTGATTCATATCCCAATCTTGGATAGCACGTCACAATGGCACCTATTGTTTTACCACCACAAAAATATAGAGTCCCTTATGGAGAGTCTGGCTTTGGTGCATTCCACAAAGGAAGTCACCAGATAGAGGCTCGGGTACCAACTTCTATAGTTGGGTTTTTAACTCCTGAAGTTCAATAGGAGCTATTCAATATGAGATTTTAGTAATGGGTTTTGTATCGGGTTGAAGATCAATACAAAAATTCAATATCACGCTCTGGGTTAGGCCAGGAAATTCTTCAGGAAATACGTCAGGAAATTCACTAACAATAGAAATATCATTCAAATCTGACGTATTTTTGTTCAAGTCCATGACATGGGCTAAGAAAGCTTGACATTCGTTTTTTAATAAACGAATGACTTTATGGCTTGGTATGACAGCGATTGATTTTAGTGGTTTAGTTGCTTGAATTCGCATAACAGGTTGGTTAGGAATATGAAAACTAACAACCTTACGAAAACAATCAATTTTGGCATGATGAGTAGTTAATCAATCAATTCCTAAAATCACATCAAAAGCAAGTATCTTTAAAGAGATAAGGTCAACAGGTAATGTGATTGTGCCAACTTGGATTAAGCAAGATTTATAAACTGTAGATGTAATGAAAGTTTCTCCTAACGGAGTCTCCACAGATAGGTCAAAGTCTAATTTCTCCGGAGTCAAGTTTAAACGTTGAGCACAAGCAGGAGAGATAAAAGAATGGGTAGAACCTGTATCTAGTAAAGTATAAACTTTGCAAGAATTCAAGATTATCTTACCCGTGATCACCTCGTTCGGGTTTCTCGTGTTTTGGCCAGTCACGACAAACGCTCTTCCAAGAACCGCTGATTTTGACTTATCCGGGACAGCTTTTGGAGTCACCATCCCCGCTGAACTTGGTTTTGTTACAGAACACTCTCGAGCTATATGACCCTCCTTTCCACAGTTATAACATACCTTAGATTGTTGTGGGCAGTTTGGGCTGATATGTCCCTCTTTCCCACATTTGTAACATACGACCGGTGGTCGTTCTCCTCCCCTAGAAATAGTTGATGTTTGTGCTGACGTCTTCACATTATCATTGTTGTACCTTCTCTTCTTGAAATCTCCTCCTGACTCGCTCCTTTTATTATCACGACCACGATTACCACCAGAGTGGTTACCGCTTTTGTCCGAATGTTTTCCTCCCTGCTGGTTTTCATTGCTTCGATGGCTGCCGCCACCGGTATGACCCTGGTTGTGGTCCCTCGGTTGCACATACTCATTTTCTCGCTCTAATAATTGAGCCCTGTTTACAACATCTGAATATAAAGAAAATTTATGAGAGATAAGATATTGTCGAATCTCGGGTTTTAGACCTCTCAGAAATATCCTTGTCATTCGTTCCTCATTTACGACCAAATGAGGTGCAAACCTGGATAATTCTGTAAACTTCGTCTTGTACTGGGACACCGTCATGTTGTTTTGTTCCAGTCTGATAAACTCCACCTCCTTCATATGACGAATACTTTCAGCAAAGTACTTGTCATTGAAAATTTTTTGAAATATTTCCCAGGACATGTTGAGTGCGTCAGGCTGGGTATGCTTCACAGACTCCCACCAGTAGTCTGCCTCACCACGGAACATAAAGGTGGCGAATGGAACCTTTTGTTCCTCCTTGCATCCCAAGACATCGAATATCTTGGTAATTTGCTTGACCCACGTTTTCGCCATGATCGGATCCGGCTTTCCCTTAAATTCTGGTGGTCCCAATTCTTTGAACTGCTTGGCTGTGACAAATCGCGCGTTTTTATCATTTTCACCTGTATTCTGCACACGAGTCTCACTCGTCTGAATTTTCATGAACTGCAAAAAGCTCCTAAACATTCCATCATTCATCGTTTGCTCGGTAATGTTGTTTACAGGAGGAATATTGTCTTCCTGTTGCACGTTCCCCAGGGTGGTGATCAAAGGTGTCTCCACGGTCTGATTTACTCCATTATTAACGTTCTCAGCTGCCATTCTTAAATACTGCCATAAAACAAGGGTTAATAGTCATGTCATATATTATCCCTATACTCTGACCGACCAAATAAACACCAAATAAACTTAGTCAGGTCATACTAGCGAATGAATTCCCCGTCTCTCCCCTCCTAGTTTTTATCTCACATCTCAGCCAGGGATCATATCCCTAAGCTCTGATACCAACTGTGACGCCTCCAAAATAGGTATACAACACCCATTCTGAGTCGCCAAATACATGGTACAAAAAGCAAACTACAACTTCAATAATACAATTATCGTGCAAAATACGACAACACATACTGTGAGATTAAATACAAATATTATCTGCTAGACAATATCCACACTCAAATAAGTCCTTATTATAACTATTCAAATACTATTTTACAGAAATAGTGAGGACTGCTAAAACATCTTTCTAGAACCATCACTCCATACCCCGACTAGATCCTGCTATGTTCTCACCTCCTGAGAAGAAAAATGGAACAAAAAGAAAAAGGGTGAGCTCAACTAGCCCAGTAAAGAATATTATGACTAAGATAATATACAACAAATTATCATTAGTATTCAACAGGAAAAGATCTGATAGAATATAATCGACAACAAGTTTTAGATCAACAACTGCAGCGGAAACAGCAAACCATTAGAAGAGTCAAGTAGAGAAAGAATTCTACTATCTTCTAAGATTTAAAAGTCCATCATCAATATTTTATCCCTGTAACATCAATTAATAATCATCTTTATCCAAATATTCATCTTTGCACTATAGGCCAAAGATATTCATTTGTATCTCCTGTCAGTCATGTTCATCTCAACACCTGTTCATCTTTGCACTACAGGCCAAAGATATTCATCAAGTAAACATACATCTTTGCACTACAGGCCAAAGATATTCAGTAATATCATCATTTAGGACTGAGGATGATGAAAAAAATCTTAAAGAGAACGAATCCAGTGAGATAGAAGGACAAATATTAGGGATTCGTATAACAGTTTATCCAAGATCAATAATACTTCATAATAATCAATTGTGAAGCAGAATTCAAAAAATAAAGATCAAAACATGGATACAATTAAAGATAGTAACCATAATAGACATCTTAGACAAAAAGGGAAAATTTTATTTTTCGGTGAATAGTGCCGTATTCGTGAATAGTACCGTATACGTGAATAGTGCCGTATACGTGAATAGTAACCCCGACACAAAAAGTTCCAAATTTGATAAAAACTCATATCAATATTTCAGCATAATGATATTGAAGAAAATAATATCATTTAAGAAGAAAATAATATCCCTTACCTCAAAATATCAGTACTTCTGGTCGGAATACCGGTATAAGGCTGAAAGAAACTTGCTCTGATGAATAGAAACTCTCAAAGTATCTAAATACTCACAAAATACACTCAATAATCTAGAGAGAGAAAGAGAGAAAACTTGTTTCTGGTGTGATTTTCAATTCTAACTTAGCCCTCTATTTATAGGAAAATGTTAGCACGCCGAAGCAGACTTAACCTGCAACCTGATGGCTTTAACTGCTACTATTCCCACCCACCACATTTGAATAAAAATCTCAGCACATTTTTTCACCAATCAAGAGTGGGGCCCACCAATTCTAGAATTTTCCACCAAAATGATTAACTCCGAAAATTCAACAATTTCTGAACCAGTCATCTCGTAAAATTCATAATAAATCATACGTTTATTTTTAACGGTTCAAAATTTGTGGACATATACTCAACTTATATATGTATAACATATCCAAAAATTACCACGATCCAACAGTCGGAGTAAAAATTATAACCTCCGCAAAATATCTCAAAAACCCTGATTTTTAATACCTCCGTTCCGACAAAAATACTGATAAAAACCTCAACATTAACTCCTTCATTTTTAACCACAAAAATATATCCCTCATTTATATCTACATAAAATAAATATTTCCTTATCATATAAATGAATAATTAATTATTCACAAATAATATTACAGAATCACATTTTGGACAACCAGGTCGTTCCCAGGAAAGAGGGGGCTTTCCAATAAGAATTTCTCCTTACTGGCGCGCAATTAGATGACCAAACCTCTCCTTAGACAGAACTTTCTAGACATTGCCAATAATGTTATCTAATAATATTATTCAAATAATATGAATTATTGATCTGATAATAGAAAATATTGTGCAGTGACAATTATTAAAACAACAATAATATAAAATATCAACGCAATAATTATTGAATCAATAAAATAAAATATTGAACAATAACTACTGTAACAATTATTGAGTAGTGCCTTCTTACGTAAGAATCAATAATTGGTGCAATATCATGTGCTACTGTATTTTAACCACCTGGTATTCCAACAGTATTAACGGTAACAACTACGCCGTTATTTATAAACAACTTATACTTGTCGTTTTTTTCATCCAATCGCTTTTCGTTATGGGGCCCACACAAGGCTGCGCCGTCGTACGAATATTCCCCGACAGCAAAAATATTCTACGACCAAACGAATATTCCCCGACAAAATGAATATTTTATAACCACTTGCTTATTTTGCAAAATTTACACATTTCACCCATAACCAAAGTATTATATTAAATTAACCCCTTATTATTCACAATAATATTTAGAGAAAATTTGATTTTATTCATTAATAAGCTGGGGTCTTACATCTTTGGCCTGTAGTGAAAAGATGAATTATTGATGAATATCTTTGGCCCGCAGTGCAAAGATGAATTATTGATGAATATCTTTGGCTCGTAATGCAAAGATGACTTGTTGTTGAATATATTTGGCCTGTAGTGCAAAGATGAGTTGTTGATGAATATCTTTGGCTCGTAATGCAAAGATGACCTGTTTTTGAATATCTTTAGCATGTAGTGCAAAGATGACTTGTTGATGAATATCTTTGGGCTGTAGTGCAGAGATGAATTTATTAGTATGATTATGAACATAAACTGTGATTTGATATAACCATGATGTTTGATGTTTCAAGTGATGAAAATTATCTTTGTCCTGGATGAGAAAAAGAATTTAGAACAAAAATACGATTATGAGTTATACACGTGATTGTGGACAGGAATTGTTGATTGATGTTACAGGGATAAAACATTGTTGGTGGACTTTTAACGTGGAGAAGATAATAGACTTTATAGTCTATTTGACTCTTCTAATGGATTGCTCGTTCCGCTGCAACTATGGTTGAGAAGTTTTATCATCTACCATATGTTCTAAATCTCTGATTTATTACTGATGAAGGCTATTGATAATTTAATTATCTTTAGTCATGATATTCTTTACTGGCCTAGTTATGCTTACCCTTTTACTTCACAATACCTTTTCAGGTAATAAGAGTGTAGCTGGGTCGAGCGGGGGTAACAAGAGAATAGAACGGTGGTCTCTAGCTGTGGAGTTCTCCCTAAGCAGTATAGAAAGGTTCATTTAATAGTTATATTTGGTGAATCGAATAGGGTGAGGCGAACCCAACGTTGAAAGGGTGCTTTGCCACTACCATACAAGATGTCTAATGCAATACAATCTCGTGTCATCATAAGACAAGATTGTGCTCATCCACTTGCTGAGTATATTTACGAGCACTACCTATATAATCTTGGTGTTTGTTTGAAATATAATTCTCTATTAGAGACAGTGGAGATAATGATAAGTCAAGAGAAGACTTACCATTGGGAAGAATATGATAGTAATTTTCTCATTTTTCTTTGGGGTCTATTGGGTCAACCAAGGATAATTCTGTGGCCATATGATATATATCACAACCTAGACGCATGGCCTCCCATGTACAAAGGTTTCCTTGAGCACTTCCCAAATATTCTAATTTCTAAAACAGTTTTTGACTATACCTTTATGTAAGGTGTCATTGTGAGGTGCTGTCCACGGTTGGGACATGAGTCACATTTAGTATATATTTGTATCCAAACTCACAGCATATGTGTTGTTATATTTTATATAATAATTGTTGTAATAAAGTTGTAGTTATTTTCTGTACCATGTATTTGGCGACTCAGAATGGGTTGGATGGAATGGACCTATTTTGGGGGCGTTACAATTTGGTATCAGAGCTTAGGGATATGGTCTCTGGCGGAGATCGGGGAATAAAACTAGGAGGGGAGAGATGAGTAAATACTTCGCTAGTGTGTCCTACTTAAGCTTATTTGTTGGTCAGTTATAATATCGAGATATTATGTGATATGTTAATTTGTTCAATTAACCTTTGTTTTGAAACTGTATTCTAGAATGATATCTGAAATACAGGAGATGAGCAATGGAGAAATCATGAGTATAGGGAAGATGAAATCTGAAATAAAAGTAAGGTATTCTCAACTCTTCGAAATATCAGGTACGTAAATTTCGGGGACGAAATTTCATAAGGAGGGGAGATTGTAAGATCCCGAATTTTATAAAATAAAATTATTCAATTTTTCTTATAATTATTATTCGGTAAATGGTTAAATTGATAAAAGTTTAAAGTTATGGGTGAAATATACAAATTTTACAAAATACGCAAGTGGCTATAAAATATTCATTGTTGTCGGGGAATATTCGTTTGGTCGTGAAATATTCTTTTTGTCGGGAATATTCGTATGACGACGCAGTCATTTGTGGGTCCCATAACAGAATAACTGTCGGATGAAGATAACGACAAAATTAAATTTTTATAAATAACGGCGTAATTGTTACCGTTAACACTGTTGGAATACCCGGTGGTTAAAATACAGTAATACGCGTGTTTGCACAGTAGCACACGATTTTACATAGTATTTTTAAATTATTGATCCTTACGTAAGAAGGCACTACTGAATAATTGTCACAGTAATTATTGTTTAATATTTTATTTTATTGATTCAATAATTGATGTGTTGATATTTTATATTATTATTGTTTCAATAATTGTTACTGCACATCATCTCCATTATCAGATCAATAATTCATATTATTTGAATAATATTATTGATAGCATTATTGACAATGTCTAGAAAGTTCTGTCTAAGGAGAGGTTTGGTCATCTAATTGTGCGCCGGTAAGGAGAAATCCTTTTTGGAAAGCCCCCTCTTTCCTGGGAACGGCCTGGTTGCCAGTACTGTGATTCTGTAATATTATTTGTGAATAATTAATTATTGATTCATATGATAAGGAAATATTTATTTTATGTGGATATAAATGAGGGATATATTTTTGTGGTTATAAATGAAGGAATTAATGTTGAGGTGTTTTATCAGTATTTTGTCGGATTGGAGATATTAAAAGATCAAATCGGTGTTCTTAAAGCTCTATTGCGTGAGTTATAATTTTTAATCCGACCGTTGGATCGTTTTGATTTTTGGATATGTTATACATATATAAGTTGAGTATATGTTCACAAATTTTGAACCGTTAAAAATGAACGAATGATTTGTTATGAATTTTAAGAGGTGACTGATTCGAAAATTAGGTTTATAAATGATTTTGGTAGAAAATTTTAGAATTGGTGGGCCCCACTCTTGGTTGGTGAATAAATGTACTGAGATTTTTATTCAAATGTGGTGGGTGAGAATAGTAGCAGGTAAAGCCATCAGGTTGCAGGTTAAGTCTGCTTCGGCGTGCTAACATTTTCCTATAAATAGAGGGATAAGTTAGAATTGAAAATCACACCAGAAACATAAGCTTTCTCTCTTTTTCTCTCTAGATTATTGAGTGTATTTTGTGAGTATTTAGATACTTGATGAGTTGATATTCATCAGTGCAAGTTTCCTTCAGCGTTATATCCGATATCCAGTCAGAAGTGCTGCTCTTTTGAGGTAAGGGATAGTAAGGGATGCTATATTCTTTATAATGATGTTATTCATTCAATATCATTATACTGAAATAATGGGTATGAATTTTATTATGGAATTTCTACCTTTTTGAGTCGGGGTTACTATTCACGTATACGGTATTATTCACGTATACAGCACTATTCATGCATATGGCACTATTTACATGACATTATTTACATATACGGTATTATGTATGAATATAGAGTACTATTCACGAGTTACTATTCATGAGTTACTATTCACAAGTTACTATTCACGAGTTACTATTCATGAGTTACTATTCACGAGTTACTATTCACGACAAAATTGGTTTCTTTTTCTAACCAAATTATAGTTGATTTATGAATATTACACTTGAGATTAAATCTATATATTGATCATATTATTTTTATTATCATATATAACATTTTTATAACCTTGATGTTGAAATTCTCTTTCACTTAAGTGTAAAGATGGGTAGATTATTGGTATGATCAAGACTATGGGTTCTCTTTGGCCAGTAGTGCAAAGTTGAATTGTGACTGGTATGATCATAACCATTGAATTGGTAATTGAATATCTTTAGCTTAAGTGCAAAGGTGAATTGATCAACGTGGTTATAATTATTGTTTATATAAGTTTTAAAATGATTATATATTTCTTTGAGATATGAATATATTTAGCTTGTAGTGCAAATATGAACTGTTGAGGAATATCTTTGGCCTGTAGTGCAAAGATGAATTATTGATGAATATCTTTGGCTCGTAGTGCAAAGATGAATTATTGATGAATATCTTTGGCTCGTAATGCAAAGATGACTTGTTGTTGAATATCTTTGGCCTGTAGTGCAAAGATGAGTTGTTGATGAATATCTTTGGCTCGTAATGCAAAGATGACCTGTTGTTGAATATCTTTGGCATGTAGTGCAAAGATGACTTGCTGATGAATATCTTTGGCATGTAGTGCAAAGATGACCTGTTGATGAATATCTTTGGGCCGTAGTGCAGATATGAATTTATTAGTATGATTATGAACATGAACTGTGATTTGGTATAACCATGATGTTTGATGTTTCAGGTGATGAAAATTATCTTTGTCCTGGATGAGAAAAGGAATTTAGAACTACAATTACGATTATGAGTTATACACGTGATTGTGGACAGGAATTGTTGATTGATGTTACAGGGATAAAACATTATTGGTGGACTTTTAACATGGAGAAGATAATAGACTTTATAGTCTATTTGACTCTTCTAATGGATTGCTCGTTCCGCTGCAACTATGGTTGAGAAGTTTTATCATCTACCATATGTTTTAAATCTCTGATTTATTACTGATGAAGGCTATTGATAATTTAATTATCTTTAGTCATGATATTCTTTACTGGGCTAGTTATGCTCACCCTTTTGCTTCACAATTCCTTTTCAGGTAATAAGAGTGTAGCTGGGTCGAGCAGGGGTAACAAGGAAATAGAACGGTGGTCTCTAGCTGTGGAGTTCTCCCTAAGCAGTATAGAAAGGTTCATTTAGTAGTTATATTTGGTGAATCCAATAGGGTGAGGTGAACCTAACGTTGAAAGGGTGTTTTGCCACTACCATACAAGATATCTAATGCAATACAACCTCGTGTCATCATAAGACAGGATTATGCTCATCCACTTGCTGAGTATATTTACGAGCACTACCTATATAATCTTGGTGTTTGTTTGAAGTATAATTCTCAATTAGAGACTTTGGAGATAATGATAAGTCAAGAGAAGACTTACCATTGGGAAGACTATGATTGTAATCTTCTCATTTTTCTTTGGGGTCTATTGGGTCAACCAAGGATAATTCTGTGGCCATATGATATCTATCACAACCTAGACGCATGGCCTCCCATGTACAAAGGTTTTCTTAAGCACTTCCCAAAGATTCTAATTTCTAAAACAGTTTTTGACTATACCTTTATGTAAGGTGTCATTGTGAGGTGCTGTCCACGGTTGGGACATGAGTCACATTTAGTATATATTTGTATCCAAACTCACAGCATATGTGTTGTTGTATTTTATACGACAATTGTTGTAATAAAGTTGTAGTTGTTTTCTGTACCATGTATTTGGCGACTCAGAATGAGTTTGATGGAATGGACCTATTTTGGGGGCGTTACACTATTCCCTTGTTATTACTGCTAATCCCAACTTCACTTTTATTTCTTGAAAAGAATTATGAAACAAAAGGGTGAGAATAAATAACCAAGTAAAGAATATCATGATTAAAATAAATAAGTTATAATTAACCTTCAACAGTGATAAATTAGAGAATTAAAAATCATATAAGTTTTCAATCATAACTGCAGTGAAATAAACAATCCATTAGAAGAGTTAAGTAGAACATAATGTCTACTATCTTCTCTGATTTAAAATTTACCATCAATATTTTATCTTTGTAACACCAATCAACATTTTCTCTTTGCACCCAGACGACCAAATATAACTTTCACCTTGTGTCCTTGGTCATATAGGCCAAAGACACTCAACAATCGTATTGTCTTTGAACCCAGACCAAAGACATTCACAACAATTTAGTCTTGATAATTAGTATAAATAACAATGATATGATGAATGAACAAAAATAATCAGAATAATAAGATAAATTAAGAATAAACATTAACGTTTTTCAATTTAATTTATCAAAGTCTAAATTATCAATACGATATCCAGAAAATCGATTAAAGTTCTTGATAAAATATAAAATTCCAGAAAATATAATGTTCCAAGTTCAAATATAACAATAAAAATTTAATAAGAAGATTTCGGTAAAAGAAATTAGGTGAAACACAAACTATTAAGGATATTCTAATTATTTCAAGAATTTTCACAATTTAATGATAATGCTGTAGAAACAAATAATAATTTCTTACCATAAATTTAAGAGTATGAAAGAAAATGATATTACTTACCTTAGCACGTCTGCATGTGACTAAATGTTGTTTTCTATGAAATTGATCAACCTGAACAATGTTTGCACTATTTTAGCAATAGCTAGAGTATCATTACACTCAAAAGAAATCCTCCCAATATTATACTTATAATATTGTAGCAATTTTTTTTTTTGGTATTTTTGGTATCTTTTTCATTGCTCAACTAAGTAACCTATTTATAGGAGAATGGTAGATATCTACGTTTGAAAAACTTCGCCGGAGAAACAGAAGAGCACACCAAGTTTGAAAATTTTCATTCGTCTGATTAAATTATAATAATATAATAATATAATAAAATAGATAACTTTATATATATTATAATAAAACAAATAACTTTATGTTATAATAAATCAGATAACTTTATATATATTATAATAAAACAAATAACTTTATATATATTATAATATATTGTAATAAAATAAATAACTTTATATTATAATATATAATAATAAATCACATAACTTTTCTCACCCCTGCCCTACCTTGTAACTAAGATAAATAGGTTGAAACAAAGGCGGTGAGACATGGCCAGAGAGGTAGTAAAGTTCTTTAATTAATATTATTATTGAAGAAGATAATTGTGGGTCCCAAAAGAAATAAAGTTGTGGGTCCCATAAAAAATAAGTCAAACTTACGACAAACGCCCTCATGCTAAACCCCTCTATTTATCTCAAAAATTTGAACAAATATCTACCACTCCTTATTTATTATACTTATCATTAATCAACACATTTTAATCCAATTATTTACACATTTTCAATCTTTCAACAATTAATATTATAATCTCATAATGTTGACAATCAGATAGTTCTCAAGATTGACGTCCCCAAAATAGGTTCACACAATCCATTTTGAGTCGCCAAAATACATGGTACAGAATTTAAATACAAACTTCCATATTTACAACTATTAAACTATCGTGCAAAATACGACACCACATAAACTGTGAGTTTGAATACAAATATTACACCGTACATAATACGACAATATCCAAACTCAAATTAAGTCTTCATTAAAGTTATTATCACACTATTTCACAACATAGTGAAGACTTCTATAATAACTATCTCGAACCATTACTCCACTCCCCTACTAGTCTTAGCTACACTTTCATTTCTTGAGAAGAATAATGGAACAAAAAAAAATGATAAGCTCAACTAACCTAGTAAAGAATATTATGACTAAGATAATGAAAAATAAATTATCTTTAACCCTCAATAATGATAAATCAGATAAAATATAATAGACAACAAGTTTTAGATTAACAACTGCAACGAAAATTATAATCCATTAAAAGAGTCAAGTAGAACATGATGTCTACTATCTTCTATGATTTAAAAGTTATCATCAAAATTTTATCCCTGTAACATAATCAATAATTATTTCCAATCAACAAATTATATATGCACTACGGGCCAAAGATAATCGTTTGCATCACCAGTGGTCATGATCATGCCAAACACTTATCCATATATGCACTACGGGCTAAAGAGGACTTTCACCACAAACATTTGCCTGTAACATTAAAGGTCATGATTATACCAATACACAATTCCTGGTCATAATCATACCAATTAACAGTTCATCTTTACACTACGGGCCAAAAATGACTTTCACCACAATATAAGCATAAAGATGATGACAATGATATAAAGAATGAATCAAGTGAGATGAAGGATAAATATTATAAATATATAATTTAATTTATCCAGAGTTCAAAAATGTCCAAATTGTCAACATGATCACCAATTGTGGAGTAAAACTCAAGAATGATATTTAAGATTCAAATTTCAAAGATAATTTGGTCAAAGAAAAAAAACTAAATTTCGTCGTGAATATTACTCATGAATAGTACCCCGAATGAATAATACCCCAGATGAATAGTACCCCAACATGAAAAGATTAAAATTTAATAAGAAAGTTCAGACCAATATTTCAGTGAAATGATATTAGATGAATCGCAAACTGTTAAGGATATTATACTAATTTCAAGGATTTTCACTATTTAATAAGAAGGTTATGGAAACAAACAATAATTTCGTATCATAAATGGAGAAAATATAAAAGAAAACGATATCCCTTGATGAGTATAAAAGAAATGATATCTCATACGAATATGAAAGAATATACGAAACTGCAAATGAATTTTCACCCATTATGCGGTAATCCGCGTAGACAGATCATTTTCACAACTTAATAAATAATGAATACGAAGGGTTATTCACCAGGCATGCGGTAATCCGTGTAGACAGGTTATGCCCACAGATTAGTAAGGAATATAATGACAACCCTTATGAGTATGAAGAAAATAACATCATTTACCTTAATAGGAGAGTAGTTATGACTGGAATAGTAGAGATTATCTTGAGAAAATCTTGCACTACACTCAAAGTATACTCACAAGAACTCTCTATTTCTAACTCTTGATTATAACTTGGTTTTGTAAATTGGTGAATAACTAATAAACTTAGCTCTCTATTTATAGAAAAATATAGTTTCGATAATTGTACATTAAGGGCTAGGCTTATTATAGTTTGGCACCTAGGTTAATTACACTTTAGTACCTCATTAATTGTACCTTAGTCCCTCAATCATCTTCCACCAGATGACATCATCTTTGTGTTTCTTTAAGGATGATGTTATGCTTACATCATCTCTTCTCTGATTAGTTGATTCAAGTTCACATGGATTGGTCGACTTATTACACTTTGATACCCCTAAAGTTTTCCAAGTTCACATTATTTCTCCTTAACTTTTGTAATTCACTTATCTTTAATCAACAAAATCTTTAATCTTTTCAATAATTATTCACCATTAAAATTATAGATTTCAATATTGACAACCAGATCGTTCCCAAGAAAGAGGGGGCTTTTCGATAAGAATTTCTCTTTATTAACGCGCAATTAGATAACTTAACTCATTTTCTCAACAGAACTTTCTAGACATTGTTAATAATGTTTATCTAATAATATTATTTCAATAATATGAGTTTTTGTGTCGTGACAATTATTGATTTAATAATATAAAATATTGTGCAAATGATACTCTGACAATAATTGAATCAATAATATAAGATACTATGCAGTAACTACTGTGACAGTTATTGAATGAAACTGAGTGACTTTTTACGTAAGTATCAATAATCAGATATATTGTGCAATACCGTGTGTTACTGTGCAACGACGTGTTTTACTGTACTTTTATCACCGGTTATTTCAACAGTCTAACGGTAAAAGTTTTGTCGTTATTTTTATAAAAAGATTATTTATGTCACTTTCTATATCTGACAGTTATTTCGTTGTGGGGTCCAACAATGATTGCGCCATCGTACGAATATTTCCCGACAAAAAAAATATTTCTCGACCAAACGAATATTCCCCGACAAAACGAATATTTTATGACAACTTGCTTACTTTGTAAAATTTGCACATATCACCCATAACTATAACATTTATTAATTTATCATCATACTATTTAAAATAATATTTAGAGAAAATTAAATTTTTATTCATAAAAAGTTGAGGTCTTCCGAAGAAACGACGCGTAATTAGAGAGCCCCTTTCTTCGTTAGAACTCACTAAATATTGTCAATAATGTTAACTGGTCTAATAATGTCATACCAATTAATGTAAGTTATTGTGTCGTGACAATTTTTAAGTCAATAATATGAAATAGTGTAGTTGCTACTGTGGCAATTATTGAGTCAATAAGGTAAATTACTATGCAATGTCGTGTGATACTGTGGAATGTCGTGTGATACTGTACAGTAGTGCGTGCTACTATACTTTTATCAACGAGTATTTAAATAGTTAAAAGTGATAGTATTGTTAACAATTTTTATTTAAAAAAGTTATTTATATTATTTTCGATATGCGACAATTATGTCGTTGTGGGACCTACCAATGATTAGTTGTTTCAGCACCGCCGTACTTTACATAATATTCCCGACAAAACAAATAGTCGCTGACACAACGAATATTCCCTGACATACTTTTATAATTTACACATATCACCCTTAACTTTAACATTTTATCAATTTAACATTTTAATGTTTAGAATAATAATCATAAATAAATTTAAATTTTTATTTCATAAAAGTCGGGGTCTTACATTATCTCTATATCCCTATTAATGAATGGCTAGATAATAATTTAGTTCACGGGGTATTTTAGAAGTATATTAAAAATCCAATAAATGATAGAATTCTCATAAAGTTTAACCAACTAAGGATTGGTAACGTAGAAAGTCTCTAAAGCCAATTAAGATTCTAATTCTTAATTTCCTGAAGGAGAGAACTTTCACGCTATAAATAAGGGATGTTTCAACACCTTTAAGGTACGTTATTTATTATGATAATAATTCTCTCCCTCCATATAAGGTTCTGACTTAAGTATTGGAGAGTCCTTCTAGAGCCCTCCACCGCACCTGTGGACTTTTTGTAATTTTCGGTGAAGTCAAGCCGGTCAAGCGGTGGTCAAAGGCAAAATATGTGGGTTGACCAAAATCCTAATTTGAAGGTTGTTGATTGACGCATCAGATTAGCGTCGTTTGTGGGAAACAAACAAAAAGTCATGTTCTCTTTCTCACAATTCAAAAAATTATGGTGAATATTCGCACTTCGTCACCTAAAAAATCCACCACTATGAAGTATTTTTTTTCTTGCAAAAGCCCTTTCGTCAGATAACATAATCCTTGGTAGGATATGGCTGAATAAATTTAAAGTTATCCCCTCTATGTATCATATAAAATTGAACATCCCAACAACAAGTGGAATAGAGGAAGTTAATGGTGATCAGAAAGTCGTTGGGGACAAGTTTTGCTTATTGATTCTTTAGGTGTGAGAGAGGAGGATAAATAGTAAGTAGGAGAACCTGCAGAAGAACTAGTCTCAATTTTATTGGAAGATGTAAACCCGTAAAAGAGACCCATAATACAAAAAAGAAGAGTTTTGCACCGGAAAGACATTAAGTCATCAATAAAGAAGTGGCGAAGCTGTTCAAGACCATAATTGAGGCCATAAAACCAAGAATTAAGGCCCTAGAGTCCCAAAATTAAAGTCAAGAAGCCTATAATCATGACCATGAAGAGCACAAAATCAAGGTCATGGAGGCCAAGAATTAAGATCATAAAGACCCATAATTAACATCATTGGCGCCAAGAATTAAGGCCATAGAAGCCAAAATTATAAGGCCATGCAGATGCAGAATTAAGGTCATGGAGCCTAGAATCAAGGTCATGAAGGTCTAGAATCAAGGTCATGTAGATTAAGGTCATGGAGGCCTAGAATCAAGGCCATGAAGGCCCAGAATTAAGGCCTTGGAGCCCAAAATCAAAGTCATGAATGCCCAAGATAAAGGTTATAGAGCTAAGAATTAAGGTCATAGAGTCCTAAATGAACTCCATTGGAGCCAGAAATTATTGTCATAGAGCCAGAATTAAGGTCATGGGGGCCAAAAATTAGCGTCATGGGTGCTAAGAACTAAGGTCATCGAGCCCATATTAAAAGTCATGGAGGCCAAGAATTAGTGTCATGAGAGCAAACAATTACCGCATAAAAAAAATTATCATTATTCAATTACTCATTTAAAAATATATTTTTAAAGGAGTAGGGGACAAATGATGCGAGTAAAAATAACTCATCAATGACGAGTTGCCACGTGTTATCTCTAAATCCTTATTAATGAAAGGTAATATAATATTTTTGCTCGTGGAGTATTATAGAAGTATATTATATCTTATAAAGGATATAATTCTTAACCAACTAAGGATTGACATTTTACTCTGCCTTTCCCAATCGTTGCATACTTCTTTTCTTTGTTTGATCGAGTCATTAACGGGAGGCAACATCTGGTTTGGGTGCTGCAGCAGCCTCTGAACTTGAATTCAGGGAAATTGTTCCTTGTACATTATCTTCTTTGGGTATGTTATTTTCTGGCAAATTGAGTTATGTTTAGGTAATTGATTTAATAGTGTTTTTTCTCATCAAAAGTGGCATGTCAGAATTTTACTCACCCTGGAGGTTCATGACGGAGATTTGATGATCTCCACTACAATTTCTTAACAAGGAAACTCTTTCAGGGAAGCCTTTTGTCAAAATCAAAGCACTATCCTTGTGCTCATATTCAAAATGCAAGCCACATTTGTCATGTGGACATTCATGTGATGGGGGGAGGGGGGAGGGGGGAGGGGGGTTTATTCATAATTATCAAAGGAAAAAAGTGTACATTTATCGTATAATCTGAGCATATTGACTCAACTAGTAAAATATATTTAGCAAACAATTATTCAACAGTGTAATCACACAATTGATTCATCACCCTCCCAACCACTACTCTGTCTGTGTACATCAAGTTTTTTTTTTTCCTCCTGAAAATTCGCATATTCAATTTAATAATTCAATGAAACATTATCATATCCTGTTATGCACAAAACATTTCCAAATCCCTTTTTCCAACTTCAGCACATAAAGATTTAAACTTGATGCCGTATAGCTCGGATCAGTATCGCTATGTTGTGACTCCAACAACAACATTGCTCACCTATAAAAATTTGGTGTCAGTCTAATATGCCTTCTATGTATAATAACAGAAAAGGAGTAAATCAGAAAACGAGGTGGGAGGTAACAAAAAAAATACCAGTTTGCCACTTTCATCGACAGACATGGGATTCTGAACGACGACTGTTTTCTGAGAACGTGGTGGTTCCTGCCGCAGATAAGACATTCAAAATATCAATCATACATCGAACATGCAAAACAGCAGCGTTTAAACGCAACACAAATTAGAGCTCACCGTTGAAGTAGGGGGCGTTGTGGCAGATGTAGCTGTCCCACCAGGAATAGGGAAACTTGCGTTATTCATCTGCATGTAAAGCACAAGACAAATGAAGCAACACAAGAAATACTAGAAATGGCATTGCTTCCTGGATCCAATAGCAATATGGTATTATGGTTAACTTGACAAGTGTAATTATTCATTATATAAAGCTCACTCATGGATTAGAAGATTCCATTAAATACGAATAGACTTTCAATTGAAAGAAAATCATACATCTTAAGGAATTAAAACTCATAAAATCCTTTTAAATTTGCAATTCTCATTAATCTTTTCCAAGTGAACAAACAATCATGAATTGTTGAAACATATAAATAATAAGTAGTTTATCACCAATAATTAAAATTAATTGATAAATTGAAGGATGGAGGTTAGAGCTCTTCTAGTTGTATAAAAGGACCATAGCCTAATAATGTACACCTCAGTGTAACAAATATCCATGTCTGTAACGCAACTTTGCACGTATAGGCAAGCACTTTTCAAGGAACAGAAGCAAAACTGAAACTGTAAAAGCACCGATATAATTGGGCATCAATAAATCTTAAATTTTGCAATCCAAATCCTTGGATCAAAACTTACCTATCGAAAAAGTAATTCGAAAAAAAGTAATCTGCGGTTGATAAGAGCATCAACATCACAACATACAGCATTAAAGGAAACCAAATGCATCCTTCAAATCATTAAACCATCCATGGCTTTTCTAATCCCATACAAACGGGAAAAAAAACAAGAACTAGAGAATCAAAATCAAACATAAAGGCAGACTCCTAAATAACTCAAAAGCAACAAGTAGAAAATTCATATATCGATTTATGGGACATGAAACAATTTAGAGAGGGAGAGAGAGAGAGAGAGAAAACTCACATTAACATTGGTTACAAAGTGACAAACGGCACATTTGACTGATGGGGCTCCATAAGGGTACATAAGTGTTGTACGGCAATTGCCACAGTTGATGTGAGCAACATTTGATGCTATTCATTAACAAAGAGGAATCACAAATTAAAAGAGAAGTAGTTAATTAGTCAGTGAGCTGAAGAGAGAGAGTGCATACAAGAGGCAACTTGTATAAGCCATAATGTAATGTAGGAAAAAGGAAAATATTAAAATAGTGATACGAGAGAACAGAAGGTCCATATAATGAACACAACAATTTTCCAGGAACACCCCCACCCCCCAAAAAAGAGAAAATTATAGTAAAAAGGAGGAAAGAAAGAGTTTATATATTTTTTATTTTTTATTTTTTTTTTGTGTGTGAGATGACATCATTACTCCACTACCTAAAATGCTAATATTACAAGAGTAAACAATTAATCTGCTGCAGACCACAAGATGATGTACTAGTCATTACTCTCGACATCAAATATCAAGAAAATTATCTTTGCACATTAAGGAAACCACTCCTGGCTGATCAAGAAAAAGAAAAAGAAAAAGAAAGGAAACCACTCCTCACCTGGCACAAGGTTCACTGTGTGACAGCACGAGCATCTCACACTTGTAGCTCCACGAGTATACATCAGCAATGTACGGCAACCTCCACAAATTAGTTGGGACATTTCCATTCCTGCAGGTTTTGCAATGACATGGGTGATACAGCAGCAAAACTGAATACTCATTGCTCTAAAAATGAGTAATATATAGGTAAAATGCATCATATTGATGAATGCTCATTAGCAGACATAGCCTGAAAATGATGTGAACTCAAATTCACTACTAGCCTCCATGACAACCTGATGAAGCAGAATCCTAGGTAGGGTTGTCAAGGAACTAATTCGAGAAGATCTAGCCAGTTTTGAGTTTGATCAATCATCAACTCGGAGATTCAAGATCAGAGTTCAAATTAATTGAGCTTAAGCAATCAACACTGAATACAGATTCAATTATGAAATATAGTATAAGATATATAACTCAAAAAATAAATTCATAATTGGATCCAAATCTTAATCGGATTAATCAAATTAAACCCTATCTCACCCAGTTATAAATCACCTACAATTCAAATTTGAATCTCAGATCTTAACGGGCACTAAAAATGAAATCCTCAAGGATCACATTTGAATATGTAATCGAATTAGACTCGACACCCAATGACAGTCCTAATTCCTACTCTCTGGGATCGCTCTCTTGCATTTGGAACATAATATTTATCAAGTAGACAAAATAGGTAGACAAAATAATACAAGTCAATCATGTTTACTACAGGCATTTTCCAAAACTAATCAAGAATTCTTTAACATGTGCTCCCAGCTTAAAAAACACAATTTCCTTCTTCACAACATTTATACAGGACTGGCTAAACATATATATAATTAACCACAGGTAGAAGCTTTCATATTTGCAATTAAGTTAAAGAAAAAGTGCTAGACAATACCTGGAGGTGGAACTGAAGTAACTACATTGCACACTGCGCAGCAAACGTTTGCAGCTCCTCTTGGATAAAGAAGAATGGTCCTACACCCATTGCACACTAGTTGGCTCTGCATAGCTGTAAAGACAAAATTATCCACATGATAAGGATAAATACTAGGAAGCGGGGACTCTTCATTACCCCGACAAACTGCCGTATCCCCACACTGGATACACCGATTCTCAGGGACTCTTTGGGATTCTCCCTTACTTTATAACTCGTGTTTTGAATTATCTCTGATTAATTTGTTATTTTTATGACTTCAAAACATTAAGTTATATTGTTTGTTGGATTTTTAATTTTTTTTGTTTTTCTCTTGTGGTATCTACTTTGCTAAATGTTTTATTATATATACACATATATAACTACCCATAAATATTTAAATACTTAATAATAAAATATATGATGAACCCCGCACCCGAATCCCCATATTCTAAGATTTGGCGAATCTTCCCGTACCCCTGCGCTCATATCCATGCTTCTTAGGATAAAAATTGGACTAAAGATTATTATGTTACAATTGAATATATTACGTTTATCGATTTTAGTGAGGGAAAAAAAGTTGGATAAATTATAATTATGCACCTCAGCTAAAAAATTCAAAATATAAAAACACCTCGTTTTAAAATTCTAAATCTGTAAATCATGGGCATCTTACGAACAAACTTTGGGAGCTTGAGTTCCAATAAACATCCTAGCAGGTGAAAGTAATGGAATCACGATGTATATAGTAATGCATGAACTTTGATAATCTCAACCAAAGAAGTACAAATAACAAATTGAGAGGCGCAAAAAGACAAAATGAATACAAGAAGTAGTAGAACTTATAGTAAATGTGTCCTTTACATGAGCACACAAATCCATTATCCATGTAACGTTAATTTCATCTTTATCTGTGGCCAATCCACAACTTCTATTCGACTAACTTCCTACTCCATTATGGCAGTAGATCAAGAAAGAATACATATCACCCCCATCAAATATGTGCAAACTGCACCAGTGGACTTTTCATGGGAAGATATCCCCGCCAAATAACCAATCCCAGCCCGCCAAAACAAGTGGATAAAACAAAATAAAATACCAAACTGAAAAACTATTGAATGGATTCCCTATGAACATGAAGACAATAAGGCTCTACATATTATTCGAGCAATTGACTGAGAATTCTCGCCACTCAATGTGCCGAGCCCTACGTATTACTAGACCAAGTACTTATGCTCTAATTCCCTATACGTGCATTTGCGTGTTCATATATATATATGGCGCCGATCCATAGCAAATAGTGACTATAAGACCTTATCTGGCCACCAAATCTTACACTGTTCATTTTAAGATGTGGCAGCTACAATTTAAAAACACAACTCTCCTACTGTTGTAGCCAAGTACAGTGTTGTGGTAGGAGACTCACCTCCTGCAACACTATGTTGTAAGAGAGTTGTATTTTGAAATCATGATTGCTAGATCTTACAATGAACGGTGTAAGATGTGGTGGTCATAAAAGCTATTATAGTCACATTTGCTATGGATTAGGTGATACAAACCTTAGTAATGCAAGATTCAGTGGTCATAGAAGCTAGTGTAGCCACATTTTCTATGAATCAGGTGAAACAAACATTAACCCCTTAAACCACCTTGAAAAGCCAACTATCCAAGGGGAGAGACTAAGGTTTTTATCACCCACTCCAAGTTATATTTGTAGCGGATGCGAGACTATTCCTTACAGTTTAGTATGGAGTTCGCATTAATACACCCTTGCAAAACCAGTGACCTCGTTGGCTCATCTACCCAACTATGGCAGCTCCACCCTATTGACACTGACTCGATGCCCATTACAATTATCAGTATTTTAATTTGGGCCAACCCACAAGCATGGGCTCTTAATTAAAGAATCAATGATACAAACCTTAACCCCTTTGATCGACATTGAAAAGTTAGCAATCCAAGGAGAGAGACTAAAGTTTATATCAACCCATATCAAGTTACATTGTAATCGATGTGAGATTATTCCCTACAATTTAGTATGGAGTTCGCATCATCAGGCTCATATATATATATAACCCCCTTCCTATACATACCACCCGCACGGGGGTTAAATTTTTTTATACGTTGCCATGTGTTGTTGAAAAAGTAACCCAACAAAGAGTAACTTTTATCCTGCAAACAAACAATTCACCAAACACTTCTTCTCTCACCACCCCAATTAATATTCACACTTGCCAAACAACTCACCACCCCAATTAATATCCATACTTGCCAAACAAAATATAACGTACTTTATCCTGCAAACAATCACCAAACACTTCTTCTCTCACCACCCCAATTAATATCCATACTTGTCAAACAAAAAGTAACGTACCATCCAAATAAAAAGTACCCAATTTATACTTGCACACTTCAATCTCTATTTGTCAATTTACAAATTTGATATGAATAATATTATGCGCGTCAAAGATTACACTACAAATACACCAAATAATATGACAGTACAATAAAATTGTATACAACACAACATTTGAGGAGTGTATAATAATTTATTGCACTTGCCACATCATTTAGTATAATTTTGATGCAATTCTGTGATACACCAAACATTTTTCATTTAATATATAGCCAAATATCTCTCTTTCACCACTCCAGCTATCTCATTCTTTGTGTCTCATTAATTAAAAGAACTCACCAAACCATATTAAAAGAAACCGCCTAACAAACCATTATTAATTATTACCCACCACACATCATTTCATATCTCTTTATACCCATTTCTTTTTCTTTTCTTTTTTCGTGAACAATCTCTATACCCACTTCTAAATCTTTACAATCACTCCAGCTCTCTTTCTATGACTTCTCATTCGGATATGATATCTCTCCCCACTATTTTAAAGTTTTTTAAGGCTTATCTTGTGGGTTTAAATTTAGGTTTTATTAGTTGATTAAATTTTTTTCACTGAATGGTTGATTATTTTTTTTGTTAATGATAATTTTTTTAGGACTTCTCTTTTGTTACCCAACACACTTTTCAACTCTCCCATCTTCGATTCTCTCTCTACGACCTCTCCACAATTTCAAGGTATAATTTCTCTCTCCACCATTTTCAAATTTTTTTAATACTTTCTCATGGGTGTAAATTTAAGTTTTGTAGGTTAGAGATTAATAATTACAGCTAATGATTAAATTATTGTTGTTAATGATTAAATTTAAATTTTTTAATACTTTCACCCTTTTTTTTTTTGGAAAATAGTACTTATATTTGCATTAATTTTTTCATTTAGGATTAAACATGTTGAAAAAAAATTTCTTCTTACTAATTACTTTTGTACTTTTGTGAGTTTGTGGACTTTGAAGTACAAAGTGAAGATTCAAAGAAAAGGTGGTGAGAAGTAAAGAGGTAGACAATTTATTTATGAAAAAGGTTTGGATTTTGCTTCATGCACATGCAAAAAATTTGAAAGCTCAGGAATTCCATGCAGACACATTTTAGATATTTGCACAAATATCATGATTTTGAAAAATTGCCGAATGAATACATTTTGATGAGATGGACAAAATTTGAGATAGTCATAGATGATGGTGGCACGGAGATAGTTTGACAAATCATATCTCTTGGGGCGGAGTAGATTGATTCAATGTTGTTTGGATGTAGTTGATAAAGTCCTCTCAAGTGCAGAAGCAAAAAAGGTTTTGATCGATGCTTTAGGTAGTGCACTTGAGAAAATCAATTTAATGGTTGGTTGTAATACAAGTGGGGTGAAAAATAATCAAATAATTGGTTCTAGTAGTGTACCAATTTTGGAGAACATGGATGGCAATTATGATCATAGTTATTATGAACTGAGTCGAGTGAGGGCAAAAGGATGAAAGTGGGGAAAGAAAAGGCACTGGCGAATGCAAAAAATTCTAAAGCGAGACGTTGTAATGGATGTGGCAAAGTTGGACAAGCACATGATAAAAGAAACTGTCCGATGCTTACAAATCGGTAAGAAATTCTCATTTATTTTATTAAAATTATCGTATATTTTTTACTTTTTGGTAAAGATTATGTTAGTGATGCAAGTCTTAACAATGAAAATCATTCATGTAGATCAACCGGCGGCAAAGAACATTCTAGTGATAAAAGTTCTAATAATGAAAATTATTCATCCACCTGTAATTTAATTACACATTTCTTTTCCTTTTTTGGTACAAAACTCTATATTTCTAGCATTTGACTTGTATATATATTTTGACAAGTATATTTTTTAGCATAGTTGTCACGGCGCCACGGCGAGACGTAACGGTAGTTGACTGCCAAAACGCCTAAGCGATAAGGCGCCCGTCATGGCGTCCATATGACAAGTCATTAACAATGTACAATTTATACATTATTTATATTACTTCAAAAGCATATTCGACAATAAAATTTTATATACATTAAAACTTAAAACATAATAACTAACGCTATGGAATACAATTAAAAACACAATTATATGAATATTTCACAATTAAAATTCAAAAATAAAACACTTGACATTAAAAACTAATAGAACAAGTTAACAAACACTACGTAGAGAATAAAGGATCAACCAAGTCAACAATCATCATACATTACAAGTCTAATAAATAATAAAAATTACACCATATAGCTAGTTCAAGGGTTATGATGAGTTATGGATACAAAATGACTTAATCACTTAACTTGGGCCAACTATCAAGGTGTAAGCCTTGGCGGCTCGGCGTTCAAGACGTTGTCTTATTCTGCTCTAGCGCCAAGACGCCTAGGCGACGCCATGACAACTATGATTTTGAATGCAATTTATGAAATTATTGGAGGTGCTAATACTGCTGCAAGTTTGGACATCAAAGCTGCTATGTTATACCAAAAAAATTGTGTTTTGAGGACATCTTTAAATGAATGCTAGTTAAACTTATTGTATTATTTTAATTTTTGAAGACATCTTGTGGTGAATGTTAATCCTTTATGGTTTGTTGTTGTATTAAATAGGAAGATTTCTTCTTTTTTAGAGAATTTAAAATTAGTAAAATGTATTTTTAATAAAAATTTAATTAATATTGATAACATAAAAATAAAATAAATTATAATAACATATAAAATTAAAAAATCAAACTGGGTATGTTATAGATTGATTACAATATATATATATATATATATATATATATATATATATATTAAAAATAATGTATAGATTGATTCACTAGGGACATTATTTTTTGTTTGGCAAATTTACACTAAATGATGTGGCAAGTGCAATATTTTATTACACTGTCATTGTACCAAAATTACACTAAATGATATGGCAAGTACAATAAATTATTGTACACTGTTCTCAAATATTGTGTTGTACAATATTTTATTGCACTGCCATATTATTTGGAGTGATTGTAAAGGTTTAGAGGTGGGTATAGAGGATCACGAAAAAAATATGAGTATAAAGATATATGAATTGAAGTGTGGATGGTAATAATTAATAATGGTTTGTCACATGGTTTCTTTTAATATGGTTTGGTGAGATCTTTTAATTGACATGACACAAAGAATAAGACAGTTGGAGTGGTGAGAGACAGAGATATTTGGCTATATATTAAATGAAAAATGTTTTGTGCATCACAGAATTGCATCAAAATTATACTAAATGATGTGACAAGTGCAATAAATTATTGTACACTATCCACAAATGTTGTGTTGTATAATATTTTATTGTATGGTAAAATGCAAATGTGATCACTGAACTTTAAGTGTTTTTAGGTATTGAGCCCCTTTCTTTTGGTCAACGCAAATTGAGCCCATTTCTGTTCGATAATTTGGATATTGAACCCGCAGGTGCCACATGTGCGTTGACCTACCTACGTGACACACGTGGCACCACTTACGTGTACTTCTCCAAAATTAAAAATCCTAAAAACATGATGCTTCCTAGAATTGAACTCAAAACCTCTAGTTTGAAATTTTGGCCATAAGACCACCCGAGCACAACTGGCTTAACGTTAGATTGTCCAAAGAATTAAGTTTTGTACTAAATCAATTCATTATTATTATTATTATTGTTGTTGTTGTTATTATTATTATTATTATTATTATTATTATTATTTTTAAGTAATCGAATATCCCTTCACCCCCGATCAGGAGAAAAGTTTTCCCCAAAAGTGAACTGATTTCCAATTCCTCCAAACTTTCCTTCAATTTCGAAATCGCAGGCCATGATGTTTTCGACGATTGGTGCCGATTCTTTCACGCCGCTAATGTGCACCGGGTGTACCGCATAAGCTTTGAGGTCAGAGGGATATCACACCATCCAAATTTTAATTTCCAAATCAAATCAGATCTCAGATCATCAAAATTTTAATTTTACTCCACAATTCCTCCGATTTCTCCAACTTTCAGTTCCTCTCCCAAAACCCCAAACCAAGGGGTCAATCTCTCTCCTCACAGAATTTTAATTACTACTAGAATTACACAAATTCAGTCTTTCGACTTGTCGAGCTTCGAATCAACCGTCGGAGCAGATTTTGATAAAGCCGTCGTTCGGAGATTACCATTGTTTTTCTTCCGGCGATCGTCGTACTCATGAACCTGAGGCTATTGTTGTCAAGTCACTTGTAAGTTGGGGGATTTTGTTATGATATGCTATGTGTGCACTTTGTAAATTGGGGGATTTTATTATGATCTGCTTTCTTTCGTAGTGAAGTATTTTTTGACGATTTTATATGATGATCTCTGTGTTCTCCTCACAACTTCGGTATTTCTCACCAAAAAACCTAGAAATGGCAATCCATTTATGCGGAGACACATTTGCTTGGTTTCGAGCTCCGATACACAAGTAGTTGGGAAGGTTCGTGAGGTTGTGAACAAGAAAGAAGATGAAAAGTCGTCCTTAAAGATAGGCCTTCTCATGATGCAAAACTTCACCCCATACATTATGTTGCTGCCAGTGAGGATCCTCAGGTTTGTTTGTGCCAATTGTTTGGTTCTGGATTGATTTTAGATTTGTTTTATTAGTGGAGAATTTTACAGTAACAATAATAATAATAATAATAATAATAATAATAATGAATTGATTACTTAATTCTTTGGACAATTTAACAGTTAAGCTGGTTGTGCTCAGGTGGTCTAATGACCAAAATTTTAATCTAGAGGTCTTGGGTTCAATTTTGAGAAGCAACATGTTTTTAGGAATTAATTTTGGAAAAGTACACGTAAGCGGTGCCACCACGTGTGCCACGTAGGCAGGTCAACGCACATGTGGCACCTGGGGGCTCAATATCCAAATTTTCGAACAGAAAGGGGCTCAATATGCGTTGACCAAAAGAAAAGGGCTCAATACCCAAAAACACCTAAAATTCAGTTATCACATTTGCATTTTAGCCTTTTATTGTACTGTCATATTATTTGGTGTATTTTTAGCGAAATTTTTTGATGCACATAATAATATTTATATCAAATTTATAAATTGACAAATAGAGATTGAAGTGTGCAAGTACAAATTGAGTACTTTTTATTTGGATGGTAGGTTACTTTTTGTTTGACAAGTATGGATATTAATTGCGGTGGTGAGAGAAAAAGTGTTTGGTGATTGTCACGATAAAGTACGTTACTTTTTGTTTGGCAAGTGTGGATATTAATTGGGGTGGTGAGAGACAAAGTGTTTGGTGAATTGTTTGTTTGCAGGATAAAAGTTACTTTTCGTTGGGATACTTTTTCAACAACACATGGCCACGTAGGAATTTTTTTTAACCCGCACGCGTGTGGTATGTATAGGAAGGGGGTTAATATATATATTATGCCATTCTAGTGATATTTTTGTTTCTCAAATGTTCTCTTTCTTTCTATCATAACAGGGAACCCTTTTTCTTTTCTTTTCTTTTCTTTTTTTCTATTTTTTCTTTTTTAATTACACTAATAGAGCATGTCAAATATGTAGCTATCAGAAGATTAACTACCTATATATAGTCATATCCATGTCCTATAAACAACAAAAATGATAGTGGTAAAAACATAGATATTTTTGCTAGCACAATTCATTCGCAATAGAAGTATTTGTTAACAAAGTCCCTACAAGTGTAGTCAAGCCAGCTCAATTAGATGTAAAGACAGGCATTTTGCAACCTAACTTGGAGTCTTGGAATTCACACTAGTCTAAAATATCATTAACTAAGAATCCTTAACAGACCCTTGTCCCTCAACGGATGTGTACAAGAATTTATTAAAACAAAAACAGATCAAAGCTTTAAGATTCAATAAACAAAATAAACATGCTTGGAAAAATACCATTGCACCACACCCAACACCCTATCCAATGGTTTCGTGTCCTGAGATTAGTAGATCCTACCTCCATCAGTATTTGGACTATTAGAATTATGAAATCATAAATAAGACAACTAGTAAATGCTTCCAGAAAACATTATATTAGGCAACAACAGTAATCCCAACAACAAACAAATTGTCCCGATCGAAAAATTGAATCTCATCCAACACAAAATCATCAACAAGCAGCAGCCATCAAAATACCCAAAAAGAAAAAATAACAAAAAAAATCTTAAACAGCTTTTCCTATAATTAGAACAATGCAACGCCCAAATAAATCTACAACAGAAAAAAAAAATCAATTGAAAAGGTTGAACCTTTATACGAAAAGATGAATAATTACCTCTGAGAAAGCCTTGAACAAATTTTTGAGATTGTAAGGAGTACGATGAGAAAATTTAAGACCTACCAATTTTGGAATTTGATTAGGGATAAAGAAAAAGGAAAAGAAAAGGGGATGGATTGGAAATTGGATTATGTTCTTCTCGTTAAAATTTGGGGATTCTTTTCCTTTCTCTTAATTTATGTAATTTAGGGGAAAGGGAAATCTAGAATTTTTCAACGAAGAAGAACATAATCCGAAACTTCTTTTCGACAATTCCAATCTGGTTTCCTTTGGTCAATTTCTTTTTCACTCGTCTAACGCGGTTCGGGTTTTTTACTAGGTGGATCCGGGCTGTAAAAATTTGTATTACTTTCCATTGACTTTTTAACCTATTTTTTAATTTATATTTAGAAAAATTAAATTAAATTAAAAATAATTATATTTTCTCGCTTCCCCATAAATATAGTTTTCCTTGTCAATGCTTTTTCGTTCCACGAAAAGAATTTATTTTCTAGTAATAATAGGAAAATGATATTTTAACATAAAAATAATGATATCAGCCTCACACGTAAACATGTGAGATCTACTTATTATTTATACAGTGGCGTCAAAATATATCAATAAAAAAAAATTATTTATTGACGTTTGAAGTGTCTCTTTTAAATTTATTTTGATTAATTATAATATTTCACGACATACTATTCCAATCATTATCAACTTTTGAGTTTTGAGTTTAATGATTTTAAATACATATATATATATATACGGGGAAAATGGGTATGCACAGCCGTGCTCTTTTTTTTTTTTACACAGTCAACTAAAAACGACGTCGTTTTGGCTGAAACAAAAAAACACGCCTTCTCAAACACGACCCTGATCGCGGAGAAGGGTTTCATCCTCCCAAATCAAAGGTTTTTCTCCTCCCTAATCACGGGGCTTCATCCTCCCAAATCAGAGAGCGAAGAACCCTTAAACAAAAAACCTAAGTTTAGCCATATCGGTGCGAAGAAGATGAATGCGAAGAAGAATTTAATGGTCCAGATTGGAACTGGATTGTGTGTCAGATTCTCAAAACCTGTATTGCCTATTCGAGTGGAGTCACCACTGCAATTCTTCTTTCTGATCTCTCTCCGGTCCGTGCAATTGATTGATTTCTGTGTTTTATTTCTGTTTTTGTTTAATTTTGTTGCTTTTGTTATTTTCGTTACCATATTTTATGTACAGGCTTGGAGTGAACAGTACTGGAGTGGTGCTCCGAAGAAACGATCGGTTCATATATTGATATGGCAAATTACTTGGCAAATTCAGAATTACCCTTCCTTTTGATGAATTTATAATCTTAGATTAACACTAATTACAGAGAAGTTAGATTGGTACCCCCATAAACAAAAGAAGCATCGTCAGTTTCTCTCTCGTCAAGGTAAGTTATTGTGCTATTTTGAATCCTTACTCCCCATTATGTTTCTTGCATCTCTCTGTACATAACCACAAATCCCAAACCAAAATACATCTAATATAGAATAATAAATTTGGCTTAGGTAATAAATTCAATGGGCCCGGAAACTGTTTGATAACATGGGCTACCGATAATTTTGCTATAAAGTTATCGAAATTGATTTTTGTTTTCATTTCTTATATGTTTTGCATAGTTGCTCATCGGCTGAGATAATAAATTTCAATGTGCCTGGGAACTGTTTGATAATATGCGTCAGCGAGAATTTGGCTATAAAACTATCTAATTGATTTTTTTATTCCTTATATGGGATTTTGTTAATTGTATAGTCTCTGAAGAATTGTAGCTAGGGTAAACATTGTTATAGGTATGGGGAGCGAAGAGGATGAGGTAAAGAATTCTCAGGTGGTGGATGCACGGGCAAGAAACATAAGTCATAATGTTCGATGTACGGAGTGTGGTAGTCAGTCCATTGAAGACTCTCAAGCTGATATTGCCATTCTACTTAGGAAGGTAACCCACTTTATTTCCTTACCTTATTTCTGTCATGTGTTTATATAGATGCAACTGAAACTAGTGGCATTATAGTGGTAGTGGTTGGTTATATGTATATTGTAGTGGTTGGTTATAATCATTTGGCCCACTCATGTATGTGGATCGTTAACTATTTACAATTCGACACATTATTTTGTATATCATATATTTGCATCTAATTTTTGCTTATGAATTGCAATTTTTCTCTTTATAATCTTCCATCTTCATTAACTGACTTTGATAAGAGAACTCCTGAGCCAATAATAGTGTTAACTAATTTACTTAATGTACTCTGCCTCTTAATTTATAGCATTTTACAAAAAAAAAATCAAGTATTCTTTATACTTAACTAGTCAACTTCTTACATGGACGTAGTTATGGTAACTAATTTTGCTATATGGATATGTACATCACTAAATTATCCTTCTGCTTGTGTTTCAGTGACTATATGTTGCCTAGCAAGAGAAGCTCTGGACCTTCTTCGTGAAAGAAAGGATGGTTTTGACATCGTTATTAGTGATGTGAACATGCTTGACATGAATGGTTTTAAACTTATGGAGCATGTTGGACTCGAGATGGACCTTCCTATATTCTACCTAGCTTGTAAGATGTCAGAAAGAGCTCAACAAGAAGCATTTGATGTCAATCCTCTGTGCTACAAAATATAAGGCTCATACTTTCATGTGTGGACTGTTTACCAGCCCAGAACAGAGGAAACAACATGTTTTATCCTTAGTTAGGAAATTCTTCCGGGGTATTGATTTTGAATTAGAAGAGGGACATGCAAAGTAATTTGTTAATGTTATCCTCAATTAAATTTTTCTAATTAAAATATAGAAAGTAATTGATTATTATCTCACTTTTATAGTTCATTTTTTTTTTTGAATTTTTATAACATTTGAATATTGTAAGCAATACAGGTTCTTGTTTTTGTGGAATGTAATTGCCATTAAGGACCTATGTTCATCAATTGTGACAAACTTATCATCTGAAGAATAGTATGTACTCCTATTAAGTTTTTTCCAAACAGTATCTGTGTTGTTGCACAAACTTAATTAAAAAAATAAACTCAAGTATATAAGCAAACTTGTTCCAGATATACATAACACTCATGTTTGTTTATTTATTTCTTCCATATAGAGCACATTTCATGTTGACTTCAACCACACTCATTAGATACATAATCATGTTCTTCAACATCAGCTGATTAATCACAACCGAGATAACTAAGACACTAGTAATTAAATAAGTAATTATAATTTGCGTCTGCAATCATCATTATGGCGGTCTTCATTGATTTCGTCCAGAATCACCACCCGCGTATGGCACTGAAAAAGACAAGAACTATATATTAGAAACCACTATAATTATGTCCTTTACATAACCGCCCATGTAACTGTCTGCAAAAATGTAAAAAAAGACAAGAACTGTATATTAGGCATGCTTACCAATTGATACTGAAAAAACTCTTGCCATAAATTTCATCTAAGAGAAGCAATAAGCAAACTTTCAGCACCCAAATCATCATCTCCTACTACTATTTTTTTTCTTGTTATTATACATCAGTTTTATGTAACCAAATACATCACCTTACACACGGTGTTAAAAAAATGAAAAAAAGAAAAAGAAAAACATAACCAAAGATTTGAGACAAGGAAGGCAAATATGTACTATAAACAATAAATTTCAACTTGGGAAAAATATGCAACAAGATGCATACCAAGCAGTCTTCCCTCCTGAAATAACTGAAACATGAATCTTAGGCTACATTACACAAGAAACATACAAAACCTGGACAAACCCACCATGCCTTAGTTAATGGACTACATGTCAACCCACACTTGTCTCGGCTACAAAGAAATTTCAAATATACCAACAATATGTGATTTCAAGTAATAGACAGGTGGGGAAATTAAGAATGAAAATTACTACCAGTCCTCAAATATGTTTTGACTACCTTTTTTGTTTGTTTGTTTGTTTGTTTACCATTCCTCCATTACTCGTTTGCTTTAGTGGTGTAAAGTCTCAGACCATGATGTCTAATCATCATTCAAGCTCATCATAATTTTACAATCCAATTAATGGGCCTTTAATCTCACGATTGAGGCAATTTATGTTCCAGAAAAAAAAATTCATCAGAACTATAATAAAAATTAACTACTTAATTCATATAATAAGAAACACATTCAGCAGGGTGCTGGCTAGTATTCTCTAAACAGAACAACTACTTTGACAAGCTAAACACATAAAGATGGACCAGAATTGTTATCAGGAAAGTAAAGCATATTGTTATCCACGGAAAGTAAAGCATATTGCTTCAAAAGGTTAAAACACTTTTTTGTTTATAAACTTACAAATTTTTAAGGGAAAAAAAAAACTAAGACAGACTACAAAGGACATGGTCCAAACACTAACCAACTTTAGATCAACTAGTCACTACATGTTTTAACATCACTACATGTTTGAACATTAATATTACTGCACATCGATGTTCTAAAACTCAAATCACATAGACTATAAAATATTTCTCAAGAGATTATTCCACAAAAATAGATCTTCTTGAGTTCAATTAACAACTAAACATTCACTTCCACTTGTTCAGATATTAATGAACTGATTCCTTTGTTCACAATGTTTAAACATCACTACATGTTTGAAAATTAATGTTACTGCACAACGATGTTCTAAAACTCGAATCACATAGGCTATAAAATATTTCTCAAGAGATTATTCCACAAAAAACAGATCTTCTTGAGTTCAGTTAACAACTAAGAATTCACTTCCACTTGTTCAGGTATTAATGAATCGATACCTTTGTTCACAATTTAGAGACTGTGTATATATGTGTAATAATAATCAAGTGATGAATTAAAGCTAAATAACGAATTAAGCAAAAATTAAATGTGCCACGATTGTTGTAGAAGAACAGAGGAACAATTATGGTGAAAAAACCCATTAAAAATTCACCAAATCGCAACATCACTTTTAAATAAACCCTAGAAATCATCCTACGTCAAACCCTTAGCGAATTGAGGTCGAGCAGCCGTTTTTTGTATTGGTCTGAAGTCACGATGGTGGTGGCAGTGGTGGGGATTTTTATATACAGAAGAGGATTTGGGAGGAGAAGCCCTTATGCGACTGGGGAGGAGATGATGTACGATTGAGGAGGAGAAGGGAGAGAAGCCCTTATGCAACTGGGGAGAAGATGATGCGCGATTGAGGAGGAGAATGGAGAGAAGCCGTGGTTTATTTTTTTAACTCCAAAACGACGTTGTTTTGGAGACTGTGTAAAAAAAAAAGAGCACGGCTGTGCATACCCATTTTCATATATATATATATATATATATATATATATATATACACACACACATACACACACACACACACGATTTCCTTCAGATGCGAACTCAAAACGCGAACTAAAGACAGACTTAAAAAAAACACGCGGGTCATCGTAAGAAGATAAAATGTGTCAAATTCATTTTGCTCAATTATAATATTTCACAACATGCTATTCCAACTATTGTCAACCTTTGAGTTGTGAGTCTAATGGCTTTAAATATATATATATATATATATATATATATATATATATATATATATATATATAATTTTTCTCAAACTATGGGACTATTAGTAAGACTTTAAAATTTTTAGTCAACTGATTAGCTACTTTTATAGATAAATTACAAATTATAATATTATATATTCAAAATCTTATATTGTGGTTTATGGGATTAACTAGCTTGAAATAAAGAATTACAACAATAAAAACAAAAAAAATAGAAGAAGAGAGATTTAATAATCTTAATAGGATAGAACTATGGTGAACTTATGGTCAATACAGTGGGATAAAAAAATTATTTTATTTCTTTAGCTTTTTATTTTTAATTAGTTTACAGAGAAAATTGCTACCACCTTTTTTTGTCTTATTTTGATGATAAAGCAAAAGCAAGAGAAAAGCAAAGGAGAAAAAATATACATAAAAGAAAAAGAAAGGGAAAGGAAAGTAAATAACCCCGAAAGATTCCAAGGTGGAGGGTCATATGACCCTGGACCCCCTAATTCTGCCTCTATATTTATGTGAGAAGATCACGTGAAAATATAAATTTTTGCCCGTCAAAATATCAATTTTCTAATAATATTTTCAAATGGCACAATATCATCAAATTTTGAAGGTGAGTTTTTTTTTCATACAAATAAGAAAAAAAATTCAAAAAATGAGTTCATAAAAATTATAAACAGTGAGTTCATATCAAACGCAAGTTCCATACTAATGCCAATACTTGATTACCATATAATAATTATTTTCAAATTCATCCTTATTACGAGAATGACGTCTTTTAAGTACTAGTTAAAAATATAATAATAGTGACATGATTGTATTCAATTAATTAAAAATAAATTAATAATATATTAACAAAATTCTATCATTTTATAATATTAAAATAAAATTGAATCTATAATTTTGTAACTGATAGAATATTTGAGTCCAGTTATATTTATTGTCAATTGCTTTTTTCTATTATCTATTTTTTTGGATATGATATGAACCTATATTCATAATTATTTTCTCAAAATGGTAAACTACTAGTCAAGGATCCGGTTAGCATGAAGTTTATTTTTTGGTAAGTTGGTCAATTGACCAATAGAATGTTGACACACATAGAGTCTCGTCTGCGTGTCAGTACTCTATTGGTCAATTGACAAATTTACCCAAAAATAAACTTCATGCTAACCACTTCCACTAATCAAACAACTTTTTGAAGTATATATGTATTTTTTTTAACAATCCCAAGGACAAGACATTTTATAGAATTAAACCGTATAAGATACAACAAGAGGACGACGATATATATAGAAAATTGATATTTTCACATTTTTTTTAATATTTTCATATGAAAAGTGTTGTTATAGATGTATAACGACAGTAAAAATTGTCGTTATAAAATTTATAGCCTCGATTTTCATGTAAAAAAATTAAAAAATCATATATATATATATATACATGGACGTACCTCCTCTAATCGATTCTTGCGGGTATGAATATCACATGCGGTTCAATTTTATACTTTTCAATACCACCCGAATTGTCCAACCAATCATGGCAAGAAACTTCAATTGGTTTTTATTCAAAGACTACATTAAAGAGAGAGTGTGATAAAACTGTTTAAGTAATTTGAATAAGCTGAATAAATTTGAATATTTAAATAAAAAAAATAATTTGATAATTGACATGTATGACACATTTGAATAATAGATTTTTATTATTATATCCTTCTAAAAAAATTCTAAATTGTTGTAAATTTATTTAATATTACTTAATATAATATAATAGTTAATATTGTAAAAAAAATATATAAATTACTCCATTCAGCATTTATTCAGTCCATTCAACCAAAAAAATTATACTTGGTAATTCAACCCAAAAATCTGATCGATTCAGTCTTTCAGAAGATTTTTATTCAAACCAAACGCACTGAATGACTGGCCTATTCTGTAAGACCCCGAATTTTACGAAATAAAAGTATTCAATTTTTCTTATAATTACAATTCAGTAAATGGTTAAATTGATAAAAGTTTAAAGTTATGGGTAAAATATGATTTTTTTTTCAAAATAAGCAAGTGGTTATAAAATAATCATTGTTGTCGGGGAATATTCGTTTGGTCGTGGAATATTCTTTCTGTCGGAGAATATTCGTACGACGGCGCAGCTATTTGTGGGCCCCATAACGAATAACTGTCGGGTGAAGGAAAACGACAAATTTAAATTTTTAAAAATAACGGCGTAGTTGTTACCGTTAACACTGTTGGAATACCCGTTGGCTAAAATACAGTAATACGCGTTATTGCACAGTAGCACACGGTATTGCATAGTATTTTTAAAATTATTGATTCTTACGTAAGAAGGCACTACTCAATAATTGTTACAGTAATTACTGTTCAATATTTTATTTTATTGATTCAATAATTGCTACGTTGGAATTTTATATTATTGTTGTTCAATAATTGTTGCTGCACAGTATTTCCCATTATCAGATCAATAATTCATATTATTTGAATAGTATTATTAGATAGCATTATTGACAATGTCTAGAAAGTTCTGTCTAAGGAGAGGTTTGGTCATTTAATTGTGCGCCAGTAAGGAGAAATTCTTATTGGAAAGCCCCCTCTTTTCTGAGAACGGCCTGGTTGTCATAAATGTGATTCTGTAATATTATTTGTGAATAATTAATTATTGATTCATATGATAAGAAAATATTTATTTTATGTGGATATAAATGAGGGATATATTTTTGTGGTTAAAAAATGAAGGAGTTAATGTTGAGATTTTTATCCGTATTTTTATCGGAATGGAGGTATTAAAAATCAGGGTTTTTGAGATATTTTGCGGGGGTTATAATTTTTAATCCGACCGTTGGATCGTGGTAATTTTTGGATATGTTATACATATATAAGTTGAGTATATGTCCACAAATTTTGAACCGTTAAAAATGAACGTATGATTTGTTATGAATTTTATGAGATGATTGGTTCAGAAATTGTTGAATTTTCGGAGTTTATCATTTTGGTGAAAAATTCTAGAATTGGTGGGCCCCACTTGTGGTTGGTGAAGAAATGTGCTGAATTATATTTCAAATGTGGTGGGTGGGAATAGTAGCAGGTAAAGCCATCAGGTTGCAGGTCAAACCTACCAAAATTTTCCTATAAATAGAGGGCTAAGTTAGAATTGAAAATCACACCAGAAACATAAGCTTTCTCTCTTTCTCTCTCTATATTATGAAGCATATTTTGTGAGTTTTTAGATACTTGGTGAGTTGCTATTCATCAGTGCAAGTTTCCTTCAGCATCATATCCGATATCCAGTCAGAAGTACTGCTCTTTTGAGGTAAGGGATTGTAAGGGATAGTAAGGGATAGTAAGGGATATTAAGGGTTGTTATGTTTTTCAGTTTCGTAATTTTTCTGAACTTCAAAAATTCTGGAAAAATTTGAAATGATATTTTGATGAGTTTTCTTGATTGTGTCCAAAAATGGTGATTTTTGGATGTATAGATTGAGAGTTATGAATTTTATGAGAAAAGACTATTTTAAAAGTAACTGCTTATAATTTCTTGTGGTTAACTCTAAAATTGATGAAATTTTTATTGGGAGTACATGTATATGATAGAAGTGTACTCTGTAAATTTCAGAATTTTTAGACAAAAGTACAATTTTTGATAAATGTCTAAATATTCGGCTATTTTGGCCATATGAAAAATAGTAAATGACTTTTAAAAATTCTGAGAAAAATATATGTTCACTATGGGACTATATTATGCTAAATCCCAGAAAAGAAATATTTTTGGAACTGATTTGGTATTTTTTATGAAAATGGTCTAGTTATGAGTAAATGAATTAAATATGTTTTGTGAAGAAAGAAAATTGGAAAATAGGATTTTATGGCTTGAGAATCCTATATGAGGTATATGCAGATTTTTGATGAGGGTTTTGGTTATTGATGATGAAATCTTAAGAGTGGACATTTTATGATGATTAAATGCATTAATTAGTAAAGTGTAAACAATTTAAATAAATTGTTTATAAGCTTAAGAAATGTTATTCTTTCAATATCATTATACCGAAATATTGGTATAGATTTTATTGTGGAATTTCTATCTTTTTGAGTCGAGGTTACTATTCACGAGTTACTATTCACGAGTTACTATTCACGAGTTACTATTCACGACAAAATTGGTTTCTTTTTCTAACCAAATTATAGTTGATTTATGAATATTACTCTTGAGATTAAATCTATATGTTGATCATATTGTTTTTATTATCATATATAACATTTTTATAACCTTGATGTTGAAATTCTCTTTCGCTTGAGTGTAAAGATGGGTAAATTATTGGTATGATCATGACTATGGGTTCTCTTTGGCCAGTAGTGCAAAGTTGAATTGTTGACTGGTATGATCATGACCATTGAATTTATAATTGAATATCTTAAGCTTAAGTGCAAAGGTGAATTGATCAACATGGTTATAATTATTGTTTATATAAATTCTGAAATGATTATATATTTCTTTGAGATATGAATATATTTGGCCTGTAGTGCAAATATGAACTGTTAATGAATATCTTTGGCCTGTAGTGCAAAGATGAATTGTAGATGAATATCTTTGGCCTGTAGTGCAAAGATGACATGTTGTAGAATATCTTTGGCCTGTAGTGCAAAGATGAATTATTGATGAATATCTTTGGCATGTAGTGCGAAGATGAACTGTTGTTGAATATCTTTGGCCCGTAGTGCAAAGATGGTTTATTGATGAATATCTTTGGCCGTAGTGCGAAGATGGATTTATTAGCATGATTATGAACAGGAACTGTGATTTGGTATAACCGTGATCTTTGACGTTTCAGGTAAAGACAGGTGATGATAATATTCTTCGTCCTGGGTGCGAAGAAAAATTTAGAGTCACAATTATGATTATGAGTTATTCATATAATTGTGAAAAGGAACTGTTGATTAATGTTACAGGGATAAAACATTATTGGTGGACTTTTAATGTGGAGAAGATAATAGACTTTATGGTCTATTTGACTCTTCTAATGGATTGCATGTTCCGCTGCAACTATGGTTGAAATTTTTTATCATCTACCATATGTTCTAAATCTCTAATTTATTATTGATGAAGACTATTGATAATTTATTTATCTTTAGTCATGATATTCTTTACTGAGCTAGTTGTGATCACCCTTTTGCTTCACAATTCCTTTCAGGTAATAAGAGTGTAGCTGGGTCGAGCGAGGGTAACGGGGAAATAGAACGGTGGTCTCTAGCTGTGGATGTTCTCCCGAAGCAGTATAGAAAAGTTCATTTAGTAGTTATATTTGGTGAATCCAATAGGGTAAGGTGTACCCAACGTTGGAAGGGTGGTTTACCACTATCATACAAGATGTCTAACGACATACAACCTCGTGTCATCATAATACAGGGATGTGCTCATCCACTTGCTGAGTATATATACGAGCACTACCTATATAATCTTGGTGTTTGTTTGAAGTATAATTCTCAATTAGAGACAGTGGAAATAATGATAAGTCAAGAGAAGACTCACCATTGGGAAGAATATGATAGTAATCTTCTCGTTTTTCTTTGGGGTCTATTGGGTAAACCAAGGATAATTCTGTGGCCATATGATATCTATCACAACCTAGAAGCATGGCCTCCCATGTACGAAGGTTTCCTTAAGCACTTCCCAAAAATTATAATTTCCAAAACAGTTTTTGACTATACCTTTATGTAAGGTGTCATTGTGAGGTGATGTCCACGATTGGAACATGAGTCACATTTGGTATATATTTGTATCCAAACTCACAACATATGTGTTATTGTATTTTGCACGACAATTGTTGTAATAAAGTTGTAGTTATTTTCTGTACCATGTATTTGGCGACTCAGAATAGGTTGAATTGAATGGACCTATTTTGGGGTTGTCACATATTCAGCCATTCAGCTCTAAACAAAAACCCCGTAAGCCTTCTACTATTTATGAATATTAAATGCAAGTTTATCATATGCGAGCAGATCCCACATCAGTAGTACTGTATTTTTATTTATTTTTTGACAAAGTATGGAGTACTATTATTGATTATTCAACGTCAAAGCATTACAAACAAAAGGATGTAGAGAACCTATCCAAACATGGCTATCAGGCATAGAACCTGACGCACGAGCTAAGGAATGTGCGACACCGTTCGCTGACCGCCTAACAAAACAAATACGACAATCCTCAATATCAAGGAGGAGTTGCTTACAATCATCAATAACCAAACCTAAAGGACTCAGAAAGGAATCAGATCCTCGAATAGCCTGAACAAGATTGAAAGCATCTAATTCAAGGATCACTTTCGCTGCTTGACGAGTCTTTAACCAGCTAAGGGCCTCTCAGTAGCTGATTGCTTCTGCCATTTCAAGATCCAAATGACCCGCAAAAGAGCCACACCCAGCAGCAACCAAAGAACCAGCGCAGTCTCTAATCACCCAACCATAACCAAGCTTTACATCCTGATTAAAAACGACACCGTCAACGTTACATTTGATCCAACCTGTTCCTGGCCTAGACCAACAAATATGGACATCTTCAAATATGGAAGTATTGCCATTTACAAGCTTTCCTTGAGCGACAGTTCATTGGAAAAGACAAAAACTTGCAAGATATAGCTCGAGCCAACGTCATTGCCGCATGTTGAGTTCCTTTTGGGTGAAGAAATATTTGAGACTTTTATGATCCGTATAAATCTCCACTTTCTTCCCATACAAGTAGTGTCTCCAGATTTTCAACACAAAAACGACTGCTGCCAACTCCAGATCATGAGTAGGATAATTCCTCTCATATTCTTTGAGTTGTCGCGAGGCATAGGCTATGACTTTCCCATGTTGCATGAGAACACATGCTAACCCTTTACCTGAAGCATCGTTGTAGATAACAAATCCATCCGAACCAGATGGTATTGTCAGAACAGGTGCTGAAATGAGTCTCCTCTTAAGCTCTTGGAAACTCTTCTCACATTCCTCGCTCCATATGAATTTTGTATCCTTCCGAGTCAGCTAAGTTAACGGAGTAGCGATTCGAGAAAATCCTTTCACGAATCTCCGATAATAACCAGCTAAGCCCAGAAAGCTAGATATTTCGATTACTGACTTAGGTTGCTCTCAACTGTGACTCATATCCCAATCTTGTATAGCACGTCACAATGGCGCCTATCAATTTACCACCGCACGAATATGACGTCCCCTACGGAGAGTCTAGCTTCGGTGCATTGCACAAAGGAAGTCACCAGATAGAGGCTCGGGTACCAACTTCTATAGTTGGGTTTTTAACTCCTGAAGTTCAATAGGAGCCATTTGATATGGATTTTTGAAAATGAGTTTTGTACCGGGTTTAAAGTCGATACAAAATTCAATATCACACTCTAGGGGTAGGCCAGGAAGTTCTTCAGGAAATACGTCAGGAAATTCACTAACAATAGAAATATTATTCAAATCTGACGTGTTTTTGTTCAAGTCCATAACATGGGCTAAGAAAGCTTGACATCCGTTTTTTAATAAACGAATGGCTTTATGGCTTGATATGACAGTGATTGACTTTAGTGGTTTGGTTGCTTGAATTCGCATAACAGGTTGGTTAGGAATATGAAAACTAACAACATTACGAAAATAATCAATTTTGGCATGATGAGTAGTTAACCAATCAATCCCTAAAATCACATCAAATGCAAGTATCTTTAAAGAGATAAGATCAACAGGTAATGTGATGGTGCCAACTTGGATCAAGCAAGATTTATACACAGTGGATGTAATAAAAGTTTCTCCTAACTAAGTCTCCACAGATAAGTCAAAGTCTAATTTCTCCGGAGTCAAGTTTAAACGTTGAGCATAAGCAGGGGAGATAAAAGAATGGGTAGAAACGGTATCTAATAGGGTATAAATTTTGCAAAAATTTATAATTAACTAACCCGTGATACCTTCGTTCGGGTTCCTCGCGTTTTGGGCAGTCACGACAAACGCTATTCCAGAAATCGCCGACTTTGTTTTGTTCATATCCGCCTTTGGTGCCACCATCCCTGCTGGACTTGATTTCGCTACAGGAAAAAATCGAGCTATGTGACCGTCTTTTCCACAACTAAAACATACCGTGGAAGGTTGTGAACAGTTTGGACTTATATGTCCCTCCTCTCCGCATCTGTAACATCTAACTAGCGGTCGTTCTCCTCCCCTAGAATTTGTCGCTGGTGCTGGTGCTGCTGCCGATGTCTTCCCGTCATCGTTGAATCTCCTCTTTTTGAAATTTTCACTTGGCTCACCTCTCCTATTATCATGGCCACGATTACCACCCGAGTGGTTACCGCTTTTGTCCGTATTTTTCCCTCCGCGCTGGTTATCATCGCTCCGATGACTGCTGTCACCGATATGACACTGGTTGTGGTACCTCGGTTGAACATACTCATTATCTCGCTCTAATAATTGAGTCCTGTTTACAACATCTTAATATAAAGAAAATTTATGAGAGATAAGATATTGCCGAATCTAGGGTTTTAGACCTCTCAGAAACATCCGTGTCATTCGTTCCTCATTCTCTATCAAATGAGGTTCAAACCTGGATAACTCTGCAAACTTCACCTCGTACTGGAACACCATTATGTTGTTTTGTTCCAGTCTAATAAACTCTACCTCTTTCATATGACGAATACTTTTAGGAAAGTACTTATCATTGAAAAGTTTCTGAAATCTTTCCCAAGACATGTTGAGTGGGGCCGGCTGGGTACGCTTCACAGATTTCCACCAGTAATCTGCCTCACCACGGAACATAAAGGTGGCGAATGGAACCTTCTGTTCTTCCGTGCTTCCCAAGACATCGAATATCTTTGTAATTTGTTTGACCCACGTTTCCGCCTTAATCGGATCCGGCTTTCCCTAGAATTTTGGTAGTCCCAACTCTTTAAACTGCTTGGCGGTGACAAACCGCGCGTTGCAATCATTTCTACACGAGTCTCCCACGTCTGATTTTGCATGAACTACAAAAAGCTTCTAAACATCCCATCATTCATCGTTTGTTCGGTAGTGTTGATTATAGGAGGAATATTGCCTTCTTGTTGAACGTTCTCCTGGTTTGTGATTAAAGGTGTTTCCACGGTCTCATACTGTGACGCCCCTAAAATAGGTATACATCACCTATTTTGAGTTGCCAAATATATGGTACAGAATACAAATACAATCGTTAATATACGACAAGAGAGCTGTGAGTTTTAATACAAATACTGTCTTCTAGACAATATTCACACTCAAAATAAGTCCTCGTTACACTATTTAACAGAATAGTGAGGACTACTAATACTATCATCTGGTCCATCACTCCGTTTCCCGACTCGTCCCAGCTATATTCTCATTTCCTGAAGAGAATAATGAAAGAAAGGGTGAGCTCAACTAGCCCAGTAAGAAATATTATGACTAAGATAATGCAGAAAAAATTATCATTAGCTTAAATAGTGTTAAACTGATACAATATAACAAACATCAAGTTTAACTGTAGCGGAACAAGCAACCCATTAGAAGAGTCAAGTAGAGAATGAAATCTACTATCTTCTATGATTTAAAAGATTTTTCATGACTTTTATCGCTGGGACTCAGCTAAAAAAATAATCCACATCATCGAATCACCCCTGCACTACGGCCAAAGATATTCTTTAGTATCACGACCACAATTATCCATGCACTACGGGCCAAGAATATTTGTGTATTTATTAATGGTCATGATCATGCCAACCACTGTTCATCAATGCACTACGGGCCAATGAGAACTTTTACCATATTATTTGTAATATTACGGTCATGATTATACCGAATAATCCCTGGTCATAATCATGCCAAGTCCATCTATGCACTACAGGCCACAGATGACTTTCAACAGAATATAAACATGAGGATGATGACAACGATATAAGAATTCAATAAAAACAAGTTCAAAAATTAATTTATTCAGGAACCAATAACGTCCAAATTGTCAACATGATACTGCTTTATGGAGTAAAATTCAAGAATACTCGGAAGAATATTTTCATGAAAAGATACTGGATGAAGCGTAAATATCAAGGATATTCCACTAATTTCATGGAGTATAAAAGTCAAAACTTTAACCAACTGAATATAATAAAGAATGGAATAACAAATGAAATCACCATGCATGCGATAGACCCCACAGACAGGTTATTCCAACTAGAAAATAAATAATGGAACCAAGTCATGCGTAAACGCACCGACAGGATATTCCGACCGAATAATAAATAATGGAACCAGGTCCGGCGTAAACGCACAGACAGGATATTCCGACAGAATAATAAATAATAGAACCAGGTCTGGCGTAAACGCACAGACAGGATATTCCGATAGAATAATGAATAATGGAACCAGGTCCGGCGTAAAACGCACAGACAGGATATTCCAACAAAATAATAGTAAAGACGGAACCAGGTCCAGCGTAAAACACACAGACAGGATATTCCAACAGAATAATAATAAAGACGGAATAATAGAAGAATGTCACCAAGTATAGGGTAGTCCGCGTATACTAGTTATTCCAGCAGAATAATAAAGAATGGAATAACAGAAGTTCTCTTCATGAATACAAAAGAAAATAATACTCCTTACGAGTACAACAAATAATATCCCTTACCGTAAAAGAAACTTGATATCGGAGTAGTGAAATAGCAGAATACTTTTCTTCTTTCTCTCTATAGTTTCTATCTCTAGAGTTTCAGTGAATTCGTAAGAAAATAATGAAGGAATGAGCTTCTATTTATAAAAAAATGGACTGCATAGTAACTAACTCATGAACGGTCTAGATTGATTTATTTTAATCTGACGGTCCATATTTAAAGCAAAATCTTTTAAATAAAATATAATATATTCTATTTATAATCTAATAAAACGAATAACTTTATAAAAGATTTTACTATGCAAATACTATGCAGGCACTATGCAAATATTATGCATAATAAAATATAATATATTCTAATTATTGTCTAATAAAACAGATAACTTTATAAAAGTATTTTGTTTTATATAAAAAGATTTTACTATTAGCCTAATAAAACGAATAACTTTATAAAAGTATTCTGTTTTATATAAAAAAAAATTCTGTTTTATTACATTAATAATACCAATAAAACAAAACTGAGTAACTTATCACGTAAGTATCAATAATCAATACCATGTGCTACTATGCAACCATGCGTATTACTGTACTTTTACTACCGAGTAGTTCAACAGTATTAATGGTAAAACTTCCGCCGTTATTTTCATAAAGTATTTTTGTCGTTTTTTTAATTCGACAATAATTCCGTTGTAGGGTCCACCAATGATTGCGTCGTCGTACGAATATTCCCTGTTAAAACGAATATTCCCCGACCAATCGAATATTATATAGCAACTTGCGTACCTTGCAAAATTTATAAATATTACCCACAACTATAACATTATATCAATTTCACTCCATAATATTAAAAAATGATATTTATAGAAAATTCATCTTTATTTATAAAAGTTGGGGTCTTATACATACACTCCATTGTTAACGTTCTCAGCTGACATTCTTAAATACTGCCATAAAATAAGGGTTAATTAAATAAATTAACATATCATAAAATATCCCTATATTATGACCAACTAATAAATAAACTTAGGTAGGACACACTAGCGAAGGATTTACACGTCTCTCCCTTCCTAGTTCTATTCCCCGATCTCCGCCAAAGACCATATTCCTAAGCTCTGATACCAACTGTGACGCTGTGACGCCCCCAAAATAGGTCCACACGACTCATTCTGAGTCGCCAGATATCATACTATAAAAATTAAAAACAAACTTCATTTATACAACTGTTGAACTGTCGTGCAGAGCACGACAACAGATAAGCTGTGAGTTTTAATACAAATATATATAATACTCTCGTGGTGCCTTGACCACAAGACCTTACAATGTTACCTTACATAAAGGTACAGTCAATAATTATTTTAGAAATTAAAATCTTTAGGAAGTGCTCAAGGAAACCTTCGTACATGGGAGGCCATGCGTCCAGATTATGATAGATATCATATGTCCACAAAATTATCCTTGGTTGACCCAATAGACCCCAAAGAAAAACGAGAAGATTACTATCATCTTCTATCCAATGGTGAGTCTTCTCTTGACATATAATTATCTCCGTTGTCTCCAAGTAAAAATTATATTTCAAATAAACTCCAAGATCATATAGGTAGTGCTCGTAGATATACTCAGCAAGTAGATGTGCACAACCCTGTCTTATGATAACACGAAGTTATATGTCATTAGACATCTTGTATGATAGTGACAAAACACCTTTTCAAAGTTGGGTTCACCTCACCCTATCGGATTCACCAAATATAACTACTAAATAAACTTTTCTATACTGTTTAGGGAGAACCTCCACAGTTAGAGACCACCGTTCTAATCCTCTTAATATCCCGCTCGACCCAGCTACACTTTTATTACTTGAAAGGAATTGTGAAGCAAAAGGGTGAGCACAACTTGTAAGACCCCAACTTATTAATGAATAAAATCAAATTTTTTCTAAATATTATTGTGAATAATAAGGGGTTAATTTGATATAATACTTTGGTTATGGGTGAAATGTGTAAATTTTGCAAAATAAGCAAGTGGTTATAAAATATTCATTTTATCGGGGAATATTCGTTTGGTCGTAGAATATTTTTACTGTCGGGGAATATTCGTACGACGGCGCAGCCTTGTGTGGGCCCCATAACAGAAAGCGATTGGATGAAGAAAACGACAAGTATAAGTTGTTTATAAATAACGGCGTAGTTGTTACCGTTAATACTGTTGGAATACCCGGTGGTTAAAATACAGTAGCACACGGTATTGCACCAATTATTGATTCTTACGTAAGAAGGCACTACTCAATAATTGTTACAGTAGTTACTGTTCAATATTTTATTTTATTGATTCAATAATTGCTGCATTAATATTTTATATTATTGTTGTTTCAATAATTGTTGCTGCACAGTATTTTCCTTTATCAGATCAATAATTCATATTATTTGAATAATATTATTAGATAACATTATTGGCAATGTCTAGAAAGTTCTGTCTAAAGAGAGGTTTGGTCATCTAATTGCGCGCCAGTAAGGAGAAATCCTTATTGGAAAGCCCCCTCTTTCCTGGGAACGGCCTGGTTGTCATAAATGTGATTCTGTAATATTATTTGTGAATAATTAATTATTGATTCATATGATAAGGAAATATTTATTTTATGTGGATATAAATGAGGGATATATTTTTGTGGTTAAAAATGAAGGAGTTAATGTTGAGGTTTTTATCAGTATTAAAAATCAGGGTTTTTGAGATATTTTGCGGGGGTTATAATTTTTAATCTGACCGTTGGATCGTGGTAATTTTTGGATATGTTATACATATATAAGTTGAGTATATGTCCACAAATTTTGAACCGTTAAAAAAGAACGTATGATTTATTATGAATTTTACGAGATGACTGGTTTAGAAATTGTTGAATTTTCAGAGTTTATCATTTTGATGGAAAATTCTAGAATTGGTAGGCCCCACTCTTGGTTGGTGAAGAAATGTGCTGAGATTTTTATTCAAATGTGGTGGGTGGGAATAGTAGCAGGTAAAGCCATCAGGTTGCAGGTTAAGTCTGCTTCGGCGTGCTAACATTTTCCTATAAATAGAGGGCTAAGTTAGAATTGAAAATCACACCAGAAACAAGTTTTTTCTCTTTCTCTCTCTAGATTATTGAGTGTATTTTGTGAGTATTTAGATACTTTGAGAGTTTCTATTCCTCAGAGCAAGTTTCTTTCAGCCTTATACCGGTATTCCGACCAGAAGTACTGATATTTTGAGGTAAGGGATATTATTTTCTTCTTAAATGATATTATTTTCTTCAATATCATTATGTTGAAATATTGATATGAGCTTTTATCAAATTTGGAACTTTTTGTGTCGGGGTTACTATTCACGTATACGGCACTATTCACGTATACGGTACTATTCACGAATACGGCACTATTCACCGAAAAATAAAATTTTCCCTTTTTGTCTAAGATGTCTATTATGGTTACTATCTTTGATTGTATCCATGTTTTGATCTTTATTTTTTGAATTCTGCTTCACAATTGATTATTATGAAGTATTATTGATCTTGGATAAACTGTTATACGAATCCCTAATATTTGTCCTTCTATCTCACTGGATTCGTTCTCTTAAAGATATTTTTCATCATCCTCAGTCCTAAATGATGATATTACTGAATATCTTTGGCCTGTAGTGCAAAGATGTATGATTACTTGATGAATATCTTTGGCCTGTAGTGCAAAGATGAACAGGTGTTGAGATGAACATGACTGACAGGAGATACAAATGAATATCTTTGGCCTGTAGTGCAAAGATGAATATTTGGATAAAGATGATTATTAATTGATGTTACAGGGATAAAATATTGATGATGAACTTTTAAATCTTAGAAGATAGTAGAATTCTTTCTCTACTTGACTCTTCTAATGGTTTGCTATTTCCGCTGCAGTTGTTGATCTAAAACTTGTTGTCGATTATATTCTATCAAATTTTTCCCTGTTGAAGACTAACGATAATTTGTTGTATATTATCTTAGTCATAATATTCTTTACTGGGCTAGTTGAGCTCACCCTTTTCCTTTTTGTTCCATTTTTTCTTCTCAGGAGGTGAGAACATAGCAGGATCTAGTCGGGGTATGGAGTGATGGTTCTAGAAAGATGTTTTAGCAGTCCTCACTATTTATGTAAAATAGTGTTTGAATAATTGTAATGAGGATTTATTTGAGTGTGGATATTATCCAGAAGATAATATTTGTATTTAAACTCACAGTATGTGTTGTCGTATTTTGCACGACAATTGTATTATTGAAGTTGTAGTTTGCTTTCTGTACCATGTATTTGGCGACTCAGAATCGGTGTTGTATACCTATTTTGGGGGCGTCACAGTTGGTATCAGAGCTTAGGGATATGATCCCTGGCTGAGATGTGAGACAAGAACTAGGAGGGGAGAGACGGGGAATTCCTTCGCTAGTATGACCTGACTAAGTTTATTTGGTGTTTATTTGGTCGGTCAGAGTATAGGGATAATATATGACATGACTATTAACCCTTGTTTTATGACAGTATTTAAGAATGGCAGCTGAGAACGTTAATAATGGAGTAAATCAGACCGTGGAGACACCTTTGATCACCACCCAGGGGAACGTGCAACAGGAAGGCAATATTCCTTCTGTAAACAACGTTACCGAGCAAACGATGAATGATGGAATGTTTAGGAGCTTTTTGCAGTTCATGCAAAATCAGACGAGGGAGACTCGTGTGCAGAATACAGGTGGAAATGATAACAACGCGCGGTTTGTCACAGCTAAGCAGTTCAAAGAATTGGGACCACCAGAATTTAAGGGAAAGCCGGATCCGATCATGGCGGAAACGTGGGTCAAGTAAATTACCAAGATATTCGATGTCTTGGGATGTACGGAGGAACAGAAGGTTCCATTCGTCACCTTTATATTTCGCGGTGAGGCAGACTACTGGTGGGAGTCTGTGAAGCGTACCCAGCCTGACGCACTCAACATGTCCTGGGAAATATTTCAAAAACTGTTCAATGACAAGTACTTTCCTGAAAGTATTCGTCATATGAAGGAGGTGGAGTTTATCAGACTGGAACAAAACAACATGACGGTGTCCCAGTACGAGGCGAAGTTTGTAGAGTTATCCAGGTTTGCACCTCATTTGGTCGAAAATGAGGAACGAATGACAAGGATGTTTCTGAGAGGTCTAAAACCCGAGATTCGATAATATCTTCTCTCTCATAAATTTTCTTTATATTCAGATGTTGTAAACAGGGCTCAATTATTAGAGCGAGATAATGAGTATGTGCAACCGAGGGACCACAACCAGGGTCATACCAGTGGCGGCAGTCATCGAAGCAATGAAAACCAGCAGGGAGAAAAATATTCGGACAAAAGCGGTAACCATTCTGGTGGTAATCGTGGTCGTGATAATAAAAGGAGCGAGTCGGGAGGAGATTTTAAGAAGAAAAGGTACAACAATGATAACGTGAAGACGTCAGCACAAACATCCTGTTTCTAGGGGAGGAGAACGACCACCGGTCGTATGTTACAAATATGGGAAAGAGGGACATATCAGCCCAAACTGCCCACAACAATCTAAGGTATGTTATAACTGTGGAAGGGAGGGTCATATAGCTCGAGAGTGTTCTGTAAAAAAACCAAGTTCAGCGGGGATGGTGACTCCAAAAGTTGTCCCGAATAAGTCGAAATCAGCGGTTCCTGGAAGGGCGTTTGTCGTGACTGGCCAAAACGCGAGAAACCCGAACGAGGTGATCACGGGTAAGCTAATCTTGAATTCTTGCAAAGTTTATACTTTACTAGATACCGGTTCTACCCATTCTTTTATCTCTCCTGCTTGTGCTCAACGTTTAAACTTGACTCCGGAGAAATTGGACTTTAACTTATCTGTTGAAACTACGTTGGGTGAAACCTTCGTTACATCTACAGTTTATAAATCTTACATGATCCAAGTTGGCACTATCACATTACCTATTGATCTTATCTCTTTAAAGATACTTGCTTTTGATGTGATTTTAGGAATTGATTGGTTAACCACTCATCATGCTAAAATTGATTATTTTGTAAGGTTGTTAGTTTTCATATTCCTAACCAACCTGTCATACGAATTCAAACTACTAAACCACTAAAATCAGTCACTGTCATATCAAGCCACAAAGCTATTCGTTTATTAAAAAACGGATGTCAAGCTTTCTTAGCCCATGTTATGGATTTGAACAAAAACAAGTCAGATTTGAATAATATTTCTATTGTTAGAGAATTTCCCGATGTATTTCCTGAAGAACTTCCTGGTCTACCCCCAGAACGTGAAGTTGAATTCTTTATTGACCTTGAACCCGGTACAAAGCCCATTTCTAAAACCCCATATCAAATGGCTCCTATTGAACTTCAGGAGTTAAAAGTCCAACTACAGGAGTTGTTGGACATCGGTTTTATTCGTCCTAGTACATCTCCTTGGGGTGCTCCTGTTTTATTCGTAAAGAAGAAAGACGGGAGTATGCGACTTTGTATTGACTATCGAGAATTGAATCATGTCACTATCAAGAATAGGTATCCGCTACCTCGCATTGATGACATGTTCGACCAGTTACAAGGAACACAATTCTTTTCAAAGATCGACCTTCGTTCTAGATATCATCAGCTGAAGATTAAAACTGAGGATATTCCAAAGACTGCATTCAGAACTCGGTACGGGCATTATGAATTCTTAGTAATGTCTTTTGGATTGACTAATGCTCCTGCTGCTTTCATGGATATGATGAATCGTATATTCAAAGAATATTTAGATCAGTTCGTTGTCGTCTTTATTGATGACATCCTTATCTATTCCAAAAGTCGTGAAGATCATGAGCGCCATTTGAAGCTGGTATTGCAAAGGCTTCGTGAAAACAAGCTATATGCCAAACTGAAGAAATGCGAGTTCTGGCTTGAGGAAGTAGCATTCCTTGGGCACGTGGTGTCAAAACATGGAGTATCTGTCGACCCGGCGAAGATTGAAGCCATACAAAGTTGGGAGCAACCGAAGTCGGTAACCGAAGTACGTAACTTTCTGGGCTTAGCTGGTTATTATCAGAGATTTGTGGAAGGATTTTCTCAAATCACTACTCCGTTAACTCAGCTGACTCGGAAAGATACAAAATTTGTATGGAGTGAGGAATGCGAAAAGAGTTTCCAAGAACTCAAGAGGAGACTCATTTCGGCACCTGTTCTGACAATACCATCTGGTTCGGATGGATTTGTTATCTACAGCGATGCTTCAGGCAAAGGGTTAGGATGTGTTCTCATGCAACATGGGAAAGTCATAGCTTATGCCTCACGACAACTCAAAGAATATGAGAGGAATTATCCTACTCATGATTTGGAGTTGGCAGCAGTCGTTTTTGCGTTGAAGATCTGGAGACACTACCTGTATGGGGAGAAAGTGGAGATCTATACAGATCATAAAAGCCTCAAATATTTCTTCACCCAAAAGGAACTCAACATGCGGCAGCGACGTTGGCTCGAGCTGTTGAAAGATTACGATCATTCCATCCAATATCATCCTGGAAAAGCAAACGTAGTAGCTGACGCATTGAGTAGAAGATCATATGCGAGTACGAGTGCAATGTTGTTAACACAAAGGCCCATTTTGTATGACTTGCAAAGGATGGAGATAGAGATGAAGGCTCCAAGTACCCACATGATGATATCAAATATACGAGTAGAACCGATTTTAATCGATAAAGTTAAAGCTGCTCAAGCTACGGACATAGAGCTGATGCGTATGAAGAAGAAAGTGCAAGAAGGTGCTATTCCAGAAGCAAGAATCGATGAAGAAGGAATACTTCGAGTCAACTCCAGACTTTGTGTTCCTAACAATTTTGACTTGAAGCATAGAATAATGATGGAGGCACACAACACACCGTTTGCAATCCATCTTGGGAGTACCAAAATGTATCACGATCTTCGACACACATTTTGGTGGAGCAATATGAAAAGAGAGATCACAGAGTTTATCTCGAGGTGTTTAACTTGTCAACGTGTAAAGGCGGAGCATCAAGTGCCAAAGGGTCCATTGCAACCACTTGAGATCCCGAAATGGAAGTGGGAACACATTACCATGGATTTCGTTACGGGTCTTCCCAAGGTTTCTCAAGGCATAGATGCGATTTGGGTTATTGTTGATAGATTAACCAAGTCCGCTCATTTCTTGCCGATACGTGAGACTTATTCCCTTAAACGTCTTGCTAGTATGTACGTGAACGAGATTGTGAGATTGCATGGCATGCCAGTATCCATAGTTTCGGATCGTGACCCAAGATTCACTTCACGATTTTGGGTTAGCTTGCAGAAAGCTATGGGCACGGATTTACGATTCAGTTCGGCATACCATCCTCAAACGGACGGACAATCAGAGAGGACTATTCAAACTCTTGAAGATCTATTAAGACTGTGTGTCCTAGATCTCAAAGGGAGTTGGGATAAGTACCTACCATTGGTGGAATTCTCCTATAACAACAGTTATCAGGCGAGCATAGGTGTGGCTCCATTCGAGGCGTTGTATGGAAGAAAATGTCGTTCTCCAGTATACTGGGACGAGGTGGGTGAAGCAACATTGTTGGGACCAGAGTTGGTACTTATTACTACAGAGAAGATCCAAACGATTCGACAACGTATACAAACGGCACAGGATCGACAAAAGAGTTATGTGGATCTTCATCGGAAGGACGTGGAATTTAATATTGGGGATCATGTATTATTACGTGTTGCACCATGGAAGGGAGTTACAAGATTTGGGAAGAGAGGAAAGCTCAATTCAAGATTTGTTGGTCCATTTGAGATTCTTGAGCGAATAGGAAATGTGGCATATAGACTCGCATTACCTCCAAGCATCTCTCGTGTTCATAATATTTTTCACATATCTATGCTTCGTAAATATGTTAAAGACCCGAACCACATTATTGAGTTAGAACCAGACGAGATAGCTGAAGATTTAACGTACGAGGAGGTACCTGTTAAGATCTTGGATAGGAAAGAGCATGTCCTACGCACGAAGGTTATACCACAAGTTAAGGTTTTGTGGAGAAACCATGCTATTGAAGAAATGACCTGGGAGTTGGAATCAGAAATGAAAGCATGGTATCCTCACCTTTTCGAAATATCGGGTACGTACGTCAATTTCGAGGACGAAATTTCATAAGGAGGGGAGGTTGTAAGACCCCAACTTATTAATGAATAAAATCAAATCTTCTCTAAATATTATTGTGAATAATAAGGGGTTAATTTGATATAATACTTTGGTTATGGGTGAAATGTGCAAATTTTACAAAATAAGTAAGTGGTTATAAAATATTCATTTTGTCGGGGAATATTCGTTTGGTCGTAGAATATTCTTGCTGTCGGGGAATATTCATACGACGGCGCAGCCTTGTGTGGGCCCCATAACGGAAAGCAATTGGATGAAGAAAACGATAAGTATAAGTTGTTTATAAATAACGGCGTAGTTGTTACCGTTAATACTGTTGGAATACTCGGTGGTTAAAATACAGTAGCACACGGTATTGCACCAATTATTGATTCTTACGTAAGAAGGCGCTACTCAATAATTGTTACAGTAGTTACTGTTCAATATTTTATTTTATTGATTCAATAATTGCTGCATTAATATTTTATATTATTGTTGTTTCAATAATTGTTGCTGCATAGTATTTTCCTTTATCAGATCAATAATTCATATTATTTGAATAATATTATTAGATAACATTATTGGCAATGTCTAGAAAGTTCTGTCTAAGGAGAGGTTTGGTCATCTAATTACGCGCCAGTAAGGAGAAATCCTTATTGGAAAGCCCCCTCTTTCCTGGGAACGGCCTGGTTGTCATAAATGTGATTCTGTAATATTATTTGTGAATAATTAATTATTGATTCATATGATAAGGAAATATTTATTTTATGTGGATATAAATAAGGGATATATTTTTGTGGTTAAAAATGAAGGAGTTAATGTTGAGATTTTTATCAGTATTTTTGTCGGAATGGAGGTATTAAAAATGAGGGTTTTTGAGATATTTTACGGGGGTTATAATTTTTAATCTGACCGTTGGATCGTGGTAATTTTTGGATATGTTATACATATATAAGTTGAGTATATGTCCACAAATTTTGAACCGTTAAAAATGAACGTATGATTTATTATGAATTTTACGAGATGACTAGTTCAGAAATTGTTGAATTTTCGGAGTTTATCATTTTGATGAAAAATTCTAGAATTGGTGGGCCCCACTCTTGGTTGGTGAAGAAATGTGCTGAGATTTTTATTCAAATGTTGTGGGTGGGAATAGTAGCAGGTAAAGCCATCAAGTTATAGGTTAAGTCTGCTTCGGCGTGCTAACATTTTCCTATAAATAAATGGCTAAGTTAGAATTGAAAATCACACCAGAAACAAGTTTTCTCTCTTTCTCTCTCTAGATTATTGAGTGTATTTTGTGAGTATTTAGATACTTTGAGAGTTTCTATTCATCAGAGCAAGTTTCTTTCAGCCTTATACCGGTATTCCGACCAGAAGTACTGATATTTTGAGGTAAGGGGTATTATTTTCTTCTTAAATGATATTATTTTCTTCAATATCATTATGCTGAAATATTGATATGAGTTTTTATCAAATTTAAAACTTTTTATGTCGGGGTTACTATTCACGTATACGGCACTATTCACGTATACGGTACTATTCACGAATACGGCACTATTCACCGAAAAATAAAATTTTCCCTTTTTGTCTAAGATGTCTATTATGGTTACTATCTTTAATTGTATCCATGTTTTGATCTTTATTTTTTGAATTCTGCTTCACAATTGATTATTATGAAGTATTATTGATCTTGGATAAACTGTTATACGAATCCCTAATATTTGTCCTTCTATCTCACTGGATTCGTTCTCTTTAAGATATTTTTCATCATCCTCAGTCCTAAATGATGATATTACTGAATATCTTTGGCCTGTAGTGCAAAGATGTATGTTTACTTGATGAATATCTTTGGCCTGTAGTGCAAAGATAAACAGGTGTTGAGATGAACATGACTGACATGAGATACAAATGAATATCTTTGGCCTATAGTGCAAAGATGAATATTTGGATAAAGATGATTATTAATTGATGTTACAGGGATAAAATATTGATGATGGACTTTTAAATCTTAGAAGATAGTAGAATTCTTTCTCTACTTGACTCTTCTAATGGTTTGCTGTTTCCGCTGCAGTTGTTGATCTAAAACTTGTTGTCGATTATATTCTATCAAATTTTTCCCTGTTGAAGACTAACGATAATTTGTTGTATATTATCTTAGTCATAATATTCTTTACTGGGCTAGTTGAGCTCACCCTTTTCCTTTTTGTTCCATTTTTTCTTCTCAGGAGGTGAGAACATAACAGGATCTAGTCGGGGTATGGAGTGAAGGTTCTAGAAAGATGTTTTAGCAGTCCTCACTATTTCTGTAAAATAGTGTTTGAATAATTGTAATGAGGATTTATTTGAGTGTGGATATTGTCCAGAAGACAATATTTGTATTAAACTCACAGTATGTGTTGTCGTATTTTGCACGACAATTGTATTATTGAAGTTGTAGTTTGCTTTCTGTACCATGTATTTGGCGACTCAGAATGGGTGTTGTATACATATTTTGGGGGCGTCACATAACTAGCCCGATAAAAAATATCATGACTAAAGATAATTACATTATCAATAGTTTTCATCAATAATAACTCAGAAATTTAGAACATATGGTAGATGATAAAACTTTTCAACCATAATTGCAGCGGAACGAGCAATCTATTAAAAGAGTTAAATAGACCATATGTTAAAAGTCCACCAATAATATTTTATCCCTATAACATCAATCAACAATTCCTGTCCATAATCATATGAATAACTCATAATCATAATTGTGATTCTGAATTCCTTTTCGCACTCAGGACGAAGATAATTTTCATCACCTATCTTCACCTGAAATCATACTAATTAAATCATCTTTGCACTACGTCCAAAGATATTCATTATTATCACATCCATGAATTAATATTTCATTGCTGAGACTCAGCTCGATAATTAATCCACATCATCGAATCATCCCTGCACTACAGGCCAATGATATTCTTTAGTATCACAACCACGAATTATCCATGCACTACGGGCTAAAGATAATCGTATTTTTATTAACGGTCCTGATCATGCCATAAAATAATTCATCTTTGAACCCTTGGCCGAAGAGAATCCATAGTCATAATCATACCAAAAACTGTCCATCAATGCACTGCGGGCCAATGAGGACTTTTTTCGCATCATTTATAACATTACGGTCATGATTATACCGAATAATCCCTGGTCATAATCATACCAAGTCTATCTATGCACTACAGGCCACAGATGACTTTCAACATAATATAAACATGAGGATGATGACAATGACATAATAATTCAATAAAACAAGTTCAAGAATTAATTTATCCAGGAACCAATAACGTCCAAATTGTCAACATGATACTTCTTTGTAGAGTAAAATTCAAGAATGCTCAGAAGAATATTTTCATGAAAAGATACTGGATGAAGCGTAAATATCAAGGATATTTCACTAATTTCATGGAGTATAGAAGCCAAAATTTTAACCAACTGAGTATAATAAAAAATAGAATAACAAAAGAATTCACCAAGAATGCGATAGACCGCACAGACAGGTTATTCTAACAGAAAAATAAATAATAAAACCAGGTCATGCGTAAACGCACCGACAGGATATTCCGACGGAATAATAAATAATGGAACCAGGTCCGGCGTAGATGCACATACAGGATATTCTGACAGAATAATAAATAATGGAACCAGGTCCGGCGTAAACGCACAGACAGAATATTCTGACAGAATAATAAAGAACGGAATATTATAAGAATTTCACCATGTATGCGGTACTTCGCATGAACAGGTTATTCCAACAGAATAATAAGGAATAGAATAACAGAAGTTCTTTTCATGAATACGAAAGAAATAATACCCCTTACGGGTACAACAAATAATATCATTTACCTTAGAAAGAAGAGTACTGAATATAGGAGTAATGATGTAGCAGAACACTTTTTTTCTTTCTCTCTATAGTTTCTCTCTCTAGAGTTTCAGTGAATTCGTAAGAAATAATGAAGGAATGAACTCTTATTTATAGAAGAATGGACTGCATAGTAACTAATTCATGAACGGTCCAGATTGATTTACTTTTAATCGGACGGTCCATATTTAAAGCAAAATCTTTTAAATAAAATAAAATATATTATATTTATAATCTAATAAAACGAATAACTTTATAAAAGTATTCTGTTTTATATAAAAAAAATTTACTATGCAAAACACTATGCAGGCACTATACGACACTATGCATAATAAAATATAATATATTCTATTTATAGAATAACTTTATAAAAGTATTCTGTTTTATATAAAAAGATTTTTTACTATGCAAAATACTATGCATAATAGAATATAATATATTCTATTTATAGTATAACTTTATAAAAGTATTCTGTTTTATATAAAAAAAAATTCTGTTTTATTACACTAATAATATCAATAAAACAAAACTGAGTGACTTATCACTTAAGCATCAATAATCAATACCGTGTGCTACTATGCAACCACGCGTATTACTGTACTTTTACTACCGAATAGTTCAACAGTATTAACGGTAAAACTTCCGCCATTATTTTCATAAAATAGTTTTGTTGTTTTCTCAATCCGACAATAATTTTGTTGCGGGGTCCACCAATGATTGTACCGTCGTACGGATATTCCCCGACAAAAAAAATATTCTCCGACCAAACGAATATTTTATAACAACTTGCTTACTTTGCAAAAAAAATTTAAATATCACCCTTAACTTTAACCTTTTATCAATTTAACTATTTACGAAATAAAATAATAATTATAAGAAAATTGAATACTTTCATTTCATAAAATTTGGGATCTCACAGATGCCCCCAAAATAGGTATACATCACCCATTCTGAGTCGTCAAATACATGGTACAAAAATAAATACAACTTCATTAATACAATTGTCGTGCAAAATACGACAACACATACTGTGAGTTTAAATACAAATATTGTCTAATAGACAGTATTAAAACTCAAAAGGAGTCCTCATTATAATTATTGATACAATATTTTATAAAAAAAATGAGGACTGCTAAAATAACTTTCTAGAACCATCACTCTATACCCCGGCTAGTTTCTGCTATATTCTCACCTTCTGAGAAGAAAAATAGAACAAAAAGGAAAAGGATGAGCTCAACTAGCCCAGTAAAAAATATTATGACTAAGATAATATACAACAAATTATCAATAGTCTTCAACAGGAAAAAATATGATAAAATATAATAGACAACAAATTTTAGATCAACAACTGCAGCGGAAACAACAATTCATTAGAAGAGTTAAGTAGAGAATGAAATCTACTATCATCTATGAATTTAAAAGTCCATCAATATTTTATCCCTGTAACATCAATCAATATACATCTTGAATCAAATATTCATCTTTGCACTACGGGCCAAAGATATTCATCAGGTAATCATTCATCTTTGCACTACAGGCCAAAGATATTTATCAAGTATCGCCATTAAGGACTGAGGATGATAAAAAATATTTTAGAGAACGGATCCAGTAAAATAAAAGGACAAAGTTTAGAGATTCGTACTTTAGATAATTCAAGTTTAAAAATACTCCATAATAAACCATAATGGAGTAAAATTCAAGAATGACGATCAAAACATGGATACAATCAAAGATAGTAACCATACTAAACATCTGGGACGAAAAAGAGAAAATTTTATTTTTCGGTGAATAGTGTCGTATTTGTGAATAATGTCGTATACGTGAATAGTGCCGTATACGTGAATAGTAACTCCGACATAAAAATGTAGAAATTCCACAATAAAACTTATATCAATAATTCGGCATAATGATATTGAAGAAGATAGTATCATATAAGAAGAAAATAACATCCCTTACATCAAAAGAACAATATTTCTGAATGGAATATTGGATATGATGCTGAAGGAAACTTGCACTGAATAACAACTCTCAAAATATCTAAATACTCACAAAATACGCTCGATAATATAGAGAGAGAGAGAAAAAAAAAGTTGTTTCTAGTGTGATTTTCAATTATAAATAAGTACCCTATTTATAGAAAAATATTAGAACGCCGAAGCAGACTTAACCTGCTACCTGATGGCTTTACCTGTTACTATTCATTCCTACCACATTTAAAATAAAATTTAAGCACATTTCTCACCAACTAAAAGTGGGGCCCACCAATTCTAAAAATTTTCAAAATATTTTATCATTTAAACAATAATCAGAAACTTCAATAATTCATAATAAATAGCTCTTTTATCAGAAAAATACGAATTTTATGTTCATTCCATAGGAAATTAAATTCTCTACAACTTTGTAGTTTTAAGTTTTTCCAAATTTTAAACGAAAAATGTCCGAAATCCACATACGGACGATTTTTAATACCTCCATTCCGATAAAATACTGATAAAACACCTCAGTATTAATTCCTTCATTTATAATCACATAAAATAAATATTTTCCTATCCTTCATTTATATCCACATAAAATAAATATTTCTTATCATATAAATCAATAATTAATTATTCACAAATAATATTACAGAATCACAATTATGACAACCAGGCCGTTCCCAGGAAAGGGGGGCTTTTCGATAAGGATTTTCCCTTATTGGCGCGCAATTAGGTAACCAAACCTTTCCTTAGACAGAACTTTCTAGACATTGCCAATAATGTTATCTAATAATATTATTCAAATAATATGAATTATTGATCTGATAATGGAAAATACTATGCAGTGACAATTATTAAGACAACAATAATATAAAATATCAACGTAGCAATTATTGAATCAATAAAATCAAAAATTGAACAGTAATTACTGTAACAATTATTGAGTAGTGCATTCTTACGTAAGAATCAATAATTCAAAAATACTATGCAATACTGTGTGCTACTGTGCAACCATGCGTATTACTGTATTTTAACTACCGGATATTCAAACAGTGTTAACGGTAACGATTACGCCATTATTTATTAAAACTCAAACTTGTCGTTTTCTTCATCTGACCGTTTTCCGTTATGGGGCTCACAAATGGCTGCGCCGTCGTACGAATATTTCCCAACAGTAAGAATATTCCACGACCAAACGAATATTCCCCGACAACAATGAATATTTTATAACCACTTGCTTATTTTGTAAAATTTACACATTTCACCCATAACCAAAGCATTATATCAAATTAACACCTTATTATTCAAAATAATAATTAAAGGAAATTCGATTTTATTTATAAAAAAATTGGGGTCTTACAATAGTCGAACCAAGCCGGTTTGGATCCGTCATTGAGCTTTAAAGGATTCTTTAATGGATTAATTACATATTTTAGTACATTTTTAGAAATAATTACAATAATGATGTATCCATTAAATAATTACAAAAATAATACACTTTCTCATATTTATTTACAATATTAGTGCAATTAGGATTCATTAATTTAGGGGATTAGTATGCAATTATGATTTCTTAATTTAGGAGATTAGTATTGGATGACTGACATGACAAATCTTCCTTATATCTTCCCGTTAATTATTATTTTCTTATTCAAATACAGCAGATCCATTTTTTATCTCTGTTCCTGTTTCTCTCTCTTTTTTCTTCATCCTCTTTTTTCCTACTATAAACCAAAGTGGCGACGGTTTGCCCGGCAGAGGCCGCAATGGTTTGTTTCTAAAAATACTAAATTAATTGCTTGAACAACTATCACATCTTGATCAGTGTGAATGGCTTTTGGTTTCTTTCCAGACATTGCCTCGATGAAAGTTTTAAGAAGCCACGTGAGCGAATCAATGGTTTCGTCGTATACAAGAGCAGCACCAAAGACAACAACTTGTTTGTGATTATTCTGTCCAATGAACTGCACAAGTGGCCGAAAATCATTACTCGTTCTATATATTGTGTATATTGTGTCCAAACAAACAACATCGCCGAAATGATCATAGTCCAGTAACATATGATCATCGGCCCAAAAAATGTTACTTATTTTATCATCAATATCAAGTTGTATAGCATAATAGAACGATGGGTTTTCAAAATGTTTCCTCTGAAAATAATACAATAATCTTCCTGCCTCTCCCTCCTTGATATCTCGCGTCCGAGCAGAGGTTAATTAAATGATTATCATAATCGATCGCAAGGTGATTAAGATTTTCTGGATTGCCAAATCGTCTCCCTAATAATTGAAATTCTAGTTTAGATTGTATCTCCAAAGTCTTTGCACTAAAACTTTCATACCAAGGTTAGTGCAGTTGGTAATCAAATCTTCATACGAAGGTAACCAAACCGTCATACCAAGATAACCAATCCACCTCTACACCTTTAGTTTTTTCATAGTGCAGTTGGTAACCAAACTTTCATACCAAGTTACCAATCCACATCCACACTTGAAGTTTTTTCATAGTGCAGTTGGTAGCCAAACATCCATATCAAGGTAGGGGTGAGCATGGTGTGGTTTGGTGCGGTTTGAAGTCCAAACTGCACCCGAAACCGCTTAGGTGCGGTTTGAAAATTTTAAAACCGCACCCGAAACCGCTTGTGATTGGTGTGGTTCGGTTTTAAAGTGTGCGGTTCGGTTTTAATTGGTGCAGTTTCGGTTCCAAAATCAATTGAAACAACAAAAAAGTTTAAGCCTTCAATAAAATTTAACATAAAACTTACATCGAGCAATTAACTTAGTGACAAAATAGACAATGAGAATTATATCAAGCATGCTTTAAAACTAAAATATGCGCTATATAAAACAACGAAGACTATTCGATAATAAGCAAGAATGTTTATCTAGTTCCCCAAAAATTAAAAGTATATACTGAAGATAGAATAAAATATATTGCAGGGAGGACTAAAAATAATCTATTAGACTATTACAATTATAGCATTGACATTAACCAATGCATCAAGTGCTCGAGCCCCTCAACTATAAGCCTCTCCAATAACGCATCAAATAAATTCAAAATTCTAAAACCCAATTGCTTAATTTTTGACTCTATAACCTCTAACATTTTCTTTCAATTGGTGAAAAAATGACAATGCAAGACTGGAGTTTTCTCTGAGCGTGTTCAAGTGAAAAGTAACTTTAGAATTTACTAGAGATGATACATACATACACACACATGGTGCGGTTTCGGTTTTATGCGGTTTGGTTTTGGCTAGTAACCAAACCGGAACCGTAAATTTGGTTATTTAACCCACCTAAAACCGCCACATACACCGGAACCGTTGGTACGATTTTAATTGGTGCGGTTCGTGCGATTTTTGGTACGGTTTCGGTTCTAATTTGGTTACTTGCTCAACCCTATATTAAGGTAATCAATTCAGTGTTATTAGGTTACCAATTTATTTTGAATGTGATGCAGTTGGTAGCCAAACCTTCATGCAGTGAGTAGCCAAACCTTCATACCAAGGTAACCAATTCAGTTTTATTAAGTTACCAATTTATTTTGAATGTGTTGCTGTTGGTAGCCAAACCTTCATGCAGTTGGTTGTCAAACTCTCAGACCAAGGTAACCAATTCATACTGCATGTGTGGAGGTAGATTTGTTACGTTAGTATAAAAGTTTGGTTACCTTGGTATAAAAGTTTGGTTACCTTGGTACGAAGGTTTGGTTATCAATATTATATTACATATCACTCTCTTATCTCTCTCTTTCCTATGCAGTGTTCTTATTTTCCTTTGGACATGAAATTAGAATTGAAATTTTCGGACATGAAAAAATTGTGAAAAATCAAATATCCACCTCCTATTTCCATCTCATCGACCATTTTGTAGTTGACTCTCGCTCTGTCTCACCGGTGTAAGGGGATGAGGAAGATCACGTTGTCAAACCTTCAGACCAAGGTAACCAATTCAGTTTTATTAAATTGTCAATTTAGTTTGAATATGATGCAGTTGATAGCCAACCATTCATACAAAGGTAACCATTTTAGTTTTTGTGGGTAGCCAAATAGTCATAAAAAAAATTTCAGAACAATAAGAGTTACATCTATTTATTTTTAAACTTTTTCTAGGGCGAATCTTCTTCTTCTCATTGGCGTTTTGGACAACGGAGATTCGCGGCGGAGTAGCGGAGGAGAGGACTACTGTAAGGAAGATGAGGATTTGAATTTGAATTATTATTTTGAATTTGAATTTATTTTTGTTGTTAGATCCCAGATATTTGAATTTGAATTATTAATTATGACAATTATTTCTCCTTGATTTTAGGTTTCCTTATTAATATAAATTGCGTTATTTTTGTAATTATTTTGTAAATGCACTAATAGTGTAATTACTTAACAATTGTTTTATATTAGTGTTAAGGACCCTTTTTTAATTTTTTCTTAAATTTTAATTGGCAAAAAGTACTTTTTCACCACTGTGGTTATAGTGATTTAACGAAATAGCCACTGTGCTTTTAAAATATTCAATTTTCCCACTGTACTTTTTAAAAATGTTCAATCAGGCCATTCCGTCCATTTTTTATAACTGCCGTTAACAAATTGCTTACGTGACTTTTAAAAAATAAAATAAAAAGTGACATGGTAATTACGTGGCAATAGGTTAACAAATCTGTTTTTTAAATAAAATAAAAAATGACATGGTAATAACAACAAATCTATTTTTTAACAAATTCTGTTTTTTAAAAAAATCTGTTTTTAAAAAAAATTACTTTTTAAAAAAAACAGTTTTTAGGAAAAACAATTTTTTAAAAATATATGTTTTTAAAACAAATTCTGCTTTTAAAAAAAAATCTATTTTTTTAAAAAATCTGTTTTTTAAAAATAAATATTTTTTTAAAAAAATCCGTTTTTTAAAAATTTCTGTTTTTTTAAAAAATTATGTTTTTAAAAAAAATCTATTTTTAACAAATCTGTTTTTAATTTCGTGGCAAATCTGTTTTTAATTAAAAAATCTGTTTTTAACAAATCTATTTTTAAAGAACAGAATTTTTTTTAAAAGCAGAATTTGTTAAAACACAGATTTTTAAAAAAATTTGTATTAAAAAAAACAGTTTTTGTAAAAAACATAAAATTACAAATAATATATTAATTTTTTGGTATCAATGAGATCTATTACAACATTATATTAATTTCAACAAGAAAATAAAAATAAAAAATCATTAATTACGAGACAAAAAATAATTTTATTTTTTAAAAAAAAACTATTTTTAAAAAAAACTATTTTTAAAAAAAACAAATTTTTAAAAAAATCTGTTTTTAACAAATTTTGCTTTTAAAAAAAATTATATTTTTAAAAAAAGTTCTGTTTTTTTAAAATAATTAATTTTTTTTTAAAAATCCATTTTTTAAAAAATTTTGTTTTTTTAAAAAAATTCTGTTTTTTAAAAACAGATTTTTTAATTAAAAACAGATTTGTTAAAAAGCAGATTTGCCACGTAATTAAAAACAGATTTGTTAAAAACAGATTTTTTTTTAAAACATAATTTTTTTAAAAAATAGAAATTTTTAAAAAACGGTTTTTTTTAAAAAAAAATATAATTATTTTTAAAAAACATATTTTTTTTAAAAAATAGATTTTTTTAAAAGCAGAATTTGTTTAAAAACAAATTTTTTTTAAAAATTGTTTTTCTTTAAAACTGTTTTTTTTAAAAATAATTTTTTTAAAAAAACAGATTTTTAAAAAAAAACAGAATTGGTTAAAAAACAGATTTGTTGTTATTACCATGTCATTTTTTATTTTATTTAGAAAACAGATTTGTTATTCTATTGCCACGTAATTACCATGTCATTTTTAATTTTATTTTTTAAAAGCTACATAAGCAATTTGTTAACGGCAGTTACAAAAAATGGACAGAATGACCTGATTGAATATTTTTAAAAAGTACAGTGGGCAAATTGAATATTTTAAAAGCACAGTGGCTATTTCGTTAAATCACTATAACCATAGTGGTGAAAAAATGCTTTTTGCCAATTTTAATTTCGTGGCCTTTAATGCTTTGACCTAACTATGAATTAATATCATGAACTTTTAATTTTTTTTAACTTTCGAAATTGTCTTCTCAATTTTTTTCAATTAAAGGATTACACTTTTACTTTTTTTCCAATTTGGAGATTGTTTTCTCAAAATTTTCAACTAGGAAATTAAACTTTTAATTTTTTTCTTATTATGTATAATAGTACTACGTCAAAAAATTAATGACATAACAGCGACGCGTGATTAAAAAAATACTTATGCGTAATATTAAGCTTCCTTTTAATATTTATTCAATTAATTTTTTGTACCAAAAAGGATAAATATAAGATAATTATTAATTTTTTAAAGTAAATTTAATGACAATTTTACGCTTTCTGGTATAAAAATTAATTATATCGATAATTCATGATTATGTCACTATCATGTCATCAATTCTAATGTGATACTATTAATTAGACGTAATTAAAAAAAATTAAAAGTTTATTCCCCTAAATAAAAAAATTGAAGTCAACAATAAAAAAAAAAGAATTATGTTATACACAAGATTCCCTTGATTGCTTCTCTCATACACCTCTCGTGGCTTCTCTCATACACCTCCCGTGACTTCTCTCATACACTCCTCTTCTTCTTCTCCTATATAAATGAGTGATATACTGAATGAAAGAATAGAGAAAGAATTATATGAAAAAAAATATTTCTCTCTCTTTTCTCTTGCTTATTCTCTCTAAATTTATGTAGCAATTATAAGAGTATATTTCTATACTTTGCTAAGATTTTTATAACACGTTATCAGCACGAAACTCTAACCAACTGAGACGGTAAAATTAAATTCTTGCAATTTATTATTATACTACTGGTTGGGCTATACCACCAATAATATAATTTTATTCTTATAATTGCATTTAAATTCTGTTATTTACAATGGTACCATCTATCCTTGTTAATCTTACAAGACTAAGTGGGAACCTTTTTACCATTTATTATTTCGCATTTAATATTCTGTCGGAATATCCTGTCGGTGTGAATTTCACCTGACCTGGTTCCATTATTATTACGCATTTAATATTCTGTCAGAATATCCTGTCGGTGTGAATTTCACCTGACCTGGTTCCATTATTTATTATTCCGCATTTATTATTCTGTTGGAATAACCTGTCTGTGCGGTCGGTCTATCGCATGCATGGTGAAATTCTTCTGTTATTCCATTATTTATTATTCTGTTGGAATAATCTGTCTATGCGAACTACCGCATACCGGGTGAAGATCCATTTGCATTATGCTAATAACATAAATATAAGAATATTTATATTTGCATTTTTATCACCACTTGAGGTCGTGACGTAGTTTATTTTTCATATTTCATACATGCAATTATTTATTGTTTTAATAAATAATAATTGTGTTTTAACCCAGAATAGATGGCAAACTTGGCAAAAATAGATTTTTCTATTTTGAAAATATCTGGAGACAACTATTTGGCTTGGGCACTTGATGCAGAATTGCACCTTAGTGCAAATGAGTTAGAAAAGACCATTGAATCAGGAAATACAGCTACTTCGGCACAAAATACAAAAGTCATAATTTTTCTTCGTCACCATATTGATGAAGGATTAAAGACTGAGTATTTAACAGTCAAAGATCCTTTGTCTTTATGGACACAACTGAAGGAAAGATTTGACCACCAAAAATTGGTTGTTCTCCCTAATGCCAAATTTGAGTGGCTTAATTTAAGGCTACAAGATTACAAATCAATTACGGAATATAGTTCTAATGTTTATAGAATAACTTTTACTTTGGCTTTGTGCGGAGATCCAGTTTCTGACTCCCAAAATGTTAGAGAAAACACTCTCAACTTTTCATCCCACCAACATGATTCTGTCGCAACAATATAGACAGAGTAAGTTCACAAAATTCAGTGACTTATTGTCTATCCTCCTGGTTGCAGAAAAGAATAATGAATTGTTGTTGAAAAATCATCAAGTGCGGCCAACGGGTGCTACCCCATTGCCGGATATTAACAGCACGTCATTCCAGCAGAATAAACGTGACAATAGATGGTCATATAATAAGAAGCCTTGGGGACGAAAGAATAAACGAGGCCGTCGTAACAACAAATTCCAGAACCGCGGCAATTCAGGCCACCAGAAGTGGCAAATGTTTGGGTCGGGTAAAAATAAAGAAAATGCAACACAGAAAAAGAACAAACCAGATGTTTGTTTTAGGTGTGGGATGAATGGGCATTGGTCGCGTACCTGTCGTACGCCGAGGCATCTGGCTAATTTATTCCAGGAGTCTCAAAAGAACAAAGTAATGGAGGTAAAAACAAACTTTGTTAATCATCAATTGAATATTGTTGATGATTCACCAATGACCAACAATGAGGAAAAAGTTGATGATATTACTGAACCTTCTGAGAGTATTTTTTGGGATATCGTTTAATTTCTTGTTTTAATTAAACACCTTGCATGTATAATATTGTTAGTTTTCATTCTATATGTGGTATGTGTTTCTCGTGAATAAAATTATATTTAAAATGTAACTTTTCTTATTTATGTTTTTATATGTGTCAGACCATTTTTTTTAATGGATATGGAGGATATATGTTTAGCAGACAGTGCAACAACTCATACAATCCTTCGAAATGAGAAATATTTTTCACAACTGATCAGAACTAAGGGAAATGTAGGAACTATCTCTGGCACATCAAATTTAATAGAGGGATTTGGAAAAGCTAGTTTCTTGCTACCAAATGAGACACAAATTTTTATCAAAGATGCTCTATATTCTAGTAAATCGAGAAGAAATTTGCTTAGTTTTAAAGATATTCGACTAAATGGTTTTCACATTGAAACAACCAATGAGAATGATAATGAATATCTTCTCATTACTTCTACTATCTCTGGAAAAAAGAATATCTTAGAAAAACTTCATTCAATTTCTTCTGGATTATATACTATGTAAATTAGAGTAATTGAGTCTCATACTGTTATGATTCCAAAAATCATAGATCCCAAATCCTTTATACTTTGACATGAAAGACTCGGTCATCCAGGTACTTCTATGATGCGTCGTATTATTGAAAATTCTACTGGTCATCCTCTCAAAGATAAAAGGGTTTTTCCTAGTAATGAATTTCCTTGTGCTGCGTGTTCTCGGGAAAAATTAATTGTTCGACCATTACCAGTAAAAAAAAATTTATAAAGAAACCCCAAAATTCCTAGAGAGAATTCAAGGAGACATTTGTGGACATATTCAACCATTGTCTGGCCCATTTCGATATTTCATGGTTTTAATAGATGCTTCAACTAGATGGTCTCATGTTTGTCTTCTCTCTTCTCGAAAGTTTGCCTTCTCAAAACTTCTTGCTCAAATGATCAAGTTACGGGCTCAGTTCCCGGATCATCCAATCAAGTCAATTCGACTTGATAACGCAGCTGAATTTTCATCAATGACTTTTAATGATTTTTGTATGACTATTGAAATTTCATTGAGCATTTCGTTCCTCATATTCATACTCAAAATGGTTTAGCTGAATCTTTAATAAAAAGACTTCAACTTATTGCACGACCATTAATGTTAAGGGCTAACTTACCTACCTCAGTTTGGGGTCATGCAATTCTTAATGTTGCAGCCATCATTCGAGTAAGACCAACGGCTCTTCATAAATTTTTCTCCTCTGCAGTTAGTTCTTGGACAGACACCCAACATATCACACTTTCGAGTTTTTGGGAGTGCGGTATATGTTCCAATTGCACCTCCACAAAGAACTAAAATGGGAGCCCAACGAAGAATAGGTTTTTATGTTAGTTTTGATTCTCCTTCTATTATCAGATATCTGGAACCTTTAATTGGAGATGTTTTTACTGCACGTTATGTAGATTGTCATTTTGATGAATCTGTATTTCCAACATTAGGAGGAGGGAAAATTTTAAATAAAAAAATCCTCTGAAATATCATGAAATGCATCAGATTTAAATTCACTTGATCCTCGTACAGGACAATGTGAAATTGAAGTTCAAAGAATTATTTGTTTATAAAATATTACAAATCAAATGCCAGATGCATTTAATGATGCTAGAAAAATGATAAAGTCATATACACCTGCAGTGAACACTCCAGCAGAGATAGAAATACCTATTGAAAAATCAATTCTTGAAGAATTGACAAATAAGGTAATAAAAGAATCTAAACCACACCAGAAGCGTGGAAGACAAGTTGGTGCAGAGACACTGTACCATGAAAAATCAAAAGTAAATAAGGGAATCCCAGAAGGAATACCCGCTCCAGAAGTATCACTTATTCCAAGAGTGGGAATAACCCCAGAAGAGGTACAAACCGCTCCAGAAGTAGCACATATTCCAATAGTGGGAATAGCCCCAGGAGAGGTTCAAAATCTCAGTAAAGGGATAAGAGATGAACACCAAGAGATCTCAATAAATTATGTACATGATGAGAAAATATGAGATCGAAGCAAAGTCATGATTGACGATATATTTGCTTTCTTTATAGCATAAGATATTACTTTGATTCCTGACACGGATCCTGAACCACAAAACGTGGAAGAATGTCGGAAAAGAAAAGACTGGCCAAAATATAAAGATGCTATTCAAACTGAGCTACAATCTCTATTGAAAAGAGAAGTATTTGGACCAGTAGTCCAAACACCGCTGGGTGTAATCCCGGTTGGAAACAAAATCTCTATTGAAAAGAGAAGTATTTGGACCAGTAGTTCAAACACCGCTGGGTGTATTCTCGTTTGGAAATATATGGGTATTTGTACGAAAAGCAAAATGAGAAAAATAAAATTGTGAGATATAAAGCCCGACTTGTAGCTCAAGGGTTTTCATAAAAATCTGGTATTCATTATCAGGATACAGACTCTCCAGTACGTAATGGATGGAGTCACTTTTCGCTTTGTGATATGTATGACAACCATGAAAGGTTTGGATACACGTCTGATGGATGTTGTAACAACATACCTATATGGCTCACTTGAAGTGAGATTTATATGAGAATCCTTGAAGGATTGAAAATGGCTGAATCATAAAAGCCCCATCACATATATTCAATCGAGTTACAACGTTCATTATATGGATTGAAATAGTCTAGTCATATGTGGTATAATTGACTAAGTGATTATTTAATAAAAGATGGATATATAAATGATCAAGTATGTCCATGTGTTTTTATTAAGAAATCGCAAAGTGAATTTTCCATCATTGCTGTATATGTGGATGATTTGAATCTTGTAGGTACTCCTGAAGAACTCAGAAGAACTGCTACTTATTTAAAGGATGAATTTGAAATGAAAGATCTTGGAAAGACAAAATTCTGTTTGGGAATACAAGTGGAGCATTTAGCATCTGAAATTTTTTGTTCATCAATCCACATATGCTGAAAAAATTCTCAGTCGTTTTCATATGGATAAAGCTCATCCTTTGACTACCCCGATGGTTGTTCGATCTTTAGAAGTTGATAAAGATCTATTTCGGCCTCTAGAAAGTGGGGAAGAAGTTATTGGACCTGAAGTTCCATGCCTGAGTACAATGGAAGAAGTTCTTGGACCTGAAGTTCCATGCCTAAGTGAAATGAAAAAAGTTCTTGGACCTGAAGTTCTATACCTAAGTGCAATAGGTGCTCTTATGTATCTTGCAAACTGTACACGACCTGATTTTGCTGTCAACTTGTTAGCAAAATATAATTCTTCTTCGACTAAGAGACATTGGGATGAGATCAAACATATTTTGAGATACCTCCGTGGGAGTATAGATCTTGGGTTATTTTATCCAAGAAATTCAACGTCACAATTGGTTGGATATGCCGATGCATGATATTTATCAGATCCACACAATGGAAGATCACAAACAGGCTATGTATTTATATATTGTGACACAGCTATATCCTGAAAATCCACAAAGCAAACCATGACAGCTACATCTTCAAATCACTCAGAAATTCTCGCTATACATGAAATAAGCAGAGAGTGTGTTTGGTTGAGATCAATTATTCAGCATATTCAAAAGTCATGTGGATTACCATCAATCAAAGACATTCCTACAATTCTGTATGAGGATAACGCTGCATGCATTGCTCAACTTAGAGGAGGGTACATCAAGGGAGATAGAACAAAGCACATTTCACCTAAATTCTTCTTCACACATGAGCTACAAAAGAAGGGTTATATAGATGTGCATCAAATTCGATCATGTGATAATCTAGCCGACTTATTCACAAAGTCGCTACCAAATGCAACGTTTGTAAAACTTCGGAAAAGGATTGGAATGTGTCGACTGAAAGACTTGTGACAACATTTCATCAAGAAGCAATGAATTCCTTTTGAGGGGAAGACTGTACTCTTTTTTCTTAGTCACGGTTTTTATCCCAATGGATTTTTCCTGACAAGGTTTTAACGAGGCAGTCAATTAAGATATTTATGTAAAAGATATGTACTCTTTTTCCTTCGTTAAGTTTTTCCCACTGGATTTTCTTAACAAAGTTTTTAATGAGACATAATCTTCTATCGTAGGGAATCAGGGGAAGTGTTATACACAAGATTCCCTTGATTGCTTCTCTCATACACCTCTTGTGGCTTCTCTCATACACCTCCCGTGGCTTCTCTCATACACCTCCCGTGACTTCTCTCATACACTCCTCTTCTTCTTCTCCTATATAAAGGAGTGATATACTGAATGAAAGAATAGAGAAAGAATTATATGAAGAAAAATATTTCTCTCTTTTCTCTTGCTTATTCTCTCTAAATTTATGTAGCAATTATAAGAGTATATTTCTATACTTTGCTAAGGTTTTTATAACAAATTAGAGTTTTATCTCCTCATGTAAAATTTTAGAAAACTACCTCCAAAGTTAAAAAAAATTAAAAGTTGAGGGAAACCCATCATTAACTGAACGCAAAACAAGAAAACTCAAGAAGCTAAAATCCTGCATTAGGGGGATATCGAACAAAACATTGGCTGTGATGTTGCGTTTGGAGTTGTACCACATCAAAAATTGACATCTATACACACGGAGCATTGTTTTAGTCATCTCTTTTATATTTTTAAAACATGTTAGTATAACCAAACTCGACAACCCAAATATACCAGCTCTTATCAAGGAAAAAAAAATATGAAAAAGCCTGTTGAAAGCATCAATCAAATACAGTGATGGTCGCTATAGGATCTATTAGGACGATTTTCATGTGAAAATATCAATTTCTTCTGTTTTGAATTTATCGGTTTCCTTTTTCAAAAAGGTAAGCGATTCCTTGAGCGTACAAAAACTTATTTTACATATGCAAGTTTAATAACTTGTTCTAAACCATGGTTATAAGTATCATGACAAAAGTCACATATAGTCAGACCAAGCTTTCCACTCAGATCGGTCAACATAAGTAGCCAGTGAGAAACCACTTTAACTTCTGTATGTGTGAACGTAACTGCTATAAAAACTAGCTACCCTACCTCTTTCTCCACCTTCCTCTAATTACACTCCTAGTTTCTTACAGCTTCAGTTTGAATCCTTCTGAAAGAAAATCATCCCCACAAGAAACAAATATAAACATGTAGCAGAAACATCAAATTCTTGTTATGCACAAATAGAGGTAACGAGCTCCTTACTTCCTCCTTAGCCATCAACAATGAACTAAATTTAAATGACCTGGCACAATAACTCGCTAAGCAATCAATAAGAATAAGAGTGTGGCTAAAAAAAAAAAAACGCTTTCTGTTTTTAAATGGATAGGTATGAAACCATAACAAAGACAATGTTCACCTAGATAAAGAGAAATGTAACAAGCTTTTTAATTTTTATTTTTATCAAGGAAAATCTACTTAACAACAACTAGACCATGACGACTCTATGTTCTTTATGAATTCTTCCTAATCTTCTTTCCAACCCTTTTATATTGCTTCTTGGTCCCTTCAGTTCCACCATAGTCATCAAATGGAAAAGGACTTCCCCACAAGCCTTCAAATGAAATGAAAAAGCCTAGTAAACAGATACCAAGGAAGCCTTTATCTTATAATTTCGTATGTCAGCACAACCCTTTCAAAAAGCTAAAAGGTTCATGCAACTGAAAATTTTAACCCATAGAAATGTACTTCAAGTAATAAATCAACATTTGTTGAAAAAGAGGCCATAGGGAAAATCTGAGTTTTATCACTAGTTAGACTTCCAACAACAGATCCAATTTGCAAAGCTAGATAAAACATTGGGCTATTATCAAAGAAAGAAAAACTAATTTTTGTGCTACATGGAGAACTATTTATTTTAGTCTTGGTTTTGCAACCCATTTTATTCCTTCAAACTGAGGGTATAGTTTATAGACTTTGTTAAAGAACATCTATTTTATTCCATTTCCACCATATAAGAAAATATGCTTAATTTGTAGTAAATTTGAATACCTCAAAACAACCATCAAGTAGAAAACTTGCAACCATGTATGTACTTTCAGTTCTAGATTATAGAGCCTCATAAACCAATTACACTTAAAAAACAGAACCAAGATGAAAACCCAACCTAGATCACTAATTACTAATTAGTTACACCCATAAACACAAGAGAGTGACACTTAATATGAAACCAAGTAGTCGATTAGACAACCTAACCAGGTCCTCAAAATTACATATATTGCACATTGAATCAAAAGTATCACCACAAATTTAACAGCACCAAAAGGCTTAAAAACGTTATTGCAGTCTAGCTATGTTTACAGCGCATAAAAATGTAACAGCAGCGAAATTACAACAATACTGAAAATTATGAAATATTTGGATACATTATACTTGGATGGCAAGGAATATGTAGTCTAAATACACAAATAAACACATAATTTAGAAACTGAAATTACCTTTTCCTTCTGCTGGGTGAGGTCTCCTGTCCATCATCTTCCCTAACATGCTTCATTTCCTTGATAGCAACAAGACTCTCTCTATAACTAAAAGTTTTGTACGAAAGTTCCCTAGCTTTGTCAATCTGAAGATTCTTAATTCTTTCACTCTTAGGGTCATACAAGACCAACTTTCCTTCACTGTCCACAATAACAATTTCACCATTTATAAAGCAATGCAAAACCCTCTGCACCTCCAACGGAATTGGTCCGACAGTGTATATCTTACTCCAAGTACCAAACTTCTCATCCAAAGTATACACATCAACCAATTTATTCTGATCAGAACCGGGCGAAAACATCATATCAGCAAGAGAATCCTTCAAATTCACAAGGCAGGCACCCGTGGCGCTATTCGATTCATATTGGGGTAGAGCCAAGAACTGAAATACCTCATTCTGCACATCAAATGAAATACAAACCTCACTAACATTACTCTCATCATTTTCGTCCATTGTAAAACCCATCCAATAAGGAATCCCCTTCACAGTCACAACACACCACATTTGGGGCACATTAAACGGAAAATTGGGCTTAATTTCTCTCCAATAATCCTCATTACACGAGTATACATAAAACCTAGACAACATTTTTTTCTCTTTCGGCTTGAATCGAAAAATACATACAACCCTAAAATCATTTGCCTTGGAATTGAAACCAATCCCACAAAAACTTTATCGGCGTGGCGTTCCTGTCGGGGAAATGGAATTGATTTGCACATTCGGGTAGCCGGATTCCACAAAACAATCATAAATCCAAGCGAGCGATCACAGAGACAAAATCGAACCAACCAGCTCCATTTTGAAGAAGGTTTCGGGGAAATGGATGGTCGGAGTTAAAGGGGATTCGATTGAATCGATGCGGAAGATGGTGATTATGTCGTCGAAGTGGCCGGAGAGGCTGTGGACGACTAGCGAATCATTTAGGGGGTTTTGAGAGATGCGGATTAGGTGCGATTTGATGAAGCTAGGGCTTGAAAAGAGGGAGTGCCATGGCTTGCAAACGCAGCGGAAGCGAATTAGGGATTTGATGGGAAGGCGATTGAGGATTTCAGTGATTATGTCTCTGGGGAGATTACAGTTTGCCATTGAAGAAGGAAGAAGAAGAGATTGATCGGAGCAGCTCAATTGCAGTCAGTTTATTTATCAGTTATCACTCTAATGCATCTCATACGGTATATGAGTTCTTATTATCGGAAGGAAAAGAAAAAATTATCCTTCGTCATGAAGCTTTTAACGGGAAGAAAAGGAAAAAAAGAGTCGGAGAAAAGAGATAAAAAAGAAATTTAGAAAAAGTGAGATGGCATACTTTAACATGTATATTTATATTTTGATTATATACGTACAGAACAAGTTATATGGGTTATTAAAATATGTATATGAATTGTATGTGATAATAATTTTTTTTTTTATTCTTGTCTAAAATTTTTACAAAAACTATGTGTGTTCAGAAAAATTAGATACGAACTCATTTTATATTTTCATCTCAATAAATAGTTGAAATTCAAATAAACTCGTTTTCAATTTTCATGTCACATAAAAGAAGTTTATAAAAAAAAAAAAGAAAGGAAAGTTAATTGATATATTTTTTTCGGTCTTGTTCGAGAGTTGAGATGAAAAAAAGGGTACACTTTTAATAAATTGGTACTAACAATATGAATAGAAATAAATTGTGGTACTTAAAAATTTAAAGGCAAAATTGTTACTATAAAAATATTACTAAATCAAGTTTTTTTTTCTCTCAATCTTTTCAATTTTGAGAAAATAAACTTTTAGAAGAAAGTGAGCCACATTTTCTTTATCTTTTTTTTCCTCACAAAAACAAAAATCCAAGACACCCACCACATTTTATTGCAACTTTTTTATTCCTATTTCTCATTTTCTCAATTCCCAAACAATGTGTAAAATATAAATCTGCTTATTTAAAAAGCATATCATTCAAGTATAAAACTTAGTTAAACTTTTATATTTGTGCAAACTCATATATTTGTTTCCATAAAAGTATATCATACTCCAACTTACTTTACGTATCTGTTTATACAAGAAGCTAACCCATGATTTATAAAAGTCATTGTATTTTTATATGAAGATTTAATCTTTAACTATTTTAAAAGCATTATTTAAACTGCTTTTTGAAAAAAGGGAAAAAGGAGTGTCAACACGGAGTTGAATTTCTAGTGCACTTTTGAGGAGAAAGAGAGGCTCTAAGTTTAATTAAGACCACAACCACAAGGTATAGGAGCAACGAAGTTTGAGGAAGTAGTGGAAAGCTACTGTCCAATATAATTAGTTGTAAGATAGTTTGAAGGTTTTGTCTTAAATTTTTTTGTAAATGTGTCTTGAAAAACTTTGTTGAGGTTAATTTTTTCACCTAGTTAAAGGAGTGTTTAATTTTATTATTACTGATAGTAACATAATTGCAAGTTCTAAAGAGGAGCTTGAGATTGGATGTAACAACATATGTTCTATGTTGTGAACTAACTATAACTGCTTAATTTAATTAACACACTATACATAATTAAATTAAAATTTAAAAAGGCCATGATAAATTTTTAACTTACAATAATTTATTCACATTATTATGGGACTTTCAATAATACGGTATAAAACTGTGCACAAAATTTGAACCGAAAGCTCACTAAAAAGTATTTATGACCATATACTGCTATTATATCATGCACGACCCCTGGGGGGAAAAAAAACTCTTCCTTTATGGGATAATATACTCCCTCCCTTCCAAAATTTTTAGCCCCGTGCACGGCTTCGTTCCCTCCACAAAAACTAGGGTCTCAATATAACTAAAACCGTTTTGGAAATGACCCTTGCGATTGCCAAGACTCTTAACTGTATTAGATTTAGGATCATACAATAACCACATCCATGTATGGCGAAGTAAAATCTCTCCATTCTTGAAACACTGCCACGGCCAGCTCTTATAATATGGAGTGGGTCCCACAGTGTATATCTTACTCCAAACAACACACCACCACCACCACCACCACCACGACCACCACCACCACCACCACGTGAAGATCTGTCATCCAAACTATAAACATCAACCAGTGCTCCAATCAACGATGATGAATATTTATACACCATCGTAGCCAGAGAATCCTTCTAGTTCACAATACTCCACTTAGTTTTGCTATTCTTGGCAAAAACTAGATCGGGCAACAACCTAAACGCTTCGTTCTGAACGTCAAACGAGATCCCAGACATGCCGCCGCCACCCTGGGATTCATCAAGATTATCATACATCCAATAGGGGCATCCATTCACATTTACAATGCAATTCTCGTCCGCAAAACGGAAATCAAGATTAGAGTTGACTTGCTTCCAAGAATCCGCATTACACGAGTAAATATCACCTTTTAACGACCCTTTATAGTTCTTGTTCATGCGTACCACTTCATAGTTCTTGTTCATGCATATATGACTTTGAAGTCGTTTGATAACGGATCAAAACCAAATCCGAACCATACCTTCTCTCTGGGATAAACAAATTTATATCGTACCGGTAGAATCTGTTTGGTAGCGGGGTTCCATATGTAGAAAACTTGTACGACATTGTTGAAGAATCTATGTTCCTTAGAGACACAAACTAAGCCGTTGATGGAACCCACTAACCTTAATTCTTCTCCCACGCTGTCTGTAGTGACGCTAGTTTGTGATAAATCAACACGGGAGAGATTGGTAATTTCGTCATATTCGCCGGAAACAACAGAGTGGAGTAAGAGAAAGTCTTGGTCCGGGTTGGCAGAGGTGCGAGTGAGGTGGGATTTTTGAATTTAGGGTTTGAGATCAGGGTTTTCCAGGTTTTGCAAACGGCCCTGAAGCGTAGCAGGGATTTTACCGGCAGCCGTGTCAGTATTTCCTCATAGATTATGTCTTCCGGGAGATTATTGCAGTTGGCACGCCTTCTTCTGGCTGAAGAGTTTGCCATGCGGATTGCGGAGAGAAGTGTAATTGCAATTGTTTTATTTTATTATGTACGTGTCCTATATATACCTATTTATAAATAGGTGGAGGGAGGGGCATTTAATTTAGTTGTCTATTTAGAATTAGAACAGGATTGAGTTGACATCAGAATTTATTGGAGTTCGAATATATATAGGACAACAATACCTTAACTTTATTAATTTTAGTACTAAAATATAAATACTATTACTAAATATAAATACTTCTAATCATTATTAAATATACTTAAGCTCCAATAAATAATAATTGCAGACATTAATTTTATCCTAAATTAAATATAATAAATTTCTTATAAAATAATATAATTTCTTCTAATTATACTTCTTAACAAATCGTGGCCTTTGAGATTCCAATTCCAATTCTAATTCTTGACCAACATGGCCATTCCAATTAAAATTCTAATTATCACGGCCATTCCAATTCCAAGTCTTGAACAGACCAACTTAATCTACTTATTTATCAAAAACTCTATGTGAACATAGAAATTAGACATGAGTATATATGAATTTCACTTATTTGTATTTTGAAATAACTAAAATTCAAATACACTCGTATTTAATTTTTATGTCCACTCCTTATTTATAGGAATTAAGCCACAGACACATAATACATAATTAGAATATCACCTAACTACAACGAAAATACCAGCAGTAGTTACAAAGTAACTAAAACAAATGTTGGATTAGTGGGCTCCATCAACGGCTTAGTCTGTCTGATCTCTAACACAGGTGTAGTTTTTGGAGCAATAAGACCTTCATTATGGAACCCAGCTACCAAACACTAGAAGAAAATCCCATGCACCTCTCCGAAAGAAAGATCGCTAATTCTTCTTTCTCTACCGGATTCGGTGGAAAACAATTACAAAATCATACGCATTAACACGAGTTCTTATAAACAGTCATTACTACAAGCATATGTTTACTCGTGTAATTCCGATTCTTGGAATAATCAAGTTTGCCAACAATCTTCAAAGCGACACTCGAGTTATGATTGTGTCAGAACTAGGCTGTTATTAATTGAAACGGCCGGTGTCAATCAGCTAGCAAAACGAATTGTAGTCGTTTGGACTGATGGGTTCGTTATGTTGGTTGTTAGCCTTGAGCGAAGGAATCGCGTGTCAGAGAGTTACCCGAGTGTCATAGCAAGCATATATATAAAGAGAGTTTGTGTAAAGAAAGGGCATCGATGAAATAAATACAGTCTAATTTCTTAATTTTCCTTTCTCTGCAAGTTTTCTTTTTTTAAGTAATTACAATTCTCTACACTTTTCCATTGAAATGGATCCTGACAAAGTGGTATCAGAGGGCCATGGCCAGCTAAAGCAAATACTTACAGAAGCATGAGAAGGATCTCAAGTTGCTGGAGGGTAAAATAGAACAAGCGGAGCAGCAGATGGAATGGAGTTCAGAACCAAGAGCATTTAGAGACGGTGGAAGAGCAGATTGCTAACCTCAATCACAAGTTTCAAACAGCGAATGATGAGATCTCGAATAAGTTGGTGGAAGTATTAGAAGCAGTTCACAATCAGGGGACCGACCAACTGAAGTAGTTAAAGGAAGTAAGTGTTAACCCTCATCAGACTTCCAGTATACACAATTCAAACCTTCCACCCTCATCTGCAATTCAAGTAAATCTGCTAATTCTGGATCTAAACCATCCTCATACATGAACACGTACGTACTGTGATAGCACCCACACCATCATCAACACCCATTTATATGATTCAAATCATGCCTACTAACCCACACTCCAGTAGACCATATGTGCCAGTACCTACATACAACCCTGCTCCCATCAATGCATCCACTACCGAGCCACACATCCGACCTTATAATTGGAATTCGTCTACCACAAGTAACACAAAATTATACAGCCCTGGCTGTTTCACTATACCTCATTGGGGAGTTCTCTAATACCATTAACAGCAGCCACCCTGTAATCACCCCAGGCACCAATAACCCTACAATTATCATACCAACACAGCCCAACGTCACTAACCCTCACTCAAACCAGGGATATATTTAGCCCAATAAATAATAGTGCCTACAACTCATATTCAGCACAAGAAGGAACCCTTCCAAGACCACAAGGGCCCATGCTACCTTTTCCTTTGGTTTTTACCATCGTTATACATCTATAGCGACACTTGTGAATATATCAAAAAGTCATGTAAAAATATCAATTTCCTATCAAAAATACTTCTAAAGATATCAATTCTCTACTAAATAGTATACGCGATTTTAAGACTAATCTATAATCAAGCTTAACAATGACAAATTAACCGCATATTCCCTTTTCCCATTTTTGTTTATCTCCATTAGTAAAATACGCCATATCGTCCCTAAATTTCTCAAAAGATTTGATAATCAGTTGGGCTAGTACTATTTTTATATTTAATGTGATTAACGAGCAGGGATTAATATATATGAGATACAACTATTTTTATATATGTACCTTAGGTGTGGTTGATAAAATTAAACAATTAAAATCTGAATAGTTAGTAAATCATAATAAATTAGATCATCTGAATAAAATAACATATGAACTTAAAAAGTTATTTGGTAACTAAAATGTATAAAATATCTGTATGACTTTTATATATAAAAATATTAATTTTAAATTTGACTTTTCAAAAATCAACAATAATCTTAAAATTTAGAATAGAGAGAGTATAATATTTACTCTTAATGATTTAAATTAAAATTTTTCTTTTACTGATTAAAAGATAATAAGAGATAAATAAAATTTTACCAAATAACTTTACTCACTTATCAAATCAGATGCAGAGATGTAAGTTTAAATGCAAAGGGTCTTTATAGATAAGGGCAAAGGTGCAAAAATACCCTTGACGTTTATCCCGATATCCCACTTACATCCTGAACTTTTTTTTTTTTCCAAAAATACACTTAATATTGTAAAACGAAGCTCAACAATGCCCCTCTCGTTAAAAAAATTCCAGCTGGATAAACGGACTTCAGGGACAACCGACACATGGCAAAAATAAAATGTAATAATCTTTTTTTATTATTTTCTCTTTCTTCTCTAACTTTTCTCTCTCTCTTTGTTTCTCCCCCTCCCTTTTTCTTTTCTCTCTCTATTTTCTTCTTCCTCTGTTACAAAAATAACAAAACTAAAATGAATTAATCATAACAATCAGCTTATCAGCACATACCCATTACAGAAACAACTCAGCAACAACTCATAGAAGTCGAGAAAATCCCAAAAGATTGGATTTGTAAAGAAAAACAAAATGTGATTCACAATCAAATGAACCCACGAGCAAATCTTTTGCAAACGGGATTATCATAATCATCAATAGAATGCTTGATGGAATAAAAGAAGCAACTAAATAACTCCACCTGCTTCAAGAAGGAATCTATTCCAATAATCTGAGCCTGAATTCCAATAATCCATAAATGGCAAATTACAACACAAAGCTATGCATATGCATCCACTAGGTAGGATAATAGAAAATTCAATACTTCTTTGTGGTGAGAGAGAAATAAGCATAACGTCATCCCTCTTCGAATCAGAAATTACTACTAAATTTTCACAAACTTCAAATAATATTCCTTGTACGAGAGAAGTAGCAACACATTGCAAATTCAGTGATTGATTGTGGCGTAAATTAATGTCAACAAATTACAAGTCTCACTAAGCATTTCAAAATAGACTTGCAATTTCTGGCCCTACATTGGCTTCAGTAAGTAAAGAGAAGATCAAGGAAGAATAATCTTTAAGCTAAATCAATGTGAAAATTAAAATTATCGATAAGAAGAAAAACTCGTGCTCACCTTCAGTACAGTGACAATCTTTGTGTAAACATGGCGTTTCCAGAAAGATATCACCACAGTAAGTATCATCAACACTCTCCATCTGGAAGTCTTTTGGACCACAGCACTCGTTCCATTCAAACCACAGTTTTGCAATAGATTCATTCTTGAAGCAAAAACCAAATCGACACAAATAAAAGAAAATTAATCCATTTTGATTACCTGATTAGAGAATGCAGATGAGGAAGCAATCTTTCATGACTATTCAGAAGAACCGAAAGATGGAATTTCAGCCCCAATACCCATTTGAAGAAAGTGAAAGTAATTTTGGTTTAAGCATAACTTTTTTTCTCTCTGTTTTTTTTGGGTCTTTTCCAGATCCGATCGAAAAAAGATGGAGTTTTGAGATTTAAGTTATAATTCCTCTTGATTGATTTGTCCTGTGTGGAATTCGTTGTTTAATGGGTGGAAGAAAAGGGAACAGAGGAAAGAAGAAAGGAATGAGAAAAAAAGGTAGAAGAAAGAGAGAGAAAAGTTAGAGAAAAGGAGAAAATAATAAAAAAAGATTATTACATTTTATTTTACCACGTGTCAGTTGTTACAAATGTCCGTTTGTCCGGCTGTAATTTTTTTAACAGGAGGGGCATTGTTGAACTATATTTTACAACGTTAAGTGTACTTTTAGAAAAAAAAAAATTAAAATATAAGTGAGACATCAAGATAAACATGAATAGTATTTTTGGACTTTTTTCCTTATAGATAATGTTTCACAGGGAATATTTGGACTCCACAGGAACCAAAAGAAAGAAATGGAGAGAAACAAGAAGAGGCTAAAACCGTCAAATCCTTTACACATTACAATCTTCTTCTGTCTCCTCATTTCAATTTTGTTGGCTCCAGCAAGATTAATATCTGGATTGTCAGATGAAGAACCAACAGTTGGCTACGGCTATGCCGTCCGATCGTTGACCGTTAATCCGAATGGGAAATCGTTGACTTCTGATCTCCGACTAATCAATAAATCCTCAGTTTTTGGAAATGATATTCAGAATCTCAAGCTTGTTGCCAGGTAATTTTGTTGTGTTGAATTGCTTTGCTTTGAACTAGTGCGTGAGTATAAGCAAATAGTATATGAGAAGGCAAGTTAATTAATTATAGGTAATTTCATTGTTCTCAAATATTTTAGTGGTATATAAAATAAAAAACAATTTATTTTTTCAAGTATGTTGTTGTTTATTTTTAATTTTGGACGTGAGACCGTTAGTCTAAATATTATAAAATAATTTAATATAAGGATTGCTTCAATCAAAAATTATAATAATCTCATAAATTATAATCTTTCTAGACTTGCAAATAAACATGAGGTAGGAGTAATAATTTTGCTAAACTCTAGTTTTAGTTTATTTTCAATGACTAAAAAAAATGGTAGATGTATAACTCAGCTACTCTTTTAACATCTTTTTAAATAGATTTTTTTATTATTATAATTTTATATTAAATTCGAATTAGTGGTCATTAGGTGAATGAATAATGCTATAAATATAAAATATTCTACTTTACAAATATATTAGAAATTGTTCATGCGACATTCCATTACAAGTTCTTATGTGGGATCGAAGATTACATTGAAACAATTTGTTGATTAATATATCGAGGTAGAGTATGTTACATCAACAGTTTGTAAAATATTTATAAAATAATTTATATATGTAACATTACTCTTAAGTGAATTAGGCGAAAAAGTGAATTAAGGGGAACATTAGGAAAACTTGCCTTAGCGTCTTGGTTAATTTAGAGTTGGTGTGGTTTTTTATTGAAGTTTATACTCAAACGTGTGTGCTTGCACAATAAATAATGGAAACTAATATTTCCACAAGAAAATTGTATAATGATATATTTATAGCGATATTTTTTATGTGAAAATATCAAAAAATCATGCGTAAATATCAATTTCCTAAATAAAGATACTTTTACCCCATATAAAAATTGGAAACAACTGATTTAGAAACTAGAAGGGGTAAAACATAAAACTAATTAAAATGGTAAGCCGTTATTGGTATTTTAATATTTTTATTTTGTATAGCTTCGAAACAAAAGGACGCCTGAGAATCAAAATCACTGACGCCGGCCACCAGAGATGGGAAATCCCACAAGACCTCCTCCACCACCATTCTCGCTCATCCCACCGTTCCATCCCGGAAAAACACCACTCGCCTGAAAAAAATCACTTCTTCCTCTCCGACCCCACCTCAGATCTCATCTTCAACCTTCACAACACCACCCCATTTGGCTTCACCGTCACTCGCCGGAGCGGCGACACCCTCTTCAACACCTCGCCGGACCCATCAAATCCAAACAGCACTTTCCTAGTTTTCAAAGGCCAATTTCTCCAAATCTCCTCCTCTCTCCCCGCCGGCCGTTCCTCTCTCTACGGCCTCGGCGAGCACACTAAGAAATCGTTCAAGCTCGCGCACAATCAAACTCTGACTCTGTGGAATTCTGATATTCCAAGCGCCAGTATTGATCTCAATCTATATGGGTCCCACCCGTTTTACATGGACGTCAGGTCGCCGGATTACGGCGGAAGAGTGGTTGCGGGGACCACTCATGGGGTGTTACTGCTCAACAGTAATGGGATGGATATTGTGTACACCGGTGATAGGATTACTTATAAGGTGATTGGTGGGGTTCTTGATTTGTATTTCTTCGCCGGCCCGTCGCCGGAGACTGTGATTGATCAATACACGGAGCTAATTGGCCGGCCGGCTTCGATGCCCTACTGGTCCTTTGGTAAGTTAGGAAAAGTAATTCATACTGCTACTAAAATGCTGTCTTTGTTCTTTTATGTTCTGTTTTTTTTATTTCTTATAATATTGTTGTGGATATTCTTGTTCAATTTGTATTTATTTTAAGCATCATGTTGTTTTCTTTCTATCTTTACCTAAAGCAATTGATGTTGCCTGCAGTTGTTTTATTTAATTGTTTACAAATGGTAGTTAATCCGAGGGTTGCAGAGTAGGATATGGGGGTCACTCAGTCACTAGATTAAAGTTGGAGGTCAGGTTCAAACCCCAGAGGTTCTGCCTTGGGGGGGGGGGGCGGGGTGGGAGGGACGCTTGGTATGGGAGCGAAAGCTCTGACATATACTGTTTGCAATTACGGTGAAGGTTATGCTTGCAAGATTCTCCCCTACTAGGGCCACGTCGAGTTTAACAGTTTGACATTGCCCTTACCAAACTTGTTTAAGTGCTTGAGATTTCAATGGGAGAATTAGGAGCTATTTAACAATTTGGCGTAGGATTATGATCAATGTGGCAGATCGGCAATGCCCTTACATCAATGTTAAGTGCTTGAGATCTCAAATGGGAAAATCAGGAGCTAAATTGGTGATCAAATTCCAGTCTATATTCCTCTTGGTAAAAATTTGTTAAAATTTTCATAATATTGTCCTTAGTTACCTTAGTATCTTGGTGACCACACTGGGTAATTATTGGCTTTTTCCCATAATGCTTTTGGTGATGGACCTCCAAGTGATGATTTTTATATATTCAATGCAGACAACAGGAACAGTTTCACTTGTGCCTTGCTTGGATTCCTTTCCCCACATACTTATAGTTACGGCATAAATTACACTTGGGGTTGGGGTTAGCTCTCTGACATACTCCATCAAGGCATACAAAGTTACTTAAAACATACAGAAAGGAGGACAATATTGTATTTCCTTTTGGGTTTGTAATCAAAGATTAGTGTTTTAAGGTTTCAACGGCATGTTTAAAAATCGGACGTGTGACTTACTGAGCCAAAAATAAGAGAAAGAAAAAGAAGAAGAGAAGGAGCAGAACCCTAAGTCTCTGCAAGACCTTCTAGGAGTTTTAACTAGCAGAATATTTAAGTCTTTTAATTGAATAAAAGCATCAATATACTGAAAATTTTCATTACTCAAATATGTTCTACTTGTCTATACAGCTTGCCTATGTAAAAGTAAAGAATCCAAATTTTATAATATAAAGAACTTGGTAACTACTCCCTCCGTCGCAGGATAAAAGTCCTGGTGGACTTTTCACGCATATTAAGAAGATGAATGAAATAACAAAATTGCTTATAATAATGTTATTAAATATGGAGAGAGAATTTGAATAAGAAAAGTATGAGATATTTAATGCTACGGGTATAATAGGAAAATATGTGTAAAAGTTTGGTTATTAAAGGAAAATGGACATTTAACATGGGACTACCCAAAATAGTAATAAGGACTTTTATCTTGGTACGGAGGGAGTATTAATTCAAAAAACTGCCTACCAAGTGTAGGCAAGCACTAAGTGGATTAACAATCTAAACTATAAATAAACAAAAGTACTACCCCTAAGGTGTGAAATTACCAAACTGGCCTTTATCCTAAACACACAAAATGCCAGTATCCGGAATCCCCTGCTTGTTTAAATTCATGTTTATTTATATAATTTTTGGACTTCATCATTCTCCCCTTGGAAAAATTTTAACATTAACTTTGACGTGTGAAAGTCAGAATCTACAGGTATCAAACTAGCATTCTTTGCATGGTTTCATATGTCTGAAGATGATTCCACCTCATTTTTGGAATATGAGGCAGCAAAGTAAATCTCAAATAATTTACATTCTCCATTAGCGTATCGTATACTTTCGGAATCACAAAGCCAAATGTTGGAGCATCTCATTCTCGAGTAAAAAAATATCATCATTTGAACTGTGAATGTATGCAAGCTGCTTGATTTCTATTAACTTTGTACTGCAGCAACATTCTTGTATTTCATCTTCCTGGCCAGTGGCCACTTGTTCAGTTGTGATCAGTGTTTTAAAAATCCTCGCCTAAGCCCGATTGATACCCGCCTAGGTGTGTTAGGCGGTCCTTTACTACCTTGATTTAGCTAGGCGCCTAGGCAGAATCAGACCTCTACTTTGAAACTATACAATATTTAAATGAATTTGTTAAACCTTAAAAAATTATTTTTTTCGTAATATTTCATCTAAAATTTTAAAAAATTACATATACTATATATTTTGTATAGTATAACAAGTATATACAATAAAAAAATATATAAATGAGATTGCCTAAGAAAGTGCCTAATCCGCGTTGGAAAACACCTAGGCACCCCATATCTTTTCTAGCTTTTACCTTGGATGACTTTCCTTCGAAAGAATTGGAAATTGGTAGCATGCTTGGCCATGATAACAGTTTTTCAACTATTAAGTAGTTTTAGCTTCAGCAATATATCCTCTTAAATCTCCTACTTGCAGCTCCCATGTTGAATAACCTTTAAGAGAGGTTATTGGAAAAGTTGAATGACTGTTTCAGAAAAAGTATTGATCTCAAAACTATTTTTTTTAATTATTTACAAATAAAAAAAAATACACACTTCAACATTGCAAATTATCCTCCCAAGTCTCTCCCTTGAAGTACCCATGGGTGATGACCCTGTAGAGAAGTTTTTGGCAACAAAATAGGGTCGCTTTGTCCTAAAGGAATAAGTATACAAATACATGCCCCTTTTCTAGTAGTTGGCCATCTAAGGTAAAGTATTATCTTATTGTAGCTTCTACAAGCAAGCGAATAAAAGTACTGAATTCATAAAAGGACCAAAACTTGAAGCAGAACTCATGTACACATAGTGGACAAAGCAAAGCAGAGGCAAAAGAAATTACTTAACTTGGAACCTCATGTTATTCTTCTCCGGATTTTAAACATTAATCTGATGATCAAAGTAAGGAAATTAGTAAAACTTGAGTCTTTTCTATTTGCTTTATCTGTGTCTATGTTATTTTGTTGGTCATTATTGGCTTCTAGTTTCACAGGGTGAGGTGATAACAGACCCTTTGGTTTATTCAGTGGAAATCATTGCCTCTGAAACAGAATTTAAAGTATACAATTCTAGTTTTTTTTTCCCCTTCCAATTGACCAGAAATTATGATTTGACACTTGAGTCTGCTTTTAGTGGTGTCCATGAAGTTATATTTCTATTTTTCTGCCATTCACTTCAAGGTATGTGCTTCTGATCCAGTTTGATTTCCTAGCTTAGTGTTTGATATGATATTACGTTGTCTTGTTGTGCTTGTAGGATTTCACCAGTGCCGGTATGGTTACAAAGATGTGTATGACCTTGAGGGCGTGGTTGCTGGCTATGCAAAAAGTAGAATCCCACTTGAAGTTATGTGGACAGACATCGATTACATGGATGCCTACAAAGATTTCACTCTTGACCCTAATAACTTTCCCTTGGACCGAATGAGAAAACTTGTCAACTCACTACACCGCAATGGTCAGAAATATGTGGTCATTTTGGATCCTGGTATGTTCTGTCACACTTGATAAAAAAAATGTTCCTAATTTGTAGAGCTGTTGTTTATCATCTTAAGTAATTATACAACATGCTCAACTTAATTGATTTCGGTGAGAAAGCTTAAAGTTAAAGCATGTTGTATCACTTCATTGATGATCATGATGCCTTTACACAGGGATCAGCATTAACACAACATACAAAACCTATATACGAGGTATGGAAGCTGACATATTTATAAAACGTGATGGTACTCCTTACCTAGGCAATGTGTGGCCTGGATCGGTGTTCTTTCCTGATTTTGTGAATCCGCGTGGTGGAATCTTCTGGTCTAACGAAATCAAATTGTTCCGGGATCTTCTCCCTGTTGATGGCCTCTGGATAGACATGAATGAGTTATCCAATTTCATTTCATCCCCTCCCACCCCAAATTCTGCTCTCGATAATCCCCCTTACAAGATCAATAACTCTGGAGTTGATCGGCCCATTAACGAGAAAACTGTTCCTGCATCCTCCATGCATTTTGGTAATATCACAGAGTATAATTCTCATAACCTTTATGGATTACTGGAATCCAAAGCTACTAATGAAGCTTTAATCAAAGCAACCGGTAAAAGACCATTTGTACTTAGTAGGTCAACTTTTGTGGGTTCTGGGAAGTACACAGCTCATTGGACTGGAGATAATGCAGCCACATGGGATGATCTGGCATACACAATCCCGAGCATTTTAAATTTTGGCCTGTTTGGAATTCCAATGGTTGGGGCTGATATCTGTGGTTTTGCTAGAAACACAACTGAAGAGCTCTGTCAGCGTTGGATTCAGGTTAAAACTCATCACCACCCCTAACCGTCACACAGGAAATTCTAGTGTCATTTTGTTTCGTAGAACATTTTCATGAAATGCATCGTCTTTCCATGAAATGACATTGTTCGAGCATTTTATATAACTTCAGGAAACTCTAGGATGATGCTTTTATTTTCTTAACGGTTACTTAATTTTGTAAGTTCCCTTCTTTGCTTTTAATTCCCTTAGCTTTATTGATAGGGAACTAAAAGCATTTGCAATCACATTATAAACTGCATACGCAATTAATCTTAAAATTTTGTAATATTACAGTTGGGCGCTTTTTATCCATTTGCAAGAGATCATTCGGCAATTGATAGCTCCCGACAGGAGCTCTATCTCTGGGAGTCGGTGGCTGCAACAGCCAGGAAGGTGCTTGGACTCCGTATCCGATTATTACCCTACTTCTACACACTGATGTACGAGGCACACTTGAAAGGGATCCCTATTGCACGGCCACTTTTCTTCTCATTTCCTCGAGACATCACAACTTACGAAATCAATTCCCAGTTTCTTATCGGTAAAGGTGTGATGGTGTCTCCTGTGCTGCAGCCTGGAGTTATCTCAGTTAACGCGTACTTCCCTGCAGGAAACTGGTTTGACCTCTTCAATTATTCAAACTCGGTGATAGTAGATTCAGGAAAGTACATCACACTAAATGCACCTCGTGATCATATAAATGTGCATGTTCGGGAAGGAAGTATACTGGCAATGCAAGGAGAAGCAATGACAACGCAAGCTGCCAGAAAGACCCCATTCGAGCTATTGGTGGTTAGCAGCAAGGGGGGCGGAAACAGCTCGGGTGAAGTTTTCTTGGATGATGGAGAAGAAGTGGAAATGGGAGGAATTGGAGGGGAATGGAGCTTTGTAAAATTCTATGCTAATTTAGTGGGGAATGTAGTGACTGTCAAATCAGAGGTTTTGAATGGAGAGTTTGCTGCGTCTCAAAAATGGATCATAAATAGGGTGACTATACTGGGGTTGAAGAAAAGTGTAAACAGTTTGAAGGCATACAATTTAGTCAGCAACAACTTTGTGGGAAGAAAGCTGCTTGGAAGCACAAGAATAAGAACAAGTTTAGATGGGAATGGATTTGTGATTATGGAAATCTCAGGGCTATCACTACTTATTGGGAAAGAGTTTAAATTGGAAGTAAAACTCTGACAGATAGTCTTTAAATTCTCTGTATTTTAACTGGAAAGAATGAAGCTGAAATAAGGAAATTATGATTGTGATCTGATTATGGAAATCTCAGGGCTATCACTACTTGTTTTCCGTGACGCCGCCATACATATTAGGGAGCATTATTCTCACTCACATGAGGGTGAGAAAAAGTTATTTCTCGGATCATGGCTGCAAATAAACAACTTCATAAATTATTGCAATCTTCATAACCCGTTAAGCCATTAAACTAGGGATTCCTGTTGAATCGAACTACAATAGTATTTGTTTGCGTCTGAATACTCTTAATTATTGATTCTAACATTCACTGATTCGGTTAAAGACATTTTATTTGGTAAAAAAAATTCGCCTCTTAATCGTTAAGATAGAAACTCAAATCTTAACTATTAAGAGCTGCCTCTTAATAATTTATTTAAAATTTATGGACAAAAATAGCCTCAATAAATATTGTACTCCTTCAATTTTAAATTGTAAGATCACTCAAATAAAATTTTTAAATAATTCAAAGGGTTAAAATGATAAAATAGTTTCATTCAGATATTTTATATTTTTTAATTATCAAACAATTTGTTAGATTCAGATGTATGATCTAATTTATTAAAATCTTAATTACTCAGTTATATCAAACACGTGGACTTATTCAGCCAAATTTAATATCTTATATTTGTAGACAGAGTGAATATCTATAATATTATACTCTCTCCGTCCCAAATTAATTGCTCAGTTTTAACTTTTTTAAGTCAAATTGACTATTTTTAAAATTAATAATTAAGCATATATAAATATATTTCTAAAATTATAAAAATTGGGATTAGTAATAAATTGTATATACTTTCTTTTGGTTATAATCACTTCACCTATATTTTAGCAAAAATAGTAAAAATATTAGTTTTAAAAATGGTCAATTTGACTTTAAAAAGTCAAAACTAAGCAGTTAATTTGGGACGGAGGGAGTATCATATATCTATAGGGCAGGAATTTCTTTCCATAGGAATTAGGATACTGTATATAGATTAGAACTTTACCACACTCTCTCTCTACATAGCAATTAGCATGTTGACTTGTTTAGCCACAACCTCCTACTCTTCTTTGAATATATAGACATGGCGGAATGGAAGCACAAGGTACTTTGGATGAATGGGATGGGACATATATAGTATAGACCACATTTTTTAAGACATTGATTTTGTTTTGTTTTTTCATTAATTTTAGTAGTCACTAGCTAGCTAGGTATTGTTAATCTTGTTGTTGGACTTAATTCTTCCTCTATGCATGCATGCATGGCGATAAAAAGAATTCCTCCTAGCTAGCTAGCTAGCTCGCTCCTGCTGCAAAACTAGTAATTAATAATCTTCATCTTTCCTCGAGACATAATCCATTAACAGATCCTAACTCGACGACTAGCCAGGTCAGTCTAGTTTTTAAATTACTGCATCATGGACTCAGCTTTGAGATTGTGAAATGAGCTAGGTTTACATAAACGATGCTAAATGTCGTCAGTGCAGGGAATTTGAAGGATTCTCTTCCTATGGAGTAATTAAGATAATAAACATAATTTACTAGAAGAGTTATTCCGTTTGAGCACGAAAACCAATGCGGCTGGCTTATAAGAGTCCTGGCGATGTCAAAGGGAGTTTCTACAATGGCTCTTGTTTAATTAAAGAGAGTCTGGTTTTCCTGAAGGGAATGAAACCAATGGACGCAGCAGCAGAGCTAAAAACTTCCAACCAAGGAGGTAAATACGTACGTACGTACGCACGCACTCAACAGACCAACCGACTCGATCTACTTATTTATAGCTAGGAAGCTAGCCGCCTCTCTCTCCCCCTCTCTCTCTCTGCATGGCAACCTTTCTGTTTAGCAGCGAAAAGAATGGCAATCAGCAATCTTGCTAAAGAGACCATCAAAACCTGGAAAACCCTAGCTAATCTCAAACCCTAAATTCATCCCAGCCCACCTCACTTGCACCTGCTATACATATGGTTCTCTTCTACAATTCCAGTTCAAATATTTGGAAGATCTGACAATGAAGATTTTCTTTATGGATTCACCTCAACAGATAAAACTTTGTCCACTCTACAACTCCAACCTCTCCAAAATAGCATTCATTCACACGAATGATACAACGGGATGTTTACTCATGCAATGCGGATTCTTGGAATCAATTTTAGTAACCATTTTCGCTTTCAGATTGTGAATGGATGGATTAATGAAGAAAAACAATGGGAGAATGGCCTGGTTATGGTCTCGTTCGGAATGAGGTGTTTAGGTTGTTGCCTGAGCTAGCTAGCTAGGTTTTTATGATAAACGATGCGGCTATATATACTGCTAAATAAATAGTCTGGAGGATTCTCTTGCTATTCAATAAATCCATTCATGTTTATACCTTTGGATGAGGGGTGTGATTTATACATCATTCAATAAAGACATTGTTAATAACGATTCCCACCAACTAGAAACTCATCAAAGATTTGGCATCCAATGCCAAGAGCCAAGAGCCAAGGGTAAAAGCAGTACTAGACTTCTAGCTATATCGAAAAGCATATTTGCAATAAGAATGATTGATACAATTACTATTGCAAGAAAATGATTTAAGCCTCCTGAAAAGGGGGGAGGGGGGGGAGGGGGGAGGGGGGAGGGGGGGTGGGGAAAGAACATAAGGCAAACTTGGAAAATCACCATGCTTGTTCTTTATAAAACAAAATTATCAATAGGTCCCAGTGAACAAAAAATCGAGGGTCCAACTCACTACTAACTGTGTGTCTGGTATAACTGCTACAAGAACGGCGGCCAAGGACGTGATATTATAGTTTTTAATTTGATCAAACCGAACACCTGTAACAGTGCAGATTGTAACTGGTAAGAACCTTACAGTCGAACTTTTTGTCAAGTACAGGTAAATCAAAAGCTAATTATACCACATGGTAATCAAAAAAATTTAAGCATGTGTACAAGGAAAAAGGTTAATGCAACAAATATTTATATACCAAGATAGCACAAACTTCATTTTTAGAATGTTATTAATCTGTTAGTTAGTCCAAAAGACTAGTGAGTGCTGAACACAAATTGATAAATTTGTTGAGATACAAGTTAGTATGATGACTAATTTTGCCAATAACTTAGATGATGTCAAGTTTTCTTCTCGAGTTTTTTCCTAATCTAAGGTCCTTGCATATAAATATAGTTATTTCTCAAAGTTTTAACTGCTTGGTGGCTCTCCTGAACAAGTTATCTGTTGCGGACAATTCAAGCCAGGCCACTACCCAGCCTCCAACCAGCCCTTCAGTGATCTTGGTATTAAGTGATGAGGTAAGGATTAAGTTGAAAATCAGCTGCAATATATTACTAAACTTTAAAGGACCATAATTCCATTGATTCTTCAATGAGCAAATGAATATTGAAAATATCCAAGGACAGACAGAAAAAAAAAATGGAAAGTGCAACTGCACAAAAATAGCTATTTCCGAGCTATTTGCCGAATGGAATAAAGATTATGCAACTAACCATTTGTTGAATCATTGCAACTAACAAGTCATTGAAGTATTTCTTTTATAGGCCAACTTTACTAGTGAATGTAGTACACTATAGAAGGCAAAACAGGCCTCAAGTAAGGTCCCTAATTTAATCTAAGTGAAGTATCAATCAAAGAGCTATAAGCCTATAACCATGAAGAACAAACAGGAACTCAGCTGGTAATCAGAATGATAAGAATAGGAAGAAGGTGTACTATATATAATTAATGGCAGGCCACATGTACAAATGTAGAGATTGACAATTAATGAAGCATCATTCAAAGACTACACTGACAAAATATAAACAAAGGGAACACAAAATTAAGTACAACATGCAGTATCATACATCAACAATAACTCATTTTGATGGAGTCACTGTAAACGGTCAGTAGAGAGGCCTGCCTTAAGAATCATTAAAAGGTCTGTAGTAGAGATGAAAGGTGTAGTTGATCAGCCAAATAGTGCAATAATCTACCTTTGTAAAAGCCAGTCCACTCAACTAATAAGTTTTGGTGCAGTGCGCCTAGTAAGTCAAACTGAGTTTTGGTGCAGTGTACCTAATAAGTCAAAATCTATCATCATGGTTTTTGATAGCCACTCTAAAAAATTTGGGCATGGTTGTACTGAATGTTTAATGTTTCCGTGTTGGAATGGAAGATGTAAATGATCATGGTTATTGACAGCCAATCTAAGCAATTTGGACCTGGTTGAATCAAGTGTTCAATGTTTGAATGCTGGAATGAAAAATGTTAAACCATTCAAGATTGTGAAAATTTTCCATTTTATTTCGTTACTGTTATTTTAAAAAGATGATTCTTAATTTTTCATTATTGAAAAATATCATTAAGATGAAAACAAACACAGAGCAGTTTTAACAAACATGCATGACGAGCAAAATAGCTAATATAAACTTGTACCTTGATTAAATTGCACATTGCCAGCATATGTTCAAGACAGCTTTCCTGAATCCCATAATGGTTCTATGAAAATCTCGTTGGTTAGAAATATAAACCAATTTGCTACTGTACATAAACTTTTATTGTCGAGCTTCAGCACCAAATCTTTGTACTAAGAATTCATCAAGCTGCCCCCAATTTGGTGGAGCACCAGAGTTACTTGGATTATCAGATGGCAGTGATCTAATGCATCCAAGAATGTGTTGAACGTCGCAATACAGCCTGGCACATAGAGCATCCCCACACAGAAGAGGAAAACACAATTAGTCACACCATGGACAAATATTAACACCTTCAAATAACAAGGCATAAATATGAAGACATATACCATGTTATAAGTACCTGTTTTTGGCTTGGGGAGTGCTAATCTCTAAGCGTGAATATGCTTCAGAAATTAGTGTGTGGAAGATTACAACCACTTGCCTGCAAGTAACACCATAAGTCATTATGTAGTAATATAACTGAATTTGAAGGTTAGTAATCCTATCTACCCCAACAAAGTCTTAAAACCACCTATTAACGTCATTGGCAGTGAGCTCATCTTATTTAGAGCTTTCTATTCCAAAAAAATAAAAATAAATATAAATTAATTAAACTCACAAATAGATGGGATAGTTAAAATTGAAAGGAAAATAGAAGGTAGAATAAAACTAAACAATCAATAATGGAATCTTTGGTACGACTTTGAAAAGATCAAATTGCAGTCTTCCAGTGCATTTGAACATAAGGACCTTTTAATGCAACTTTATTTTACTTCACTAAACACAGTTATTTACCTTTCTTCATTCTTCCATGTTTACCCAGAGAAAAATAATAGTAAGAAGTTAATAGGGATAGGTATTGATAACATTAATTCTTTACTTATGAGGGCTTTTGCATAATAACTTACACCAACAGTGAGCCAGTTCATCTCGATTTCTATGACTGGCTTGTTTTTTTCACCAACTACCTGAAGGCAAGCTCCAGCTACGCCCTCACCCCACAATTCCCCAGCAAAAGAATTAATCGACCAAAAAAAGTTATAAAGTCAATAATTTGTTATGTTGCACTATACTTCTATGGTACATGTGCATCAAGAACCTGTGTCAGACACATGATACAAGGATTAAAGATTATGAGTGTATGACATGTGTCCAACTCTTCAAATTGGATATGCCATTAGCAAGCATATTCAACAACACAAATTCATTATGAAATTGTACACAAAAGTTTCTCGCCACTTCCTTTTGACATAATTTCTTTATAACGAATAAAATGCCCATTTTGAACATCTCTATTATGTAAAACACCATTTACCCAAAATAATAAATAATATGGACACATGTCATGTCCCTGTGTCAATAGATTTGGAGTTTAGACGAGTTTGACACTAAAACGTATTCACCCTCGTTAATGAGACATAGGTTTTCTTATTTTTCGTACTTACCTCAAAATCCATGTGTCCTGTTATTTTTTTTATCTAAAATTATTATATTACATCATCTTCAATATTTATTTGGATGGCAGTACACTAGATTATTGTGAATTCATGATGACTAGTAACTACAAGCTGAAAAATTAATGAGATCACATACTAAAATACGGATTAAAACAAAGGGTTAATTCATTAAAAGAAAACAATAAAGGAGTGCAATATGTTCTGTAAATAAGTGGGGTTCATCTGTAATAGCAGTTCCATTCCTAATTCTTTAACCATTAGGTGCTCTACTCCTAACTTGTGTTTCTTTTAGCTTGTGCTTTTGTTCTATAAAAGCCAGATCATTAATCATGTCTTCTGATGTCTATACTATAGTTTCTTTCAGGGGTATGTTCCTCTCCCATTGTTCACGTTTCTTTTTTTCATATATTGCAATAATAATAACATATTTCATTTTGAACCCAAATCTCAAAATTATTAAATTTGGCCCCTTATTTTAAAATAGTTTTCCTTTTTTCTTTGGTAGGTAATTTTAAAGCAGTTTCATTTAGACCTTCATATTAAATCAGTGTGCACATCCGCCTCCACTCAGCCCTATGTAGTTCCGCACAAGTATAAAGCAACATTCATGAGCTCCAACTTATATGCTGCATCTGAATCGCATTTTAAGTGATGCTCTTTACCTGGGGCATAGTTTGAGAAACAGGACACATAGTTTTACACGATACATGTTTATCTGCTTGATAGTTCAAAACAAACGTTTTTAGCAAATATCCTCAAAAAGAGGCCACCAAAAAGATCACCAGAAACATTATATCAAAGCTGAAGACACCCATATATTCTATACCTTCACTGACGTCTTTTGATTTCACACAAGGATTGTCTTCTCTATTCAGTAATTTCAACTTGTGGCAGTGTCCAAAAAATAATTTGTTAAGAAAAATAAAAAATAAAATGTTTAGAATATCTCCCAATGTATTAGACACATACTGATGTGTATGTTAAGCCTTACCTGAATATTGCTTGAACATCAACCTCGTGCAAAGTCCGAGATAGGACGCGTAGAAGAAAGCCTGCTTCCTAAAACCGAACAGAGTAATAAGATCAACCTGCCCCATGCAAATTTAAGTACAACAAATGCATGAGGAAGAAATTACCACTAAATTAAGTGGGAAGTCCTCTCTCCATCAACCCCTACCCCCTCATAAGTGAGTAGGCTAAAACTCAAGGAACCTTCCTCTCAAGATTACAACAGATAAATAGAAAACAAATCCACATGTGAAGTCCTTGCTCTCCATCAACTCTACTCCCTCATAAGTGAGTAGGAGACTATGGAGGTGCTAGAAAATTAAGTCATTTGACACTATAGCATAATAATGAGAGTAAATTTTATTCTTATAAGAATGAAGGTTTGAGTTGTTAGCATACTTCAAGAGAAAGCAAGGTCAAAAAACTTTTAGAATAAAACTGTTTTGGTTTGATACCCAAAATATTCACAATCAGCTTTTAAGTTTTATGAAATACTCAACATATAATACCACCACCATAACAATATTTAATATTCTTATTTCAGGTGAGCACAACCAATATTTCAGCTTGTGCATGGTTTCAAGGATTCAGGCTGTCGAGTGTCAAGTATTATACTCCACATGTTATTGTTGCCTTCATCACAAGTTATTAATTGAAATGCTGGCAATAACAGGTTCAAAGATCAAGAACTAATATAGTTATAAATAGGTCCACATATCAAAATATATACAATGTCATAATTTTATCTCAGTGCTTTCTAATATAAAATATAAAAGGCATGCTTAAATTTATATTTTGGCAGAAAAGGAAGATTTTATTTGGATAGAAGTACAAAATGAAATCCTCCAAAGCATGCTTATATTAGCATGCACAGGTATCTCTACCTATCAACAAAAGCATTTGTCAAAATTCGTCAGTAACAATAGTAATTACGTTGGGAAATTACCTTTGTAACTGACCGAGCAAAAACACTAGGTTGTGAATCAGCATCTTCAGGTTTGTTCCAACTCTCAAAAATGTGTGGCAACCCACGAAGATGAAAAAACACTCTTTCTCTCATAATTTGAACAAGCTTTGTATGTATCTCATCTCGATGAACTTTATAATCCTAAAATTAAGAGAGCAAACATCTGCGTTAGATACACGTGGCAAGGGATATCCTGCTAACATTAAAGCTTCAGCCAAACTGAAAGATGTACTCAATACCCAAAAATTAATACTAAAAACTGGTATCAATAATTTAAAAATGATAAAACCAACACGTCTCAGATAAGCTGTAGCATGTTGAATTCACATGATGCAGCAGTAAAATAAAAATAAAACTATATCTTATATAATTTTCCATGCGAAAATTCAGAATACAAATTAGGAAACACAAGAAATGGTATTTATATCATCAATGCAAATATCAAATCGACTAGACCCTTTACTTCACCAGAATTCATCCATGAATAATGGACTCTTGGGCCAATTAGAAGGCAAAGGGGGAACATCATAAGACCAGTGTTTTCGCACAAGTAAAGGGCAGAATTTTTAATAAATTTATTCTTCTTTCCAAAGAGGTGAAACTGCTTTTTTTTTAAATACCTGCGCTACGCGATCAATCTCTGACAACAGCAATAGCTTTCGTGTCTCAGGTACTTTCGAGAGCAGAACCCTCCTGATTTCTTGGATCCACACACAAAAATATGTCAGGGAATTTTACTAAGGAAATGATGTATTACCCAATAATTCAATGTGAATGAGAGTTGGCCAATGCACTAAACTTTCGATTTCAGGAGATTCTAATATACACATCATTGCTGGTCAATACTTGAATTTAAGGTAAATTAAAATACCAAAATAACAATATGGTATTAGAAAGACTGTTAATCATGCCCATATAGCAGATATAATGATATATAGATAGAATTGCCATAAGACACCTTTCTTCGAATCAGAAATCAACTGATCTTTCTTATACTATCATATGTTGAAAGTTAATATAGAAAGAAAGAGAGAGGGTAAACCTCTGGAATTAACTAACATAGCAAAGTTTATTCACTACTGGGCTGTCCTAAAGTTAGTTATTCGCATAGACAATAAGTTCAATGAGTTTATGTCACAGAGAGCAGAGAATCTGATGGTACGCAGTATTGTCTAAAAAAATTACTTTTTTAATGAAAGTATAAAGAAATAAAAAATTCATTTGACCATGAGAAAGCTGGAAATAAATCCCAATCCATAATTGGCATACGACAAGACTAGAGAAGTAATGCTCTAATAAATATCTGTTTTTAGGCATCAAGAATATTCCATCTATAGGATAAGATTCGAATTTTAGGAAGGATTCACAAATCCTGAAAAAATTTGTTCCATACAACTAGAAATAAGTTTTAAAGCAGTTACTAAAGACTTATAACTTTTCAAGTATATCAACAGGATCTCGGACTCTACCCACTCCTTACTAGCATGTTCTAGTAGGAGTAAAGTAGAACTGGTAAATGCTTTTCTCTCCTCAGTGCCTGGGAAAAGGTTCTAGTCAATGCTCTGAATCAAAAATCTCTCCTATGTTCTTCATGTTACAATTTTATTTAAGTTCATTTTTGTTAATAATTGCTAGATCCTTAAATTTTTAGTAGCCCTTTTCCTTATTGATGATTTTTCAGGAAACAAAAAATGGGTGGAGATTAGTCTGGTAAACCATTAGGTAGCCTGTCTTGGTCATGTTCGAGCTTTTGGCCCAGGTTACTGGATTTATACTTTATTTTTATAAAAAAAATGTAGTTATATCTGCTCACTATGTGACCTCTTACTAGTTTTATGGAGTCTTTCAGTTGAGCACTTCTAGGAGATGGTGCTTTAAACCCTTACTATTAGCACTTGCCTAAAATACCAAAACACGAAAACCCTCAGCACTAGCACCATTGGGCTGGTGGCTCTTTGGTTTGATGGGGTACAAAATTTTCAAGTCTAGTGAGTAGCGTGCAATGTAGAAGGGAAAAATATTTGGAGCCATGTAAGTTTAGTAAGAGTAAATGTCCTTCACATGTAATTTAGCAAAAAAAAATGTCCTTTACATGTATCCATATGAAAATAAGTTTAGTAGTAGTAAATGTCCTTTACATGTATCCATACGAATATACACACTAGTATACCTAAATAAATGTACATGCAAACACCCATCTCCACACATAATTAGCATTTTGGAAACAAATTTGTATGGATAGCAGCATTATTAATCATTATCACATACCACAAATAATGTAGCATAAGATAGTCAGACACACTACAAGAATATCCAGATAAACTATATAGAAGTAACAGCAGTCAATTCATCAACACCTACCAGGGATAATGGCATGCATAAAACTGATAACCTGACTTGCCAGAGTCAAGTGTTTTGAAGTAATAGATTTCAAGCCAGATACCTGCAGTACAAAGAAGGCCCAATTCGTTCAAACGAGAGAATTATTTTGACAACCATAATGAAGTACAAAAACAAGAAAATTTTCAAGGTTAAATTGCATTATGACAAGGCAGAAGGAAACAGCTAATAATCAACTAAGTATTAAAGTTACAAGATTACAGTTCAAACCTTCTTGACTGACATTGTTCATTATAACAATTAGACTGTTCTTAATAGACAAACCCAATAAAATTCTAGAATTGTAAGATGGTTAATCCAGTAGTTTTTAGGATATTTGATCATTAAAATAGTTGTTTGCTCATGCACGCCTCTACTCCTTTACAAATGATAATTCATCAACTAAGACTTGATTATACAGAAGTAACTAAAAATCCTAAAACCGGCTGAGTAACACAGATCAGGGAGACTTCATTTGCTAGGGAAAAAGGTAAAATTATCAGAACTATTTATGTTATCAAAGGGCATTATCCCAAATTTCTAGACTGAGATAATCGAAAATCAAAGAAAATCATTTATGATTTAAAAGTAAATTTATAAGGAGTAACTGTAAAACTAAGTTCAACTTTATAATAACAATAATACTAATAATAGAATATTAAGATAAAATAATTAGTATAGGTTAATTTCTAAGATTCTGCAATTCATTTTATTCCAGATATCAGTGCAAAAATAAAGTAAGAATTTGAAGAAAAAATAAAGTGCACATACAGAAATATCATCATATCAATTGATCGAAGGTTGTACTAGTACTGCTCAGATCAGATGATATAATTTGACAATTGGCTAGCATGCATTTTCAGTATTTTGATAGTCAGGTACAAATGTGAAGTTGAATTACTGTTTACACATACCTGCATGGCTCCCGCGCCTAGGACGAGCTGGCAAGATCTTGTATTGAAAAATTTCAAGAGTTCAACAACACGATGGACAACCTCAGAAGACAGTGCTGGCAGGGAATCGTTCATATCAATGTACTCCGACAACATCTTCAGCAAGATTAAACCGCTGAATAAAAGCAACAAAAAATAAAAAATAAAATCCAGCTTAGTTTGATATAGTAGATGATTTTATTAGATGTGGAGTGATGATGACTCACAATACAAAGAAATTAGACTGGCAATTTGAAATCAGTACAAGTTAAAGATAAATATATCATCAGGAATCAGGATACTAGAAACAAACTGAATAGAACTACAAAGAGAGAAATCCAGTTTGAAGGAAAGTCTCACAGGCATCGACTATTAATTAGGACTGAAAAATCAGCTGCGATGAGAAAAGTTTCAGAAGCAAATAGGCAACGAGAAGCAGGACACATGATAATAGTGATGATGCTGAAGCACTGAAGTAAAACAGAAACTGTGTGGGGTTAAAAAAAAGTAATTAAAAAAACTAACCAGTTTGCCATGTGATATGCAACACCTCTGAAGGAAAGAGTTCGATCCTTTTTATTACCGTTGTTACTTGGAGCTGAAGAAGTAAGAACATCAGCTCTATTATTATCAGCTGGCCCACTCAAGGGTGAAACATTAGCTTGTGTAGTACTATCTGGAGATGCTCCTGTAGAGTTAGTCCGGTCAATAGGCTGCAGAGAACTCATTCCTTGGCTGTCTGCCTTCGGTGAACCAGCATTCCTGGAGACAGATTCACTGTTGTTTGTTGCAATACTACTAGAAGCATCATCAAAATCTCCAGTACCCACTGGTTCCACAAAACACAGTGAAGTCACGATGGCCTGAAATTCATCAGGAACATCTACTTCGGACCAAGTTTCTTGGTCAAGTACTGCTTTTATTTTGGCCATCTATAGAAAAGCACAAAAGCAGTTGATCCACTAATAATAAAAGGAAACTTTTGAAAAGGAGACACCATTAGGAGCAAAAACTAACTCGAGATTCATGCTGGAAATCAACAAAGGCTTTGGCCTGTGACTGAAGAGTTCCACGAATGCTATAACCCAACCTTCCACCAATCTGTTTAAGTTAGCATAATATGGTATCATGACCACCAATATAGAGAAAGTTTACTTTAGAGGAATAATGAAAAGACAACAAATCATTTTCAAATAAAAAAAGGTACCTTCTCTGTTGAAGTTATGAATTCCTGAGTTATATTATATATGCTTAGAAACTCCTGCAACCTCAACTTAGGATGAAGAACTGCACGAACTCCAAGGAGCTTAGCCCACCTCCCATGTGCCGCATCACAAGCTGCGAAGACAGCTTCCGTATTTTCTCTTAAAACATCAGCTCTGTCGAGGAACACATTTGTAGAATATTGGATGTAAGAGCATAAGCGGAGTCCATACCATGAACCAAGCTTATTCAGGTTGAACTTTTTGGCTTCTGAAAATATTATCTATTTCCTAAAGAAGTAAAATTAAGTGACAAATAATATTGCCGGAGGCTCAATTCCTAGTTATTTATCTAAAAGCAGCCCAGTTAATGCAAGCAGCATGCAAAAGCTTTATAACATTTCTATTGCAATTTTCTGTTCCCAGATGAGACAAACAACAATGGATGGATTCAACATATGTTTTCCAGTTTCAATGCAACATGAAACTGTTTCTATTAAGAGAGCAAGAAGTTCCCTTCACATCAGTTCTATAAACCATGGTTGTAATAACATCAGTTGTAATAAATAACCATATGGTCAAACAATATTCTATAAAATTCAAAAAGAAAAAGTTAATCAAGCCAGCTTATCTAGGACATTACAACATTTGCATCTGGAAAGAGTTTCTTAGATACACTTGCAAGTAATCAATCACGTCAAAAACATAAACAATAATCTCCACAGCCAAAAGGCATCCTGTTCCTGTTTTTTTCCTTCTTATGCTTATTATTATCAATGTTACTTAAAACATTGTATGTTTTGGTACATGGTATGAGTACGGGGTACGCTACATAACTAAAATGTGATATGGTAGGGTATCTTTATACAAAAGTTCTTATAATTGGGAATTCTCTTAAAATCTAAATGTAATAAAGTTAATAAACCTAAGTTTTATAGAAGAATTTTAGTTGAATAACAAGTTAATTGTTTTATAAATATTTTAGTACAAATGTAATGTTTGAGCATCCAATACCAAGTTATAATATTGATATTTGTGCAATTATAGTTAAACAACAAAGAAATTTTTTGGTACACTAAATTTAGAGTATTAATACATAAAAGTATCCTGTTTGGGTCCGCAATACTTGGTTCGCTAGGTCCATATCTGGTAACTCTGATTATTATCATTATTTGTGGTGGTGGGAGAAGGAAAGGGGGACACAGATGGGAGATTAGACCTACGGGAAACAAAATTTCTTTTTTGGCATTAATTTTTTTATATAACTTTCGGTCGGGCAAAAAATTAACAAATATAAATTGTGAAATAAAAGTGTCATGTTGTTTCATCCTCAAATGAATTTTCATAAAAGGTGATGTGTAATATTATACAACTAATTAATTAAAACACTGAAGGGAAAATTTAAACTAAATACTGCAAACTTTATTTAAATTAATTAGCATATAAGAACATAAACCATTTTGATCTGCAGGAATAGACAATATTTCCTAAATTTGGAACCAATTTTACATATCAAATAATCAACCTACGAGCATAGCGTTTAAAGATTATATATATTACAAAGAAGAAATTACCGAAAATTTCTTGACATATTGGAGGGACTAGTTGCGTCATTTCCCCTCCCCTGCAGCAAAGGAACCTTGGCAGCAGTTTTAAGTGGAGAATATGGGAGCAAGGAAGAAACTTGACCGTCAGTCTCTTGAGCTGCTTCTGCAGCTACTGCACCAACAGCAATTGCAGCAGCAACGGTGTTAGCAGCATAGTGACCATCAAGATTGCACATAATCCATTCAATGGCTTTTTTAATTTCAGCAGCCTGCACTAAATGTGCCTGCATTCACTAAAAGAAAGAAATCATGTAAAGTCGTACCGGGATACTGATTGAAGACAAGAAACTAAAACTGCAAATGGAATCTTTAATATAGCTCAAATTAAAAAAAGAAAAAGATTTTACATGCTACTGCTGCTAGAATCGGACCTGATTCAAGGTAAACAACAGGTTCTATTGCCTAGCTACAGTGAAAAAATCGAAACATTAAAGGCTCTATCTTGACATACTAGTAAACAAGCTTCAAGTGCTCGAAAGGACCTAGATGAATAGAGAAGAGATTGCAACGCATATGGAGGACAATATATCCTCCCAAAAGAAAACGAGAAGCCCTAGTATCCTCTATATCCATACTCCCTGCAAAATGCCAAACAAGCACATCTCCAAAAAAAAAATTCATCTACCATTGACACTTCCAAAACACATGAATCTGCATAGGAGATATTCTACCAAAAGAAACAAATCAAACATTCACATTCACCCAACACGCTTAACAAACAACACCACAAGCTATCAAGATCGAACAAACAGGAGACAATGAGACTTATTCCAGCATACATAACATACATCTGGAGATAAAGATCAGTAAGGCTTACTCTAACACATGTCGTTACTGTAAGTCAACCAAGGCAAGAACCACAAAAAGCCTTGATATTTGAAGGATACTTTATTTTTTTTCAAATATAAGGCGCTAAGGGAAAATGACACAGTGGGAGATAACCCCATAAGTAAGTGAAAACAGACCAACTAGAGACAATTCCCAAATAATCAAAAGATCAAACACGCCTATCCAATGACTGAGAAGTAGATGCTGAATTACTGTTGAATTTAGCCTACTTATGATATTAATCTAGACTCGCGGATTACTAAATTAGGTCATAGCCTACCAAATATAGAGGTCGACGTAGCCAACTCGGTATAATAAATAGTAGCTTTTCTGAATTGAGTTGCCGTTACAAGCAATCCCTAATTCAATATTCACGACATTAAGAATCTCCACATCATTAACCCTAATATAACTTTTTATTTTAAAAATGATATATATATATGTATATTACACACAACATAATTAAGTGAAATAAATGTGTACAATATAACTAGTTTGCAAATTGACCAAAACTAACAACCATGATTATCTACTTAACAACAAATAATTAAATAAAACATAATTATTTGTACATGTTAAGAAGATATGACACTGCAAGATCCCATCTGCCAAACAGTTCACTATCCAGGACCTCCTGCATTTTTTATGGCAGTAACAGATACCAAAACCAATTACCCTCACTAGATTACCAGGACATTCCTGTATTTTTTGAAACATTAACAAAAACCAAAACCAACTACTGTCACTAGAGTCTGAACAATATAAAATGAAACACAGATAATCTCGACGCATGGAGCAGAAACACAAGATTTTACATTTTTCACCAAAACCACTCTCACATAGATAAGAGAGATTGAAAAATCAGCATGACAAACATAAAAACTGTAAGGCTATAGACCCGAAAGGCCAGCAAAGCCTTGCGCATGAAAAACAAGATTAACTACTAAACTGCTATTCCTTTCTTTCTATCTATCTATACAAGGAAGAGCTCGTAGCCTTTAGTAAATATGTCCCAAAGCTTGATTACTTTTCTCATAGGGGGTTTTTGAGGCCTAACTAGTAAATAAGTGAAAGTTAGGGAACAGTGGTTAATAAGAGTATTTTAGAAATTAGTAGTCACATGGTTCGTACTATGTTAGTCTTATAAAATTTTCTTCTACTCTCTCACTCTCTCTCTCTCTCTCTCAAATCTAAATTCTCTTTCACTCATTTAACTAGTACTATTTTCTTAACCCCAAGTTAGGTACACATTAGCATAATATAAGTAACTAAGTGGAGCATGTTAGCTTGAGCCAAATTAAAGTATAAATAGTGAGCATCTAATGTTTGATATTATTATGAATTAAATAAATAGACGGGCGGTTTATTAAAAGGTGGTTTATCCATTCATTATTTTTCTAGCCTTCTTCTTCTCCAAGCTCCGTCTAAAACCATAATTCACATTGTAACTTAGTTGAGCTTAAACCGGGTTTGAGCTTTACAGTTGACAGAAACAAGTTCACTTAATTTAGATTATATATCTGAAACAAAGAAACATGTAAAATTAAATCTGAAAGGAACAAAAGGAAAAGTAAAGTATACATTACCCATACGATCCTGAATATAGACCGCAAAAGCTGAACAAAGCTTTCAGATGACAAGGTTCTTAGCTTACTCGCAAGCGATGAGCCTCCACCTGAGTCAGCATGTGATGTCAATACAATAAATTGTTACATCTATCAAGAACGTCAAAATAGTAATTCATGTTAAATAGTATGTAGTAAACAAAATATCTGTAGCTGCGTCATGTATGTTAGCTAACACACCATCTGCATCTATCGTTCTCTCTCCTTGAGTGAAATCTGAGTCCATTGGTCGAGCAACGAGAACTGGAAGTAGTTCTGCAACTGCCATCTTAATTGCAGATTTCATGTCAACGGTAAGTGTATCACGGTATATTCTCAAAACAGCTGGGAGTTTTGCCTGTAATAAACCATTATCTATAAAAAAATTCATAACTTAGGGCACATAATCCAATTTTACTTCAACAGGTTGAAACAGATTCTTTAAACAGATCACTGGAAGAGGAGAAACTAATTTAGTAAATGGGACTGGTAGTAATAAGATCACATTTCAAGTATACCAGCAAGTATGGAAACAAGATTTTACAATTTCTTTTCTTTCAACCCAAATTCCGTCAGCTGGCCAAGTCAAGAGCTCAGCTGCTTGGTCTAAAAACTGAAGAATAATAAATGGGTTCTAGTATAGGATAAGCCATCCCATGCAAAGAAAACAAACAGGTTTCTGTGCTCAGCACATCCCTGTAAAAAAAATTAAGGTGATAACAACTTAGTAATGACTATTATTCCTTTCTTGCAACCATCTCAAATCCTGAAAAGAGGCTCAAACCTAAAATACGCTAAATAATAAACACTTTTAAGGTTTACCATGCCAGTCCCTGATCTTTGATGTTCAGGCACCAGTGCAGAAATTAAGACTTCGACAGCAAGTCACAGTCAGTATCTCAGTTGTATTAATATAATATGTTTTTCTATTTAAAATGGTGCTGGCACTTAGATCTCATATAGTAGGGCTTTGTCCCATAAATCTAAGATTTCATTTTAACAAAGCTACACATTTAATCAATTAGACTTTATTCTATCTTCATTTTACAATCAACGAAAATAAACTTGAAATATTTTATATATATACATATATATATATATATATATGTATGTATACAGTTGTGGCTCATGTATACATCTAAATTGTCATGACCGCCACCACATCTCAGTGTTGATACGCAAGTACTTAAATTTAACCATGATCACTTGCACATTCTCAAAACTAGAACAAGAATTAGTTAGCATTTAAGACGAGTTATAACTAATTAAAAGCTCTAAAACTCTTGACTTTTACATGGGTGCGTCAAATTCTGAACAGGGAGGTAAAGTCATATGCATCATTATTGAAAAGACTTCTCATATTATAATGCACCCAGTAACTAACATTGATTGTACTTTGTGTGTTTAAACTTTAAACTTAAAGTTAATAGAAAATATAAGAAAAAATTAGAAAGTTGTTATCATTCTTAGCTTTTATACTTCGGTCTCTCACCTTATAGCATCTTTTGGATTCTTAATCCCATAATACATCCCGTTGAAAATATAAATGTACTTCTGACATTTAATCTTTATGGGAGTCAAAACTTCTCTTACCCTTTAAATTTTAATCCCACTATAATTGTGGTTTTTTTCACATCATCAAACATATTACACATATTGCGCACTCCCAAACCATTACAACTATAGGATCATACATGCCATAAAATTTCAGTTACGCAAATAGACAGTTCGAATATAGAAGCTGCATACGAGTACTCACAGTTCTGAGCAATCCAACAATAAGAGGGAGTAGCTGATCACGAAAATTAGAGGTTTCTTCTTCTAATTTAACCTGCAACATGTTGACTAGTTATTAGTTGTAGTTGCTTCTGCAAACCTGTTCAAACTGACTTTTAAAAAAATTATAGAGGCAGTTGAGCACAGTTATCAAAATTAACATCAGGTCTTTTCCCCATCAAGAACTATTATAGTCAAATTCACTCAGTTATACCCTAATCTCAATGTCAAAAAATTTACTCAGAAACCTTGTAAGTTCATTCAATCCTAACCTCAACCAGAAACGAAAATACAAATACTAACAGAAGAAAATTTGTTTTTGTATCTTCTCTTCTCATGAGCTGTAGCTTTCATCACATTTATGTACTTCTCACACACCACTATTTAGGACTTCCTTTACAATAAATATCATAATTAAAATTTTCTTTTGTCTGGAGATAGATTTCAGTTTTTCAAAAGTCAAACAAATAATAGAGAAGACAATATCTTTCTATGGGACCCAATGTAAGAACAAACACTTATATTCACGTTACATAACTAAAGTTAAGAGTCAAAAAACTATCAATCTGATTTCCAAAAGTTGATTTCCTCAATCAGCAGGAAAGCACCATCAATTAAGTTTATTGAATGATCAAGGGAGTATATTTGAAAGCACATACTGTCACAATCATCAATAAACAGGACCAAATAAAACAGATCAAAGTAACCCCCCCCCCCCCCATTTCTAATCTTCAGAAGAATAAAACATTCAAAACATGAGAACTTAGGTTCGATAGATGACAACAAAGTAAACCAAACAGAAAGAAACAGAATATTTAACTTTACCATCTAAATGGAGGGAAAGAAAATAGATTAATATGATTGTGCTTACATCGTCATCTTTCCCATTTGTTAGTAACGTTGCCCTGGCTTTTGATTTTGATAATATTATGGCATCCGTATTGCGAGTATCGTGTATAGATGCACGCATAAATTCTGCTGAAAGAATGCTACAAGAATGAATTTGTTAAGTCACAAAATCGATCTACAAAACAGTAATTTTTAACATACATTCATGCCTTCATAGTTTCATTCTAGAGACATGTTTTAAAGGAAAAAGTAAAAATATTAGTACAACATATATATATAGTTTCACAGAAATTGGTAAGACGATTGAGGTTAGACTAACAACAAAATCTGCTTTAGAGACTGCTAAACATCCATTTCTCTACGTAGAGAAATACAATCAAGGTGGACAAGTCCAAATAACCTTTTTTTTAACATAAAAGAAAAAAATTTATTAAGGAAGAGGAAGAAATTACAAAGTTTGCGGAGGACAAGAAGTCCTCCCAAAAGAAAGCAAAGAAACACAACTCAACTCCTTTAATCCCAAATTTGTTGGGATAGGTTGAACATGAATCCAAATAAATGATCCCAAAATAAATGACACTCTATCCCAATTTAAGTCGATACTTATTGATCAACAACACAATCATAACAGTTGTCTCAATCCAAACTCCCGACAAATGGAGAAACAAGATATGCAAAATTTGAAAGAACATATACAATCGAAAGGGGAACGAATACAGCTTCTTAACAAAGGATAGCACCCCCAATTCATATTAAAATTGAAAACAGCTACACTTGCATGCTTAAATGTACTTTTCAGCAAAATAAAATTTATTATAATTGTTTAATGACCTGTCCTGAACATATTTGAGTCGCATTTCCATTAAGTAAATCATATCAAATTGTTCGGGTCAAGTCATATCCATACTTCATGTCTATGTCCGTATGGACCGTATCCAAACATCTTTGTGTGTGTATATATCTTTATTTTTATTTTTATTTAAGTAAGTTCCAAACATACTGTATATGATGTTGGCATTTCTTGTAGGAGATTTCTGCCTCTTATGTAAATTTTGTGCCCATACTATTCTCCTCTCTTTAAAGAAAATTCTTATTCCAAAGAATTCAAAATTATAACAGTAACTGCACCATGAAACATTTTAAGTACAAACAACCACTCAAGTCCTACTTTTGTTGCCAGGGTAAGAGGTGAGTTAGTGGCCTCTAACATCAAGTTCATGGGGCCACAATGTCACAGACCAATGGCATTCAACACGACTTTTCTCAATTAGCAAAAAGCCTTAGAAAGGTTTTTAACGGATAATTAATAGATTAGAATAGCGAACTTCGTTGTCAATTCACCAAGTTTGTCCATCAGATGCTATTCTAAACCTACTCCTATCGCAAAAGTCAAACTCATTACGAATGAGAAGAACTCATGAACAAGATCAACTTTAAGCCTAAGCTAAACAACATTTTTTTTCTAAGCCTAAATAAATACCTGAATATCAAAGGTCCTACAAGAGTCGTAAAGTCTTTGGTCCAAATGGAAGTATCATAATTTAAACTGTTATCATTAACTGCAATATAGAAATTTCTGCTCTAAATTCGCTCAGGTGTTGAACTAGATTCATTTTTGAGTTTTGAAAATCCTTGTATCAGTAATAATTGGAGAAGTCTAGTCCTATAGATAAAGCTGGACTCTCTCAAATGAAATTTCAAGTATTTTGAAGTAATTAGGTTGTGAAAGTTGGTATATCCTTGTCGTGAACCGCCCCTCCTTACTACTAAGATGTTCTTTCTTGCGGCATCATTCTACATTTAACATGTAAAATCGATAGTGGCCTGGTGGCACCATATTGTAAATTGTGATATGTCAAATAAAAATAGGATGGGAAAGGAGGCTGTACAGGCCACAGGGAGACTTTCACCAAGAGTTTTTTTTTTCAGTCCAAAAGATTTTATCTGAAAGACCGATAGCTCATTACACCAGAAGCAATGCTCTCTCACAATGAGTCCAAAAGAAGCTAGAAAATAAAAGGCAATGTAATGAACTGTGAGTTAAGTAACCTGTTTACTGAATCTATTGTACCAGCTACATGATCCCAAAGGTGACGAAAGCAATGTAGACCAGTCAGCTCGTTCCCATCCTACCAATAGAAAAGAAAAAAACAATATGAGGGGGGGTCAAAAGGAGAGTTGAAATATGGAAAATAGATCTAGAATCTTAATGCGGTAATATAGAAGAAATTGGTGCTTGGTACATGGATATAGAATGGTGATACAAAATTCAAGGAATAAAGTGTCACAAATGACAAGTATTTCAGATTTAAAATAAAGAAAACCAGCAATGTTGAGCATTCCATGGCAACACAAAATGGAAGTAAATGTTTCAGATTTATAGTTTATACCTCTACCGACTAGAGGAATACAAACCAATTTAAAAATTACAATCGTCTTCTTAAACTTAATATAGGCCAATCTACAAGTTTCTCAGGAGGTAATTATCAAATTAATTATGACATCTTAAGGGTCGCTCTTCAGATAACATAAGCAAATAGAAAATAAGAGTAAAATCAAGTAAAAAATGGCAGGATAGCTATAGCTCAAGACTAGCTCACATCTTTTTTATCATTGTCAATTCGAATCGTAGAAAGGATTAGGTATTCCTTTGGTGGTGGTGGTGGTTTTTTATTTTTTTGTGGCCGGGGGGGGGGGGGGGGGGGGAGCACAGCAAGCTCTAGAGTCACTGCAGGTGTTTCTATCTTCTGAGTTTTCTCAGCAAAGTGGAACGCCTGATTCATGCCTCCACATGGGTTGTCTTTTTTCTACCTTTTCTCTAATAACTTTTTTTCCATAATCTAGAACTAGAAACGTGGATAAAATTGCTTCAAGAAAATGCAAGAAGAGGTGAGCAAGAGTCTCACTATACAACAAACATATCATACACACATCGGTAAAGTTGTGTAAGCCCTTCTAGTGTGGAGAGCCGCCTCCTATGCAGATTTTGGAACTTTGATGGCAATAAAGATGGCAACATTTTGAGAAGATGTGTGTGCTTGCAATTTTATGGGATGTATGGATGAGTAGATTGCTAGGATCTTCACTGGCCATTATATACTTTTCCACATGTTCTGAGATAAAGTTCCCTTTTATGTTTCTTTGGGGTCCTCTACAATACTCCCATTTCATGGGAATTCTGTCTTGTTAACATAGAGATTAGAGAGATGTCCTCCATTGAGGGATTTCTGGTTTTATTACACTTTTATTCAGTGTTCTTTTCTTTTTTGGTGAGCTTGTCAAACTCTGCATTGTAGTCATTTTTCTCTCTAACAAAATCTTGTACTTTTACCTTTAAAAAAAAATTTAGATGACTAAATTGCCTTCATAATATAGAGGAATGAAACAAAATGCTAAGCTTCTAATTTACCATATGAAGACAGACATTGTTATAAGATAGTAACGCAGATTAGAACCATAGGAAATTTTATTAATGAAATATACCAACAACTGCTGCAAATCATCAGTGATGTCTAAAGCTCCAGCACAATCTCCGGATGCAACAAGCTGCAAAAAAGTCAACAAGAGATAGTTAGATAAGATTATATGGCTAGCATCAACAAGTTACTTATTGCATACACACAAATCAAGATACCACTATCATCTCTAAAAGGAGTCCTTGGCTTATTATCTCAATGTCCCCCAATTGTCCCAAATGAGAAATTGATAGCAAGTCAATACTATACTTCCTACCATACCCCATATTCCAATGCATATTACAAGTTCCTAACTTTTCACTACTGCTCAGAATGTGATGAGTAATATGGATGGATGCATTATCAGGGCGTTCAATATCCTCGAAATAAACGAAGTTTTAACAGTGAAGTCCTCATACATAAATCATTTAAGCATTTCTTAATTAATTTCTCTTTGACAGAAGCAAAAGAATAGCAATTTCACCAAGCTGATATTTCCAAATGTGTTTTGCCTATGAAAAAAAATAGTTGCATGTGCGCAATTACTGAAATGTAGCACAATTTTTCCACTTTAAATCAATCTAGACAAAATCAAACAGGATAGAACAAAAGGAAAAGTAATGGAGCTACAAAAGAGTCGCTGCACGAACAAATTAGTCTTAAGGACATCAATTATGTAGCCAAGAAACAAAAGTAGGACACTTTCAAATGGCACCGGCCAGTTCTAAAAATCATTAGGCGGACCTAGTCGGTAGAGGAGGTGCCTAGACCGCCTAGGCAGTGCCTAGGCATTTTCCTAGGCGGATTAGGGTTTATTTTTCTATTATTCATTATTATTATACTATACAAAACATATAGTTAATGTAATTTTTCATGAAACAATACTACAAAAATAATCTTTTAATACTTAACAAATTCATTTCAAGTATTTAGAGCTTCAAAGTAGAGGTCTGATTCTACCTAGCCAAATCGAAGCGGAAGAGGATCGCCTATCGCCCAGGCGGAGATTTTTAGAACACTAGCGCCAATATGTAAGCAAGTTCATTTCTCCAAAAGAGAAATTAAGACAAAATAGAACAAAAAGCAGGTACATGCATTGATACATTACATGTGGAAAGCTTGAAATATCTGAGTTAACTCTTGTGCAATCAGAACCTTGAGAAACTCTGTCATCTCCCAATTTATCTCATCATTCCAAAATTATAGATAATTTTTTAATGTGGGAATTGATATTTCCACAAGCAAACATGATAGTTCCACACGGTGCCTCTCACATGAATAGTAAATAGGTTCAATACTCATATGAGAGGGATCTTGTAGAAATACCAAATTTTACTTGTGAAAATTCCCTTTTACTTTTAGTTGTCAATCTCTGAAATCCTAGAATTTAAAATTAATATGAATTCAATTAAGGAAAGTAACAACAAAATACTTTTTGGTTGGTTCATAATAGTTATAGTTGTTTGTCCTAAAACTAAATAAATTCATACTCATTTTGAATTTTAGGATTTTGCAAAAAGAATTCAAGGCTTTAAAATGTATATTGAATGGAGGGAAGAAGTAATATGGTAGCATTTTAGGTTTTAAGGTACATGAGGTAGCAGGGATGATAAATGGAGGGATAAGAAGGTGGGAGGGATGGAAAATCAAGCCATCTTGTCCTCCCTTGCTTGGCACGCAAGAAGAAAATGAGGAAAGCATAGAAAGGATCTTAGACAAGTTTATCAAAACATCTTTTCATATAAAATTAAGAGAATGAATGGGCACTCCCTAACCCTAAACTTTATCCCCACCTTTTGTAGAAAAAATAAGTTATAAATAATTACATTAATAATCAAATATTTATCTCTAAATAACAATACAAATTAATTACTAATAAATTTCTTGATTTTTCTCTACTGTTACGCATCACAAAGTCTACTTAAAACAACCAAACCAAGTCATACGACTTGGCTCAACTAAGTAGAGCACTGCAGCTCACATTTACACATCAACTCTTGTAGTCAATTCAACCAATAAAATAAAACTTTCTTATTCATTGATCTTAGCCCTCTATAATTGACTAGTTATCCTGCACACACATTACATGTGTGATTTAAAAAAAAATATTAAGAGTGGGAGAGAAAAAATAAGAATGAGAAACTAAAAAATTGTCTTGAAAACTAATCATTGTGAAAATTATCACATGTGAGAGAACTAATAGGGATGAAGATTCGATAAACCCCAAATAACACATAAACATTACTTTAAAGGATAAAAAGGGAAATTTAAAAGGATTCAAAAATGTGTTAACACCAAAATAACTGTCTATTCTTTCTGCTTCTTTATAATATAGATATAGATAGATACATAGATAGATAGGAATTGTACTAGATTTCTTTTGTTTGATGGAAGAATTTTTTTAGCTGCAATGTATCTTTTCTTGAGTGATGTCTTATGTCATTGATATAATTTCCTAGGCTTTTCCTTCTTCAAATCATCTCCTTCTCAACTGAACGATGTCTCTTATCCTAAACTAGTTGGGTAGATTGAAAAAAAAAATCTCACAAGTAAAAGTTAAAAGGCAATGAGAAATTGAAAAACAAATAAATAAATAAAATTAATGAATAGAAATAACTAAACTAAAAACATACACAACTATAGCAACATACGCAGTGTCCTAAAAATCCCCACCTAAGCGCTAGGCCTCCCTTGGCGCTCCGCCTAGGTGCTAAGCCCCCCTTGGTGCCTCGCCTAGGTGTAGGCTCCACTTGGTGCCTCGCCTAGGCGCTAGGCCCCCTGGCGCCTCACCTAAGCCCAAGGCGACAAAAAAATTCCTCCAAAAAATTAAGCGAGGTCTAAGCAGAGAGGCTTTTTTTATTTTAATAACTACCCAAACCAGATCTTCATATATTTCTTTTTTTAATGATTTATCATATTCATAATATAACAAGAAGTGAACAATATCAAGTCAAAATGGATAATTTTATTATAGTTGTAATTTTTTGAACTTGTACCAACTTTAAATTATATAAATGATGATATATTTGTAATATTTAGTTTAATTCAATATAATTCTTAAATTTATGTTTAGTTTCTTAAGTTTTAATATTGAATTAAATTCTTGAAATTTTAAATTTTATTATTTAATAGCAATCTTGTTTATGAATAAAACTAATACGTTAAAAATATGTTTGAACTTTGAACAATTGCATGTTTGAGTTTGAACTTTGACATTAGCAATATGGACATGTGTTTGAACTTTAAGCAAAAGTCTTTATTATCTTTATTATAGATTGTTTTGTTTTATATTATTGTTTTGTTTGGATAAATATAAAATAAAATATTAAAATTGGCTTAAAATAAAAAATCTCGCCTAGATCCCCGAGAAGCTAACCCCATCCCCGGCCACCTGCCTCCGCACATATAAGATAAAATAAATACAAAGTGGAGAAGTGCGAAGAAAAAAAAGAGATGCAGAAAACACTTCAAAACAAATGGGGGGAAAGGTGGAAAACCTTACTCGGATTCCTATATGTGGATTTTTTATAATATCCTTGTTTTCTTTAAATCCCTAGTCTTTAGATATTCAAAAGTCACAAGTCCATAACTACATAAGTCTATTTTTTTAGTACACTCTGAAACTTATTGCTCTGAATTCTAAAACCTATTTGCCCATTCAATAAAAGCGACAAAAAGGTGATGAACACAAGTACACGCAGAGGCGGAAGAAGGGAGGGGGAGTCGCCGGGGGTCATATGACCCTGGAATCTCCGACAGTGTTTCATCATTATCGTGTTGAGATTTTTTGTCAGCTATAATCTCTATAAATCGTTTTTCATTATTTCTATTCAAAAATTTATCTTTTTTTGTTGATTTTTCATTACTACAATGTAGGTTGTTGATTCAATTGTTCAAGAGATGAACAATCGTTTTTCAGAAGCAAGCACAGAGTTACTTTTATGCATATCATGCCTTGATCCAATGGATTCATTCTCTAAATTTGACAAATATAAGTTACTCCGTCTTGCTGAGCTTTATCCAGAAGACTTCTCATTAACTGATCGCATGATATTTGGGGATCAATTTGATAATTACATTTATGATATGCGATGCAATAATCAATTTTTTGGGATCGAAGATTTGAGAAGTCTTGCTAAGAAGCTAATTGAAACAAGAAGAAATATGACTTTTATATTGGTATATCGATTGATCGAGTTAGCTTTGATTTTACCAGTTGCGACTGCTACTGTTGAAAGAGTATTCTCTGCGATGAAAATTGTCAAGACTGACTTGCATAATAAAATGGAAGCCGAGTGGATGAATGACAGTCTGGTAGTTTATATTGAGAATGATATTTTTTTCAACAATAGAAAACGAACAAATTTTGAAACGTTTTCAAACTATGCAGAGTCGCAGGATACAGTTGTCTCCTCTCAATCATATAGCCAAAAAGAAACACTCTAAGCGTCGATAAATATTTATTTTTTTACTGATGTATTTTGACCCTCCTCTAAAAATGTTCTGATTCCGCCACTGAGTACGCGCAATATATAAAAACCTAATCTCTCACCTCCTTCATTAAGTTAATCAACCCTTTATAAACCAAATTACTTGACTTAATTGTTGTTCACTCTGGTCAAAGTTTTTGGGATGAAAGATCCTATGAATTTTTAGAAGTGCGAAATCTTTTACGTGCTTTGGGGAATTTGGAAGGAACTAAGGCTCGAATTTTTAGTGAAACTAAGTAAAAAAACACAAAGGCCAAGCCAGTCTTCGGGCTGGTCCTGGATAGGCCTATTCAAGCTAGGCCAAGCCCAGGCCTATAGGTTGGTCAAAAACCAATTCAGCCTTCAGGCTTTTTCAAACTTTTTTTTTAACTTTTAATTGCTTTTAATGAAATTATACTCCTATTTTACTTAAATATATACAAAAGTAACATAAAAGTAAAGTTCAAATAAGTTAACTATTTATTATTTTGAAATTTAAAGATAAATATTACATAGATTGATAGAAATAAAAATAAATATGCAATACATGAATGTGTATTACAAAAATAATTTAAAGATATATTTTCAGGCCAGGCCTTAGCCTGTTCAGGCTCAAGCCATGCTTCAGGTCTGCCTTTTTCAGTCTTCAGCCAGGTTCAGAACCTATTTCATGCCGGTCTTTTGGGGGAAAAAATACTAAAATAGGTCTGTTTAAAGCCTTCAGGCCAAGCGCAAACCAGGCCGGTCTTTTTCAGGCTTTCTTCAAGTCAGGCTGGTTCAGTCCAACAGGCTTCAAGCCCATGTGCACCCCCAAGTGAAAACTGATATCTTTCACTTTGCTGTGAGAAATGATCGTTTTTAATTGCTTTTTAATGGAAATCTGTCATGGGCGACTTTAGGGGGTGTTCAGTGTCTGAAGCTTTTTAGATATTAGATAGTTGTTTTTTTGAGTGTTCTCATTTTCATCTACTTGCTAGAGGATGGGTGGACTCATTGCCCATCCTCTTCTTGTATTCATTTTATTCATGTTACAAAATTTCTTTCTGGAAAAAAAGAATGAAGAGAGAGAGAGAGAGAACCGTTTCACCAGCATTTTGCATTTCCTTTATGAACATTATATTTCTGGAATAACAGGTACTCTAACATGCCCAATATAACACTAAAAATGGGCACTAAGATATAATAATAATGAAAACACTATGATTGGACATCATGCTTCAAGTCAATAACAAAAGCAAACATCACTAAGAACCATGTCTCCATAAATTTGCACTAATTTTATTGAATCCATTATTGAGAATTCAAGCTATTATTAAAATAAACAAAATCAAATACAAACAACTAAAGCTAAACACAAGTAACTTACCAATTTAAGCGCAGATAGAGCCTGGTTAACATTTAATATAAGCCTCAACTTCTGTTGCAGAACCAACATATTACTCCTCGTCAAATTCAGCTCCTGAATTTGCCGCGCAGAATCCACCAAGTCCGAATCCAGGAGCCTAATAGTCTCCTTCAACTCCCTGATCCTACAACACCCCTCCACAATCCTCTTGTTCAACTCCTCTAACTGCCCTTGTGCCTCGAAAAATGAATTGGACCGTAACGAAATCTCCTTCACCAAATGCAGTTCCACCACATCTAAATATTGCGACAACTTCTCCTGCAATACCAAATTCTCATTCACCGTCGAAAACGGGCAGGCAGCACGAAACGTGGCCCCATCTTCCAATTCAAAGTCCTCTTTAAAATACAATGCGGGCACTTCCCGCAAGCACGCTACCAGAGCTTCACCCTGTCCCCCAATTTGATCAAAATCAACACTTTCTTTGGAAGTGTGATCTTGAATATCTTGAAATCGGTTGAATTGATCGGAGATGGAGGACAGGTAGGGCTGGAAATCGGATTTGGAGATTTCAGAGCCGGGTTTCGTTGTGTTAATTGGGGAAAATTCCGGGGTGGCGACGGCGGTGGAGGAAGACCACCACCCAGACCAGGACGCGTCGGAGCTTACATGAGGGTTGTTGAGGATGGAAGATAAGCTCTGGGTAGTGGCGTCAGAAGTCGATTTCGTCAAAGACGAATTGGGTCTTGGAATTAGATTTTTTCTGGGGCTGTCGACTGAAAACCTTCCAAATTGGGAAGGTTGTGAATCCATTTTCAGAATCTATGGAGCATGAATTTCTTGAATGATGAACTGATTATTGTGAAGGGTATGATCAGCAAATAGTTTGTGACGGATCGAGAGTCTTTGTGATCTGGAGAGATATGGAACTGGGAGATCGCTGCGTCTTACTAATATTAAGGAACGGAGGGAGTATTATTGTTTCTCTCTGTAGAAGTTATGTTACTAATATGGATCTGGAATTTCTGGGGAGTGGGAGGAAGAGAAGACAGGAGATGGTCAAATTGATTAGTATTTTGGAAACCGGAATAAACCCGGTTTGAAATGGAACTGGACAATCTTTGCGGCTCAATTAACCGATTTTTTTTCTTTTTCTTTTTTTTTTGATTTTAAGTTTTCTGTTATATTTTCTTATCTCTAAACTTTTTTAATTAACAACAATAAAAAAAAAAATTGTCTACCTTATTACTTACCAAAAATTTCATCTAAAAATGGACAAATTTAAATAAAAAATTTAAAGATATAATCATCTTTATAATATATGTCAGACTAAAAGACAATTTGCACCCCAAACTTTACACGCTTGTTGACTTTTGTACCCTAAATCGAAAAAAGTGTCTAAGTACACCCCAAACTTCAATTAAACGTAACAAAAAACATACTTTTGTCAATTAAACGGTCAAAAGCGACCGGCTAAGGCTATGATGTATATCTGGAAGGGTATTTGAGTAATTTCCTTTTTATCTTCTCCAACATTAAGCACTCTCTCCTCAATATTATATAAAATCATTGCTTCAGCACCAAGTGCTCAACATCACCAAGTTCCACTTCACCTTGTCGCCAATCATGTCCATCCTGAAATAACAATTCAATCTACTCCAGAGATTTCCCTTTTGTTTCAGGAACAAGTGTGTGAACAAAAACAACAAAATGTGATACGAAGCTCGCCCTTCAATTGATACCCAGATATGACTACACACAAATTCAACTTAACTAACAAAACTTAATATGAAGCGCGCCCTTCAATTGATCTCATCCATTACACAAAATGAAAAAGAAAAAAAAAAAGAAAATTGATCTCATCCAGAGATTTCCTTTTTGTTTCAGGAACAAGTGTGTGAACAAAAACAACAAAAAGGGCTGATATTGTTGAAAAGATGAAGAAAGTTCCAGCCACTGTAATTGCACGGGAGACAGAGAGGAAAGACATGGCAATTATGCCGCTGCAAACTCTATTACCTACTGTTCCGAGTGTTGCTGCTTGAGCACGCAGTCTTAAAGGGAAGATTTCAGATGTCAAAACCCAGCAAACATGACCAATTCCAACAGAAAAGAAAGCTACATTCCCACAAACTGCCATAAACAATTTCCCCCCACAAAGAATCATTAAAAGGGGTAACTTTGTAACCACCCACGTTGACCCTATACACAGTTTCAAGAGCATTCTTTATCAACCCATTAACTTGCTCATTTTTCTCATAATTCACAAGCAGCCCCACATCAGCAATCAAATCCTTTGGAGCAGAAATCACTTCAATTGCACTAACTCTAGAGTTTTGCATATTCTCAACAGTAAAGTCATACAATAACACAAACCCATTAACCAAAACATGAAACCCAACACTATAATTATCAAAATTCGACAAATTGAACCGGTGAAAATGAAGACGAATCAAATGGGTACCTTTGTCTTTAATGTCGAACACATATTTTGCAGGTCTTGTGAAAACCCAAGCTGTGTGATAAACTGGGGCCAAATTAGGATCTGGGTTTAAATCTCTGTGTGAAATCGTTCGATTTGATGAGAGAAAGTGTGATTGACTCCGACAAATCTCCGGTGAACCGACGGTGATTAGAGTCAGCTGTGGTGTTCAACGGAGCCACAGTCTATGAGGTAGTGATCAACGGAGAGAAATAGTTACAAATTGAGTTACGGAGTAAGCAACCAATTATTGAGTTTCGAGTGGGGGAAACACCCAAATTTCTAGGCTATGAATATTTTTCCACTCAGAAGTGGGGTTCAAGGCTAGGTTTTGGATCTTTAACACCAAATGACTTGGGTTCAAGGTTAGATTCTGGCTCCTTGACGCCAAATGGTGATGTCTCAAGGTTAGGTACGTTATGGTTCTTTGATACCAAACGGTTAGGGTTCAAGGCTAGGATCCGGTTTGATTTTTTTTGTGGTGGGTTATGGTGGTGGAATTGTGGGAAGAGGTGGTGTTGCAGTGTGATGAAAGGTTGTGATGCTTGTGGTGGTTGTTGTGTTTCATTCATATGCCTTAGCCGAAACAGGGGAAATTGGTTTGATGAAGAAGATGTGGAAAAGACTAAAATATCACTTTAGATGTACATGTGTGCCTTAGCCGGTCATTTTTGACCAGTTAAGTCAGTAAAGTGTGTCTTTTGTTCAGCATGAATGAAGTTTGGGGTGTACTTAGACACCTTTTTCAGTTTGGAGTGTAAAAGTCAACAAGCGTGTAAAGTTTGGGGTGCAATTTGTCTTTTAGTCTATATGTCACACAATTACACTACAAGAAAAATGTTTATCAGCGACCGCTCATCAGCGACCGTATATAGTCGCAGATATATATCAGCGACCGCATACGGTCGCTAATCGGCGTCGCACAAAATCTGGTCGCTAAGGCGCACATCAGCGACCACTATTAGCGACCGCTATATCTGCGACCGATAAGAGCGACCGAAATGATAAATTCGGTCACTGAGCTGAGTCAGCATGGACCATGAACAAAGCTGACGTGGTCCACGTGGCAGCGACCGGTATCAGCGACCGCATCCGGTCGCTGATAGTCTCAAATATTAATTCGGTCGCTAATAAGTATAAGCGACCACATGCGGTCGCTGATATGAAAAAAAATAAATAGATTTTTGTTGTTTTGCAAAATTCCCAAAAACCTGTACCTGTTTTGTACCTGCTTTATCCCAACACACATACACAATAAGATAAGCAGCATACACAATAAAATAAACATCCATTGTACCCACCAACACATACACCAAACTAGTTTCAAAACTAGTTTAAATAACATAACTGAATATACAAGTTATGAACATACACATGCAATAATAACATTTCAAAACTTGTTTAAGTAACATACATACAAGTAAATAAAAACTTGTAAAAGTACAAGCTTATACTATAACTATAAAATTGATATATATATAAAGCAGGTACGTCAAGCATCATCGCCTCTTTGATCACCCTGTAATTAACAAAATAATAAAATAAGTTACAAATATATACTAACTATGTTAATATTGGTATATTACGACAATATATACAATAAATTGATTTTATACCTCGTCGCCATCCCCATGCTGTGATGCTGCTGCCGCCGCCACTGCTTTAGCTAACTCCTCAGGATCCAGAGCCCCTAGATGCCCGCCCAGTATCGTCAGAAGATTTCGATCTTGACATATAGCTCTAACACAGTCAGCTGGAGTATGAACAGCTGGATGGCTCGATGACTGTGTAGACTGGGTAGAAGAGCAGCCTGAGCCACTGAAGGATGGGCGTCGTCGTTGTCCTTGACCTTTAATGTAGTTCTTCTTCACAACAGACGCCCTCTCCTACAACTCTTGATCAATAGACGGACGTGGAGTGCCTTCAGGATAGCGTTCATTCAATAAACGCTTATAAGTGTCCTGTCATCATGTTAACAATTAAATAGTGAAAAATAAATTAATTCTGTAAGCATTGATAAACAAGATCAAGTTGTTAAAATTTATTACCGCTATCTGGATAGCCTCAGGCAGACCATCACGGGTGGCCACGTACACATCCAGCCAATGGATAGGTGTACCTTGAGACTGAGATTCCTATACAAAAAAAGCATAATATTACTAAGTAAAAATGTGATATATTTTCTACAAATCATGATTTTAAACATATTAAAACTTATAATTAAATAGGTACTCTGGCAGTGAGTGATATGCTGTAACTGTGAAATACTACCACCCTTGTATGTCCCTTTAGCCTTTTCGCCTTCGGGTACACCCGAGGATCTGTTGCTGGCGGCAGTCTTTCGTCTTTTCACCCAGCTCTCAGCCCTTCATTGAGCACACATCTCAGCCCATATGGCCTGGGTGCACCACCAGGGACTATGCTCGTGCATGTAATCTTCTCCCTGGCCTGGATGGTCAATCTCTGCATTGTGAAGGGCTTTTTGTCTTTCTTTATTCAAATTATCTTTGGTGCGGACCGCGCACTTATGCCAAAATAATGTCTGTATCACTGAAGCCTGCGCGTCCTCCCATCTATACCGTTTCTGCAAATAAAACAACAATAAAAACATTACTAAATAATTATCCTTCGAATACTAAATAATTATCCTTTGTCATAATTAAAAAAACATACCTGAAATTCCGCCCAAACAGCATCCTTGTGGGCGATAGGTGTGCTCGCCCACGTAATCACAGGTGTAGGCCAATTCTGTAAACACAGTTGTGATATACACTTGACGATCTTATTATCTGAAAAATTACTATAATATACAACATCAATTAGCATATATTAAAGCAAATTATATCTAAGGTATAATACTTATGAACATTTTTCAAACTTATACTTAAAAAAAATTCGCCAGAGTCTCCCCTGTAATATAGACTAGCCACATGCACGACGACATGCATATATGGACATTTCTAGGCACCCAATACACAAACCAAGAGAAATATACAAACTTTCAATACAATACATAAGACCAAAACAATAACGATTGAATGCAAATTAAAGCAGTAAAAAATTTAAACCCATATACATTACCAATATAATATCAATCAAAACATTACCAATATACAATAAATGGAATCTTAAATGATATATGCGGGACGTACGTGCTATTCGGAGGAGGGCGAATCTGAATAAGAATCCGATCATCTGGATTACTAGGGGCCTTGGGCACATGATTAGGCCCCCTACCCAAGCCGCGCTTTTTCTGCGCTGCTTCAGAAGCCATCTGTATATTACAAATTTCAAGATGTTATTATGAGTCATGTTTGATTACATGTATATATGACAATAAACATGACAGTGATATAAACATGTATATATATGAATATAAAATGATAATAAACAAAAGTTGCATTTAAATAGTTTAGTACATAAACATGCATGACAGTGATATAAACATGTATATATATGAATATAAAAAAGTGTAATGCTAAACATACATTTCAAGTGTCAGTGTCTGATTCAGAATCAATTTGTATACGTGTTGCAGATTCATAACCATCATCTGCTTCAGATTCAGTGTCAAATTCAGTCAATAACTCTTCCTCCTCAGTATCAATGTCATCTGACACAAGTATTGACTCAGGATCTAATTCATGTGGTTCATCTCCACCATCTAACTGGATTACTTCATTGTCGTCCTCCACATTTATTATAGTTTGACTATGAAGCATATGCTCTTGGTAAATCTCCCCATCAACTAATTCTACACGACTACGCACGGGAGTATGAATTACAACTTGCCAATCTATAGGCGGTCTATCCCTTTTCCTAATAGGACTAGGAGTGTAGTATACTTGTACTGTTTGAGTTGGTAAAACAAACGGTTCGTTGGAGTACGCAGACCTATGGAGGTTAATATCGATGATTCCATGTCTGTCAACACGTATCCCTTTTTCTGAATCAAACCAACGGCACTTGAACAAGTGAATATGACCCCCGTAAGTGCCCTTATACGACAACTCTACGATTTCCTCCAACTCCCCATAAAAGGCACGACCAAGCTCATTGTAACAATCTCCTTGGACACACACTCCAGAGTTCGTTGTTCTTTTACCGCGCCCATATGCCTTTGTGTGAAATTCACAACTATTTATTTTGTAACCATTGCAGCTGACTTGGTCCCTGTCTGGTCCCATAGCTAGGACTTGTACATTAGCCGGAATCGTTGATACCTCAGTCAAAGCCTACAAAAACTCCATCTTATTAAATGAAGTCATAGTTAAAAATTGAACTACGTGCTTAAAAATTGAACTTACTTTGTCCTTTAGCCAAAGTGCAAAGTTTTTATCCCGATTGATTTGAATATCTTTATCAGTTATGCCGGGATGCTTCACTTTTAACTCGTCATCGTACAATCTATACCATGTTATAAAAATTAACATATTGGAATAAATTTTCAACTTAAAAGATAAATTATCATGTTTACATGTGTACCTCATAAATTCGTCAATCTCCTCGCAATTGAGAAGAATGTAAGTATGTGCAACATGTAATTCTTGCTCAGAGAGGAATATGCACTTCCCTTTCCATAAGCGCGGCCCGATAGACCAAATACAGAGAGCCAGCCATTTAGTTTAACATTTTCCCATCATCATGTCTCGATACTCGATTGGCCTTTGTCAAGACTTCGTCCGAAAAATAGTCTAAGACAAACGTAGATATCTCATCGAAACTGTATGCCTCGCATATCGACCCCTCGACATAAACTCTATTCTTCACCTTCCTCTTAAGGTTTCCCATCACCCTTTCGAAAGGGTACATCCATCTATATTGAACTGGACCCCCAACACGAGCTTCATAGGGAAGATGGATTTACAAATGCTCTATGGAGTCAAAAAAACCAGGTGGGAATATTTTTTCCAATTTACACGTGATCTCTATGATGTTCTTCTCAAGTACAGACATGTCCTTCTCATTTAATGATTTTGAACATAAGTCTTTGAAGAAATGACTAAGATCCGTCAAAGCATCCCATATTGGTTTATCAAGCAAATCCTGAAATGCTATAGGCATGAGTCTCTCCATGAACACATGACAGTCATGACTCTTCATCCCTTGCAATTTCCCACCCGTAACACACCTTGCAATGTTTGACACATATTCATCTGTGTAACGCCCCCAAAATAGGTCCAATCCATCCAACCCATTCTGAGTCGCCAAATACATGGTACAGAAAATAACTACAACTTTATTATTACAATTGTCGTGCAAAATACGACAACACATATACTGTGAGTTTAAATACAAATATTGTCATCTAGACAATATTCATACTCAATTAAGAACTCATTATACTTATTGATACACTATTTTACAAAATAGTGAGGACTACTAAAACAACTGTCTTGAACCATCATTCCACACCCCGACTAGTACTCGCTACATTCTCGCCTCCTGAGAAGAAAAATAGAACAACAAGGAAAAGGGTGAGCTCAACTAGCCCAGTAAAGAATATTATGACTAAGATAATTATACAACAAATTATCCTTAGTCTTCAACAGGAAAAATCTAATAGAATACAATAGACAACAAGTTTTAAATCAACAACTGCAGCGGAAACATCAATTCATTAGAAGAGTTAAGTAGAGAATGCAAACTACTATCTTCTATATATGAATTTAAAAGTTCATCGTCGATATTTTATCCTTGTAACATCAATCAATGTATATCTGAAATCAAATATTCATCTTTGCACTACAGGCCAAAGATATTCATCAGTTGGTCATGTTCACCTCAACACCTGTTCATCTTTGCACTACGGGCCAAAGATATTCATCAGAAATCATCAATCTTTGCACTACAGGCCAAAGATATTCAATTATATCATCATTTAGGACCGAGGGTGATGAAAAATATTTTAAAGGAAACGAATCCATTGAAACAAAATAATAAATATTAAGGATTCGTATTTCAGCTATTCCATGTCCAAAAAATACCTCATAAATAATCATAGTAGAGTAAAATTCAAGAATGATCAAAATATGGATACAATCAAAGCTAGTACCCAGAATAGATATTTTGGACGAAAAGAAGAAAATTTTATTTTTCGATGAATAGTAACTCGTGAATAGTAACTCATGAATAGTAACTCATGAATAGTAACCCCGACATGAAAAGTTTCAAATTTGATAAAAAGTTCAGATCAATACTTCGACATAATGATATTGAAGAAAATAATATCATTTAAGAAGAAATAACATCCCTTCCCTCAGCAAAAACAGTACTTCTAGTTGAAACACCGGATATAGGTTATGACTTGAACTTGCACCGTATAGCAATACTCAAAGTATTAAATACTCACAAGAATACGCTCGATATAGAGAGAGAAAGAGAGAGAAACTTGTGTTTCCGGTGTGATTTTCAATTCTAACCAAAGCACCCTATTTATAGGAAAATGCTTAGAACACCAAAGTAGAAAATTGAATATAATAATATTATATTTACAAAATTGTCAAGTCCACCTAAGAAATCTGATTTCAGATCATGTATAACACATGTGAGCCACTCCATTGCAACAAAAAACATTTTTCTTAAAAAAAACATTTTAAACTCCAAAAATCAATTATTTCGGAACTTCGGAACTTCAATAATTCATAATAAATAGCCTTTTATCAGAAAATTCGAATCTTGCGAGTTTTTATTGGAAATTCAATTCTCTACAACTTTGCAGAAGAAAGATTTTCCAAATTCCAAACAAAAATTGACAGAAATCCACAAACGGACGATTTTACAGTCAATAATAAATTTTCGGTCAAGAATTGTGTCCACCAACACACAAAACATGTGTTAATCATTTAATGCCACAAAAATACTCTTCCTCCTCATATACTCATATATCCCACATTCATTATAAAAATACCACCATCAATATATTATTAAAATAATATATTTAAATGAATTATTTTATCAGAAAAAGATAAAATATTAATTTTCAACAATTGTCACATTAAAAATTTTCTCCATCTATATCCACATAAAATCACTATTTTCCTCATCATATAAATCAATAATTAATTATACACAAATAATATTACAGAACCACAGTACTGGCAACCAGGCCGTTCCCAGGAAAGAGGGGGCTTTCCAATAAGGATCTCTCCTTATTGGCGCGCAATTAGATGACCAAACCTCTCCTTAGACAGAACTTTCTAGACATTGCCAATAATGTTATCTAATAATATTATTCAGATAATATGAATTATTGTTCCGATAATAGAAAATACTGTGTAGTGACAATTATTAAAACAACAGTAATATAAAATATCAACGCAGCAATTATTGAATCAATAAAATAAAATATTGAACAGTAATTATTGTAACCATTATTGAGTAGTGCCTTCTTACGTAAGAATCAATAATTGGTGCAATACCGTGTGCTACTGTGCAACAACGCGTATTACTGTGTTTTTAACCACCGGGTATTCCAACAGTATTAACGGTAACAACTACGCCGTTATTTATAAACAACTTGTTTTTGTCGTTTTCTTCATCCAATCACTTTCCGTTATGGGGCCCACAAAAGACTGCGCCGTCGTACGAATATTCTCCGACAGTAAGAATATTTCACGACCAAGCGAATATTCCCCGACAAAATGAATATTATATAACCACTTGCTTATTTTGTAAAATTTACACATTTCACCCGTAACCAAAGTATTATATCAAATTAACCCCTTATTATTCACAATAATATTTAGAGAAAATTTGATTTTATTCATTAATAAGTTGGGGTCTTACAACCTCCCCTCCTTATGAAATTTCGTCCTCGAAATTGACGTACGTACCTGATGTGTCGAAAAGGTGAGGATACCTCGCTTTCATTTCTGATTCCAACTCCCAGGTCATTTCCTCAGTAGCATGGTTTCTCCACAAAACTTTAACTTATGGTATGACCTTCGTGCGTAGGACATGCTCTTTCCTATCCAGGATCTTGACAGGTACCTCCTCGTACGTTAAGTCTTCGGCTCCGGTTCTAACTCAATAACGTGGTTTGGGTCTTTCACATATTTACGAAGCACAGATATATGAAAAACATTATGAACACGAGACATGCTTGGAGCTAACGCGAGTCTATAGGCCACATTTCCTACTCGGTCAAGAATCTGAAATGGACCAATAAATCGTGGATTGAGCTTTCATCTCTTCCCAAATCTTGTGACTCCTTTCCATGAAGCTACACGTAATAATACATGATCCCCAATGTCAAATTCTACGTCCTTTCGATGAAGATCCGCATAACTCTTTTGTCGATCCTGTGCCGTTTGTATACGTTGTCGAATCGTTTGGATCTTCTCTGTAGTCATTCGTACCAACTCTGGTCCCAACAACGTTGCTTCTCCCACCTCATTCCAACATACTGGAGAGCGACACTTTCGTCCATACAATGCTTCAAATGGAGCCACACCTATACTTGCCTGATAACTGTTGTTATAGGAGAATTCCACCAATGGTAGGTACTTATCCCAACTCCCTTTGAGATCTAGGACACAAAGTCTTAATAGATCTTCAAGAGTTTGAATAGTCCTCTCTGATTGTCCGTCCGTTTGAGGATGGTAAGCTGAACTAAATCGTAAATTCGTGCCTATAGCTTTTTACAAGCTAACCCAAAATCTTGAAGTGAATCTTGGGTCACGATCCGAAACTATGGATACTGGCATGCCATGCAACCTTATAATCTCATTCACGTACATACTAGCAAGACGTTCAAGGGAATAAGTCTCTCGTATCGGCAAGAAATGAGCAGACTTGGTTAATCTATCAACTATAATTCAAATAGCATTTATGCCTTGAGAAACCGTGGGAAGACCCGTAACGAAATCCATGGTAATGTGTTCCCACTTCCATTTTGGAATCTCAAGTGGTTGCAATGGACCCTTTGGTACTTGATGCTCCGCCTTTACACGTTGACAAGTTAAACACCTCGAGATAAACTTTGCAATCTCTCTCTTCATATTGTTCCACCAAAATGTATGTCGAAGATCACGATACATTTTAGTACTTCCAAGATAGATTGCAAATGGTGTATTGTGTGCCTCCATCATGATCTTGTACTTCAAATCAGAATCGTTAGGAACACAAAGTCTGGAGTGGACTCGAAGTATTCCTTCTTCATCGATTTTTGCTTCTGGAATAGCACCTTCTTGCACTTTCTTCTTCATACGCATCAGCTCCGGGTCTGTAGCTTGAGCAACTTTAACCTTATCGATTAAAGTTGGTTCTACGCGTATACTTGACATCATCGCACTCGTTCCTGCATATGATCTTCTACTCAACGCGTCAGCTACCACGTTTGCTTTTCTAGGATGGTATTGAATGGTATGATCGAAATCTTTCAACAGCTCGAGCCAACGTCGGTGTCGCATGTTGAGTTCTTTTTGAGTGAAGAAATATTTGAGGCTTTTATGGCCTGAATATATCTCCACTTTCTCCCCATATAGATAGTGCCTCCAGATCTTTAGCGCAAAAACGACTGCTGCCAACTCTAGATCATGAGTAGGATAATTCCTCTCATATTCTTTAAGTTGTCGCGAGGCATAGGCTATGACTTTCCCACGTTACATGAGAACACATCCTAACCCTTTGCCTGAAGCATCGCTATAGATAACAAATCCATCTAAACCAGATGGTATTGTCAGAACAGGTGCCGAAATGAGTCTCCTCTTAAGCTCTTGGAAACTCTTCTCGCATTCTTCGCTCCATACGAATTTGATATCCTTCTTGAGTCAGCTGAGTTAATGGAGTAGCGATTCGAGAAAATCCTTTTACGAATCTCCGATAATAACTAGAAAGCTACGTATTTCGATTACTGACTTAGGTTGCTCTCAACTGTGACTCATATCCCAATCTTGGATAGCACGTCATAATGACACCTATCAGTTTACTACCACACGAATATGGTATCCCCTACGGAGAGTCTGGCTTCAGTGCATTCCACAAAGGAAGTCACCAGATAGAGGCTCGGGTACAAACTTCTACAGTTAGGTTTTTAACTCCTGAAGTTCAATAGGAGCCATTCGATATGAGATTTTAGAAGTGAGTTTTGTACCAGATTCAAAGATGATACAAAATTCAATATCACGTGTAGGCCAAGAAATTCTTCAGGAAATACGTCAGGGATTTACTAACAATAGAAATATCATTCAAATCTGACGTATTTTTGTTCAAGTCCATAACATAGCTAAGAAAGCTTGACATCCGTTTTTCAATAAACGAATGACTTTACGGCTTGATATGAAAGAGTTTGACTTCAATAGTTTGGTTGCTTGAATTCGAATAACAGGTTGCTTAGGAATATGAAAACTAACAACCTTACGAAAGCAATCAATTTTGGCATGATGAGTAGTTAACCAATCAATTCCTAAAATCACATCAAAAGCAAGTATCTTTAAAGAGATAAGATCAACAGGTAATGTGATGGTGCCAACTTGGATCAAACAAGATTTATAAACAGTGGATGTAATGAAAGTTTCTCCTAACGGAGTTTCAACAGATAAGTCAAAGTCTAATTTTCTCCGGAGTCAATTTTAAACGTTGAACGCAAGCAAGAGAGATAAAAGAATGGGTAGAACCGGTATCTAATAAGGTATAAACTTCGCAAGAATTTATAATTAACTAACCCGTGCTAACTTCGTTCGGGTTCCTCGCATTCTGACCAGTCACGAAAAACGCTCTTCCAGGAACCGTAGACTTTGACTTTTCTGGGACAGCCTTTTGAGTCACCGTCCCCGCTGAACTTGGTTTCGCTATCATACAATCTCGAGCGATATGTCCTTCCTTTCCACAGTTATAACATACCTTAAACTGTTGTGGATAGTTTGTGCTGATATGTCCTTCTTTTCCGCACTTATAGCATATGACCGGTGGTCGTTCTCCTCCCTTGGAACCAGTTGCTGCTGGTGCTGACGTCTTCGTATTATCATTGTTGAATCTCCACTTTTTAAAATCTCCTCCCGACTCGCTTCTTCTATTCTCATGGCCATGATTACCACCAGAGTGGTTGCCGCTCTTGTCCGTATTCTTCTTTCTCTACTGGTTATCATTGTTCTGATGACTGCTGTCACCGGTATGATCCTGGTTGTGGTCCCTCGATTGACCGTACTCGTTATCTCGCTCTAATAATTGAGCCCTGTTGACAACATCAGAATAGAGAGAAAATTTATGAGAAATGAGATATTGACGTATGCCGGGTTTCAAACCTCTCAGAAATATCCGCGTCATACGCTCCTCATTCTCCACCAAATGAGGTGCAAACCTGGACAACTCTGCAAATTTCGCCTCGTACTGGGACACCGTCATGTTATTCTGCTCCAGTCTAATAAACTCTACCTCCTTCATATGACGAACACTTTCAGAAAAGTATTTGTCATTGAACAGTTTCTGAAATGTCTCCCAAGACATGCTGAGTGCGGCTAGATGGGTACGTTTCACAGACTCCCACCAGTAGTCTGCCTCGCCACGGAACATAAAGGTGGCGAATGGAACCTTCTGTTCCTCCGTGCATCCCAAGACATCGAATATCTTGGTAATTTGCTTGACCCATGTTTCCGTCATGATCGGATCCGGCTTTCCCTTAAATTCGGGTGGTCCCAACTCTTTGAACTGCTTGGCTGTGACAAGCCGCGCATTGCTATCATTTCCACCCGTATTCTGTACACGAGTCTTCCTCGTCTGATTTTGCATGAACTGCAAAAAGCTTCTAAACATCCCATCGTTCATCATTTGCTCATTGGTGTTATTCACAGGAGGAACATTGCCAGCCTATTGCACGTTCTCCTCGTTGGTGAGTATAGGCATCTCCACGGTCTTATTTACTCCACTGTTAACATTCTCAGTCGACATTCTCAAATACTGCCATAAAACAAGGGTTAATTTAAGCAATTAATATTTCACATAATACCCCTATATTATGACCGACCAACAAATAAGCTTAGGTAGGTCACACTAGAGAAGGATTTACTCGTCTCTCCCCTCCTAGTTCTATTCCCCGATCTCCGCCAGAGATCATATCCCTAAGCTCTGATACCAACTGTGACGCCCCCAAAATAGGTCCAATCCATCCAACCCATTCTGAGTCGCCAAATACATGGTACAGAAAATAACTACAACTTTATTATTACAATTGTCGTGCAAAATACGACAACACATATACTGTGAGTTTAAATACAAATATTGTCATCTAGACAGTATTCATACTCAATTAAGAACTCATTATACTTATTGATACACTATTTTACAAAATAGTGAGGACTACTAAAACAACTGTCTTGAACCATCATTCCACACCCCGACTAGTACTCGCTACATTCTCGCCTCCTGAGAAGAAAAATAGAACAACAAGGAAAAGGGTGAGCTCAACTAGCCCAGTAAAGAATATTATGACTAAGATAATATACAACAAATTATCCTTAGTCTTCAACAGGGAAAAATCTAATAGAATACAATAGACAACAAGTTTTAAATCAACAACTGCAGCGGAAACATCAATTCATTAGAAGAGTTAAGTAGAGAATGCAAACTACTATCTTCTATATATGAATTTAAAAGTTCATCGTCGATATTTTATCCCTGTAACATCAATCAATGTATATCTGGAATCAAATATTCATCTTTGCACTACAGGCCAAAGATATTCATCAGTTGGTCATGTTCACCTCAACACCTGTTCATCTTTGCACTACGGGCCAAAGATATTCATCAGAAATCATCAATCTTTGCACTACAGGCCAAAGATATTCAATTATATCATCATTTAGGACTGAGGGTGATGAAAAATATTTTAAAGGAAACGAATCCATTGAAACAAAATAATAAATATTAAGGATTCGTATTTCAGCTATTCCATGTCCAAAAATACCTCATAAATAATCATAGTAGAGTAAAATTCAAGAATGATCAAAATATGGATACAATCAAAGCTAGTACCCAGAATAGATATTTTGGACGAAAAGAAGAAAATTTTATTTTTCGATGAATAGTAACTCGTGAATAGTAACTCATGAATAGTAACTCATGAATAGTAACCCCGACATGAAAAGTTTCAAATTTGATAAAAAGTTCAGATCAATACTTCGACATAATGATATTGAAGAAAATAATATCATTTAAGAAGAAATAACATCCCTTCCCTCAGCAAAAACAGTACTTCTAGTTGAAACACCGGATATAGGTTATGACTTGAACTTGCACACCGTATAGCAATACTCAAAGTATTAAATACTCACAAGAATACGCTCGATATAGAGAGAGAAAGAGAGAGAAACTTGTGTTTCGGTGTGATTTTCAATTCTAACCTAAGCACCCTATTTATAGAAAAATGCTTAGAACACCAAAGTAGAAAATTGAATATAATAATATTATATTTACAAAATTGTCAAGTCCACCTAAGAAATCTGATTTCAGATAATATGAATTATTGTTCCGATAATAGAAAATACTGTGTAGTGACAATTATTAAAACAACAGTAATATAAAATATCAACGCAACAATTATTGAATCAATAAAATAAAATATTGAACAGTAATTACTGTAACCATTATTGAGTAGTGCCTTCTTACGTAAGAATCAATAATTGGTGCAATACCGTGTGCTACTGTGCAACAACGCGTATTACTGTGTTTTAACCACCGGGTATTCCAACAGTATTAACGGTAACAACTACGCCGTTATTTATAAACAACTTGTTTTTGTCGTTTTCTTCATCCAATCACTTTCCGTTATGGGGCCCACAAAAGACTGCTCCGTCGTACGAATATTCTCCGACAGTAAGAATATTTCACGACCAAGTGAATATTCCCCGACAAAATGAATATTATATAACCACTTGCTTATTTTGTAAAATTTACACATTTCACCCATAACCAAAGTATTATATCAAATTAACCCCTTATTATTCACAATAATATTTAGAGAAAATTTGATTTTATTCATTAATAAGTTGGGGTCTTACAATCTGGTAGTTTCAAAGACTTAACCCATGTGCACACATCTTCAACTTGCTTTTTGGACAATGTGTACCTTGCATGCGATTTGACAATCTTATCATTAGGAGATTCATAAAGTTCTAATCTGGGACGCTTAAAAATATCTTTCATGTCCAAATGTGCCTTATCGTTATCGTTTGTCTTCCCTGTAACATTCATCACAGTACTAAACACATTGTCAAACACATTCTTCTCAATATGCATCACATCTAGATTATGATGAATCAAATTTGTAGACCAATAAGGCAGTTCCAAAAAGATGCTTCTCCAAACCCAGTTATGAGATTCGCCAAACCCATTGATTATGTTTGTGGCATCAACCTTACCAAATGGGATAACCGGCAATCTCATCACACGATCTCGCATCTCCGTTCCCGACAATCGCGGTGCAGGCATATCATTGTCTACTTTTCCTTTCCTGAAGTGTTCTCTATTTCTTCGAAACGGGTGATCTACCGGTAAGAACCGACGATGACAGTCAAACCAACAAGGCTTTCGACCTTTTGATAGATTAAACGACTTTATATGCTCCATACAATACGGACAAGCCAACTTCCGTGTGTGTACTCCATCTAGCTAACATACCATAAGCTGGGAAGTCACTTATAGTCCACATAACCGCTGCCCTAAGGTTAAAATTTGTTTTCGTTGTAACATTCCAAGTCTGTACTCCATCCTCCCACAATACCTTCAACTCGTCTATAAGAGGTCTCAAGTAAACATCTAAGTTCTTTACAGGACTCTTAGGACCAGGAACCACGAGTGAAAGAAACAAGTATGGCTGTTTCATACACATCCAAGGAGGCAAGTTGCACGGAGTAACAATCACAGGCCAACATAAGTACGGAACAGCTGAGTGGCCAAACGGATTGAAACCATCGGTGGACAATCCAAGCCTCACATTTCTAGGTTCCAATGCAAACCCAGGATGTGCTATGTTGAAATCTTTCCAAGCCTGCCCATCTGCGGGATGATTTAGTTCTCCATCTTTAGCTGGAGATTTCGCATGCCAACTCATATGTTCAGCTGTTCTTGAAGACATGTACAATCTTTTTAGCCGATGTGTTATTGGAAAATACCTTAGAATCTTAAACGGTATACTTGATTTTTTTGTAGTCACACCCTCTTTATTAGGCCTAAACCGATCATGACTGCAAAACGTGCACCTTGTCATCTGTTCATTTTCCTTATAAAATAACATGCAATCGTTGGGACATGCATCGATCTTTTGGTATCCAAGACCCAACTTCTTCACCATTTTCTTACAAAAGTAATAGTTATCAGGCAAAGGGTGGTATGCTGAATTGAATCGTAAATCCGTGCCTATAGCTTTCTGCAAGCTAACCCAAAATCGTGAAGTGAATCTTGGGTCACGATCAGAAACTATGGATACTGGCATGCCATAAAATCTCACAATCTCATTTACGTACATACGAGCAAGACGTTCAAGGAAATAAGTATCACGTATAGGCAAGAAATGTACAGACTTGGTTAATCTGTCAACAATGACCCAAATCACATCTATGCCTTGAGAAACCTTGGGAAGACCCATAACGACATCCATGGTAATATGTTTCCAATTCCATTTCGAAATCTCAAGTGGTTGCAATGGACCCTTTGGCACTTGATGCTCCACCTTTACACGTTGACAAGTTAAACACCTCGAGAAAAACTCCGCGATCTCTCTCTTCATATTGTTCCACAAAAATGTATGTTGAAGATCGTGATACATTTTGGTACTCCCATGATGGATTGTAAATAGTGTGTTGTGCGCCTCCATCATGATTCTATGCTTCAAGTCAGAATTGTTAGGAACGTAAAGTTTGGAGTTGACTCGGAGTATTCCTTCTTCATCGATTCTTACTTCTGGAACACCACCTTCTTGCACTTTCTTCTTCATATGCATCAGCTCTAGGTCCGTAGTTTGAGCAGCTTTAACTTTATCGATTAAAGTCGGTTCTACTCGTATGTTTGATATCATCACGTGGGTACTTGGAGCCTTTACCTCTATCTCCATCCTTTGCAAGTCATACAAAATGGGCCTTTGCGTTGACAATATCGCACTCGAACCCGTATATGCTCTTCTACTCAATGCGTCAGCTACTACGTTCGCTTTTTTCAGGATGGTATTAGATGGTATGATCGTAATCTTTCAACAACTAAGCCACGTCGTTGCCGCATGTTAAGTTCCTTTTGGGTGAAGAAATATTTAAGGCTCTTATGATCCATATAAATCTCCACTTTCTCCCCATACAGGTAGTGTCTCCAGATCTTCAACGGGAAAACGACTGCTCCCAACTCCAGATCATGAGTAAGATAATTTCTCTCATATTCTTTGAGTTGTCGCGAGGCATAGGCTATGACTTTTCCATGTTGTATGATAACACATTCTAACCCTTTGTCTGAAGTATCGATGTAGATAACAAATCCATCCGAACCAGATGGTATTGTCAGAATAGGTGCCGAAATGAGTCTCCTCTTAAGCTCTTGGAAACTCTTCTCGCATTCCTTGCTCCATACGAATTTTGTATCTTTTCGAGTCAGCTGAGTTAACAGAGTAGCGATTCGAGAAAATCCTTCCACGAATCTCCGATAATAACCAGCTAAGCCCAGAAAATTACGTACTTAGGTCACGACTTCGGTTGCTCCCAATTTTGTATGGCTTCAATCTTCGTGGTCAACAGATACTCCATATTTTGACACACCACGTGCTCAAGGAATGCTACTTCCTCAAGCCAGAACTCGCATTTCTAGCTTGACATATATAGCTTATTATCGCGAAGCCTTTGAAGTACTAGCTTCAAATGGTGCTTATGATCTTCACGGTTTTGGAATAGATGAGGATGTCATCAATAAAGACAACAACGAA